>LR991092.1:17892500-19309000 GCA_905163515.2 Lymantria monacha
CACCGTTGGCGTTTTTATACCTACTTGTACCGTGAATCTATATGGTCATAGTGTGTAGTGAATAGACTGTAAACTCAGTGTCCGTATCGGCACGCGTGCTCGCGTCCGGCCAATTTACCTACCAGCTCGTCAGCTACACCTTCAGCACATCCCAGCAGGAAAATCCTTCAGCCCAGCAGACAATCAGCTCCGTAAGCGCAAGAGGAGCGAGGTAAGTTCTCCAACTACTTCCCTTAGCTTGCCTACCTTACCCTCATTTGTGGGAATCGGTCCCACTTGTGGGATTCGCTTCCCGCTGGTCCTTCGAGGATACCCACGTCGATGTGATGTTGGCATAAACCCCCTACAGTCCACTCCGCCACATCATCAATAACTGTTTCAGCAGACGATAAGAATTCACCATTGGATATAAGATTCCTTTAGTGAGAATATGTCATGATCGCTACTTTCACCACAATTGAGAAAGTGATCACAGTTAGTGATACAAATTTTATTAGCGAAGTTCTACAGCTCATTCGCTTGATGATTCCTTATCTATAGTCTGTAACGTGTTTTTTATTTTTCACACCCCGCAAAATCCGTCCGGGGCGACAGACGAAACGATGCTCCTGCTGGCGGGTGTCTTCGCGCCAGGCGGCCCACTCGCTGGGCGAGACCATGCCGCCCTCTTCGCGTATACTATATACCCGCTGGTAAAGCTCGGCGAGCATTTCCGACTCCAGGTGCCACGGGAATGTTCCAGCCAATGCGTACTTGGCTCGGACGCCACTGTGCCGTAGGTATCCGCGAATGGCCCTGACCGAAATGGCCCTCTGTGGATGCCACAAGAGAGCCCTGAGTCAGACGGTCAGAGATCTCGCCCACACAGGTGTACCGTACACGTGACATTAAGTGGATCACCCTTGCGTATAGCCGTAGACATTCCACGCTGGGTCCGCCCACGTTCGGCATAAGCCGTGAGAGGGCGGACGCCGCGCCGACGAGCCAGGGATAGCCTATTCTACGGCCGGCAAAATATACATAGTAAAGTTATATTATATATCGCTATAGCTATATATACTACTAGCAGACTCGGCCACGCGTTGCTGTGGCTAAGGTAGTCTCAGTAACACGTGGTGGTTATGCTAATAAATTGTAGCTTATATGAAACGTTTCTACGTTTAACATAGCGCCATCTATTAAATACTTACTCAATCCAGTCAACCGATATCACCATCTGTAGAATCGTTTGGAGATAACAGATAATTGTGACTGTCAAATTATAGACAAATAATTTGCAATAAAATAATATTGTGACTATAAATTGAGATGGAAGCTATCCTATCTTTTAAGTTGGATCAAACTACACATATCATGCAAATTTGATTAAAATCGGTTTAGTACTTTAAGAGTGCATGGATGATATATGGGCTATGATGATGATGCGACGGAACTACTGGGATGTAGTGAATATCATATAAAATTGCTTTACAACGTTTTCAAAAATACCATTAACAGTGTAGCCATAGCACTGTTGATGGTGACATTTTGACTTAGACAATGACTAACCTGAAAGACTAAAAACGTAAAAATAATTATAAGTTGACACTGGCACCAACAGCTCGTATAAGTAGCTGATTGCCAATACACAAAGAGAAGAAGAAGAACGTTTATGTGACATCAACCTTTTTAGAGTTCCATACCCAAAAGATAAAACTGGACCCTATTACTAAGACTCTGCTGTCCATCCGTTGCTTAGCCTGTCTGTCACCAGGTTGCTCTCATGAACCGTGATAGTTGGACAGTTAAAATTTTCACAGATGATGAATTTCTTTTGCCGCTACAACGACAAATACTAAAAAACAATAAAATAAATATTTAAGGGTGATCCCACACAACAAAGGTAAGGTTTTTGCTCGATATTGGTAACAAAAATAGGTAGTCGTTTGAAATATTCACAGAATATTTAGTAATATATTCCCTTTAGAAATAAATAATTAAATTAAAATAAAACAAATAGAGAATTTAAGCCCCCATGCAACAAACATGATTATTTTGCCATTTATAGATAATGGTACGGAACCCTTCGTGCGCGACTCCGAGTCACTCTTAGCCGGTTTTTTGAATATAATCGAATTGAGTTTTCAAACATGTGTCAAAATAAAATGTCTTTTAAATCAAAATCACTAAGAAGTATTGATATCAACTTTAAAGCAAATCACCCCTAAAATAACTTTCCACCCCTTTTAACCCAGTTAGGAGATAAGTCTCAATAAAATATGAATCACGTCTTTCATCAATTCTGTTAAAGAATGTTTATGCAAAATTTGAAATAGATTGGACCAAGGAATCATGTTGTCCCATACAAACTTTACCCTGCTTTTTCACCCCGTTAGGGATATAATTTTGTAAAATCCGTTCTTAGCTGATCTCTACTCGGCGAAAGAAATATTCCTACCAAATTTGAGGTTTGTAGGTCTTATGGTTCCAGAGATATCGTGATGAGTCAATACATAGGTGGAAATCTCTTATATATATATATATATATATATATATATATATATATATATAGAAGGGAGATGGTAGTTTGTACGGCAAAAATATTACATTAGAGTAATGTACTAACTTAAAAATTGATGGTAACATTCTTATATAAATATAATTAAACTAAAGTTTTATATAGTTGAAATAACATTTCTAAGTAGGTTAAAATTAATTTGAAATGCAAGTGTGAAATTTATTTATTTAACAACAAAGCTGAAACGGCTGGAAAGATATTCATCTATATATATATATATATATATATATATATATATATATATATATATATATATATATATATATATATATATCTATATGATATATCTATATGATATATATATATATATATATATATATATATATATATATATATATGATATATATATATATATATATATATATATATATATATCAAACTCAAATTAATTTTAACCTACTTAGAAATGTAATTTCAACTATATAAAACTTTAGTTTAATTATATTTATATAAGAATGTTACCATCAATTTTTAAGTTAGTACATTACTCTAATGTAATATTTTTGCCGTACAAACTACCATCTCCCTTCTTCATGTGAAACGCTTAGAAGAGAGGGTTATGTATTTATGTGAGTTTAATTACGTGTGATTATAAAAAAAAAGTATAATTACATCACATGTAAAATATTATCGCCGTAGCTTTGCTAACAAAAAGAAAACTAAATCACATATTATGTATAAACCCTATATGGGCACTCTCATATTGTTGATTTTACATTTTGTTTAAAAATAATCTAATAAACTACCACCGGATCGAGATACGGCTGCAAGGTGAAAAGATCCAACAAGAAGTTCAACGGACTTGTTATTTTTTTAAGTTGTTTTCGAAGTGGTCATACAACATGTTTGGTAAGTTTTAGTGTGATTGATAACTTTCAAACTAAGATATATTACGTATCGTTTTTTTTTCAAAATATAGTACAAAAAAATGAGATTTCAAATAATGCATCCGATCGTGAGCTAACTAATAGAATAATCATTACTCTTTCTAACCACATGGGAAAGCAGAGAGCCTAAATTACGTACCTATTTATTATTATTAGTAGTTTGCAAAAAAACCTCGCTATTTTGACTGTCTAACAGACATGTTATTTCATTTTAGAAAATGGTTGGATTCCTATAGAATCCAATAATATAATAGGTCGGAAACGAACATAAAGATGTTAAGTCAATAGCCGTGACGTTGGATGACCCATTTCCCTTCAATGATTTGAAATACTTGCCATCGCCAACTGTATTCTCTTGGGCTACTATTTACAGTATAACTTGGCTCGAATTTATAATTTGATTTCGATTAATTACATCAGCATTTCATTATAATTTAAGATTAATTATTTAGATGTATTTTAGATTAAATATTTTACGAGTTTTACGCTTAACTTATAAAATAAGAGGACTTAATTGATAAGTGGTTTTGTTTCTATTGAATAGCAAACTGACCCTCGAATTTGTTAAACTAAGTTACTATATAAAAACATTACTTGAACAGATGTGGTTATTTAGACAGAAATGAAATAAAAAGAACATAAACACCATATTACTTAATAGACGTGTTAAGTCGCGTTTACGATTTTATTGTCTTTTTTGAGGGAGCGTGGGTGGACTATAATGTGCACCCAAGTTTATCTCTTTAGTTATTTCACGGAAATGTCGACATATAACTACTATGCGTGGACATAGCTGTCAAGTTTAGTGGTTTTATTCTCATTGGTTTATGCTCTCAGTCCTAGTTTATGATTCAATATATTGTGCAAAGGATAATAAAGTTCAGGTGTGAAGGGAATAATGTGTAATATTCACCTTTCGTTTTTCCTTTCTTCTACGGCTCACTGTTCGGTAAAAATGTCCTCTTTTAGAATGGAATATTATAAACATGCTTTTCGTGTGGTGATGGATTAAAAATTAATATGTGGCGCCGTCATTTGCTTTCCTGATGGGGTTGTAAAATTCGGATGACAATTTCAAATAAAAAAATAATACTGTAGTGGGTAGATATAAATCTCTCTAAGAACGATGACTTATAGGACGTTAGACACCTTAGTCCTTCCGCGACCATGAACGCTGTAAAGTGTTCAAAAAGTCGGGAAATTAAAAATCAAATACAAACGTGATAGAATCCGTAAAACTAGTTTTATTTCAAATGTGTAATACTCGCGTAAACATTAGAAATCATTCGGATGAGAATTCATCAGGGTCATACCCATCCTGTGCAGCGCTCTCTTGAGAAACTTATATCACTAACTACGGACTGTTGTCGGGTACTTGAAAGCATCATGTAGTAGTCAATGTCTTAGTATTTCAACATGTTATGAGTATATAAATTAATTTTGATGTTATTTAATGTTATGTGATGCGGAGGTACTGCTGGGATATGCTGAATTCTACTTGTTACTAATATTATAAATGTGAACGTTTGTGAAGATCTTTGTATATCCAAATCAATGAGCTGATAGACCATTTCCAGGATTAAGAGGTAGAGGTACTTTCTATCAAGGTAATGTGTGTAAAAAACTTGAGATAATAGTCCAACTTTAGAAAAGTTACTTTTTACAAGGGCGAAGCTGCGGGCAGAAGGTAATATGATATAAAAGCGCTTTATAAATATTTTAACTTTCCACCAATATATCAAGAATATACCCTTAACGTATGGTTAGCATTTTTGAGGACGAAAATTTAACTTACAGACGGACAATGACTAATTTGAACGAAATAAAGACGCGAGGAACCTGATACTTTGTGAAGATAATTGCAACTCGATACTGGCAATAATGGGATCGTATTAGCAGCTTATGGGCAATACATAAAAAAAAAAAACACAAAAAGAACAGCAACTATGATTGCCAAGTGTGATGATTAGGGTATTTAGTGGAGGCCTATGTCATCATTAGACGTGTAAAGGCTGATCGATGTATGAATACCATGTTGACTTAATGTATTGTCTGCTAAACATTGCATCTGTATTGAGTTATATATTGTATTCTTGATTCGTCAATACACGGATAAAAAATACACCCTAATAGTATTCAAATCAATTTGAGATAAAACAGAACTTAGAAATCAAATTCAAACGCAATAAAATGCGTAAAAATAGTTTTATTTCAAATGCGTAATATTCGCGTAAACTTGGTGATGCTCAAATGAAGTATAGTGAAGTCGACAACTTATTTCATGTCATTGTAGTACTTGTTATAAAAGGCGATATAAAAAATTGATTTTTTTTATTGGAAGTATTTTTATACATGCCATAGTTTTTTGTTCAATATATAGTAATCAACATTCATATTTTTTCGGTAGATTTTTATTGCGTTTTAAGTCTATAATATTATATGGTAAACGGTAATAAGATTGAATTATTTTACATGAGACAACCTAACATGGCGAAATATGAAATACACTTTTGTCTTATTACGACACATTTTGGCCCACCCGTAATTTTAACGTGAGTGTATAGAAAGAAAATATACACTGGTTTGTGTTTAATTTATATTTGAAAGTTGACTAAGGACATCTCAAAGTTTAATGGATGGATGAAAATGTAAATTAGTATGTTCTATTATTTTTTTGGCGTTAGATTAATATCTAATATACTATAAGTGCTGTAATAAGAATAAAATTCAACTCTCTTTGGTTTCCCACGTATAAAAGGCATTGAAAGGAGCCCACGGATAAATAAGGCTACGGGATGTTAGTAGCTATTATTGCTAGCAGAAAAGGAAAACTAGAAATAGTTAAGTACACGACCCGTCTGACCAATGTGATATATTGTGTCAATTTTTAATTTATGTTAGAAGGAACACGTGCTGATGTAATATGACATCTATGGTCTAAACATACATACATAGGCAGAGAGAACAGAGTGCTAGTAAAGAAATTTCCATAAATGTTTTTCTTCTCTTCTTTTGATTTAGTTTTCTATCCCATTATTGTGCGTAAACTCTGTACGTAATTGATGAGCTTATTTTTGTTCTTTAGTCGTCTATTACGATCATCATCATCATTATTTCAGCCTATCGCCGTTCATTGCTGGACTTAGGCCTCCTTCATGTTACGCCACAGAGTACGGTCTTTTGTGCTGCCTGCATCCGACGACGCCCAGCAACTTTCAACAGATTTTAACACCTATTACGATACTCATATGAAAAAAAATGGAAGACGAAACGATGTATTCTGAGTTCATGACCCATAGATATTATAGTAAAGTTTAATATCATCATCATCATTTCAGCTCATATGTCCCACTGTTGAGCTTGAACCTCCTCCGTAATGGGAAGGGAATTAACCTACTATACCACGCTGCTCAAACGTGTTGGTATAGGGTTTTGTTTCGAGTTATCCTTCTCTTGCATAGATGTTGTATGCCTTTTGTATCCCTTAGTCGTCTCTTATAATCATTCGTGGGTAAGATAGGGGTTGGTGATTTGTATTCTTACTCCGTCACCGCACAGATAGCTTTATTATATGATTGCCAAATTTATCACTGAATAAGCGTTTAACTGCTTCGTTGCTAACTTTATAATATTGCAATTTCTCACTGAGCTCACTCGGTCTAAGCATTTCACAAAATAATAAAGTTATCTAGAGACGAAAATGGCATTAATTTTAAGGGGTGCTTTTGATAAGGCGCGCACCTTTCACGTGAGACGATGAAATTATTAAATTTGCTTGTCCTACTTATTTCCCAAGGCTTTATTTTATTAAACTGAAATGGTGTCAAAATGTAGTTAGTTCTTATACTTTAACACTTTCATCGCTTGCACAACGTTAGCGTAACCAGGCAAGTTCAAACATTAGCAGCTTTATAGATCATCCATTTATAAGTGTGTAGAAGTCCACTGTTGGACGTAGGCCTATATATGATAATGCCACTCAGAACGGTCCTATTCCACTTGCATCTAACGGCTTCTTGCGCCTTTCGACATGTCGTCAATCCACCTAGCGGATAATTATATATGTATATGTATTTAATATTTTAATTAATTATGGTTTAGGCACTCTATTATATTATATTTTGTCAAAAATACATCATAAATAAAAATACTTCTACGGATTTTATCACAGTAATCATGCTCACGGAAGGACTCTGACCAGTCCTCCCGTAACCATGATCACTGCAAAGTGTTCGAAACGTCGAGAAATTAAAAAAAATCAAATACAAACGCTATAGAATCCGTAAAAGTAGTTTTACTAGCGTAAAGATAAGAAACCATTAAGATAAATTAAAGGAATTATGTAAAACGTTGGATTTTACAAAATAAATTGTTTAAATTTGAATTGACTTAAAAGTAATCCAATATATTTCAAAGTTCGCCAGGACGTTAATCAGAGGATAAGTCCTTGAAAGGATGACCTATGAGTCAAAAATATATAAAGGTATTGCAGTGAATTGCCTCAAATGTTTAATTAATATATGTATTTAAAATTAATTACTATTGTAAGTAGCAAAAATATTATATAATACGTCATTTTGATATAAGCAATGCACTATCTTTTAGATTATAAATAATGTTTCTATATCAAAACAGGCACACTGATCGTTTATGTGAATCTTCAGAACAGCCAAACTGATTCCAATAAGATTTCGTGAAAATAGTTTGAAATATTTTGTTTGAAAGTTGGTAGAACTTTTCAAATTAAAAAAAATCATTAAAGCACAGAGTGGAAATACAGCTAGTAGATAAGTAAAGTATCCGTGTGGTGACGGAATACAATTCACCATTCCCTATCTCACTTGTGGGTGATCGTAAGAGAAGACTGAGGGATTAAAAATGCATGAGGAAAGAAAATTCAAAACAAAACCCTATACCAACACGTCTGACCAGCATTGGTATAGTAGGCCAATTAAACTCCCATTATGAAGGAGGCTCGAGTACAATAGTGAGACATATGTGAGCTGACATGATGATGAGATCAGTAAAACACAGTTAGTTGTTTTATATAGGTAATTATAATAATGAATATAATTATTATAATTGTAATTATAATATTAAGTACGCATACTCATTCGAGTACTAGGTCGTGCAGAAACGTGGCCACCGAAGACAAAGATCGGGTACCGGTGGCCCGCTCGCACGGCGAAGAAGAGGTGCTTGCAGGGTGGGTTAATGGGGTTACGTGCCGCCTCTTCCGTCACCCCGGACCGATTTGGCGGGGTGCGACGTCCATAGCCCACCACAAAAAAAAAAAAAAAAAAAGAAAGGTCGTGCAGAAACGTAAACGTGAGTTTTAGTAAGATGAAAATCCCAAAAGTAAGCCACGAAGTGTAAAATTGCGCCTAGTCAACAGCATTAGGCACTCTTAAATGAGAAAGTTACTGGGTAAATAATTATCTAAGATAAATGCTTGAAATTATAAAAAAAATATTGTCATACTTAAAAATGTCATTAATAAACATTGTTACCTCTCTTTTTACTATAAAGTACATTCTTAGCGACACCAACTTGTTTAAAAGCTTTACTTAATAGAAATTGCTCCAATATTGAAATTGATATTGTTGAAGTATAATAAGGCCTTCGTCGTCGAGAGGACTTAGTGAAAACCTCTCTGAAATTATTCTTAATGGCATCATAAGCGGTTTTTGCCAGCATCCAATTTATTTTCCCATAATAACTCGTTGAGCAAATTAAAGGAAAATAACGTGAAAATGATGGCATGAATAACAATAAAGAAAAGACAACGTATTCATTTGCACATTGTAATTTCTTAGTTGATCGCTTGTGTAGGTAAGTGGGCCTGTTAAACATACACGCTTGTTAAGATTCAAAGGCACGTCATTCGGTAAAGCATCCGCACAGAACTCTGCGGCGCTCGGAGCGTTATCGATTTTCCGCAGTCTGCGGATGGCCTGAAGTTGGTTGCGGGGGTAGAGGAGGGTAGCTCAGCTGGGCACCCCCATCCCCCGTAAACATAAACACAGGCTCCAGCCGCCCGCGACTCAGGATCGACATCCGCCAAGGTGAAATAACGACACTGAATATTTATGAATCTCTCATATCGGGCGGATAGACTTTACTAGGTCATCAATGCATAACATTTGTTGCTAAGCCAATGTTTAGCTAATTGAAACAACATCTTATCTTAAATTAATGAGGGTGGATTTGACAAAAAAGCTTATAATCATCTTTACACAATAGAGTTGTTCGATTAGAATAAAGCTTTGTTCAAAGCTCTCTTACTATAAAGGTGCATTGTACTGTTAATTTAGCATGAAACACAACAGCGGTCATTAATTAGAGAGAACCTGTAACTGGAGTGTGTGTATGAAAGATTAATGAAGCATAGCAGTGAACACGAGCTTCGTTTTATTATATAATGGAGTTTTTATGTTGCATTTTCAACAACAGTTTATTTTTTTTATATTCTGTAAGCGCTTGCTTAATATTTCAACTGATTACTCTTGTTGGTGTACTTTAATTATATTTTAGTAGTGATATCAATCCGTAGATAATTTAAAAAATATATGAATAATAAATAAAATGAGTTTCTTCTCTTTGGTTTGGTAAAGAAGTAAGAATACTGCAAATTCACTGCCAATTTGTTAGAGATAACTCATGATGTAGACAGAAAATATCACTGCAAAGAAATATTGAAATAAAGCAAAACTGGAAATTTAATGTTATACAATCTATGTGACCAGCGTGTTAAGACTTTTTTTTTTTTTTTTTTTTTTTTTTATTGGTGGGCTATGGGTGCGTCTCGCCCCGCCAAATCGGTCCGGGGTGACGGAGAAGGCGGCGCGTGATCCCACAGACCCACCGTAAAATCCTCTCTCTTCGCCGTGCGAGGGACCACCGGTACCCGATCTTTGTCTTCGGTGGTCCGCTCGGCGGTTTACCCTCGCGGGTTCCTCTCGTCGACGCCCCGACAGATTTCGCCGTCGGGGCGTCGCCCTCACGCGGTGGCCTCGCGTCGGGTGACCGGACAATTCCCCGGTCCGATCACCCGAGGCCCGGGTTAGGGCGGCATCAGGCGCAGGTATTCGCGCCTGCGCCGCCCCGGCCGCTGGCGGCGGCCCGGGTCGCGGGAGTCCTCCCTGACTCGTTCCGCCGCCTCCTTCCGCGAGATGACAGCCTCGCAGAAGGCGGCGACCGCGTCCCAATTCCTGACGCTGTCGACCATCGCCCTCGCGACAGCCGGCAGCGCCAGGTCGGCACCGATAATAGCGACGAGGTCGCGGCGCTGCCCGTCCCAGCCCGAGCATTCCTCGAGCGTATGTTGCGCCGTGTCCTCGTCACTACTGCAATGATGGCAGCCCGGAGTCCACTCCCTGTACACGACCGTGTGCAGGTATTTCCCGAAGCAACCGTGCCCCGTCAACACCTGCACCAGTCGGAAGGTGAGGACCCCGTGCCGCCGCTCCATCCATTTCATCAATACGGGCCGGAAGGCTTCGACGGTCACGATACCGTGTCTAGGCCTCTCCAGCCGCGTAACCCAACGGGCGATGACGTCTCGGCGGGCGTCCTCGCGCCAGGTGGCTATCTCGCTCAACGATGGGGAGCCACCCTCCTCGCGCACTGAGGTAACCCGCCGGTAGAGGTCGGAGAGCATCTCCGCCTCTAGGTCCCACGGGGGTGTCCCGGCCAATAGGCACGCCGCCTCTGTCGACACCGTGCGGTACCCGCGAATGGCTCTGACCGCCATGGCTCGCTGTGGCCTCCACAGAACCGCCCTGAGCTGGGCGTTCAGAGCCCTCGCCCACACGGGTGCGCCGTACATGGCCATCGAGCGGATGACCCCCGCATACAGCCGTCGGCCCTCGAAACTGGGTCCGCCCACATTCGGCATGAGCCGAGAAAGGGCGGACGCCGCGCCGACCAGCCGGGGAGCAATCTGTCGGAAATGCTCCCGGAACCACCATCGCCCGTCGAGCACCAGACCCAAGTACTTCATATGGGCCTGGATGTTGATCTGGATGGAGTTGACGACTAACGAGGCGCCGGTTGGCAGCCTTACGCGTGGCCCATGGAATAATAGGGCCTCCGTCTTATTTAAGGCCACCCTGAGCCCCAGCGCCTCGATTCGCCTGACCATCTCCTCGGTGCCGAGAGTGGCCAGGCTCGCCGCCTCTTCGAGTGTCCTGCCCCGGGCTGTGACGAGCGTGTCGTCAGCATAGCACACCAAGCTCAGCCCGGGGGGGAGACTCCCTCTCAACGCCCAGTCGTACCCGATGTCCCACAGAGTCGGCCCCAGAACCGACCCCTGTGGAACACCGCACGACATGGGCGTCCGCACAATGTCCCCTGCGGGACCCGCGCAGAGGATACTGCGCCCCTCCAAATAGTCTGCCACCAGCCGCCTGAGGTACAGGGGCACTCCATGGAACCGGAGCGCCTCCTTGATGCAGCTGAATGGCAGACTATTGAATGCGTTGGCGATGTCCAGCGACACCGCCAACAGCACTCCCTTGCCGGCGACAGCCTCCGCGGCCGTCTGCCTCAGGCGTAGCAGGGCCCCGATGGTCGAACGCCCCCTCCTAAACCCATATTGAGCGTCCGACAGATCGGGCCCCACCTCCTCCAAGTGTCGGACGATGCGGGCAGCGAGGACACGCTCCAGCAACTTACCCACATCGTCGAGAAGCACGATGGGCCTGTAGGCCGACGGCAAATCCGGGGGCCGTCCCGGCTTTGGCAGGAGAACCAACCTCCCCTCCTTCCAGCACTCAGGGAACCGTCCAGACGTCAGACAGGCGTTGAACAGTTGCCTGAGGCGAGGCTCGAAGTGCTCGAGGAGCGACGTCAACACCCGGACTGGTATTCCGTCCGGGCCGGGGGCCGTGGTGGCGGAGCGAATCCGCGCCACTGCCGCCCCCACTTCCGACTCCGTCACGGGTGGAACACTCTCGTCGTCGGCCTCCCGGTCTTGATCTGGCGAAGCCATGACCGGGGGCGTGTGTCCCGACTGCCGTGGAAATAGCTCCTCGATCACCCTACAAAGGAAGTCGGGCTGGAGGGTCTCGGTGAGGGGGGGGCCCTGCGCGCGAAGCTTGTTCAGCGACGCGCGATACGGGCGACCCCAGGGGTCACGGTCGAGACCATGCAAAACTGACCAAGACGACGCCTCGTCCTCGGGACTTGAGGCGTCCGCCGAGGGCCCGGCACAAATCGTGGAGGCCCAGAAGAAGAAGAGGAGGTCGCCTCGAAAGTCTCGGGGCAACGGCCTGAGCCACAAAAGGCGGCTGGAGGAGCGGCGAGCGCGCAGGGAGGCTGCCGCCGCTGAAGAGAAGAAGGACGGTAGACTCGCAGCAGAGCCGTCGACGGACGAGGGCGACAGCGATGTCGCAGAGCCGTCCGAAGACGAGGGCGGCGGATCTACCGTCAGAATGGACGAGGGCGGTGATATTCCCGCAGGGCCGTCCAGAAAAGACAGTGGGTCGGCTGGTGAAGGCCCCACTAGGTCGTCGGCGCGTCTAGCAGCAAAGACGCCGCCGGCGACCGCGACTAAGAAGGAGGAGGCCCTCCCCTCGCAGGTGCGAAAGCGCCCCCTGAGTAAGGGAGGCAGCTCGAGCGCTGAAACCGAGGGGAGCGCGGCCAACATGCCTCCACCAAAAATCCAGGCCTCCCGAAGAGGGCGAGGGACCTCGGCTATAGAAAGGGCGGCGGCGGTCGCTGTCCGCGCCGGTGACGCCACGGATCTGCAGGCCGAAAATGTCCGCCTTAGAGGCGAGATGTCAGGCCTGCGGACCCGAAACAGGAACCTGGGCGACATGCTGGCGGAGATGCGTCGGGCAAACCGCCAGTTGCTGATCGACGTGGCCGACCTCAAGGCGCAGGTGGCGCTGTTCGTGTCGTCTGCGCCAGCCGCGCCACCAGCCAAGACTGGCTACTCAGCGGCCGCTGCGGCGCCAAAGCCGCCCCGCGCTGCGGCGCCGACGACGTTCGGTGATGGCGTCACCGTCACACCCGTCCCCGCGGCGAGGAAGACGCCTGCCGCCGCGAAGCGCGCGCCGCCGGCTGACGCTGGCGCAGTCGCCGCGGCGAAGCTCCCTGTCCCGGTGGTGAGGTTGACGCCTCTCCCCGCGGACCGCTTGCCGCCGGCTAGCGCCCCTGCGGCGCCAAAGCCGCCAGGCGCCGTAGAACGGGCCCCTGAGGAGGCTCAGCCGACCCCGTTTGAGGTGGGAGGCATATCGGACGAGGCCCTCGCCAAAATCATCGGCGCAGTGGGCAAGCTCGTCGATGCGCGCTTCGCCGTTCTGGAGGCGAGGTTGCCTCCAGAACCACGCGTCCGACCACCTCTCGCCGCGGACAAGCGGCCGCATGTGGCACCAGCCCCCGCCCCGCTGCCTTGTCAGGGTGGCCGCGTGGGGAGCTACGCCGCGGCCGCGGCCGGGCCTAGGCCCAAAGGCCCCGGCCCAGCTCCGAAGGGACCCGCCCTGAGGAGGAAGACGGCTCCGGCTCCTACCGGACCGCTGAAGTCGCCCGCAACAACACCGCCGGCGACGACCAGCGAGGCCGCGACGAGGCCTTCCGCGTCCGGCACAACTGCCGTACCCGAACAGGGTTGGCAGGTGGCCGAACGCGACAGAAGGAGTCGCGGCCAAAGGAGGAGAGCGGAGGCCAAGCGCGCCGCTGAGGTCCCCGCTCCTCAGGCAGGAGCCGGACGGAAGAAGAGACCGCGCAAGGGGCTCAAGTCGCCGAAGACGGCCGCAGTGGTGATCACTGTGCTGCCCGAGGCGGCCGAGAAGGGCCTCAGCTACGAGGCCGTCTTGAGGAAGGCCCGGCGGGAGCTAGACGTCTCCGATATTGGAGGCGTCGAAGCCAGGACCCGTAAGGCCCGGACGGGGGCTCGAATTCTCGAGTTCCCAGGGGCCGAGGGCGCCAAGACGGCCGACAGCGTGGCCGAGAAGCTGAGAGGTTTGTTCGCCGAGGAGGGTGGCATCAAGATCGCCAGGCCCGTCAAGTGCGCCGAAATGCGCATTTCGGGTTTGGACGATTCAGTGACGGTGGAAGACATCCGGGAGGCTATTGCCTCGAAAACCGGGTGTCCCATAGACACCGTCCGGGTCGGTGCCATTCGTCCCGGTCCGGGTGGCGTAGGTGCTGCCTGGGCGCAGTGCCCGGTGGAGTCGGTCAGGCAACTGGCCGGCTCAGGCAGGCTCCTCGTGGGCTGGAGCTCGGCGCGGGTGACCGTGCTTGAGCACCGGCCTGCGAGGTGCTACAAGTGCATGGCGGTCGGACACACTCGACCGACGTGCACTAATTGCTTCGACTGCGGCGGATTGTGTTTCCGCTGCGGTCAGACCGGGCACGTGGCGGCATCTTGCGCCGCCCCGCCCCACTGCCCCGCGTGTGCGGCGGGCAATAAGCCCGCCAAGCACCGCATGGGCTCTGGGGCGTGCAAACCTCCAGCTTCGGCCCCAAAGGCGCGGGGCGGCCCTACGACCACGGCCGCTCCCGCTCCTAGCGCGGTCCGATCGCCCGCTGGCGAGGAGGTCATGGATATAACCCGATAATGGGTACACCATCCATGCACCTCCTCCTGCAGGCCAACATCAACCACTCCGCCGGAGCGCAGGATCTCCTCCTGCAATCCATGGCGGAGTGGTCGATTGGTGCAGCCGTAGTCGCGGAACCGTACGCCGTGCCTGATCGCCCCAATTGGGTGGTCAGTCGAAACGGTACCGCGGCAATCGTCGTCTCAACGCAGCGGCACTTCCCGTCCTTGTCCCTTTTGGATAGGGGCGAGGAATTTGTCGCGGCGGAGTGGGGAGGGGTCACGCTCTACAGCGTATACCTCTCCCCCACTAGGAGGATGGACGATTTCGGGGCCTCACTCACCACCTTGGAGGCCTCGATACGGCGACTGGCACCGGGCCTCGTCCTGGTTCTGGGGGACTTTAACGCCAAATCCACGGCGTGGGGGTCCCCTACGACGGACGACCGCGGGCGGGCGGTCAACGAGTGGGCGGCTTCACTGGGCCTCTGTGTTCTGAACAGAGGCTCGGTGAACACGTGCGTGCGGCGGCAGGGCGGGTCGATAGTGGACTTGTCGTTCGCTAGCCCCGCTGTCGCGCCACGGGTGAGGAACTGGAGTGTCCTGGAGGAGGCGGAGACCCTGTCGGACCACCGGTACATCCGGATGGAGGTCTCCCCCCGGGAACCCGGTAGGGGTCACAGGGCGGACGGAGCTCCCGCGTTTCCGTGGTGGGCTGTGGGTCGTCTTGACAGGGATCTACTGGCGGAGGCGGCCATTGTCAACACGTGGCTGTCCTCACCACCCCCAGCGGACGGAGTGGACGCTGAGGCTGTCCGCATTCGCAGTGCGTTAACGCAGATCTGCGATGCGGCCATGCCCAGAGTGCGGCGGCGTCCACCTCCGGGGCAGGGGGTCTACTGGTGGTCCCCAAGACTGGCGGACCTTCGTGCGGCGTGTATCAGTGCCCGAAGGTCCTACACCCGCAGCCGGCGGCGTCACCCCGACGTCGAGCGGGAGGGCCAGCTGTACGAGGCGTACCGCGGTGCGCGGACTGCCTTTCGGCTGGCCATCCGTGCCGCCAAGGGCGCGAGTTGGCAGGAGATGCTGGACGGTCTCGACCGTGACCCCTGGGGTCGCCCATATCGCGCGGCGCTGAACAAGCTTCGCGCGCGGGCCCCCCCCCCTCACCGAGACCCTCCAGCCCGACTTCCTTCGTAGGGTGGTCGAGGAGCTGTTTCCACGGCAGTCGGAACACACGCCCCCGGTCATGGCTCCGCCAGATCAGGACCGGGAGGCCGACGACGACGAGAGTGTTCCGCCCGTGACGGAGTCGGAAGTGGGGGCGGCCGTGGCGAAGATTCGTTCCGCCACCACGGCCCCCGGCCCGGACGGAATTCCAGTCCGGGTGCTGACATCGCTCCTCGAGCACTTCGAGCCTCGCCTCAGGCAGCTGTTCAACGCCTGTCTGACGTCTGGACGGTTCCCTGAGTGCTGGAAGGAAGGGAGGTTGGTTCTCCTGCCAAAGCCGGGACGGTCCCCGGATTTGCCGTCGGCCTACAGGCCCATCGTGCTCCTCGACGATGTGGGTAAGTTGCTGGAGCGTGTGCTCGCTGCCCGCATCGTCCGACATCTGGAGGAGGTGGGGCCCGATCTGTCGGACGCTCAGTATGGGTTTCGGAGGGGGCGTTCGACCATCGGGGCCCTACTACGCCTGAGGCAGGCGGCCGCGGAGGCCGTCGCCGGGAAGGGAGTGCTGTTGGCGGTGTCGTTGGACATCGCCAACGCATTCAATAGTCTGCCATTCGGCTGCATCAGGGAGGCGCTCCGGTTCCATGGAGTGCCCCTGTACCTCAGGCGGCTGGTGGCAGACTATTTGGAGGGCCGCAGTATCCTCTGCGCGGGTCCCGCAGGGGACATTGTGCGGACGCCCATGTCGTGCGGCGTTCCACAGGGGTCGGTTCTGGGGCCGACCCTGTGGGACATCGGGTACGACTGGGTGTTGAGAGGGAGTCTCCCCCCCGGGCTGAGCTTGGTGTGCTACGCTGACGACACGCTCGTCACAGCCCGGGGCAGGACACTCGAAGAGGCGGCGAGCCTGGCCACTCTCGGCACCGAGGAGATGGTCAGGCGGATCGAGGCGCTTGGGCTCAGGGTGGCCCTAAACAAGACGGAGGCCCTACTTTTCCACGGGCCCCGTGTGAGGCTACCCATCGGCGCCTCGATAGTGGTAAACTCCATCCACATCAGCATCCAGGCCCATATGAGGTACTTGGGTCTGGTGCTCGACGGGCGATGGTGGTTCCGGGAGCATTTCCGACAGATTGCTCCCCGGCTTGTCGGCGCGGCGTCCGCCCTTTCTCGACTCATGCCGAACGTGGGCGGACCCAGTTTCGAGGGCCGACGGCTGTATGCGGGGGTCATCCGCTCGATGGCCATGTACGGCGCACCCGTGTGGGCGAGGGCTCTGAACGCCCAGCTCAGGGCGGTTCTGTGGAGGCCACAGAGAGCCATGGCGGTCAGAGCCATTCGCGGGTACCGCACGGTGTCGACAGAGGCGGCGTGCCTGTTGGCCGGGACACCCCCGTGGGACCTAGAGGCGGAGATGCTCTCCGACCTCTACCGGCGGGTTATCACAGCGCGCGAGGAAGGTGGCTCCCCATCGTTGAGCGAGATAGCCACCTGGCGCGTGGATGCCCGCCGAGACGTCATCGCCCGTTGGGCTACGCGGCTGGAGAGGCCTAGGCACGGTGTGGAGACCGTTGAGGCCCTCCGGCCCGTATTGATAGAGTGGATGGAGCGGCGGCACGGAGTCCTCACCTTTCGGCTGGTGCAGGTATTGACGGGGCACGGGTGTTTCGGGTTGTACCTGCACAGGGTCGTGTATAGGGAGTGGACTCCGGCCTGCCACCACTGCAGGAGTGACGAGGACACGGCGCAACACACGCTGGAGGTGTGTCCGGGATGGGAGCGGCAGCGCCGTGACCTCGTCGCTGTCATCGGTGCCGACCTGACGCTGCCGGCCGTCGTGAGGGCGATGGTCGACAGCATCAGGAACTGGGACGCGGTCGCCGCCTTCTGCGAGGCTGTCATCTCGCAGAAGGAAGCGGCGGAACGGGCAAGGGAGGATTCCCGCGCCCCGGGCCGCCGCCAGCGGCCGGGGCGGCGCAGGCGCGAATACCTGCGCCTGATGCCGCCCTAACCGAGGCTTCGGGTGATCGGACCGGGGAATTGTCCGGTCACCCGACGTGAGGCCACCGCGTGAGGGCGACGCCCCGACGGCGAAATCTGTTGGGGCGTCGACGAGAGGAACCCGCGAGGGTGAACCGCCGGGCGGGTCACCGAAGTTAAAAATCGGGTCCCGGTGACCCGCTCGCACGGCGAAGAGAGAGGAGTTTTTACGGTGGGTCTATGGGCTCACGCGCCGCCTTCTCCGTCACCCCGGACCGATTTGGCGGGGGGAGACTAACCCATAGCCCACCAAAAAAAAAAAAAAAAAAAAAAAAAAAAAAAAAAAAAAAAAAGGGGTCACGGTCGAGACCATCCAACATCTCCTGCCAACTCGCATCCTTGGCGGCTCGGATGGCCAGCCGAAAGGCAGTACGCGCACTGCGGTACGCCTCGTACAGCTGGCCCTCCCGCTCAGCGTCGCGGTGACGCCGCCGGCTGCGGGTGTGGGACCTTCGGGCACTGATACACGCCGCGCGAAGGTCCGCCAGTCTTGGGGACCACCAGTAGACCCCCTGCCTCAGAGGTAGACGCCGCACCCTGGGCATGGCCGCATCGCAGATCTGCGTTAACGCACTGCGGATGCGGACAGCCTCAGCGTCCACTCCGTCCGCTGGGGGCGGTGAGGACAGCCACGTGTGAACGATGGCCGCCTCCGCCAGTAGGTCCCTATCAAGACGACCCACAGCCCACCGCGGAAACGCGGGAGCTCCGTCCGCCCTGTGACCCCTACCGGGTTCCCGGGGGGAGACCTCCATCCGGATGTACCGGTGGTCCGACAGGGTCTCCGCCTCCTCCAGGACACTCCAGTTCCTCACCCGTGGCGCGACAGCGGGGCTAGCGAACGACAAGTCCACTATCGACCCGCCCTGCTGCCGCACACACGTGTTCACTGAGCCCCTGTTAACAACACAGAGGCCCAGTGAAGCCGCCCACTCAACGACCGCCCGTCCGCGGTCGTCCGTCATAGGGGACCCCCATGCCGTGGATTTGGCGTTGAAGTCCCCCAGGACCAGGACGAGGCCCGGTGCCAGTCGCCGTATCGAAGCCTCCAAGGTGGTGAGGGAGGCCCTGAAATCGTCCATTCTCCTGTTAGGGGAGAGGTAAACGCTGTAGAGTGTGACCCCTCCCCATTCCGCAGCGACAAATTCTTCGCCCCTATCCAAAAGGGATAAGGACGGGAAGTGCCGCTGCGTTGAGACGACGATTGCCGCAGTTCCGTTTCGGCTGACCACCCAATTGGGGCGATCAGGCACGACGTACGGTTCCGCGACTACGGCTGCACCAATCGACCACTCCGCCATGGATTGCAGGAGGAGATCCTGCGCTCCGGCGGAGTGGTTGGTGTTGGCCTGCAGGAGGTGAATGGATTCTGCAGCCATTAGTGGGCCGTATCCATCACCTCCGCCTCGCCAGTGGGCGATCGGGCCGCGCTAGGAGCGGGAGCGGCCGTGGTCGAAAGGCCGCCCCGCCCCTTTGGGGCCGAAGCAGGAGGTCTGCACGCCCCAGAACCCATGTGGTGCTTGGCGGGCTTATTGCCCGCCGCACACGCGGGGCAGTGGGGCGGGGCGGCGCAAGATGCCGCCACGTGCCCGGTCTGACCGCAGCGGAAACACAATCCGCCGCAGTCGAAGCAATTGGTGCACGTCGGTCGAGTGTGTCCGACCGCCATGCACTTATAGCACCTCGCAGGCCGGTGCTCAAGCACGGTTACCCGCGCCGAGCTCCAGCCCACGAGGAGCCTGCCTGAGCCGGCCAGTTGCCTGACCGACTCCACCGGGCACTGCGCCCAGGCAGCACCTACGCCACCCGGACCGGGACGAATGGCACCGACCCGGACGGTGTCTATGGGACACCCGGTTTTCGAGGCAATAGCCTCCCGGATGTCTTCCACCGTCACGGAGTCGTCCAGACCCGAAATGCGCATTTCGGCGCACTTGACGGGCCTGGCGATCCTGATGCCACCCTCCTCGGCGAACAGACCTCGCAGCTTCTCAGCTACGCTATCAGCCGTCTTGGCGCCCTCGGCCCCTGGGAACTCGAGGATTCGAGCCCCCGTCCGGGCTTTGCGGGTTCTGGCTTCGACGCCTCCAATATCGGAGACGTCTAGCTCCCGCCGGGCCTTCCTCAAGATGGCCTCGTAGCTGAGGCCCTTCTCGGCCGCCTCAGGCAGCACAGTGATCACCACTGCGGCTGTCTTTGGCGGCTTGAGCCCCTTGCGCGACCTCTTATTCTTGTCGCCAGCTCCTGCCTTGGGAGCGGAGACCTCAGCGGCGCGCTTGGCCTCCGCTCTCCTTCTTTGGCCGCGACTCCTTCTATCGCGCTCGGCCACCTGCCAACCCTCTTCGGGTACGGCAGTCGTGCCAGACGCGGAAGGCCTTGTCGCAGCCTCGCTGGTCGTCGCCGGCGGTTTCGTTGCGGGCGGCTTCAGCGGTCCGGCAGGAGCCAGCGCCGTCTTCCTCCTCAGGGCAGGTCCCTTCGGAGCGGGGCCGGGGCCTTTGGACTTAGGCCCGGCCGCGGCCGCGGCGTAGCTCCCCACGCGGCCACCCTGACAAGGCAGCGGGGCGGGGGCTGGTGCCGTATGTGGCCGCTTATCTGCGGCAAGAGGCGGCCGGACACGTGGTTCTGGAGGCAGCCTTGCCTCCAGAACGGCGAAGCGCGCATCGACAATTTTGCCCACTGCGTCGATTATCGCGCGCAGGGACTCATCCGGCAATCCCCCCACCGCAGGCAGCGGGGTTGGCATCGGGGTCGGCAGCGGGGTCGGCGCCTCCGGTTGAGCCTCCACCGGGGCCCGCTCCGAGACGCTTGGCGACTTTTTCGCCGCGGCGCGAGTCGTCCTCCTCGCTACCGGGACAGGTGTCGGCTCGGTGGCCGTGCCGGCTTCAGCCGGCGGCGTGCCCTCCGCAGCGGGGGGCGTCCTCCTTGCCGCAGGGACGGGTTTCACCGCGGCAGCTGTTTTGCGCGCCTTGGCCGACGGCTTTGGCGCAGGCGGTAGGAACTGCGCCATCTGGGCCCGCAGGTCGGCCATGTCTTTGGCCAACATGCGGTTTATCTGACGCAGCGACTCCAGCTCGGACCCCAACTGGCGGTTCAGGTCCCGCAGGCCTGAGACCTCGCCACTAAGGCGGGCATTTTCAGCCTGTAGGTCCAGGGGGCCGTCGCTCGCAGCAGGCGCCGCCTCACGCCGAGGAGTCACCGACCTTCTTCCTGCTACTGCGGCCCCTCGCCCCCTGCGAGAAGCCGGCACCTTCGGTGGAGGCATGATGGTCCCGCTCCCCTCGGAGTCGGCGCCCGAGCTGCCTCCCTTGCTCAGGGGGCGCTTTCGCACCTGCGAGGGGAGGGCCTCCTCCCTGATCTTCTCAGCCGCCGCCACAGGACGCGGCGACGACTTAGCGGGGGCTTTAGCGTCCGACCCGCTATCTCCTCTGGACGGCCCTGCGGATATACCGCCCTCGTCCATCTTAGCGGCAGATCTGCTGCCCTCATCCACGGACGGCTCTGCGACGTCACTGTCGCCCTCGTCCGTAGACGGCTCTGCAGCATTTCTGCCACCGTCCTTCTTTTCAGCGGCGGCAGCCTCTCTCCGCGCACGCCGCTCCTCCATCCTCCTCTTGTAGCTGGAAGCCTGCCCCCGGCTCTTCCTGGGCGACTTCCGCTTCACTTTTTGGGCCTCCACGATTTGTGCCGGGCCCTTGGCGGACGCCTCAAGTCCTGAGGACGAGGCGTCGTTGTCAGTTTTTCTTTGGCTTGACAAGGCCGTGGTGTGAGAATCACAAGGATTCCCGTCGGTTTTTAAATGTTTTAAAGTTTGCGTATCCATTGTGAATCCCACGAGAATGGGAGATACATTACGTCGACCCGGGCAGAGATCCCTATACCCGGGCAAGCCTACATTTACCAACCAGGGGGTCAGCCGGTGCCCTGGCTGGAGCGTGCTAACGACAGAACAACCCATCTGCCATGCATCTTCTCGCCGCACGCCAGAACTTAAGATTCTGGGTGATTTCCGAGTCCGAATGTTACTTCGAACTCTTTATAGAGGTTGTCTTCCTCGCGGTCCGGGCGGTTAAGCCAAGACCCTCGCTCCTGAAACTAAGACAAGCAAAGAATCAGGTTTACGATGTGTGGGCGGTGGCAAGTGCCTGCCCAGCCCTCAAATGAATGAGTGACTGAGCCCGTCCCGATATTTCGCGTCCTATAACCTCTACTACGACTGTAGTAGAGTAAGGAGCGAAATCGCGCAGATATTCGCTACGGACGACAGTACAACAGAAGAACTGGGGACCGCCGCCCGCACCCAGGGTACACCGCGTGGAGGTTTCTGGGATAGTACCCCAGCGTGTTAAGACTAGGTGAAATTTCCTCTAATTGTGAAGGAGGTACATACCTAACAGTGACACATATGAGGGTTAAAGAGGAAAAAAAATTGCACGTAGGAAGAATACATTTTCTTTACTTAGCTCGTTTCAGTTCACAAGTTGGTTAAAATAGAAAATATTTAAGTTATATAAGATACAAAATTTGAACATTATATTACTTTTGCACATAGAGCTTACATGTTTTAAAGTATAGGTTTTTTTTTGACAAAGGGCTTTAATAAAAGCTTCCATGGATTGTATATTGTATTGTAAAAGTTATTGACAATAGTTTTAAGACGAATCGTTTGTTTAACGTCAACATTACAAAAACTTGGCTACGAGCGAAAAATGAAAAATCATTTGTTGGCTCGTAATCAAGTTTTTATAAATAATCAAACATTTTAAATGCGAAATTTCAATAATTTGAATAACGTCAACCTTTCTTGGAAATATAATTATTGATCAGATAGTATCAGATGGAGATATTCACGAGCAATATAAGGTTTGGTAGTATTCGTAGCTGCCACCATATAGCACATGTTTTGTTTTACAGGTGTAATAAATTTAAAGAAGAAATTTTTGTATCTGTATAAACGATACCAATGAAACTGCTTTTATATTTGTGTATATAATTATCTTCGTGGTGATGAAATAAAAATACATTGGTTACTACCCTTTCTATTCGTATGCGTAATCAAAAGACGAATAAGGGACTCAATCAGATAATATAACTGCAAAAGAAAATAACTTAGAAATTAAACCCTTTACCAAGCCATCTGAGTAGTGTGGCATATAGTAGGTCATTTTCTCTGTCACTATCTACAGTGACAGAGAAAATGACTGAAGACTCGAAACTATCAGTGAGAGGTATATGAGTTGAGATAAAGTTGAGTAAATGATAACGTGATTTTGCATAAATATATGATTTCTTTTTTAATAAGAGGCTCACTGTTGGACTTAGATATTTTGACATATCCTCAGGAAGGCAGGATAACGCCAAAATCGCCACGTTTACTAGGTTTGAGTAATTTTCGTTATTGCTGCTGTTTCTCAAGAGATTTGTTGGCCATTAGATGAAAAAAATTTCCTTAACTTCAAGTAATCTATGTAGTCGCTGGCACCAGTGATACAATGTTTACATTAGTACAGGTGCAAACGGATTAGTAAATTACTAATTTGATGTGTGTATAATTTAATGTGATATGTTTATAATTTGTAATGATTTGTGTGCAAATAAATATTATTATTATTTGTATCACTTTTCTATTCACGGGATCTTCCATAGGGAAGATGTCCGATCCATTGGGAGGCTTACATGGGGATATGGATCCAACACGCAGAGGCCTTTGGAGAAATTTAATCTAAATATTGGGATGGGACATCTACCGATGACATTCCACGTCTGCACTTAACATTCGTGGAATGCCAGCAGTAAGTGTAAAACTATTGTGTGATGATGGTATCTAATATTTGAATATGAGAGTGGGTGCTTAGTGGACTAGTACATCTATGAAATTTTAAACTGTCGTTTGCCTTCAAACCCATATTAAGAGATAAACGATGGCAGGTGGTGACTCGCCAACTCACTGAATGGGCCCCCTAAATAGTCGCCATAGGCACACAAGCCATACGGGCAACAGGGGCCAACATTTATTATTATTATTACTATCATGTATTGTAAATAGTAACTTAAGTAGTTTTTTTGTTATATGACTTGAATGTATATGCTGTCCAAACGAACAAAGAGAATAAAGAAAAAAAATCTCATAAATATTTGCTAGCTCTTCATTAAAAATAAGATGAAGATAAATAAATGTGTCTAGTGAGCTTCTATGGGGTATTTTTACGAGCACATAAAATCCCAAAGTCAAGTACCTTTACGACTATTCATGTCAATTTACTTCCTATTCGACTATATTAATATGGGAGGTTTTTGTTATCTGCGTTTTTCATTACCAAGGATTTTGTGTTTGATACTTTTAGATGTAATTTATTTTACGGTTGTGACCGCAAGAAAAGGAGGTGTTTAGACCCATTAGTTAGCATCCAAGTTAACTATTGTGATTTCATATATGATATTTGTATAGTTGTGAGGATAATTCTGTTTTATAAAACATTTGTTTGCTGGCTGTGTAACTTGTGATAATTAATATAATATTTTTTTTTGCTTATGCTCTTAGTCATCTTTTATGACATCCACGAGCAATGTAAGGGTTGGTAGTATTCGTAGCTGCTATCACATAGTGTGTGTAATCCTTTATGTAGTCTATGATGTAAAAATGGTTAGGAATATGGCCAACATTTTTATAAAGCAATTCAAACTATCTGTTCTTATCTTTAGTTATACTTGTAAGAATTGGCACCCAGTTATGTCTCAATTCTATTAACGACTGAGGCAACAACCCGAGTATTGTTTGTACCAAACTTGGCACATTTTTTCACGTTTATGTTCTAAAAGACTTTATATTTATAAGCAGTTTTATTTCAAAAGTAGAAGTACGTACTTAGTTATTTATTTGAATAAGCTTTGCCCATATAAAGTATTTTGCTAACCCGAATTTTATGTTTTTAGCGGCCTAGTACTTCAAATGAAGTTTGCGAAAAATAAATCATTCTTTTTCGAACCTCTCTTATTCTCTCTATCTCTTTATGTAATTCAATTTACATTAAACCAGCCCATGTGTGCAACAGCATTATTAGCTAAACTATTTACTTATTTATTTTAGTAGTTAAAGCAGTTTAGTAATTAATGCTTGGTTATATGATCTTTCATATGACTTCACAGAGAGCTTGATTTAAACTACTCAAATGCATGCATGTGAACACAATAACATACACACACACACGGACACACACACATGCACAGTTGCACACACACGCACATGAGCACACACACACACGCACGCTTATATTGGTATTGTAATTATATCTTATGTAAACTGTCGTATTCTGAGGCCCAAGATACAGACTAATATCTAGTTTGGGTCTCACTGGATACCTAGGATCTGATGTAAGGATATAATAACATTGTCTTTAGTCTAGATGATTTGTAAAACTTATTTTTGCAATAAACTATTATTATTATTATTATTTTCTAGTGATAGAGTTTTTAATTTAAATTGATGTTTTTAATTTTCAAAATATTATAAAGTTTGTCGTGCTAGTGGGCCAGATGAATGAACGGGAAGGTATTAGCGTAGTTTGGCCACCGAAGTTAAAATCGAGTACCGGTGGTCCGCTCGCACGGCGAAGAGAGAAGGTTTTACGGTGGGTCTATGGGGTCACGCGCTGCCTTTTCCGTCACCCCGGACCGATTCGGCGGGGCGAGACGCACCCATAGCCCACCAATAAAAAAAAAAAAAGGTATTAGCGTAGTTTTATAATATAATAATGTTTATTGTGGTAGTGGGCAGGATGTATCAACGGGAGGGTATTAGCGGGGTTCCCTATCTATTAATAATGTAAGTTCTTAAGCATAAGTGCTCCTCAACCTCTTGTATTAAGAGTACTCTTTACTTTTGTATACGTAAGGTTGTAGGTACATATGCAGCAATCATAATTAGGCAGAAATAGTATTATAATTATTTAAACGGATTGTATTGCGATATTCAGATCATCATCATCTCTTAGCTCATATATGTCCCACTGTTGGGCCTTAAGCCTCCTCTATAATGGGAGGGCAATTGACCTACGATACGCACGGTGGTCAGACATTTGTATAGAGTTTTATTTCGAGTTTTCTTTCTCTTGCAAAGATGTTATATATATGCGTTTTATATCCCTTAGTCGTTTCTTATGATCACCCACGGATAAGATAGGGGGTAGTGAATAATATTCTTACTCCGTCATCACGCGGAAAAATTGCGATATTACTGATATTACTATCGCCTATTAACTTCGGGGTAATGCATATAAAATACCTTACGCGTGTGTACAATTGTAGATACACTTGAACAGATCCATTATATGTATATATTTATATAATTTGTGAGATTATTATTATGTTAAATTCAATCTTTGGACGAAGTTTTGAATAAATAGATAGCTGGTATATAGCCAATAACTATTTATATAAGCTATTTATTCAATCCTATATATATATATATATATATATATATATATATATATATATATATATATATATATATATATATATACCAACTCTGATTGCTATCCTATATATTTCTCCCCTGTCAAAAATAGTGTTATTGCATTGGTTTCAGTGTATAAAAATATTGGAAAATATTGATATCTTTACAGAAACATTCGCTCATTATAGTATATTGTGAAACAATATAATATAATGTAGTCAAATTGAACTACATAAAATTTTATAATTCATACAATGTTGCAATGAGCCATTCGCGTGGGAACCATCTTTATTATGGCGATACTTCAATTGCTCTTCAGTGCCTCAATTAAGGAGCCTCTGGGGATACTTTTACAGTGAACAACAGTTTAATTTGTCGATATAACTTTTAAAATAATAAAATATTGTGACATTTTGAAACTTATCAACCATTCAAACGATTTAATGATTACTTATATATGTGGTTTATTCCCATGGATGGTAGAGGCCTATTATACCATGAAGAACGAATAAATATGAAGGAGACAGAACCTGTCTTTTATACCATGTCAATTAAATTGACAAAGAGTTTTATTAATAGTGGTCGGTTTTTTGTAGCTTTTCTAACTAGTAACAAAAAGATCTACACAATAGTTCATTAATAAATGTTAGTTTTATCTTACGTAATAGAGAAGGAGAATATTTGAAGAAGAAGAATGAAATAAAAAAATCCGAAGGAAATATTTTCTTTTATAGCTTATGGTGGCAAACCATCAAGCAGTACATCTGATGGTAATTGTCACTGCCGCCCATGAATCTTTACTATACCAAGGGCATTACTAGACCGCTGCCTACCGTTAAAATCCCCAAACCCACCCAGTTGACCTTTCGGCTCTTTCGCTCACCGAACGAAGCGCAATAGTACATTGATTACTCAGACGTCAATCTTCTACGAGAGTGTGGTACTACCTCAAACGGACCGGCCCGCAGCTGTAGACAGAGAACTATTAACAACGTGGTTCTACCACTAATACACACATAATATAGAATTCAGGAACGTCTTCATGCTTACTGTTACAATGCCCTTAATATTATTAAAAACTCAGGTTATTTAATTTTTTCATCATAAAATTTACTCGCAGGTGGGAAGATGTTTTATTATTTTAAAATCATATATTCACTTTATCTATTCAAGATCTCGTAAATATCTTGTCATTGTTCTACATTTTAATGGACTAATGAATATTTATGGTTACAGATCCGCTCTAATGGATTGCAGCATTATGTTTCATAAAATATAACCTTTCTCGATAAACAGCCTATCTAACATAAAAAGTATTTTGCAATTTGTTCTAGTACTTTAAATATTATTAAAATATATTTCCATGAAAATTTGCTGAGAATATAAATAATCTTAAAGAAGTAGGTATATTTTTTAAGCATAATATTGTTTAAAGCAATAAGATTTAAGCGGGGGTACTTTATTGTTACAATTTTCATCGTAGACCTAAACATGTGGCGGTTGTTTGAAACATTTTACTATGCAAGGAGTCTAGTTGTGACACTTAAGCGTCGCGTCGTCTCTCAAAAAGGTCACCTACTGTCTATTTAACATTTCACACAACCAACCCTCTTCTAGAGTAGGTACGTCGCATTTTGTGGTTATACACAGGCTTGTACGCATATTAAACTTCTGATATATATTATATAGTTATTTATTTAGTTAATATTTAAATACATACGTTGCCATTTAAGGAGGAAGTAAGGATACTACGAGTATGTTCAACAACATTTTCTTTTTTATGGATGATTAAGACATATAACCAGCTAATATCATTAAGGGATACAATTAAAAGATAATAAAAAAATATATGTCGAACTGTATACTAACCGATTTTGCTGTAGTACATATATAGAATAGAATACGTTTATTATGGGAAAAGGACATTAAGTAAACAAATCACAGCTTCAGATATAATTATTAAAATATGTAGAAACAAATCAAGCAGAGTAAATTATTGACACATTTTTGCCAAATTGCGGTTCTTATAGTTCATCTAATCTAAGAAGTGCATTTTGACGTTTTGCATTTTTTAATACACAATAACCTTGGTCAAACGAATTGCAAACAATAAATCTGAAATTTTAAACAACTATTAAGTTATTTACATAATTAACATTGTGAGTAACTTTCTTGTACAATAATCTAATGTTGAAACTCGAAAAACTAATTTATAATAAAAATAACATGGTAAATGTTAATTGTTATTGACGACCTAACAATTTATAAATAATTAAGCATATTAAATGCTAAATTTCAGTAATTTAAAATAACAAGGTTGTGTTATCGTTTAATACAATTCTAACTGTAAAGTTTGAAGTATTAAGCCTATAACAATGTGTAAAACATTGTCGGGTAGATAGCATACCGTCACCTTAAGACGTAAATATAATACGAAGTGAAATTTGCATGTCCTACAATTAGTCACGGTGGTGTAGTGGCAGCACGATTGGGCCGGCATCCCAATAGGCGCGGGTTTGAATCCCGCTTGCGACATCATTTTTCATTTCGTAATCGGATTTTATAAACGACCTAACCATGTTACGTTATCACATTCTATACTACTGTATATATGGTATATCACATTCTTTATACTGGATATTCGTGAAATGGAAGTTGTCAAGCACTACCGTGCTTGACGCTGATAATTCAAGTAATAGTAGTAATTCTTAATAAATACCAATTTTCAAATCCAGTTTTTGTTTTTAATTAACCTAAACCTATTAAATGTGATGAATAGATTCTATGCTGAAATAATTAAATTTGTTTAGTACTAATTTAGCACTTAATTTATTCATCACCTTTTTGAAAAATAAAAAATAAACCGATTATTAATTATAAAGAATCAATATCGATTTCTCAGTAAAATCGGATATTTTCGATAGCGATTATTTGGTTCACATACTTAGACAACTAACTCAGACAGCTGTTGCTGTGTGTGACACTTCTTAGATTAGACTAGACTTAGACTATAACTCAGCAATATGTTGGCAATAGGTAGCCAACGCTGATCTGCCGTTGGTACCGGTATGTGACACACTAGTATATATAAATATATTATATAATACATATTATATTAAAATAGCAGCAAATGCAGAAGAAATTAAAGCAATAATAATATCGAATCTAGTAGGAAAAACAATTTTACAGGCTCATGAAAAACAACGAATTTAATTAAATTAGCTACTAATAATAGTTACTTTTAAGATTCAGAAGTTAATGCTATGCTATGCACATAGACGTAACACATTCAGACAAAAAATTCTCTACAAGAAGTATATCAATTCAAACCTTTGCTAATATAATATTCACAATTGAAATGGAATGGTGAGGTTAACTCTGTGCAGAAATTTGTGATCACAATCACAGTTTATATACGTTCCATTGCTGGGCTGAAGCCTCTTCCACAATGGGAGTGAAATCCATCTCATAGATGGTATCTATGTTTATATGTCTTTATCATCTTTTTTCAACATCCACAAATGTAAAAAATGGCGTTAGTAAATTGTATTCTTATCTCGTCACCATGAAAGCAAAGTGTAGAAATCTGTATAAATAGAATATTGTTATAAAATTCATTATTATAACCCTAAAGTTTTTAACAACATAAATTAAATTTTCAATTCATTTCATTCGTTCATTACAGCCCATATATATCCCACTGTTGGGCTCGGGCCTCGTCCGTAATGGGAGGGAAATTAACCTACTATACCACGCTGGTCCGACGAGTTGGTATAGGTTTTTAATTCGAGATTTCCTTCTCTTGCATAGATGTTATATGCGTTTTATATCCCTTAGTCGTCTCTTACGTTCACCCATGGGTAAGGTGGTGGTCAATTGTATTCTTACTCCGTCACCACACGGATGAAATTTTCAATTGCTTTTCCATAATTAAACTGATAGAATCAATTGCTTATGTAGGGGTCATGTATGGACTGATACAAATATATTTAAATGGATATAAATAATCTATTGAATTAATTTAGGTCAACCCGTTAGATATATATTTTACGTTTATGTCTGTTAGAAAGAGTTTAGAGATAAAAGGGATCTATTAACCTAGTTTCTGAGCCAGGTGTTAACTGTTATTTTTAAATTAATAAGAGAAGCCTTATTAATAAACTCGCCAAGCTTTCTCTGCCTTTTAACTTTTAGAAATTTTATTTCTATTGAAGAGTAGTATATATATACGCAGTGTAGGAAGCCCCAAGTTACTGAGCGTCGATGGATGCAGGCGGCACAGGACCGCACTCTGTGGCGTATCATGAGGGAGGCCTACGTCCAGCAGTGGACGGCGATAGGCTAAAATGATGATGAAGAGTATTGTAATTTTATTATTGTATTTAATTTGGGTATATATGGCAGCGCATTTTAAAATAAGTGTATTATTTAAGATTACAGTGATTATTACTTTGCTGCTCTGTGTTAGCGGCTTCGAATTCTACCAACCCTTATTTTGTTCGTAGACGACTAAGCGCTTTATATCAACCTGAGCCAACTTCACCTGATGTAATTTTTGTCAACAATTATATTCCCAAGGAGGGTTACTTGCAAGCAGGCAGCCAAGCATAAAATTATTGTGAATAACTTTTGCAATATATACGAGTTTACTGCGTCGACCCAAGTAATTGGTATAGGAGCAAAAGAATGATAATGTAATGAGTGATTATTACTTCACTAATTTCTATCGTTGGCCGCCTATCAAACGTCCAATATTTGATTTCAAAATGAAGCTTATTAATAGATTTAGTAGAGCCTGTTGGTTACCGTGTCCTAGAAAGTAAAGAAAATCATTTTGTTATTTACCTAGTCAGTACTAAGGTAGATTTTTAGGCTTACCTTTATTTCAAATACAAACAGAACTAAAACTTTTGTTATTCATTTACAAGTTTTCACTTCTCAGGATTCTTTAATCAAAATACCAAAAAGGCCGCCCTGTAACTTTGTTAATGGTTTCACAAATACAAAGTTGCTTTCGTTTTGAATAACAATGAAAGTAAATTATAAAAAATTAAACGCGGACGTCGGCGGTTCTTTCATCAAAAAGTTTTTAGTCAACCACAGGTAAACAATGTTATTAGTTTGATTAAAAAACTATTATTATAAACGTATTTATAATTTGAAAAAAAAAAGATTACAATAGGAAGTACTTAAATCTATCACCACCATCATCACAGCTCATATGCATCCCACTATTAGGCTCGAGCCTCCTCAACAAAGGGAGGGAAATGAATTTACTATATCTCGCTGATCAGATGTGTTGGTTTATTTTGAGTTTTCTTCTGTTGATGGATCATGATCGTCTTTTACTACCCATGAATGGTGAATTGTATTCTTACTCTGTCACATCATTCTCCTACTCTTATCCCAATTATTTGTGGTCGATACAATATGTACTCTTATTTCATAGTACATATTGTAAAAGTTATTGGTAATAAACCTTCCTTAGGAAAGTAATTGTTTACCAAACGGAATCAGATGGAGCTGGTACAGGTCATCATAAGGCTCTTAGCCGTCTTTTACGATATCCACGAGCAAAGTAAGGGTTGGTAGTACTCGTAGCCGCTACCACACAGCTTACTCTGTCACAATGCGAAAAACTTAATTCTATTTCTATTGGTAATCAATTCACTATAGTTCCTTTATCAATTAAGCCATTGTCGCATTTACGCGTAGTACATTCTTTCCTTCACATTCTCATCTTTACGTTATAGGTGTGACCTCACCATCTATAGCATATCACCATTATTATCAACCTCTCAGCTCATTGTCCCATTGTTGGGCTCGAGCCTCCTCCATAATGGGACAGAAATTGACTGACTATACCACGCTGGTCAGCCGTGTTGTTATGGGGTTTTGTTTCAAGTTTTCTTTCTCTTGCGTAGATGTTCTATGCGTTTTATATCTATTAGTCGTTTCTTCGATAGATCACCCACGGGTAAGATAGGAGTGGTATAGCCACGGAGCAAATACAAAGTTGCTCCGTGGGTATAGCATATGTTTAACTATTATTTCTACATGTATGTGACATTCGCGTAATCATCATACGTCTGTACTTTAGCGACTTGGTTGTAGCTTTAGTATTGCTGGAGTCTATGAGTGGCAGTTACCACTTACCACTGAAATCAATGGCAATTAAAACATCGTATATATAATATTATATTCGATACTCGTGCTACTAATAAAGATTAAAAGCATGTACCAATTTTCGTTACACTTTTATGTATTCGTAAATATATATTTTCCTTTTATATAACTTAACACAGATAAGTTTTCATAAATAAATTATCCTTCCATACATTTCAGCTTTCGAAGGTTACATCAAGGTGACAGGAACCCATCAAATAATATATCGGTTCTTATACGCAGTATATATTTTACACTTCCATTTTTTTTCCGTTCCATTCCATCCCTTACAATAAGTCGCAGAAGCCCGACATGTCCCAAAGGTTATATGTAAAAATATTACCTGAATAGCGACGAACGTTAAAAGGATATACGGGTTGAATAGTTTCTAGGGAAAATAAGGTAGTTAAAGTTTACCAAGTTGAAGCAAGTAGATCTTTTTTTATGGTGATGGCCTGAAAATATAATATATCATTCATCAAATTATTAACTTTTAATGACTGGACATTAACCTCGCCAAGGAGGTATGGGTGGCGAGCGTGGTATTAACCATAATCGCCACGCTTGGCAGGCCAGTTAGCGATCGTAGTTAGTTTTATGAGTTCTTCAGCAGAGTGCCGTTACCCATCTTCCAAGTAATGCTAAGGACGGTTTTTATGTCCACTAAGGGAAGGAGTGGCAATTTTTCGTTTTTTTTCTAATAAAAATTATTGCCAGTCCGAAGACAATTAAAAGCATTTCCTGATCTTTTTGTGGGTCATTTTCTTTGTGTCATTTATGAATATCGTAGTAGATCCTCTGGCTTACAGAAGTTACAGTAGTGGGACACGGTGGTAGTATTAGTCCTACCAAATAAAGATTCTACAGGTAAGTTAAGGTTAGTGACCTAATTTATTCTTAACTCGTCATCGTACGGACTATAATGTATTATTACTTCCATATTTTTCTACATATGTTATTCCAGGTTGACTAAGGTGACATATCCTTTTTTTTTGTTGCGCTGGACTATGGATGCGTCTCGCCCCGCCAAATCGGTCCGGGGTGACGGAAGAGACGGCGCGTGACCCTCTTCTCTTTGCCGTGCTAGTGGGCCACCGGTACCCGATCTTTGTCTTCGGTCTCCAAGGGAACATATCTGGACTTCTTCAGTTCATGTATGTACCATTGCTAGGCAGGAGTTCTATAATTCACTAAAAAGATAGGTTGATATAAGGTTTGTTTCTAATATTCCTCACTTTAGTTACTGTTATCTGCTTACCTCCATTAGATGTCTTCTTCAATATCTTAGAGAAATTAAGATATGGTGGCACATAACATTCTACCATTACATAAGTAACGATGCTAGCTTGTTACTACTTAATTATCAATCTATACCACCTCTTAAGGTATAGCGTTTGGATTATAAATGTGTAAATCAAAATTCAACGTTAAAGCAAATGGTTAAGTAAATTACTGAAATTTAGCATTTAAAATACTTGATTATTTATAAAAACTTGATTACGAGCGAAAAATGATTGTCATATATGGGATTCGAACCCACACATCTGTTCCACAAATCCGTTCCAATCGTGCTAGCACTTACACCAACGTGAACTGTTATATGACATTCAATTTTCGCCTCGTATTATATTTTCGTCTTTAAAGGAGACGTGTGCCATCTTACCCGACATTGTAATCAATTTTTTATAAATGGTTAAGTATTCAATATAAAAAAGAACCGAGTCTTGTGTATCAATCAAGAGTATTTGATCTAAAAATCTTCTATTAAAATATTATGTGAAACTACTATGTATCTCACACATTATTTTTGTTTTCTTTACAGTATTTTTTTTAGCTCCAAATGTTTACGAAGTTTGTGATAACATTTTGCTCAGTGTAGCCGCAAGCTTTTAAGTTTAAGAAAAGTATATTATTTTTCTAATTAAATGCACAGAATTTGTTTAGTATAATCTTGTTATAGTTTTGAAGCAGCTTAGAACCTTGTAATAATATTTTTAAATCAGTTTGAGGTTAGCACAACATTTTATAATGATATTTCAAAGAGATTTTTGGTAAGTCTTTCTCGTATTTTTATTAAGTCTCACAACTTTATTCATAAAGTCATAAGCAAAAATATAATATATCCATATTTGACGTATGTATATTCTCTTTAAGATCCAGATCTTATATCTATTATAAGGTTCACGTATTAAAGAACATAATTGACGTCTACTTATTTTTATGTCGAACTCCATCGTTTTGTTACCGAAAATTTTCTAAGGCCAAATATAATAATGATCATTTAAAATTTAAATATATGTATTATCGTATTAGTATTACTTTAATCGTTTTATAATAGTTGAAATAGTTTTATATTTAATACAATAATTACAATTTGTTATCTATAGATATATTTTTTTAAAGCAAATATTACTGTAACTATATTAAGGTAATAAATAACCCTTGTATTGTAGAAGATTTTACAAACATATAATTAACAGATACAAACTACACTCAGATTTGGAACAATAATTCATCATCATCATCATCACAGCCCATTAATGTCCCACTGTTGAGTTCAGGCCTCCTGTTTGGTACCAAACATTTTTATTATAGTTTAATAATTAATACCATGTAGGGTAGTTCATAATTCTTTGGTTCGCAGTTGGCTCCAAGCCGGCCAGGCCTTGCGTTGGAAGTAACGGTCGCGTATGCATATATTTTTGTAATTGCTACGCCTTTTGTTAACTAAAGCCGTGTAATCTTGCTATTTATAATATCGCGCCACCTTTTGTTTTGTGTGCCGTTAATGTACGCGAGTTGATTTGGATGGATGGAACTATATATTTGTGAAGTGTGTGTGCAAGTAGCAAGCCCGAAGCCCTGAGTTGTACGAGGCCACTGTCGTCACCGTGCCTTTGGATACAAAGCTAAGTGACCCCTCAGTTTGGTTCTATTTGTCTGGCCAGACCGAACGCTGAGTTAGGTTACGTTACAGCTATCTTCGCGGTACCTACTTGTAAGTTTTACAATAATCGGTTTTTGTACTAACATTTAAGCGAACTTTAAATAGCCTTGCGTAATCGCAAGCCAATGTTATTACCCATTTTGTTACCCTCACTGGCCTGGTGTTCCCTTCCACTGCGCATCCTAGGTCAGTGGGGGACGGTATTGAACACCTCCTCTGTAAAAGGAGTGAAAATAACCTAGTATACCGCGCTGGTCAGACGTGTTGGTATAGGGTTTTGTTTCGAGTTTTCCTTCTCTCGCATAGATGTTATATGCTTTTTATATCCCTTAGTCGTCTTGTACGATCACCCACGGGTAAGATATGGTGTGGTGAATAGTAGTTCTTACTCCGTCACCACACGAACTAACGGAACAATAATTAATGGATCTTATAAATTGTTGACTTGCGTGCGGAATCGTATTCATGACACTGTCATGGTCGGTAACTTAATCATTGTGCCCCCAGTGCACATATAATATACAATATCCTAACCAATATTATAAATACTAATACGGGTTTGTTTATTACTCTTTCATAGTAACACGTTTCAATGGTATAGAGAAGTGTAGGGGATAGATTTGTGAGAGAAAAAGTCATGTTGACGAGAGATAGAATCATAGCTATTGCATGGCCATCATCATTTTCCTACTCCTATACTAATTACTTGGAGTCGATACAATATGTATTCCTCTTCCATAGTACATATTGTAAAAGTTATTGGCAATAATTATATGACCGGCCGCCTGCCAGACGGCAATCCTCCTTAGTAATGTAATTGTTGACCAAACGGCATCAGCTGTAGTTAACCCATGTCGTTTTAAAAACATGCATGGCCATATAGTACGATAATATTAATACGAATAGAACATAATAACACGAATAGAATTGCAATCTGTAATAAAAAGTAAAGAAGGATGATAAGAGACCAGTAATAATGTTAAAGAAAAGAAAAAATCTTGAGTCACTTGTGAAAATATATAAATATGTAAATAAATATATATATATATATATATATATATATATATATATATATATATATATATATATATATATATATATATATATATATATATATATATATATTTATATATATCCATATATATATATATATGTATATACATGATCCCATTATCGACCTTCAGGCTCGTACACAATTGGAAGGAGAGCACACAGGTTGGCATAAGAATTTATTTCAAGTTTATTTTCTTTTATTTTTTCATTATTGCTTTAATATAATAAAAATATATTATGAAAGATATATTAATGTTTTGTATTGCGAGTATACATTTATACTATTAATATAAAAAAAAGAAAGATGCTCCAAGCATCGTAAATTTTTTAGTCTCCTGAGAAGTTTAAAATACGGATCATTAAGTTGTAAAAGTTACGTTTTGTTTTATTTGAAATTGCTTTGAGATCGTGTTTGTATATTTCTTTTTTTGTTGATTATAATACAATCAAATGTGACTTTTAATTTCATATTTCATTTAAACTTTTTCGTGGTTTTCAATCAAGATAATAAGTTAGATTTATATTCAATAAATGCCGACTGTTGTTGCTTGGGAATCTATATATTAATACGTGAGGTGAAAACTTTATAGCCATCATTCACCTACTCTTATCCCAATCACTTGGGATCAATATAATATGTACTCTTTTTTCATAGTATTGTAGAAGTTATTGGCAATAGTTTTATAACCGGCCGCCTGCCTGACGTCAACCCTCCTTGGGAATGTAATCGTTGACCAAACGGCATCAGATAGAGTTCGCCTAGGTCATTATAAGCCTCTTAGTCGTTTTTTACGACACCTATGAGCAAAGCAAGGATTGGTAGTATTCGAAGTCACTACCACACAACTAGTGAAAACTTTATAAAAGAAAATTATGCAGTTGGACAAGTATGAAATTTAGCGCAGTAGCAGCTAGTCGCATACATAATGTACTGTTTTTTTTTATGGCTAAAGTTTATGGTCAAACTGGATGTCATGTCATATATTCATATTCATGACAATGTCATCAATCATAGTATTTTTTTTATCCCACAATTTGTTGTAATAGATATTTGTGCTTTATATATGTATGTTATTTTTTTTTATATATTAATACTTGAAACAAAACTTTTGTACTCCATTTTAAGAAAATTACGCGGATGTATATTTAAAAGCGTTCAGTACGCTATATAAGTCTACGAGTACAAACCTTAACGGTTTTACAATATAAAATGGTTAAATATTGAAATTAAATTAAATGTATGAATATTAAAAGTAAATGTTAAGCGATGAAACGTTTTCATACCTAATTTTATCCTCTGTAGGATAAAATCTTTCTTGTAGCATTAAGTAAATATTCTAAAAACTCCTTAAAAAATTGAATCAGTATGTAAACAAATAAAAACGATAATTATATAAACAAAAAACGATAATTGGTGTTTTTTTTTCAAGATTCTTAATTTTAGGAGAAATAGCTAAAAACAATATTTATTAAAAAATAGGTAACCTATAGAGATTCTATGTATTTATTAACCAAACGATATTAATGTTCCTAATATTTCATTATATTAAGTAATGAAACTGATAATATAAGAGTCTAATATAATATGAATATTACAATGAATACAATGTGTAGCCTCAAGTGGACTTCATGCATAGTGTAGTGATTAAGATACTAACGTACCGAACAGTGTCGAGGGCTCGATTCTCACACAGGACAATACCCAACAAACCCATTGTGTTATCTTTGAAAAAATAAAAAAAAATATCATCATCCTGCCTGAATCGTTTCTGAAACATATAACCTGGCCAAATTGTTTTTTAATTATTAAAAAAGAAAGTTTAGGTTATTATCCGGGACCATGATCTTTTTTTTTTTCTTTCACGCTGTGGAAACGCATTTACGCGCTTTTCGGACCATGATCACTGTAAAGTGTTCAAAACGTCGGGCAATTAAAAATCAAATACAAACGCGATAGAATCCGTAAAAATAGTTTTATTTCAAATGTGTAATACTCGCTTAAACATTAGAAATCATTATTATCGGTTACCACACGTTTCATACGTTCACAATTAGATTTATAAAGAAGCTTCAATACGAATAAAAGTATTTCAATGCAGTATATTTTTCTAGCAATCAATAGCACAGCTGCTATTTTTCTTGGACTAGCAATGATTCGCTGTGTATTTAATAGCAGCGCTTTATCAATATAATTTCAATAATCAAAACATATTTTAATTTATCTATCTCTTTTCCACTATTATTTTTTGATAGAGTAATTTTTATTTTCTCTGCGGTGACGGATGAAGTTTACAATTCACCAACCCCTTTCTTGCCACTGGGTGTTCTAAAGACGACAAAAGAATATATCAAATAACATCTATGTAAGTGAAAGAAAACTCAAAACCAAACTCTTTCTGTACCAATCTATCTGACTAACGTAGTATAAGTCGATATCCCGTCGAAGGGCTGTTAGAATACAATAAAATGAAACATACATAAAATATTTTTTGGTATCATATGTCTCATAGTTTCAGCTGCAGTTTTTTTTTGTCTTTACTCCCATTGTTGAACATATCCACTACAATGTGAGAAAAAAATCTATTACGTGACTCTTTAATATCCCCTTTTCTCAGCCATTTATTTTCATTACAATGCATAGTAGCCAGGTGACGTAACGTTACTGTGGCCCTTAACTTGTTTAATCAGCGTAAAAGTCATCTACGGCTCTGTCACAATATAGCCATGAGATTGTAGAAGAAATTTACTGACCTACTTTCTTCGTAAATTAATTTGGCTAAACTTAAGAACATGAAGAAATTTAATCTAGTATCTTACCTCGGTGATACAGTAACTCCTATTTTGTCTTTTAGCTTTCTGAAATTGCGAAAATATCCTATAACAAGTTTTTATTAGAGACTATAATAATATACATGTAACCGTTGTTGGGAGGGATTAAGAAGAATACAATATGTCACTGCCCCCTATTATTCTGTAACAGTCGTAAAAATTGTCTGAGGGATCACCAGAAAAATGGGCCGCAACACTCTCGTGGTAATACCAATTCCATTTATAACACCAATTGTGATCGCAACCCGTATTGCTTGCGAGATGATTGTGACATTTTTCCTCTTAGGAAGAAGCCTATGTGGAATAGTGGACCTTAAGAGGCTGATGATGATGATAATAATGAATAATATATGATAGGACCTGATGCTTAATATAAAGAGTCAATAATTAATTTTTATTAATATTGCAGAATTTATAATTAAAAAAATTATAATAACAAAGTAAATAAAAAAAAAAACAATAACTGATGACACATTATTAATATACACATATAATATAGGTATAGTTAAGAATACTGAAAAAAAGTACCTATTCACTTCGGAGCGCTGTAAAACCGTAGCTATTGACTTAATAAAAAAATGTTGTTTATAAAAGTTGTTCCTCAAAAAACGATCTACAAAAATGATCTGATATCATTTTTTCGTAAAATAATAAAAAAAAAGTTATATCGAAAAATATAATTTTTTTTCTCGAATTTCTGAACATTTTCACTTATAACTTTTTTATTTATAGTTCTACGACAAAAACTTACTGGACCAAAGTTATAGAGAATTTAATTTTCAACAAAAAATGTTAACAATTTTTTTTGTCAAATAAATAGTTTGAGAGATATATCGTAAAAACCATTTCAACCCCTATTTTCAAGATGGCGGCCGTGGGACAAGGGTGGCGACCCCACAAACTTGTTTTTAGCCTTACACTGACCGCTTCTACACATCAAAAAATTAAAATTGCGTCCTCTAAAAAACGCAAGGTAAGGACTAAAAAATGTAACATTTCAATGGACTCAATTACGAATTATAGACTTAATCAAACGTCAAAACTTGGCAGCTCCTAATTCGTCAAGAAAATAAGAAACAAAACGTTAATTTCATTTTACGTTTGCCAATCTTTGAATACCAAATTTTTTATTACATAACGATTGCTTTTAAGTTCATAAATGTGATTAAGTATTAGAATGTATCTACATTTTAAGATAAAAAGCCGAAATATAATATAATAAACAAACTAAATATACTAACTTAACCTAATCGAACATACGGGCAAAAGATCATATTAAGATGGGGTTAGTTAACATGTGTTCTGTGCCTTTTTTTAAAATATATATATTCTTTAGAAGAATTATAACCAAGCAATATTTAGAAAAAAATTGAACATTGCCAAGAATAATTCATTTTCTTTAATAACAGTTATGAGAACCGATGTAAGAAAGTTCAGGTATTTAAATTACTGAAATTTAGCATTTAATATGCTTAATTATTTATAAAACCCGATTACGAAATGAAAAATGATGTCACAAGCGGGATTCGAACCCGCGCCTATTGGGATTCCGGCCCAATCGTGCTGCCACTACACCACCGTGACTAATTGTAGGACATGCAAATTTCACTTCGTATCATATTAATGTCTTAAGGTGACGGTATGCTATCTACCCGACAATGTTTGCACATTGTTATAGGCTTAATACTTAAAACTTTACAGTTAGAATTGTATTAAACGATGACACAACCTTGTTATTTAAATGACTGAAATTTAGCATTTAATATGCTTAATTATTTATAAAACCCGATTATACCGGGTTTTATAAAGTTCAGGTATTTGAGAAAATATGCTATTACGTGATAGAACTAGTCATTATGTGAACAATTGGGCAAGAAATCTCAGCAGGCATGAAACTAACGAGTAAAGAAACATGTTCATACAGTATAGACATAAATTAAATCATAATATAGTCATATTGAATAGGACTCCCTCAAGAAATTTCAGCGAGCATGAAACTAAAGCGTAACTAAAGGGTTTGGTGCATTATAAATTATCTGTATAATTTTTATTTATACCTCGATTTGAAATCATGTAGATATTTTGTCCGTGTGGTGACGAAGTAAGAATACAATTAACCACCCCATATCTTACCCGTGATCGTAAGAGACAACTAAGGGATATAAAATGCATATAACGTCTATACAAGAAAAGGAAAACTCGAAACTAAACCCTATACCAACACGGTTGACCAGCGTGGTATAGTTGGTCTGTTTCTCTCCTATTGTGGAAGAGGCTCAAGCCCAACAGTGGGACATATATGAGCTGGGATGATGATGATGATTTTAAGATACTTTTTTTCTATCCGATTGCCTACAGACTATTATATCCACTAATAGACGTAAACCTTTAATGCTAATAATATAATTGACTAATAGGATAATTGGATACGCTTAGCCGGTGAACTGGTGGTTTTTATGACTTCTAAATAAGGCTAGGTTTGTGTTCTTAAACTGTCACCACATATATCATTCCGTTGTTATTCAAAATTTTGATAAATTCCTTATTCTTTAATAGTGGTAGGACCATGCTGTTGACAGTTCTCTGTCTACAGCCGCGGGCTGGTCCTTTCGGGGTAGTACCACACTCTCGCATAAGACCGACGTCTGAGTAATGGCAATGTGTTATTGCCCTTCGTTCGGTGAGCGATAGAGCCGGAAGCCCAACTGGGTAGGTTTGGGGATTTTATTGGAAGGCAGCGGTTTAAGCCCTTGGTATTGCAAAGGGTCCATGGGCGGCAGTGACACTTACCATCAGGTGTGCTGCTTGCTCGTTTGCCACCATAAGCAATAAAAAGAAATATAATTTCGATATTATTAAGTGCAGTGTGCCGAGTGTGAGTTTTGACGTTAACATAACGCGCTCTACAGCGTGCGCGTAAGCATGCCATTTGTATGAAGAAATGTAATTTCAAAAACGCGCCGCTAGTGGCGCTGTACATTTCTTCATACAAATGGCATGCTTACGCGCACGCTGTAGAGCGCGTTATGTTAACGTCAAAACTCACACTCAGCACACAGAACTATTTTATAGAATGCAAAGTGTTCAGTCTAACTTTATACTTACATATAGGATTACAGTTTTTTAACTTTGTTTATGTGAATAAATACATAAAATAATAACTATATTAGTATGATAAGATTAGTTAGTTCTTCTTTTCCTCAGCCCATATACATACGTTATACTCTACTATATGTGCAGTGGCCTCTTCCAGATGTCGCTAATTGGCCTACTACTTCGCTGGCTTGAGGGTATGCAATAGGATTTTATTTTGAGTTTTCTATCACTAGCAGTGATGCTATATGCTCATGGTACTTATTTCCTTTTAATAAGACGAAAAAATAACTTTTTGATTTGGTAATATATATATTAATAACGTTTTAATTTTTTCTGTTTTCATATACGCCATCGTTGACCTAAAAGCCGTCATTGTTTCAACGATGACTTCATTCCACATTCAACATAAGCTCAGGATGAACTCCTTCAATAGACATAAGAATAAAAGCCTCTTACGGCACAGTATCCCATTGAAAACGCAACGACTGGAGCGAATTTTAAGAGCGGCACTTCACTGATGGCAAGGAAGAGTTTTACGCTTTTTTTTTTAAGTTGACAAAGGTGTATTTTAAAATAAAAAGATATATGAAATTGTAAAGTTTAGCTTGAGAAATTCTTAACAATTTGTAATTACATGTAGAATCTTAATGATCGTACTAGCTTTTATCCGCGGTTTTGCTCACGTTGAAGCCCTGTAAAAAAAATATTTAGGAAAACATGATTGTTTGTCAAAAATATTGAAAATCTAGCAACTTCAATGGCAATAAAATGTTAACCCTTGGTGCTGTATTACCCACGGTCAAATTAATGTCTTATTGACTATAGCTTCAGTTATCATGGCTGCCTAAATATTTTTTTTTACCCTCCGTAATTTATTTTTTTAATAATAATTATCCTATGTCTTTTCTAATACCTCGAGGATTATGTGTACAAAGTTTTATGACAATCGGTTAAGCAGTTTTGGCGTGAAAGCATAGCAAACAAATTTACATTCACATTTATAATATAGGTAGGGATTATCTATAAGTAAGCATACATTTTGCTAAGTAATTGTTAGTTCCACGTAAAAAAATACAGCCTTATTGAAATAAGTTTCCATATGATGATATAATTTAGAATAAAAAAAACATTAAAAAAAATAAAGTAAGTACATAGAGTAGATAGAATAATAATAAAAGGGTATGCGGAATATTGTTTTATTATTGAATTCTATATCAAGAATGAAAATTATGATATAAAGTATAAATAAAAAAAAATAATAAAAAGTGTGTGTGTCAGCTCCGACGCACGACTGATTATCAAAACAGGCGCAAAAAAGCTCATTTGACTAAAAATAATATAGGTATATATTTTTATTTACATTTATTAAAACTGTTCAGTGAAGTATTATCTCACGTCAGACAGTGAAATGTGCGCAGAATAGGTTGCGCACCAAAAACGTAACGAGGCCATTCGATCACTAGATTTTACTACTCAAATTTTTCTCATACCGGGCGCCTTATATGAAAATCGATTCTTAAGGAGTAAACTCCAATAAATCATTTTTATTTACTGATGATGTTATACGTGAGTATCGAACTACAACACTTGACATGTGGTACTTACAACATTAGGCCATCAACGCAATCACATTATTCTTAATATCTTGCTGTTTACCTCTGTGGGACAATGCGTACTAAGAATATGAATAGTCTATTTTGTAAATGTAATTGTCATTATTTATTCATAAATGTATGTTTTGTATAGCAACCGGCCCAGTTTTGTTCCTCCGGGGAAATTGTTAGCTAGAATTTTGAACATAAAATTTTCAAGAGGGTTACAAAGGGGTCCTAACAATTTGTTTGTTTATTTCTATTATTTTATAGTTATTATACGCCTATGCTAAGTCATCTGGATATCGTGAAATTGTAAATCACTTTTCAATCGCAGAAGTCTCGTGCTAATAATGCGGTGTATGTATGTATACCATATCTATATATGCACCATAAAAAAGTTAAAGTTAAAAAAATATATAATAAGACTTTAATTAACTTTATTCAAATTCATTTCATCATTCTCCTACTCTTATCCCAATTACTTGGGGTCGATACAATATGTACTCTTCTTTCATAGTACATATAGTAAAAGTTATTGGCAATAGTTTTATGACCGACCACCTGCCAGACGTCAATCCTCCTTGGGAATGTAATAGTTGACCAAAGGGTGTCAGATGGAGTTGCCCCAGGTCGTTACTTATAACGTCGTTACTTATAAGAGCCTTAGCTCTTAGTCGTCTTTTACGACATCCACGAGCAAAGTAAGGGTTGGTAATATTCTTAGCCGTTACCACATAGCTTTATTTATATTTTTATTCAAATTCATTTATTATGTATAAACCCTGCGAGGGCACTTACATATTTTAATTTTTTTTTCCACATTTTAAATTAATCGAGTAAACTACCACCGGATCGGTACGTAACGGTTAGGTACTGAGAAGATCCAGCAAGAAACTTAGGAGATATGTCTATTATTTCTTTACAGAGATTTTTATAAAAGATAGATAGCACAACAGGATTAGTAACTATTAGCTCCAGGGTGATATTCTTCGAACCCCGATATAATGTTAAGTTTTAATACAATGTAAAAGATTTATGAATTATGGTTAGACCAGACCAGCTTATTAATAGTGGTAGGACTACGCTGTTGCCAGTTCGTCGTCTACACCCACGGGTCGATCTGTCCGGGGTAGTACCACACTCTCGCAGAAGATCGACGTTTGAGTAATGGCAATGTGCTTTTGCGCTTCGATCGGGGAGTGAGAAAGCCGAAAGCTCAGCTGGGTGGTTTTGGGGATTATATTGGTAGGCAGCGGTCTAAGCTATATCCTTGGTATTGGAAAGGTGCATGGGTAGCAGTGACAGTTACCATCAGGTGTGCTGCTTGCTCGTTTGCCACCATAAGCAATAAAAAAAAGGTGGGAACAAGCAGCACCCGATCACGAGTTAACTATAAATACTTATGATGAATGTTATACCTCTAAATTATAATTAATGTAATCTTCTTCTTTTCTTCAGTTCATGTACTTACCATTTTTCAAGTCAAGCCTCCCTACAAGGGGAAGGAAATTGATCTAATATATCACGCTGGTAATAAGGATTGGCAAATTAGTTTTACGTCGAGTTTTCCTTCTCTGGTATCGATATTAGTTGAATGCTTACGTTAATATCTTTTAGTCCTCTTTTACGACACCTACGTGCAAGAAAAGAGGTAGTAATAAAATTATTTTTTATGAATTCTATTGCGTTTATATTTAATTTTTAATATCCCGACGATTCGAACGCCTTATAGCGTTCATGGTCACGGGAGGGCTAAGGTGTCTTACGTCCAACAAGCCATCGTTATTACAGAGGTTTATATCTACCCGCTAAGATAAATACTGATACTCAGTTATTAAATTTTGACTCACATTTTTTATTACAAATTCAGTGCCAGTACAAAAAGAAAATGATTCACCTAGGTAGCTATTTAGCTACCTACTAGTTAAGCTAATTTACTAGCTTATAAAACTGATATATCCATTTAGATTTATCAGTTTTGTAAGCTAGTAAAAAGCCACATTATAATACTTATCATAAATTAAATATTTAATATTAAATGATTATAAACAATATAACATTTTGTATATAGAATCATTTTCTTTTTGTTCTCTCTATTTTAAATATTTTTTTTTTTTTTGCTTCCGTGTAATCACGGAGTAAGAAAACAATTTACCATCCCCTAAGATATGAATAAGGGATATAATATGTATATAACTACTATATTTCTGCTCTTATTTTAAGTAATATACCTAGCGATGCACATTTTGATTAATATGTTCTACACTTCGCACGACTTCGGAGATATATCTAATGCATTGTGAGAAGTTTTTCAGATAATACTTTGTTATATAAAGTGATCATGAGAACTGTGAAGCTGTATTTCTCAGTTTATGCCGCGTCAGGTACGACGCTAAACTCACCGTTATCAACAAAACTCTTCTTGTTAAAACTTTAGAAACACTCTAAGAAAGATCGTTTTAAACTTTGATTGTCTATTACGGGGCCGTCCGTCGATCTATTTTAACCAAACCAATGTTGTTTCTAAGTATTACAGTAAAAGTATTATAATGGCAGGTGAATTAATAACTTTTACTGAGGATACGTATAAGATGGGGGAGGGAATTAATTACTTTTGTTTGGCTTTATGAAAAAGACTCATAATTCATTATTCCTTTGACTTTACTTTCATTTATATAAATACGGGGTCGCATTTTCCTCTATATACAGGTGGAAAATAATAAAATATATTCTAAAGATTTTCTTAGGTTCTATTATCTACTGCAATCGCTGATATCACGAGAATATAATTCTAAATATGAATATTGTTCTTTTAAGTTACTTAATTCATATTGCTTTAAGCATTTATTTTACTTTTTAAATTTGATTAAAGAACTAAACGGCTATTTTTAATTTATTGCACGCCTCGATATATGAAAATTAAGAACTTTTCAAATCTAAAAATGATTATATTTTTCTCACAGTGCACTTATAGGATAATATTATTATACATATGTCAAGAATAAAACATTCGTTTAAACGTATTTGATGTTTTTAAAAGGCGATTATTTTGTTTAACGTAAGAAAATAGTTGATTAAAAAAATATTCGAAGACGTTTGGATTAAATAATCTGGATCTGGTACGATCACGACCGTGAAAATTAATGAATCAAAATATTTCTTTTTTTAAAAGCTTCATAGTCGCAACGCACCGTTTCTTTTCGAAAATGGCTTGGTAATTCTTTGTCATTTAATTTCAATTAATAAAAAACTAAACTGCTTATTCTTTAGTGTATGTATACCTTATGAAAATTGGGTTCGTTTTCACTTTTTGTTCGTCCATTCGGACAGGCAAAGGAAACAAATCCCATACAGCCTATTGTAAACGAACAGCTATGTTTAGCACTACGTAGAGAATAGCACGAAATGTCAAAAGTATTTTTTTCTTTCATTTTCATTTATGACATTTATGATATTGAATAGTAAATTATAAATAATATAAAAATTATGAGGCGTGCACTTTTGGATGTTCCAAATTATATTTATATTTACTATCATAAAGCTGATGAGTTTAATTGTTTGCGTTAATATGAGGAACTAATTCTTAGATTCCAAACGATCTTATTTTGTCTGATAGCCTGTTTACTAAAAAGAATAGAGGCTACAACCCCTATTTCCGTGTGGTGACGGAGTAAAAATACTATTCACCACTCCATATCTTACCCGTGGAGGATCGTACGAGACGACTAAGGGATATAAAAGGCATATAACATCTATGCGAGAGAAGGAAAACTCGAAACAAAACCCTATACCAACACGTCTGACCAGCGCGGTATAGTAGGTTAATTTCCCTCCTATTACGGAGGAGGCCCGAGCCCAACAATGGGACATTTATAGGCTGTGATAATGATGTTGACAATACCTAACGCTACGTTAAATATATGTATGGGGTTAAGAAACCTGAAATATATTAGGAACAATTTGATGCCCCCGCTTAAAAACTTCTGAGCAATAGCCAGTGATTCATGAATTACCTATATTAATAATCTTGATTTTAATATTAATTCATATTTGATCAAGATTAAAGTTATAATTTATAAGTCTCTATTCATACAAAGCAAAAACTGGACTAAGTAAACAAATAAAAATAGGTCGTGTGTTTCACAAAGCTTTTACCTAAAAGAGACTAAAAAGTTTTTTATATTAGTCCTCAACATAAGTGCTATGTAATGAGCCCTAAAATCTTACTAGAAAGTTTCACCTTCATGCCAAATAACTTCTTTATATTTCAAAGAAAGGACTAGACAGCTACTGTTTTGAGACGATATTTACTTATTGTGCACGTTCTTTTATTACACGCTAAATCCTAGTTTTTAGAAGATTTTTTTAAAGATAAAGAGTTATCAAAAAAGGGCACCAAAAATGGCAACAAAAAGTTTATAAAATGCGAAGATGAGTGGAATAACAGCGTAGTGGTAAGTACATAAAATATTATACAAGTTCTTTTTGATTTTATCCATTTTGTACTATGTACGTGAGAATTCTAACGTTTATTAGTATTTATTATACTACCGACCGAAGAAGGTCGGACCTACTCGGTCGGTCGTCTGGTCGGCGAAATCAATTAAAGGTTCTTGAAATGTATTTCTCAAAATATTGTATTTTTCTTAAAAAGGAAAAGTATAGGTGGTAGGACCACGCTGTTGACAGTTTTCTGTTAGTCCGTCCCGGGTAGTACCACACTCTCGCAGAAGATCGTCATCTGAGTAATGGAAAAATGCTGTTGAGCTTCGTTCGGTGAACAAGAGAGCCGGAACCCCAACTGGCTGGGTTTACGGTTTGTACTGGTAGACAACGGCGTAGCTATGCTCTTGGCATTGCAAAGATCCATGGGCAGCAGTAACACTTACCATCAGGTGCGCTGCTTGCACGTTTGCCAACATAAGCATTAAAAAAAAATTGCTTTAGGTGAAAACATGCTCTCTAAGAAACAGACTTCTTTTTTCTTCACAATTCTTTATGAATATTTTTTAGGTGTAGAATTTTTAGATATGTACAATTTAAACATAAAATTATTTTCATATTAATTTTATTTAATTTTGATTTTACTAAATTAAATATATATTGAACATCAGTCATCTTTTACTTTAGTCATGGCTTAATAATAGAAGCTGAAAGTAGAATATCTTTTTCACAAAATATAAAAAAGAGAACTTTCAGATACTATATAAAAATTGGATATCACATAAGTAGGTATTACTTACGAGTACATAATCATTAGAAATTATTCCATACATATCTCAAATTCATATGTAAGACTCAAAAATATTTTTTATTTAGCTCTATTGTTGGGTATTAGGTGTTATCCACCTTGGCGGATGGATATTGGTACTTCTTTACCACAGTGACAAGATTTTCAGCTTTCCTTTTCTTGTCACAAGGCAAAAAATTTAAACAGTTGCTTTTTATGTCATATTACAAATATATTATTTATACAAAACTCACACACGGGTATATTCAAATCGTACTTAATTTAATTACTGATGTAATTAATGTTTCTTCGTGGATTACAGAAATGGCAGCTATGAATAAAAGACGTTTATGTATTACCGAGAAAATTAATTAATTTTACAACGATGCTAGTTGAAACACGAGATGTTATTATTCTAGATATTTATTATTCTAAATTCTAAAGCAAAATATAGCGACTGCCAATAACAGTATGTTATTTTTCCAAATTTCTTATTGATCCGTGTGGTGACGGAGTTAGAATACAATTCACAACCATCATTCATCTTACCCGTGGGTGATCGTAAGAGATCGTATGTCAAATCAGTTTTAGGCGAGGCAGCGAGTGACCGGGCCGGGGAAAAGTCTGGTCGCCCGAACAAGGCAATACCGCGTGAGGACGATGCCCCGATGGTGAGACGTAGGTCGAGCTATCGGGGCGTCTATTCTAGAGGATATCAGTGGAGGTAATCAGATGGGCCACCGACGACAAGGACCACTTTCCGGTGGCCCATTCGCATGGTTAGGTCACGCGCCGCTTCTTCTATCGCCTCGGACAGATTTAGCAGGGTGTGACCACAAAATAGCCCGTCGCCAAAAAAAAAAAATGTCTAACCATCTAGCCAGCGTGATATGCTAGTTTTTTTTATCTGAACTTAGCTCAAAGACTAATACGACTAAAGTAATTGCTGTTTTACAAATCCGAGGATCCGTGAAAATATCATTATATTTATAATAAAAAATAAAAAAAGGGTTATTTTGAGTTTTGACTTAAAAAATGCAATTTAAAATATAAAATGAAATATATTAAATGAAAATTAAAACATATAAATTAAAATTAAATATAGAATGAAAATTAAAATATAATATGAAATTAAAATATAATATGAAATGAATGAATATAGAATTCAATACTAAAATATTTAATTTTTACTTTAATTATATAATTCCTAGTTGACTAAATATATATATATATATATATATATATATATATATATATATATATATATATATATATATATATATACTAGCGGACCCGGCACACTTCCTTCCGCCTAACAGTTAATGAATGAGATGAGCAGATTTCGATTAATTTAAATTTATTAAGTTATTGTTAGATGTGTGGTAGCGGCTACAAATACTACCAACCCCTACTTTGCTCGCGGAAGTTGTAAAAGACGACTAAGAGCCTTATAAGGACCTCGGTCAACTCCATCTGATGCCCTTTGGTTAACAATTACATTCCCAAGGAGGGTTGACGTCTGGTAGGCGGCCGGTCATAAAACTATTGCCAATAACTTTTACAATATGTACTATGAAAGAAGAGTACATATTGTATCAACCCCATTGGAATAAGAGTAGGAGAATGTTGAATAAATATGAATAATATATAAATTCAAGAAATCAAGTATTTAATAACGTGCTGGCACGTTACGTGTGTTTACGTTTTGATACTTGATTTTTTTTTTGAAGACGAAGAAATACCTTGTGTTATACGACATTTTCCTTCATATGCGTTGAAAATTAACTAATTGTTGATCTCTGAGATTTGCTTGACGATTTCGCATTGTCAACAGCACGGCCTGCCTCGCTTTACTCTTGTGATTAAGAAGCACGGAGTTGAGCCATATTAACGCGGCGGTCTTCTCGTGCAATAAATTGTTCTTCTGCTGTGATTACATTCGTTATGTTTCGAATTCATACTACGTTACGGGTTTGTCGGGCAAGATCTGATCTTATTGGTCGCGGCATTGTTGACGACAATATAGACATAATATGTTTTATTATAATAATATTCGTAAAAATTTGTAACACTCGCACAAAAAGAACTCTGAGCGGTCAAATTTAATTTCAACTCTTCGCGGTATTTTTCAAACAAACCATTAGACCACGTAATGACGTGAGCTGTCAGTTGCCATTGGTTACATCATCAACAAATGAACGTTTAGAACTAATTAAACTAAAAATAATATTTTTTTTGTTTATTAATATCATATTTTATATATACTATTCCCGACGACAACAAACTCAAAAACATAAAAATCATAAAAAATGGTGCAGCCGTGCTCGAGTTATAAGTGTTGTAACTAACACATCTTTCTTTTATATATATAGATATAAACATAACTATGATAAGTCTGTTTATTAGTAAATGCTTCAAGGGAACATTCAGTAATCCTTACTAATATTATAAATGCGAAAGTAACTCTGTCTTTCTGTCTGTCGCTCTTTCATGCCAAAACTATTGAACTGATCTAAATGAAATTTGGTACACAGATAGTCTAGAGCCTGATAAATGACATAGGCTACTTTTTAATGCAAAAAAGGGTTGTAAAAGGGAATGAAAATTTGTAAAGAGTTATCGTCATTTTTAAAGCCAGAAGCTTGAAACTTATTTTTAGGCTATTGATTAGATATAAATAAATATGACATTAACCTGTTGTAAAACATTACCCGTAAGGGTAAAAATAGGAGATGAAAATCTTTAGGAAAGTAACTTTTTACGCGGGTGAAGTCGCGGGCTGAAGCTAGTACATTATAAAAGAAGTAGCAACATACACACATGCTTTAAATAAAGCCATTTTTCTAAGCCAAACAAAGGCAGTACCAGCTTATTAGCATACAAATAGTGGTTTTATGCTGTGACGTATTACTTTTTCCTTTTAGTACAATTACAGAAAATATATATACAGTACTTTAGTAAATTATTAAGACAACTTATGAACCCTTTATAAACACAATTTCTAAATTAGTAAATCTTCTTAGGATAACGATTTGCAATGCAGATTTAAAATTGATTTAGTATATATTAATTATATTAAAATGTTATATTAAATATTATCCGTGTGGTGACGGAGTAAGAATACAAATCACCGTAAAGTATTTGCTATATCACTGCTCATGTTAATCAGATTTCAATCTGTTCTACGTGCTGATAGTTGTACGTAGAGGTCGTCAATGGACATGTAGGGTATAATTCAGGCACTACAAGGGCCACCGAAGACAAAGATCGGGTTCGGGTAGCCAGCTCTGTTATGAGCCTCAGAAAGATTGTATTTTTAAAAAATCATTCATCAAAAAATCTTATGATATGGTTAAGGCAGCCGTCTAGCTTGGGTGTCAGGATGAGACTGAGGTGTAAAAGGAGCGGGGTGATTCACTTATGATGGACAAATGCAATAAAGAGTGTATAGTGTGCAATAAAGGGTACAGAACATATCTATAACAGCTCGCATGGCGAAGAGAGGCGCATTGCAGGGTGGGTCTATGGGGTCGCGCGCCGTCTCTTCCGTCGCCCCGGACCAATTTGGCGGGGCGTGACCACACTATAGTCCACCGCAAAAAAAGTGTAGTTACAAGGTAAATTTCTATCCCATTGTGGAGAAGACTTATATCCAACAGTCTTATGAGCTATAAATGTACAGTATGTAGTATTTGTTTAGAAACATCTCAGTCAGTCATCTCAGTTTTTATGAATATAAAATATTGGTTATAAATTATAACCAGGCTTGGAACAATATTTATGGAACACGAGGGAAACGATCCCAGAACACTCACTATTTATATGTTTCTGCCATCTGCGTAGAATATCGTCGTTATTCAATATCTAAATTGTGGAAGGATGTAGGTACCGGGGGAGACCGGGACGAACCTACCTAGACCAGATTGGTCTCGTACTGAAGGAAGGTGGAGTCAAGAGTCTCCGAAACCGGCGAGCGTGTATGAAGAGAATTATGAATGTTGAGGAAGCGAATGAGAGTATGCAAGGATAGAGTACTCTGGCACTCTTTTCTCTCTGCCTACCCTGCAAGGAATATGGCGTGATGGATATGATATGTTTATATGTATGTAAATTGTGAAGTTTATGATACGAAATGGACTTTTACAAATGTCTTTAAGAAGATATACAACATGAAGAAACCAAAACTGCCAATACAACTTGAATCTAGTAAAGATTTATTATTACAAGTCATATATTTTCAGCCACTATTGAACAGTCGACAAAAACTCGAGAGAATCAATTGGTTGAGTATTTTATTCTCATGAGAAATAGCCCTTCCTCTATCGAGGTTTTTGTTGCCAACACGATGTTGTTATCGACAACTCTGCACGTTTCGTAAAAACATCCCTTTTCCTGCTTACTATCAAATAGAAACATTTCACAGAGTAAGAAAAGATTTGTTTGGTTCTATGATTTATGATGTTAAGTAGCTTTATTTATAAAATATGAAAGTATTAAAAAAAATCCATCCATCAGCCAATCGATGTTTACTGTTGAGTATAAGTACCCCCAAAGGGGAATAATGCTATAATTGTCACGCTTGACTGGTGTGTAGACGTTCCCGAACAGAGTGCTGCTGCATTCCTTTGATGATCTCAAAGCCGGTTTTTACTCCCACGGGAAAGTAACGATAGGGTGGTAGATACTTTGATACATTATATTTTTAACACATCATACGATTAATATGTGATATCGAAATAACAGTTGATAAAACAACTAATGTATCTGTGAAGTAACTAATTTTATACATGAAATAAATTGACTGTGACGTAACTTATTTTTTAACCTAAATAGATTTAATTTCAATGTTAGCCACTAAAATCTTACTTATGACGTAAGAATAATTAGCCTACTATAACTTGCCATCCAGATGGGTAAGTATAATGTTTTTCTTTACCCGTTTCCCAATCCGCCTACATATCTTAATCGTGACTGACAGTACCCGCGAGCAAGAAAGGTTTAGTGGCAAAGTGTTTTTAGTACTTCACTATACTAGACAGTAGATTTTAAATCTATTGAATAAATTAAAAGTATCTACGAACAAAAAATCCTTGCTATGATTCTCTTTGAACATGTTCAAAATTTATTAAAAAAAAACCCGATTACGAGCGAAAAATGAATGTCACAAGTGGGATTCATTTGTGACATTCATTTTTCGCTCGTAATCGGGTTTTTATAAATAATCAAGCATATTAAATGCTAAATTTCAGTAATTTTAATGTTAAAAATTTGTAAAAAAATTAATTCATTTTATTCAATCTGAATATTAATAATATCTACAGTTGTATATACCTCGAATAGAATATTCAATATTATATCATAATCCAGTATTCACCAGACAATGGGACCCCATCACAATGGAGTTGAAAATTCTATATGTAGAAATATTTAGGTATCTGATATTCATTAATTTTGAACAATCTTGCATCGGCACTTGAATCTTATTATGGGTAGAGTATAACGATTGTAATAGAATATAGTTATAATTTGCAACGTACCTTAGCTCGCTGCGAGTCGGTACTTAGTATGCTGTAAAAATATTCAATGAACATCCACTATTGACCAAAAGAGAACTTGTGGAGGCATAAAGCGAATAATATCATAATGGTTACATATGGCTGGCTGTTTAGTGATCAATGATGAGGTTATATTTCCAAAGTGTGATACTGCCTTTCTATCGATCTCTCAGCCGATTTATGACTCACATAGAAAAGTAAGAGGTGGTGATATATTGTATTTCTAATCCATCACCAACCTGATTAAAAGTTAGCTAGGAAGAAAGAGAGAAAAAGGGCTTAAATAGTAATATGATTGCTTAACCCCTCACGCGCCAGACTTCGCAGTGCTCTCGAGTGCCCCGCGCTTTGTTTTATAAAAAAAGTTCAGTAAATTTTATGGTTTTACGTAAACTGTTATTGTTGCTATATGACAAGAAAATATGAAATACAGTGCTAAAACAATTGCTAATTGTGAACGTTTAATTGGGCCAAACCTGTGTCCTAAAAGCGCGTTGAGCAAATTTTTTTGGGTCAAACGGATGTCCCAAAAGCGCATGAGGGGTTAAGTAATGGAATAAACCTGTTCTCGATTTTTAAATCATCTGTAGTTTGATTATAGTAATACAGAACGTTTTCCTTTTGAAAACATATTTAGCTGAAATAGGAATAATAGTAGCATTCCAGTTAAGCACTATAAGGACACACTAAAACCCAAACAAAGCAAAATTAACCGTTCGTGAAGCCGTGACCTTTTAAGAACAATAGTTAGGTATATTGCTCTTTCGTTGTGTCCCTGAGTAACCTACATTGAATTCGTCACGAAATATAACTGTTATATTATTTGATTCTTTAACGGTATATGTTATTTCTTTCATGGCATTTTGTATTCTACTAGTTGAAGATAAATCTAGTATTTAATAAGCATTTATTTGTTATCTTACTGAAGCAACCAATTTGTATTGGTTTAAAAAAAATCTAAAAAGCAAGCGTCACGTCGTCCTTATTAGGAAAAATAAACAGAACTAGTTCAGATGAATGCGACGAGTTCAAACTTAATAGGCTTATTAGAGAAGCACAGTGATACTATCATACGTAGATGTTTCAAAGATTACATACGTTTGAAAATTAAGTAAATACCCATTACGCCTGACGTGTTATGGACAATGGATGAGACGGGATGAAAGTAATGTTGTGAAAGAAGTTTTAAATATGAACGCAGAAGGCTTCAAAGCTAAGGGCAGTCCGAAGAAAAGTTAGATAGATTTCGTCAAGTATGATATGTATAGAAAAGGACTAAATGCAGAGATAATATCTGATAAGATTGTGAGGAAGAAAAGGACATACTGTGCTGACCACAAGGATTGGGATAAGAGCAGGGTAATGATGACCCATTACGCGTGTATGATCCTTAGGACATTAATAAGGAACCTTGAAATGCCTGAGTAGATACTTATAAATTGTAGCTAAGAACCAACTTCATCACGTTAGCCATCAAACAAAAACAAAAGGCTACAACAACAAACAAACAAAAATAAAATTGCTTTGCGTGCCGGCATAAGTGAAAACTTGAACATTAACGTTGTGAATTTTTGAATATTTGGAATGGTTATATATAATTTCACACGAATAGCTTTATTTATCAGTATAAAAGTACTATCATTTATGTAGTTAAATACAATATTCATTTATTGCGCTATCGTACATAAATATGATAATTTACTTTACATAAAAAATCTAACACTTTAGAACTATTACAATTTTATTAAATAAAAATTTATCACTCAGAAAAGTCAGTTTTCATCCATAATTTCAACGAATCTTTCACTATTATCACCAATCTCTAAAACTGACACAATAAGTTTATGGTAGCTGAAGTAAGAAACGAACAATTTTGTTTCAAATCTATTTAAATGTCTAATAAAGACCGCATCTATAGTAGTTTTGTATTTCGTTGTGCTAAGCTTGTGATCATTTGACATCATTAAACCAAATACACTAGTTAAAAATTTAATTAATAGGCACACACGTACTCTCGCACCAGCACCCTGCGCCGCTTAAACGAAAGAGAGGGAGATATTACTTCCTCTCCTACGCCGCGCCAACGCTCTCCGACTTACGAATTTTCGATCAGATTACGTGTCCTGACGCAAGTTTAACATTATTTTACCCATCCCAAAAACTGCACAAAGACGTTAAAGAAGTTTTCATTTAAATCATAATCGGTCGGTAAATTGTCATTGAAGAGCTACATTGCCGTAAACTTTACGGCGTAGACAGATATATAGACACAAGGGCTCTGAACGCCCAGCTCAGAGCTGTTCTGTGGAGACCCCAGAGAGTCATGGCGGTCAGAGCCATTCGCGGGTACCGCACGGTATCGACCGAGGCGGCATGCCTACTGGCCGGGACACCCCTGTGGGACCTAGAGGCGGCGATGCTCTCCGACCTCTACCGGCGGGTGACCTCACTGCGCGACGAAGGTGGCTCCCCATCGCTGAGCGAGATAGCCACCTGGCGCGAAGACGCCCGCCGAGACGTCATCGCCCGTTGGGCTATGCGGCTGGAGAGGCCTAGACACGGTGTCGTCACCGTCGAGGCTCTCCGGCCCGTACTGATGGAGTGAATGGAGCGGCGGCACGGAGTCCTCTCCTTTCGACTGGTGCAGGTGTTGTCGGGGCACGGATGCTTCGGCTTGTACCTGCACACGGTCGCGTATAGGGAGTGGACTTCGTTCTGCCACCATTGCAGCAGTGACGAGGACACGGCGCAACACACGCTGGAGGTGTGTCCGGGCTTTGACCGGCATCGCCGTGACCTCATCGCTGTTATCGGTGCCGACCTGACGCTGCCGGCTGTCGCGAGAGCGATGGTCGACAGCGTCAGGAACTGGGACGCGGTCGCCGCCTTCTGCGAGGCTGTCATCTCGCAGAAGGAGGCGGCGGAACGAGTCCGGGAGGATTCCCGCGACCCGAGCCGCCGTCAGCGGCCGGGGCGGCGCAGGCGCGAATACCTGCGCCTGATGCCGCCCTAACCGAGGCCTCGGGTGATCGGACCGGGGAATTGTCCGGTCACCCGACGTGAGGCCACCGCGTGAGGGCGACGCCCTGACGGCGAAATCTGTCGGGGCGTCGACGAGAGGAACCCGCGAGGGTAAACCGCCGGGCGGGCCACCGAAGTTAAAATCGAGTACCGGTGGTCCGCTCGCACGGCGAAGAGAGAAGGTTTTACGGTGGGTCTATGGGGTCACGCGCTGCCTTTTCCGTCACCCCGGACCGATTCGGCGGGGCGAGACGCACCCATAGCCCACCAATAAAAAAAAAAAAAAAGATATATAGACACACAAATATACAGAGATGACATCGGGGGGTAAAAAGTAGACAATTTATTAAAACTCGCTCGTGTGAAATAAATATATAGTTATACACATAGCAGCTGACTTCACAGAGGTTCTACTATAGAAAATAATAAAAAAAAATATATTTGATTTATAGATATTGTACCTATTAAAATGTTAAATAAGTACTAAAATAATATCGACTTTTGTGATATTTGAAGTCGATCGAGGATTATTTTTTTACGTTTATTTGTTTCTATAGAATTAAAGAAAGCTTGAAACCAAAATATGAAATGCAAACTATGCATATATTGACGGGTATATTACATTGTACTATATCTTTATACTGCGAGACAAAGATGAAAATATTGTGCCTTAGGGAGCTATACAAATAAGGTGGTCCGAATTATACCCACTATTTACCCGAGCATTGTAATGGAACTTTACAACAATAAGTAACTTGACTGTCCCTACTATTAGTAAGATACAATGTAATAGTTGTATGGTAGGAAATAAATAGAGAACAGCGAGCTAAATTTCGTGATTATTCGTTGGTGAAAAGTTGTGATTCACGTTATGCAATTATTAAAAATTATTGATATTTTGTGATATAGTAGAAATATTATTTCTAGTTATTGAAAAATGGCATTTTTCTTTATTTCTATTGCCGTTAATCCTTAAAGAAGGTACTTAGCGTTATTGACAACATATCTACTAATCTGTGATAGTGCTTCTATTTATTTAAGTCGGTATAAACTACTAGCGACCCGCCCTCGCTTCGCTTCGGTTAAGTCAGTTCATTTGTGTGTGTGTGTTTACTTTCGCGACATAGAATTCCTTTCGGAGAAGGAATTTCTCAAAATCTTACTTCATCTGATCTTTACAGAGCAGAAAAGAAGTCCACACGAAACTCCATTTCTGTAGGGGCAGTATTGGAAAATGTAGATTTTTTGGGCTAACACCTACGTAATGCCCTTTAGAGGTGGAATTTTTAAGAAGTCGTTCTTAGTTTACTTCTGCATCGTGACACAAATATGCCGACCGAAATTCAAATTTGTAGGAGCTATATTTAAAAATGTGATATTTCCACCCCAGCAACGCCCCTTGCGGGTGGAATTTTGTAAAATCCGTTCTTAGCTGATCTCTACTCGGTGAAAATAATATTCCTACCAAATTTAAAGTCTGTGGGCCTTATAGTTCCAGAGATATCGTGATGAGTCAATAGGTACATAGGTGGAAATCTCTTGTATATATATATATATAGATAATAAGATACGTTTTAATTTGATAATATTACTATGACAAAGGTTTGAGAATTTACAAGAAGTTTGCACAAGTTTCTCGATAGCTTGTCTACTTATTATGTTTCTAAAGTTAATATTTAATGATGGAAGAATATAGCATTTTATAATACAATAATAATCCGATTTTATGTTGCTTTTAGAATATTCTTTAATATGCACCATTTCACTTCAAAAGCGTATAAAGTAAAGTTAATAATAATAAGGTTAAAAAAGACATGATCGCTTTAAAAAAAAAGGAATTTTAATTTTACGACGTTTTGAACTCTTTACGGCGTTCATTGTCATGGAAGGACTCCGGCATCCTCCCGTGACCATGAACGCTGGAAAGCGTTCGAAACATCGGAAAATTAAAATTAATTATTTCATTTTAATTTTTTTATGTATGAAACAATTTTAATAGTATTTCAAACTTTTTGATTGCACAGTTGCCGTAGTGGTTAAGACACCAACCATGGAAGGTCGGTCCAGTGCCGTGGGTTCGATTCCCACGCAGGACAATACTATTTGCAGTATACACCACATTTAAAAATAACAAGAAAACATCATATCCATAGTTTAATAAATTCTTAGTTAAAATAAACCTCATATAACTAACTCATTTTGATATATTTTTGTTGATAAAATGCTTAATTTTGATTTTCAGTAAGTCGCAAAATGGCAATGTAGTCGCCAAACGAAATATGTTATGGTAGGCAATAATACATAATTGGGGTCTAACATGAATAAACCACAACGTGCTTGAAAATAATAACGTTAGTTAGAACAGGCATAAAAATTTTTTTGGTCTGTTAAATTTCTAGGTCGACAGCACTCTGTAATTTCACAAATAATAAGCTTCGTCTGGAATTTTAATAGACAGTAATGGTAAATATATGCTTACATATAAGTACATAATTACTTGGTATGTATATATATATATATATATATATATATATATATATATATATATATATATATATATAAAGTAGTTTCATTCAAATGTGTAATATTCACGTAAACATCAGAAATCATTATGAAGAACAAAATATTAAGAAAAAGATACTCTTAATAGTATTATTTCAGTATAAACTGCTAGTGATTAAAGAAATTAAACCATATGTAAGTCTAAAATTGTGGTGAACCCTATAAATAAAACGTTTATATGAACCACAAAATGGTTGTATATATTTTAAACAAATTGATTTTATGGCTATGAAGTTTAAACATAACAAGCCTGAATAAATATTGTCTAAGGCGGGCAAAATATAAATACATAACACTACGAAAGTAAATTAATAATATTCTAAGGCAATCAAGTATAATACACTTATATAGGTTAGCAATTACAATAGCCCAGTATTGTTTGTTAAACTTTTGTGAGCCCTCTCAAACTAATTACAGGGATTAGCATTAGAAATTTATTTTCATCGAACAAAACAGCTACTGACTTATTCAATATTCGCTGAAGCATTTTAGAAGTTTTTATTGAATCAAGTATAGGTTCAAAATGAATGCTAGCTTTTAGTTTTACAAAGAAGATTTATAACAAAATAACTAATTACATTTATAACTTTATTTGTTATCAAAATATAGTGATAATTGTGTAACTATGGGGTTGATACATAATATATTATCAGCCTTTACTATTATGGATTCAATCCATCAGCCTTTCATCATTATTTTTATCACTGACAACCCATATAAGTCCCACTACTGAGCTGGGGTTTCCTCCGCAATAGTAGCGATTTTAATCTGCTAAAAACCTATGGTTTTATGAAGCTGAAAAACCTATTTTTATAGAGTTTTTTTTCTAGCATTATATCCCTTAGTCATCTTTTACGATACTTACGGGCAAGAAAGGAGTTGATGAGTTCTATTGTCATTTCGTCACCAAACGGATAAATAGATGTCCTCTCTTGGATAAAGACTTATCTAATGAAAGGAGAAATGCCGCTATCACCAGTCTGCCAGGCGAGTTGGTTTAACAGTTTGTGATATGATTTTTCCAAAATAGTGCTATTGCTGAGTCACTTGGTGCTTCTTTAGTGAGTTTTGGCGACTTCCACGGGAGTGTAACGGTTAGTACAACAGAGTATTCTTTATATGTGACCACATAAGGAGTCATTATGTACTATGTAAGAATATATTATAAGATAAGCAAGTAAGGGATATCATTACAATAAATGGTTCATCATCTCAGCTTATGTCCCACTGTTGGGCTCGAGTCTCCTTCATAATAGCAGAGCAATTGATCTACTACTATTATAAAACTACTATAAAAGGTTCAGTTGAAATAAATGTCACGGCCACCCTGTTTTTCTTAACTTTACTTCCCTTAAATTTTAATACAATTTGACGCAATATTATATCGTCCTCGACCACACACTCAAAAAAGATTTCGTCAATGAGGTTCCATCCCTTTCTATTCATACCTAACTCCCATAATCAAAGACTATCTTTATAATTCACCTACATTTCTTTCTTATTATTTGGTTATCGTTATAATTATAAAAAAATACATTATTTGATTTTTACTTTAGTATTTTGTTGATGAACTTTTTGTAAGTATTTAGACAGAATAATTAAAATAATATCCATTAAATCTTCTTTCCAGATTTTTGTCTGGTAAAAAATATTATATTTTATAAGTAATAATAAGTCGGTGAATTATTCTGATAATACTATCATCAAAAGTTTTCAGACTGTTTAAATTTCTTTTGATCTATCTAATACTCGTAGCCGACTTGTTTCACCAAGTATCCTCTATGAGGCTTTTATGTTGATTCCACTTTGTTAGATAAAAACTAGTCAAAAGGAAAACGTAGAAAATATACTTTTCAGATTATTTTAACTATGATAATTTTAAATAGTTTTTTTTTATATTATAAGTAATAAATATGCAAAGAATCATCAACCAATTTGAACCATTGCCGGGCGGGCCATTGAAGACGAAGACCGAGTTCCGGTGGCCCGCTCGCACGGCGTGGAGAGGTACTTGTAGGGCGGGTCTATGGGGTCATGCGCCGCTTCTTCTGTTGCCCCGGACAGATTTAGCGGGGCGTGACCACTCCCGTCATTGCCCGTCGCAAAAAAAAAAAACTAATTTCAACCATAGGCGTTGTATATTTATAAGTATTGTTAATCAAAGAGCGATAGTCTATTAATGCTATTAGTTTATCTATAAAACATCACGGCTTTTTATTTCAAAATATTTTATTGAAAGCAGTGGTAATAACACTGTTGATAGTTTTTGGAGTTTATGAGAGTTAAGTTTACTCCTTAAGAATCGATTTTCATATAAGGCGCCCGGTATGAGAAAAAATTGAGGAGTAAAATCTAGTGATGAATGACCTCGTTACGTTTTTGGTGCGCAACCTATTCTGCGCACCTTTCACTCTCTGACGTGAGATAATACTTCACTGAACAGTTTTAATAAATGTAAATAAAAATATATATATATTATTTTTTAGTCAAATGAGCTTTTTTTGCGCCTGTTTTGATAATCGTACTTAAGGAGTAAACTCCAGTCGTGCGTCGGAGCTGATACACACACTTTTTTATTTATCTACAGCAGCAGCCCGATCTGTACGGAGTAGTATTACAATCTCTAAAAAAATCAACATCCGAGTAGTACTAATGTGCTTTTGCGCTTCGTTCGGTGAGTGAAAGAGCCGGATACTCAAATATCTGGGTCAACCCTAGGTGTATCACTGCTCTTAGTCATCTTTTTGAGCATGTTGTAGCTTTTTAATATTTGAAGGAATAAGTTGGATCATTACTGTGAAATGATCAGTTTTATCACCACAGGCAAGTACGCCCTGGATAGTTTTTGCCAGATGCTATTCGTTTGTTTTTATTCAGCCTTTAAGCGATCTACTCTTGGTAGACCACTCAGTGAGATGGGTTAGGATAAGCTTCTAATTTTATTTATCTATCCCTTATGACGATGTTATGTACTAGGATCTATTAGTCTATATAAACCCGATTGCGAGCGAAACATGATTGTCACAAATGGGATTCGATCCCACACCTATAGGAAATTCGTTCCAATCGTGCTACCACTTACACAGTTGTGGATTCGAGTCCCACTTATGACAATCATTTGCATACTGACTTGCTTTGCTGACTTGTGCATATTTAATGCTAAATTTTAGTGATTTGAATCTATTAGTCTAGTTTGTCAACATCCACTGTTTATAGGCCTTCCTATAAGAGGAAAGGTAATACTATAATTACCACGTTTAGTAGGCGTATTAAGAATTGCAATTGGTGTTTGTAAAGGATGGTAAGACTGCATTTTTAATCTGCCCCTATTAAGGGAATACACAAAATTGAGAACGTATGCTTGGTTAATTTTTAGAAGGTTATTACAAGAAATACAGCTAATAAAATCTAAGTTGAGATATAGAGTAACATTTATTTTGCTAGAAATAAAAATAAATTCTCGTTTGAACAATATTTGTTAAAAGCATACTTACGCTACTACAGTCTACTTATGTAAATAGCGCTTAGTATAAATGGCTTAGGTAGTTTCATCGTGTTGCCTTTACTATGTCTCCATGGACTTCCGAACGATTTGACAATAACATTTCAATTCCGCAGGTTTGTTCAATTGGAAAGATTTAGGAAAATGTCTGTTTGGAGAAAGTTTTTTAAATATTTATTATATAGTTTGTGATAATGATTTTGCGATCTTACGGTTTTAACAAAAGTTGCTGTGTACATTTAACTAAATAATTTTTAATAGTAAACTTTGAATTTTGAATTGCGTTTGAAGATAATAGATATAGGCTTTCCCAAAGTGGATATTGTTATAATGATTGCACAGATGGTGTAGTGGTTGGTACCTATCTACCGTTCCACGTAGCGCAGGTTAGGTTCGTATTACAATAATTTGTGTGATCCATAAATTGTGAGTTTGGATGAAATTTTAATCTGTTCATTCTATGTTTGTGAAGTCCCCTACAATATATTTCCTTAGTGCAGGGTTCTTGTCTTTAAAAGAAAACTAAAAAAAATAGTAAGCGGGTTCGCTATCACATTTGATATTATACATTTTGCAAGGGAGAGCCGCAGCTCATTATTTGGAGGTCTCTCAGTCAATTTTACAGCTGCCATGGTTATGTAAGAGGTGGTAAAACATTGTATTCTTAATCTGTCGCCACATAGGGACTGATTTTTGAATGAAATGATAAATTATAGGCTAAAAACAGGATTAATCTTGTTTTTAACATGGTTATGAAGCAAAAATGCGATACACTATCAACAATGTGTACTAAGAACAGTCGAAGGCAATTGCGGGGCAGACGCATTATATTTTTTTACTATTTTCCTATTCCTTATCAACATTATCCTGCTCTTATCCCAATTACTTGGAGTAGACACAATATCTCTACTCCTTTCATCGTATAAATTGCAAAAGTTATTGGCAATAGTTTTATGACGTCTGTCTGACGTCATCCCTTGGGAATGTTTAATGTGATCAGACGGCATCAGATGGACTTGAACTAGGTCGATATAAAATCTATTTTTCTGTACCTAAGTTTTGGTAAAAATAATCCACCAGGAAAATAATGGAGCACAATGTCTATAACTCATCCATTCTTAGCTATGGTTTTACCAGGTAATGCTAGTAATATTTTACGTTACAAAGATTTTATATACCATATAAGCCTAAAATGGATGTATGAAACAGTGACGTAAAGAAGAAATATATGTTTTTAGAGTGTTGACGTTCACTGCAAGAAATTGAGCCTTTAGGTGTATTTCTGTTTAATAAAGATGGGTAGCTTGTTTTTATTATACGTTCTATCTACTTCATTTAATCATGTTAGAACACTCGAGGCTGTGAATAAACAAGAAGGTAATTGTGAATAATGAAAGGAGTTGCGCGATATGTAGACGTTTGCGTAATTTATTTCACTTGGCTTTATAGAATAGAAATCTCGGCGTAGTGACGAAGTAAGTATACAATTTACCATCCCTGCCTTCTTCGCGGATAGAAAATCATTGTTAGAAGAGGTATAAAAAATTAGAAATAAAATGCTATAGAGTAGGACCATGTTCAACGGAAAGTATTTGTACATATATAAATTATTAATCATCTCAGCTTATATATGCCCCACTATTGGGTTCGAGCCTCCTCCATAATGGGAGGGTAATTGACCTACTATACTGCACTAGTAAGAGGTGTTGGTAAAGGTTATATATTTGTTTTAACTCAATGATTTAATCTGTAAAAGGGGATGTTTGTATATATATTATGTATGACATCGCTTAAGTCAAACTATTTGATCGACAATTATGAAAATTTATAGGTTTATGTACTTATTCACAGAAAAGGTTTATTTGCTATCCCCATTGATGTCACTCGCTACCAGGCAGCGCTGGTGATTTCTACGAACGAACTATAAAACGCATTTGAAGCAGATTTTTTTAGTAATAGATATCTTACTAAAAGAAATAAACACTTATACCAACCTGCCGTCTGAATAACGTTGCAAAATATGTAGTTCAATTTCGTACTCATTGTGGAGGAAGCATGAGCTCAGCAGTCGGACGTATATGAGCTAAACTAATTATGATGATTTTGATAATTATTAAAAAAAATATATAAACTATGTTGAAAATTATAAACCTGTTTCTAATATATATATAGCTGGTCACCGGATATAATCTAACGGGTCTCTCCCTTACCTCCAAGTTGGTTGAGGGGAGTGATAGCTGCTCTAGTAGTTAACTCATGATCGGTTACCGCTCGTAGAATTAGGTTCAGCCATAATTTTTTACAATGTATTTGAATTTTACATTATATTGCGGTTCGAAGTGCATTGCACTGGAGATAGATACATTTTGTACATTTGTTATAAAAAAGTTAGTAAAAAGAAACTAATAATAGATAAACCCACCGAGTTTTCTTCTGGATCTTCTCAGTAGCGGTTACGTTCCGATCTTGTGGTAGTTTATTCGATTAATTTAAAAGTTAAAATTGACAATATGTAACTCTCTATAAACTCGCTCGTCTGGCACTAAGGCCTATCGGGTGTATAATATAATAAATTAATTTGAATAAGAGTTCCTAACATCAAATTACTATGTTAAAGTAGTAATATGTGAGAACGGTATTCCGGTCGGGTTCCAGCTGGCCCGTGAGTCCCACACTCCCCTTCGTCTGTCACCAGCGGGGGATAGAGTGCAAATGCGTTTTGACAGCGATAAAAAAAAAAGTAATATGTGAGAATTTCTTAATAATATAATCGAAAATAGAAGTAATATGTACAAGAAAACTATTCATCTATATATCAATCTATGAAGACTAGAGTCATTTAACCTTTCCGTAGTAACAGTAAAATTAATTATGATAAAATATTACCAAAGTAATAATTATTATACCTTGATAATTATACGAAGTCTAAAATAACACTATAATACATCAAGTCAACAATGATGAAATACAGCACTACGTCATCCAAGTATCGGGTTTCAAAGTCTTGTCAAATTATAATCACTACTTAGTATATCCAACTAAACCATAAGTAATTAATTGTTAAGATGATATCATTTCATAAAGATCGGGTACCGGTGGCCCGCTCGCACAGCGAACGAGGTGCTTTGCATGGTGGGTCTATGGGGTCGCGATAGTACACCGCAAAAATAAAATATAGGTGACATCATTTCACTTGACATTACAATAAATCCTTGCAAACGATTTAAATTATAAAATCGTCGTCTTTATTATGAAATGCAAATCAATATACACAGAGTCTTCAAATATACTTAATAACGATTTTCATAGCTACATAGTAGCAGTAATATTGTGTATATTCAAATATTAATTAAAGGATTGCAAGTGAATTAATTTGTTATATTATTTAACTGTGTCAAGTTGTGGCTGAGGCATAATTGTGGTGACCCAGTTTTGTACGGGACATTAAGGTGACGCCTTTTGAAATATTCGTACTGGGAACGGAGCTAAGTGAAAAGGAAAAATATTTTGTTGTGCTGTTTATCTTCATATACTTGCTAAAGAGTGTGAACATTAACGTTCGTTTAACGAAACTGTCAATCAATTTGAATAGTATAGTTGGTTATGTGGGTCACTCGACGGCCTTTTATTTTTGATGCGTGTACCTCGAACATAATAATTTGTGATATTTATGTTAAAGATATGCTGTTTAAATGAAAAACGGATAACTCTCTCATTCTTAATTTTTTTCCTGGTCCATATATGTCCTACTGTTTGACTCACGTCTATTTACTATGGGAGCGAATTGAACCTTGGAATTATATTACCACTGGGTTTATGTTGCATAGATGTGTATGTTTTGTGAGTTCTACGAAATATGGGAATACTAATAAGCATTAATGATAATAAATTTTGGGCATAGGTGACCCTTTCCCAATTTGTCACCATTGGTTAATTTACCGCAAGTTATAGTAATACTTCAAGTTAAAATAAGAAAACTTGGTCCCTATAGGTGCTCCTACTCATTGTTTTGGGGCTTGTTCTGCCAGTTGGATGAATTGTACTCCTAGCTTGACGCAACATGGACACCGATAGACTCGTGAGGATTTTATAAGATGCTCGAAGATGATGATCTTTATTGTTTAATTTACATATATCTAAATCAATTTAGCTGATGATAATAGTATTTTTTTTTTTTTAAAAGACACCACCCTGCACTAAGGAAATAATTCTTGTATTGCGGGTGACTTTACAAACATGCAATTAACCCCAAACAAATTAAAAATTACACCCAGACTCAGAACAACATTTTGTGGATCACACAAAGTATTGTCCTGCGTGGGAATCGAACCCACGGCACTGGCACGGAAGTTCGGTATCTTAACCACTACGCCATCTGTACAGTCGAATATTATAACAATATTGTCAAAATAAAATCTAGAATAATGAGTTATTTTAATAAAAAAAAAAAAAACAACTTTCTAAATCTTTACTTGGTTATCACATGAGCAAGTAGCAGTTATATAAAATAAAATTTTATAAAAAGAAATGATGTATTTCTTTTTTTCTTTTTTCTTTTGTATAAAATTTACTAAAGCAAATCTTAGCAGTAATAAACTAACATACGCCCATCTACACATGCCGTCATATTTCAGGTCTTAACGTCACATTCGTTTTCTTTTTACATTGTATTCTGTCCTTCATACTGAAGTTATGCTCCTCTTTTGTCCAAAGAACTGTGTCATCTCATTATGTTCTGCGAAAAGAATACAAAAACAAAACAATACATAGCTCCTATCTTATATAACTGCTGTCGACAATGTGCAATTCTCTTTGTAGTTTTATTATTTGATCATCGCTAAATGTATCCGTTAGGGTTGTGTTTGATATTGTCGATATTTTAAAATTTGAAAGTTGGTATTTTTGTATTTACACAATTTGAATCTTACGATAAACTGACAAAAACGTTGAGAATTATTGAGATTCGATAGAAATTGAACAAATTAGAAGAAATGTCTTTACACCTAGATTTTTTTTAAACACCGTCCTACACTAAGGAATATTATCCTTGTATTGCTGCGGGGTTTACAAACATGAAATTAAAAAATCAAACAAATTACGCCCAGACTCAGAACAACAGTTTACGGATCGCACAAAGTATTTTCCTGCGTGGGAATCGAACCTATAGCACTAGCACGTAAGGTCGGTATTTTAATCACCACGCCATCTGTGCAGTCCAAAGATTGATAAAACAGAGATAAAGAGCGCCACTGGAGCAATCGTTCAATACTATTTCAAAGTTAGAGACATTACAGAAGCTAAAAGGTTTTCTTATATCAGTAGGAATGTTATAAATTTCAATACATAGGAATCATTCTAGATGGAGGATTGCTGTAATGAGGATGATTATATACGGATGGACCTCCCATTTTATTGTTTTACAAATTTATTTAGATTTTAAACTTAAGAATATAATAATAATATAAAGCTATGGCATTTAAATATTTATTATTTAATTAATTTATTTATTGACATACGTTAATATGTGCGTATAAGATGTTTGTATATAAAGGTTATAGAGCAAGCCAGTTGGCCTCACCTTTTTCTGATCAGATTTAATTTCTAATTCAAACTTTTACCAAGTTATAAACAAATTACGATGGAAAAAGTAATTCAGTCGTTCGTAAATAATTCAGAAACTAAGTATAAGATATAATTAAAATCTGAAAAGTTATTCTTAAATGAAAGGAAGTTTTAAAAAAAAGTTATCTTTTTAAGTACATATATAAAATAAGCTCCAAGAAGTTAAAATTATTTGCATTTTATTTATTTAAAAATAATCTTATAAAATAAAATTAAAACGAATTAAAAATAATGTTACACTTTTCTAGCCATCATTCCAAAACCAATGCGCTATCGCTCATATTATTAAGAAGCTATTACAAGAATTACTACGTTTATATATACGTGTGAACCAGACTACATATTATGCTCTTGCCTAGATAAAGGTGTGAAACCATAAATATAAATTACCTATTACAAATAATGTACGAAGTTGTTTCTCAGAAGTTAAAAATAACCAATAACTTATCGATATTATAACCTTTTAATCACATCCCTAATGGAAACATAGTTATCGAGGACGCAACTCGTAATACATCGCCAAGTCGATAGTCGGCAGTTTCCGCTGTTCATCGTCTTTCGTCGCGACGAGATATCGTTCATTTCCTCACGTACCGTCTCCTAATCATTCTGAGCTACCGATAACTAGAATATCAGAAAACATTACTGTTTTTGTACTTTTATATTCATTAACCCGTTTTTCGTTTTGAACAAAAAATAAACCCTTAGTTAATGAAAACGAGCGGTGTACAATGCGATAAAATTGGTTAAAATTAGTCGTCAGAATAATAATGTTATGTTAAATTAAATTAATAAATGTCATAATGTATGTAGATAAATATTTGTAATTATTCCTGTTTTTAGCTCTGTATGAGTTAAAAAAAAAAAATTATATCACTATAGCCTAATGGATAAGCATATTTTGAATATTGTTATTTTTGCGATCCTATTAAATTATTATTTACTTTTTTTTTAAACCCATCATATCCCACTATTAGGCTCGTGACCATAAGATAAGGCTCGTGCCTTATATATGGGGAGGATAATTTTATTGATTTGTTTTACCGTGTTAGTTAGATGGATTGAAATTGCAATTTATTTTGACTTTTGCCAACATTTGGCCAACAAATTTCTATATAATGTAAAGGCAATTCATCTGTTTTGGACATTGGCTTGGCGAATTAGAATAGAGATTTACTTCAAAGTTTCCTTCTCTTGTACTAACAGTATTTTATTCGGTATAGTATTTTATTCCCAAGGAGAGTTGACGTCTGGCAGGCGGCCGGTCATAAAACTATTGCCAATAACTTTTACAACATGTACTATGAAAGAAGAGTACACGTTGTATCGACCCCAAGAGATCGCATTTCGACCATATTGATTTTGCTTTCATGCTCTTTTCTGCATACCCAACTCTCGCTTCCATATAGTAATGTTGGGACAAGCACTGCGTTATGTATTGCTACACGTGCCTTCTGGCTGAGGTGGTGGCTACCGAGAAGTTGTCCCAACGCTCCCTTCACTCTATTACCTTCCACATATCCTCTTACATTCCACGTGCCCACCCGGCACTCTGCTCTCCTCGACTCGCCTGACTGGGCAAGGCGTGATGGGTGGCGGCCCCCATCGCCGCAATGTTAATTAACCTTGCGCCGCAATGTTAATGAACAAATGTTAATTAATAATAAGTTTAAAAGAAGTTTATCTCTTTATAATTAGTTCACACATATGATTGTTTGATACATTTAAAAGCTAATTTTATTTAATTAAATTATTTTTAATAGAAGTTAGTGTCATAATAATAAGTTTAAACATGATATGTTGTATATGCTGCGATGGTTCGGACGTGTGGAAAGAATGTCGAACGAACGTCTGGTTAAGAAGATATACAATGCGAAAGTGGAAGGATGCAGGTACCTACTCAGGGAGACCGAGACTAACCTACCTAGCAGGCCTACCAGATTGGTCACGTATTGAAGGAAGGTGGAGTCAAGCGTCACCGAAACTGGCGAGCGTGTATGAAGAGAATTATGAATGTTGAGGAAGCGAGTGAAGTGTGCAAGGATAGAGATCTCTGGTACTCTGTTCTCTCTGCCTACTCTACAAGGGATATGGCGTGATGATATGTATGTATGTATGTTATATATTTTTAAGTTACTTTTAATATTGTAATGTAATAATGAATGTTAATGTGATGCAAAACCTAGAAATGTGATGATGTAGATTGTTTGTGCTTAGATACCTATATAGTCACAAGTTTTAGACATTTTGCAATTATTACTAAAATATGAGAGTAAAGTATATTGTTTATATAAAATTAAAGAAGATGTTTATATAATGACTTTGTTCAATATTTGTATAAAGGAATATAAAATGAAGCAAATACAGACTTTGAAACTATTAAAAATTGATTTTCTCTTATTTTTTGACATTCATTGCTTTTTCCGTGGAGTCTTCACATATCGCAAAAGTTTCTGCAATAGTTTTACGATCAACCGCCTGCCTAACTTCAACTCTACAATGTAATTGTTGACCAGACGGCATCAGATGTAGCCGGCCCGGGTTGATGTAATACTGTTTATCTCCTTTTGCAATACATACAAGCAATGGTAGGGGTATTTATAAAAACTTGATTACGAGCGAAACATAATTGTCACACATTTTTTGCTCGTAATTAAAATGTTATAAATAATCAAGCATGTTAAATGCTAAATTTCAGTTATTTGAATGGGAAGGTTTATAGTATTCGTAACCATTACCACACTGCAAAAAACCAAAGCTTATAATGAATCTGAAACTTATGTAGCCCTAATTAGGTCTGCTGTTAACTACATTTACCAATCATCATCATCCAATACCATCATAAATTTACTTTAGTTTGGCACTTACCTTGGCAACGGCATAGGATTATGCCTAAAGTGAATAGCGTCTATGAATATATTAGTCAATCATACTTTGATGCCCGGTTTCATCAGTGACGACTAGATTTTGAGTAATACATAATACAACTAATAATACACAAATGATGCGTCATGTAACATTAAAGTTTAAATTACCTTAGCTGTCACTTAAAATTTAGATGTCGTTGGTGAAAAACACTAACAAATTTAGGAATGTTTTAATAGATTAAGAATGATTTAATGAATATAGGAATGAAATACATTCTAAAAAATTAGGTTTATAACCTCGGCACTAAAATATACAAGGACGAAGATAAGCTAATTTATGGTGATTAAATAGGTTATTACCTCATAACGTTTAAAATATTTAGATATTAAAATTGTGATACTAAACGAAATTAAATAAAGTAATAAAATATTATATATGAGTTCTTAATGTCAATCATTGATTTTCATACTTATGGTATTCTTAATCGTACTAAGCTTTGTAATTATCTATAAAACACTATTTTTTTTACAGAAAAATGACGTCCATTTGAGCTCCACAGTCATCATTCTCCTACTCTTATCCCAATTACTTGGGGTTTATACAATATGTACTCTTCTTTCTTAGTACACATTGTAAAAATTATTGGCAATAGTTTTATGACCGGCCGCCTGCCAGACGTCAACCTTCCTTGGGAATGTAATTGTTGACCAAACGGCATCAGATGGAGTTGGCCCAGGTCGTTATAAGTTTGAGCTCCGTAATATAATGTGGTAACGATATCTTGGATTAGATCAGGTGTCTCTGTGATGACAGAGTAAGAATACAATAGTAACTAGCCCTTTCTTTAAAATAGGTATCATACTGTCCCCATGTCGTACAATATAAATGAACTATGAAGAAGAAAACTATACATGATACTTGAGGATATAGATTTACTTCAGATATCCTCAAGTGTGACTATCAAAAATATTCATTAGTAGCCAGGATGAATAGATGGGCGACCCTCAGTGGTATAATCCAGGCTTATCTTTGAGAACACTATGGATCTATCTATACTTTTTTTTTGGCGGCGGGCTACGGTACGTCACGCCCCGCTAATCCGTCCGGGACGACAGAGAAGCGGCGCACGACCCCGTAGACCCGCCCTACATATACGTCTCGACGCCGCCGCGCCGTGCGAGTGGGTCATTGGAACGCGGTCTTTTTCTTCAGTGGCCCACCCGGCGGTCTACCCTCACGGGTATCCTAACGGGCGACGCCCCGTCATCGCAATCCATAAAATGGATCTCGATGTCAGGGCGATGGATCTATCTATACTATGGATCTTTTAGATGTATAGGTAGCTTTGAACTATGCTTTCTTTTATTGAAAGCATGTGATTATTAACGATTAATTATTTAATGCATACATATTTGAAAAGTTATAAGATCTGCGCCATATATATAGAAATATTGAGATCTACTCGTATATGCGGCAACTGTGATTGCAATTTCTTTAATTTGTAATTTCTTTATTCATCTTAATTCTGAGGTGGAGATTAATTGGTGTTAACAAAATGTAGAAGGAGGCAACATATACATCCACTAATCCAGATAATAACGAACTGGAGCAATAATAAAATTTAGCTTATTCATGTACAACGCAATTAGGTCTTACAGCTAATCGTGAGATCTGAGTATTTGAATCTTAGAGCAAGAAACATGTTGAGCTTTTCACGATTTTAAAATCTAAAATTCAGCCTTCATCATTATCATCATCACAGCCCATTTGTCCCACTGTTGGGCTCGGGCCTCCTCCCTCATGGAAGGGAAATTAACCTACTATACAGCGCTGGTTAGACGTGTTGGTATAGGGTTTTGTTTCGAGTTTTCCATCTCTTGCATAGATGTTATATGCGTTTTATATGCCTTAGTCGTCTCGTACAATCACCCGCGGGTAAAATAAGGGGTGGTAAATTGTATTCTTACTCCGTCACAACACGGATTCAGCATTGGTCTTAATCTCAGCATTGGTCTTAATCTCAGCATATATCAAAATATACATACATACATACATATCATCACGCCATATCCCTTGCAGGGTAGGCAGAGAGAACAGAGTGTCTGAGAACTCTATCCTTGCATACTTCACTCGCTTCCTCAAAATTCATAATTTTCTTCATACACGCTCGCCGGTTTCGGAGACTCTTGACTCCACCTTCCTTCAGTACATGACCGATCTGCTCTAGGTAGGTTAGTCTCGGTCTCCCCCGGTACCTACATCCTTCCACTTTCGCATTGTATATCTTCTTAACCAGACGTTCGTTCGGCATTCTTTCCATTGCACACACATTTCGACCGCATTAATTTTACTTTCATACTCTTTTCTGCATACCCATATCAAAATATACAAGGCTATAATTTTGTAATCACGTATGTGAATATGTATCCATACGCGAAGAACTTTGTGAGATTATATAAAATATTTTAATAAAAAAATGCAAGTCGTAAAAAATAAGGTGTCACAATTTTGTGGGATGGGCAAGCTGTCATAAGTTTGCCCTAAAAACGGACGTGTGAAATATGGAACGTAATCAAATGTGTGAGGGCCACGTCCTTGTCGCTCTCTGATACTAATCTTACAAATATTTGATGAGTTTTATGTTCCTTGTTATTGAGTACTTACTAATATGCTGTAGATTAGTTCTTACGCTATTAAGTTGTATCAAGTTTTTTTTAATAAAGCAGATGAATGCATAAAAGCATAGTAAGGTAGTTTGTTTGCATTTTTCCATTGTTGAATATAGATCTCCTGAAGCGTGATAATGTTATAATTATTCCGTTTAGGGAACTTTGGCTTGGTATTATCAATTCCCCAGGTGAGCGCTGCTGACCAATTCCTTGATGACTCCGTAGCCAGTTTTTGAAATGCTCACTAGAAAGTAATGGGCTATGTATTATTAACCAATAATCATTGGTATGGTTATACACATAAAGATATTTTTTTTATATAAATTGGATCCATTTTTTGCACTGCATACAATTCAATTATTTCACAGAATAGTTTTTGTCGGAGATGCAAACTTTTAGTCTGTTTTTTGGATCTTTAAGTTCTACTGTGATACATTGTTTCATTCCTTAATAATGGAGAGAAATGAGGAATTATCGTTAAGTTAGTTATATATATATATATATATATATATATATATATATATATATATATAGGAATTTTATTTTTTATTTTAATGGATTTCTACAGATTTGAATGTGTTGGGTGGGTTATCTCTATAAATTTGATTACTAATTCTAAGTTATTTTTTGGACGCAATAGTAGTATTTAAGTTGTAGCTAGCTTATTCTTAAGCTCTTAGCCAATAATATCAAATAAATCCTTTGAGTTTTCTCTCTTGTAGTGTTCTTATCAGTTTATGTTTTTAAATGTCTTTTATGATTACATACCATTGCTTTTTCTTCGTCGCTAGACAGATAAATTTATTGATAATATAGTAATAAAAGTTATCTCCGAGGCTCTCACTGCAGGGCTTGAGCCTCCTCTATAATAGAGCAGAAATATACCTGTTATACTAATCTGGTCTGGTCAGACGGAAGATCGGTATTTAGGTTAGAAAACTATGACTATAGTCAACCTCTAAAATAAAGCATTGCCAAATCCATGAACGGAATTTACCTCATTGATATTTATGATAATATAATATCTTTACCGCTCGAATAAAATTATAAGTTTCTGTTCTTTTAGTTTTAAAAAGTTTATAGCCTTCATGAAATATTTTTTTGCCTAGGTTGAATTCAGAAGCTTTCGTAATTAATTAACTTCAGTTTCAGCGACCGAATACTTTAAGTTAAAAGACTTTTTAATCACGTTGGTTTAATTAATATATTATTACGTATTTTATTATTCATTTAGACCGGGCATTGCGAAGTTCAAATAGTATGATCTGAATAAATATCTGAAATTGCTTTGATCTTTGTTTCAAGGAATCTATAACTAGGGTTCACTTATTTACTATATATATATATATATATATATGTATATATGTATATATACACACATATATATATATATATATATATATATACAGGGTGTCCGATAATTAATGGATAACCTTGAAATGGCTTATAGTAGAACTTATGGCCAGTCAGAAAAAAATACGAAAAAAAATCTATCATAAGTAGTACCTAATATAGGTATTAAAAAAGAAAAGAACAATAATTTTTTGCCTTATTTTATTTTATTGAACACTACGAATAGAAATGAATGAAATTCATAGGTTTTTTTTCAGTTTTAATATTAAACACTAACTATTCTGATAGATAGATAGTAAATAGTAAGACTAGTTATTGTACTTTTTTTAAAAAGAAATATGCAATTTCATTTATTTTGGCAAATTAGCAAAATTTATTTTTTAAACAAAGTTTAAACATTGTTTAAAAAATTTACTCTTTTTTTCATTTTTCAAGTTCAATTTCATTACTCAAGGTAAAAAAAAAATGTATGAGTACTTGAGTGACCAATAATTTTAAAATAATGTCGGTTTTAAGTAGATTTGATAATGATACAATTTATAATTGTATCTGCCTTAAATAGTAAATTATTGTTATTAATGCAGAAAAGGAGAAAAAATTACTGAAGTAAAAAAAAATATAATAAGAACTGTTCTTTTAATTCAGTCGTACCTGACTCTTAAGAATTATTAAAAACAGATCAGGCATTGATGATTAATAAAAATAGCTTATTTAAACAAATGAAAACTAAATGTTCAAAAATAAACTACATAATTTAAATGTACTAAAATATTCATACATAATGTTTAAAATGATTACTTTTAAGCGTAAAATAGGTCGTGTGATCTTCATATTTGCTACCTGCTCGTACGCCATACGACCCGTCTTTTGTGTCATGTTAGAAACAATGGGTCTGAATTGCCTAAGTGCGAAAGAGAGGAATTAAATGTAAACAAGATAAGAGCTTAGTGCATCACTTGGCTTGCTCGACTTCGCATGTACTTATAAGTATCCGAGTTATATTCGTCATTTACTTTGATCAGTGTTAAAACTACCACCTGGCTATTTTACTGGACTATTCGTTTTGCTGACTGATTTGGACTCGTTTTATTTGGCGATATTTGCGACGACTTGGCTTGTTTCGGACTGGACTCTGGTGTTTTGTGATTTGGACTGATTTTTTTGGTGATATTTGCGACGACTTGGCTTTTTTTGGACCGAACCTTGGTGTTTTGTGAATCATAATGCTACGTCATCAGTATAGTGTAGCGATGCGATATTCTGTGGAGCGATGAGTCGACATTCAAAAGAGATGGGTACTTAAATCTTCACAACTTACATAGTTGGCACCTAGAAAATCCCCATATTATGCGTGAAGACAAGTCACCATATCAATTTAAAATAAATTATTGGACTGGAAAAATAATTGAACCATTTGAATTGCCGGGGAATCTAACAGGGCAAAGTTATTTAGAGTTCCTTCGCAATGATCTCCCCAATTTATTAGTAGAAGTGCCCGAGGAGGTAAGATGCTCTTATTGGTTACAAAATGACGGCTGTCCTGCGCATTATGCTGTACCTGTTCGTGCATATTTAAGTAGAACGTATCTAGACAGATGGATCGGGCGTCTGGGGCCAATTTTGTGGCCTCCACGTTCACCGGATTTAAATCAATTGGATTTTTTTTATTGGGGCTGCCTCAAAGAAGAGGTGTACAAAAAACCTCTACGGTCTTTGGAAGACTTAAGAATCCGTGTCAGAACGGCCGCATCAAAAATAAGTGATAGACGGTACACAAGATGGCTCAGAAGAGCATTCATCCGCAGATGTAGGGCCTGCATAAGAATGGGGGGCCAACAATTTGAACATTAGTTGTAAATGAGTGTAAAATAAAGTATTCTAAATGCTAAATGTTGTTTTTATTAACCCCCAATGGTTAGGAATAACTGAATTAAAAAAACAATCCCCATATTACATTTTTTTGCTTCAGTATTTTTTTCTGATTTTCTACATTAATAACAATAATTCACTATTTAAGGCAGATACAATTATAAATTATACCATTATCAAATCTACTTAAAACCGAAATTATTTTAAAATAATTGGTCACTCAAGTATTCGTACATTTTTTTTTACCAAAGATGTTTAAACTTTGTTTAAAAAATAAATTTTGCTAATTTTGCAAAATAAATGAACTTGCATATTCCTTAAAAAAAAAAGTACAATAACTAGTCTTATTATTTACTATCTATCTATCAGAATAGTTAGTGTTTAATATTAAAACTGAAAAAAACCTATGAATTTCATTCATTTCTAGTCTTAGTGTTCAATAAAATAAAATAAGGCAAAAAATAATTGTTCTTTTCTTTTTTAATACTTATCTTAGGTACTACTTATGATAGATTTTTTTTGGTATTTTCCCTGAATGGCCATAAGTTCTACTATAAGCCATTTCAAGGTTATCCATTAATTACCGGACACCCTGTATATATATGACACAAATTTTTTGATTAAAATCGATTAAGTACTTTAGGAGTCCATCAAGGAAATACAACATGACGCGTAATTTATATAAAGACTAGATATCCCGTGAGAATAATTCGTACTTGAGTAGATATGAAGAGCATTCGTACCGGTACAATAATTAGTCGAGGATGTACTAGGCATATTACTATAAACTGGTAAGACTATGTTTATAAACTTTCATAGATATACGTTATTCAACTTAATACGCTTCTGTCTAGTCCAAAGAAAGTTGACGTTAGGAGAGGGGCTAATCATAAAACTATTACTAAAATGTTTGCAATATGTGTGATAGAAGAAGATAAATAAAAGAGTAATTGAGATCAAAGCAGGATGATTATGTTATACGTTATTAAAAGTTAATTTATATAAAAAAATCGACAATTTTTTAAGAAAACAATTATTTAAAAATACTTATTTTTATATTTACCCTAGTATAGCGAAATATAATCTTTATAATGACGTATCGTATGTTAATATTCATGAAGAGGTATTTCATAAATAAAAAAATACCTTTGAGAATATATAGATAATATTTTTTTCAGTCTTGGTGCAAGTCTAAACTAATTTTACTGTATTAGTGATTATAATATCGCGTGTGATTTAAATTTGAATTAAATATATTTATAAAAACCCGATTACGAGCAAAAAATTATTGTCACAAGTGGGACTCGAACTCACATCTATTGGAAATCCGTTCCAATCGTGCTTCCACTTACACCATCTTGAAATATTGTAGGACATTCAATTCTCGCATCGCATATTTTCATCTTTAACGAGATGTGTGCCATCTATCCAACGTTGTTTACACATTGTACAGGCTTAATACTCAAACTTTGCAGTTAGAATTACATTAAACGACGACACAACCCTGTTATTCAAATTACTGATATTTAGCTGAATATGCTTGATTATTTATAAAAACTCGATTACGAGCGAAAAATGATTGTCACAAGTGGGATTCGAACCCACACCTATTAGAAATCTGCTCCAATCGTGCTGCCACATACACCTCCGTGCACTATTGTAGGACATCAATTTTTTAATTAAATATATTTTATTAAAATGGATTACCGTCTTACTTTCTTTTATATAAGGGTCATAAGAGTTTATATGCGCGAAGGAAAATTACAGTGAAAAATGACTCCAGCGTTGTAAGTGTCCCTAGACGAGGCAAGGTGTGATCAGACCTAGGATTAGTCCATCAACAGAGGAGAGGTCGACTGCGTGAGGGCTGATGCACGGGTGCCAAAGTTTCTGGGCCATTATATCCGAAAGTGTACCACGGCGGACGGGTCACAGATGACAAGGACGGGGCACCGGTGGCCCGCCCATGTGGTATATGTACGGCAGATTATAGAGCACAGTCTCTTTTGTCGTCAGAAGCGGATCGAGGGCGGTGTGATCATATTACGATGTATATCATGTTATGACCACAGTATGATTTATATAGCCTGTCCGCAATAACAAAAAAAAAGGAAAACCTTACAGAATATTTGACCTATTTGGTTATTACGGAATATTAGATCAATTGTTGAAAAGACCCATGCCTAATAACGAATCTTTATGGGTATGATCTTCTTTGGGTAAGTTCATAATTATCGAACCGTCAACCGCCGAAATAGAACTGTCAGTGACTAATATCTCTTTTTTCTTGTGTATTATACTGCAAATTTCGAAAACAGCCTCCCGTTTATACTTGGTGTATAATAACTCATAATTATTTAAATTACAGTCTCGACTCTTAGGTCTTTGCTTGTATAATTGGCCTCTTGCAATTATTATAGAACTTCAAATAGTTCGATTATTATTATTTAATAATTACTAGCTTTTTTTTAACAATCGTATGCGGTTTGCAGTTAATAAAACTTTATTTGATTTGATTTGATTTGATTTGATATTTTTAATTACTTGACTAAATAGAAATTGTGCTTTTTTGTCACTGAGAAAAATGCATTTCCCAACTTCAATCAATGTCGACAAGAATAGACCCTTCTGCATTGTATTGTATTGTCTTGTATAAACGCTATCAGCGTTTCTACATCCTTGCCTTTTGAAAGACATCTGAAGTTTGTTCTTTGGGAATATATAGGTATGCGACTGACATACCTCACAGGTCGTGACGTTGATCTATTAGTAATTTTTTTATTGCTTATGGTGGAAAATGAGCACACAGTACAATTGATGGTAAGATTTTACTGCCGCTCATGGATACATACAATACATACAATCTATTTAAAGCAGTCATTATACGCACCTATTTAATGTAGAATATATCTTAATCTATATCACAATATCATCATCATCACTTCAGCTCATATACGTCGCTACAATGGGCTCAGGCTCATCCACAATAGAAGAGAAATTCATTTACTGTACCATGCTGGTCAGACGTGTTGATTTATTTCAAGTTTTACTTAGCATTCATAAATGTTATGTGAATATTATATCCCTTATTCATCTTTTACGACAACCATCAGCAAGAGAAAGGGTGATATTTTAATCTATATAATCTGTTTCATTAAAATTTTGCGATATACATCATTACCTTTCAATAAAAATAAGAATAAATTTAACATAATCCAATTAGTATTTTATTAATTAAAGTGCAGTTTAAGCGCAAATCCATGCGTGATCGCCAAATAACTCCCATCAGAATTTAGATTGAAAGCATTACGGAAATGATGACGTGAATTGGAAATCTAAATTGGCCATTTTCGGATTATCTATGCACGCGTTCTATTCCCCAACTGAAGTTAATTTTAAATGGTGAATATTCGCTATAAAGTTTATTTAAAATGTTTAGATAACTTAGTTATGTTTACTTTTTAGTTTTTCTTTTCAAATTCTATTGTTTAGTATAAAACAGATATAAAAAAAATCCTTAAAAGGAGTATCTAAATATTTTATCTTAGTCGGCAAGGATCTAGTGAACAAAATCCTATGCAATCTCTTAATCAGATCCATCCGTGTCGCTTCACAGGCTAACTTACAGTTAATGCTTAAAAATTCCATGTCTTTCTTTTTTACTCATGCAAAGAAGTATAAAATATTATTTGAAGTATGGAGACTAATGAAGTTCTAGGTTATTTCATAGTTTCTTTATATGTATTAGGTAAAATCCTACTCAGAATTATTTGCCGAATCTATTACTTATTTGTGCAATTTGAGTTTTTTCATTAGAATTTAAGAATTGCCGGAAAATTTAAAAACAGATGGCTTTTTTAATATAACTATCACAATATCACTTATTTATAAGGAGGGTGTTAAACAAAATCCATCAAACTATTGAGCGATTTCACTTTTGCCAATTTTATTCAAAATAATTATCAAATCGCAAATGAAAGATCTTGAAACTAAGAAATTCTTGGCTAGTAAGTAATACGGTTTCCGCGTCAGGGACGCGTGAGAGATAAAAATCAAGTATGTTCTTGGTTTTACAGAAAGCGTTTGACACAATGTTGATATCAAAACTTTTGACACGTTTGTATAGTGTTCGCGTAAGAGAAATGGCCCACATATATTTTACAGGCTACCCAACAGATCGTACTTAACAGACAAAGATAGAAAACACTATAGTGATAATGCTCTGTGCAATTATAGAATACCACAAGGCTTCACGTTTGGTCCCATTATGTTTTTAATTTATATAAAACATTTATGTGAGAATAATTCCACAATAAATGATATTATTATGCAAATTAGATGTACTAAATTAGTCGAAAAGCTATGATTTAAGCGTTTTATCACATGTAGATAAGTTCAATTACTTAAAGGTTATTATTGATGACAAACTCAATTGGTCGCGTCGTACAGAGACGGTTTCAATACGTATTCGCAAGTTCATCTACATATTTAAGACATTACGACTAGTTGTTGATAAAACACTTCTTATGATGATATAGAAGACTTTGGCTGAGTCACGAATAAGCTACAGGCATGTTTCTTGGGCTAGTGCCATTAGAATTAAAGCCAAAATAGCTTAAAGAATACAAAGAGTTTTCCTCGAAGTAGCAATGGTTTTATTTTTTGAGTAACGAACTAAACTAAACAAACTGATACTTGCTCTGAGTTCAGTTATAAAAATAGCACAAGATGAAAGCACTAGGCTTACTTAGCTCCGTTTATATACCTACAAAAAATTAATATAATATTAAAAATAAAAATTCTAACCCTATATAAATTGAATGTTAGAATTGTACAATGACTTCAAGAACCAGACTATTACGTTGTACAGAATTTACTAGAATGTTTTTCCTAAAATTAACACACACACACACTCATCACGCGCACACAAATGCAGATGACTCGCAGGAGTATGAGATATCATACTCCTCTTTGTATTTTAGAGTAAATCTTACCTTGCTTTTATAATATTATGAATATTTCATATTATCCTCATAAGACGTGACTCACATTATTGGAAAGATGGTTGTTTATGTAACAGTTTTTTTACTAACACAAAAGATATTATTTTAATTGATGTTTTGTATATATTATATTAAGTACATACTTATTTGGTTATACATTCATTATATTTTGTTTATTTGATGAGAGATTTTTTGTCTTCATTTGTTTTATTAATTAAGTGCGCGAAGTCAATATTGTATTTATAATCATAAAGAATGTTGATTAAATAAGAAACACACATAAAGACAAATAATTCATAGACCCAGAGGAATGTATTCGGTTAAATTTAATATAATCCGTAACAAGTTGTAACTCACTATGTATTGCGAAGGGTTAAAATAGAAAGGGATGCAGTCGATCGATATATCTACGACCTCGCCCATGAATTTATTATTTCCGAACATTAATGTGCCCATTACTTTTTATTTATCTATAGTCTTACCATTTTATAACCTAAGGAAAAGCATATGTGTAATACAATCATATTTTGCCACAGAATTTAGTATCCACGTAACAAGAGTGTGGTGAGCTTAATATTTTTTTACCAGACAATGTACCTATTTATTTATTTGGTTTACCACAACGCGTGCTTACATAGGTTCTTACCAATGAATAGATGAAAATGCCAATAGTAGTGCAACATCTAGTTAATATCATAAGGTAAATAGGATTTTCTAAGCAAACAGAAAACAAAAATCATTAAAAGCTATAAGGGCATAATATCGTAGATATACATTTGTTTTTTTTTTGGCGGTGGGCTCCGATACGTCAAACCCTTCTAACCCGTCTGGGCGACAGGCAAAGCTGAGCAAGACCCCGCAGACCCGCCCTACAATATACCTCTCGACGCCGTGGGGTCACTGGTACGCGGTCTTTTTCTTCAGTCGCATCGTAGATATACATAGGCATGATATCGTAAATATTATAGAAACATACTAGATACTGTATAATGCTCAGATTATATAATCTACATGAATGCTAATTATTTAATAGATTGTAGATACTATAAAACATTTAGAGTACAATGAGAAAGTCCTTTAAAAACATAACAGTTCATAAAAACTTGATTACGAGCGGAAAATGATTGTCATACATGGGGTACGTTCCAATCGTGCTACCACTTATACCAGCGTGAACTGTCATATATATATATATATATATATATATATAATAACTTTATTGATTCCAACAACAATACTACAGTTTCGCTAATTTCTAGGCATAATTAGGTACTTACAAAGTTAGTATTTAATTTTTGTAGCTGCTAACGTTTAAACTAGGCCGAGTCTGTATCTTAGACGTTAGTTAAATTGTGTAAATGTATGACATGATTTTCAGCTCGTATTATATTTTCGTCTTTATAGGAGCCGTGTGACATCTACCCGACAATGTTTACACATTACACAGATTTAATACTCTAACTTTGCAGTTAGAATTGTATTAAACGATGACATGACCCTGTTATTCAAATTACTGAAATTTAGCATTGCATTAATATGGGATTTTTCGCTCGTAATCAAGTTTTTATAAGTAATCAAGTATGTTATTTGAAAAAATTTAGTAATTTGAATAACATTTCACTTTAAAAAGAGGGTTAAAATGTACATCAGTCATCACTATAGCTATTGATAACCTTGCAAAACCTAGAATACGGTGAATTAGCACTCAAAATCATTCTCTTATTAGGTGGACAAAGTGGTGTGATTCAGTTGCGGGAGATTATTGCAGGAGCACGGAAGTTGCAAAAAATACGGTATCGAATTTCAAAATTGTATTTAGCTAGTTACTTTAAGTTTACATGTACACAAAATAAATACACAAAATAAGTACACAAAATAAATAACTAATAATAATAAATAAAATTTATTATTATTTAGTAGAAGAAGCGCTGTATTTATACCAGATCCATATTCGTGGCTGAGGATTGACAATATGTAAGTGCCTCCGCGGGGTTTATGCATAATAAATGATTTGAATTTGAATCTAAAAGGTTTCTTCATTCTGGTACTGATTCAAATTTAATAGAGGCAAAGTATGTGAAATCATCCGTGTGGTGACGTAATAAGAATATAATTTTTACTATCCCTTCGTTTTCATGGGTATCTAAACTACCGTGGGTAAAACTCTGTTAATGAATGTATGAGAACTGTAAGAGAAGGAATCCCAAAAATAAAAGCCACCGAACCAGCGCTAGATAGTAGGCAAATTTTTCTCATTTTACAAAAACTTGTGGACTCCAATGATGGAACTGAGAAGAAAATGCCTGGTGATTTTTTTTATTACATATGGTGGCAAACGAGCAAGCAACACGTCTGATGGTAAGTGTCACTGCTGCCCATGGATCTTTGCAATATTAAGGGTAAAGCTAGGCTGCTGCCACCAAGACAAATCCCAAAACCACACAGTTGAGCTTCCGGCGCTCTCGCTCACCGAACGAAGCGCAATAGCACATTGCCATTACTCAGACGTCGATCTTCTGCGAGAGTGTGGTACTAACCCGGACGAACCGGCCCGCGGCTGTAGACAGCAAACTGTGAACATAGTGGTCCTACCACTAAGAAAAATCATGAATGGTCATATATCTATACGCATTAATATGCAATGTAGATAATATAATATGGGGTAATACGCGATATTTTCTTCGTTTTAATACAACTATTAATCATAGTTTTATAACTAATGCGTGGACAACGCCAATTAAAACGAACCTCTTAGAATGAAAGAACGCATTGAGCATTTATTCGTTACTAAAGTCAGTGCCTACATTATTAAATAATGTTTTTTTATTCTATTTATAACTCCCTCACAACGAGTAAAAACAAGAATATTGATCGTTAGATTGACATTAAGATGCTCATTACATAAATATTCAGTTATATATTAATGTTAAGAAACTCACAAGTTGAATGATTTATTATGTATAAACCTTACTAAGTCGAGAATACACACTCTAATACCTATTCTGAAGATAAAGGTCTGTTATACAAATGAAACAAAATCCTTGGTCTACCATTAAGTAAGCTTACCAAGAATTTTCTTTGAAATGTTTCCATAAAAGCGATAATACATCGCTTGTTGTGAAAATCTTGCAAATAAATGTTTTCTTTTGTAAAGTGGTAAATGCGATATAACTTAAAAGTAATTTATAATACAATAGAGCATATTCTTTAGTATATAAGAAGACGTAATAATTTAGTTTTAAATTTTTGTGAGATTACGTAACAAGAATATATTTCATCACTCCTTATTGTCTTACGGCTGTACTAAGAAATGACAAGAATATTTTTAAATTCGTTCGTTTACATTGGTACTATTACAAGTAAAAGAAAATTCTATTCTATTTTGTAAGCTCAGCTGTATATGAGCTGAACACGAAGAACAACGTAACTCGCTTCATGTTCCATTTCATTTAATTATTTAAACATTTTGATAGTACAAATACTTAGACTTTAACAAAACTGTTCCATTTGTCTAGCTACTATGCAGCGGTTATAGGGCATAACTGAATGACGCGAAATAAAACCATGTACCAACCTGTTTAACCATGCTATATCCAGCATAGTGGAATGAATATAATGAAATTTATTAATAGGGGCTTTTGAGTCTTACTCTTTTTTATTTAAGAAATAGATTTACTGAAAATTGGTTAGGTAAATCATCATCATCACAGCTCATAAATATCCCTCTGTTGGGCTCGGGCCTTCTCCGTAGTGGGAGGGAAATTAACCATATCGCGCTGGTCAGACGTGTTGGATAGGGTTTTGTTTCGAGTTTTCCTTCTCTTGCATAGATGTTATATGCGTTTTATATCCATTAGTCGTCTCGTACGATCACCCACGGGTAAGATATGGGATGGTGAATAGTATTCTTACTTCGTCACCACACGGTGGTTAGGTAAATACTTCATATCAACCAGTATATGTCTTTACATATATTTTTATATATAAGAGAGGTAGATTTGTTGTTAATTGATAATTTTTCAGATATTTATAAGAGTCAACACTTGGAACTTACATTATTAGGCATCATGGTTTTATTGGGTGGCACATGGCATGGCTTTATTTACGGCGAAAGCAATGTATTTAGATATATATGCTATGTAGATCTAAATTACTCGTAATAGGTTGGAGTAAATTAATGTAAGAAGTTACTCGTTTTAACCTCATGCCGTATTTTATATGTAGCACCTACCATAGCTTACCGTAGCTGTACGATGTCAAATGAGTAATAGGCATTTATTTTGAGTTTTTTTTTTGCATTCGATGTTATTTGCTTACGTCATATTCGTCCATTACTATATCCACGGGCAAAATTTAATAACGCATTTTGAAAAACCAGAGGAATTCCCGGTGGGTTGGAGTTCGAAACTAATAAATATGTTGAATTTGTTGCTTCGAAGATAAGCTTATAATTATTCATAATTTTTCCTTTCTCACGCACATCTAAATGGTTACCATGTGTATTTTTTCGAGCGTGTTATTTGTTTATATTTTTTAATTGTCAATATACGAGTCCTGTAGTAGCTAGCTGGGTGGTAGCGAGTACGAATATTACTAATCCTTACTTTGCTCGCGGATGTCGTAACAGTCGACTAAGAGCCTTATAACTACCTGGGCCAACTCCATGTGATGCCTTTTGGTCAACAATTACATTCCCAAAGAGGGTTGATGTCAGGCAGATGGCCGGTCATAAAATTATTGCCAATAACTTTTCCAATATGTACTATGAACGAAGAGTACATACTGTAACGATCCCAAGTAATTGGAATAAGAGTAGGAGAATGATAATACGAGTCCTGTAGCAAAGGGAGGATCGATTACGTAATATTCCTAGCCCATTATGTCTCTGATTTGAAACGCCTTTTAATATATAGAACAAGGATTACCTTTGAAATGTAAATATACTAAACGTTAATTCCTCCTTGAAGATAATGATTTTACATCATTAAAACATATATGTTTCAGTAAGATTAATCCATACAACTAATTTATGTCAATTTATGTTTATTAACCTTGAGCTGTTTATTAGTCTTATGTTTATGTTCGCTCACGTAACTTTTGGGTAGTTGTTTTACTGCTATGTATTTGCGTATATGTAATTTAGCTATTCATTTATATTAATAATTATTATACAGTACAGTAAACATGATAATGATAAACAAGTGAATCAAAAGATCAACAAATATCATGATTGATCATTAGCTTTTAACCGTTATTGTTATACGTGGGTTTCTTTCAAAAATTAAGGGATAGTGCCGTAATTGCTATGCCTTTGAAGTGTTTTGTTGATCGCAGTTAGGTATTATACTTATCCCATGAGAGAGAAAGAGTGAGCTGCCCACTTTCATAGTGAGAAGCTCTTTTTTGATAGGCTTATATGGACACACCCCGTCTGTTCCATCTTGGGCAACGGAATAACATGATGCGGCAACATAACCGACCCCCACGGTTAAGTACACACACACACACACGCACACACAATACAATAGATTCACGGGGATGGCTGAAAATCAGCGCTGTTCTTGTGACAACAAAAGCTGAGCCAATTTCTTTTGCCTACTAGATTTAATTTTGTTTTATTATAATTTTTAGTTTTTAGTTTAAGTTCTGAAAAGGCAATAAATTATTATTATTATTAAGTATGAGGTGCCGATAATTTTATTCTTCTCCAATCACCATTCGGAGACCAGAAACGTTATGTTGTCCATATATGTACGAGTATGTAGTGTACGTAATTGCTATGCCTTTGAAGTGTTTTGTTGATCGCAGTTAGGTATTATACTTATCCCATGAGAGAGAAAGAGTGAGCTGCCCACTTTCATAAGTGGGCTAGTTTTATAACCGGCCGCCTGCCAGACATCAACACTCCTTGGTAATGTAATTGTTGACCAAACAGCGTCAGATGAAGTTGACCCAGGTAATTATAAGCCTCTTAATTGTCTTTTACGATATCCACGATCAAAGTAAGGGTTGGTAGTATTCTACGAATACCACACAGTAGCACATATATGTATAAAATCTTAACTAAGTCGTGGGCCTTTAATATAATGAGAAAAGGAACAGACTATATACAAACATATAAATTGTAGTGTCTTGTACACTAACTACATAAGTAGAGGCTTATGAGAAATACACCTACATTTTAATACATGTAATTTGATAATAATGTTACATACATACATCACGCCATATCCCTTGCAGGGTAGGCAGAGAGAACAGAGTGCCAGACAACTCTATCCTTGCATACTTCACTCGCTTCCTCAACATTCATAATTCTCTTCATACACGCTCGCCGGTTTCGGAGACTCTTGACTCTACCTTCTTTCAGTACGTGACCAATCTGGTCTTGATAGGTGAGTCTCGGTCTACCCCGGTACCTACATCCTTCCACTTTCGCATTGTATATCTTCTTAACCAGATGTTCGGTCGGCATTCTTTGCATTCATTGTATACATTCACATGTCCGAACCATCGAAGCATTCTGATAATAATGTTCATACAAGATAATTAAATATTCGGCTGGTCTTAATATATTAAACAGAATATATAATTATTTTTTTATTACGCTTTCACCCCTTAACTACTAAATCAATCGTTTTAAAAGTTCACATTTTCTTAAGGTTGTAGAAAAGTTTATAGAACGCTGTGTGGTAGCGGCTACGCATTCTACCAACCCTTACTGTGCTTTTGGATGTCGCAAAATTTTTTTTTTTTTTTTTTTTGTCTTAGTTGTTAGCCTCAGATGGCTATGACAACTTTACCCGGACGGTGGGTGAGCGCTGAGGGCTCTCAACCCGTAAAAGTTAAGCGACCGTTCCCGAGGGCACCCCCTGTGGGGTACGGATCTCGGCTCGGGGGGTCGCTGGCAAAGTGGGTTCTCCCACGTTTATGATTTGAATATGTCGCAAAAGACGACTAAGAGCTTTATATCGACCTGGGCCAACTTCATCTGATGCCGTTTGGTTAGTTATATTCACAAGAACAATTGACGTCAGTTAGGTTGCCGGTCATAAAACTATTGCCAATAACTTTTGCAATATGTACGAGTACATATTGAGTCAACTGCAAGTAATTGGGATAATAGCAGGAGAATGACATAGAAAAAGGGGATATACAATAAATCCAGGAATACTATTGTTCTCTAGGGATTAAAAAATATTGTCAAAATCTACAAAGTCGCGGTATAGCTAGCGGGTACTAACTACCATAATTTAATATGATAATACTTTCACATGATTTAGGCGGGTCTTATTTATTCTTTAAGTGATATAATTTTTTTAATTGAGATACCTTATAAATTTTAAACGCCTTTATTCAGCAGTTGCAAAAATATATTTTTTGAAATTTAATTGCATTCTACAATGTTTTAAGTACCGACTTCTCATACTGAGCGTTTAATGTTAAAATTCCTGTTCAAAAAAATTATTCTTTGTTTTACCAATCAATTATTATTTTGGTAGCTTGTTCATAGTACCTATATAATAACTATAATTATAGAGGTACCCATCTCTACGCAATTTTTTTTTGCTTATTATATATAGATACTAGCTTCTGCCCGCGGCTTCGCCCGCGTAAAAGGTTACTTTCCTAAAGTTTTTGATCCCCTATTTTTATTTTTGACCGTCGGTAATACAGTGCAACGGTATTACAATACTCAGGATTGGAACTTCATTACTGGACTGCTAGATGGCGTTGTAAAAGCTAGATTTTGAGATGTTTTGACAAACAATTTTTTTTATTTTTCATATGAAAATTTTGATTTTTTTATAATAAAAAGTATCCTATGTTACTTTTAATATCTCCAAGAATATGTGTACAATGTTTCATGATGATCGGTTGAGTAGTTTTAGCGTGAAAGCGTAACAAACAAACTTACATTCACATTTATATATTAGTAGGGATTTCATCATCATCTCAGCCCATATATGTCCCACTGTCGAGCTCAAGTCTTCTTCACACTAGAAGGGAAATTGACCAACTATACCACACTAGTGAGACGTGTTGGTGTAGAGTTTCATTCGAGTTTTACTTCTATTGCACAGATGTTATATGCATAATTTATCCCTTAATCGTCTTTTACGATCATCCACGGGCAAGACAGAGGATGGTGAATTGTATTCTTATCCAGTCACCACATGGAATATACATATATAGATATTTAATAAAAAGAAAACATAGGATTTATTGATAAAAAAAAAAAAAAAAAAAAGCATTTGTGTTTTTGTAATTTTATGTTGTATTTCAATATGCATTTGATTGTTCTTTCTTCACAATGAGAATAATTTATCACAGAATACGCAGTACTAAAAAGCAATATACGAAGTAAATAGCTATATAACTATACGCCAAACATAATACCAGTACAGAAACTCAAAGTACTTACTACATTTACGGACTAGGCGGCTTTGCTCACAGGGGAATCAAGGCTTTTATTATAAAAGCAAAGTTACTTCCATTGGGCAACTCATCAACGCCTTATGGTACAGTAAATGCCATTAAGGGAGGATATTTATTTTTTAAATTTGCCTTGCATATTAATGATAAAGGCTATAAAAAGGAAAGGATAAGTAAGAATGATTTGAATATGTAAATAATATCTACTGTTTTTTCCAAATTTGAATATAAGAACTTTTTCATTCATTGCCTTGTTGATATAGTAACGTAAGTATGCTAATACCATTTGATCAGATTCGAATCATATGTAGGGCAAAATAGCATAGACGTCCTCCCCGAAGGGGGGACGTCGGTCGAGGAGAGGGTACCCCCTAGGGGGTATTCCATCGGGCCGACCACTGGAGTTAAGTCACCCTATTCCGCTGGTCGGCCAACGATGAAGGCGACGTGACACGGGTGGGTTATGGGTGTGCGTGCTTACACCTCTCTGTCGCCCCGGACCGAGTGGTAGTAGCAGTGTGCCGACCGTAAAAAAAATGGCAAAATAGTGTTGCTTGGTTTTGACGCTAAATTTCTTGAATTTCGATGATTTTATTGGCAACACTTGCTCTGGGTAAACTCCGATCCTATTATCATTAATCAAACATAATTATTTATGAATGATTAACAACAATAGGCCAACATAATAATTGCCACCTATTACGTTGTTCTTAAGGACAGTAAGAAGAATTGCAATCACTTTAAAATTTATGCTTGAACGTTTGGCGATAAAGTAGAGTAACTATAAAATAAGAAAAAAAAAACATATCTTTATTATAATATTCATAATGTAGTACATTTAAAACTTGTAAAAAAAAACATCATTAAAAAGTATTTTTTCTTTCACTACGTGTGGTATCGATTTAAGTATAGAATATCTGATTAAACTTTGGCGCGGAAGTCATAAAACTGGTTAAAGATCTAAACACATAACTACGAACGCCAATCCTGAAAAAATGTTTTAGATGATTAGAGTATTATGCGCCTTTATTAGGCAGCTTTTATTCAGCATTGGGTAACTATATATTGTTGGTTTGTACTCGTATACACACACATACATATATATATATATATATATATATCTATATATATATATATATATATATATATATATATATATATATATATATATATATATATCCGTCTCCGAAACCGGCGAGCGTGTATGAAGAGAATTCAAATGTTGAGAAACATTCATAATGTTGAGGAAGCGAGTGAGTTATGCAAGGATAGAGTTCTCTGGCACTCTGTTCTCTCTGCTTATCCTATACCCTATATATACATATATATATATATATATAAGGCGCCATAGTTAAGCGCTAATAAAAATGAAAATAAAATGCTTTATAAATAAAAACTACTAACTTTATAACTGCAACTACATTTGCTGTGAAACAAAGAGAATATTTCATACCAGCGCTTGTTATATAGGTTACTTATGCATTATTTCACACGATATCCATGTAGTAAGCTTTCAATCGATACTGAACTACATGCGAATCTTTGAAGTATTTTTCATTTATTTACGGTAATATAATGTTGACTGTTGCGAATAATTCATTTTATTTTTATCGGATTACAATTAATAATGTTATATACTAGCTGTGTGGTAGCGGCTACGAATACTAACAACCTTTACTTTACTCGTGGATGTCGTAAAAGACGACTAAGAGCATTATAACGACCTGGGCCAACTCCACCTGATGCCGTTTGGTCAACAATTACATTCCCAAGGAGGGTTGACGTCTGGCAGGCGGCCGGTCATAAAACTATTGCCAATAACTTTTACAATATGTACAATGAACAAAAGTACCGTATCGACCCCAAGCAATTGGGATAAGAGTAGGAGAATGCACTAGTAATGTTATACGTACGCATTTTGAAGTGAAAACTTCTTTAGTGGCGTTGTGCACTCTTTGGGATGGTTAAAAAATGTTAAACTCGCGTCAGTACAAGTGATCTGATCGAAAATTCGTAAGACGAAGGGAGAGTAGACCGTAGGAGAAAATTGAATTTAACCACATAAATGATAGTACTTTTATATTTTTTAGTGTTGAAATTATAGTGAGTTTGACACATATTAGAGAATTGTATTTTTCAGCAATACTCGCGCGTTAGAGTCGATTATGTCGACCCGGGTTCCGAGCATCATCAAAAACTTGGGCATTCGGCTCCTTCACTCATCCAATGACGCAAATCAGCATAATGCCACTATTGAGACATCAATCTTCTGCGACAGTCTAGTACTACCCCGGACGGATAGGACCGCGGCCGTAGACAGAAAACTGTTAACATTGTGGCCTTACCACTGTCAAATCGCACAACACTGGCATATTAGGTCGATATTTTAACCACTACACCATCTGTGCAAATCGATTTTGAATTTAATTAAATGATTCAGTTGTAATATCGATATTAATATATAATGGAAGTGAAGGAAATTAAGTAGTATACAACACACGCTATATTTGTAAATGATTTCAATGCTTTTGTTGAATATTCATATAATCAATTAGACATTTATATATTAATAAATATATTCATATAATCAAAGAGAACGAGTAGGTATGAAAGAAAGTATTGGTGTAAAGATGTGAAAGGGAATGCTCCGATGGTTCGGACATGTGGAAAGAATGCCGAACTAAGGTCTAGTTAAGAAGATATATAATGCGAAAGTGGAAGGATCTAGGTACCGGGGGAGACCGAGACTAACCTACCTAGACCAGATTGGTCACGTACTGAAGGAAGGTGGAGTCAAGAGTCTCCGAAACCGGCGAGCGTGTATGAAGAGATTTATGAATGTTGAGAAAGCGAGTGAAGTATGCAAGAATAAAGTTCTCTGGCACTCTGTTCTCTCTGCAAGGGATATGGCGTGATGATATGTATGTATGTATGTATATATTTCAATGTTTTTGTTGAATATTCATATAACCAATTAGACTTATGTTTACATATGATTTATAGTTTTGTAAGTTATAAGACGTATTATTAGCTTACAATGTAGCTTTAGCTATTAGCTAGTTTGTTCGACACTCAATCAATGTCGGTATTAGCATTAACCATATTGGAAATTGCTTTTAAATTCGATACTATTACATTCTCAACTTGTTTATGTAAACTAGAAATCTAGAACTTCTAAGTACGAACAGAAATAGAAGTTACAGAGTTCTAAGGTATTAGGATCGGAAACTTGTTTACGCAGTTGTTAGTACATCACATTATATGTAGACTTGTTAATGGATTCCTTAAGAAAATTAAGCTTCATCAAAAAAACTAATGCTGTAGCATGTTTTAAGATAGTTAATTCTCTTCTCATTTCAATGTTGGTAGGACTACACTGTTGACAATTATCTGTCTACAGCCGCGGGCCGGTCCGTCCGGGATAGTACCACTCTTTTGCAGAAGATCGACGTCTGACTAATGGCAATGTGCTATTGCGCTTCGTTCGGTGAGCGAGAGAGCCGGAAGCCCAACTGTACCTCAGTTGGGCTTTCGGCTCTCTCTTTCGGTTTGGGTTTGTATTGGTAGGCAGCGGCCTAGCTATACCCTTGGTATTGCAAAGATTCATGGGCGGCAGTGACACTTACCATCAGGTGGGCTGTCTGCTCGTTTGCCACCTTAAGCAATTAAAAAAATGTGATGTGTTAAGAACATATTTTATAACCTTGATTAAGGAAATAATATAAATCTATAAAAACAACTTAAAAATCACAATAATAGCGATAAACAAATATAAATTTAAACATACATACATACATATCATCACGTCATATACCTTGCAGGGTAGGCAGAGAGAACAGAGTGCCAGAGAACTCTATTTCTGCATACTTCACTCGCTTCCTCAACATTCATAATTCTCTTCATACACGCTCGCCGGTTTCGGAGACTCTTGACTCCACCTTCCTTCAGTAGATGACCGATCTGGTCTAGGTAGGTTAGTTTCGGTCTTCCTCGGTACCTACATCCTTCCACTTTCGCATTGTATATCTTCTTAACCAGACGTTCGTTCGGCATTCTTTCCACATGTCCGAACCATCGGAGCATGCCCTTTCGCATCTTTACACCAATAGTCTTTTTCATACCTACTCGCTCTCTTACGTCGTCGTTACGAATGCGGTCGGTCAGCATTTAAAATGAATATGTAAATAAGTACAAAATCCGAAAGGAAAGTTCAGCCTGAAGTTAATGGGTGTCATGAAAACTTAGTGTCAAAAGGTTTACTACCTCTCAATTGAACAAAGAACTTTCCCAGCTACCTTTAAAAAGTGAACAATAAACCATTAAACTTATTTTTTTTTCTTTTACAATTTATAACTTATTTCTTATTTCTTAGAACTAAACTCGAATCTACACTTTCATTCTATAAAAATATTTATTGTGTACTACTGATATATTTATATAGGCTTAATAAGTTTTTTAACTTTGCCTGTCATATTGATACTAAAAATATATATGCTACGAAAAAGGTCATTATTTATTGTGTTTTTCTTGTATTTATATTATGTTGTATAATAAACTTAAAGAATGAATAAATACATAGTAAAATAATATAAGGCTGAATATTTAATTAATAAAAATAAGGTTTAACACTGATATTGCTATGGATTCATTAGCCGTGTGGTAGCTGCTACGAATACTACCAACTCATACTTTGCTCGTGGATACCGTAAAAGACGACTAAGAGCCTCATAACGGCCTGGGCCAACTCTATCTGATGCCGTTTGGTCAACAATTACATTCCCAAGTAGGGTTGACGTCTAGAATTACTTGGGGTCGATACAATATGTACGAGTACTCTTCTTTCATAGTACATATTGTAAAAGTTATTGACAATAGGTTTATGGCCGCCTGCCATCAGATGGAGTTGGCCCAGGACGTTATAAGGCTCTTAGTCGTCTTTATCCATGTGGTGACGAAGTAATAATACAATTCACCACTCCCTATCTTACCCGTGGGTGATCGTAAGAGACGACTAAGGGATATAAAACGCATGTAACACCTATGCAAGAGATGGAAAACTCGAAACAAAACCCTATACTAACACGTCTGACCAGCGTGGTATGTATATAGTAGGTTAATTTCCCTCCCATTATAGAGGAGACCCGAGCCCAACAGTGGGACGTATATGGGCTGTGATGATGATGATGATGAGTCGTCTTTTATGACATCCACGAGTAAAGTAAGTGTTGGTAGTATTCGTAGCCGCTACCACACAGCTTCAATATTGGATTATTCATAATGGTATGTAAAGTACAGATGTGTATAAAATAGTACATCAATAGTACTAAATGTTTTTTATTATAGTTCGTGGCACTAAAACTGAGTTCATTGCTCTGTTATAACTCATAAGTGTAATCAAACTAAAAGTCTAGCTTTGAAACTGAAAGGTACTTTAGTATTAACAAAATGCATCATATTAGTTAATTACATTGAGATATTTTAGTTATTCTGTAATCAAATTTAACAGCGAAAGAAATTCTCATTGCTCATTAAGTTGTTTTAATAAAAATGTTAATTTGCGAACTAAATACAGGTATTTTTGTTTAATAATAAAGAATTGAATTAAATGCTGTGTGGTAGCGGCGATGAATACTACCAACCCTTACTTCGCTCGTGGATGTTGTAAAAGACGACTAAGACCCGATTACGAAGCGAAAAATAATGTCACAAGCGGGATTCGAACCCGCGCCTATTGGGATTCCGGCCCAATCGTGCTGCCACTACACCACCGTGACTCGGATCCCGCTTGTGACATCATTTTTCGCTTCGTAATCGGGTTTTATAAATAATTAAGCATATTAAATGCTAAATTTCAGTAATTTAAATAACAAGGTTGTGTCATCGTTTAATACAATTCTAATTGCAAAGTTTGAAGTATTAAGCCTATAACAATGTGTAAACATTTTCGGGTAGATGGCATACCGTCACCTTAAGACGTAAATATGATACGAAGCCAAATTTGTATGTCCTACAATAAGTCACGGTGGTGTAGTGGCAGCACGATTGGGCCGGAATCCCAATAGGCGCGGGTTCGAATTCCGCTTGTGACATCATTTTTCGCTTCGTAATCGGGTTTTATAAATAATTAAGCATATTAAATGCTTAATTTCAGTAATTTAAATAACAATGTCATCGTTTAATACAATTCTAATTGCAAAGTTTGAAGTATTAAGCCTATAACAATGTGTAAACATTGTCGGGTAGATGGCATACCGTCACCTTAAGACGTAAATATGATACGAAGCCAAATTTGCATGTCCTACAATAAGTCACGGTGGTGTAATGGCAGCACGATTGGGCCGGAATCCCAATAGGCGCGGGTTCGAATCCCACTTGTGACATCATTTTTCGCTTCGTAATCGGGTTTTATAAATAATTAAGCATTTTAAATGCTAAATTTCAGTAATTTAGGTGACTAAGAGCTTTATGGACCTGGGCCAACTCCACCTGATGCGGGCGGGTCAACGAATGCATTCCCAAGGAGGGTTGATGTCAGATAGGCGGCCGGTCATAAAACTATTGCCAGTAACTTTTGCAATATGTACGATGGAAACAGAGTACATATTGTGTCGACCCCAATTAATTGGGATAAGAGCAGGAGAATGATGAACAAAGAATTGAATTAACTGTATCTAAAATATGTTGTCTTAGAACAGGAGCTTTATAACGATCTGAGTCACTTGCAGCTAAAGCCGCCTGGTCAATAATTACAATCAGTCATAAAACTACTGCCAATAACTTTCAATATGTACGATGAAAGAGGAGTACATATTGCGTCGACTCTAAATAATTGAGACAAGAGCAAAATTATGAAAATGATCTAAATATGTTTATGGTTCTTATATGTTTAAATTGGGAATGTATTTATCTTAATTAAAACACTATCAATGTTCATGAGTATATACATAATTATTCTGTATGTCAATCGTTGTTGGACCCTAATAATATTAAAGAACTTCAAAAAAGTTTGGAGAAGTCATCATGTTTCTAGACAAACCGAGTAGTCATTATATTTCATCCAATTGAGGCAACTTTATGCTGAAGAAAATAAGAAAATTAATGGACTGCTAAATTGCGCCCATAGAAAGAAAAATGAAATTAGTAAGATAATTTCCCTCATCTGACAAATACATTGAGACATACTCGTACATGGGTTGAGAAGAAGAAGTAGTGAACTGTAAATTTAATATTACTTTTTATTCTTTACATCTGATAAAATATCGAAATCATTATAATTCAGCAATAAAGTTGTATTCAGATCATTTTCTACAAAATAAAGTTAGCAATGTCGCGTCGCGTGAAAACGAATCTTAATAGAGATGGGACCGCTGTGCAGCACTCTACCTTCTGAATTATTAATGTGTTGCTCTTCGGGAGATATAATACTTGGCGACATCAGCACGTACAGCTACGAGTACTGGTACTCGTAGTCAGTTGCTATAGATATTCACTACCAGTATGAGATAATAATTCTAAGTTATAAAGTATAAGTCAGCTTCAGTTTCAAGCTTGCTTCTTATTAATCATTGTTCTTGTCATTTGTCTTCTTCTCATTAGATTTATAACTATACTAGAAGAAACACATTGTTATAAAATCTGTTGTTATTTTTATTTATTTGTTTTAAACAAATTAATAAATTTATAATTACTATGAATGTTTTCGAGAAAATTACAATGTTTGTTAAGATTTTTAGCGACATTTTTTTATTATGAATATATTTTTTTACTTAATATTACTGACAGTTGTTCAAGTGTACATATAATCATCAGATGGCCTGTTGAAATGTAAGTTTTAAAGGGTATTTTGTTGCTATAAACATCCACTTTGATGTATCTACTTATCGTTTGTTATTAGTGGTGAAATTAATCTTCAAAAAGTGTGTGAAACATTAATTTTGATGCAGTATTATAGAATAAAGTTTACAAATACTTATAAGGATTTTTTTATTGATGTGAGACATCTATAGGCTCACTTGTAAACCGAATTGTTGGCGTGGTGACGCTTGCCGTGGCGACGGGTCACCACGCTATACTAAGGTATATATACAGGGTGTCCCAAAATTCAACGATAAGCCGGCACCAGCAGGTGGACCTACATATGACTACTCGAGAACAAAAAAGAAAAAAATTCTACCTTGATTTTTTTTTTCATTACGACAAAAAAATCGATTTCTTTAAAAATCGACATCTTTTATTATATTATTAAGTGCCATTGCTACAATTTTACAAGTAATTCTGTGATTTTTTTGTATTGGTAAGGTAAGTAGCACTACTATCGATCACAACCATTAAAAATTCCAGAATATCTATAGTTTTTACACAAAAATCAACCAAACTATGTTTTTTTCATAAATTATGTAAGATTTTGACTTTCAGCTCACTTTCACTCATCACAGTGAAAAAAAAAAGTATGGACACTACTGTGGCAAATAGTATTAAAAATTGGCGCAACTAACTACAATTCTAAAATGGTATAACATTCTAGGCAAACTAGCCACCAAAATATACTTAGGTGTACTATTTCAAAATAACAACCATATTTCGAAAATTTTTAGTGTTGATAGTAATCACTTTTACTATGTAGCCCAAATGTTTTTGTTGCAAGTTCTCAGAATTTGAATGAGACATGTGCGTAGTCCATAAGATAACATAAGTTAGACAGAGATAGAGAGATTATACGTTAGAGGGAGATAGATAGATGCTAATTGTTTAGTAACATTAATGATAACAGGTAGAGAAGTAATTAATGTCCTCAGCAGCACAGCAAGTCAGTACGCTCTACTTCTTTGTTTACTGCACACCGTTCTGTTTTAATTAAAGTGGCTCTGGTACTAACGACTTTGGATTGAATTAAGTGACCTGGAAATTGACCTGACTTGGCATTATTTTAGACTGTGATTTTGTGTTTTTTTAAAGAAGTTTTGCCTTATTTTCAAGTGTTTATCATTCATTATGCCGCTACCATATACAGCGTTAGAATACGCTAATATGCACCTAATTTATGGAGAATGCCGATGCAATGCCAACGCTGCTAGCAGATTATATCGAGCAAGGTACCCTACTCTTCAAAGGTATCCGGATTATCGCGTATTTATTAACGTGCATCAAGCATTTTCGGAGGGTCGTATACCATCTGACAGGAGAAACGCTGGAAGACCTAGATCGGAACACGATGAAGAAGTTCTCATTGAAATAGAAAGCGATACAACTACCTCTGTACGTGCCATATAAGTAGCAACGGGAATTCCAAAAAGTACTGCACATAGAATTTTAAAACGTCACCAGTTTCATCCATATCATTACAGGCGCGTGCAGGCGTTATTACCGCGGGACTATCCACTGCGGGTCGCATTTTGCCGTGTAATGCTGCAAAAACACAGGGAAGATCCCCAATTCTTAGACAAAGTTTTATGGTCGGATGAAACAACCTGCAATAAAGATGGCTATTTAAATCTTCACAATCTTCATAGCTGGAACAATGAAAATCCGCACCTGGTGAGAGAAGACAAATCCCAATATCAATTTAAGGTTAAGGTTGAACTTCTTACAAAATGAGTTACCAGGATTATTAGAAGACGTGTCCTTAAGTAATTTGCAAAACATGTGGTTTCAAAACGATGGTTGCCCAGCTCACTATGCCCGCCCTGTGCGAGAGAACTTAGACCAAGAGTACCCAGGGCGTTGGATCGGGCGACTTGGTCCTATCTTATGGCCACCCCGTTCACCTGATCTAAATCCCCTGGACTTTTTCTATTGGGGTTGTCTAAAGGACAGAGTCTACTCAAAACCCATTGCAACCTTGGACGAGCTTCGCCAAAAAATAATTCAAGCTGTGGATCACATGAACAGAATCAGATATGCAAGAAAAATAAAACGTTCATTTTTAAGGCGATGTCGTGCCTGCATTACTGCCAATGGCAAACAATTCGAACATTTATTGTAATTTTAATAATATAGTAAATTCTAATCTCTCTATATCTATCTCTGTCTAACTTATGTTATCTTATGGACTACGCACATGTCTCATTCAAATTCTGAGAACTTGCAACAAAAACATTTTGGCTACATAGTAGAAGTGATTACTATCAACACTAACAATTTTCGAAATATGGTTGTTATTTTGAAATAGTACACCTAAGTATATTTTTGTGGCTAGTTTGCCTAGAATGTTATACCATTTTAGAATTGTAGTTAGTTGCGCCAATTTTTAATACTATTTGCCACAGTAGTGTCCATACTTTTTTTTTTCACTGTGATGAGTGAAAGTGAGCTGAAAGTCAAAATCTTACATAATTTATGAAAAAAACATAGTTTTGGTTGATTTTTGTGTAAAAACTATAGATATTGTGGAATTTTTAATGGTTGTGATCGATAGTAGTGCTACTTACCTTGCCAATACAAAAAAAATCACAGAATTACTTGTAAAATTGTAGCAATGGCACTTAATAATATAATAAAAGATGACGATTTTTAAAGAAATCGGTTTTTTTGTCGTAATGAAAAAAAAAATCAAGGTAGAATTTTTTTCTTTTTTGTTCTCGAGTAGTCATATGTAGGTCCACCTGCTGGTGCCGGCTTATCGTTGAATTTTGGGACACCCTGTATATATATTTTATGTGTAGTAGAGTGTACGGTGTGGCGACGAGTCGCCACGCTATACTGAGGTATACATATATACATATATATTTTATATGTAGTAGAGTGTACGGTGTGGCTTCTCACTCAGTTCGACGTTGTTGTTTACTACGGTACACATAACCTGCGTTTTATTTAATTTTGATGTGAAACATTTTTATTTTAATTTTTTTATATCACATGTAAATAAAGTTTTATTGAATAAAGTTACCATTTTCTGTAAGAAATTCGTAATACTTAATTTTTTCATTAGGCTATATTTAATTCCTGCAATAATATTATCTTTTATGCATATTACTTGTACACACACGATGTTTCACATCTGTCAGGCGTCCCATGACGGCTCACATTTTTTTTAGTAATAGTATGTAAAGTTTTAGATTATATATTTATTAGATCAAATTTACAGTAGTGTACGGTTGGTATAGGGTATTTAATTCAAATTTTCTTCTCTTGCAGTGCTCTTTTCTACTTATATTCAATAGTGAATTTTTAGAATAGTCGTATTTGAAAAATTAAACGAATATACTTTTACTTCGTGAATGCAGGGCCAAATTTATAATAGAGAGAAGAAAATTAGAGTATTTAAATAGAAAGGTAGGTAGAGAATATAATAAGGTCATTATTATATTATATCTAGTATACGATATAAAAACTAAAAATTGAAGTAAAATAACATTTTTATTAGATGTTGATGTTATTGCTAAATTATAAATACAAATTCAATTACTACTTACTTACATACATATTATTAGTTCTAACATTTTAAAATAATCTAATAAATTACCACTAGATCAGAACGTAACCGCTACTGAGAAGATCTGGCAAGAAACTCAGCGGGTTTGACTATAATTAGTATTGTTTGTTTATATAAAAATTTGTTTATTATTATAATTTTTACTGTTTTTTTTAATAAAAAATAGTACAACATGTTTAGTAAGACTTATCTTCAGTGTGATATGTGTATAGAAAACCCATCTATCTTTAAAGAAACAACTATTCTCTCAAGTTGGACCAAGTAACTTTACTTTAATGTCTTAAATCAATTTACTGGATTCAAGATTTTTATAGGCAAATAGCTTCATCATTACAAACCATTTGATAAGAATTTACTGGGAATAACTGTAATGAAAAACATCATTCAATAAAGATAGTAGCGTAAAAGAAAATATTTTTTGTATGTGCGTAATAATTTAGTGAACGGTTTGATTTTTTTTTTACTTTAAAGTTGGGTTCAGTTATTTATTCTGTATATATTCGCAGATTGTATGCTGATTAACCCATGTTGAAGTAGTAACTAATAAATTAACTATAATATATTAGAGGATAATATTCATTCTATACAATTATTATTCTTAACGTATTTATAAAGCAATATAAAAGACACGACCTCTCCTCTCTCTCTCTGAGAGGTCATATTAAGAGTGTGCGTAATCGTAGAGTATGCATGAAGACTATTATGAGTGTGGATGAGGCGATGGAAGTATGCCAGGATCGTGGTTTGTGGCAATCCGTAGTCTCTGCCTACCCCTCTGGGAAACAGGCGTGAAGCTATGTATATATGTATAAAAGACACGAATCATTTATCATCATCATTCTTCTACTCTTATCCCAACTACTTGGGGTCGATATGATATGTACTCTTCGGTCATAGTACATAATTATTGTAAAAGATATTGGCAATGGTTTTATGACCGGCCTGCCAGTCAACCCTCCTTGGGAATGTAATTGTAGACCAAATGGCATCAGATGAGGTTGACCCAGGTCGTTATAAGGCTATTAGTCGTCTTTTACGACATCCACGAGAAAAGTAAAGATTGGTAGATAGTATTCGTAGCCTCTAGCACATAGCAAACACGAATCTTTTATCATTAACACTATTAGTTGGTGTCCAAGAATAAATACGAATTGATTACATATTTCTAGCTGTAAATATTATTTATCATCCATCAGCTCTAAAATATAATTAAGCACACTTGACTTTTCATAAAAAGTTATAACGATAGCATTAATTTGTATATATATTAATATTATAAGGCTGAGAGTATGTTTATATTTGTTTATTGGCAGACATGTAACGCGGCGTCCTATAGTTCCCAAAAATATTAATGATTTTGCCATAACAAGTTAACGTGATATCAGCATTTGCGATTTATATTTGTATGATACGAAATGAGAAATATTTTCGGTTTAGGTTAATACAAATATTAGTAAATACACACAAAGAACTGAAAATGGTTGATACCTTTTGAGAACTAAATATATTTACGTGCTCTGTGAGCTGTGATGTTGACCTTCATTTTTCTATCGCTACTCAGTAAATGTATAATATTTTTAACAACAGAAGTGGAATTTTATTAAAAAAATACAAATGAATACAAATATCCGTATATTTATGAATTAAATTAAAATTAAATCAGACAGAAACTAGGCTAGTACAATCAAAACAATTATCATAAAATCAAATACTGCTAACTTCAAAAGTAATATCAAAATGGCTTACGTGACCGTTACAACAATTGACACTGATTCTCACAAAACATCTGTACACTACGAGCGTTGCCGGGCGAATGTCCCGTTATTTCACAGTTCGTCAACGACGTATGGTGACTCCTTACACGGCCTCTCCTGACGTTGAGTCGTCCTCGACGCAAATCCTTTGGATTCCGCTAGGAACCGCCACTGGAGAGGTCAATGCTGGAGAGATCATCACGTCGTCGTTAAGTAAGACCAGCGAACACCGTTTACGAAGTCTCCTCATCATTATCAGTTTCATCTAGAAACAAAACAACAATTACTAACAATTCAGATAATTAAGTTAGAAGCACTCAACCTTGCAGACCGATCATTCTGTCTCCAGTTAATCAATTTATTCATCGTTCTTTATCATAGTCTTCACTCATGCAGGACACGTACGTCTTTCTCAAAAGTAGAAAAATAACCCAGCCAAGGCATATTCCTGTTAGTATCCAAAGGCCTGATCCTGTTAGTATACTTCATTCTTGCTAGTCGACTTCGTCATTTTGTTACTATACCAGTAAACCCTGTAACATGGCCTGCTAATCAAACCATATCCAAAAGTACATTCCACACGCAGAACATGTTCAAACGTGTGAAGCTTCCCGACACGCCGACCGTATTCAAACGTGTCGAGGCTTCCCAATACGCTGACCGCAATCACACGTATTGAGGCATCTCAACGTGCAGAGCGAATCATACAAGTGAGGAATACAAAGAGAGTAATCATCTGTGGCTCACCCTCACAGGCTCACCACAGGAATCCGTATAACGTTGAACATTATCAGCTTTACTTACTCTCAAAAAATGCGGCGCATGTCTCAGGACTCCACTCACCCCGCCACGGCACCATGTACTGTGCAGCAGCTTGTGTGGTTTTACCATAACTACCGCTGAGCAGGCGCAGAGTGTAACGTCCATTAGGTAGAATTTCAACCACCTTATACGGACCACGCATGCCGGAGTCAAGTTTACCTGCCGACTGAGAATATTTTATGACGAACACAAGGTCGTCAGCATTGAATTGACGTGGTGTACGTCGTCGTTGGTTAGCTTGGTCATCTTGACTGACTTGGTTACGTCGAAGAAGTTCACGGCTTCTACTCCTTGCGATTTCCCGTAGAGCCTCTCTGTTAGGTGCTGAATACTCGATGGCCACATCTTGTATTAGCGCTCTAACCACGGGCGTTGTGGATTCTGTACCTATTAGAAGATTCAAGGGAGATGCTCGCGTAGTCTTCTGTCTCGTGATATTTAGCACCAGTTGTAATTTCCACAAAGTCTCCGACCACTGTATATTTTTGTGATTTACTTGAATGCGTAACATGTTGAGTACGGTCCGCATGTACCTCTCCGCCTGACCATTCGCCTGGTGCATCTCTGGCGTGATGTAGTGCAGAATGCAGCCCAAGTCCTTGATCCATGTTGCAAATTCTTTGGACTCGAACATGCGCCCTTTGTCTGTGACCATGAGTTGAGGCACTCCAAACAAAGAAATAGCCTGTGTTATGACACGCTTCAGTTCTGTGGAGTCTTGTCGGTAAATGGGATAGAGAAGTGTATATTTGGTAAAAGCGTCTACGATAAGGAGAATGAATTTATACCCTTCTGATACGGGTAAGGGTCCCAACGCGTCAACGTGGACTGTATTAAATGGAGTATCGGGTTTTTCCCAAGAAGTTATAATTTGTAAGGGAGCCCGAGGAACTCTCTTTTGAGAAATGCATACAAGACAATGAGAGATATATTTAAAGACAAATCGTCTGAGACCAGGGAACCAAAAATGTCGGAGAATAAGGTCAAGGGCTTTCTCTGCATTAATGTGTTCATGTTCGTCATGAAACACTCTCAAAAGGCTGAGACGGTGACCTTTAGGTATGTAACAGAGCATCCTTGTTTCTTGACCTACTGGGGCGTATCTATAATACAGAATTCCATTTTGGATCTTGTAACGATCAGTGTCTAGCCTACCATCATGAAGTTTTTGAATGAGATCTTGTGTTTCATTGTCAGCTGACTGTGCAATCTGGGCCCAATTACGAGGTCTCGAGATTTGATTGATACGAGCAGGATTGCGACTCAGATAGTCTGCATGAGGTAACATTACTCCCTTGCGATACTCAATTGAAAAATTAAAATCTTGAAGGTACATCCACCACCTTGCTACGCGAGGTAAAAGATCTTTTTTTCGTTCAGTAGACTTAAGCGCATTGCAGTCGGTAACTACTATAAATTTTAAGCCAATTAAATAGTGGCGAAAGTTTTGGAGGGCTTTGACAACAGCAAGGGTTTCGAGCTCATAAGAATGGTAATTACTTTCTGCTCCCTGGGTGGATCGACTAAAATATGCGGCTACGTGTTTCTTTGAGTCGGGATGGACTTGTAAAAGGACAGCGCCATATCCTATACTGCTAGCGTCCGTATGGACTTCGGTAGAAAAGTTTGGATTGAAGATTGTAAGGACCGGTTCGCTTGTCAACTCTTTGATTAAGTTTAAGCGAATAGTCTCGCATTCAGGAGTCCAGTTAAACTTAACATTTTTATGGGTAAGAATAGCAATAGGGGCAGTTTTAGTGGCATAATTTTTTATGTACTTCCTAAAGTAACCTGCCAGGCCCAAAAGTTGTCGTACCTGTTTCACGTTTACTGGCGGTAAGGTGTTAACTAAGGCTTCTACTTTTCGAGGGCTCGGCCTAACCTGACCTTGACTTATAAGCCTACCCAGGTATTCAACTTCCGTGACCAGAAACGAACACTTGCCCAGATTAATAGAAAAACCAGCTATTGTGAGAGTTCTAAGTACCTTCCGCAATAGTTCAATTCCCTCATCTACAGTATTGCTAAGAAGGAGCACGTCATCGACATATACTAATACATTTCCCTCATTGATATGTGCACGAAGAGTGTTATTAATAATTCGCTGATAAACAACCGGGGAATTCGCTAAGCCATAAGGCATTTTCACATATTCAAAGTGTTCTTCTGGTGTTACAAATCCCGTTAAATGAATACATTCCTTTTTTAACGGGATTTGGTGAAATCCTGTAGCCATATCGAGACAGCTGAAGAACTTATAGCTGCCTAACCTATCGATATGATCATCAATTAGTGGAAGGGGATAGCGATCTTTCACTGTGATACGATTAAGTGCCCTAAAGTCTACACAAAGTCTATCTGAACCATTACGTTTTCTTACGAGTATGATTGGACTCGCATATTCAGAGTTAGAGCGTCTAATAACTCCTTTCTCTAAAAGATCTTGAGTTATTTCTCGTACTTTGAGTTTTTCAGAGTATGAGAGCCTATATGGTTTATAAACGATAGGGGCAGAGCTGGTAAGCCTTATCTCCATTTCTCCTGTAAGGACTGTAGTTACGGCGGTTCCCGATATCAAAAATTGCGAGAATTCATTTATAACAGACATGAGGCCTTCCAACTCTGAGCCCTGTAGAGGTGTGTCTAGTTTAAACTTACCACCTACTCCGACAACATTGATCTCCTTATTAACTTTGTCAGTACGTGTGAGATATTGTTCATCTTTAGTGCGAATGTAAGTTATTCCGTCACGGTTCAATACATCGGTTCCGATTATAATAGACGTATTCATGAAGGACGCTGGAACTACTATTAAATCTACTTCGATTGAGATGTCGCTGAACTCTACGGTAAGGGTAACGTAAGATGTCGCAATTACCTCCCGATCACTAAGGCCTTTCAATACACAATGTTTTGGCTTAGGCTGACAAGTAAAATATTTTAAAATGTCGGAAGAAATAAGAGACACATCAAGGGCCCCGCTATCAATGAGCACGTCTACTGGAATACCATCTATGATTGCGGAAGTTATGTCGTTACTTTGTGAAGCAGTAGATCGATAAGAGCAAAGATTGACATTACGTTGGTTACGTTGCTCTGATTTCGCTTTGATGAAGCATTTATCCTCGGTGTGTCCCGGTTTCTTACAGAATGTGCAAGTGTTACTTGATGACGGTTGAGCGTTGTAATTGGCGTCGGAGGACGCATAGGTAGACCGAGTACTGGACATATTAGACTTCGATTGCCTACAGACGCGGCTGACATGGCCGAACCGGTTACAGTTAAAACATTTTGGTACCGGAGCACCACCTGACCTCATTAATCCTTTACGTTCTACCACCCTGTCCCGTTTTCCTGTTGAAGGCTTGGTATAAATTGATAGAAATGAAACGATAGTATCAGGGGCCAAGCTAGCGTTAGCGGCGGCGGCGCGCACTTGCGCATTATCTATACCACGAATTATTATAAGGGTTCTCAAATCGTCGGTTAGCCCCTGAATTATTTTCAAGCGCAATAAGGTACGACGGGCGTATTCAGCGTAGCTAGAATATTTTTCAGAGGTTGTGTTCATTGCCTCGAATAATATATTAGCATAGTCCAATTTGCCAGGACAAAGAGGTTTGAACTCACGTTTAAAATTAGACCAAGTGCGGTCATTTGAAACCCACTCGCCCAACCAAACTCTAGCATCACCTCTAAGGCACGATGCGACGCGCGATAAGCATTCATGATCATTCCAACCGTTCGCCTCCCTTGCGCGGTCCACCTCTTCACACCATGCTTCGATGTTATTAATACATGGGTCGAAATTTGACACATAATAGTGTTGTGACTTTGAGGGTTGCATTATTTTAATTGCTTGCATCAAAGCATTAGCAAGGGTAGACGCCTCAGAACAAGGGGTATTAGATTGTATTGACTGCTGTCGCTGTAAGATATTATCGGACGCGGGAGTCGCAACGGTGGGTAGAATATCGGTTTCATGAACGGGGCGTGCCTTATCGTTAGATGAACGCGCCTCGACCGATCTGACGCGATGGTCACTACGAGAGCGATCCTTACTACGCAATTCGCGCCTAACACGAGTACGCGACCGGTGCACATCAGTGCTGCGAGAATCACGTCGATCTCGGACACGTAAGCCATCTCGCGAAGTACGCCGTCTATAGTCCGAGTCACGAGCCGACCTGACTTCATTGTCGTCGCGAGAACTTCGAGAATTATATCGAACTTGATTACGAGAATCACCTCGAGAAACACGCCTCCGTGTACTAGGCGTTCTTGTACGTCCCATTATCACCGTTTAAATCAGCAATTCGATACACCAAATAACAAAGAAATGAAGTAAGCAGTAATTGAAAACAAAACGAAATTCAAGAGTTAACGGCTTTTTTTTTTGTCGATAACAAATTTACGAACTTTATAGCAATTTAACGTTACTGTGGGCTTATGAGTCCTTTATCTCACTTCTGATTTTAACAACAGAAGTGGAATTTTATTAAAAAAATACAAATGAATACAAATATCCGTATATTTATGAATTAAATTAAAATTAAATCAGACAGAAACTAGGCTAGTACAATCAAAACAATTATCATAAAATCAAATACTGCTAACTTCAAAAGTAATATCAAAATGGCTTACGTGACCGTTACAACAATTGACACTGATTCTCACAAAACATCTGTACACTACGAGCGTTGCCGGGCGAATGTCCCGTTATTTCACAGTTCGTCAACGACGTATGGTGACTCCTTACAATATAATATATATGTGAATAATTTGATAGATACTGAGTATTTTACTTGCTGCAAAATACCCTAAACGCGTATTCCCCTAAATGATATTTCATAACTTATTTAAATTATGTAATTTTAAATTTTCTGAAACCTTGAAGTACAAGCAATATTTGATGCAATTTATAGCAGTATATATAAAATTTGTAGTGTAAATAATTAAACTACGGTAGCGTAACTTATTATTGAATTAAAATGCTTTAAATGGACAATAAATTAAGTTATATTGCTATAAATATTCTTACGTTGAACAATATCTAAAGTCTATATCATCTATCATCCCATCCCAACGCACACTGCTGAATACAGGCCACTCCTTTATAATGTTTAAATAAGTCAAGGAATCGGTACTGGTGATCAGCGCAATATTGAGGTATTACGGCAAGTTCTAGGGCTGCATGCCGTTCTTCCGTTGCCCCGGACTGATCGGTCAGTTTGTGTCTAGCTAGACCAGGGGTCGGCAACCTTTTGAGTAGGAAGAGCCAAAAATTAGAATTTATAAAGGTTCCCTCATCCTCATTAATTAATTCAGAATCATTTTTAAATGTTTTCTTTATAAATTTTTTTTTTTGCGTATAGAACTAAAGAGCCGCAACTTCACATCCAAAGAGCCGCATGTGACTCACGAGCCGCAGCCCTGGTCTAGACCATAGCCAGCAATCGAAGGTGGGTTAGCAATTACAGTTGATGTTGTAAGCTGCCCAAGAGAATATTGCTGGCTATTTTACTTACGAAGCAGTTTGTACGACTTCTACAACACCTTTAAGTATAGTCAATAGCTTTATTAGTACCGTTTCATCATCATATAATTTTACGTGTACTCCTAAATATAGGAACCATAAATTACCATAAATATAGGAACCAGTTCCTTTAAGTACATATTTTAATATACAGTGTACAAATAAAACAGAAACGATTATTTTTAATTAAAATTTCTATGTAGCGTTTTAAAGATTTTAAACTGAGATATGCACAGTTTATAGGATTCAGTAGCATACTTCTGTTTATTTTACTGCGAAGCATAATGGCATATTGCAATGTTAATTACACAACGTTCTTTTAATATATCCTCGCCTTCCTTCCACACCGAGGCTTGAGTTATTGAGTTCGTGTTGTGAATTACAAAATACGTCTACGCTTTAGTACAACTTGTACTGTAGACGCTTACGAATGCTACTTCTGAAATATTTTGTGAACGTCAAGACTTCAGCATCGGTGGCGTTTGCGGTATTCGAATTAAATATTTAACGGGATATTTTAAGCCTTGGCGTAAATAAGAACGACAGTATTTAGATAGTTATTGATGTTTTGTTAGTAATCCAGTTATACTTTTTCTTATCATAGTATATATATATATATACATGTGTATATATATATACATGTATATATATACATATACATATATATATATATATATATATATATATATATATATATATATATATATATATATATATATATATATATATATATATATATGTATATATATATATATATATATATACATATATATATTGTTGTATGTGGTGGCAAACGAGCATGCAGCACACCTGATGGCTCGCTCACCAGGCGAAGCGCAATAGCACATTGCCATTACTCAGACGTCGATCTTCTGCGAGAGTGTGGTACTACCCCGGACGGACCGGTCCGCGGCTGTAGCCAAAGAGCTGTCAACAGCGTGGTCTTGCCACAATTTAGTTATAACTGTTATGTTTTTACGATTCTTCTGCGAAATGTTAGATAAATTGGTCTGTTACTGGTTACTGTACAATAGTCGTCCATCGGGTATTATCATCTCAACTCACATATGTTCCACTGTTGAGTTTTTTTTATCTCTTATATAAATGTTATATACGTTTTATATTCCTTAGCCGTCTCTTACACACATTCATTCTTACTCCGTTCTCAAATAATCGGGTATATGTATATTTTTCTCTCTGATAGTTTGTTACCTTACTTTAACTTACGGCGTACCTTACTTTAACTGTTTTTTAACTTACGGCATGGAGAAATTATTAAAATATACTATCTAATATATTGCAATAAATTTATTATTACTACATGCTTTTAATATTATCGCAGTACATAATACATAGATAATTAAATTATAATAATCAGAATGTATGACTTTATGTTAATATTAAATTTCATAATATAAATTCTCATTAGAAAAATAATTTGTTCACTTACTCGGTTAATCGAAACTCTTATGAGTATACAAACTAATTTGATTTAAGATATAGAGATTTATTAAATTAAAATACACTCATTTGCAAAAAAAACGGGCACCTAAGCAATGAACCATTTCAAATGTTAATATTTCTTTGTTTGATAATTATAGGTAGTTTTATCCACACAATTTGGTAAATTAATAAGAAAATAATCGTTTTCATCAGTATTTCATAAAATTTAGATACAATTTATGGGAAATAATGCTAAACCTCGCTAGTAGTGTATATTCGCTAGTAGTGCATATGCTCATGAAGTAAAAATAAAAAAGTTTTTTTGTTTGTTTTTCTTTAATAAAGTAAAAGCAGATAAATGTTTAGTATCGAGTGTGACCCCCTCTAGCTAAAATCACAGCTTGAATTCGTCTGGGCATGCTAGCGAGTATATCCCGGATACTTGCTTGCGGAATACGTTCCCACTCCGCAGTAATCACATTCTTCAGCTCTCTGATGGTCTGCGGAGCCGGGTGTACTGATCTCACACGCCGTTTCAGAACGTCCCAGACATGCTCTATGGGATTGAGGTCGGGACTTCGAGCTGGCCAATCCAAACGACGAATGCCGACCTCTTGCACATACGCATTAACATCGCGGGATCGGTGGGCGCGAGCATTGTCGTCCATAAAAATCGAGTCTTCACCTAGAGCGGCCAATGCGGGTTGTGCATGAGAAATTAGAACTTCCGTTATGTATCGATGCCCAGTCAGTGAGCCGTTTTCAATGAAGACTAACTCTGTACGATCCATTGAATTTATTCCTGCCCAAAACATAACAGAGCCCCCACCATAAGGTGTGATTTCTTCGAAACATACCTCTGCAAAGCGTTCTCCTTGTCTTCTTAGCACTCGCCGACGTCGATCTTCACCGAACAGAGATATCCTGGCTTCATCAGAGAACAAAACCCTATTCCAATCGTCTTGAGTCCATGATTCACAATTTCTAGCGAACCTAAGCCTGTGAACTCTGTGCTCACGGAGTAATTTGGGGCCGCGGGCCGGGCGGTGACTGCGTATATTGGCAGCGAGAAGCCTCCTCCTGACCGTCCATAGACTAATATGCACATTTCTTACTTCTTGGAGGTTGTTCTTAAGATCCACATACGAAGATTTGCGATTTCTCAATGCGCGACTCACAAGAAAACGATCATCCCGTGGTTGGGTACATGGTTTTCTTCCAGAACCAGGCCTTCTCTCGACGGAACCAGTCTCCTGATATCGCTGCCAGGTCCTTTGGACTGTCGAGCGACTAACATTTAGCCTCCTAGCCACGAAACATTGGCTGCAACCCTCTTCAAGCAGCGCGATAATTTTGGTAGCTTTTACCACTTTATCTACCATTTTTGATACAGCCAAACAGCATTAAATAAAGCTTTGACAGTCAAGGATATGAAATTAATCGATAAAAATTGAATAAAAGTTATGAAAGTCGATGTTAACTTCTGGAACTTCGCGCCAAAAATGTAGGATAAAAAGGGGTTTTCTGTAAAAATGAACATCAAATGAAAAATTGAATTTAGAACGTACTTTTTTAAATACCACAGCATTTTTAAAACCGGCCAGTAACGTGTACAAACGATACTTCTTAACCAGGCGTTCGTTCGGCATTCTTTCCACATGTCCGAACCATCGGAGCATTCCCTTTCGCATCTTTACACCAATACTCTCTTTCATACCTACTCGCTCTCTTACGTCGTCGTTACGAATGCGGTCGGTCAGCCTAACTCCACAGATTTTCCGCAGAGATCGCATTTCGACCGCATTAATTTTACTATCATACTCTTTTCTGCATACCCAACTCTCGCTTCCATACAGTAATGTTGGGACAAGCACTGCGTTATGTATTGCTACACGTGCCTTCTGGCTGAGGTGGTGGCTGCCGAGAAGTTGCCCCAACGCTCCGTTCACTCTATTTCCCGCATTCACTCTTCGCTCTATATCAGTGGTGTACCTTCCATCTCGGCTAAATCCACATCCAAGATATACAAATTCATCCACTTGCTCTAGTACATCATTACCTATTGTTACTCTTACATCTGTTCTGGTTTTATCTCTTTCAAAGACCATTATTTTGGTTTTGCTCACATTCACGCGTAGACCCCTTTTCTTACAATCTTCTGTCATTGTGTCGACTAGGGTCTGCAGGTCAATCGCTGACTGTGCCAGCAGGACTGCATCATCTGCATAAAGCAGAGCAGTGACCACTGAGTCGCCCATCTGGACTCCCACATTCATATCGTTCAACCTTTGGAGACATTTATCCAGATATATGATAAACAGCCTGGCTGACAGAATGCACCCCTGCTTAACGCCGATATTGACGTCAAACCAAGGCGACATTCCATCATCCAGCCGCACACAGGCTCTACAGCCCATGTAACTGGACTGCACAGCCTGTAGCAGTTTACCGTTAATACCATACTCCGGTAAAATGTCCCAAAGTTCCTTTCGTACAACCGTGTCAAATGCTCTCTCCAGATCCACAAAACTGCAGAAAACCCTCTGACCTAGAGCCAGATGCTTCTCCACAATGTTGCGCAGAGAGAACACTTGATCCATGCATCCCCTTCCACTCCTGAAACCTCCTTGTGTCTCACACAGTAAAGCATCGGACACCATCCTCATTCTCCTTTCAATAATTTTTCCATACACTTTTGCTGCCAAACTGGTCAAGCTTATGGCTCTGTAATTTGCGCAGTCATAACGTGAACCCTTGTTTTTAAACAAAGGCACGATGACTGCGCTATTCCAGTCCCTGGGAACCATTCCCGAGCTCCAACATAAATTGAGGAGCAACAGGAACGCCTCCCAGACACAAGAGCCACCGAGCTTGATCATCTCGGAAGACACCATATCAATGCCCGCTGCCTTACCATTTTTCAAACTTCTTATCGCCCATTCAACTTCATCCATACTGATGCCATCGGAGGACGCCGTTGTCGAATGTTGATCTACTAAACCACATCCAACACCGGCGCCAACCGTAGCATCCGCATACATATCGCCAAAATATTCACTCCATCGGCTTAACACGTCTTGTGTTTGTGTAAGAATGTCTCCACCTTTAGACCTTATTTTATTCATTCTGAAGGCTGACCAACCACCCCGAGACTTCTTCACCTCCCTCCAAAAGAGTTTGGTGTTACCCTCGAAGTTTTTAGTCAGCCTATCTTCTGCACTCATACTTGCTCTATCACGTTTCTCTTTCACTAAGGCCTTGGTGTCATTCTTACATTGCCGATATATTTCTTTCTTCTGTTCAGTCATACTGTCATTCAGATTCAAAGAAGAGACATAGTCCAGCCACGCTTTCTTCTTTTGCTCTACGGAAGCTGCCACTTCCGCATCCCACCATGCATCACCATTTGTTTTTCTATGCTTCTTTGAACTTCCACATACTTCTTTCGCTGTATCTACCATACTCTCTTTCAATACTCTCCAGCATTCTTCAATGTCCGATTGCGGCTGGCTTGCCATCGTCAGCCGTTCTCGGACATCCTCTGCATACTTTTCTCTTACACACTCTTCTTGCAACCTTTCAACCTTTATTCTTTCAAGCCCTCCGAAGTGGACACGCTCTCGCCAGTGCCTCCACTTTCTGAACAGACCACTAAATCTCGCAATAACGAGATAGTGGTCCGTGTCGACTGTGGGGCCCCTGTAGGCTCTTGCGTCCAATATTTTGCTTCGGAGGCGACTGTCTACCAAAATTAAATCTATTATGCTTTTCTGTTCATTCCTTCTCCATGTATACATATGGATGTCCTTATGTTGGAAAAATGTGTTTGACACAATAAGGTTTCTCTCCATGTATACATCCGCTATGAGCCTACCTGCGTCGTTCACTCTCTTATCACCAAATGGACCAAGTACGTCCTCATAGTCGGGACGCTTGGTCCCCACCCATCCGTTCAAATCTCCGCATACAATCACGCGTTCACTGGTTTCTGCCATATCCAGAACTTCCCTAACATTGTCCCAAAACTTCTCTAGGTCTGATGCCACCGAGGATCCTACGGGAGCATATGCTACAACCATGAATACCTTGGTGACACCTAGTTTTATACGGACCCAGAGAAGTCTGGGATCATACATTCCGTAATCCTTCACACCTGAGGCCAAGCGAGAGGACAACAGCACTCCTACCCCCATGCTGGCTCGATCGCTCTGTGGTACACCAGACCACAGAGCCATCCCGCCACCAGGAAGATCGCAGGCGTCGCTGCCCCTTCGCTTGGTCTCTGTTACACAGAGCACGTCTAGCTGTTTGTCCGCCATGACGGATATCAGCTCGTGCAACTTACCTTCCACACAACCTCTTACATTCCACGTGCCCACCCGGCACTCCGTTCTCCTCGACTCGCCTAACTGGGCAAGGCGTGATGGGTGGCGGCCCCCATCGCCGCAACTGCCGATGTTCGTACCGACGGGGGCGGGTCGGTACGCGTCGCCTCCGGGGGACGCCCTAACCCGCATTGCGGTACGCATTTCGAGCCGGATTAGCAGTCTAATTAGACTGGCAGGGGACGCGAACGAGCACGCTCCGGACTATGCCCCCCAATATCCCCCCCCATTTTCTTTGAGCTTGTATTAAAACTTAATTTTATTTATAATTTCAAATCTAATAAAATTCGCAAGATATATTTTTTTCATAGAACAATTCTAGTATTAGGATATTAGGAACTTATTTACGAGCGATAAATGAAGACGTACCTGGAACATGAACCCGCACCTATTGGAAATACGTTCCGATCGTCCTATCACTTAGACAGGTGTGAGCTGTGGTATGACATATATGACATTCAATTTGCGACACGTATTATTTTGTCGTCTTTATGGGAGACGTGTGTCATCTACTCGACAATGTTTACACATCATACAGATTTTAATACTCTTTATAGTTGGAATTATATTAAACGATGACACGAATTAATCATTTAATAAATGGCATTTTTCGCTCGTAAACAGGTTCTTGTAAATAACCTAGCATGTTAAATACGAAATTTCAGTAATATAAATTATTAGTGGTAGGACCACGCTGTTGACAGTTTTCTGTCTACAGCCGCGGGCCGGTCCGTCCTGGGTAGTACCACATTCCCGCAGAAGATTGACGTCTGATTTTTTTTGTGATTAGTTGTTAGTCGCAGGTGGCTTTAACAACTTTACGCGGACAATGGGTGAGCGCTGAGGGCTCTCAATCCGAGTCGACGTCTGAGTAATGGCAATGTGCTATATATTGCGCTTCATTCGGTGAGCGATAGAGCTGGAAGCTCAACCGGGTGGGTTTGGGGATTGTAATGGTAGGTAGCGGCCTAGCTATGCTCTTGGTATTGTAAAGGTCCATGGGCGGCAATGACACTTACCATCAGGTGTGCTGCTTGCTCGTTTGCCACCATAAGCAATTAAAAAATATATATAATTATATTTGAGGGTACTGATACTATATATTGATTATAGCAGATCTGTCCTTGATAACCAGGATAGTAAATATTTATTTAGATATATATTTTTTAATATAATGACTGTGTGGTAGTGGCTACGAATATTACCAACCTTTACTTTGCTCGTGGATGTCGTAAAAGACGACTAAGAGCCTTATAACGACCTGGGCCAACTTCATCTGATGCCGTTTGGTCAACAATTACATTCCCAAGAAGGGTTGACGTCAGGCAAGCGGCTGGTCATAAAATTAATGCCAATAACTTTTACAATATGTACTATGAAAGAAGAGTACATATTGTATCGACCCCAAGCAATTGGGATAAGAGGAGGAGAATGATGATGATAATGACTCCTATTATACAGTTGTATAATGTAATCAGTCTATTTAAATTTAATAGTTGCATAATTAATTAAAATGCTCCATAATTATACATAGAGTTGCCTTGTATGTATAATTTTATATTCAGTGAAAGAGAAAAGCAACTTTAAATTAAGATTTATATCATCTTGTAAGGAAATAACTCACAGAAGCACTTAGTTTATTACTTTTCTGTTGGTGAAGCTCAAAACTGATATAGACATTTGATTACGGAATTAAAAAAATACGCTTATCTCTTTCTATTTATGCTATTATTATCAAATTTGTTATTCATGAGTTTCGTCGGATACATCTCTTGAATATATAATTTATTGAGAAAAAGTCAATAATTGTGGATGTATATTTTTCACTTCTTTATAACATTTGATAATTGTAACACAACTTCTGCTATTACATCCTATATTAAGACAAGGTTTCTATCATTATAAATTGGAATATAATTAAAGAAAGAATAAATAAAGGTCGACTATGAACTGCTTCCACATAAATTACATGTATATACAATACCTAATATTGGTCATCATCATCTCGGCTTATGTATGTCCCACTGTTGGGATCGAGCCTCCTCATAATGGGAGGGAAATTGAGCTACCTTACCACGCTGGTCAGCCGTATTGGTATAGATGTTATATGCGTTTTACATCTCTTAGTTGTTTCTTACGATCACCCGCGGGTAAGATAGGGGCTGGTGAATCATATTCTTACTCCGTCATCACACAAAAAGCTAAGATTAGTACCTACTCTGACTTATTTTTATTTACGTACAAATAATGACTTTACGGTCATATTTGGGCCGCTAGAGTTATGTTCATGAGTTATGTTCGTGTTATCACAGCCCATAAATGTCCCACTGCTGAGCTTGGGCCTCCTCCGTAATGGGAGAGAAATTAACCTACTATACCGCGTTGGTCAGAGGTGTTGGTTATAGGGTTTTGTTTCAAGTTTTCCTTCTCTCGCATAGATGCCATATGCGCTTTATATCCCCTAGTCGTCTCGTACGATCACCCACGGGTATGATATGGGGTGGTGAATAGTATTCTTACTCCGTCACCACACGGAAAAAAAATACAATTCATCACCATTTTTTTTTTGCTTATGGGTGTCGTAAAACACTACTACATAGGGAATTTAATATAATAACTTCTATGCCAATGAAGGCAAATTTGATATATAGTCTTATACCAATTCATCTGACCAGCTTGGTATAGTAGGTCAATTTCACTCCCACCTCCTTTGTAGAGGAGGTTCGAGGCCAGTAATAGGATGTAAATCAGCTAAAATAATGATATTGTATAAAATGACTTCATAAATAAATACTGAATGAATTATTTTTATATTAGATTTGTTTTTGCTTTAAAGCTGTATGGCTACGAATATTACCAACCCTTATTTCGCTCGTAGATGTCGTAAAAGATGGCTAAGAGCCTTATAACGACCTGGGCCAACACCATCTGATGCCGTTTGGTCAACAATTACATTCCCAAGGAGGTTTGACCTCTGGCAGGCGACCGGTCATAAAACTATTGCCAGTAACTTTTACTATATGTACTCTGAAAGAAGAGTACATATTGTATCGACCCCGAGTAATTGGGATAAGAGTAGGAGAATGATGATTAGATTTGTTTTATGTGCAGTAAAAATATTAGAGTTATAAATATTGATGGCATAACCAAACTGTTGAAAAAGTGACGTGATATACTACCACTGCAACAGAAATGGGGACTGCACTGAGTATCTTTACTTTCGATAAACATACTGAGATAGTTCAAAGTGCCGAGTCATTATTAGCAACGTTTCTCAGTATCAAACTGTACTAATAGTTTATTCCATCAGGTTTTCTATTTCATGCGAAGTTGATCTATTAGCCTCCCTAGTATCATCCGCCTCATGCCGCCCTAGTCGAGGCAGCGGGTGACCGGACCAGCGATTAGTCTGGTCGCCCTGGGAGTGAGGCCACCGCGTGAGGACGACGCCCCGGTGGTGCAAACTGTCCGGGCGTCGACATTAGCGAGGATACCCGTGAGGGTAGACCGCCGGGTGAGCCACTGAAGAAAAAGACCGCGTACCAGTGACCCACCCGCACGGCGTCGAGAGGTATATTGTAGGGCGGGTCTACGGGGTCTTGCGCCGCTTTTCCTGTCGCCCCGGACGGAATAGCGGGGTTTGACGTACCGTAGCCCGCCGCAAAAATAAAAAAAATAAAAAGCCTCCCTAGTATCAAATACAACAATAGGTGACATTGTGTGTTTTTATTACTAATCTAGGTAAATGATGACATGAGATTTGTGGTTTTGGATAAATTATGCTGAAAGTATCAAACGCATTTTAATGATATAATATCAAATTCGTATAACCTGAATTTACAATTAGGATATATTTATTATTACCAACTAATTTCAATTTAATTTAGAAATAATAAATACTTTTTATTATTATGTCCGAATTTACCATAGGTTACTTCAAAGTATCATGGGAAATATAACGATCAGGAAATAAAATTATTTTGAAGAATTTTAATAGTTTGCCATTTTGATGTCATAGGAGAGCAGCCTTCTTTTTTTTGGCAGGCTATAGCTTGGATATACCTCGCCCGCCTCATCCGGGGCGATGGACGAGTGGAGTGCAGCTCCATAACCCAACATGTTCCCTCCCCATCATTATTACTGCTACCTTGACATGCACGGTTGACTCGGCTAAAGATATCCCATCTTTGCGGATATCGTCACCATCCACGCCAAGGCAATAAATAACAATATAGCCGGGGCGTCGCCCTCGCATGGTCAACATCTCTGTGGGTGGCGGACTATTCGCTATCCCACCTGCAACCTCGGCAAGGGCGGCATCAGGCGTAGATACTACACTAGTGGCAGGGTGGCGACCTCTGCCTCCTCGCGATCGAGTGCAGGTACTTGTTGAAGCAACCATGCCCCGTCAAGACCTGCACCAGCCGGAAAGACGAGACACCCTGCTACCGAATAGAAGAGCAGCCTAACTTAGATTTTGCAAAATGTTTAACGAAATAGTATAATTAAACATACGCTATAAATAAATCCATCACAATAGATTTATTATATACAAGTTGAAATTTATCTGTACAGTGTCATATCTCATTCCTTGAAATCGGTATCAGTGGTTAACCGCGCGTCGCTTTGCCGTTAGACCGCTGACTGCCGATCATAGACCTTGTCAGAAAAAGGAAAATGCTACGTCAAATCCGTACAATATTATTTTATTATTATTTAAGAAAAATATTTTCACAAGAGTATTTATTTACATCATTTTAGGCAAAATCTTACATTTAAATGAAATAGGCAATTGTAATAATTATTATTGATTAATAAAATCTTATAATTATCCGCGTGGTGACGGAGTAAGAATACAATTGACCACCCCCTATCTTACCCGTGGGTGATCGTAAGAGACGACTAAAGGATATAAAACGCATATAACATCTATGGAAGAGAAGGAAAACTCTAAAGAAAACCCTGTACCAACACGTCTGACCAGCGTCATATAGTAGGTCAATTTTCCACCCATTATGGAGGAGGTTCGAGTCCAACAGTGGGGACATATGAGCTGAGACGATTTTTTTTTGATAACAATGGTCGAAATGCATTTACGCACCACCCCTCGGAATGGGGAGTGTGAGACTCACTATCCTCGGGACTAGAATACCCACTAAAACATCCACTACGATTGCTGTTAGCCGAGATGGTTTTGACAGCTTAACTGGACTATGGGTAAGCGCTGTGGGCTCTCAACCCGGTAAAGCTGAGACGATAAATAAAATCTTAATTTATTATGTAACATTAAAAAAAAAAGTTCATATATACATATTTCTAAATTCGCTTCACTTTGTACAAAACCGTTATTAACCTTATTATAACTAACATAACATTATTTTAGGAGCAATCAAGAAGGTTAGTACTGTAATTTAGATTAGCGAGGCTTGTCCTTCGGGAACAGGCTGGTTGCTTGTCCCACAGCTTGATTTGATGATAATCTCTCGCTTCCTTAATAACTAATACGGATATAATTTGTATACCAATTATTGAGATTATGATAACAGAAATTATTATATATTGTTGTGAATATGTTTTCTGTAACTGAAGTGGTGCATTTTAGGTTTTCGTCTGTAGGTGATGATAAAATTTATAATTAAAGAAGGAAGAAGTATATATTTCTATATTGACCTGTATATTCGATTGTTTTACACACTAATAATTAAACTTACGCACATATTATTACACTCAAACGTTCTGACCATAGTGTCCAGATTTTAATGGACTAAGAATTCGATATGCTATCATAATCTCTTCCCTTCTCCTAAAAAGAGACGACTAAGAATAAAGTACTATTTGGTTAGTGACTTTTACTATTTCAATTTTCCTCTAACAAATGAAAATTAATTTGGATTTACGTATTACACAAACTATTAGAAATATCTTTAGCACTGGTTGCCTTATGATAAAATAAAAATATAATTAATAGATTTGTTAGTTTTTAAACTAGTAAATTGTCATATCTAATATAATAATTATCATAAATTAAATGTTCAATAGTATCTGATAATGAAAATTATAAGATTTTGTATACAGAATCATTTTCTATTTTGAATTGTATCATATATGGGTCAAAATTTAATTACTAAAACTGTAGAGTAGTATAAGGCCTTGTAACAACGATGATTGGTTGAACGTGATTCGACTTTAATTCTCCCGTGACCATAAACGATGTAAAGTCTTCAAAAAGTCTTCGTCTTCCAGAATTAAAAATTAAAATACAAACGCAATAGAATCCATAAAAATAGTTTTATTGGAAATGTGTACCAAATACTTGCGTAAACATCAGAAATTGCCTTACCATGTGTTGCTTCCTCTTTAAGTCTGATAGTATAATTTTGTTTCAATTTCGATATTATACGATATTTTGTTTAAGATATATATACAATACATATAAATACTATATGTACATATATATGCGTCTACACATGCGTATTTTTTCTGTCACATTGCAATTTACATTTACAATAGAATGGAAGTTTAAAATTAAATTCTATAGAAATCGTTGGATCAGTGTGGTATGGTAGCCCAACTTTATTTTTCATTGTGAAGGAGCTTCATGTTCGCTAGTGAGACGTATCATTATTCTCCTACTCTTATCCCAATTACTTGGGCTCGATACAATATGTACTCTTCTTTCATAGTACATATTGTAGAAGTTATTAGCAATAGTTTTATGACCAGCCGCCTACCAGAAGTCAATCCTCCTTGGGAATGAATTGTTGACCAAACGGCATCAGATGGTGTAGGCCCAGGTCGTTATAAGACTCTTAGTTGTCTTTTATGACACCCACGAGCAAGGAAAGGGTTGGTAGTATTTGAAGCCGCTACCACACAGCAGCTATTGAGACGTATATGTTCTGGAAATATGAAGAAGTGGGATTCATTGTGAACTATCGTAAAATCAATACTGACATAGTAACCTGTAACCTCCAATTGTCCCTGAAATGATAGGGATTAATTTATAGGCGTAATTAATAACGGCCATGACCTTTATATGGGAATCGAGATATTAAGCCATGAGGGTAAATATGAAAACATATATTTGCGATTGGAATACGTTTATGGAGCGACAGAATTTTTGTTTATTTCATTTTCTTGTTTTAAAAGTTACTTCTCGTAAAAGACGATTAAGGGATATAACATGCATATGTTATCTGTGCAAGAGAAGGAGAACTCGCAATAAAACCCTCTACTAACATATCTGACCAGCGTGGTATAGTAAGTCAATATCCCTTCCGTTGTGGAGGAGCCCCAGACCCCAACAGCGGAACATATATGGGCTTAGATGATGATGATAATAGAAGACTATTGAATAAAAGCGGAGCTATACATGAGGAATTTTTATAATGTTATTTTTGATTTTGGTATTTTTGATATTATTATATAATATATATATGAGGAATTTTTAAAGCAGCTCGTCTTCCTAAAAGCAAATTATGGATGAAAATATGTTACAAATGGTATATAAGATGGGCAAATTTACGTAAAAATATATTAATCACTGTAACGGAAGTAATAGGTAGTCGGAATAAAATGTAATACTTACCAGTATGTCTACTGAGCAGACTGCGGCGTGGTAGGAAAAAAAAAATAAAATTATAGCTTAGAAAGAATATTATAAGTTTTCTTTTACTTTTTTGTTAGTGGTAGCATCACGCTGTTGACAGTTCTCTGTCTACAGCCGCGGACCGTCCGTCCGGGGTAGTACCACACTCTCGCAGAAGATCGACGTCTGAGTAATTGCAGGTGCTATTGCGCTTCGTACGGTGAGCGAGAGAGCCGGAAGCCCAACTGGGTGGGTTTAAGGTTTTCATTGGTAGGCAGCGGCCTAGCCGTACCCCTGGTACTGCAAAAGTCTATGGGCGGCAGTAACACTGACCATCAAATATGCTGCTTTCTCGTCTACAAAAATTCCATGCCAAAAAAAAAAAATCGTCCAGTTAGCCTTTTAGACTGTAGTAGCTTACATTAATTCATTATAGAATTAGCTACATTATTTTATAGTGAGGGTTATCGGATCAAAATAAATAGAATAATTGCACGACGGATTGTAATTTTATACAGCCAGACGGCCCAGCTTAGTGTGTGCACTTTATTAACCTTATTAAGGCAGCTATAAAGAAAAGTAAACCTATAGTCAAGGTGCTGTTTATCGGCGCAAATTACTCTTCTCTAATCTATTTTAAGGCTGATATATAAGCACTCAGGATACAAAATGAAGAACAATTGTATAGATTGTATAAATATTGTTATGTATCACTCCCAAGTGACTGTAACGAGATATACATGAATTGAATCAGTTATATAAATATGTTAGCTACTATTATATATTGTGCAAATATACAATAATTCTGTAACAGATGATATATTTTGACAATATCAAGACCTATGAGTTCACAATGTAGGGGTGATACGACGCAATATATAACGATATTGGACGAGCGGTAAGAATAGCAATCACTCCGATAGATACTGGGTATCTGCATTATTGGAGCAATGACGTGACGGGAATATTGAACCAAGATCAATATTGTTGATCTAGGTTTCAAAATACGGAGTTATATTTGTCGTGTCTTATTGTTTTCATGGATATTGAGTTAATCTAACTCAATATCTATGAGGTCAAGTTGAAGTGTCAAGGCTTAGATCCAATAGTGGCAGGTATATGGGGTGAAAACAGATTAATAAATAACTGAAATTTAGCATTTAATATGCTTGATTTTCTGTGTGGTGGCGGAGTAATAATACTATTCACCACTACATATCTTGCCCGTGGGTGATCGTACGAGACGACTAAGAGATATACAACGCATATAACATCTATGCGAGAGAAGCAACACTCGAAACAAAACCATATACAAACACGTCTGACCAGCGCGGTATAGAAGGTTAATTTCCCTCCCATTACGAAGGAGGCCCGAGCCCAACAGTGAGACATTTTTGTGCTGTGATGATGATGATGCTTCATTATTTATAAAAACCCGATTACGAGCGAAAAATGATTGTCACAAGTGGGATTCGAACCCACACCTATTGGAAATCCGTTCCAATCATGCTCCCACTTACACCACCGTGAACTATTATAGGACATTCAATTCTCGCATCGTATTATATTTTCGTCTTTTAAGGAGACGTTTCCAATAGGCGTGGGTTCGAATCCCACTTGTAACAATCATTTTTCGCTCGTAATCGGGTTTTTATAAACTAACTATTTATCAGTTTTAAATAATTAATATTAAATAAACCTTTAAATATATAGTTAGAATTAATTTGTTATAATCAAAATTCATTTAAAACTACGTAACAAGCGTTCCTTAAGGGCTTTTATCATGCTTTGTTCATAATTACGTCTTGAAAATACTTGCGTGACTTTATTTTCTATTTTCTGATTTTATATAGAGTTTCACAATTTTATTTTACGTTAAAAGTATTATTATATGTATAACTAACGCTGTAATTTTTGTAGTTCTTGTTAAAATAAATAAATTAAACTGACATTGGTTTTAGGTCTATTACGGTAATGTCTCTGTTTTTATAAAGTACTAGATTCTTCCCGCGGTTTCGACCGCGTAAAAGGTTACTTTTCTAAAGTTTTTCATCCCCTATTTTTATTTTACCCTTAAGAGTAAATTTTTACACCATGTTAATGTCATATTTATATCTAATCAATAGCCTAAAAATAAGTTTCAAGCTTCTGGATTTAAATATGCCGATATTTACTTACAACTTTTCATCCCCCTTTACAACCCTTTTTTGCATTAAAAAGTAGCATATGTCCTTTATCAGGCTCTACACTATCTGTGGACCAAATTTCATTTAGATCGGTTCAGTAGTTTTGGCGTGAAAAAGTGTTAGGGAGTACAATATTTAGGGGCTTATTATATCAATTATATTTTTAATGATTCCTGATGTTTATGCGAATATTTACACACACACATATATATATATATATATATATATATATATATATATATATATATATATATATATATATATATAGATCATTTAAAATAAAACTACTTTTACGAGTTCTATCGCGTTTGTATTTGATTTTTAATTTCCCGAGGTTTGGAACACTTTACAGTGATAATGGTCATGAGAGGACTGAAATTATATTATTGATATTATTTTTGAAAACAAACAAATAAATGAAGGACGCCGTTAATGGCAACTATATTTTATTAACTAAATACTAGGGTTATGACATTATATCTTACTTAAACGAGGTTTAAGTAGTAGTTGAGTTTCGTAAAGTTTTATAATCAGAAATATTAAAGAAAATCTAGCAGAGTCTAACAGACCAGAGTGTTCACTTATTCAAAAAAATATTACAAGCAGCACATTTAAATAATGTGCTTCATAACTGTATTCGAACTATTTATGTGTCTACAATATACATTTCAAGTATTAAGGTATAATAGACACAGGTGTGCTTCGAACGAGCTATAATTTGCACTGAGTACAAGCAGAGAAACAGTAAATTAAGATACAGTGCCGTAGGTATACAGTGCCTTTGACAAATATACCATATTATTTGTCGCAAAGCAGTCTCGTTGTGAATAAAGGATTAAGATGCTTTATATACGGCACGTGTTTTATATATGAAAATTTCGCAAATGTAAGAGAAATATCTTCTAAAGGTTAGTAGGTTAAATACTGAGGGCAATTCTGGAGAAATACGTAGTGTATTACGTGGGAGCGCCATGTGATGTAATTACAGTGAAGCCTGTTAATTTGATAGGGTCTTGTTGATGATTTTCATTTTTTTTATTTTCTATTATAAATATATAAAACATGGCAAAAAGTGGATAAACTTTTCAATTCTTATAATTAATTCAACAACTTACAATAAAATTATTTATAGTCCTGACATTTTCTTTTTTAATTTATCTATGATTTATAATACCAATCATATTATGAGTGCTATTAAAATTCTAAGAAATTTTATCAACGTTATTTGGATTCGGTAACACATAGTTTCCATGACGCAAACATTTGTTTTTATTCATAGTTTTCCTTCTATTTTAGATATTCTACCTTACAGATAGTTATTTACTTATTTTATACAATTGGCTCTTATTATGTCCACAATAAAGGAAGTTGTGGGGATACCTCGGAGCGTGAAAACTCTCCAGACGGCGCTGAGGGAGCGGATGAGGCAGTACGCAGTCTTTTTGTATCTTCTTGCCCAGAGCATTTTTAATAGTGGCAGGAACACACTGTTGACAGTTTTCTGTATACAGCCACGGGCCGGTCCATCCGGGGTAGTATCATACTCTCGCAGAAGACCGACGTCTCAGTAATGGCAATGTTCTATTGCGAGAGAGCTCCCCCGAACCCAACTGGGTGGGTTTGGGGTTTGTGTTGGTTGGCAGCGGCCTAGCTAAACTCTTGGTATTGCAAAGGTCCATAGGCGGCAGTAACACTTACCATCAGGTGTACTGCTTTCTTGTTGGCCATCATAAGCAATAAAAAAAAACATTTTCGTGGATAGTTGTTTCTTTATCATTGGCAAGTACCTGTACAGTATCGCGATGAGTGAACCGACTTTATGCTTTCACCGCTGTAATTGCAGTGAGGAAACATATGTACGTTCGCATACTAAAGGTCAGCGGCGGCGATTAATGTTATGCTAGTCAAATTGCTATTAAATAGATCTATTATATATAATTATTTATGATTAAACCCTAATGATAAGCTACGAGCTGTCCAAATGAATTGAAAATTAATAGTGGTATATAAATCAGTAATACCTAATAAATATATTCAGTCAACATTACTAAGATCGTAAATTAGCTGTAGTTAGCTGTGTGGTAGCGGCTACATATACTACCAACCCTTACTTTGCTTGTGGATGTCGTAAAAGACGACTAAGAGCCTTATAACGACATGGGCCAACTCCATCTGATCCCGTTTGGTCAACAATTACATTCCCAAGGAGATTTGACGTCTGGCACGCGGCCGATTATAAAACTATTGCCACTAACTTTTACAATATGTACAATGAAAGAAGAGTACATATTGTATCGCCTCAAGCAATTGGGATAAGGGTAGGAGAATGATGAAGATGATGATGATTATTAAGATCATAAATTCTGTCCATATCGTGCGAAAGCCCATGCAAATTTATAAATGGTGTCTAGTATAAATGGTCCTTACTATAATTACTAATTACAAAATATTATAACTACGGTATTTTATGTATGTAATTATTTATTGTTACAGGCGTTCGAGCGCGGGCTTGCTGGCACCGCAGCTGGCGTGCCAGACATCATCACCGGCATCTGTGCCAGCACAATTACCGCCGGCTTCACCTCCACGTATCGTGTCAGCTCCGCCCGTACCGCTCGCTCAACCTCCACCCGACCCTGCTCCTCAACCTGCACCAGAAGACGGAGTCAGATTGAGACGAGCGCATACAGTTGCGGTCAGAGATTATCTTAAAAGAGAAACGCAAACGTTCTTTGGAGTACAAAGGGATAATGAAAGGGAACAAAGAAGATTATGGCATGAAAGGCGGAGGAGGCATGCAGCGCGGGCGCTTGGTGACCTCCGGCTAGACCTGCCGCCAGATCATCATCCTGATGATGACGATATTAGGTAAGCCTACAATGTTTTTAATTTCTACTACAATAAATCTCTTTATAACTTACGCAAATATTAAAAATATTTATATTACACAAAAATATTTTTGAATATTACTAGAATTTTCTGAACTTCTACTATTAAGTTTAACGGCGATTTTCTTTTTCCAGTCAATTTGCCTTTAGTTATTAAGCTTGTAGATCTTATATAATACTAGGATCTTACATAAAATTGTTTTACTAAACCAGGTTGGCTTAGCGTTATTTTGAAGGGCTTTATTTGTGGATTAATGTGGTCCAGACGTACACCATACAATTCTTTGACCTCATGGATTAGTCCGATCAGATGGCGTAACCTTACATTTGTATCAAGTTTTTTTTTATAAGACCACCACATTGCGCTAAGGAAATAATACTTGTATTGCGGGGGACTTTACAAACATGAATTTAATGCAATCTGCGTTCGCAGACAAATTACACTCACATTCAGAACAACACTTTGTGGATCACACAAAGTATTGTTCTGCGTGGGAATCGAATCGACGGCACTGGCACGGAAGGTCTTAACCAATATTATTTATATATATTTATATATTATTTATCTTAATCTTAACCACTACGCCATCTATGCGGTTGATTTATTTACTTCTTCCCAGTAGCCTTGATATTTGCAAGTAAAATATGATAATACATTTCACTGACCTTATTATCTTTCACGGTTAATCTTTTTTAAGGTACTTATGATTGATCTGATGATAATTTTCTATTGGCATGGACTTCTTAAGATAAGACCATCAATAAATGAGATAAAAATATTGTAATTGAAAAAAACTTAGAAATAAATTTTTATATAGGTCAGTCTGAGATAAAAGTCCTAATTTCGTCCCATTGGAGTTAGTTAGACCATTAGTAAAATCTATTAGTAAAACGTACACGACCTTTAAAAGAGAACATTATAGATTTAATTACGAATTTAAATTCAATTCTATATAAAATCAATGTTTGCTTGCCACATAGCAACAAGGATTAACTAATCATGGCCAATGTTGTTCATACATTTGTCGAAATTGTTCTGTGTGAAGCGTTAAATTACACTATTTTGTACCAAATCCAACGTTGTAATTTCCCGAATATGCAGAGTCTGATTTGTTCAAGCGTGAATGAAACAATTTACCTGCTAATTGCACACATGAAATATGGTTTATGTTACGTTAAATAAGTTTCATATATATATATATTATGGGACAAATTGATTGCAATTTATGGGTTATCGAGTAATATATTAAATAAATCTAAATATTTTCTTGTATTTACTATCCGTGTGGTGACGGAGTAAGAATACAAGTCACCACTCCTATCTAACCCGTGGGTGATCGTACGAGACGACTATGGGATATCAAACACATATAATATCTATGCAAGAGAAGGAGCACTTGAAACAAAATCTTATACCAGCATGTCTGACAGTGCGGTATAGTAGGTCAATTTCCCTCCCATTATGGAGAAGGCTTGAGCCCATCAGTGGGACATATATGGGCTGAGATGATGAGATAATGAAGTAATAATGTTAAATGATATTGTCTCAATAGTCTTGAGGCGTGAAAGTGTCATAGTGGATTGTCGCTCAAAGATTTAAGTAGTTTACCCCATGTAATCAGTATTTCAACTTAGTAATGCTTTACGTAGTGATATTAAATGAACCACGGCAGGTTATGTGGCACATAATCCTGTAGCATAAAATTATATTTTGAGTTTTCTGTTTTCTTGCAGTATCATTCTGAGTCCCATAGTCGCCAGTACAAATGTACTAGTCCCACATTATTTGGGTATGGTAATTTTATTTGAGCGAAAGTATATTTAAATTGAAACTATTTTTTACGGCTTTTATCACTTTTGTATTTAATTTTTAAATTCCCAACGTTATGAACACTTTAGGCGGCCGCTAGATATACAATAACAATTTGCAATTTATTTTATTGTACACTAAGATTGAAATATTCTTTGCATCCAAATGAACAATTATATTGCATAAAAATACGAAATGCTCAATCTTTTCGTGTTCAGTTGGAGCAACATGTCCGAACGAGATACTACTACATCCGCAGTAGTCTACCACAGTATAATTACATGTACTCTATGTCAAGATGAAACACAGACTAAATAATACTAGACCTACATCATGCAATGGAAAAATATTGTACAATAAAAATTAAACTCGCTCATACTTTTGTTCAATCTTTGCGCGATTTTCAATATTTAGCTTAATCGGTCAATTATATTGCACAATTCGTAAAATTGCGCATTATAATTGATCATCTAGGGACCGCCTTATAGAGTTTATGGGAGGGCAATCTTTTCATGGCTATGAACACTTTATAAAGTTATATGGCATAAGGCGTATAACGTCTTCTTCTTTCTTATGGCACTTATGGAGGTATAATTATTGGTATTAAGAAATCGTGATTTTAATTAAATAATATAAACAAATAAATACAAAAATATCACGCAGTTACAATAAAAAACTATTGTTTATTTTGTGTTTTAATAATAATTAACATATGGATTACAAAAGTCAAATTGGACTATTGTCGATAATCTGAACCCTCTAAATACAATACAAAGCTAAATAATTCGGGCAGACGTAAACATTGCGAATACCACTTCGGCCTCACCGGTATAATAAAATTAAGTCTAACTATCTCACTCAGCCAATGGTGGCGTCATTCGTGACGTTACTAGTTATAGGTAGCTTGTATTCTTACGGTGAACTCGATAAAGAGACGAGCCAATTAGGTAAGCGTCCTAATTAGATGGAGTTTCTTAAAAACAAAGTATTGTTCTCGAAATTATCTCGACAAAGCAAGCGTCTGGAAAGGATATTCAAGTAAATTGTTAGGGCTTAACACACTGTCTCATTACAAAAAATATCTCCAATTGCCGCAGTATTTAGCGTTAAGACTTAATAAAATAAGCAAAAATTAGCAAATGCATTTAAATACATTTAGAATTTCGTAAGAAATTTAAATAAATATTAAATTACCTAATCACTTCTTAAAATAAATAAATGAAAGCAAAAGTTATGTACTAAAGAGTAGGTATAATTAAAAAAAAATTGTACCCGTCGATGACTTGTTACTGCTTCATAGGGAAAAATTAAATTAATAAAATTAATCAGTATAGTAACGTTTTAGAAATATCTAATATAGTCCTATCCTTCTCTTAAGAACATCATAAGTGACGAGTAAGAGATGTTTGTAACAAGATGAGAGCCGGAAGCCCAACTGGGTGGGTTTGGGGTTTTAATTGGTAGGCAGCGGCCTAAGCTATACCCTTAGTATTGCAAAGGTCCATTGACGGCAGTGACACTTACCATCAGGTGCGCTGTTTGCTCGTTTGCCACCATAAGCAATAAAAAATAAAATAAAAAAAAAACAGGATGATATTACTGCTTTAGCAGGTTATCTTGAAATAGTATTCTATGCTTACGCGTCTGACCAATGTGACATGATAATTTCCTTGAATATGATGACTACGGGATATAATATATGTACATTTAACATATATGCAAGAGAAGGAAAACTTGACAAAATCCTCCTTTATCCGTCTATGACTATGCTAGTCATAGAACATTATTTCCCTACTATTGTGAAGGAAGCTCGAGTCCAGTAGTGGAGTATATATAAGCTGAGATGATGATATATTATCATGTAATATTATTAAAAAACAAATCATTCTTAATGTCTTGTAAAAACGTTTATCAACACTCTCTAAAGAGCATTGACAATGTCATTGTCTAGCTGTGATTTTTTTACATCTGTTAACAATTTTGTGTATAATACACAAAATGCGATCCTAGAAATAATATACTGCTGCCTTATTAGCTATAAATATAATCGTATATCCGATTAATATAAAGTGGTAAACTATAAAAATAATGTACATTCTATGTCTCAATACGTATTTTACAACTTTTTACTTTATGTCAGTAAATAAATAAAACTAAGGAAATATGCTATTAGATATGATATATTGAGAATATGCTTATACAGACTATATAAACAGATTCATAACTCAACAACTTACTCTTTGAAATCGTTTGCATACATATGCGTATAACTGTGTACACTCTGTGAAGCTAACTCGTTTGATATTAAGAGTTTCCCCACTTTGTGGAGTTGTTCTTATATAAATATATTTATTTAACGTCTTTCATAAGTTACATCTCTAATGCCAACACCAAGCTGAGGATAAAATGCACAATAAAAGCAAAAACAGGTGTGATATATATTATTTAAGAAAAAGACTTTCCACTTCGAGATTTTTCAGTTAACATCCTGACTTGGGCAACTGAAAAGTGTGCTGTTAAGTTTTTCATTTCATCAATTTCAAATACTATCAACCCACATATGTCTCACTGTTGGGCTCGAGCCTCCTCCATAGTGGGAGGGAAATTGACCTACTATACCATGCTGGTCAGATAGGTTTTGTTTCGAGTTTTACTTCTCTTGCGTAATTTTCACATAGGTACAAAAAATGGGTCTATATGTAAATTAATTGTACCTTTACCTAAAAGGTATTTATCAAAATGTTAAAGATATTTATTAACATGTCTACATGTAATATGATTAATATTCTGGAATTTCGCTATTCAATATTCTAATAGGATTATTGAAATAAAATTAGAAATTAGTTGTAAGTCGTTATTATTCATTAATATTTTTTATAATTGTATATTCGTTAATTGTCGTAAAAGACAACTAAGAGTCTTATAACGACCTAGGCCAACTCCATCTGATGCCGTTTGGTGAACGATTGCATTCCCAAGGAGGGTTGACGTCTGGCAGGTGACCGGTCATAAAACTATTGCCAATAACTTTTACAATATGTACTATGAAAAAAGAGTACATATTGTATCGACCCCAAGTAATTGTGATAAGAGTAGAAGAATGATGATGATGAGTTGTATATTCGTTTCTCTTTTATTCTAAAAATAAATAGTAATTGTATCTGAAACAAGTATTGTAGTAAACGTATTCAAAAACTATAATTTTAACATCTATTTAATACTTTGTAAAATATTTTTCATCATCGTAGCTCCTATAGTAATCAGAAAATAAAAGGCCCGTTTTGACAGTTCACGCCCAATCTCCACTAAGAAAATGATGACATTGTTGAATAAAGCTTGTGCCAAAATTACTAAAGAAGATTGGGCAAGAGTGGTAGAAACCTCGAAAATAATTAAGGAAGACTATGATAGAGACGTCAATATTGGCAATATAATTGAAAATGAAATAATTATAGATACGGGTGACGATAGCACAACTGAGGATTTTGGCTCATCATTTGAAGAAAATTAAGAAATTAAATGAAGAAATTGAAGATGCACTTTTTCTCGATTTTTTATTTTGTGATTGAGTGAAACATTTACTCAATCACAAAATTGCAACACAAATATTAAATGATAGAAAATTGACCTTTCATAACATTGTATCATTTTAAAATACCTACAATATCAAAGTTTTAACTTAAATTTTCAAATCAGAACTTTAATAATGCACTTTACAATACATATTCAAATCGATGAAATACTCATGCAAACTTGAATCGATTTATCGTGAGTATCGAGTACCGAGTTGTATAGTTATATCACTATATCCATCGCTAAGACAAATGTCAAAACGGAGTTTTTTGGCGGGAATTTAAAACGTTATGTGGTGCTCTTGTATTATATTCGATATTTTAGTGTTTTAACGTGTTATATTAGATAATTTTGATGGCATTTTATGTAATGTGATGTGACGGAACTGCTGAGATGTAGTGAATATCATATGAAAGTGCTTTACAACGTTTTCGTTTTTCATCAAAATTCTCACAAGATACCATTAACAGTGTGGCCATAGCACTGTTGATGGCGACAATTTGACTTACTGACGGACATGACTAATCTGAAGATACTAAAAACTTGAAGATAATTATAACTCGACACTGGCAACAATGGCTCATTTAAGTAGCTGATTACCAATACATAAAAATAAGAAGAAGAAGAAGAAATGTCAAAACGGGCCTTTTATTTTGTGACAACTATACACGTCCCACTGTCCGGCTCTAGACTCCTCCATAATGGGAGGGAAATTTGGTATAGGGTTTTATTTCCAGACTTCCTTTTCTTGTGTAGATATTATACATACATACATATCATCACGCCATATCCCTTGCAGGATAGGCAGAGAGAACAGAGTGCCAGAGAACTCTATCTTTGCATACTTCACTCGCTTTCTTGATTCTCTGAACATTCATAATTCTCTTCATACACGCTCGCCGGTTTCGGAGACTCTTTAGATATTATATGCATATTTATATACCTTAGTCATCCTTTACGACGACCACAAGCACCATAGGAAGTGATGAATTGTACTATGACTTACTCATCACACAGAACTTATAACATATTTTTACGCCACTTGGCAGCACACGTGGGCAGAATTACATTAAGTATACATATTCATCATCATGTATCTTTTAGTTACACGTAATAAGAGACGACATCTCATCATCATTTATCATTACAGCCCACAATGTCCCACTGTTGGTCTCGAGCCTCTTCCGTAATGGAAGGGAAATTAACCAACTATACCACGCTGGTCAGACCTGTTGGTATAGGGTTATGTTTCGAGCTTTCCTTCTCTCGCTTAGACGTTATATGCGTTTTATATCCCTTAGTCGTCCCGTACGATCACCCACGGGCAAGATATGGGGTGGTGAATAGTATTCTTAATCCGTCACCATACGGAAAAGACGACATCTATTGAGAGCAATTTAAATCGTAATACCATTATTGGAAGTTTGATGAGGAAAATAGAATAATGAAAATAGGATAATTAGGATATAGCGTGATGATATGATGATGATGATGAAGTTTAAAACCATAATTCGTGAGGTTAACAGCAGATACGCAGTTATTTATGTTGCTAGATTAAAGAGGCTTTAAATAAAATACATATTTTTAACCTATCAAAAAAAAAAAAGAAACTCGCGAACATTGTTTGGCACTCCAATAATGGAGAATTCATTAAATAAAATCGTTCTAAATATACTACGAGACACTTTGGAAATATAAAATGAACAACAGTTATTTGTTTAAATTCACAACTTCCAAAGTTCGGTGAAATAATATAACGTCACAATATTTAAGTTATGATTGTTCATAGTATGTATGGAGCATCGGGCGCTGCACCTAGAGAGGCGCGGGGGCGAGCGCGGGAGCGGCCCGACGTATTGCCTGCGCCGGCGCCGCTTGAGGACCCAACGCCACCTAGCTTGCCGGGCCCTGGCAAGGACAGCGTGGCGCGCCTCACGCTCACTGGATTATCTCTTGTTGTTACTGTGAGTATTATTATTACTTTCATTTATTTAATCCAATCTATTGTTTGAATATCCCATCCGATGTTAATTCCAACGTAGTCTTTGGTGATTAAGTTAGTTGTGTAAAAGTTTGTTCACTCTTATCTAAAAATTGATCAGTTTATCGGCCACAGGTAATCTTAGGTTTCCCAACGGGTTGTAAAGCTGTAAACCTTATGAGGTGAATCGACGATCATAGTTGCGTGTTATAAATTTCCCATGAGACAGTTACTGACAAATCTGATCATCCTTCAGCTAGTTAAGAAGCTGCCTGAAGGCCTATACATTCTCGTGGAACATATCTGCAAGTAAAGTAACGAAGAAAGTAAGGGGTGATGCCATATTAACCAATCACCATATAGACCATGCAAGCAACCATTACAAGAGAAGGAGTGATGGTTATAAAACAATACGCTAAGAAAAATATTGTGTCTAATATTTTCTGTATATATACTGTGAAAAAAGGCTTTATCTTAATAGTGGGGCATATGTGGATTGAGTAGAAGAACTAAAAGTTTGATGAAACGCATGTATATTTGGTGTAAAATTTACAAAAATATATTTAATTTTGTTCACTGCCTATGATGGATTTGATAGTACAAAATACGAATGTTTTATAAATAAATAAAAAAAAAATTGATGCGTTTCAGACGCTAATATAATAAAATAAAGACATAATGGAATTTTTAAACCTGACTAGTTGTTGGTATATTTGAATTGTTATAGATCTTCGTAACAATGAGGACGAATATATATAACCAAATTCATTATAAGTTATAGTTTTCCAATTCTCGGTTATGGGATACCAATTATTTTTCAGATTTTGTATTCCAAGTCCATTTCTTGCCTGCTTAATGAATGCATGATATAGAAAGTATAAACAACGCAAAATTATGCATAAATCATTTAAAAAATAGTCATAAACATAAAATTACTCTTAGTTATAAAGTCATAATGTTGACAGTTTTTTTGTCTGATGCCTAAATAAGGCTTGTCAAAGACATAATCACACTCTCGCAGAATAGCAACGTCTGAATAGAAATCATTCACTTATGGACTTCATTCGGTGAATGAAAGAGCTGGAAACTCAACCTGTTTAGGATGGTGACTCATGTGCATACCTAGTATGCTATCATCATCTTTCTCTTGCTCTTATCCCAACTACTTGGGGTCGACGCAATATGTCCTCTTTTTCCATACAGCCTTATCAGACGTCATCTCTGTAGTCACTCCTTGTTTATCCATATCATGCTTCACGCAGTCCAACCATCTTTTCTTTGGTCTCCTTTTATCCCTAGAGCCTTCAAAATTCATACTTTCAACCTTCCTCGTAACGTTACTTTCATCCCGTCTCATCACATGTCCATACCAGGTTACCTTCACTTCTTAACTTATCCGTCACTGGCGCCACTTTCAAACATTCTCTTATACGCTCATTCCTTACCTTATTCATTCTCGTCACGCCGTACATCCATCTCCGCTACATATAACCGTCTCTCATCCGTCGCTTATGTCGCCCAACATACCGATCCATACAATACAGCAGGTCTTATTAAAGTTTAAACGCTAGTATGCTATCATATACCAAAAAAATATCCCGAACTATTCAGAGTATTGAACTCATTTCCCATATATTATTTGTGTGTTCAAACGATGATATTATTTTCCATAACGTGCGATATTCGATAACACCGAATCGAGCAACTCGTCACGTAGCATGCACAGGAATCTTGTTATGATAATAACTCGTATTCATACGAGTACAAAATGTGAATGAAGTAATGTTATTTATAACAGATACTAACAAAACTCTCTAGATGATGATTGTACGTATATTTTATGTTTCATCTCAACTCAGATATGTCCCACTTTTGGGCTCGAGCCTCGTCCATAATGGGAGGGCAATTGACCTACTATACCACGCTGGTCAGACCTGTTGGTATAGGGTTTTACTTCGAGTTTTCTGGACGGAGTGGTGCGAGGAGTGCGCCGACCGTGGCCCACCCCAAAGAAAAAAAAAAAAAAAGACCATTATTTTGGTTTTGCCCACATTCACGCGTAGACTCCTTTTCTTACAATCTTCTGTCATTTTGTCGACTAGGGTCTGCAGGTCAGTCGCTGACTGTGGCAGCAGGACTGCATCATCTGCATAGAGCATAGTAGTGACCACTGAGTCGCCCATCTAGACTCCCACATTTATATTGTTCAATCTTTGGAGACATTTATCCAGATATATGATAAACAGTCTGGCTGACAGAACGCACCCCTGCTTAACGCCGATATTGACGTCAAACCAAGGCGACATTCCATCATCCAGCCGCACACAGGCTCTACAGCCCATGTAACTGGACTGCACAGCCTGTAGCAGTTTACCGTTAATACCATACTTCGGTAAAATGTCCCAAAGTTCCTTTCGTACAACCGTGTCAAATGCTCTCTCCAGATCCACAAAACTGCAGAAAACCCTCTAACCTAGAGCCAGATGCTTCTCCACAATGTTGCGCAGAGAGAACACTTGATCCATGCATCCCCTTCCACTCCTGAAACCGCCTTGTGTCTCACACAGTAAACCATCGGACACCATCCTCATTCTCCTTTCAATAATTTTACCGTACACTTTTGCTGCCAAACTGGTCAAGCTTATGGCTCTGTAATTTACGCAGTCATAACATGAACCCTTGTTTTTAAACAAAGGCACGTTGACTGCGCTATTCCAGTCCCTGAGAACCATTCCCGAGCTCCAACATAAATTGAGGAGCAACAGGAACGCCTCCCAGACACAGGAGCCACCAAGCTTGATCATCTCGGCAGACACCATACCAATGCCTGCTGCCTTACCATTTTTCAAACTTCTTATCGCCCATTCAACGTCATCCATACTGATGCCATCGGAGGATGCCGGTGCCGAATGTTGATCTACTAAACCACATGCGACACCAGCGCCAACCGTAGTATCCGCATACATATCGGCAAAATATTCACTCCATCGGCTTAATACGTCTTGTGTTTGTGTAAGAATGTTTCCACCTTTAGACCTTATTTTATTCATTCTGAAGGCTCACCAACCACCCCGAGACCTCTTCACCTCCCTCCAAAAGAGTTTGGTGTTACCCTCGAAGTTTTTAGTCAGCCTATCTTCTGCACTCATATTTGCTCTATCACGTTTCTCTTTCATTAAGGCCTTGGTGTCATTCTTACATTGCCGATATATTTCTTTCTTCTGTTCAGCCATACTGTCATTCAGATTCAAAGAAGAGACATAGTCCAGCCACGCTTTCTTCTTTTGCTCTACGGAAGCTGGCACTTCCGCATCCCACCTTGCATCACCATTTGTTTTTCTATGCTTCTTTGAACTTCCACATACATCTTTCGCTGTATCTACCATACTCTCTTTCAATACTCTCCAGCATTCTTCAATGTCCGATTGCGGCTGGGTCGTCATCGTCAGCTGTTCTCGGACACCCTCTGCTTACTTTTTTTTTTACACATTCTTCTTGCAACCTTTCAACCTTTATTCTTTCAAGCCCCCCGAAGTGGACACGCTCTCGCCAGTGCCTCCACTTTCTGAACAGACCACTAAATATCGCAATAACAAGATAGTGGTCCGTATCGACTGTGGGGCCCCTGTAGGCTCTTGCGTCCAATATTTTGCTTCGGAGGCGACTGTCTACCAAAATTAAATCTATTATACTTTTCTGTTCATTCCTTCTCCATGTATACATATGGATGTCCTTATGTTGGAAAAATGTGTTTGATACAATAAGGTTTCTCTCCATGCAAACATCCGCTATGAGCCTACTTGCGTCGTTCACTCTCTTATCACCAAATGGACCAAGTACGTCCTCATAGTCGGGACGCTTGGTCTCCACCCATCCGATCAAATCTCCGCAAACAATCACGCGTTCACTGGTTTCTACCATATCCAGAACTTCCCTAACATTATCTCAAAACTTCTCTAGGTCTGATGCCACAGAAGATCCTACGGGAGCATATGCTACAACCATGAATACCTTGGTGACACCTAGTTTTATACGGACCCAAAGAAGTCTGGGATCGTACATTCCGTAATCCTTCACACCTGAGGCCAAGCGAGAGGACAACAACACTCCCACCCCCATGCTGGCTTGATCGCTCTGTGGTACACCAGACCACAGAGCCATCCTGCCACCAGGAAGATCGCAGGCGTCGCTGCCCCTTGGTTTGGTCTCTGTTACACAGAGCACGTCTAGCTGTTTGTCCGCCATGACAGATATCAGCTCGTGCAACTTACCTTCCACACAACCTCTTACATTCCACGTGCCCACCCGGCACTCTGCTCTCCTCGACTCGCCTGACTGGGCAAGGCGTGATGGGTGGCGGCCCCCATCGCTGCATCTGCCGATGTTCGTACTGACGGGGGCGGGTCGGTACGCGTCGCCTCCGGGGGACGCCCTAACCCGCACTGCGGTACTCACATCGAGCCGGATTAGCAGTCTAACTAGCAGGGGACGCGACGAGCACACTCCGGGCTATGCCCCCGAAAATAATGATTATATATATATATATATATATTTCTTTATGAAAATTATGATTACTGTAATTCAAGAATATTTTATAAAATTAAAAATGTAACTGGATGTTAGGATGAACAAGGAAGCAAATATGCGGTGGTTCTTTTCTTTATATAAAATACTTTAATATAACTAGGTAAGCAATATACATTATGACGATTCCGTTCATGACCACAGGTGGCATAGTTAACTGACCCAGTTTCGCAGCACACAAAGTTAACTAAATAACTTTTCGGTAAAGTTTTGGTTGTTTCAACAATGCTAAAAGCACTTGACGTGCTTGGTAAATCCTAAATCAGCCGACAACGCTTCTAATGGACGGTGGTTTGTATGCTCAGGGACTGATAATGTTTGTTTCAATATTCTCTTTATTAATATTCTCATAGCTAATGCCATTTAACATGCTATTATTAGTTTCGTTTAAATATAATACAGGCAGATATTTTTTAAAACTGTATTAGTTTATTAAGTAGATCGGTAAAATTTCGATCGATCTTTCAAAACAAGCAATTTAAGGTCATTTTTTTTTTTATATAAGGTCATTTTTTTTATTCGACTGCACAGATGGTGTAATGGTTGAGATACCTTTCGTGCCTTGGATTTGATTCCTACGCAGGGCAATAATTTGTGTTGGATCACACAACATGAAAAGTGTTGTTCTGCGTCTGGGTGTAATTTTCTGCGTTAATTGCATGTTTGTAAAGTCTCCCACACAATTCACCTTTTACTCTTTTTAAGTGTGTTATAAAACACTGCTAAGAGATGTAATCAGATCATTGCAAAAGTACACAAATTAAAAATACTATAAAAGTGGTTTGTATATATGACATTGCTAAACTCTGAAACTATTTGACCAATCATTATGAAAATTGGTATGAATATGTATTTTATCACGGAGAAGGTTTATATTCTATCCCCATTGATGTAACTCGCCATCAGCGGACGCTGCAATACATCGACTTCTATTAACAAACCAACTGGCCGGGTTTACTAGTTAGAAATAAAATTGTATTATGCCACTGAATGTTTTACAAACAATATTTTTCAAAGCAAGACTACGTCATATATGACGTAGTCTGTTTGAAATTTTAAGCAAAATAAAACTTCAATAATTAGGTATGAGTATATGTAATAGAAATGGTAGAATTTAAGCAAAGTGACAAAGTCGTGTATCGAAAAGCACGCTTAACAGGCAGTCACCGCTGTCGTGAATATCTATGAATGTGACCATTGAGTACACACAAAATAACATCTAACTTATCCTTAGAATATACATATTAGTTTAGATTATAGAGACAGGGTATCACTCTATGTAAATTGTCATTTCTCCAACTCTCTTTTGGCTAGATAATCGATCCCATTATAATCAAGAATAGCAACGATATAATGATTATTTATTAGTTAAAAAATCTCGTGAATCTATAGTAAAACAAATAAAATCTAGATAAAATATGGCAGGGCTAATTATTTTCCACCGAAGTTAAAATCGAGTACCGGTGGTCCGCTTGCACGGCGAAGAGAGAAGGTTTTACGGTGGGTCTATGGGGTCACGCGCCGCCTTTCCGTCACCCCGGACCGATTCAGCGGGGCGAGACGCACCCATAGCCCACCAATAAAAAAAAAAAAAAAAAAAAAAAAAAAAAAAGGGCTAATTATTTTAGCTCCTAGGCAATAAATATTTACTTAATAGTTAAAAGTATAAAAGATGTCTTACGTTCAAAAGTCATCGTTATTACAGAAATTTATATCTACCCGCTACAATATCAGTTATTAAAGTTTGACCCACATTTTAATACAAATTTATGTCCAGTACAATTTTTATTTTTATTTTTTACATATATGTATAATATTTTTTTTTAGATATAAATTTCTATAATAACGATGACTTTTGGACGTATGACACCTTAGTCCTCCCATGACCAAGATCACTGAAAGTGTTCGAAACATCGAGAAATTAAAAATAAAATAAAAAACGCGGTAGAATCAGTAAAAAGTAGTTTTATTTCAAATTGTAATACTCGTGTAAATATTAGAAACCATTATAGTTAAAAAGATATAAGGAAAATAAAGTGTATGACTTTATTTAGTTTCTAATAATTTATATTACATACTTTTTAGCTTACTATTTAGCCTCTGCTATTTGTATTAGTTATTTGTACTATCTGTGTGGTGATGGAGTAAGAATACAATTCACCACCCCCAATCTTACTCGTGGGTGACCGTAAAAGACGACTATGGGATATTAAACGCATATAACATCTATGCAAGAGAAGGAAAACTCGAAACAAAACCCTATACCAACACGTCTGACCAACGTGGTATAGTAGGTCAATTTCCCTTCCATTACGGAGGAGGCTCGAGCCCAACAGTGGGACATATATCAGCTGAGATGATGATGATGATGATGAGTTGTATTAGTTGAAATAAAACCCTTTTGAGAATCAAATTGATATCCTTTTATTTTTTTTAATGAATAATATTATGAGTATATTAATAAACACATAATTGGATCCGATAGGTGACGCTGCGTTGGCGTTCTTTATAGGTTTCTATTGAAAAGCGTCCATTAGGTCAACTAGTTTACCATAATTTTAGTTAATTTTCACTTTAATATCGAAGGTAAGTATCGTGTGGTGACTTGCTATTTATAGAGATATATTAGCGGCAGCATATGACTTATGCATTAGTGACCTATATCAGTATAGTGGAATACGGGTTAATCAATTTAGAATTTAAACTTTAGATTTCTACAACATCCTGCTCTTATCTCAATTTATTTGGGGTCGATATAATATGCCCTCTTTTTCTATAGAGTCCTATCAGATATCATCTATGTAATCACTCTTTGTCTATCCATGTAATTTTTCACGTAAACTTCAACTTTCCACACAACATTATTTTCATCCCGTCTCACCACATGTCCATACTACGCAAGCCTTCACTTCTTAGTCTATTCTTTATAGGCGCAACTTTAAAAATGACTACTTCTACAATTTGTATAGGGATAAAAATCAATTTGAAGTTTTCGTGATGCATTAATGAAATAAGTAGAAAATTATATTATTATATTAAGTAGAAAATTTTATAATGGAAGATTCGTTCAAAAATCGGTAAATCATGTTTAGGAATATACATAATTTAATGGGTAGGTACAATTTATACCTGGAATATTAGTAATAATAATATGAAATTTTATGACTAATTTATATGTTATTTCAAGATACAAAATATCTTATCATTGCCTATCGCAGCATACATATAGGGCATTAATATTGCCTAGAGTCAGAGAGTTTTTTTTTGCGGCGTGCTATAAAGTGGACACAACCCAGTTTTTGGTCTGCGCGGCGGTGTATCCTTTCGAGTCGATTCCCTGAAGCCCTGCTCGGGTCACTTGCTGCCTCGGCTAGGACGGCATTAGGCGCAGGTACTCACAGGCTCGAGTCACCGTGGAGGATGTCCTCCTGGTCTCACTCCACCACCTTCACCCTCTACGAGATAACAGGCTCGCAGAGGGCCACAATGTTGTCAGTTTACTGTGGCGCATTGTTGCAGAAAATTGACGGCTGAGCTGTGAGTATGTGCTGTTCCGCTTCATTTGGTGAACGATAGTATCGGAAGCCCAATTTGGGTGGGTTTAGTTTGGTAAGCAGCGGCCTAGCTATACTCCTGGTATTGCAAATGTCTATGAGCGGAAGGGTCTTTTATCATCAAGTGTGCTGCTTGCTGCTTTGCCACCATAAGCAATTAATAAAATAATATAAAAAAAATCAAAAAACCCGACTGCTTAAAAAGCGAACCAACAGTCGGGATCCATTATTCGACAGCAATTCTAATTTTTTAATATATTAATCATTATTCGACAGTAAATCTAATTTTTCAATGGATGCCTCGCATATAACAAGACTTTTAAGAAAACTCGGATTAGAGCCTCATATGTATATTCGATTAATGATGTATAGGTAAGATATGACAAGGAAGCTTAGATCGGTCAATCTACAGTTGCTGACGGTTTAGTTGATTTGTTATTTATTTTCGAAGTGAGCATCTCTGTATTTGGCAAGGCTCATAAAAGTTATATGAGGTTGTTCTTTTTGAACAACAGTCGTTTAACAAAGTCGCATGCCTTTAGGCGATTTGAATAACTATGACAGATTAGTTTTTTACTATACGATAAGAAAAAGAGTTCGTAGTTTATAAAATTGTTAGACTTATTTATTACTATAATAGTAATATCTAGATACTACTTACACACATTTATATCTGTATATTTACCTGTGTAAATATACGCGTATAATTGCCTTTTCTTCGTGTATTTTTCTTTTATGTACTTTCTTCCTTTTTTTTCTTTCTTTTTTCATTCAGTTAAATGCCATAATAGTCGAAGTAAAAGTTATTATGACGCTTGTAAATACAAAACCAACGTTCAACTACCAGGTGTGGTGTGACGGAATAAGAATACAATTCACCATCCCTTATCCTACCCGTGGGTGATCGTAAGAGACAACTAAGGGATATAAATGCATATAACATCTTTACAAGAGAAAGAAAACTCGAAATAAAACCCTATACTAATACGTCTGACCAGCATCGTATATTTGGTCAATTTCCCTTCCATTATGGAGGAGGCTCGAGCCCAACCGTGGGATATAAATGAGCTGAGATGATCAGATGAAAACCAACGTTAGGATACAGGCTGTGAAAAAACGAGTCTAAATATGATTTAGTAAAAATATTGTGGTCTTCTTAAACATTTATCCAATTAAATTTTCACCGAATATGATAATATACGGGGGAAAGAATTAGACCAAGTTATTTCCGTACAATAAGTTATAAAAGCGATGTCTTTCGGTTCGACCGTTAAGGCATCGTAAATAATCGCCAAAGGTTCGCGTTCCGTCTACAATATCCCGGGAAGGAACTAAACGGACTACGAACTATTGAGCATCCTGTTCCAAATCGGTTAACGTGATGGGTTTCTTTTAGTTGAGCGAATATGTATCATTTTTAAGTCAAGATAATTTGTTTAAATGGGTTGTTAATGATTAGTGTACGTTTATTTATTAGTATTTCTAACATTTAATACTTGAATTCATGTAGAAGCCATTTGAAGTTGAAAAATATTTATTGTGATATTTTTTTAAAACATTACGTTTAATTATAATAATATACAATGTACATATAATTCAATTGTTTTTTTAAATTGCCAACATCTTGGATAAATTGGTTTTTTAATAAATAAATTTAAAAATGATCAATATTTTAGTAATGTCACGAAATACGAATATAATAGTGGGGTGGAAGGCTCTTTAAGAAAAGCTGTATGAGAAGTCAGTAGATAAAATATAATCAGTAAAAAGAAAGAAAAATATTATAAATAAATGATTTGACTAATGTATCAAGTCTATCATTATTCTCCTGCTCTTAATCCAATTACTTGAGTTCGACGCAATATGTACTCTTCTTCCATCGTACATATTGCATAAAGTTATTGGCAAAAGTTTTATATCTAGTCGTCGCCGTAAAAAAATTAGTCATCTTTTACGACATCCACGAGCAAAGTAAGGGTTGGTAATATTCTTAGCCGCTACCATACATCTTAGCGTATTAGCTTATGCTACTATATAATTAAAGAAGGTGTAAGATGTTTAATTTTTCAATACAAATGAATTGATTATTAGTAAAATGAATGTGCCCTTCTTTCTAATATTAAATATAAGTAAAATTAGTAAAACGCCTAGGCCAATTAACTTGCGCGAATATCTGTGATTAACGCCTTAGCCAAGGCTTTGAGTGGAGGGTCCGAGCATCAGTTTATCACCCGCAGAGAGACTGACCACAAAAGGGCAACGTTGCGGCTTTTGTTACCGGTACACCAATAGAAGTAGGTATCTGAAAGTATAACCCGCCGGGCGGGTCAACGAGGTCAAGAAATCGGATTCAATTGGCCGCTCAATAGGCGGTGAGGGTAAATACGACAGATTTTAGGATCGTACACTGCACTCTTATCACCCCGGATGACTTAGTGGGGTGTAGCTAAAAGCCAACTATTCTACGATAATACTTTTTTTTCGGTGGGCTATGGTGTGGTAACGCTCCCCCAAATCAGTCCGGGGCGACGGAAGAGACGGCGCGCGACCCCATAAAACCATCCTGCAATGCGCCTCTCTTCACCGTGCAAACGGGCCACCGGAACCCGATCTTTGTCTTCGGTGACTCTACGATAATACTATGAGTTAACAAAATACTGCAAAATGATAATTCATCATCATTATCATCATCATCACAGCCCATAAATATCCCACTGTTGGGCTCGGGCCTCCTCCGTAATGGGAGGGCAATTAACCTACTATACCGCGCTGGTCAGACGTGTTGGTATAGGGTTTTGTTTCAAGTTTTCCTTCTCTCGCATAGATGTTGTATGGGTTTTATATCCCTTAGTCGTCTCGTACGAACACCCACGGGTAAGATATGGGGTGGTGAATAGTATTCTTACTCCGTCACCACACGGAAGATGTTCAATGTATATGTTAAATAATAATTCACATATTTTAAATAATATAACTATTTCAAAGTTAAAGTTTCGACAATCAATGAACCTATATTTAACAAGGCAATAAAATTAGCCACAATTGTATGTGTAATGATGTACCTACTTGCAAGTATTTGTATTTCCAAGTACACTTATAATCCGTGTAAATATATCAAAGACTGCCTTAAATTCGCTCCATTGATGAAAAATTATATTATACACGTAATTCTACTTTGAGTCGCTAAAAGGTCAAACGTTCTCGCAAGCACGTAGATTATTTTCCTTAATATAGAAGAGAGTTTGTTAAGTATGTTTCGTAATATTTACCATTCCAACTTAGGAGGAAGTACTTTGATATAATTTTTTTTATACCATGGTTTCTGTATTCGTCAAAGTGTAAATAATATGTTTTTCTTAATATATCCCACATGAATGACGCAATGTAATTTAAAATACGGGATGTTTAATAACGTATAAGAAGGAATACAATACAGTACATGAAAACAGTATATCCTACATTAACTTTATTAATGTTATAACCCAGTTCTAGCTTCATGTGCTGAAGAGGTTAATTAAGATTACAACCAAAGAGTAAAGTTATTAAATTGAAAAAGAGTGGCAACTCGATGATAAAATATGCATGTATGGAAAGTGCTGCCACCCAGAGTTTAGGCGGTGAACTAAAGTTGAAGTAATATATATACATATCTACATGTGTATGTGTAATTACATAGAATTTTCTTTTACTATGAAAGCTACCCTGAAATATAAAAAAAAACATATCAGCTGATAATTAAACAATAATAATATCAGCCTAACATTGAAACTTGAGATAATTTTCAGAAAAGTATCAATAACCGAAAATAGATCGATGACAATAAGTACCTACGCTAGGAACAAAAAATAACAATTCTCAGTTGTCAAACGTTTGACAGGCAGGACAAAATGGCAGCAGTTAAGTTTGTACAACCAATCTGTAGGCGGCGCGACGGTCAGTAAAAATAAGTAATGTTTTAAGTGTGCCCCCCCAGATTACAACCCACGATCCTTTCCTTTCTCGTAGATTTTAAAAAGGACTTAGAGAAGTACACACAGATAATATCATGACAGAAAGAAATTAAAAAAAAAACTTTATCATTCCATTTGACTGATCGAGTCATCATCTCAGCTCTTATATATCCCACTGTTGGGCTCGAGCCTCCTCCATACTAGAAGGGAAATTTACCTACTATACCACGCTGGTCAGACGTGTTGGTACAAGGTTTTGTTTCTCCTTTTCTTTCTCTTGCATATATGTTTATTCATATTTTATCCCTTAGTCATCTTTTACGGTCACCCACGGGTAAGATAGAGGGGGGGGGGGGAAGGTGTCGTAGATTCTAGTCTTATTCCGTTGATTTTTAATGTTTACGCGAGTATTACACATTTGAAATAAAGCTACTTTTACGGATTCTATCGCGTTTGTATTTGATTTTTAATTTCCCGACGTTTCGAACACTTTACAGTGATCACGGTCATGGGGGGACTCATTCCGTTACTATACGAAAAAATATATGTATTACGTATAAATATACGAGTATAGTTATACGTAATACATATATTTTTATTATATTAATATAAATATATTTAGAAAAAAATATTTATATATGATATATTCATCGTCAACATCATCATCATCATCTCAGCTCATATATGTCCCACTATTCAGCTCAAGCCTCCTCCATAATGAGAGGGAAATTGACCTTCTATAACACGCTGGTCAGACGTCTTGGTTGGGCATAGTTTCAAGTTTTTCTTCTCTTGCATAAATGTTATATGCGTTTTATATCACTTAGTCATCTCTTATGTTCATCCACGGGTAAGATAAGGGGTGGTGAATTATATTCTTACTCCGTCATTACACGGAAATGATATATTTGTACGTATGAATTAGGTATAAATATATTGGCCACCGAAGACAAAGATCGGTTACCGGTGGCCCGATCGCACGGCGAAGAGAGGAGTTTGCATGGTGGGTCTATGAGGTCACACGCCGCCATTTCCGTCACCCCGGACCGATTTGGCGGGGCAAGACGCATCCATAGCCCACCGCAAAAAGAAGGTATAAATATATTATTTACTGAATTTTTTTTTGCAGGCTGTGACTCGACGGTCGCGTCAATCTACTTCGGCGCAATGGTCGAGGTCATTTCGGGGCAGCGTCTTGCCACAAGACGATACAGATGTTGACGATGTATTTTTTGCACCGCTGTCGGCAATGATGCCGCTACAGCACCATGAAGAAGTGGATCAGACTGATGGGACTAAGGGGTAAGTATTTATATTAGCTAGAATGTTGATATTAATAAAAAAAACAAGGTAATTTTTATATAATTATAAATTTTAATATCTTCGTATTATAACATCTCTTTATATACAGGGTGGAAGTGGACCGCTTCCAAAAGCAAAGATAAGTAACCCTACTAGTCCTACTTGTAATGATAGGCTAGAAAAAAAACCGATATGAACGAAAAAAGAATTTTTGTTGTACCTGTATATTTAGGTATATACAAAAAAGTAAGATATTTTGCAAGATATTAAGCTAAATTTTAAACATAAAAGCTAGGCGTTAATTCTATTATGATTGATCTTAAATACAAGTAGTGCAAATCTCTTATTTTTTTTGTTATAAAATCTCAATAAGAATAAAAAGTCCTTCTCAGGGGTACTTTACACATATTTTTTCAAATTCTTTTTATTGCTTATGGTGGCAAATGAGCGAGCTGCACACCTGATGATAAGTGTCAATGCTGCCAATGGATCTTTGTTATACCAAGGGTATAACTAGGCCGCTGCCTACCATTACAATCCCCAAACCCACCCAGTTAGGCTGCCGGATCTCTCGCTCACCGAACGAAGCGCAATAGCACATTGCCATTACTCAAATGTCGATCTGCTGCGAGAGTGTGGTACTACCCCGCGGCTGTAGACAGAAAATTCTCAACAGTGTGGTACTACCACTAATAGATAAATAACCATATAAATAAATTATGAATACAAATAGCATCCAGCTTCATAACAAGCATATGTGGAACTGTCCTATATGAATCGTACGATTTACAGTTCGAACCCAGTATACTCAGCATGAGAGGTAGCTTTTAAACTACAACGCCATCAATTATTTAACTGTGAAACCTTATATAAGATTCAGATTTTATCAAACTATATGTTACCCAGTAACTCGCTATTCCATGAATATTATAGAAAATTATTATATTATAAACAGTTCAGTAACCCGCCATTCCAGTATATAACTGGAACATTACTTACTAAGAAATTGGCTTCCATTATTGTATTTCTATTTAATACCAATTATTGTATTTCTATAAAATACCAAGTGATATTTAAGGGTACCTTTAAATATTACCTGTCAGTCACAACTCTATTATTCATATTGATAAATACTTAAATATGTAAAATGCTAATTAGATGACTTTTCCTTAGTCTTTTCCCGTTTTTCTACTGTAAAATAATTCAAATTATCATGATCTCAGAAGTCTTAAAATTATTGACATTGTTAATATTAGCCCACTACAAAAATGTTTACTTATTAGTCAAGTATTGATTAAACTGCGTATAAATAAATATTTATTTTTAATGGATATCTGCAATATCTTGAAGTAGTTGTTGGCTCATTTACATCCTATAGAGAACACTAGCTATGGAGAAATATATACTAAGAATGGAATTGGCTTAATATGCTGGCTAGACGAATTGGTAGAGAGTTCTTTTTTCTTTACAGTGATAATGCTTATCCGCAATCTTTGTCGTCTCTTACGAAACCCGTGGGATATAATGGAGTAGTAATAAAGCTGTATTACTATACTCATATCATTCTCCTACTCTTATCTCAATTATTTAGGGTCGATACAGTATGTACTCTTCTTTCGTAGTACATATTGCAAAAGTTATTGGCAATAATTTTATGACCGGCCGCGAGACTGACGTCAACCCTCCTTGGGAATGTAATTGTTGATCAAACAGCATTAGATAGAGTTGGCCCAGGTCGTTATAAAGCTCTTAGTCGTCTTTTACGACATCCACGAGCAAAGTAAGGGTTGGTAGTATTCGTAGCCGCTACCACACAGCTTCTGTATTACTATACTATCTCCTATAAATGATATCTATCTTAAATATATTAAAAGTCATATAATCTTTATGTCATCACTCCATTCTCGCTCGCGAATGACGGTCAAAGCGATTTGTAAAACCTATTTAAACTTACCAGAAATTCATAACTCAAGATGAAGCTAATAACGTTAAGCTCGTAAGACTCACTAAGTAACAGCCGCCAACTTAAGCGCTAACTTTAGCTAATAATCATGTTCCAGCCAGATATTCTCATTACGCCATGTTGCCAAGTCGACAGATTAATTAACTCGTTTAGCGCACACTTGATTATTAAAGCGGTTAACTTATAAAATTGCATATATATGTTCTACTATGTTACTTTATAAACAACTTTCAAATATTTGAAGAGATTTAAATTGTCCTACAATAGTTCACGGTAGTGTAAGTGGCAGCACGATTGAGACGGTTTTCCAATAGGTGTGGGTTCGAATCCCACTTGTGACATCATTTTTCGCTCGTAATCGAGTTTTTATAAATAATTATGCATATTAAATGCTAACTTACAATAATTTAAACTTTCAAATATATTTCTACGCCGTGTATGATCAAATACAAGAACTGAGGAAAATTTTCGTACTGATTTGGCCTAATTATACGTAGTCAAATCAACAACTGAATTTGCAAAGAAGCTACACGGTGACGCCGTTAATATCAAGAATTGATACCTTAGCTTGCTTAGTAAGAAAAAGGCAACTCCCACAATACCATGCCAGACTGTGGCTACCCATAAAATAGGTTTAAAGACGGCCGATGCTAAATCATAAGCAATTTTTTTTTTTAGTTTTAAAGGAATAAAATGTTATTTAACGTTTATTGAGTTTCAAAATGAGAATGAAATACGATCAATATCCCTACTAATATATAAATGTGAATGTAAGTTTGTTTGTTACGCTTTCACGCTAAAACTACTCAACCGATTATCATGAAACATTGTACACATATTCTTGGAGGTATTAAAAGTAACATAGGATACTTTTTATTAAAAAAAAAACAAAATTTTTATATGAAAAATAAAAAAAAATGTTTGTCAAAAAATCTCAAATCTAGCTTCTTCAACGCCATCTAACAGTCCAGTAATGAAGTTCCAACCCTGAGTATTGTAATATCGTTGCACTGTATTACCGACGGTCAAAAATAAAAATAGGGGATCAAAAACTTTAGGAAAGTAACCTTTTACGCGGGCGAAGCCGCGGGCAGAAGCTAGTATAAAACAAAATCGCCCGTAAAATGCTTGCGTGCTTAACACAAATATCACTCCTAAGCTTTGTGACAAGGGTCTGTGAAAATGGAGATTAAATCTTTGGAATTCAAGGACATACATACAAAACTATATGTTACGTATAAGGTTCGACAGTTTTATAAGTTATAAAATATTGCTTAAGTTTTAGATATAAAGAAATGTGTTAACACTTATAAAATAACTAGACTGTTAAAAGAGGTACATATTTATATCTGATAATGCGTTTTATTAGAATTATGGCTAGATTTTATTATTGCGTGCGGTAATGTATTAAAAATAAAATAAGTTTACTACCATTTACTGGCACGTGAGATTTGTAAAAACCGCCTAATTTTATTGATTACCAAGAGAATGAGTAACAGCACTTTTAATACCAATTGCAATCATAATAATGCCTTTTTTATAGACCTTTCACTAAGGCAATATCATCAAATAAAATAATATCCTTGTATTGACTTTACAAACACGCAATTAACGCTGACAAATTACACCCAGACTCAGAACAACACTTTGGGGATCGCACAAAGTGATGTCCTTTTTTTTTTTTAGGGGTGGGTTATGGTCGGCGCTCTTCTCGCACCACTCCGTCCGGGGCGACAGAGGGGCGTACGCACGCATACCCGTAACCCACCCACGAACCTCGCCTATGTCGTTGGACCGGCCACTGGAGCAGCGTGAACTTGTCGTCAGTGGCCAGCCCGACGGAATACCCCCTGAGAGGTACCCTCCCCTTGAGCGACGTCCCCCCCCCCGGGGGCGGACGTCGCTACCTCCTCGCGCGGTCAGCCTCTCCGCGGGTGACGGATTAATTCCCCGGTGCAGTCACCCGCGGCCTCGGCTAGGGCGGCATTAGGCGCCGGTAATCGCGCCTACGCCGCCCCAGTCGCCGGCGGCGGTTCGCGTCGTCGAGGAGACGCTCCTCGCGCACGCGCTCCGCCGCCTCACAAAGTGATGTCCTGCGTGCGAATCGAGCCCACGGCACTGGCACGGCAGGTCGGTCTCTTAACCGCTACGACATCTCGAATGTCACATAATCAGTCTAATTACAATAATTATACCATTATTAATTTATTGTTAGTGAAGGTCTATATTTGTCAATAAGCTGATGGCATGATGAATATTAGAATGTAATATTATCTCTTACTAGATATCTTTCTTTTTTCAGGGCGCGGTCACCATTAGGTTCAAGCAGCGTGGAATATAGAAGACCAGAACGAAGCGTGTCTTGGGGTGCGGGGGGAGCACGCATTCATACACCAATGTTGGAGCCACTAGCAGATAACTCTAACAGGAGGCAGTTTGGCATGGGTGTTGTCGGTAGATTCTTTAGGTGAGATAATATTTAGAATTAGTATTCTATTTTTAGGCAGTTAAATCATATCGAGAGATATGAGGGCGCAAACCCTTGGGCTGACTTCCTATTTTCTTCCATTACTAAGGCTGTGATTTAATTATGTCCCTGGCTGACGCGATGACCATTGGCGGCAGTTACCACCTATCATTGGGTGGGGTACTGGCTTGTGTGCGTCTCTCTGTGTGTGTATGGCACGTGCCATTAAAAGGAATATTAAAACGCATAATTAAATATAAATAACAGATTTAAATAAAAAGTGCTTAAATAATGCTTTGTTTAATAGAATATGTTATGTCGGAATACGATGTACCACGCTTGTACATCTGTAAATGTAGAATAGTATGTATATATTACTGCACGACTATAGCCGAAATGCAAAAGGCCCTGTTTTTTGACGTCGGTAAAAAACACACAACAACCAGAACATATTCGATTGCAAATAGTAGTTAGGAGACGATGGTTGAATGGTGGACATAAAATAATTTTCAAGTTACTTAAAAGATTTTTGCGATAAATACTTTAATAACGAAGAATAGCTAATTATTAGGTACCCGTGTAGACGTGTCTGTTATATTTTTAGTCTCTAGTATTTCCGAGTTATGTGTTAACCAATATTGCACGCCTCATAAGCGAAGCGTTGAGGTCTTGCTCTACTCTCGATATATGAAAATCAAGCACTTTTCAAACCTAAAAATGCTTGTATTTTTCTCATATTGCACTTATAGGATAATATTATCATACATATGTCAAGAAAAAACATTCGTTTAAACGTATTTAATATTTTTAAGAAGCAATTATTTTGTTTAAAGTAAAAAAATAGGTGATTAAAAAAATATTCGAAGACGTCGGATAAAATATTCTGGATCTAGCAAGAATACGACCGTAAAAATTAATGTATCAAAATATTTCTTTTTTTAAAAGCTTCTTAATCGCAACGCGCTGTTTCCTTTCGAAAATGGGTTCGTTGTTCTTTTTCGTTTAATTGCAATTAATAAAAAACTAAACTGCTTAGTCATTAGTGTATGTATACCTTAAAAAAAAATTGGGTTCGTTTACATTTTTTAATTTATTTTACTGCATACAAAACTAACGTGTGAGGTTTATAAAATAAAATATTTTCGTTTCCGTTTTATTTCCATTGCTAATTTTCATTCACTTTGCTGTTCGTATCAAATATTTAATACGGAATACATCAAAATCTATTATATCGTGACATATTATTATGCCCTTCATCTGCGTTACTAAAACTCTACGATTGGGGACAAAATGGTGGATCACCATGGTAATAACACGTTCTAAATTTTTAAAACTATCAATGAAATTCGTTTTCCACGTAAATATAAAATAAAATCATTGATTTCTTTTTTCTAATAGTCTTGACGCTCTTGGTCCGCATTTATAATTCTTATCAGTTTATTAAAACACTTTAATATCAAACACGAAAGTTAGTTTATTTCCATTACTTTATATTTTCCGTTTGAGAATTGTATTTTGTTAATTTAGACCGGGCATTCATTTTGTAACCTTGACCCGACTACAGAAATGCTAACTCGAAGATTTTGTAGTTGGCAAGTAATAAAATTAAAATATTTTCAAATCTATAATTTTGTATAATTAGTATGTCATAAGCAAGCATAATTATCTAAGTTTATCTATGTGATGATGGACTAGCGGGAGTTGGGTATGCAGAAAAGAGCATGGAAGTAAAATTAATGCGGTGGAAATGCGATCTCTACGGAAAATCTGTGGAGGTAGGCTGACCGATCGCATTCGTAACGACGATGTAAGAGAGCGAGTAGGTATGAAAGAGAGTATTGGTGTAAAGATGCGAAAGGGAATGCTCCGATGGTTCAGACATGTAGAAAGAATGTCAAACGAACGTCTGGTTAAGAAGATATACAATGCGAAAGTGGAAGGATGTAGGTACCGGGGGAGACGAAGAATAACCTACCTAGATCAGATTGGTCACGTATTGAAAGAAGGTGGAGTCAAGAGTCTCCGAAACCGGCGAGCGTGTATGAAGAGAATTATGAATGTTGAGGAAGGGAGTGAAGTATGCAAGGATAGAGTTCTCTGGCACTCTGTTCTCTCTACCTACCCTGCAAGGGATATGGCGTGATGATATGTATGTATGGACTATGATAGGTATGTATGTATGGACTAAAAATACAATAATCCTTAGAGGCCTGAGGGATTTAAGTAAACGGAGGAAGGGAAATATTGAATAATATCGTATGGCAACCTGTCTAAATCTTTTGACGAGGATATGGGTGACGAGGATGTGGATATGGATACATACAACACAATTCGGTAAACAATACGCTGGTTAATAACTAAAACAGCGATTTTCAAGTATAAATAGGGGAATTTCGTCAACTTTAGTCGAGCAGAAAGAGACTTAAGACTGTAATAGATACGCACGTAATCTTTGCACTTATTTTAGGACAGCGTTAGTTTGACCACTAATCAAACTGGATGAGGCTACCAGCAATAGTAAGCTAGATATATTAAGTACCATGAGGGTAGATAATCCTTTCGCCTGAAAATAAGTAGATGGAAAGAATAGCGGGTAATGTCAACAGTCAGATGATGGCTTTCACAGATAGTTTGGCTTAATATTTGCACTGAATGGATATCTATAACGAGTTATTGTTGAAACAAAAAAAATGCATAGTTTTGTTATAAAAATAATATTACAATCAAAGAAAAATACCTACCTATATGCATTGAAATTTAAATAATATACGAAAATAAAATTTTATTGAATTTTGCTTTGCATGAATTCAGAATGCCATATATTTAGAAGATACTTTGATACACGGGTTAGATGGTTGGTTAAAGAAAAGAATAGAAAAATTGTTCAAATTGACCCTGTTTCATACAGTATTATCGTTTCGTGACAATAACTCTTAACGCACTATAGAGTAATACTAATAATTTTGTTGCAGGCGTTCACTGAGAAAATCAGTAGCACATCAAGAAGAGGTGGTACGACAGTTAGATGAATTAACAGATTACCGGCCGTATTTTACGTGGTGGGTCAGTACGGTACAAACTTTGGTGCTGTTGCTGTCACTCCTCTGTTACGGCTTCGGACCAGTGGGGTTTGGGTGGCATACACATTCGGGACAAGTTCTGGTGAAGAGTTTGAGTTTACAGCAGGTAAGTTACAATCAAACAGTATGATATAATTATTATATGCAGACAAATAAATATATATTTTATAGCATTGATATAGCGACTCACAGATCGCCCACATAGTTTAAAATATCCGACTTCTGTTTGAGTAATCATCTGACATATTTGATTCCTTTATTGTTTTCATTACTAATGATAAACTTATTTTATAAGTCTTGGGCCAAATTAATTAACCAAATTGCATATATTGTTTGTTAAAATCTGAATAGCAATCTCGATATTGATAGCGACTTGTGCTTAGTACGAGATGATGAAACGAAATCTCATCAAGATCTAAATATCTGTGCACATATACACTTACCTATGAAATATAACTATATATTTTATCATTAACCTATTGTATTTTCTTAAATCATCATCATGCTCCTACTCTTATCCCAATGACTTGGGATCAATATATGCTCTTCTTTCGTAGTACATATTGTAAAAGTTATTGGCAATAGTTTTATGACCGGCCGCCTGCCAGACGCCAACCCTCGTTGGGAACGTAATTGTTGACCAAACGGTATCAGATGGAGTTGGTCCAGGTCATTATAAGGCTCTTAGTCGTCTTTTACGACATCCTCGAGCAAAGAAAGTGTTGGTAGTATTCGTTGCCGCAATCACACAACTTTGTATTTTCTTAAGTATAATTTATTTATTAGTATTTTATTGAATATATAAGTTAAATACTAATTTTGCAAACCTTTAAAATATTCATTAGAATTATTACTAATTAGCGATTGATATAAACAGCGCGACTTAATTGTTAATTTTCTATAAATACTACTTAAGTTGTTCAAAACTTAGGTAAATTTAAAAAAAAAATGTTAATAGTTGAAATAAAAATCTAATTTGTTTTCTATGACTTGTGAACTTTATGAAGGTTCTAGAAAAATTTAGCGTTCATAAGAAATAAATTTTTCTATCGTTTACTCGTAAGTGAAAATAGTTAGGCTTTATTTTTATAGATATTTTACGGTTCTTAAGTTAGGTACCAAGATTTATCGGACAGCTTTTATGTTAAGTTCGTATTACTTTTAATAATCACATCAAAATTGCTTTATGGTTTGTTAATAGATTTGTAGACCGTACGCAAAAATAATGGGTAATAAAAAATAGAATAAGTTATTTAATTATTGCCTGCTAATATTTTTGTTATAAATTAAAGTATCACATTATTATTTGAATTTCGATTTAAATTTATTTCTTGGTTTCAATACGGTCAATAAAATCCCAGATAATGGAGTTTTATACGTCTTGACAATGAAAAGAAACTGTCACGTAGCTATATAGCCACCCACAGACCTTATGGTCTGTGGGTATTGTCTATGGCTGTGGGTCTATAGAGTAGCATGCGGCCTCTTCCGTCGCCTCGGACCGATTTAGCGGAGTGTGACCACCTCCATAGTCCGCCGCCAAAAAAAAGTGATATTATATGCGTATGCATATAACATATTTTTTTTTAAGCTCAAGATATATATCGAATAGAAATAGTTGCTTATATGCTTCATATCTTTCCATAACTAAATGGATATTTTTTTTTAACAAATATCAATATATTTTTATATCTGCCAGTTCTTTTGCAAAATAGAATAATAGTGTAATAAGAAATTTATATATGGTAGCGGCTATTACCAATACTTAAATTAATCATGGATGCTGTAAAGACGATTTAAAATCTATACAACGATTTGGGACTATTATATCTAATGCTTTCTGGTCAATAATTATACTTTCAAGATGACATGACTTTAGATAGACAGCAGGTCTTAAAACTATTGAACTTTTACAAGGACTTTTGACGGAAATTTGAAAACGTCATGTGGTGCTCTTGTATTATATTCGATATCTTAGTGTTTTAACGTGTTATATTAGATAATTTTGATGGCATTTTATGTAATATGAAGCGGCGGAACTACTGGGATGTAGTGAATATCATATAAAAGTGATTTACAATGTTTTCGTTTTCCATCTAAATTTCCACAAGATACCATTAACAGTGTGGCCATTGCACTCTGTTAATGGCGACAATTTGACTCGACAATGACTAACTTGAAAGATTAAAAACGTGAAAATATTTATAACTTGACACTGGCACCAATAGCTCGTATATGTAGCTGATTGCCAATATATAAGAAGAAGAAGAAGAACTTTTACAACATATACGATGAAATAATAAGACATATTGAACCATCCACAAATAATTGGGATAATAGTAAGTTTTATAGGTGGTAGGACTGTTGACAGTTTTCTGTCTCCAGCCATGGGCCGGTTCGTCCGGGGCTTGTACGACACTCTCGCAGAAGATCGACATCTGAGTAAGGGCAATGTACAATTGGGCTTTGTTTGATGAGCGAGAGAGCTGGTAGCTCAACTGGATGGGTTTGGTGGTGGGTGTGCTGCTTACTCATTTTCCACCATGAGCTAGAAAAAAAAGTTGATGATGATAATAAATCAAATTGTAATAGACTCATTCCATATTATAATTACTATATGACATCTGTAACGGTTACACTTCTGTTTATCCGTTCATAGATAAATACGTCTATATATAAATTATAAGCCTATTATTTGAGTATAATATATTTCTTTTCTCATAAGGATCGTCATCTTCACAAATCCTCTTTTTTTGTATAATATTAAACATAATAAAGTTATATGAGGCAAAGCTTTTAGACAAAACACGTTTGGCAGAGATTTAATGCTTGAGCTAAACCAAGTACCCTATTTACTTGTAAAATATTTCGGTGATACGCTATTTTAGTTAGAATTTTAGTTAGTTTGTGCAAAAGACAATAAGATCAATGATGTTATAAAGAGTAATTTTTTTTTAAATATTTTGGCATTTAACTTCCATTTGAGAATGAAATTAGAACAATATATTACTGTGTGTGTATTGTAAGAGATAATAATAGGCGATAAAGACTCGGCGATAAAGATGTATATGTATAAGTGAGAAAATTTGATAGTGGTAGAGCCACACTGCTGAGCATCCGTACCGTTGGCCCGTTCAGAGCAGCACCGTATTCTTGCAGAAAATCTACGTCTGAGCAGTAACATTGTGTTGTTGCGTTTCGTTCGGTGAGCGAGAAAGTCGAAAGCCTAATTTAGGTGGGTTTCGGTTGCTAGTCACCTAGGTGTACACCCGCTTGGCCACCGAAGTTAAAATCGAGTACCGGTGGTCCGCTTGCACGGCGAAGAGAGAAGGTTTTACGGTGGGTCTATGGGGTCACGCGCCGCCTTTCCGTCACCCCGGACCGATTCAGCGGGGCGAGACGCACCCATAGCCCACCAATAAAAAAAAAAAAATAAGGTGTACACCCGCTACCGCCAAGGTCTGTTAGCCATAGAGCACCGACGAGTAAGTAACACATACAATCAGATGAGCTTCCTGCTCGTTTACAGTAATAAAAAAAATATGTTTCATTTTAAGGCTTTTGTAGCGTTGCGATTAGAAATAACCCAACCGTGGTAATTATGGTATTAACCATTCTTATGGTGGCCTATATATAACGCCAAAAATAATTTGTTTTTCAGCAAAATTGAATGTAAGCTCTCGATTGTGCTTGTAAATTACCATGTGTTTTAAATTACCATTATCTAGAAACGTATGGGTCTGACATGAACTGCGTTCAAAAGACCCTATTAAAATAAAGATTTAAAAAATAACGGCATTCGTAACGACGATGTAAGAGAGCGAGTAGGTATGAAAGAGAGTATTGGTGTAAAGATGCGAAAGGGAATGCTCCGATGGTTCGGACATGTGGAAAGAATGCCGAACGAACGTCTGGTTAAGAAGATATACAATGCGAAAGTGGAAGGATTTAGGTACCGAGGGAGACCGAGACTAACCTACCTAGACCAGATCGGTCATATACTAAAGGAAGGTGGAGTCAAGAGTCTCTGAAACCGGCGAGCGTGTATGAATAGAATTATGAATGTTGAGGAAACGAGTGAAGTATGCAGAGATAGAGTTCTCTGGCACTCTGTTCTCTCTGCCTACCCTGCAAGGGATATGGCGTGATGATATGTATGTATGGACTAAAAATATATGGTGTATGTTTAAAAAATAAAAAAATGTAGAAACATAATTTACGTTATACGAATGAAGCAGGAATCAAACTAGATTCTTTATATTTATAGACCGTATTTTAGCGCATAGAGTATATTATAATTATACTCCTTGCTTTAAGATGCAGTAAATATTTCCTATATATAAACGAAGCGTTACTTCAAATGTGTAACTAATATAACTATTTAGAACTATCCATTGTTGGACGACGTCGATAATAATGGATATGTATAATTCCATAGCAAAGCGTAATCCCATAACTCAAGATTTGTATCTCATTAAAATTGCTTCCTATTTATTGCTAGTCATGCTATTTTTAGAAATAACACGAAATATGGCTATATTTTCATCACTGCTTATAATTAAAAAAAATAAAAAGCGCGAGGCATCAAAAGTAAATATTATCATAAATATATAATATCTATTGATCACTATTTCCGTGTGGTGACGGAGTAAGAATACTATTCACCACCCCAAATCTTACCCGTGGGTGATCGTACGAGACGACTAAGGGATACAAAACGCATATAAAATCTATGCGAGAGAAGGAAAACTCGAAACAAAACCCTATACCAACACGTCTGACCAGCGCGGTATAGTAGGTTAATTTCCCTCCCATTACAGAGGAGGCCCGAGTCCAACATTGGGACATTTATGGGCTGTGATGATGATGATGATTGATCACTATAAATTAGAGAAATATTACTGAGTTTTACAACGAGTACTGAACATATTTCTTCCGTGTGGTGACGGAGTAAAAATACAATTCACCACCCTCTATCTTACCCGTGAGTGATCGTAAAAGGTTTGTAAGGTATGTAAAACGCATATAACATCTATGCAAGAGAAGGAAAACTTGAAACAAAAACCTATAGCATCCGTACCGTCTGACCAGAGTGGTATAGTAGGTAAGTTTCCCTCCCATTATAAAGGAGGCTTGAGCACAACAGTGGGACGTATATGAGCTGAGATGATAAAAAATATATTCAGACTCTAAATTATTGACATATAGCATTTAATATGCTAGGTTAAAAAATTAAAAAAAAAAAAAAAAAAATATTTAGCGGGCCACCGAAGACAAAGATTGGGTACCGGTGGCCCGCTCGCACGGCGAAGAAGAGGTGCTTGCAGGGTGGGTTAATGGGGTTGCGCGCCGCCTCTTCTGTCACCCCGGACCGATTTGGCGGGGTGCGACGTCCATAGCCCACCGCAAAAAAAAAAAAAAAAAAAAAAAAAAAAAAAAGGGGTGCGACGTCCATAGCCCACCGCAAAAAAAGAAAAAGGGTAAAAAAATATTTGGGACTCGAACCCAAACCTATTAGTAATCCGTTCCAATCATCCCACGTGTGAGCTGTTTTGTGAAAATCAATATTCAGTTCATATTATTTTGTCATCTTTATGGGAAACGTGTGCTATTTTATAAATATCCTAGCATGTTAAATCTCAGTGATTTAGGTATAAGAGTCGTGTTGTTGTTTATAGTTTATTTAATACAATTGAAAGATCTTCTTGTAATATCAAAATAACAGTTCAAATTACTAAAGTGTAGCATTTAATATGCTTGATTATCTATTAAAACCTGATTACGAAGCGAAAAACGATGTCACAAGTGGGATTCGAACCCACACCTAATGGAAATCCGTTCCAATCGTGCTGCCACTTACACCACTGTGAACTATTGTAGGATATTCAATTCTTGCATCGTATTATATTTTCGTTTTTAAGGAGACGTGTGCCATCTACCCGACATTTTTTACACATTGTACAGGCTTAAAAAAAAAAACAAGCTTAATACTCAAACTTTGCAGCTAAGATTAATACAATCCTAAACCTTACAAACGATGACACAACTCTGGTATTCAAATTACTGAAAAATGATTGTCACAAGTAGGATAGTGCTTTGCAGGATTGGAACGGATTTCCAATAGGCGTGGGTTCGAATCCCACTTGTGACAATCATTTTTCGCTCGTAATCGGGTTTTTAAAAATAACACTTATTTTAATGCATATAAGGGGGCCCTTTGTCAATGAAGTAAGAATACAAATCATTACCCCCTATAGTACTCATTCGTGTCGTAAAAAAAGACTAAAATATATAACATACATATAAAATCTATGCAAGAGAAGAAAACATCGATGAAAACTCTAAATAAAAGTCTATACCTACACGTCAGACCAGGGTGCAGTAGTTCAATTTTCCTCCTATTATGAAGGAGGATCGAGCCCAGTAATAGCTTATATAGTACCTGAGATGATCAACAGCCTATTCAACAACATCCACATTTAAGCATAGGTCCGACGAAGAGGAAATTATACCATAATCGCCACATTCCGTAGGCGAGTTGGTAATTGCCGTTTGTATTATAAAGTGAAGAGTACCGCTGTCCACTCACTTGTGTTATAAATTGAAGAATACTACTGTCCACCCCTTAGTGTTCCCTTAGCCAGTTTTTACGACTCTCACGAAAAATGAGAGCTGGCGATTTGTATTCTTAACTAAACCGTTTTAAAATATATAACAAAAACTGTATTTTTAAATATTTTGATGGGTTTTTCTAACAGGTAACTTAGTATTTTCGATTAAAAAAAAGAACAAAGTATTATGCGTTAAAAGAAAATATCTTCAAACTTCACACTTTTTATAGGAATAGGAAAATAATAATTATACCTTGTATTAAATTTTTCACGAAAATAGACGGCTATGTAAATTTTGGTTCTCTGTTAATCTAAAAAAATATGAATTGAGTACATATAGTAGCACCAAACTAAATAATGACGCGAGCAAAACGAGAATCTTTTCAACATTCATGGTCACCGTAGGATCTCCTTACCGAAACTTCGTTATAGTAAAAACAGAAAGAAAATACAATAAAATCCGAAAACAATAATTTTATTTATCAATTAAAAACATTTATTAATTAAAAACATTTATTAATTAAAAACATTTATTAATTAAAAACATTTATTAATTAAAAACAACTATTAATTAAAAGATCTTTCTTGAACTATTATTATCATCTTCTAGTACACTACGCATCTATTTTTATACACTTCAATATTAACAACAATTAATAAGTACCTGCCGACAAAGGGGGGCATTCATTGTGAGGCAAAGGAAAAGCGACACAAAGTAAGAGTATTAGTGAGCGAGCTTCAAATGTAGGTCACACAGGCTTTGTGCGCGTCTCTTTTGTCTGCTTTTTGCTGCTTAGCAATCTTTTACGATGCTATCTTTTAGTGAATGACCGCAAAAGGTTCCCATGTAATTCAGGCTCAGACTTTGTGGTCAGCCTCGGAACATATACATATTACATCTTTAGCTAATCAAACTTTTGATAATATTGGTACAATTTAAGATACCTAATATTATATATATTTTCTGTGTCAAAAGAAAGATTCAGTTTGCTATCTTGGTCTACTCTTAGAAAAAAATTTTTCATTTGTCGAGCATATTAAAACTGTAGGTGAAAAAGCGAAACGAAATTTATATGCGCTTACTAGAATATCAACGTCTACCTGGGGCCTTCGTTTAAAATACACTGAAAACTAAATATATGGCCACATATTTGGGGTGTATTTGTTACGCTGCACCCGTTTGGGCTGATAGGGCTACCATAGGGTCAGCTCGCCTTAAATTATTACAAAGCCAACGATTGGCCTTAATATTCTTGTGTAAAGCCTACAGGACGGTCAGTACCGAGGCCTTGCCAGTACTCGCGGGTGTACTTCCGGTTGACTTGGAGATTCAGAGACGGGCATCAATGTATTACACGACAAGGGAAAATATGAACACAGATTTCCTTCTACCGCGCGACCGTAATAAAATCGCTCGATTGTTTGCACCGCAGTCCGTTGTCTATGAAAAACTTTTAATTGAATGGCAAGAAAGATGGGATTCATCATCGAAGGGCCGTCACCTCTATCTATTTTTCCCATGCGTCCGCGAGCGCCTAGAGAGAGTGTGGCTGGAGGTTGACCATTTTGTAGCCCAATTTCTAACTGGCCATGGCAACTTTAAAAGTAAACTATTTTCTTTTAAACTCGTACCTTCACCACTATGTCAATGTTCTACAAATAACCGCAAGTATGAACAATCAGCACATCACATTCTCTGGGAGTGCGATCTCTGGCGTAACGAGCGCGACCTTATGTTAGACAGTTTGCAAGTAACATCTGGAGTAGTATACTATACGGATCTTGTAGCAACTCGAGAAAATTTCCGTGCGTTTAGGCGTTTCTGCCATACCTACTACTGCAACCAATCTTAAGGCTCACATATAGGCCCCGTTAAGTTATACCGTATCCGTGGTGCCGTACTGCTGCGCTTATCGTAACTGTACAACCCTTTACTTATTGGCTGATTAGTCAATATTGCTTTCTGTCTCTCGCTTTGCCTGGGAGGGAAGTGGAATCACTCTTTTCCAACTCCTCCTCTTTAACTTTTCTAATTAAATTTGTTGCGGGTTCCAAGACAATTAAAATCATTTTCCGGGACTGCTTGAGGGTCAAACCTCGGTGTCATTTATAGTGACCATTGTGGATCCTGGCTTACAGGAGTTACAATGGTGGGAATGTGTGGTGGCATTAGTCCCAAAAAAAAAAAATATTTTCTGTGTAGTGACGGAGTAAGAATACAATTCACCAACCTATATCTTAACCCTTGGGTGATCGTACAAGACGACTAAGGGATATAAAATGCTTATAACATCTATGCTAGAGAAGGAAAACTCGAAACCAAACACTATACCAACACGCCTGACCAGCGTGGTATAGTAGGTAAATTTCCCTCCCATTATGAAGGAGGCTCGAGCCCAACAGTGGGACATATATGAGCTGAAATGATGACGATGAATATTATTTAAAAAAATATTATATATTTTTAATATACTCGTACCTAAGCCATTTACGACGCAAATTACCCATATACCTTCCCATAGTTATGCTTAGGTTAACTATGGATTATCTAGTATATTGTTATGTTTTTTTATTGCTTATGCAAGAAGTATACTTCATAGGAAGTGTTATTGTGGCTCATGGACCTTCGTAATACTAGTGCTACAGCTAGACTACTGCCGATCAATAAAAAAAAAAAAAAAAAAAAGCTCCAAATCCACCCAGAAAGTTGGCCTTTCTCGCTTACCAAACGAAGTACAATAGCACATTGCCACTGCTGCTGCTGCTGCTGCACACTCAGACGTCGATTTTCTTTTTCTGCGAGATTTTGATACTACCCCGGACGAACCAGCGTGCGGCTATAAATAGAAAACTGTTTACAATGTGGGCCCTACCATTCATAAATATATACATACATTTATGAATTGATGTTCTTAATTACATCTCATCATTCATCATTTACATCTTATCTCTTTGACTGCACAGATGGCGTAGTGGTTAAGATACTGACCTTCCGTGCCAGTGCCGGGGGTTCGATTCCCACGCAGGACAATACTTTGTGCGATCCACAAAGTGTTGTTCTGAGTCTGGGTGTAATTTGTCTGCGTTAATTGCATGTTTGTAAAGTCCCCCGCGATACAAGGATTATTTTCCTTAGTGCAGGGAGGTGTAAATAAAAAAAAAAAAAATCTTACGCTATTTCAGTAGATCATATTAGGAGTATGTTTCTCTAATATAATCTCTATACCTATTTGGAATACTAATGCTACAGGGATTGCCTTACTGACATACATACAATAGGAAATACGATCTTCACTTACTTTTACTTAAGAAATAAAACAGTTTTCTTTATGTATATAAGCGTGGCCCATTTATAGAGGTCAAATATTATTTTCAGTTTTAAAATATTCCAATGATTAATTAAAACAATGAAAGTGACTTGTATAAAAGTTATGTCCCTTTTTTAAAAACTATTTTCTTAAAATCTCAACTTTTATAGTAGAACTTTCCTAGATATAAAGTAATTGCACTAAATCGGCTTAAATTTGGTGTGAAAGTGGAATATATGTATCATTAGCTAATAAAAACCTATTTTTAAGAATAATGTTACCTAATAAATTAAAAGGACCAGAAAATTAAAAATCAAATACAAACGCGATACAATCGCGAAACGCGAATCCATAAAAAAAATAGTTTTATTTCAAATGTATCCATAAATAAATAGTTTTATTCACGTAGACATCAACAATCATTGTGCTAACAATAATCATTGAAGTGGGCAGTAGGAAGAATCTAAGTTCAATTTAAGTAATTCTCCTGAATGATGATGATTATGATGATGATTGAGTAGGAACTCTTATCCCAATTACTTGGGGTCGATACAATATGTACCTACTCTTCTTTCATAGTACATATTGTAGAAGTTATTGGCAATAGTTTTATGACCGGCCGCCTGGCAGACGTCAACCCTCCTTGGGAATGTAATTGTTAACCAAATGGCATCAGATGGAGTTGGCCCAAATCGTTATAACGCTCTTAGTCGTCTTTTACGACATCCACGAAAAAAGTAAGAGTTGTTAGTATTCGTAGCCGCTACTACACGGCATAGAACAATTTAAGTAATACACATACAAACAATATTTTATCAACATTACCATTAATATAACGAATAAAATAAAAGATATGTAGTTTCATAAAAATTATCCTTTCTCCAAATAACTTCTATATTATATTTTATTTACAGGTCGAGTGGGAAGAACCAGCATCGTTTTGGCTTGGTCCGAGAGCAGCGGACTTAATTCATTTAGGAGCGAAATTTGCACCTTGTATGCGACGTGACGCCAGGATAGCACGGGCGATAGCAGCTTCAGCAAGAAGAGAAAGAGACACTGCATGCTGCATACGAAATGATGATTCTGGTTGCGTGCAGTCTTCTAAGGCTGATTGTTCGGTGGGTATAAAATCTATTTGCTACTAAACATATTATTAATTTTGATTGATAGGAATCCAGCCATACCTGAAATCAAACCCCGTATTTATTATCTAATTATAAATTTCACAGAATATTTTAGTATTTATACCAAATGTATGTCTTTTAAGTAGAAAATGATTAATTTGCTGCCTACCAGCCACGTTTATAACTTTGTGGGTTTTTTGTCAATTATTGACCATTTTGTCCATTATTGTATTATTGACTTTCAACGAAGTCAAGGAATCGGTATCAGCCCAATATGGATGTAATGCGCCACTGAGACTGAACCTCAATACTCTTTTATCACCACAAATGGTTCGAGCGAGATGCGTCTAGGACCACAGAATGTCAAAAAAATAACGGAATAAATCAATTGTTAATTACATTCATGTTGAATTCCACTTAAGTACGTTGAGGTTTTAGAGTCAGATGTGGCAACTATATGAACTGATAGTATAGTATAGGCATTCGTACCAATTTATTTTAATAATAATATGATTATATGATTATTAGAAATATGCGTATTATTTAATTAATATTGGCATCAATGGTAATAAATAATGTTAAGTTTGCTATATATATATAATTAACTCTATAAGATGACGAATACATAAAGAGATAAAGAATAGATAAAGACTGATACCTAACTGTAATTTTAAACTAACCTGTTTCTAAGATTGTATAGTATGGAAATGTCCCTTTTGTTGGAGTAAAAGCTGTTATCTAAAAAAGGAGACATACTTAGGTGTAAAAATTGAAATTGAGGAGATAATGATATGTTATGAAATCAAATAATAATTTATGTTCGTTTGACAGAATCTCGTCATTCATAGTTTTTCAGGCTTTCAAAGTCTATTCTTTTAATATTATTTAATATAGTTGTATTCTTTATGTTTTCAATAACTTCCACCCGTGGTTTCGCCCTCGTGAAAATAACTTTTCCAAGGGAACATATTACTGGATCCTAAGTGGTAATCCAGAAAATGATCTACCTATGTGCCAATTTTCATCCAAATCTGTTTAACGTTTTACGCGTGATTGAGTAACAAACATCCAAACATTTTCACAAACTTTCACATTTATAATATTAGTAGGACTATACGCACACTGGTTTCCATTACTCTATATGTGAATTGTTTTTCACAATTAATTAACGATTTTAATTTATGCACATGCTACCACTCAGATAAGAGGATTAATATCAAAGGTAAGTGTAGCATGCTGTAGAGAAAAAATATTTTATATAAATAGTTAAATTTATAAAAATTCCATTTATATATTAACACTAAATTATGTTTGCATTTATTTTTTAGAATACAATATCGACGTGGAAGAAGTGGTCTTCTGGCGTTTCGGGTCCCGGAGGTCGAATATCGGGCTCAGTTTGTGGTTTAGATCCAAAGTGAGTAAAAATATTCTATTGCAATTAAAAGTAAATGAATATTGGGGTACTACCAAAATCATCGATATCAATATCTCGCCCGATAAGTGCAGAGAATACACACACAATTACACGAGAGTGAAATATATTAGACATTGAATACAAGCAAGCTTGTACTCATACCTGGCACTTTAAGCTTGATTTCCTAATATTTGTTGCATTATTATGATATACATATATTATATAGATATACAATACGAAAGTGGAAGGATGTAGGTACCGGGGGAGACCGAGACTAACCTACCTAGACCAGATTCGTCAAGTACTGAAGGAAGGTGGAGTTAAGAGTCTCCGAAACCGGCGAGCGTGTATGCAGAGTTATGAATGTTGAGGAAGCGAGTAAAGTATGTAAGGATAGAGTTCTCTGACACTCTGTTCTCTCTGCCTACCCTGCAAGGGATATGGCGTGATGATATGTATGTACGTATTATACGGTCGAATCCTCGATCAACTTAATTATTAGAAATGTGAGTTTCTTTGTCTATTAAATTAATATAAATATTTTTTTAAGATTTATAGCTAATGTTTCTAAAAGAAAATTAAGTTACATCTATTCATATTTCGTATATGGATGTAGTTTATATTTGATATTTGCTGTGTGATAGCAGCTACGTATACTGGTTCATATACAACCTTTACTTTGCTCGTGAGTGTAGTACATACATACATACATATCATCACGCCATATCCCTTGCAGGGTAGGCAGAGAGAACAGAGTGCCAGAGAACTCTATCTCTGCATACTTCACTCGCTTCCTCAACATTCATAATTCTCTTCATACACGCTCGCCGGTTTCGGAGACTCTTGACTCCACCTTCCTTCAGTACATGACCGATCTGGTCTAGGTAGGCTGGCATCAGTATGGATGAAGTTGAATGGGCGATAAGAAGTTTGAAAAATGGTAAGGCAGCGGGCATTGATATGGTGTCTGCCGAGATGATCAAGCTTGGTGGCTCTTGTGTCTGGGAGGCGTTCCTGTTGCTCCTCAATTTATGTTGGAGCTCGGGAATGGTTCCCAGGGACTGGAATAGCGCAGTCATCGTGCCTTTGTTTAAAAACAAGGGTTCACGTTATGACTGCGCAAATTACAGAGCTATAAGCTTGACCAGTTTGGCAGCAAAAGTGTATGGAAAAATTATTGAAAGGAGAATGAGGATGGTGTCCGATGGTTTACTGTGTGAGACACAAGGAGGTTTCAGGAGTGGAAGGGGATGCATGGATCAAGTGTTCTCTCTGCGCAACATTGTGGAGAAGCATCTGGCTCTAGGTCAGAGGGTTTTCTGCAGTTTTGTGGATCTGGAGAGAGCATTTGACACGGTTGTACGAAAGGAACTTTGGGACATTTTACCGGAGTATGGTATTAACGGTAAACTGCTACAGGCTGTGCAGTCCAGTTACATGGGCTGTAGAGCCTGTGTGCGGCTGGATGATGGAATGTCGCCTTGGTTTGACGTCAATATCGGCGTTAAGCAGGGGTGCGTTCTGTCAGCCAGGCTGTTTATCATATATCTGGATAAATGTCTCCAAAGGTTGAACGATATGAATGTGGGAGTCCAGATGGGCGACTCAGTGGTCACTGCTCTGCTTTATGCAGATGATGCAGTCCTGCTGGCACAGTCAGCGATTGACCTGCAGACCCTAGTCGACACAATGACAGAAGATTGTAAGAAAAGGGGTCTACGCGTGAATGTGAGCAAAATCAAAATAATGGTCTTTGAAAGAGATAAAACCAGAACAGATGTAAGAGTAACAATAGGTAATGATGTACTAGAGCAAGTGGATGAATTTGTATATCTTGGATGTGGATTTAGCCGAGATGGAAGGTACACCACTGATATAGAGCGAAGAGTGAATGCGGGAAATAGAGTGAACGGAGCGTTGGGGCAACTTCTCGGCAGCCACCACCTCAGCCAGAAGGCACGTGTAGCAATACATAACGCAGTGCTTGTCCCAACATTACTGTATGGAAGCGAGAGTTGGGTATGCAAAAAAGAGTATGATAGTAAAATTAATGCGGTCGAAATGCGATCTCTGCGGAAAATCTGTGGAGTTAGGCTGACCGACCGCATTCGTAACGACGACGTAAGAGAGCGAGTAGGTATGAAAGAGAGTATTGGTGTAAAGATGCGAAAGGGAATGCTCCGATGGTTCGGACATGTGGAAAGAATGCCGAACGACCGCCTGGTTAAGAAGATATACAATGCGAAAGTGGAAGGATGTAGGTACCGAGGGAGACCGAGACTAACCTACCTAGTGAGTGTAGTAAAACATGATTAAGAATTATTTCCACTTGCACCAACTCCACTAGTCATCGTAAGCCAAGGAAGGTAGACGTCAGACAGGCGGCTGTTCATAAAACTATTGCCAATATTTTTTGCAATATTTACGATGGAAAAGTAATATCTTTTGCGTCGACCTCAAGTAATTGGAATGAGTGCAAAGTAATGATGATCTTGAAGAATAGAAAATACCAATTGTAATTTACCAATTGTGCAATTATCGGTATTATATCCGACGCATTATATGGATAGATATTTCTGAACAGCAGTATTTTATTTTGCTCAAGCTGTTACGTTTCAAGAATGTTTTTAAACGCATTTATCGAACTATGCTTTCTATATTATAGTGACATCGCGATTATTAGTATCCCAGCAATACTGATAATTATAATTCAATAGTTTTAACATCAACATTGTTTAATATATTATAAAAAGCAACTGTTAAATATTAGCAAATAGATTTTTAAATTTATTAATGCAGATTATTAAATTTATTAATTGCTATTTCTCCTAAAATCAACTCATTGTTTAGGTCAATAATATAATTAAGGAACTAAAATATTAGTCTATTTCACATCTGTAATTAAAAAAATAAATAAAATATTGTAATCAAAATAGTGGAAGCACTACAAGGGAAGGCCCACATTGTATGTTTTCTGATCAAAATGATGATGTAAAAAGGCTAATGTAATATCGCGGGAGATATAACAGAATCGTGGCTTTGGAAATCTGTAGTTTCTGCCGAATCCTCTATGAGAAAGGTATAAGTATATATCATTCATAATATAAAATATATTTTTCAGGTTTTGTGAAGCACCAAGATCAATAGCACCGCACGAATGGCCAGACGACATTACAAAATGGCCAATCTGTCGCAAATCACTTCTGGATGGGTCAGCTGCAGCAGGTCGGGCAGGTCACGCAGCAGAACATATGGCTTGTGAGGTTATAGGTCATCCCTGCTGTATAGGAGTTCATGGAGAATGTGTGATTACAACTAGAGAACATTGTGATTTCGTCAAAGGATATTTTCACGAAGAAGCGTCTCTGTGTTCTCAGGTAAGGTTTATAGTTCAATTATATATTCTTTTTATTATATATAACCAGCAAGTTGGATATTTTAATGTTAGGCAAATTACTATGTCTATAGTTTAAAAATCTACGAGACGAATCTATGATATTTAAAAGTATCTGCGCAGGAAATGGAACAAGTTTTAGGGTTCTTGTTGCGTTTTAATTTTGTTTTTCTTATGTCGACGTGAATGAAGATCCATCCAAGAGTACTCAAAATTTTGATATGTTCGGTATTATAAACATAAAATCAAAGACGATAAAATGTGTAAAAATATTTTTGTTACTATAAGCAATAATATCATACTCGCGTAAACGTCACGAATGATTAAGTTCTCTACGTGTTATTTTTTTAAACAGTTATATCTTAACGATAGTAGAAAACATTGAGAGGAAATCTTTATTTCTCAGAGGAAGTATAATTTTCTCAAAGTGAAATTGACCTACTATACGTAGGTCAATGTCACTTTGAGGAAATTGACCTTGACAAAATTGACCTACTATACTTAGGTCAATTTCTCTATGATGGTGGAGAAAGCACAAGCTCATCAATTGCACATATATAAGCCAAGATAATGAAATGATGTTATTGATGTTTTAGGTCTCCTGCCTAGACGATGTATGTGGAATGCTACCATTCATGAGACGTCGACGTCCAGATCAGTTATATCGAGCATGGACATCGTTATTCGTTCACGCGGGGCTCTTACATTTAGCTGCAACTTTAGCATTGCAGTGGCTGTTTATGAGAGATCTGGAGAAAATGGCTGGTCCAGTCAGAATAGCTGTAATATATTTAGGTAGCGGTGTTGCTGGTAATATGGCGTCGGCGATATTTGAGCCTTATTATAGGGCTGAGGTGAGTTTAAGAAAATAGCTATCTGTAAATATAGTAAAAAAGTTTTTTTTTGCGTGTTGCAAACGAGCGTGAAGGACATCTGATGGTAAGTGTTACTGCCGTCCTTGGACCTTTGCAATACCATTACAAACCCAAAAATCAAAAGTATCCAGAAAATTGGGCTGCCAGCCCTCTCGCTCACTGAACGAAGTGCACACTGCCACTATTTAGATGTCGATGTTCGAGAGTGTCGTACTATCCTGGACGGGCCGGGCCGCGGCTGTAAACATAAAACTATTAACAGTTTAGCTCTACCACTAAAATGTCTAGATGACACACATTTGCCGAGTATCTTTTTTGATGTTAATCCAATTACTTATTCACAATTTGGTTGTCATCATACATGTAACATCCACGGTTGTCTAATTGGTTACAGTTAAAACGAATTTCGCATAGATGTGGGTTCAAGTCCCATAGTATTAATTTTTCCTTAAAAAATAAGTTTTTATATGTATTATTGTGTTGAATGCACTTAAATAATTGATTTTCACTATAAAACTACATGAGAACAACTAATAGTATACAAAATGCCAATATTTGCTTCATTATAACTATTATTAGTTCAAACATTAGGAATAGTTATACTGATTAGAAAGAAATCCTCACGTTGCAAAACTACATAGATAAAATAGTCATAAGCAGTTTGACGATGGTTTTTAACTATTATTTAAGGCTAAAACACATCATAAACACATTTTATTGACGAAGATATTACTTAGATTTGTCATAAATATTTCAATGTATTCAAATAGTCTTAGTAACATAATTCCTATAATTTTTGATTCCGATCTCTTAGTTTAATGACGTCATAGGTCTCCCCAAGGGCCTTAAATCCATGATCGATCGTTTTTGATGGGAGTTTTGCTGCTTATTCACGTGATAATACGCTAGGCGATTTTTACAACTACTTACAACAAAACATTTTTGATTATATTTTTATATGTATAAATTTGATTTTATTTTAAGTGTAGTTTCAAAATTATAGAATCATATAGTAATATTTTCCGTATGGTGACGGAGTAAGAATACTATTCACCACCCCATATCTTACCCGTGGGTAATCGTACGAGACGACTAAGCAGAAAACTTGAAACAAAACCCTATACCACCACGTCTGACCAGCGCGGTATAGTAGGTTAATTTCCCTCCCATTACGGCGGCGGCCCGGACCCAACAGTGGGACGTTTATGGGCTGTGATGATGATGATGATGATGATGATGGTAATATATGTTATCGCCGTACGTGGTAAGAATACAATCACTCACCTCCTTTCGTGCCCGTGGATGTCGTAAAAGATGACAAAGGGATTTAATATACTTGAAATTAAACCCTATACCTACCTGTATTGCTTGTATTGCTTGTGTATAGCAGTGGGACTTATACGAGCTGAGATAATGATAATGATGAAATGATGATATATTATTTCAAGCTTCTAATGGAAGTATTGTCATTAAATTTTCAGGTTGGACCTGCCGGATCACATTTTGGACTTCTAGCATGTTTAATAGTCGAAGTAATAGGGGCATGGCCTCTTCTGAGGCATCCAAAGCGTGCTATTTTCAAATTAGTCTGTATAGCATTTGCATTGTTTCTCTTGGGGCTGTTACCCTGGATTGATAACTTCGCACATGTATTCGGTTTTATATTTGGTTTTCTATTAGCATACGCGTTATTACCGTTCATAACATTCGGATCGTATGATAGAAGAAGAAAAATTGTGCTCGTATGGGTGTGCATATTGTCAGCAGTAGGATTGCTATGTGCACTGGTGACGTTATTCTACGCTGCACCGGCGTATGAATGCGAAGCGTGTGCATACTTCACATGCGTACCATTTGCCCCGGATATGTGCGCATCGAAGTATGTACGGGTGCGACAGCTGGATGGGGTATGACGGCGCGCGGCCCGGGCGCCCCCGCCGCCGCCGCCGCCCCCCCTATCCGCGCCGCCGACATGCCCCGCGCGCCCAGCGCCCACCCGCCGTGCCGCCCAAGCATAGCCCTCGCCCCCGTCGCCGTCGCCCAAATTACTTCACATCGTCACTCTTGAAAAAACATATTACGCGATATCAATTTATTATAGAGCGCACTTTATCGTCTTAAAATTATTTCAAAGGACAAGTCGCTGCTTTAAAAGAATAATGACACAATCCACGAAAAACTTATTCACGAGAGATATTTGTTTATAATATTCGTCATTTATTGAATTCGTCATTACAGAATGCAAATTCAATATCATAACAACGAATGCTTCGTTACTTAAAATCTAATTGCAAGGTTTACGACTTGTGATAGCGTTATTTTTATAATGACTATTTTCGATTATGATTATTAATTTATCGCTATCGAGTGTACTTAATGTATAATGGATTTTGACATTATTCTACAAAGTAGCGCAGTGATGCGCACCTCACATAATGTGAATATTGACTGTGGATAATAAAATGTTGCAATAATATTTTATCGGATAAGCCGAGAACGTCTTTAACTTGAGTTATATATGTATTAGGTATCACATCACCACTGCCCAAATGATTGTACGTGTCAATAAGAGAATTCGCTATTATTTAAGCGATCCTTTTAAGATTTTATAATCGTCAAACTAGGTTATTGTAAAGATGTAATGATTATAATTCATCGTATAATTTATTTATATGGATATTAACGTAAAGTTATTGTTGCGTGTTTGTTGTTATTTTATTTTATCGCGTACGCTTGTCTCTGTATTTTACTTCAGCGAGATTACATTTATTCTAGAAGTATTTTAATTTTTATATTTCAACGTGTATTCTATGAAGTGTTAAGTCTTAATAATTATGTTATAATGATTTAAATTTGATGCTTTTCAAATGATTTTAATCAATGAAATTTATTAATACAAGTAAATTAATCATAAATAAAAATCAGAAATTCCAAAATAATAAGGGCGTGACTTATCTGGCAATATTCTTTGTAAATATTCTGTAATATAAAAAAAAAAAACATTGAAACTAATTCTTAATTGCGTTTAATTGGTTTCCATGTCTGCATTGTATAATTACCGGCCGTAAGGTAGAGCGAAAATAAGAAATTGAAGGGTACAGCCATCAAATGTGAAGGGACTTTAATATATATATATATATATATATATATATATATATATATATATATATATATATATATATATATATATATATATATATAACACCGTTAATTTTTGATAAGATAAACATTACTAAATAACATACGTCAGCCTTAGTTTGATGATTTTGAAGGAACTCTTTAAGATATTCTCGTTCTGCCCTTACAGGTACGGCATTGCATTTCACTAGGTATTATTAATTGTTTATTTAGACATTGATTTCATCTACACAAAACTAGTATTAAAATATTTCAATTACTAAATATTTTTAAAACAATAGCATGTGAACTTATTTATTTGTTTGTGTGACTGAACGTACTACCATAATAATGGCGGATATAAATAAATAATTTAGTATATTACTAAATAATGTAAATAATAATAATTATAATATTTCAAATTTTAAGTTCACTATAATTAAATAAATGAAATCAATCTACTTATAAGTATTCACTATTCAATTTTTGATTTTATCAATTTATATAGCTATGAGTCATTATATTGCTTATAATATTATTATTATTACGTAAAATGCTAATATATATTATTATTATATAACTACAAATTATAATTAAGGTTATTTATTTCACTACAGGCTGGGTAAGAGAAGTTTTATCATTCAATATCCATACCATTTGCATGTTTTATTACGAATTTACATTTAGTACTAGTCACTATGTATGTTAAAATTAATTAATTTTTTAGTTTAAAAACGATGATGTAAATATATAAATTTAATATTTAAACGAATGGTGATCATTGTAATGTAATATTTATTTCACTAAGGAATGTCAATCGAGAGTGTGTTTGTATGTATGTGTATGTGTGAAGGTTTTATACAGACACAGAACCATTATAGATTTAAGTGATTTAATTTAATTGTAAATTTGCGCACATAATTTAGTTACATGAATGGTTTCGTTAGATCGCACTTGATTGGATCAGTTAACTAAATTAACCTATACAAGAGTTGCAAAAATCTATTATTTGATGTCTGATATTTACTTATATACATGTCTACTTAGACATATACATAGTTATATTCATCGTCTTTATTTATTAATATTTTAAAAAATATAATTATAAATTTAATACATATTTCATGATATAATAGTATTATTATGTCAAGGAAAACTTTCTATATCAAAACCTAATAAAGAAATTGCTTATGGTTTGACAAGAAAATAATAATATTTTTAAGTATATTTTATTTATATTAGTTATATCTTGCCTAATATAACACAGCAATCAGTTTTAAAACACTGGGTTACACAGTTGACATTAAAATTACATTCCTCTTGTCGAATATAAGGACAGGACAATGGTTATTATAATTATCTGTAATATTGAGTTTTGACTGGAGATAATTAGCTCACATATTAACCCAAATTGTAATTTATTTGTAATCTGAATTGCATTTAAATCTGCTAAGGAGTTACAGCATTTAAAAAGGAACTAACATGCTCATTATATAACATTAGTATGCTTAATGTCATTAGAATTTATTGATTATGTAATTTGTTTCTCACAATTTTTATAATAATATTCTTCGAGCCATAATGCCTTTCACTTCAAAAATATTATAATAAATAATTTTGCTCATAAACTATATCAGTTTAAATATAAAATACCAGTAAAGTCATTATAAAAATGTTTCAAATGGGATCTAACATAACCAATTTAAAAAAAAGGTGCGTTGCACAAAAAAGTAATGCTTTTTCTAAGTATAAATAATAAAGCGTAAAAGTAGCGTCAATCAAAAGAAAATATATTTTAGTTACATATGTATGTATGCTACGTTAATAGCTTGGCACAAAATAATAATCAATTTAGGGCTTCGATGTTTATTTTCTTGAAATAATTTAACATCATAATTTTACATTTAATATAGTTATAATAAATTAGTTATGTAGACACATTTAATTATTGTGAATTAATAAAATGTAGTATTACGTGTAGATTCGCGGCAAATTCAAAATTTTATTTAGCACTTTTATGAAATAATTCTTTAAAATATTGTATTTGTATCAAATATTAATATTCTTTATATTATACTACTATATATTTGATACAATAAAAATATAACTTATGTACGTATGTAGTTACTTATGTAAATTAATCTTAACTTTGCCGTGAATTTGCACTTATTTTGCTCAGATATTTACAATAAACTTACAAGCAATAAAATTTTAACACCAGTATCCTAAAGTGATAAATGTATGTTTATTAATCTGAGAGAATTTAGTTTAATAATTAGTAATAATATTTATCTATTTTATTTTCATATAATCATTATTTATATATCAAATATATATTTTAAAATCATTGTTACAATAATTTAAAAGCCGTATTATCTTAAATGAATGAAATATTTCAGTTGGATTATTAAAATCAATAGATTAGGTATAGAAAGAAAATCATAATCAATGCTGTTCAAAAACACATCGATAGCGACCAAGATCGAATGCAAATCGTTTTGATACTATTCTTTTTATAAACGATCTAGTGGTTTATAATTCATTCATAGTCAGAGTCAGCATAAATAACTTATCTGATTCAATCAGTCAGAATTCTTTACACAAATTGAAACTTTCAATCATTATTTGATTTTTTCGTCGTTCTTATTTATTTTTAATTAATAAGAAGAGTCGCAATATGTTTTTTCTCGAACATGCTTGGAAATTTGAGCATTATTTTGACAACCTTCTTCGGGATAAATCGAAATTGCTGTACTGACCAAATACATATTATTATTTAAATTTCGAACTGATCGTGAAAAAAAAAACAAATGAACCCTTTAGCACGTGAACTTTAACTTTAGTTTCTCTAGAACTTTAGTTCTACTTAGTACTAATTAGTTTTAATTTCCACGCATTATTAGAGAAAAGTACTATACAAGCCTTGGCCACAACTAGGAATTGATGGAGTTACGTATGTGTACCTCGGCTTCGCCCCGGCCCACATTTACACGCTCGTGCATCAATGCTTCTTTTGCTGGCGGCTGCAGTAATTTAGTATTATCAAACATTTATAATAAACATCAGCAATAGATTTATTATTAAATTAACCATCCATTTTTGTTTAAGTGTTCCTCTTATAGCTATGTATGTCTAAAACTTTTATAACAATCATCTACTAAGTGTCGTCTCATCGAATATCTATACCGTGATTGATGTCATTAAATTTTTTGAATGTATCTTAGTTTTTATCTGTACTCATCCAAATATAAATTACTTCAATTTCTCATTTGAAAAGGCACGAATAGTAGTTATCTACTAATTATTGGAGTTTATTCGTTTGCCATATATACATAACTTATGTCAACGAATTTGAATAATACCATATTGATATGAAATCTAAAAATAAAAGTACAATGATAGTTTACTTTGAAATAAAATGTAGACTGGCAATATATGGTAATCTTTGCTAATACAAAACATTCTTTGATTTTATATTTAAAGTTTTGTTTACCCAGAAATTTGCAAAACCAATTACAAATCTGGAACTACGCTCAGTAGAGCTCATAAGGATTACGCTATATTGCATATATCTATAACTCTATACGGCTAAGTGTGAATATTTTTGTTCACTAAAGGCACACTTTTTTATACTATCTTTATAGTTGTTTTTTTTTATAGCATGCACAATATGAAAATCTGTTTTCAAATCGAAAGTATTATTGTGTATGTTGGTATGAATATATTTAAAGAACTGAGCTGTAATTTAAGCTGCAACTGTCGACATATTGGTAAAATTATTATCAAAGCATTATTAATTCATGTAGTGGATTTTATTTCTCAAACGGCCAAGTATTAAATTATAAATGTGTTTTTATGTAAAAAGTTAATAAAACTAAAACAATGAGACGATTTTGTATAAAGATGTGGTTATATTTTATTAAAGTTTGAATGTGTGTGTAAGGTCTCGATTACTTTCTTTAAAAAAAAAAAACATTGTTAACAGTGAACATTTTCAAAGTGCCCTTGTGACCGGCGGCTCGGTGGACTGTTTCAGAATTTAAGACAAAAAAAAAATTACATAACTGTACATTGTGAACATACACTTAATTATTACTTATACGTTAAGAATGATAAAATAATCTTATTGTAAACTAGTATTAATCGAACAAGAAACCTTATTATCATAATATTGTGGTGTTTTATTTGAAATAGCTCCCTTGTTTTTCGTCAAATCAAATTCTTTGATGAATTTATACATACATACATATCATCACGCTATATCCTTTGCAGGGTAGGCAGAGAGAACAGAGTGCCAGAGAACTCTATCCCTGCATACTTCACTCGCTTCTTCAACATTCAAAATTCTCTTCATACACGCTCGCCGGTTTCAGAGACTCTTGACTCCACCTTTCTTCAGTACGTTACCAATCTGGTCTAGGTAGGTGAGTCTCGGTCTCCCCCGGTACCTACATCCTTCCACTCTCGCATTGTATATCTTCTTAACGAATTTCTTGATGAATTCATTGTTGAATAAAATGACTTATTATCGATGTCGATTATTAGACAGATCCCTTTATCCTTCCACCAGCATATTGACGTTAATCATTGGACATAGGTCTTTCCAATGGGGTAATGGGGAATGCCATAATCACCACGATTAGAAAACGTTCTAACGATCGTAGTTGGTATTACAAGTTACCCAAGAAGGTGCGGTTTTCCGGCGAGCCCTCTGTTGAGTTTTTACAATTACCTCGGGAAAGAAAGAGCTAATTACTCATTGTATTCTTAACTCACTATATGTTATTTACATATTTAAACAAGTAAAAAGACTTTATTATTTATAGCTGTATATATATCATGAGCTTTAAAGATTTTTTTAAATAGTATAGCCACTTATGAATGCAGACAAACCAACTAATAACGTCGTAACGACGACGTAAGAGAGCGAGTAGGTATGAAAGAGAGTATTGGTGTAAAGATGCGAAAGGGAATGCTCCGATGGTTCGGACATGTGGAAAGAATGCCGAACGAACGTCTGGTTAAGAAGATATACAATGCGAAAGTGGAAGGATGTAGGTACCGAGGGAGACCGAGACTAACCTACCTAGACCAGATCGGTCAGGTACTGAAGGAAGGTGGAGTCAAGAGTCTCCGAAACCGGCGAGCGTGTATGAAGAGAATTATGAATGTTGAGGAAGCGAGTGAAGTATGCAGAGATAGAGTTCTCTGGCACTCTGTTCTCTCTGCCTACCCTGCAAGGGATATGGCGTGATGATATGTATGTATGTATGTACAAACCAACTAATTTAAAAAAAATCAGATCTTAAATTCGTTTTCTTTTATATATATCTTCGACACGTTAGTATATTTTCGACTTCAGTGCCAAGGAGTCTGGTAACTAAGTCTGCAAAATTATTTTTCTTGTATCTGCTATAACTAGTATGTTTTACTAATTGGAAATATAGTACCAGTTATTATTAGATGGAGTGTTATAAAACATTTGTTTTTAGTTTAAAAATAATTCATTATGCCATCGATGGCCTCTGTAAGATATCCCATATATGAAAAATATCTACGTTAATCTATTATTATGAATTAAATATTTAGTGCTACGCTTAACAGGTCGGTGAGTAATCATAGTTGCTATCATGAATTTCCAAGGTGCACTCTTGCCTACTACTCTGGTGCTCCCTTAGGCGATTTATATATCACCCGGAAAGGTAAGGAATGGCATCAGATTATATTCTTAATCGTCATTTAATGTAGAGTGTGCAGTAACCAGTAATGTAAATGATTATCTTATATAATCATTTACAAGTTAAGGTAATAATATTCCGATCTTAGCGACCGCGACACGCGACCACGATCCGCGACCGCGAATTGGTTGCGCGACCCAGTGCTTAGTTTGAATTTATATGGGGCACTAAACAAACTCAGAGACCGCGTCGCGCAGCCGGTGGGCGTGGCAGAGTCGCGCGGGGACTGCGAACCGGTCGCGCCAGAGACAGTGCAGTCACGCGACCCAGGTTAAAAATTTAAATAAAAATGGCGGAGTTTTATGAATGTTTGAAAGCAACCCTCGTCTTCATGCGTTGTGAAAATTGAGTGGATCTTCCTCCTTTCTTCCGAAGGAGTAGTATAGACACTAACATATCTTCAAATCATACTAACATATCATCATCTTCTTCATCTTCCAATAGCTACTGAATAACTTTTTTCCAGCTGCGGTGAATTTATCTGATATATCGCTATAATAGAACAAAATCGTCACCCATAAAATTATGAAAAGAGTGGAGAGTCGCGATCGCTTCGTTGTCATCGGAATGCTAGCAGTCACCTCACGCGACCACGGCTGCGTAGTCAAATGATCATACTCGCGCGTCGCGGTCGCTAACATCGGAATGCTACATTTATCAAAACAAATAACATCTAGGTACCTACTCCACCGTTGAAAAACGCCGTGTTCCGGTGGTCTGTTTTTATGGCGTACGTACGTGTACGGCAGGTTTTGGTTGGTCGCGCGCCATTCCTACAGTCGTGGAATTGGGCGGAATGTGACTGCACTATATCTTGTACGCGACATTTTCAATAAAATCCACGAGCTTATCGACATTTACTGATATATATATATATGAATATATATATATATATATATATAACAATCATCTACTAAGTGTCGTCTCATCGAATATCTATACCGTGATTGATGTCATTAAATTTTGTGAATGTATCTTAGTTTTATCTGTACTCATCCAAATATAAATTACTTCAATTTCTCATTTGAAAAGGCACGAATAGTAGTTATCTACTAATTATTGGAGTTTATTCGTTTGCCATATATACATAACTTATGTCAACGAATTTGAATAATACCATATTGATATGAAATCTAAAAATAAAAGTACAATGATAGTTTACTTTGAAATAAAATGTAGACTGGCAATATATGGTAATCTTTGCTAATACAAAACATTCTTTGATTTTATATTTAAAGTTTTGTTTACCCAGAAATTTGCAAAACCAATTACAAATCTGGAACTACGCTCAGTAGAGCTCATAAGGATTACGCTATATTGCATATATCTATAACTCTATACGGCTAAGTGTGAATATTTTTGTTCACTAAAGGCACACTTTTACCACTCCGCCGGTGCGCAGGACCTTTTCCTGCAAGCTATGGCGGAGTGGTTGATAGGTGTAGCCGTAGCCGCGGAGCCGTATTGCGTGCCCGACCGATCTAATTGGTTGAGTAGCAGTGACGGCTCTGTGGCAATCGTCGCCTCAACGTCGTGGCCTTCCCCGCCTCTGTCTCTAAAGGACAGGGGTGATGGATACGTCGCGGCGGACTGGGGAGAGGTAACGCTTTACGGCGTGTACTTCTCCCCTAACAGGAGTGTGGCAGATTTCGGGGCCTCCCTCACCAACTTGGAGGCCTCGATACGGCGACTGGCACCGCGCCAGCTCTTCGTAATGGGGGACTTCAACGCCAAGTCTATGGCGTGGGGGTCCCCCAGGACGAACGACCGCGGGCGGGCGGTTGAAGAGTGTGCGGCGTCACTGGGCCTCTGTTTGCTGAACAGGGGTTCAGTGCATACGTGCGTGCGGCAGCGGGGTGGGTCGATAGTGGACTTGTCGTTCGCTAGCCCCGATGTCGCACCACGTGTGAGGAGCTGGTATGTCCAGGAGGAGGTTGAGACCCTATCCGACCATAGATACATTCGGATAGAGGTCTCCCGGACCCTCCGCCAGCCCAGCAGGGGTCACACGGCAGACGGAGCTCCCGCTTTTCCGCGGTGGGCTGTGGGTCGACTTGATCGGGACCTACTGGTGGAGGCAGCCATTGTGCATTCGTGGCTGCCGTCACCGCCCTCGGTGGACGGGGTGGACGCCGAGGCTGGCCGCATTCGCTGTGCATTAACGCAGATTTGCGATGCGGCTATGCCCCGTGTACGGTGTCTTCCCCCGAAGAGGGCGGTTCCCTGGTGGTCCCGGGAGTTGGCAGAGCTCCGAGCTGCGTGCATACGTGCTCGGAGATCTTATACCCGCAGTCGGCGGCGTCACCGCGACGCTGAGCGGGAGGGCCAGCTGTACGAGGCTTACCGCAGTGCGCGGTCTGCCTTCAGGCTGGCCATCCGTCAAGCCAAGGACGTTAGTCGGCAGGAGATGCTGGACAGTCTCGAGCGTGACCCCTGGGGTCGCCCCTATCGTGCGGCGCTGAGTAAGCTCCGCGCGCGGGGCCCCCCCCTCACCGAGACTCTCCAGCCCAGCCTCCTCACCAGAGTTGTCGAGGAACTATTCCCACGTCGGACGGAACACACGCCCCCGGTCATGGCACTGCCGAATAGTGACCGGGAGGCCGACTACGAAAGTGTTCCGCCCGTTACGGAGACGGAAATGGGGGCGGCGGTGGTGCGAATGCGTGCCAAGACCACCGCTCCTGGGCCAGACGGGGTACCCGACCGGGTGCTGGCCCTGGTCCTCGAACATCTGGGTCCACGCCTCGGGGGACTGTACAACGCGTGTTTATCGTCTGGGCAGTTCCCTGGGTGTTGGAAGGAGGGGAGGCTGGTACTCCTGCCGAAGCCGGGACGGTCTCCGGACTCGGCCTCGGCCTATAGGCCGATCGTGCTGCTGGACGATACGGGTAAGCTGTTGGAGAGGATCCTGGCTGCCCGTATCGGCCAGCACCTTAGCGAGGTTGGCCCCGATCTGTCGGACGCCCAATTTGGTTTCCGAAAGGGGCGTTCGACGATCGCAGCCTTGCTGCGCCTGAGGGCCGTAGTCGCGGAGGCTGTTACTGGCGGTGGGGTGCTGTTGGCGGTGTCTCTAGACATCGCCAACGCATTCAATAGTCTGCCATTCAGCTGCATCAGGGAGGCACTCCGGTATCACGGGGTGCCTGTATACCTGAGGCGGCTGGTGGCAGACTATTTGGAGGGGCGCAGCGTCCTCTATAAGAACCGAGTAGGGGATGTTGTGCGAACGCCCATGTCGTGCGGTGTTCCGCAGGGGTCGGTCTTGGGGCCGACTTTGTGGAGCATCGGCTACGACTGGGCGTTGAGAGGGAGCCTCCCGCCCGGGCTGGGCGTAATTTGTTACGCCGACGATACACTCGTCACAGCCCGGGGTGGGACGCTGGAGGAGGCGGCACGCCTGGCAACTCTTGGCACCGAGGAGATTGTCAGGCGGATCGAGGCGCTGGGGCTAAGGGTGGCCCTGGATAAGACGGAGGCCTTATTATTCCATGGGCCCCGCACCAGTCCACCCACCGACGCCTCGATCACCGTCAATTCGGTTCCCATCAGCATCCGGGCCCATATGAGGTACTTGGGCCTGGTGCTCGACGGGCGATGGTGGTTCCGGGAGCATTTCCGTCGGCTTGCTCCACGGCTTGTCGGCGCGGCGTCCGCCCTATCCTGGCTTATGCCGAATGTAGGCGGACCCAGCGCTACGTGCCGACTGCTGTACGCGGGGGTGGTTCGGTCGATGGCCCTGTACGGCGCACCCGTGTGGGCGGGGTCCCTGACCGTCCGACTTAGGGCTCTACTATGGCGACCACAGCGGGCCATGGCGGTCAGGGCCATACGCGGATACCGCACGGTGGCGACGGAGGCAGCATGCCTGTTGGCCGGAACACCTCCGTGGGACTTGGAGGCGGAGATGCTCGCCGGACTGTACCGGCGGGTGTCAGCGACGCGGGCAGGGGGCGGCACCATCTCGCTTAGTGAGATGGCCGCTTGGCGGGGCGACGCCCGCCGTGACGTTATTGCTCGTTGGGCAATCCGGCTGGAAAGGCCTCGGTTCGGTGTTCGGACCATCGAGGCCTTCCGGCCAGTGCTGATGGAGTGGTTGGGTCGACAGCACGGGGTCCTTTCCTTCCGACTGGTGCAGGTCTTGACGGGGCATGGTTGCTTCGGCAAGTACCTGCAAACGGTCGTGAGGAGGGAAAGTACACCGTCCTGCCACCACTGCGATTGCGACGAGGACACGGCGCAGCACACGCTCGAGGTCTGTGTGGCCTGGGCAGAGCAGCGCCGTGAACTCGTCGCGATCATCGGTGCCGACCTGGCGCTGCCGACCATCGCTAAGGCGATGCTCGACAGCGTCAGGAACTGGGACGCAGTCGCCGCCTTCTGCGAGACAGTTGTCTCGCGGAAGGAGGCGGCGGGGCGACTCCGAGAGGAAATCCTCTTCGGTGAGACGCTCCGTCGCCGGCGCCTGGGGCGGCGGAGGCGCGAGTATCTGCGCCTAATGCCGCCCTAGCCGAGGCCGCGGGTGACTGGACCGGGGAATAGTCCTTCACCCGCAGAGAGGCTGACCGCGTGAGGGCGACGCCCCGGCAGTTGGCTGGAGCGTTGACGGGGGATGGTACCCGAAAGGGTAACCCGCCGGGCTGGCCACGGAAGGCAAGGAAGCGGTACCAGTGGCCGGCCCAATGGCGATGGGGAGGGAATACGGTGGGTTATGGGGCCACGCGCTGCCCTTCCGTCGCCCCGGGCGGTACGGGCGACGTGTGACCGGGCCATAGCCTACCAAAAAAAAAAAAAAAAAAAAAAAAAAAAAAAAAAAAAAAAAAGGCACACTTTTTTATACTATCTTTATAGTTGTTTTTTTTTATAGCATGCACAATATGAAAATCTGTTTTCAAATCGAAAGTATTATTGTGTATGTTGGTATGAATATATTTAAAGAACTGAGCTGTAATTTAAGCTGCAACTGTCGACATATTGGTAAAATTATTATCAAAGCATTATTAATTCATGTAGTGGATTTTATTTCTCAAACGGCCAAGTATTAAATTATAAATGTGTTTTTATGTAAAAAGTTAATAAAACTAAAACAATGAGACGATTTTGTATAAAGATGTGGTTATATTTTATTAAAGTTTGAATGTGTGTGTAAGGTCTCGATTACTTTCTTTAAAAAAAAAAACATTGTTAACAGTGAACATTTTCAAAGTGCCCTTGTGACCGGCGGCTCGGTGGACTGTTTCAGAATTTAAGACAAAAAAAAAAATTACATAACTGTACATTGTGAACATACACTTAATTATTACTTATACGTTAAGAATGATAAAATAATCTTATTGTAAACTAGTATTAATCGAACAAGAAACCTTATTATCATAATATTGTGGTGTTTTATTTGAAATAGCTCCCTTGTTTTTCGTCAAATCAAATTCTTTGATGAATTTATACATACATACATATCATCACGCTATATCCTTTGCAGGGTAGGCAGAGAGAACAGAGTGCCAGAGAACTCTATCCCTGCATACTTCACTCGCTTCTTCAACATTCAAAATTCTCTTCATACACGCTCGCCGGTTTCAGAGACTCTTGACTCCACCTTTCTTCAGTACGTTACCAATCTGGTCTAGGTAGGTGAGTCTCGGTCTCCCCCGGTACCTACATCCTTCCACTCTCGCATTGTATATCTTCTTAACGAATTTCTTGATGAATTCATTGTTGAATAAAATGACTTATTATCGATGTCGATTATTAGACAGATCCCTTTATCCTTCCACCAGCATATTGACGTTAATCATTGGACATAGGTCTTTCCAATGGGGTAATGGGGAATGCCATAATCACCACGATTAGAAAACGTTCTAACGATCGTAGTTGGTATTACAAGTTACCCAAGAAGGTGCGGTTTTCCGGCGAGCCCTCTGTTGAGTTTTTACAATTACCTCGGGAAAGAAAGAGCTAATTACTCATTGTATTCTTAACTCACTATATGTTATTTACATATTTAAACAAGTAAAAAGACTTTATTATTTATAGCTGTATATATATCATGAGCTTTAAAGATTTTTTTAAATAGTATAGCCACTTATGAATGCAGACAAACCAACTAATAACGTCGTAACGACGACGTAAGAGAGCGAGTAGGTATGAAAGAGAGTATTGGTGTAAAGATGCGAAAGGGAATGCTCCGATGGTTCGGACATGTGGAAAGAATGCCGAACGAACGTCTGGTTAAGAAGATATACAATGCGAAAGTGGAAGGATGTAGGTACCGAGGGAGACCGAGACTAACCTACCTAGACCAGATCGGTCAGGTACTGAAGGAAGGTGGAGTCAAGAGTCTCCGAAACCGGCGAGCGTGTATGAAGAGAATTATGAATGTTGAGGAAGCGAGTGAAGTATGCAGAGATAGAGTTCTCTGGCACTCTGTTCTCTCTGCCTACCCTGCAAGGGATATGGCGTGATGATATGTATGTATGTATGTACAAACCAACTAATTTAAAAAAAATCAGATCTTAAATTCGTTTTCTTTTATATATATCTTCGACACGTTAGTATATTTTCGACTTCAGTGCCAAGGAGTCTGGTAACTAAGTCTGCAAAATTATTTTTCTTGTATCTGCTATAACTAGTATGTTTTACTAATTGGAAATATAGTACCAGTTATTATTAGATGGAGTGTTATAAAACATTTGTTTTTAGTTTAAAAATAATTCATTATGCCATCGATGGCCTCTGTAAGATATCCCATATATGAAAAATATCTACGTTAATCTATTATTATGAATTAAATATTTAGTGCTACGCTTAACAGGTCGGTGAGTAATCATAGTTGCTATCATGAATTTCCAAGGTGCACTCTTGCCTACTACTCTGGTGCTCCCTTAGGCGATTTATATATCACCCGGAAAGGTAAGGAATGGCATCAGATTATATTCTTAATCGTCATTTAATGTAGAGTGTGCAGTAACCAGTAATGTAAATGATTATCTTATATAATCATTTACAAGTTAAGGTAATAATATTCCGATCTTAGCGACCGCGACACGCGACCACGATCCGCGACCGCGAATTGGTTGCGCGACCCAGTGCTTAGTATGAATTTATATGGGGCACTAAACAAACTCAGAGACCGCGTCGCGCAGCCGGTGGGCGTGGCAGAGTCGCGCGGGGACTGCGAACCGGTCGCGCCAGAGACAGTGCAGTCACGCGACCCAGGTTAAAAATTTAAATAAAAATGGCGGAGTTTTATGAATGTTTGAAAGCAACCCTCGTCTTCATGCGTTGTGAAAATTGAGTGGATCTTCCTCCTTTCTTCCGAAGGAGTAGTATAGACACTAACATATCTTCAAATCATACTAACATATCATCATCTTCTTCATCTTCCAATAGCTACTGAATAACTTTTTTCCAGCTGCGGTGAATTTATCTGATATATCGCTATAATAGAACAAAATCGTCACCCATAAAATTATGAAAAGAGTGGAGAGTCGCGATCGCTTCGTTGTCAAATGCTAGCAGTCACCTCACGCGACCACGGCTGCGTAGTCAAATGATCATACTCGCGCGTCGCGGTCGCTAACATCGGAATGCTACATTTATCAAAACAAATAACATCTAGGTACCTACTCCACCGTTGAAAAACGCCGTGTTCCGGTGGTCTGTTTTTATGGCGTACGTACGTGTACGGCAGGTTTTGGTTGGTCGCGCCATTCCTACAGTCGTGGAATTGGGCGGAATGTGACTGCACTATATCTTGTACGCGACATTTTCAATAAAATCCACGAGCTTATCGACATTTACTGATATATATATATATGAATATATATATATATATGAATATATATATGCTATATGCGTATGCTAAATTTTATATATATATATATATATATATATATATATATATATATATATATATATATATATATATATATATATATATATATATATATATAATATATATATATATATTATATATATATATATATACATATATATATATATATATATATATACACATATATATATATATATATATATATATATATATATATATATATATATATATATATATATATATATATATATATATATATATATATATATATATATACATATATATATATATATATATATATATATATATATATATATATATATATATATATATACATATATATATATATATATATATATATATACATATATATATATATATATATATATATATATATATATATATATATATATATATATATATATATAAAATTTAGCATACGGTTAATGAGAGCAATATGGTTGATGAGAAAAGACAAGCTTAGAAATCCTTTTATATTTTTGTGGAAGCAGAAACGTAAAAACTAGACAATAAGTAGCAGTACTATTTTGGGGTATTTGCTTTATGGTGGCGGCTACGAATACTACAAACCCTTACATTACTCGTGGGTGTCGAGATACGATTTAGTCAACAGTTACATTCCCTAGGAGGATTGATTGCCAATCCGCCTACTAATCATTGAAATCCTCGGAACCCCTTGACATATATTTAACACAAAACGTTCATAGGTTATTGAATTGAAGTATGTATTAAGACATCGTTGCCTACTGAGCCGTCTTTTTGTTATTTTACGAAATAGGTACGCTATAGTTAAAATCGTTATCAAAATTCAAACTATATTATTTAAGTAAAATAAATTAGTCTTATAATTAATTAAAACTAAATTGTACAAAGTTATGGCCAAATGACATATCTATAAAAATATGGCCCACGTGTTACTCCGATATGTAATGCTTTGCTACTCTAAAGTTTCATAAAAATCCTTTCCCTTAGTTTTTGCATCAAAAAATATAAATATCCCCCATCAAAACATCCAACCTCACAAATTTTCGGGTTTATAATATTTGTAGTATAAAATAGGATTAGCACTTTCCACTTTAATATTTTATAATTATAGCATATATAGCATTAACATTATCTTCCGCTATTATTCCAATTACTTGTACAATGTTTTCCTTTGCCTACATATTGCGAAAGTTATTAGCAATAGTTTTATGAACGGCCGCCTGCCCAACGTCAACCCTTCTTGGTAATGTAATTGTTGATCAAACAGCATCAGGTGGTGTCGGCCTAGGTCGATACAAAGCTCTTAGTCGTCTTTTACGATATCCACGACCAAAATAAAAAAAAGTTTTAACTATAGATCCCTTCAAAAAGAAAAAAAGTGTGTGTGTCAGCTCCGACGCACGACTGGAGTTTACTCCTTAAGTACGGTTATCAAAACAGGCGCAAAAAAATCTCATTTGACTAAAAATAATATATATATATATATTTTTATTTACATTTATTAAAACTGTTCAGTGAAGTATTATCTCACGTCAGAAAGTGAAAGGTGCGTAGAATAGATTGCGCACGAAAAACGTAACGAGTCGATTCGATCACTAGATTTTACTCCTCAAATTTTTCTCATACCGGGCTCCTTATATGAAAATCGATTCTTTAGGAGTAAACTCCAAAAAAAAAAAAACAATCGCTCAAGGATAATACCTACTATTTACAGATGATTGTACAATGTTAGATTATACAGTGCCAATTTTTTTTTTCGCTCATGTGAAATATAATATTAGGCGGAAGGAAATTTTTTTTACGATATGCACTTCAATGTTCTAGATAAGACAAAAAAAAGATGAGATAAATAAATTGACTACACCTATATTGAATTGGTTACAAACGATAACATATCAAAAGATGTCATAATTGTAATATGGAATGAAACGCAAAAGAATATTGTGGCACTTGAGTTTAATCCAAATATCAAAGTTAGAAAATTCATCTTTATGTAAAATAAAATGAGATGATGTAGTAGTACGAATATTTATAAAAACCTGATTAGCACGATTGGGGCGGATTTCCAATAGGTGTGGATTCGAATCCCACTTGTGACAATTATTTTTCGCTCGTAATCGGATTTTTATAAATAATCAAGCATAAATGCTAAATTTCAGTAATTTGAATAGTAGATACGAATATATTGAGTGGAAACATAATAATGTATATTCATGGCGTTCAGCCGTGAACAATGCTTATTGTATTACTCGAAACATCAGAATAATAAAAAAAACACACTTCGAAATCCGTAAAATAGTAATACTTTAAAATAACAAGATTGGTGTAAAAATAGAAGTCATTATGGAAATAAGTGTCTATAACCAAGCACAAAATATTCCAATACTATTGTTATGACTTAAAATGACTATAGTACTAGCAGATGTTGGCAAAATATCAGCGCTATTTTATAAAATAAAATAGCCAAATGCTGAGCCAATAGCTTTTTTGTTTCTCGTTAATGTCATTTTATACCCGAAGTTGTTTTCTTTAGTTCTATTTATTTTCATTAGTTTTTAACGAAAACAAAATAAATGTTTTTCTTTCTTTCTTTCTTCTTTCAGATACTTATTTTAGTGAACAAGATTTCCGCATTTATAAAAACTTGATAACGAGCGAAAAATGAATGTCACACATGGGAATCACATCTATTCTGTCGTCGCTGCTGTCGTGTGACATTCAATTTCAGGCTCGTATTATATTTTCATCTTTAAAGGAGACCCGACAATTTTTACACATTACACAGATTTTAATACTCTAACTTTGCACTTAGAATTGTATTAAACGATGACACGACCCTGTTATACAAATTACTGGAATTTAGCATTTAATATGCTGAATTATTTATAAAAACTTTATTATAAGCAAAAAAAAATCCGCATTATCATTTATATATAGGGATACAGCAGACACAAAATGAATGCAGAAGATACTGCAAAAGGGTTTTGCTATCTGTTAGTGCCTACGAATATTACCAGGGTTGATAGTAGTACTTTTTTCGTGGATGTCGTAAAATACGACTATATAAATTACAATATAAATTACAAAAAAAAAAAATAAGATAAGCTGTTAATACGCCTCATTATTTTGGTTTTATCTTCTGACTACAATAAAATAAAAAAAGAAAAGGCTACTATATAAAAATATATAAGCAGAGGTCTCAAAGTACTTCGAGATGTCCCACCTATGCGGTTTAGGGATTTACTTAATCCCCATCTTAATATATATAAATTACGCGTCACATTGTTTGTCCGCGATGGACTCCTAAAGTACTTAACCGATTTTAATTAAATGTGCACAGCATGTTTAGTTTGAGCCAACTTGACAACAAGATAGGATAACTTCCGTCTCAATTTATAGTCGCAATATTATTTTATTGCAAATTATTTGTCTATTATTTGCCAGTCACAATTATCTGTTATTTCCAAACGATTTTAAGAGATGGCGGTATCTGTTGACTGGATTGAGTAAGTATTTAATAGATGGCGCTATATTAAACATAAAAATGTTTCATGTAAGCTATAATTTATTAGCATAACCGCCACGTGTTTCTGAAGCTACCTTAGCCACAGCAACTCGTGGCCGGGTCTGCTAGTTTGTATATATATTACTATTATGACATTGTAATGATAAAGTCTAATAGTGCTCGTTAACTTTCCATTTAACGGTAATACACATACATACATACATACATATCATCACGTCATATCCCTTGCAGGGTAGGCTGAGAGAACAGAGTGCCAGAGAACTCTATCCTTGCATACTTCACTCGCTTCCTCAACATTCATAATTCTCTTCATACACTCTCGCCGGTTTTGAAGATCCTTGACTCCACCTTCCTTCGGTACGCGACCAATCTGGTCTTAGTAGGTTAGTCTCGGTCTGCCCCGGTACCTACCTCCTTCCACCTTCGCATTATATATTTCATGGTAATAGTACCATGAAGTGAAGTATTGTCAAGTACTATTTTTTAAGACTGTAAAGGTATTTTTAGAAAGAAGTATCTTAGTAATATTTTTATGAAGGTTTAATGGATTTGAGGTTATAGTGTACTTGATATAGTAATTCTTTTTCCGTGTGGTGATGGAGTAAGAATACAATTCACCACCCCCTATCCTACCCGTGGCTGGTCCTAACCTAAGAGAGGACTAAGGGATATAAAATGCATATAACATCTATACAAGAAAATAAAACTCGAAACAAAACCCTATACCAATACGCGTGACCAGCGTGGTATATAGTGGGTCAATTTTCCTCTCATTATGGAGGAGGCTCACCCAACAGTGAGACATACATGAGCTGAGATGATGAATACGTCGAATTCATATTTAGTACGCTTTAGATAATAGTCACTAAAGTATATGCATTTAGATAACCTGCTTCCATATCTTAGTATTTTAAAATAACATCGAATAGTTGATTCTGCGTAAGCTGCGAAAGTAGATTATATAGAGCTCAATGACACATTTAGAGCATCTATTGATATTTAAGTCCACTAAGCTCATCTTGGGGGGAAGATTGATAGGGGTATCACATTTGAAGATAATATATCAACGACGTATATTATATCAAGGAGATACACCTGATAAGGTTTAAGAAATTGTTACTACAAATACATCAAATAAGAGTAGATACAAACAATGTTGAAATGCAATAGTAATTTCATAAGTATTGGTACAACAATAACAGATTTTATTTTATTATGTATTAAGCAAATATTTTTTTTATTGCTTATGATGGCAAACGAGTAAGCAGCACATCTAATGGATTTTGCAATACCAAATGTATAGCTAGGCCGCTGCCTACCAGCCGGGCGGGTCACCGAAGACAAAGATCGGGTACCGGTGGCCCGCTCGCACGGCGAAGAGAGGAGATTTGCATGGTGGGTCTATGGGGTCACGCGTCGCCTCTTCCGTCACCCCGGACCGACTTGGCGGGGCAAGACCACGTCCATAGTCCACCGCAACAAAAAAAAGGCCGCTGCCTACCAATACAAATAAAAAATACGGCTTCCGGCTTTCTCAATCACCGAACGAAGCGCAATAGCACATTGCGCTGCACACAGAAAACTGTCAACAGCTTGGTCCTAGCACTAAAATGATAATTAATCACTGATTACCAATAAAATGATTTATCACTAACTATACTATCATTATTATCATTTCGGCTCATATACATCCCATTGTTGGGCTCGAGCCTGAGGAGGCTAGTCGAGGGACAATAGGAAGAATATTGACCATACTACACCATTTTTTTTCCGTGGCTAGCCCGGCGAGTTACCCTTTCAGGTACCATTCTCCGTCGACGCCTCAGCTAACTGCCGGGGCGTCGCCCTCATGCGGATGGCCTCTCTGCGGGTGACGGACTATTCCCCGGTTCAGTCACCCGCGGCCTCGACTAGGATGGCATCAGGCGCAGATACTCGCGCCTATGCCGCCCCAGGCACCGGCGGCGGAGCGTGTCACGGAAGAGGTTTTCCTCTCGGAGCCGCTCCGCCACCTCCTTCCGCGACTGCGTCCCAGTTCCTGACGCTGTAAGGCATCGCGACCATCTCGCTGAGAGAGACGGTGCCGCCCCATTCCCGCGTCAACGACTCCCGACGGTACAGTCCGGCGAGCATTTATGCCTCCAAGTCCCACGGAGGTGTTCCGGTCAACAGGAATGCTGCCTCCGTCGCCACCGTGCAGTGTCTGCGTATGGCCCTGACCGCCATGGCCCTCTGTGGTCACCACAGGAGAGCCCTAAGTCGGACGATCAGGGACTCCGCCGACACGGGTGCCCCGTACAGGGCTATCCACCGAACCACCCCCGCATACAGCAGTCGGCACGTAGTAATGGGTCTGCCCACATTCGGCAGAAGCCAGGATAGGGCGAACGCCGCGCCAACCAGCCCAAGAGCAAGTCGACGGAAATGCTCCCGGAACCACCATCGTCCGTCGAACACCAAGCCTAAGTACTTCATATGGGCCTGCTGATGGGAACCGAATTGACGGTGGTCGAGGCGTCGGTGGGTGGACTGGTGCATGGAACAATAAGGCTTCCGTCTTATCCAGGGCCACCCTTAGCCCCAGCACCTCGATCAGCCTGGCAATCTCCTCAGTGCCAAGAGTTACCAGGCGTGCCACCTCCTCCAGCGTCTCAACCCGGGCTGTGACGAGTGTATCGTCGGCGTAACAGATTACGCTGAGTCCGGAGGGAGGCTCTCTTTCAACGCCCAGTCATAGCCGATCTTCCACGGAGTCAGTCCCAAGACCGATGCTTGTGGAACACCGCACGACATGGGCGTTCGCACAACGTCTCCTACTTGGTTCTTATAGAGGACGCTGCGCCCCTCCAAATAGTCTGCGACTAGCCGCCTCAGGTATACCGGCACCCCGTGATACCTTAGTGCCTCCCTGATGCAGCTGAATGGCAGACTGTAGAATGCGATGCCTAGAAACATTGCCAACAGCACGCCACCGCCGGTGACAGCCTCTGCGACCACCACCTTCAGGCGCAGCAAGGCCGCAATCGTCGAACGCCCTTTCGGAAACAGAATTGGGCGTCCGACACATCGGGGCCAACCTCACTGAGGTGCTAGCCGATACGGGCAGCCAGGATTCTCTCCAACAGCTTACCCGCATCGTACGCACAATCAGCCTGCAGGCCGAGGCCGAGTCTGGAGACCATCCCGGGTTCGGCAGGAGCACCCACCTCCCCTATTTACTAAACCATTCTGGTCAGATGGGTTAGTATAGGGTTTTATATCGAGTTTTTCTTCTCTTGCATAGATAATACATGCATATTACATAAACACAATATATACAAGCTTTTCCTGATTAAAAGTAGATAATAAAAAATAATCTTATTTCCTATAGAAATTCACAAGTATCCGATTGTATAATTTTGCACTCAAGTATAGATAAATTGATAAAACATTAACCTTGAAGTTAGTAGAAAATATAAAATACAGTTAGTGATAGACCATCACAAGTATAGATTCGATAATATAAACACTAGTGACATTTTCTTGCAGATGTAAATTTCCGTTAAATTTACTGAGTTTTATCGTGTTTAATTGTTGATATTGGTACCTTAACTTTTGAGATTACTTACGACATGTATGCTCACACGAAAACTAAGATCTTGAATATCAAACGTATTTCTTAGATTTTTATTTACTCACAATAGATTTAGTTCATAACATTTAACCAAAATTTTTATAAAATTAATTGCCAGCCAAAGATTTCTCGTTGAATCTTTCTAAGCGGGGCTGCAGCTCCAATCGCTGGTTTGTGTCATCCATAAATCAACTATCGTCATATAATAATTTTTGTATACGCCACATGGTACTCTAAGTGAGTATGACTTCTAATACTACCACCTACAATACTATTCTAATACTACCCTATTATTTCTATAATTCTCTAAATCACTAAACAAAATTAAAATGTAATATTTACTATGCAGTTAACGAAATCATTTCAAAATAGCTGTGTGGTAGCGGCTAGGAATATTACCAACCCTTACTTTGCTCGTGGATGTCGTAAAAGACGGCCTGGGCTAACTTCATCTGATGCCGTTTGGTCAACAATTACATTACCAAGGAGGGTTGACGTCTGACAAGCGGCCGGTCTTAAAACTATTGCCAATAACTTTTATAATATGTACTATGAAAGAAGAGTACATATTGTATCGACCCCAATCAATTGGGATAAAAGTAGGAGAATGATGACGAGTTAACGAAGTCGTTGCATTGGTTGGAAATTTAAAGCAATATGTTAAAATGAGTAACTCGATACAAAACTCATATACGATAACACTTATTTGTATGAGTAACAAACTAAGAACGTGATACATCACTATCCTTTTCTTTCTGTGGGAGGAACCATATAAGTAAGGAAGAATTTGAGAGCGATAACACGGTATATTGACATTATCTCAAGGACAGACTAAAGTCATCGGAGTGACGGAGAGTCTTTGGGTAATTCCGTGTACACTACCAGCTCTTTCACAGAGAGTACTCGAAAGAACTGTTTGACTTGGTACCACCATCATCATCGCCATCATTTTATTACCATACTACTCAGCATCGTAGCATGGATCATCCATTTCTACTGGAAACGTTATGATCGTCAACTGTATATTTTCAGCGGCAATTTCTTCCACGTATGTGCAGCAGGATCTATATTGAACTACCTCCTGATGTGTTTCCCGAGCGCTATGTCATGTCATTCTTTAAACAAGGTTTAAGAATAGTTCTTTTTTAAAGGTAGGCAGTGGCTTAGTTATGCCCTGGTATTACAAAGGTTCATGAACGACAGTACCTCTTACCATCAGGGGTGCTGCTTTGCGCGAGTGCGATGGGGATAGTACCCTAAAGGTTGGCTATGAACGTCAACGATTCCAGTGACCGGCCCAATGGCGATGGGGAGGGAATATGCTGGGCCACGTGTCACCATTTCGTCCCCTCGGATAGAACGGACGGCATGTGTCTAGAATATAGCCTGCCAAAAAGATAGGTGTGTTGTTTGCTCGCCTGTCACCATCTTCAATAAAAAAAAATAGTTAAAGAAAGGAGTCTTTTCGAACTGTTCGTAGATAGAGTGGTAATTTGTAGTTGTCTGATGGAACAGCTGTGAGTGTTAGAACAACTTTAAAAGTTTCATAGAATTATATCTCAAACTCTACTAAACATAATATGCAATAAATAAAGAATGTTCAGTGAATAAAGAGAGCGCATTACGGCATAATCCATGTAAACTATAAAAGTCTTTTAAAATATTAATGATGAAAAATATATAGAGTTACTTTATAATCTAGAGTTACTTTTATAATCTGAAACTATCTTCTTCTTCTTCTTATGCATTGGCCATCAGCTGTTTATAGGAACTATTGATGCCAGTGTCGAGTTATGAATATCTTTACGTTTTTAGTCTTTTAGGTTAGTCATTGTCTAAGTCAAATTGTCACCATCAACAGTGCCATGGCCACACTGTTAATAGTATCTTGTGGGCATTTTGATGGCAAATGAAAACTTTGTAAAGCACTTTTATATGATATTCACTACATTCCAGTAGTTCCGCATCATCAAATACATAAAATGCCATCAAAATTATCTAATATAAAACATTAAAACACTAAGATATCGAATATAATACAAGAGCACCACATGACGTTTTCAAATTCCCGTCCAAAGACCTGAAACTATCTTTTCTTCTTCTTCTTCTCTTTGTATATTGGCAATCAGCTACTTATATCAGCTATTGGTGCCAGTGTCAAGTTATAATTATTTTTACGTTTATAGTCTTTTTAAGTTAGTCATCGTCTAAGTCAAATCGCCACCTTCAACAGTGCTATGGCCACACATGGTACCTTGTGGGCATTTTGATGGAAAACGAAAACGTTGTAAAGCACTTTTATATAATATTCACTACATCCCAGTACTTCTGTCATATCACATTACATAGAATGCCATCAAAATGATCTAATATAACACGTTAAAACACTTAGATATCGAATATAATACAAGATGGATATGGTGTATATGACGTTTTCAGATTCCCGTCAAAAGTCCAACTATCTTTTTTCTTCTTCTTATATATTGGCAATCAGCTACTTATACGAGCTATTGGTGCCAGTGTCAAAATATTTTCACGTTTTTAGTCTTTCGTCAGTCATTGTCAAGTCAAATTGTCGCCATTAACAGTGCAATGGCCACACTGTTAATGGTATCTTGTGGTAATTTTGATGGAAAACGAAAACATTGTAAAGCACTTTTATATGATATTCACTACATCCCAGTAGTTCCGCCGCTTCATATTACATAAAATACCATCAAAATTATCTAATATAACACGTTAAAACACTAAGATATCGAATATAATACAAGAGCACTACATGACGTTTTCAAATTCCCGTCAAAAGTCCTCCAACTATCTTTTTATCACGCATATGAACTGTCATTATCTGTCAATAGTAACTGTCAGTAATATCTAAGTTTGCTATTTATGAAAGGGTTTTTTTTTTAAGATAAAACATTATGTATGAAGGCAATAATCTTTGGATTGCTTTTACCAACATGAAATATTAATATCATAAATATATAATGCGAAAGTGGAAGGATGTAGGTATCGGGGGAGACCGAGGCTCACCTACCTAGACCAGGTTGGTCACGTACTGAAAGAAGGTGGAGTCAAGAGTCTCCGAAACCGGCGAGCGTGTATGAAGAGAATTATGAATGTTGAGGAAGCGAGTGAAGTATGCAAAGATAGAGTTCTCTGGCACTCTGTTCTCTCTGCCTACCCTGCAAGGGATATGGCGTGATGTGTATGAACAGAATTATGAATGTTGAAGAAGCGAGTGAAGTATGCAAGGATAGAGTTCTCTGGCAACTCTGTTGCCACCATGTGTGTCACCTTAAAGACATGTCATGTCACCTTAAAGACGTAAATATGATACAAAGCGAAATTTGCATGTCCTACAATAGTTCACGGTGGTGTAGTGGCAGCACGATTGGGCCGGAGTCCCAATAGGCGCGGGTTTGAATCCTGCTTGTGACATCATTTTTCGCTTCGTAATCGGGTTTTATAAATAATTAAGCATATTAAATGCTAAATTTCAGTAATTTGAGCAAAAGAAACTTATTTCTTTGGTTACACATGATCCATAAATAAAACACAGTATATATTTTTATATCTCCCTATCTTACCCGTGGGTGGTCGTATGAGACGACTAAGGGATATAAAACGCATATAACACCTATGCAAGAGATGTAAAACTCGAAACAAAAACCTATACCAAAACGTCTGACAAGCGTGGTATAGTAGGTTAATTTCCTTCTTATTATGGAGGAGGCTCGAGACCAACAGTGGGACATATATGAGCTGAGATGATGATATTTTTTTTTAACATACGAAGTGTCTGAAAAAAAAGATTTATAACCAGAGTGTTACCAGCGATAACTTACGGCACTGAAACGTGGTCTCTAAATATCGGCCTCATAAAAAGCCACAAAGTTGCTCAGTTTGCCATGGAGAGAGGACTATGGTTGATATTTCACTACGTGATAAAATCTGAAGAATTAGCGCGTTGAGGTGGCAATAGGCAGGCCACATCGCTCGTGGCCACCATAGACAAAGATCGGGTACCAGTGGCCCGCTCGCATGGCGAAGAGAGGAGCGTTGCTTGGTGGGTCTGTGGGGTCGCGCGCCGCCTCCTCCGTCACCCTGGACCGATTTGGCGGGGCGAGACCCTGGACTGATTTAGCGGGGCGAGACCCCGGACTGATTTGGCGGGGCAAGCCCACGTCTATAGTCCACCGCAACAAAAAAAAAGGCCACATTGCTCGTTGAACCCACAACTATTGGAGAAGAAAGGTTCCCGAGTGGCAATCAAAAATCGGACGAAAAAGCGCAGGATAACACCATTAGGTGGGCTGATGACATTATGAAGGTCGCAGGAAACTGTTAGATTCAGGTGCCATATGACATACACATGGAGTTGTATTCTCGTGAGGAGATCCTCTGATGGATGGATGGATTAAACCTGATTTTCTTGAGCTAAAAAGAAATAATAAGTTTTATTTCATTGCATGCAGTGTTACACTAGCCAGTAAGTAGCTTAGCGTATGTAGAAACGATGAAATAATTCTTTGTCAATTATAGTGTGGAGAAAGATAATGTATGATGAAAGATGATATACTCCATATACTAGTGTAAACTTCAGTAACGGAAATACCTAATCTTCTTCCACGCTAGACATAATAATATAATGACACGTAAACGAGTTCAATTAATTCACTCGTTTGCTATTCGGTTGTTCCGTCTTCAAATCTCTCTCTTAAACTATAATTAATTATTATTCACTGAAGTGCTTTTTTGCGAGCAAGTCATCTCTGCAAAGGAGGCCGCGGAGCGAGAACGCGAAGCACTCGCGTCTGCGAACTCGCGCCGCCGGCGGCGACCAGGGAGAGGAAGGCGCCGTTACGCGCACCTCCTTCCACCGCCTTGACGACTGACTGGATGTGGCCAGATGGCCAAGCGTAGGGGTGTCGGGGATAGAATGTCAATAAACGATCTCTCCGGCATCCCGTAAAAGCGCGGAAGGGACCGCTGTAAGGTTTTAGTGGGTATTCCGGCCGCCAACATCTAATGGTCGGCGAGTCCAGCACACACTCCCGTCTGTCATCGGAGGGGGATAGTGCGTAAAAGCATTTCCTCAGCGATAACAAAAAAAAAGGTATTTTTAACATCGGGTCGGCCATGAATTTCAAGGAATCGGTACCAATGGTGGGCCTAACTTCGATGCGGAGGAACAAGGTGGCTCTTTCGTCGCTTCAGATGGAATAGGCGAGGGGTGTCCAGATCATAATTTGCCAAAAAAAATGGAATAGTTAAGAAATAGAAAGGAAACTGGACTTGAAATAATCGCTGCTTAGGTAAGTTTAGATTTAAAGTTTCACGCTTTTATTTCAAAAGAAGCATTAAGGTAAGCATATATGTATGTATATCAGCCTTTTTTTTTATTTTGGCAGGCCAGAGTCTGGACACACGCCGTCCATTCCGTCCGGGACAATGGAAGGACGGCACGTGGCCCTATAACCCACCGTACTTCTTCCCCATCGACATTGCACCGGCCACTGGTAGCGCTTCCTTGACATCCGTGGCCAGCCCGGATATATATATATATATCAACCTACGGCTTAGTATATTTCAAGCGAATACTCTAAAATCGAAGAAATCTAAAAATAAAAACGACCAGGATCGTAATAACATATTTATATCACTGGGACTATTTTTTGCCATTATGAGATAGGAACCTACCTAACAGTAAAGTATAATATGACATAAAAATGTATTTACAAATTCTATCGCATTTATATATGATTTTTAATTTCCTGACGTTTCTACCACTTTACAGCGCTCATAAACACGAGCGGTCCTCCAGTCCTTCCGTGACCATGAACTCAAATACAAGCGCGATAGAATCCGTAAAAACTGTTTTATTTGAAATGTGTAATACTCTTTCTTGTAAACATCAGTAATTAGTGAAGTTTAACTGAGGAGAACACCTCTCAGCGTATTATAATAAGACGAACGTAAGTTACTTTAAGATCGTTTAATTTTTGGGGGAAAAGACACTACGTCCAGATACATTGCTTTATTATTCCATCATGATATTAATATTTAATTAAAAAAATATTAGAAAACATCATTCTCCTACTCTTATCTCAATTACTTGGGGTCGATACAATATGTACTCTTCTTTCGTAGTACATATTGTAGAAGTTATTAGCAATAGTTTTATGACCGGCCGCCTGCCAGACGTCAACCCTCCTTGGGAATGTAATTGTTGACCAAATGGCATCAGGTGGTGTTGGCCTAGGTCGTTATAAGGCTCTTAGTCGTCTTATATGACATCCACGAGTAAAGTAAGGGTTGGTAGTATTCGAAGCCGCTACCACATAGCTTAAAAAATATTAGAAATAATAAACAACAATATTTATTTAAAAAATGATTATTTAATAAAAAAATATTTATCTCAAACATACGTAAGATCGGATAAAACAAAGCATCTATTTCGATAACGTCGATCATAATGATAATCATGTACCCTGTTACAACTATGGAGACATTATAATGACTTCTTCAATTTTTCACACTGAAGCTGCCAGTACATTTTCATATCTCGTACAATACAGTTCTTTACATATGCTTAAAGACCAAAGTATACGAAAGTGAACGAAAATAATTATAAAAAGTAAGTATTCAAATTAATTCTTCAATTAATTTATTTCAAAAATTTGTAAATTTATGGTGTTTCTTTTTTTATTTATTCTATGAAATGTACTTGCAATACTAATTTTAAGAGTATATTTCAATGTTTATAAATATTAATTAATAGCATATCAATATTTTTTACGAAAAAAATAATTCAAAAACAAGATGATTAAATTTTTATTAAACAAAACTTGTAAATATATTACAAACTATTGAATAATAAAAGTAATATTTAAAGAATATTTAAAAAATTAGTAGTTAGGTACTTACATAAACTACACATATGTTAGAATATATGGATATATGTATGTAGTTCCTCTAATTAGGTAGGTTTTTAGAATGTAAGCATTACATTTTTGAGTACTTAATTAGATCATGTAAGGAGGTAAGGCTCATAAACACTTTAGCTTTGTTACTTAAATGAATGAGAAGCACACGGCATATGACACCCAACTCAGATTAACAATAATGAATTTAACAAATTAGTCAAATATATAATTATATGTGACATTCCTTTCGTTAATTTACATAATAATTAATAACGTGATAAAATAAGAAACTGATGTCAATTTTAATATCATCATCTCATCATCTCAGCTTATATATGTCCCAATGCTGGGCTCGAGCTTCCTCCATAATGGGAGGGAAGTTGACCTACTATACCACGCTTCAGACGTGTTGGTATAGGGTTTTGTTTCGAGTTTTCCTTCTCTCGCATAGATGTTATATGCGTTTTATATCCCTTAGTCGTCTCTTACGATCACCCGCGGGTAAGATAGGGGGTGGTGAATTGTATTCTTACTCCGTCACTCCACGGAAAATTTTAATATAGGTACGACACGCCTTTGTAATACTTGTATGCGTTATTAATACAACACGTTGTTTATATATTACTTATACAGATGTTTTATTTATTTTTATTTTAAAATGCAATTTTATCATCATAAAAACTACTTACAATTTTCTCTATCTCATAATGTAATATTAACATAAAATTGGTATAGAAATTAAAACGTTGGTATTGATCGACAAGTGCTTATTTCATAAAACGCTTAACAGATAATAAATAATAAACGAATCATTTCTACTAGCAGAATACAAACAAATAGAGTTTATACGAAGCATAATATTTAGATTATCTTCAGCTCAGGATATAACAAGGAATAAAGCATATTTATGTAGTTTATTGTTAATTTTAGTAGGTTATTTTGAATCAATAATGAAATAGTGTAACATTATTGTCATAGATGATTAAAGAGAAAATAAAGGGTCCAGTAAAGACTTGAGTTTTTTTTTTAATAATCTACTAGCTAAAAAAATATAAAGAGATGGATAACGTTAATATTTCACCGCATCACCAGATACTTACCACTTATCGTGTTAAAAAATTACCTATTTTTAAGTTTCTTAGGTGATCAATTAATACACTGTCTACAAAATTTTGTTATGATAGTTGATTAGTTTCGGAGATCGTGACACAGATTTGTATTTGATTATAAGATTTAACTAAATAATTGGAAATAAGATGTATTTGAATTTTAATTATAATATTTCTAAGAATATATACCTAGTAATAGTCTGTATTTATATTATATACACACTTTATTTAATTAATCACATTCTCTTGCCGACTTTTTTACAAACATTTTTCGCAAGTTTTAGTATATATTTATGTACTATGATGCTTTAATATATATTATGACCGCGTTAACAATAGAAGAAAAAATATTTAAACATAACTAAGTTTTGTTTTATATAAATATTGAATATATTCCTTACTATCAGTAATTATAATTAAATCATTACTACTTATGCAGGTAGAACAATTTAGTTAGGATGGTGATATCTTTGTGAGACACTAATTAATGAAAATATTAATTGATTTATTGCATTTTTATAAGGTTTTTACAAATACTTTCATATCATCATCATCTTAGCTCCTATATGCACCACTGCTGGGCTCGAGCTTGCTATGTAAGGAGAGAGAAATTGACTTAATATACCAAGCTGGTTAGACGTGTTGGTATAGGATTTTGTATCAAATTTATTGCATATATTCTCTTGCATATTATATGCGTTTTATATCACTAAGTCGTTTCTTACGATTAAGACAGGGGGTGATGAATTGTATTCTTATTCCGTCATCACACGGATAAATACTTCATATATATATACAATTATACATTATATAATTTCACGTCACGCTAACCAGAACTATATCCTTTCATATATAAATAATTCTTGGATACATTTTTAACTTAAAAATTCTCCCGAACGATTTATTGTTTTTAGATCAAGGCTATTTGACAACTATATTTGTATATAAATATTAGCTTAGAGCTGAAAGTAACAAAACTGACAATCATTTCAGGATGTTCCTTTTTCACTGTCATTATATTTAAAGGTTCGTCAATGCTAAACAAATATGATGATAGGTTAAATAAATACTTTTTATCTTTAACATAACAAGTTTTTATCAAGAGCCTGCTAAATACTTATGCGCAACTAATCATATCTACTTAAATGTATTTATTCTGAAGAGGTTTACGTATTATGTTCTGTTATTATCATTTTATAGTTATAAAACATAGCATTGTTCACGTTACCTCGTAGTATGCGGTAATTAGATTTGATTTTCAATGTCCAAATGTTTATATAATTTAAAATTATTTAAATCTTATTATTTGCTGCTAATCCTTATTATTTAAAATTAATTTATAGGATACTAGCGGACCCGGCACACTTCGTTCCGCCTAACAGTTAATGAATGAGATAAGCAGATTTCGATTTATTTAAAATTATTAAGTTATTTTTAGCTATGTGGTAGCGGCTACAAATACTACCAACCATTACTTTCGTCGTGGATGTCGTATAAGACGACTAAGAGCCTTATAACGACCTCGACCAACTCCATCTGATGCCCTTTGGTCAACAATTACATTCCCAAGGAAGGTTGATGTCTGGTCGGCGGCCGGTCATAAAACTATTGCCAACTTAACTTTTATAATATTTACTATGAAAGAAGAGTACATATTGTATCGACCCCAAGTAATTGGGATAAGAGTAGAAGAATCAAGAATAAATATGAATAATATATAAATTAAAATAAATAGTATTTTAATAACGTGCCAGCAAGACGAAGAATTACCTTGTGTTATACGACATTTTCCTTCATATGCGTTGAAAATAAACTAATTGTTGATCTCTTAGATTTGTTCAACGATTTTACATTGTCAACAGCACGGCCTGCCTCGCTTTACTCTTGTGATTAAGAAGCACAGAGTTGGGCCATATTAACACGGCGGTCTTCCCGTGTAATAAATTGTTGTTCTTCCGTGGTTACGTTCGTTATATTTCGAATTCTAACTGCGTTACGGTTTTGTTGGGAAAGATTTGATTTTATTGGTCGCGACATTGTTGATGACAATATAGACATAATATGTTTTATTACAACAATATTTGTAAAAATTCGTAACACTCGCACAAAACGAACTCTAACCGGTCAAATTTTGCACGCTTGCTCTACTCTCGATATATGAAAATCAAGCCCTTTTCAAACCTAAAAATGATTGTATTTTTCTCACATTGCACTTATAGGATAATAGTACCATACATATGTCAAGAAAAAATATTCGTTTAAACGTATTTGATATTTTTAAAAAGCAATAATTTTGTTTAAAGTAAGAAAATAGTTGATTAAAAAAAATATTCGAAGACGTCGGATAAAATATTCCGTATCTGGCAAGAATACAACCGCAAAAATTAATATATCAAAATATTTATTTTTTTTAATTATTTTTTTCTTTTTTATTATATTTTTTCTTTTTTCATAATCGCAACGCGCGGTTTCCTTTCGAAAATGGTTTGGTAATTCTTTGTCGTTTAATTACAATTAATAAAAAACTGAACTGCTTAGTCATTAGTGTACGTATACCTTATGAAAATTGGGTTCGTTTACATTTTTTTGTTCGTCCCTTCGGACAGGCAATGAAAATAGATCCCATACAGCCTATTGTAAACGAACAACTATGTTTAGTACTACGTCGAGAATGGCACAAATTATTTTTCTTTTTCATTTATGGCATTGACTAATAGTAAATGATAAATAAAAAATTAAAAAAAAAATAATGAAAAATTGTCACATGTCTGTTAACTTCAATATCTTAAAAGTATTGCATTTTTTTTTGTTTCTCTAACTTTTTAATGTGAAACTTTTTTATGGACGTATGGGAGAAATTTAATATTGTAACGTTTTCCTGTTACGCGCCATATTTATTTTAAAGTGTAAAGCGCATGGGAGGGTTATCTATTTGGTGACGGAGTAAGAATACAATTCGCCACCCCCTATCTTAATCGTGGGTGACCGTCAGAGACGACTAAGGTCTATAAAACGCATATAACATCTTTGTAAGAGAAGGAAAACTTGAAACAAAACCCTATACCAACATGTCTGATAAGCGTGGTATAGTAGGTCAATTTCCCTCCCATTATGGTGAAGGCGCGAGTCCAATAGTGGGACATATATGAGCTGAGATTATATGCGCGTGAAGGTAGAGAGAAGGGAGAGAGAGGGGGTAGAGAGGGAGGGAGAGAAGGAGTGAGAGAGAGGGGCGAGAGGCAGAGAGGGAGAGAACTTCTCTCCCTCTCTGCCAAAAAAATAAATAAAAATCTTCTCTCAGAGAAGATTTTTAATAGTGGCAAGACCACGCTGTTGATAGTTCTCTGTCTACAGCCCCGGGACGGTCTGTCCGTGGTAGTACCACACTCTCGCAGAAGATCGACGTCTGAGTAATGGCAATGTGCTATTGCGTTGCTTCGTTCGGTGAGCGAGAGAGCCGGTAGCCCAAGTGGGTGGGTTTGGGGATTGTAATGGTAGGCAGCGGTCTAGCTATAACCTTGGTATAGCAAAGGTCGATGGGCAGCTGTGACACTTACCATCAGGTGTACTGATTGCTCCACCATAAGAAATAAAAATAGGCAGAGATGGAGAGAGAGAGAGAGAGAGAGGGAAAGGGAGAAAGAAAGGGAGATAGAGAGGGGGGGGGGGGGGGAGAGAGAGAGAGTAGTTAGCCAAAGTGTCACTTCTGATATGTGTACGTACTTTATAGGCACGCATAATTTTTTGTTTTTTTTTAAGTGCAATTTTATTTAATATTACTACCAGATCTTGCTCAATGAAATAATTAAGGCGCTTTATTTATCGTGCATATTATAGCATTGACTAATAGGTAGTAAATGCTAAATAATATAAAAATTATAAGGCGTGCACTATTGGATTTTCCAAATTATAATTTTAACTTTTCGCGGTATTTTCCAAATAAACCATTAAACCACGTAATGACGTGTGCTGTCAGTTGCCATGGTTACATGATCAACAAATGAACGTTCAGAATTGATGTGTTTTTAATGTTCTCTTTTTTGTTTATTCTATTCATATCATATTTTAATATCCTATATCCTATTCCCGACGACAACAAACTCAAAAACATAAAAATCATACAAATTGGTGCAGCCGTTCTCGAGTTATAAGTGTTGTAACTAACACAAGTTTCTTTTATATATATAGATTAGACTAAAGTGTAGTATGTTTAATATATTTTGTAGGTTACGTGAAAGATGGCTAAAGTTGCTTCGGATAATAGAAATGCAAGAAAAGATCATTATATTACATTTTTTGACTAATGTATTATAATAGGACAGTTTCCTTCTTGTTGTGGAGAAGACTTGTGGTCAATAGTAGGATGAATATGGATTGTGGAGATAATTTTTAATCATCATACTCTTATCCCAATTACGTGGTGTCGATATAATATGTACTCTTCTTTCATATTACATATTGTAAAAGTTATTGGCAATAGTTTTATGACCGGCCGTCTACCAGACGTCAACCCTCCTTGGGAATGTAATTATTGGCCAAACGGCATTAGATTAAGTTGGCCCAGGTCGTTATAAGGTTGTCTTGGACTGCAGCTACATTGTTGGCGGGCGATCCGCCCTGGTCACTTCAGGCTAGGGCTCAGGCGGAAGCCTACCAGTTCTGCGCTGCGGCGCGGGCAAATGGTGAACGCGTCACCACGAGGGGACTGAGCAGGGCGAAAGAAGTGGCTCGAAGGGCACTAGTCCAGCGGTGGAGGGAGGAACTAGAGTCCCCCGTAGCAGGACGGGGGACCGTTGAGGCGGTAGCGCCCCACCTTCACCGCTGGACGACACGAAGGCACGGCAACCTGTCCTTCAGGCTGACGCAGGTACTTACCGGACACGGGGTCTTCGGTAAGTACCTGCACCGAATTGGACGTGAAGAGGCCCCTGGATGCCATGAGTGTGGCGCGCAAATCGATGACGCGCGTCACACCCTGGAGGTATGTCCCGCCTGGGGGCCTCAGCGCCGCGACCTGTCGGCGGTCATTGGAGCGGACCTGTCGTTGTCAACCGTCATTAACAAGATACTTAACAGCGACAGGCACTGGACGTCGATGGCCTCCTTTTGCGAGGAAGTCATCTCTGCAAAGGAGGCCGCAGAGCGGGAACGCGAAGCACTCGCATCTGCGAACTCGCTCCGCCGGCGGCGACCAGGGAAAGGGAGGCGACGCTACGCGCACCTCCTCCCACCGCCTTGACGGCTGACTGGTCGTGGCCAGATGGCCAAGCGTAGGGGTGTCGGGGATAGAATGTCATTAGACGATCTCTCCGGCATCCCGTTAAAGCGCGGAAGGGACCGCTGCTGTCTCGTCGTGCTCGTCTTTTACGACATCCACGAGCAAAGTAAGGCTTGGTAGTATTCGTTGCCGCTACCACACAGCCAAGGGGAGTTAATTTTTAATATATTCATACATACATACATATCATCACCCCATATCCCTTGCAGGGTAGGCAGAGAGAACAGAGTGCCAGAGAACTCTATCTCTGCATACTTCACTCGCTTTCTCAACATTCATAATTCTCTTCATACACGCTCGCCGGTTTCGGAGACTCTACCTTCCTTCAGTACATGACCGATCTGGTCTAGGTAGGTTAGTCTCGGTCTCCCATGGTACCTACATCTTTCCACTTTCGCATTGTATATCTTCTTAACCAGACGTTCGTTCGGCATTCTTTCCACATGTCCGAACCATCGGAGCATGCCCTTTCGCATCTTTACACCAATACTCTCTTTCATACCTACTCGCTCTCTTACGTCGTCGTTATGAAAGCGGCCTGTCAAGAGCGTGGTCCAACCACTATTAAATTTACATTTGCGCAAGAGAAGTAGATTCAAAATGAAACTCTAAACCAATTTGCTTGATCAGCGTGGTATATATATTCATCATATTCTATAATTTATTAAATTTCAACAACTACAGTAATATTTTTTAACACAAACTATTTCGAAAGACTTACTGTATACAAATGTAAATATTCAGTAGGAATAATAACTTAAAATTTAAAAATACACCTCTTATGACGGCTTAAGAGTATAATATGTATATAATATAAATAATAATCCCTTATGTCCCGTGGGAATTGAGAGTGATAAAAATCTGCTGAGAGATCACCGGGAGAATGGCAGCATTCATCCTTCAAAAACTTTTCGTCCTTCTGTTGTATCTTTAGTCGATTTTGCGACCTATCCGAGCAAGAATAGTTTCGATAATTGTATTATAACTGCAATAGCACATTTCTATTGCTCAGAAGTCGATTTTCTGCGAGGGTGTGGTATTATCTCGAGCCCGCTTGTGGCTGTAAATAGAAGACTGTTATTTTTTTTGGCGGCGGGGACAATATAGAACTTTTTTTTTTTTTTGCGGTGGGCTATGAACGTCGCACCCCGCCAAATCGGTCCGGGGTGATGGAAGAGGCGGCGCGCAACCTCATCAACTCACCCAGCAAGTACCTCTTCTTCGCCGTGCGAGCGGGCCACCGGTACCCGATGTTTGTCTTCAGTGGCCCGCTCGGCGGTATGCCTTCTCGGGCTCCTCTCCTGTCGATGCCCCGACAGCTTTCGCCGTCGAGGCGTCGTCCTCACGCGGTGGCCTCACGTCGGGAGACCGGACAATTCCCCGGTCCGATCACCCGAAGCCTCGGTTAGGGCGGCATCAGGCGTAGGTACTCGCGCCTGCGCCGCTCCAGCCGCGGGCGGCGGCCTGGGTCACGGGAATCCTCCCGGGCCCGTTCCGCCGCCTCCTTCTGCGAGATGACAGCCTCGCAGAAGGCGGCGACCGCGTCCCAATTCCTGACGCTGTCGACCATCACTCGCGCAACAGCCGGCAGCGTCAGGTCGGCACCGATGACAGCGACGAGGTCACGGCGCTGCTCGTCCCAACCCGAACATACCTCGAGCGTATGTTGCGCCGTGTCCTCGTCGCTACTGCAATGGTGGCAGGACGGAGTCCACTCCCTCCGCACGACCGTGTGCAGGTACTTGCCGAAGCAATCATGCCCCGGCAAGACCTGCACCAACCGGAAAGAGAGGACTCCGTGCCGCCGCTCCATCCACTCTATTAGTACGGGCCGGAGGGCCTCAACGGTAAGAACACCGTGTCTAGGCCTCTCCAGCCGCGTAGCCCAACGGGCGATGACTTCTCGGCGGGCGTCCTCGCGCCAGGTGGCTATCTCGTTGAACGATGGGGAGCCACCCTCTTCGCGCATTGAGGTAACCCGCCGGTAGAGGTCGGAGAGCATCTCCGCCTCTAGGTCCCACGGGGGTGTCCCGGCCAATAGGCATGCCACCTCGGTAGACACCGTGCGGTATCCGCGAATGGCTCTGACCGCCATTGCTCGCTGTGGCCTCCACAGCACCGCCCTGAGCTGGGCGTTCAGAGCCCTCGCCCACACGGGTGCGCCGTACATGGCCATTGAGTGGATCACTCCTGCATACAGCCGTTGGCCCTCGAAACTGGGTCCGCCCACGTTCGGCATGAGCCGAGAAAGGGCGGACGCCGCGCCGACCAGCCGGGGAGCAATTTCACGAAAATGCTCCTGGAACCACCATCGCCCGTCGAGCACCAGACCCAAGTACCTCATATGGGCCTGGATACTGATGTGGATGGAGTTGACGACTAACGAGGCGCCGATGGGCAGCCTCACACGGGGCCCATGGAATAGTAGGGCCTCCGTCTTGTTTAGGGCCACTCTGAGCCCCAACGCATCAATTCGCCTGACCATCTCCTCAGTGCCGAGAGTGGCCAGGCTCGCCGCCTCTTCGAGTGTCCTACCCCGGGCTGTGACAAGCGTGTCGTCAGCATAGCAAATAACGCTCAGCCCGGGGGGGCGACTCCCTCTCAACGCCCAGTCGTAACCGATGTCCCACAGAGTCGGCCCCAGAACCGACCCCTGTGGAACACCGCACGACATGGGCGTTCGCACAATGGGGGACAATATAGACCTGCCATTACTAAAATAAAATAATAATAATAGCCTGTATTGAATGAGAAATAGCTTGTATTCTTCATTACATGGGGACGAATATGTAATTTATGTATAATATACGTAAATTTATAAATTTTATTCCGTATGGGGCGTCAGAATACATTCACCACTCCCTTTGTTACACGTGCGTATCATGACCGATCTGGTCTAGGTAGGTTAGTCTCGGTCTCCCATGGTACCTACACCCTTCCACTTTCGCTTTGTATATCATCTTAACCAGACGTTCGTTCGGCATTCTTTCCACATGTCCGAACCATCGGAGCATGCCCTTTCGCATCTTTACACCAAATCTCTCTTTCATACCTACTCGCTCTCTTACGTCGTCGTTACGAAAGCGGCCTGTCAAGAGCGTGGTCCAACCACTATTAAATTTACATTGGCGCAAGAGAAGGAGATTCAAAATGAAACTCTAAACCAATTTGCTTGATCAGCGTGGTATTTTTTTTTTTCTTCTACTGTGAAAGACACTCGAGCTCAGCAGTGAGACAAATTTGTACGGAACTCTTCACACACCAATCCTACCGGTTTATTAATTTTATGCCTTTAATAAGGCAGTTTAATACTTAATTCAACAAGTTGTCAAGTCACGTGTATGTATTTTATATTCCATTAGGCTAAAATTTGGATATTTGTTGGCAATTTAATATTTAATTTATAGTGGTACGGAGTAAGAATACATCACCACCCCGTATCTTACCCGTGGGTAATCATACGAGACGACTAAGGGATATAAAACGCATATAGCATCTATGCGAGAGAAGGTAAACTCAAAACAAAACCCTATACCAACACGTCTGACCAGCGTCGTATAGTAGGTCAATTTCCCTTTGTTTACGGAGGAGGCTCGAGCCCAACAGAGGGACACATATGAGCTGAGATGAATTTTATTTCCTCGCACATTTATCACCCGTGCCAAATAAGGGTGTAATCTCATCCACATTAGGTTATGTAATTAAGTAATAAAGAATGAGTGGTCTCGAAGCCCATCATTAACTTTTATAAAAACTTTAACGTTTTAATCCTGTAATAAATTAATAATATTATTTAACCAAATACAAATTCATTTCAAATAAAACTAGGATTCTATCGCGTTTGTATTTGATTTTTAATTTCCCGACGTTTCTAACACTTTACAGTGATCATGGTCATAGTATATTATAATTTGTAAATTTTCTTCTTTTTATTGAAAAGATTTGTGGTCAATAGTGGGATGAATGTGGGTTGATGAAAATATTATTGTAATGTACATTCTATGTTATAGAAAAAAATACTTAAATTCAACCACATAACTATTTCTTTTTAAAATACAAACTATTTATAATTTTAGGAAGAACGATAAAATTTAAATGATTAAAAATAGAGATGAAATATGAGTAAAGGTTCTAGAGTGGCGACCATGTACCGGACGACGCAGTGTAGGACGCACTAGGTGGACAGACAACCTGGTGAAGGTTGCTGGGCGTCGTTGGATGCAAGCGGCACAGGACCGCACTCTGTGGCGTAACATGAAGGAGGCCTACGTCCAGCAGTGGACGGTGATAGATCATAATATAGCTAACTAGAATACAACATCCCTTATTATAATGATTACTAATGTTTACCCAAGAACTACATAATAAGAATAAAACTATTCTTACGGATTTTATTGCGTTTGTATTTGATCAAAAATACAAAAGTGTTAAAATCCGTATAAATTCTCCAGAAGAATAGTCAGCATTACCTATTCCTCCTTCCTATTCTTCTGTGGTATCTTTTGCTAGTTTTATGACCACAGGGCGGTGGAAGGTGATACGCATAGCGTTACCTCCTCCTCACAGTTCGCCCCCGCCGAAATGTGTCGGCAGACGCAAGCGCCTCGCGTTCCCATTCTACAGGCTACTTTCATGGGAGGTCATGATGATATGATCGATGGCCAGCATTTGTTACTTTCGAGCATTTTGAATATGATGCATATTGAATGCGACAGTTGTGTTCCAATTTGTGCCGACAAGATGTGGCAATGAAGTCCCTGGGCGGGGCATACTTCCAACCTGTGACTTGTATTGTCTATATGACATACCCACAATTTGAATTTGAATTTGAATTTGACCGTGCCTTCTCTTGACCTGCCATCGTTAGAGATCACAATTCCTCGCCTTGCTACAGAGGTCCTCTCTCCACTGCCGAATGACCCTTCGGGCCACTGCCTTAGCTCGGACCAGTCTCCTTGCAGATACTTGCGCCGTTGGTTCACGCTAAGATGCGGAATCAGACACTGCCGCTAACGCTTTCACGAGTAGCGGTAAAGGCTCCTGACTTTACCAGCCGCAATCGCAGTTCCAGATACTGTACGACTGCCCCTAATAGACCTCACCGCTGTAGGACTCTGCGGTCATCGCAGAAGTACCCTGTTGTATGCGATGAGGGACACCAAGTAGAGAGGGCTAGTATAGAAAGTGACATGGACCGCTGGCTACCGACGTAAAGACGCCAGTAGGACAATCCAGTGTAGGAGGCTATGAACAACATATATAGATAGTTTGAATATAAAGTATATTCTTGAGATACTCACTTGGAAGTGTGTGTGTGAAGGAGTGTTATTAGCTATTCTCTTAATGAAGCAAGTACGCAGCAGATTTTACATCTACCATGCGCAAGTACGAATGGTAACACTCAGCCTGTCATCGCGTGGTTATTTTTTTAAATTAAATCTTTATGTAGAAAATGCTCTTAAAATATTTCATATTTTTTTAAAATTCATTTGAAATAGTGTTATGTTTATGACTACACGAATATATACATACATACATAGCCTCACGCCTGTTTCCCTGAGGGACAGACAGAGACTACGGATTGCCATAAACCACGATTCTGGCACTACTACACGAATATGTATATAAATTTATGTGTATTTATACGGAATTCTTTATACACCGGTCTTATTGAATTATTATTTTTATATTTTATTAAGTTAAAACTAAATTCAATAACTTGTCAGTTCACGTGTATGTATACTAGAAACGAATATTTTATTAGGCAATTTGCATATTTATTAAAACATTTTTTGCAATTTAATATCTAATTTAAAGTGATATTGTATATGCAAGCCTATATCTGCTTAGATATATAAGAAGAAGTATAATCATGCCCACGTTTTGTCATAATAATTACAATAACCCTTTATGTTATGCTATATTTAAAAGGTATATCGTCAAATAGTTAGTCCTGTTACTAAAAAACATCTTGAAGTATATGATTAACTGTACATTAAATAAGGATCAAGCAATGTTTAAAAAAATATATCATCTTTTCAATCCATATACTGCCGATTATTCGACACAGGTTTTCTTTAGTTGATGAAGATTAGCATACATCACGTTGGCGAGATAGAGTGGGAATAGGGCAATTTTGACTTTCCTATTACAGCGATGATTTTGTTTTATATTTATAGTATTTTTCTTTCTATTTTTCTTCTTATCTCTCCTTTTCTATATCAATCACTTTGATGAGGACTGTATAAGGATATTATATGATTAGTTTCGTAAATATAATATCTACGTTAAGCGTCAAAAACATTAAATAATGTATAATGATGCAATGGGGAGTGCTTATGTTAAATGTGACGAGAAATTTTAAATAAACTAGCGTAATAGTTAATTACATAGTTAATTACATTCGCATCAAATAATATTAAGAACATTTTCCTCGGGTTATTTCTAAGGTCTACCTTATATGATCAATCATGCGTCAACGCACAGGAAATTTCAATTTATATTATTTGCTTTTTATTGTTTATATATTGTAATAACATTTATTGGTTTTATCCTCGTAGTCATAAGCAGAGATGGATATTGTGCCACGTAGATATTATAGATAGTACATCGTTAAATGGGTACATACACACCGGTTGCTTGATTTCGCTAGAGTTGTTGAGAATAATTTGCGAAAATCAAAAGTCATAATAACACATTCATTAATTACGAGAAGATATTGTCAAAGTTTCCGTGTGGTAACGGGTAAGAATACTATTCACCACCCCATATCTTACACTTGGGTGATCGTACGAGACGACTAAGGGATATAAAACGCACATAACATCTATGCGAGAGAAGGAAAACTCGAAACAAAACCCTATACCAACACGTCTGACCAGCGCGGTATAGTAGGTTAATTTCCCTCCCATTACGGAGGATGCCCGAGCCCAACAGTGGGACATATATGGGCTGTGATGATGATGATGATTGTCAAAGCCGTATCTTATTAAATCTCACGCGGGGATGAGAGTGTTTTCAGTAAGTATACATAATTTTTTCGACCAAAAATATTATAAAATGGAAGAAAATCAGATTGATCTATATAACCTCAAATACTAGACTTTACTAGTCGTTTTTGACTCAAAACCAATATTGACAGAGCCGAGAGTTTTATATTTGCGGCAGGCTATGGTCAGGCTGCCACCGAAGACAAAGATCGGGTACCGGTGGCCCGCTCGCACGGCGAAGAGAGAAGTTTGCATGGTGGGTCTATGAGGTCACGCGCCGCCTCATCCATCACCCGGACCGCGGGCGAGACGCATCCATAGCCCACCGCAAATAAAAAAAGGCTATGGTCAGGTTGCACCCCGCTAAACCCGTCCGGGGCGACAGACGAAGCGCCGTGCCTCGCAATGTACTTCACCACGCCGTGTGAATGGGCCACCGGAACCCGGTCTTAGTCGTCAGTGGCAAGCCGAGAGTTTAATGTGTTTTTTTATATATTAAGCGTACATGTTCTAGATTCTAAAGTTCTAGGCCTTAAGCAATTTTTCTTTATCAATAAAGCAAGCACAATTTATATTTAATAATTTAGGATTTACTATACATATAAGTTTTGAAAAGTTATATTTGCGCATCAAGGACTTGATCCCCATACTTTTGTGTTGCTGTCTATCTACTAAAATTACTGCTGCTTTGACGAAGCCCAATTGGGTGGGTTTTATGTTTATATTGGTAGGCAGCGGCCTAGTTATATCCTTGGTATTGCAAAGATCCATGGGCGGCAGTAGCATTTGCCACTGAAATCACTGAATAAAATGTTATAAATATGGTCATTTCGCATCTGAATTCACCTTTTCTGAACAACGCATGAATTGAAAAAATTCTGCCGGTGGATGCTGAGCAATCAATTAGTGAATATATATTATAAAATTATTATTTTAATTAGCTTTTACAGTTGAGATAACTTAATTAATTGATTTATGGTAAGGTTTAGTCTAATTTAATCTTTAGTGTTATTTATAATTTGAAATAATCAAAAAGACTAGTCATCAAGAGTGATGAACTTATTGCTTCATCATTCAGCCTTTTGTCATCCACTGCTGGACGTAGGCAGGCATCCAACGACTCCCAGCAACTTTCACCAGATTGTCGGTCTACCTTGCAATCAACACTGCGACGTCCGATACGTGATCGTCACTGAAGAACCTTTCTCCCCAACTACTCCATTGCTATCAGGCCCGCTACCACAATGAGCTCGTAGAATAGCGGAGCTGTTGTGACTGTGGGCCGTTTTTTTATTTGTGTTGCTTATAAAGGGGTTAAAGCCGTAATCGCCACGCTTGGAAGGCGGGTTCGTGATCGCAGTGTGGTGTTATACGTTTCCCAGGAGAGATCTGGTGCCCACTCTCCTCTCCCTTAGCCGATTTTTACGACGCATATGAGCAAATGAGGGTTGACGAAAAAAAATGTATATATTTATATATACATTATACATTTGAATATTGTATATAGGTACTTGTTTTTGTTATCAATTGTGTCGTATTACAACAACAAAATTAAATAAGTAAGTGCATCGAGTTACTTCGCAAAAATTACACTGTTGTCTTAAATAAACGTATTAAAATAGTAGATTGTTTAAATTACTGAAATTTAATATGCTTAATTATTTATAAAATCCGATTACGAAATGAAAAATGATGTCACAAGCGGGATTCGAACCCGCGCCTATTGGGATTCCGGCCCAATCGTGCTGCCACTACACCACCGTGACTAATTGTAGGACATGCAAATTTCATTTCGTATTGTATTTACGTCTTAAGGTGACGGTATGCTATCTACCCGACAATGTTTACACATTGTTATAGGCTTAATACTTCAAACTTTACAGTTAGAATTGTATTAAACGATGACACAACCTTGTTATTTAAATTACTGAAATTTAATATGCTTAATTATTTATAAAATCCGATTACGAAATGAAAAATGATGTCGCAAGCGGGATTCGAACCCGCGCCTATTGGGATTCCGGCCCAATCGTGCTGCCACTACACCACCGTGACTAATTGTAGGACATGCAAATTTCATTTCGTATTGTATTTACGTCTTAAGGTGACGGTATGCTATCTACCCGACAATGTTTACACATTGTTATAGGCTTAATACTTCAAACTTTACAGTTAGAATTGTATTAAACGATGACACAACCTTGTTATTTAAATTACTGAAATTTAATATGCTTAATTATTTATAAAATCCGATTACGAAATGAAAAATGATGTCGCAAGCGGGATTCGAACCCGCGCCTATTGGGATTCCGGCCCAATCGTGCTGCCACTACACCACCGCGACTAATTGTAGGACATGCAAATTTCATTTCGTATTGTATTTACGTCTTAAGGTGACGGTATGCTATCTACCCGACAATGTTTACACATTGTTATAGGCTTAATACTTCAAACTTTACAGTTAGAATTGTATTAAACGATGACACAACCTTGTTATTTAAATTACTGAAATTTAATAAGCTTAATTATTTATAAAATCCGATTACGAAATGAAAAATGATGTCGCAAGCGGGATTCGAACCCGCGCCTATTGGGATTCCGGCCCAATCGTGCTGCCACTACACCACCACACATACTTTTAATGTGTATGAAACATACACATACTTTTAATGTGTATGAAATCGCTGTGTGGTAGCGGCTACGAATACTACCAATCCTCACTTTGCTTGTGGATGTCGTAAAAGACGACTAAGAGCCTTATAACGACTTGGGCCAACTCCAGCTGATGCCGTTTGGTCAACAATTACATTCCCATGGAGGGTTGACGTCTGGCAGGCGGCCGGTAATAAAACTATTGCCAATAACTTTTATAATATGTACTATGAATGAAGAGTACTTATTGTATCGACCCCAAGTAATTGGGATAAGAGTAGGAGAATGATGATGATGATGACCTCTCGTGAACAAATCTCCAATTTGGTCCAGAAAAGTATGATGTGGTCTTCCCCTTGTATTCGTCCCATTCACGATTGCTTTATATGTTTGCTTCGTCAACCTCTGCCCACTCATTATTTCTTCCACTTCGTGTCCAACCCACCTCAGCATACCAGCGCTCTTTTATAACATTATACCTAATTTTATCTTTCAGACTTACATCACACACGTTACGAAGAGCTGTCAGCTATACAGCATTTATTCTATTTTCATGTCTTCTCCGCCAAATCTAACTTTCACTGCCATACATGAGGGCAGGCACTAATACTTCCTATACTTATTATTATTATTTAGGATGTGTAAAGCCGACGGAAGGTCATGAGAAGAAAACAAAACTAAAAATGTAGTGTGTGCAGAAGTACTTTGAAATAACATTAGTTTGAGTTTTTTTTTTAATATAAGATTATAAGACCCAGTATTTTTATCGTAAATGCGCGCCCAGTACTTGATCATTATTTTGCTGCGATGTTATTTTTAAACTGCGATATTTCCTAAGATATTCATTGAAATCAAATAATGTAAACAGCAATTTTGTTTTAAATTAAATACTTGTGATGACTCATTTATTTGGATAAGGATTAATATTATGTTTATAAAAACACCTTCGAAAATATCATATTATTTTAAAACAAATTTGATTAGCATAAAAAAGGTTATAGTGAGCCAATCTTAAAAGATAGACATATGCTGTCGCGGACTTTTATTTAGAACTTTGAAAGGGGAACAATTATATAGTACATAATTTTTGCGCAACTTTAACCGTTTACGCAGCGGAAGCTCTCAAAAGGAAACACAAACCCGATTTTTACACATTCATCATTGTTGCTCTGCTCCTATTGGTTGCAGCGTAATGTTGTATAGCCTAAAACCTTCCTCTATAAATGGACTATCCAACAAAAAAAGAATTTTGCAAATCGAACCAGTAGTTCCTGAGATTAGCGCGTTTAAACAAACAAACAAACAAACAAACTCTTCCGCTTTATAATATTATTTTATTATTAATAGATTGAGATATTGTGGCTAAGGTTTCAAATTAATAAGTAGCTATAATAATCATCGATAAGAAAGCACACTTCATGTTTATGATTCACGTAAAATCTTAATGAACACAACTCGTACCAGTTGTCTACATAAAAACTTAAAGAAAATTAGTTTTATTGGACACTATATTCCACAGTAAAGGTTAATTTCTACATATAACAACAATTTAAAGTTACAGGCATTATTCGATTTTCTTTCTAAAATAAGTTTTGTAGACTATAATAGATTACGAAAATGTTTGACACGAATGTATATATGTAACAGTTTTTCATTTAAGAAGATACCGGTGGTACAACCTTGACTGTATTCCAGTAGTGTCATTTAATTGGTAACGTCGAACTCAAGTATCGCTACACTTTTTCCTGATTAGCTTCTGAATCGAATAGTCGTGTACGAACGAAGTTTAGTAAAACATTGTGTTTTTATTATTTGTGTTAACTTATTTATTTTTGTATTCAAAGGTAAACAAAATGTTAACTGGATGGAGACTGACGGTATCAAAATGTAAGTACTAAGTACTAAAAAGTTTTTAATGTTTTGTTTCTTCGTTTCGTTTATATTTTTATATTTTAATTCATTGATTAATTTACTGTTTAATTAAAACAACGTCAAAAGGGGAATGATTATTTTCGATGTTTATATATTTTTTGTTTGCGTATATCATAATTACGTCATATATAAACGAATTTGTATTTTTTTCTTGTTTGAAAATCGTTTATCCTAAAATGTGCCCAAACAAATTTCGAAATGTGTATATTAAGTATATTTACGTCATATATAGACAAATTTTCATTTTTTTTTTCGTTTGTATGTCATTTATCCCGAAATGTGGCCACACATATGTTGATTAAAATAATTGTTTAATAAACTTATTCGCAGTTATTTTTATAATAGATTATAAGATATACATCATAGATTATATCATTATTAGATATCATTATTAAAACATATTACTATGCAAATATAAATATATACCTTTGATATCTAATTAACTAGAAAAAAATCTTTGTCTTCATATTTTAAACACATAATATTTAAGTGAAAAATATTTTATCCTATTTCCTAATAATATTATAAATATCAAAATTTGGATGAAAACTGGCATATACAATGATTTCTTGTATTAACACATAGAATTTCTAATGTTTACGCGAGTATTACACATTTGAAATAAAACTACTTTTACGGGATCTTTAGTATTTGTTTTTTAATTTTGGCTGACCGACCGCATTCGTAACGACGACGTAAGAGATCGAGTAGGTATGAAAGAGAGTATTGGTGTAAAGATGCGAAAGGGCATGCTCCGATGGTTAAGAAGTCTGGTTAAGAAGATATACAATGCGAAAGTGGAAGGACGTAGGTACCGAGGGAGACCGAGACTAACCTACCTAGACCAGATCGGTCATGTACTGAAGGAAGGTGGAGTCAAGAGTCTCCGAAACCGGCGAGCGTGTATGAAGAGAATTATGAATGTTGAGGAAGCGAGTGAAGTATGCAGAGATAGAGTTCTCTGGCACTCTGTTCTATCTGCCTACCCTGCAAGGGATATGGCGTGATGATATGTATGTAATTTTCCGATGTTTCGAACACTTTAATGTGATCATGGTCACGGAAGGACTAAGGTGTCTTACGTCGCGATAGCATCCGTAAAAATAGTTTTATTTCAAAAATAAATAGGATATTTTTTATCCTAGTAAAGTAAAAAATTATTAATCCGAGGGCGGAGCAGAAGTTATATATAAATATAAGTTCTCTGTTCGTTTTACAAAAGCTTTTATTTTTATAATGTGATAATAATTCATAAAAATTATTATTTACAGTATTTATAATACCTCAGAGGTATGTTTTGGCGATCATGGCTCTATTGGCAGTTGCCAATGCGTATACCATGCGAGTATGCTTAAATCTGGCTATAACACAAATGGTCAGGAGAACCACTGCCTCCGAAGGTGATCCACATTATGATCCTGATGCTTGTCCCGATCAAAGTCTAATGACTAATGGTACTGACGCGAGGAGTTTCTTCAGAGCGGATGAAGATGAGGTATGTGAAAACAATTTTATTAAATATTTATTATTTCCTTCATCACAGCCCGTATATGCCCTATTTGGCTCAGGCTACCTCCGTAATGGGAGGGAAATTAACCTACTATACTACGCTGGTCAGATGTGTTGGTATAAGATTTTGTTTCAAGTTTTCCTTCTCTTGCATAGCTGTTATATGCGTTTTATATCCCTTAGTCGTCTCTTACAATCACCCACGGGTAAGATAGCGTGGTGGTGAATTATATTCTTACTCCGTCACTACACGGATGATTATTTCATTAGTCAGAAATACTTCAAATATGTTTTATTTGTTAAATACAATATGTTTTATTTGTTAAATACAATATGTTCTAAATCAAATATGTTTTATTTGTTAAATATACTCAGTGAGTCAATCCGTACATTAAAAAATTGGTGAGCTTAATTTCGATAGTACAGATGGTGTTATGTTTAAGATAACTTACCGTGTTAAATGTTGCGGTCTCGATTCCCAAGTAGGAAAATACTTTGGACTATTAAGCTAATTGCGTTTGTAAAGTCAGTCACAGTATAAGGATTAGTTGCTTAGTGCAAAGGGTTGTTTAGGGATTAGACCCCCTTGGTGACGGAGGCGGGACTTGGCAACACTCGCAGGGGGCGGTAATGTCTCGCCCTGCGAGTTGGCCGCCTGGTGGGGCCACGCCCTCCGTGACATAATCGCCCATTGGATAGCCCAGCTGGAGAGGCCACGGTTCGGCGTTCAGACCGTGGAGGCTTTCCAGACGGTGCTGACGGTGGCAAAAAAAAAGACGGTACTGGTGGAGTGGTTGGGCCAGCAGCATGGGGTCATCTCCTTCCGATTGGTGTAGGTTTTGACGGGGCATGGTTGCTTTGGAAAGTACCAGCACACGGTCACGAGGAGAGAGAGGACACCGTCCTGGCACCACTGCGATTGCGACCAGGATCCGCCGCAGCATAAGCTCGAGGTTTGTACGGCCTGGGCAGAGCAGCGTCGTATACTCGTCGCAATCATCGGTATCGACCTTGCGTTGCCGATCATCGCTAAGGCGATGCTCAACAGCGTCAGGAACTGGGACGAGGTCGCCGCCTTTTGTGAGGCACTCGTCTCACAAAAGGAGGTGGCGGGGCAAGTCATGGAAGAGACTCTCCACGCTGACACGCTCCGCTGCTGGCGTATTGGGCGGCATAGCGGCGTGGTATTGGGGTATTGGGCGCAAGCACGAGTACCTGCGCCTGATGCCGCCCTAGCCGAGGCCACAGGTGGCTGAACTAGGAAATAGTCCGTTTCCCAGGCTGGGGCATCGACGGGAGATGGTACCCGAAAGGATAATCCGCTAGGCTGGCCACGGATGTCACGGAAGCGGTACCAGTGACCGATCCAATGGCAATGGGGATAGAATACGGTATATAAAGGGGGCCGTAAGTCGCCTTCCCGTCGCCCCGGAAAAGGAGGACGATGTGTGTCCACACCATAGCCTACAAAAAAAGGGATTAGACGCCTGGCGTCTAATCCCTTTTTAATGATAATATCTACGATATTATCAGAGCGTAGACGCGGAATGGTACCCAAAAAGTGGTACCTATGCACAAAAGTGTCCCTTATTTATGGAATGCGGGTAACTATTTCAAAGTTTAACAAATGATCTATTGCTCGGCTAGTATTAAAAAGAAAAATATTTGTATTGTATTAAGAATAACGAGATTCAAAATTTCATGGTAATAATTGGTAACCATGAAATTAGTAGTTAAGGTATAACGACGTAACAAACAAACAAAATTACCTTAGCACTTATAATACTATAAATAAATTATATTCTATATAAATTGTACAATAATATTACTGTATGGTAGCGACTATGAATACTACCAACTCTTACATAGCTCGTAAGTAGGTAGGACTATGAGCTTCACGTTGACCAGGGCTAACTGATGTCGTTTGGTTAACAACTACATTCCCAAGAAGGATTGACGCCAGGCTGGCTAATAACTAGTTGCAGTTGTACGATCGTACATATTGCATCGACCCCAAGTAATGAGGGTAAGAACAAGGTGATAATTGTCTATAACAATAACTCACGTGATTACAAATCAAAGAAATGTAAATCTTCAAATTATTTTTCTATTTCAAAAAAAATATAATTTGAAATTTATCCATGTGGTGATGGAGTAAGAATACAATTCACCACCCTAGTTTTCCCATGAGTGATCGTAAGAGACGACGAAGAGATATAAAATGCATAACATCTATGCAAGAAAAGGAAAATCTAAACCCTATACCAACACGTCTGACCAGCGTAGTACAGTAGATCAATTTCCCTCTTAATACAGAGGAGGCTCGAGGCCAACAGTGGGACATATATGAGCTGAGATGATGATGATAAGATATTTAATAAAATAGTCTATTTTTTTTAGAACTAATTAGTACTTACATAGCTATATCTAATAGAAAATGCCAATGACTTAGTAATAATAATAGTAGATAGACTATTTATAAAAAACTTAATTACGAGCGAAAAATGGTTGTCATATATGGAATTGGAACGGATTTCCAGTAGGTATGGGTTCGTATCCAATATGGGACAACCATTTTTCGCTCGTAATCAAGTTTTAATAAATAATCGAGCATGTTAAATGCTAAATTTCAGTAATTTGAGTAGATAGACTATATAATAGTCTTTTTTTGCATAGTTTAGTAAAAGTTTTCCAGCTATGTAGAGGTCTATTCGCTATTGACTTAAATAGTACATTACTGCAGCGGCCAGCAAAAGAGGCATTGATGGACGAACGTGTAAATGTGGGCCGAGGCGTAGCCGGGGCACACATACGTAAGTCCGTCAATTCCTAGTTGTGACCAAAGCTTGTATAGTGCTTTTCTCAAACAATGCGTGGAAATTAAAACTAAGTAGTACTAAGTAGAACTGTATACATGACGAACAACGAACAACATTTTTCACGTGCTAAAGGGTTCTTTTGTTTTTTTTTTTCATTACTAAACAGCTTTCTTTTTCAAGCCAGTTCGAAATTTAAAGAAAACTCTTATAAGTTGCCTATATGGTTACTATGAATTGAAGTAACAAATCGTTCCATTTTTAAAATACACGATAGATATGAATTTACATATATATTTATTTGACCGCTAAACACGACAGATATGGATTTTCATACATTTTTTGCCGGCCGCTGCTCGCATGTATTTGGACAGTACAGTAATTTCGATTTATCTTGAAGAAGGTTGTCAAAATAATGCTCAAATTTCCAAGCATGTTTGAGAAAATATATATTGTTATATGACATTTGTCACTGTCCTGCTCATATCCTAATTATTTGGAGACGACGAAGTATTTACTTCTCTATGCTATATATTGCAAAAGTTTATTGACAATAGTTTTAACACCGACACCCTACCTGACGTCAACTCTCCTTGTGAATGCAATTATTGACCAATCGACATCAGGTGGAGTTAACCCAGATCAATATAATGCTCTTAGTTGTTTTTTTAAGAAATCCACAAGTAAAGTAAGGATTGATAGTATTAGTAGCCATACAGCAAGACCTTTACGTTCATAAGATGAACTATTTAATTCTTGTCGAATTCTAATTATGTATTAATTTTTATAAAATATAATTACAATGTATGCTAGAAATCCACTAACACGATTTGAAGTCGGTGCCAAGCTTAAATTAACAAAAAAACCATAAGTTTAATGATATACACACAGGGTGAAAAATTAATAAAATCAAAATATTAAAGGAAATAAGATTTAAAAAAAAAAAAAAATACATACAATGAAACATAGAACCTTTTTGAAGTCGGTTAAAAATATATTAATCTTTATAGGAGTGTAGGGTCACAAAAATATCGCTTAAAGTCAGCATATTAAACTTTTTTTTATTGTTTATGGTGGCAAACGAGCAAGCAGCACAACTAATGGTAAGAGTCACTGCCGCCATGGACGTTTGCAATACCAAGGGTATTATAGCTTAGGCCGCTTTCTACCAATAAAAGCCCCAAGCCCACACAGTTGGGCTTCCGGCTCTCTCGCTCACCGAATGAAGCGCAATAGCACATTGCCATTACTTAGGCGTCGATCTTCTGCGAGAATATGGTACTACCCCGGACGGACCGGCCCGCGGCTGTAGACAGAGAACTGTCAACAGCGTGGGCCACCACTATTGAAATCAAACTATTTTTAATCTATTTTTTATTCACAGACTGTGTTATTTGACTGGAGTGAAACAACGCAAGGTCTAATACTTGGGTCCTTCTACTATGGTTATATTTTAACTCATATACCAGGAGGTATGCTCGCTGAACGATTTGGTGGCAAGTGGGTGCTTGGTGGTGGATTGCTATCAACTGCGATATGTACATTTATCACACCGTTTGCTGTGAAAAAGGGTGGTGCCGTCGCTTTATTTATCTTGAGAGTCATTGAAGGCTTAGGAGAAGTGAGTATTGATATGATTATAACCCGCTGCTATTGTGATAATTATGTGTTATACAATTATAATTGCAGACTGTGTATATATGCTCCATAATTTTCTGCTGTATTAACTCCTTTGCCCATTTGGGCTGATTACCAGTATCGATTCCTTGACACCAGTGAACCATTCTTTGCCCAGTGGTTTTTTAATTTTTGGAAATACTACACGTATTTACATAGATTTGTTTACTTATTTATAAAGTCCCACATCTTCACCCGCGTAGTTTCTGTGGGAATACAGGCAATAAAAATAGCCTATGATATTCTTTAATAATGTAAATTTCGCAATTGGTGATAGAATTTTCAAAATTTAGTTTAGTGGTTTAGATGGCAAAGCGTGATAAACAATAAACAAGAACATTCGTATTTATAATATTAGTTAGAATTATATATGTAGTTAGACTAAAGTCACAACTTTATTAATTATGAAAAAATCACATAGAAGATACATGCTTTTGTTAATTACATACCATGCCAGTGGATACAAATTTTTGTGAAGGGCATTTCGGCACGTCGTTCAAAGACATGGTATTCGAAATATCGAATAGAATGTCGAAAAAAATTTCATCTGAATTCGATATAAAGAGTAGTATATGTCAAATATCAAAAATATAATATTCGATTTCTGCTCTTCAAATTTTTAAATTTACGACTAAAGGTAAATTCTAAAACAATTATGTGATACTTTTTTTGAAGTATTGCATAATTGGGTGTAAATCAGAAAAAAAGATTATAACTATTGAAAGAGTAAAAATACTTCGCAACAATAATTTTCAATACTTTAATAAATAACTATTCACAGTATATATTTATGCTAATCCAATACGAATTTTACATTGGTAAAGAATTGAATAAAAAATTGATTGTAGTAATTAAATTTTTATACTTTATTACTATTTTCTATTTGCGCGTACTATGTAGTAGTCCTATTAGCAGATTTGTTTAAAAGACTTTCCTTAACATAATTTTATAACCTTATCATTCTTAAAAAAGTTAAGACGTGTAATGTCAAAATTATTAAATATTATTTTAATAGGGCTATTTTTCATAATATTATCATTGAGGAAGTTACAAAAATATATGGTATACTAGCTTCTGCCCGCGGCTTCGCCCGCTTTTTAAAGGTTACTTTCCTAAAGGTTTTCATTCCCTATTTTTATTTTACCCTTTAAGAGCAAATTTTTTACGAAAATTTAATGTCATATTTATTTATATCTAATCAATAGCCTAAGAATAAGTTTCAAGCTTCTGGCTTTAAAAATGACGATAATTCCTTACAAGTTTTCATCCCCCCTTTACAACCCTTTTTTTTGCATTAAAAAGTAGCCTATGTCCTTTATCAGGCTCTAGACTACCTGTGCACCAAATTTCATTTAGATCGGTTCAGTAGTTTTGGCGTGAAAGAGCGACAGACAGACAGAGTTACTTTCGCATTTATAATATTAGTAAGGATTACAATAATAGCTAAGCTAGGCTCTAGAATTATCAATTAATTAATCATGGGCAGTACCAAATCTGTTAGTACTATAGTTTACCCTTTATTGGTTACACCGGCTTGGAGGAAACCATGAGATTATAAGAAATGAAACAGTATAATGTATTTAAACTAGTTTATCTCTAAATACTTCCATCTTTTCAAATGGTAATATAGTAACACTACTGTTTTTAACTTACGTGTCAAAGAAGATAACAAGTTTTTTTTTTTAACTTTCATTTAGAGATTATTACTACCATTTTTTTAAAAAATAATTTCAGTGTGTATATAAATTACAAAAGATATTTGAGACAATCAGAACTTCGCTTCATCATTACTTGTGAATCATCATCACAGCCCATAAATGTCCCACCTTTAGGCTCAGGCCTCCTCCGTAATGGGAGAGCAATTAACCTACTATACTGCGCTGGTCAGACGTGTTGGTATAGGGTTTTGTTTCGAGTTTTCCTTCTCTCGTATAGATGTTATATGCATTTTATATCCCTTAGTCGTCTCGTATGATCACCCAAGGGTAAGATATGGGGTGGTGAATAGTATTCTTACTCCGTCACCACACGGAATAGTTACACACACACAGAATACTTGTGAATAGTTTTACCCAATCGTTTTTTGTTGCATTATCTACGGTGTATAAAAAGTACAAATATGTATTTAATATAACTATAAATATAAAATGTATTGTTCTTAGGGTCCTACAATGCCAGGGCTTATGGCGATGTTATCCAAATGGGTACCAAAAGTTGAGCGAGCTCGTATTGGTGCAATCGTTTTCGGTGGAGCACAGATAGGCAATATCGCTGGATCATTTTTCTCCGGTATCATCATGCATAACGGCAGTTGGGATAATGTGTTCTATATGTTTGGAGGACTTGGATTAATTTGGTTTGCTTTATGGGTGAGTGAACTTTTTAATATGTAAAGTCGAAATTAAAAATAATATTAGAATTCTAGATTCTTTAGATTTCTGACTGAAATTTACTTATATATTATCTCCTAATATTAGTTATTATACATCCCACTGCTGAGCTTATACTACATCCTGAATAATAGGGAAATTGACCTACTATACAAGAGTAGTAACTGACCAGCGGATCACATTGGTTGGTATAAGGTTTTATTTCGATTTTTCCTCCTCTTGCATATTATTTTCGGCATACTATATCCTTTAATCATCTTTTACGATCATCCGTGGGCGAGAAAGGAGGTGGCGATTTATGTTCTTACCCCAGTACCACACAACAATGACAATGCTTAACGTATGCGTAGTAGTATAACATAAGAAAGCTGAGCTAGCTGTGTGGTAGCGGCTTCGAATATTACCAACCTTTGCTTTGCTCGTGGGTGTCGTAAAAGACGACTAAGAGCCTTATAACGACCTAGGCCAACTCCATCTGATGCCGTTTAGTCAACAATTGCATTCTCAAGGAGGGTTGACGTCGGGCAGGCGGCCGGTCATAAAACTATTGCCAATAACTTCTACAATATGTACTATGAAAGTAATTGGGGATAAGAGAATGATGAGTATAATATAAGAAAAAACCCAGTGAAATATATAGGTAGAAATACATGTAAAAAAATGGTATAATTATCATTATAATTTGCAGTTCTTATCTATTCTTTATGGTTGTGGCGTTATGGAAGTAGAAATAGCATATATATACATACATATATATATATATATATATATATATATATATATATATCTTTTTTACCTTTCATCAGTTATCGACGTCCACTATTGAATTTTTAGTCTGCTCAAGGAGAGATAATGGCTTAATCTAGTCACGCTTGGACCAAACCAGTGCGTTAAATTTATTTTGCCACCTTGTGGCCTTGCTTACCAGAAGGTTCGCCTGCTCTATGTGATAAAACACGGAATACGAAAATCCGTAGAAGAACGGGTGTAACAGACACAGCCCGAAAAATTAGCACGTTGAAGTGCCAATGGGTAGGCCACATCGTTCGACGAACTGAGAACCGTTGGGGAAGAAAGGCTCTCGAGAGTCGATTACAAATCAGACGACACAGTGTAGCACGACTCCCCAATTGGTGGACTGACGACATGATGAAGGTCACAGGCAATGGATGCAGGTGGCACAGGACCGTTTCGAGATGCGTTCTTGTGTGGAGGTTTATGTCCAACAGTGAACGTTTACGGGCTGATGGATGGATGGATGATATCCCTTAGTCGTCTCTTACAATCATCCACGGATAAGATAGAGGGTGGTGAATTATATTCTTACTCCGTCACTACAAGGACGTTGTGAATTGCTTTAAAGAATGATAGTTTAGATTTCTTTTTCTGTTTCAGTCAATCCTGTGCTATAGCACTCCAAATACCCATCCATTTATATCGGACAGTGAGAAACAGTTCCTGAATCAAAACGTTGACGCTCTAACGCAGTCCAAGGAAAAAAGACTAGACCCAACACCTTGGAAAGCGTTGTTAAGATCGGTGCCACTATGGGCGCTAATTATTGCCGCGGTAAGTATATACGTTTAATTACCTAAGACATGGTACACATATTTGTTATCTGAATTGCAAATTTCTATGTATTTTCTGCAGTATATTCGTTGGTTCTTATCGATTGAGGGACACAAACAATGTAATTAATTTCAATTAATTCACTTGAAGCTACATACGTCTCTAGCGAAAATAATTTTAAATAAAATGCTGTTTTGTTTTTTTTTAAACAAGCATAATTTTACAAACGCAATAGGTAATAAAACGTCGGGGTACTATCCCAGAAACCTCCACGCGGTGTACCCTGGGTGCGGGCGGCGGTCCCCAGTTCTTCTGTTGTACTGTCGCCCGTAGCGAATATCTGCGCGATTTCGCTCCTTACTCTACTACAGTCGTAGTAGAGGGTATAGGACGCGAAACATTGGGACGGGCTCAGTCACTCATTCATTTGAGGGCTGGGCAGGCACATGCCGCCGCCCACACATCGTAAACCTGATTCTTTGCTTGTCTTAGTTTCAGGAGCGAGGGTCTTGGCTTAACCGCCCGGACCGCGAGGAAGACAACCTCTATAAAGAGTTCGAAGTAACATTCGGACTCGGAAATCACCCAGAATCTTAAGTTCTGGCGTGCGGCGAGAAGATGCATGGCAGATGGGTTGTTCTGTCGTTAGCACGCTCCAGCCAGGGTACCGGCTGACCCCCTGGTTGGTAAATGTAGGCTTGCCCGGGTAAAGGGATCTCTGCCCGGGTCGACGTATTGTATCTCCCATAATCGTGGGATCAATAATGGATGCTGAAAAATTAATTAAAAAAAACGACGGGGATTGTAGCGATCCTCACCCCAAGGCCCGGTCAAGCCGATCAAAAACTGACCAAGACGACGCCTCGTCCTCAGGACTTGAGGCGTCCGCCGAGGGCCCGGCACAAACCGTGGAGGCCCAGAAGAAGAAGAGGAGGTCGCCTCGAAAGTCTCGGGGCAACGGCCTGAGCCACAAAAGGCGGCTGGAGGAGCGGCGAGCGCGCAGGGAGGCTGCCGCCGCTGAAGAGAAGAAGGACGGTAGACTCGCAGCAGAGCCGTCGACGGACGAGAGCGATAGCGATGTCGCAGAGCCGTCCGAAGACGAGGGCGGCGGATCTACCGTCAGAATGGACGAGGGCGGTGATATTCCCGCAGGGCCGTCCAAAAAGGACAGTGGGTCGGCTGGTGAAGGCCCCACTAGGTCGTCGGCGCGTCTAGCAGCAAAGACGCCGCCGGCGACCGCGACTAAGAAGGAGGAGGCCCTCCCCTCGCAGGTGCGAAAGCGCCCCCTGAGTAAGGGAGGCAGCTCGAGCGCCGAAACCGAGGGGAGCGTGGCCAACATGCCTCCACCCAAGATCCAGGCCTCCCGAAGAGGGCGAGGGACCTCGGTCATGGAAAGGGCGGCGGCGGTCGCTGTCCGCGCCGGCGAGGCCACGGATCTGCAGGCCGAAAATGTCCGCCTTAGAGGCGAGATGTCAGGCCTGCGGACCCGAAACCGGAACCTGGGCGACATGCTGGCGGAAATGCGTCGCGCAAACCGCCAGCTGTTGATAGACGTGGCCGACCTCAAGGCGCGGGTGGCGCTGTTTGTGTCACCCGCGCCAGCCGCGCTATCGGCCAGGGCCGGATACTCGGCGGCCGCTGCGGCGCCAAAGCCGCCTCGCGCTGCGGCGCCGACGACGTTGGGTGATGGCGTCAGCGTCACACCCATCCCCGCGGCGAGGAAGACGCCTGCCGCCGCGAAGCGCGCGCCGCCGGCTGACGCTGGCGCGGTCACCGCGGTGAAACTCCCTGTTCCCGTGGTGAGGTTGACGCCTCTCCCCGCGGACCGCTTGCCGCCGGCTAGCGCCCCTGCGGCGCCAAAGCCGCCAGGCGCCGCGGAGCGGGCCCCTGAAGGGGCTCAGCCGACCCCGACGCTGGAGGTGGGAGGCTTGTCGGACGAGGCCCTCGCCAAAATCATCAACGCAGTTGGCAAACTCGTTGATGCGCGTGTGGCCGTTCTGGAGGCAAGACTGCCTCCAGAACCACGTGTCCGGCCGCCCCTAGCCGCGGATAAGCGGCCGCATGTGGCACCAGCCCCCGCCCCGCTGCCTTGTCAGGGTGGCCGCGTGGGGAGCTACGCCGCGGCCGCGGCCGGGCCTAAGCCCAAAGGCCCCGGCCCAGCTCCGAAGGGACCCGCCCTGAGGAGGAAGACGGCTCCGGCTCCTGCCGGACCGCTGAAGTCGCCCGCAACAACACCGCCGGCGACGACCAGCGAGGCCGCGACGAGGCCTTCCGCGTCCGGCACGACTGCCGTACCCGAACAGGGTTGGCAGGTAGCCGAACGCGACAGAAGGAGTCGCGGCCAAAGGAGGAGAGCGGAGGCCAAGCGCGCCGCTGAGGTCCCCGCTCCTCAGGCAGGAGCCGGACGGAAGAAGAGACCGCGCAAGGGGCTCAAGTCGCCGAAGACGGCCGCAGTGGTGATCACTGTGCTGCCCGAGGCGGCCGAGAAGGGCCTCAGCTACGAGGCCGTCTTGAGGAAGGCCCGGCGGGAGCTAGACGTCTCCGATATTGGAGGCGTCGAAGCCAGGACCCGCAAGGCCCGGACGGGGGCTCGAATTCTCGAGTTCCCAGGGGCCGAGGGCGCCAAGACGGCCAACAGCGTGGCCGAGAAGCTGCGAGGTTTATTCGCCGTGGAGGGTGGCATCAAGATCGCCAGGCCCGTCAAGTGCGCCGAAATGCGCATTTCGGGTTTGGACGATTCGGTGACGGTGGAAGACATCCGGGAGGCTATTGCCTCGAAAACCGGGTGTCCCATAGACACCGTCCGGGTCGGTGCCATTCGTCCCGGTCCGGGTGGCGTAGGTGCTGCCTGGGCGCAGTGCCCGGTGGAGTCGGTCAGGCAACTGGCCGGCTCAGGCAGGCTCCTCGTGGGCTGGAGCTCGGCGCGGGTAACCGTGCTTGAGCACCGGCCCGCGAGGTGCTACAAGTGCATGGCGGTCGGACACACTCGACCGACGTGCACTAATTGCTTCGACTGCGGCGGATTGTGTTTCCGCTGCGGTCAGACCGGGCACGTGGCGGCATCTTGCGCCGCCCCGCCCCACTGCCCCGCGTGTGCGGCGGGCAATAAGCCCGCCAAGCACCGCATGGGCTCTGGGGCGTGCAAACCTCCAGCTTCGGCCCCAAAGGCGCGGGGCGGCCCTACGACCACGGCCGCTCCCGCTCCTAGCGCGGTCCGATCGCCCGCTGGCGAGGAGGTCATGGACACAACCCGATAATGGGTACACCAGCCATGCACCTCCTCCTGCAGGCCAACACCAACCACTCCGCCGGAGCGCAGGATCTCCTCCTGCAATCCATGGCGGAGTGGTCGATTGGTGCAGCCGTAGTCGCGGAACCGTACGCCGTGCCTGATCGCCCCAATTGGGTGGTCAGTCGAAACGGTACTGCGGCAATCGTCGTCTCAACGCAGCGGCACTTCCCGTCCTTGTCCCTTTTGGATAGGGGCGAGGAATTTGTCGCGGCGGAGTGGGGAGGGGTCACGCTCTACAGCGTATACCTCTCCCCCACTAGGAGGATGGACGATTTCGGGGCCTCACTCACCACCTTGGAGGCCTCGATACGGCGACTGGCACCGGGCCTCGTCCTGGTTCTGGGGGACTTCAACGCCAAATCCACGGCGTGGGGCTCCCCTATGACGGACGACCGCGGGCGGGCGGTCAACGAGTGGGCGGCTTCACTGGGCCTCTGTGTTCTGAACAGAGGCTCGGTGAACACGTGTGTGCGGCGGCAGGGCGGGTCGATAGTGGACTTGTCGTTCGCTAGCCCCGCTGTCGCGCCACGGGTGAGGGACTGGAGTGTCCTGGAGGAGGCGGAGACCCTGTCGGACCACCGGTACATCCGGATGGAGGTCTCCCCCCGGGAACCCGGTAGGGGTCACAGGGCGGACGGAGCTCCCGCGTTTCCGCGGTGGGCTGTGGGTCGTCTTGACAGGGATCTACTGGCGGAGGCGGCCATTGTCAGTACGTGGCTGTCCTCACCACCCCCAGCAGACGGAGTGGACGCTGAGGCTGTCCGCATTCGCAGTGCGTTAACGCAGATCTGCGATGCGGCCATGCCCAGAGTGCGGCGGCGTCCGCCTCCGAGGCAGGGGGTCTACTGGTGGTCCCCAAGACTGGCGGACCTTCGTGCGGCGTGTATCAGTGCCCGAAGGTCCTACACCCGCAGCCGGCGGCGTCACCGCGACGTCGAGCGGGAGGGCCAGCTGTACGAGGCGTACCGCAGTGCGCGGACTGCCTTTCGGCTGGCCATCCGAGCCGCCAAGGGCGCGAGTTGGCAGGAGATGCTGGACGGTCTCGACCGTGACCCCTGGGGTCGCCCATATCGCGCGGCGCTGAACAAGCTTCGCGCGCGGCCCCCCCCCCCTCACCGAGACCCTCCAGCCCGACTTCCTTCGTAGGGTGGTCGAGGAGCTGTTTCCACGGCAGTCGGAACACACGCCCCCGGTCATGGCTCCGCCAGATCAGGACCGGGAGGCCGACGACGACGAGAGTGTTCCGCCTGTGACGGAGTCGGAAGTGGGGGCGGCCGTGGCGAAGATTCGTTCCGCCACCACGGCCCCCGGCCCGGACGGAATTCCAGTCCGGGTGCTGACGTCGCTCCTCGAGCACTTCGAGCCTCGCCTCAGGCAGCTGTTCAACGCCTGTCTGACGTCTGGACGGTTCCCTGAGTGCTGGAAGGAAGGGAGGTTGGTTCTCCTGCCAAAGCCGGGACGGTCCCCGGATTTGCCGTCGGCCTACAGGCCCATCGTGCTCCTCGACGATGTGGGTAAGCTGCTGGAGCGTGTGCTCGCTGCCCGCATCGTCCGACACCTGGAGGAGGTGGGGCCCGATCTGTCGGACGCTCAGTATGGGTTTCGGAGGGGGCGTTCGACCATCGGGGCCCTATTACGCCTGAGGCAGGCGGCCGCGGAGGCCGTCGCCGGGAAGGGAGTGCTGTTGGCGGTGTCGTTGGACATCGCCAACGCATTCAATAGTCTGCCATTCGGCTGCATCAGGGAGGCGCTCCGGTTCCATGGAGTGCCCCTGTACCTCAGGCGGCTGGTGGCAGACTATTTGGAGGGCCGCAGTATCCTCTGCGCGGGTCCCGCAGGGGACATTGTGCGGACGCCCATGTCGTGCGGCGTTCCACAGGGATCGGTTCTGGGGCCGACCCTGTGGGACATCGGGTACGACTGGGCGTTGAGAGGGAGTCTCCCCCCCGGGCTGAGCTTGGTGTGCTACGCTGACGACACGCTCGTCACAGCCCGGGGCAGGACACTCGAAGAGGCGGCGAGCCTGGCCACTCTCGGCACCGAGGAGATGGTCAGGCGAATCGAGGCGCTGGGGCTCAGGGTGGCCCTAAACAAGACGGAGGCCCTACTTTTCCATGGGCCCCGTGTGAGGCTACCCATCGGCGCCTCGATAGTGGTAAACTCCATCCACATCAGCATCCAGGCCCATATGAGGTACTTGGGTCTGGTGCTCGACGGGCGATGGTGGTTCCGGGAGCATTTCCGACAGATTGCTCCCCGGCTTGTCGGCGCGGCGTCCGCCCTTTCTCGACTCATGCCGAACGTGGGCGGACCCAGTTTTGAGGCCCGACGGCTGTATGCGGGGGTCATCCGCTCGATGGCCATGTACGGCGCACCCGTGTGGGCGAGGGCTCTGAACGCCCAGCTTAGGGCGGTTCTGTGGAGGCCACAGAGAGCCATGGCGGTCAGAGCCATTCGCGGGTACCGCACGGTGTCGACAGAGGCGGCGTGCCTGTTGGCCGGGACACCCCCGTGGGACCTAGAGGCGGAGATGCTCTCCGACCTCTACCGGCGGGTTATCACAGCGCGCGAGGAAGGTGGCTCCCCATCGTTGAGCGAGATAGCCACCTGGCGCGTGGATGCCCGCCGAGACGTCATCGCCCGTTGGGCTACGCGGCTGGAGAGGCCTAGGCACGGTGTGGAGACCGTTGGGGCCCTCCGGCCCGTATTGATAGAGTGGATGGAGCGGCGGCATGGAGTCCTCACCTTTCGGCTGGTGCAGGTATTAACGGGGCACGGGTGTTTCGGGTTGTACCTGCACAGGGTCGTGTATAGGGAGTGGACTCCGGCCTGCCACCACTGCAGGAGTGACGAGGACACGGCGCAACACACGCTGGAGGTGTGTCCGGGATGGGAGCGGCAGCGCCGTGACCTCGTCGCTGTCATCGGTGCCGACCTGACGCTGCCGGCCGTCGCAAGGGCGATGGTTGACAGCATCAGGAACTGGGACGCGGTCGCCGCCTTCTGCGAGGCTGTCATCTCGCAGAAGGAAGCGGCGGAACGGGCAAGGGAGGATTCCCGCGCCCCGGGCCGCCGCCAGCGGCCGGGGCGGCGCAGGCGCGAATACCTGCGCCTGATGCCGCCCTAACCGAGGCTTCGGGTGATCGGACCGGGGAATTGTCCGGTCACCCGACGTGAGGCCACCGCGTGAGGGCGACGCCCCGACGGCGAAATCTGTCGGGGCGTCGACGAGAGGAACCCGCGAGGGTGAACCGCCGGGCGGGCCACCGAAGTTAAAAATCGGGTCCCGGTGACCCGCTCGCACGGCGAAGAGAGAGGAGTTTTTACGGTGGGTCTATGGGGTCACGCGCCGCCTTCTCCGTCACCCCGGACCGATTTGGCGGGGCGAGACTAATCCATAGTCCACCAAAAAAAAAAAAAAAAAAAAAAAGGTAATAAAACGTCGGAGAATTGTTCGGTCACCCGACGTGAGGCCACCGCGTGAGGGCGACGCCCCGACAATCTTCGGGGCGTCGACGAGACAAACCCGCGAGGGTATACCGCTGGGCGGGCCACCGAAGACAATAATCGGGTACCGCGACCCTAAAAGCCCATGGGCGGCAGTAACATTTACCATCAGGTGTACTGCTTGCTCGTTTGCTACCAAAAGCAATAAAAAAAAGACTATGTCACAAGTCCGATTCCCAAGCAGGCAAATACTTTGTGCTGATTATTTGCCTAGCGCAGTGTCTAAAAAGAAACAAACCTTTCAATTTTACTGCAGATGCGGTCCTGTGTTATATAAAATGATACAGACTGTAGTTATCCATGGATTTTATATACATTTGCTACTGAATTGTACTACTTATAGCATTCAATTGTACGGATGGTGTTTTTATATTAAATACCTACTAAACTACCATCACTAGTTTAACTGGATCCATGCAGAACACTTTTTTGCTCTTTATAAATGCTTGTTTTGTTCTTTACAAATGCTTATTTTGAGTCTGGATGCGATTTGTTTAACTAAGTCAGAATGCAGAGAGTGTATGATCTTAAAATGAAATTTAAACTATGATGATAAATATTCGAAGTTTAAAACAATTAAAACACAAAAACCTTCATTCAATTTTCTTGCAGTTCCATGATTTATTAATATAAATTGAATGTAAGCCCGTTGGTATTAGAAAAAAGAGAGCATCGTCTATGTTTAAATTCTGAGTATAGATATCACAAATTAAATATGATACCCCACATACGTTTGCTTTATTTTAATACTAGCTGATGCCCGCGACTTCGTCCGCGTGACATTCAGTTTTACTAGGCTTACTTAAAAATTCAAACTTGACCAAGTACTTCCGGCAGCCACTTGAGCATTTTCATCAAGGAGGCGCTTTCTCCAATTTTCTTTAAAACATCAGCAAATTCTTAAGCATGTGAATTAATGTTGCCCAAATGCAAGACTCTTGCGAGGCTCGCAAATCTTGCAACTTTTGCTTTTAGAATAACATAAAGTCACTTGTTTTGATAGAAATAAAAAATCCCCATTAAAATTAAAAATCCAACTAAATTAATGAAATTCTATTCATCTAGTGGCAGTAACTGTACAACTATCAATAATTAGGTACATACCACTAAATGGAAGTGGGGTATTATCCTTTCGTGTACTGGTATTACTCGTAAGAATACGAAATGTTGATAATCCTTTCTTTGCTAAGAAATTCGTAATATCATGTCTAAGGGAGCACTGCGAAACTCTTGCAGCAAGTCTTGGTCTTGCATTTGGGCAACACTAATGTGAATAGTGACCTTGGCTTTTCTTGCATGTTGATGGTTAGGGTCAGCTTTCCTACTTGGGGCCACAGATAAGAATACTTCAGTGATGCATTGATCTCATCAGTTCTATTTCCTCGAGTTTTAACAGGAAGGATTTGCCGAAAATCTCCAAAGAAAAACACCATTGACTTTTCATTACGATCTCGTAGTGCTCGATCTACGGCCTCTACAATTTTTTTTTATTTATTATTGTCTAATCAACGCAAACGATTAGACAGCAATCCTTAATAAAAACACTAATAGTGGTAAAGCCACAGTTCATAGTATTCTTTCTACAGCCACGGGCCGGTCCGACCCCCAATCGGACCTAGTACCCCATTCTTGCAGAAAAGCAACGTCTGAACAGTGGCTATGTGTTACTTCCACTTCATTTGTAAGAGGCGGCGGGACGGCAAAGGCGCGATTACCTGCGTTTACTTGCCTTAGCCGAAGCCGCAGGTAACTGGAACGGGTAATAATCCGTCACCCGCGGAGAGGCTGACCACGTGAGGGTGAAGCCCGATGGCCCGGGGCGTCATCGGGGATGGTACCCGAAAGGCCCAATGGTGATGGGGAGGGAAAACGGCGGGTTATGGGGCCACGGACGGAATGCAAGGCGTGTGTCCAGACCATGGCCTGCCAAAAAAATAAGTGCATGCTGCTTGCTCGTTGACCACCGTACACAATAAAACACTTTGAATGTGTCGCAGTTTCGTGTTATTGAACATCTCGGTGTTTCATTGCTTTATAAATCTATCGGATTTATAAAAAATGTGCATAAATCTATCGGGTTTTTAAACAAAGCTCTTTTGCCACCAAGAAGTAATGCCGCTGCAGTTTCTGACGTAGTTACTTCCAAAGTTATTTTACGCTGTCTCCTTATTTTGGTAAGATTGCTCTGCTCAGATAAGTCTTTTCAGGGCTACCTGGGGACATGGACATCTATCATCTCAGCTTATATACATCCCACTATTGGGCTCAAGCCTCGTACGTAATGGGAGGGAAATTGACCTACTACATCACGCTAGTCAGACGTGGTGGTATAGGGTTTTGTTTCGAGTTTTCCTTTTTCTTCCATAGATGTATGATATGTATGATGTCCTTTAGTCGTCTCGTGGGTGATCGATCGATCCCACGGGTAAGAAAGCGGTTGGCGAATTGTATTCTTACTGCGCAACCGCACGGATAAATATATAATAAATGGCTTTCAATACGAAAGAATGAATAAAAATGAATTTCTTGGTTCATGTCGTATTTTAGTAGCGTAGAATATCTTCAGATGGATATCTTTTATATTTTATAATAATGTCAAAGGATTTGAAAGACTGTAAAACAATAACATCATTAAAACCAAAAGACTCAAACGAATGGGGCTATGACTGTTACAGGCCTACTCAAGGGTGTCATCTCAGCGCTGATCACCTTCAAGTGCTCTGCAATCTCCTTGAAACGCATTCTATGCTATCAACAGTGTATAAAAATGTAAAAAAGTAGGCCCTCGCACAATATGCAGCAACAGGCGACAGTAACAGCACTATTGCTAAAGTGACTGGTGTACTGATGGGGCATGGTTGCTTCGGCGTGTACCTGCTTCACGGTCGCAAGGTGGGAGAGCACACTGTCTAACCACTACTGCGATTGCGAGGTGGACACGGCGCTGCAGACGCTTAAAGTTTGCGTGACCTGGGCAAAGCAGTGCCGTGCACTCATCGCAATCATCGGTGCCAAACTGGCACTGCCGATTATCGCAAAGACGATGCTCGATAGCGTCAGGAACTCGGACTCGGTCGCCGCCTTTTGCGAGACAGTCGTCCCACAGAAAAAGGCGGCGGAGCGTGTCACAGAGGAGACTCTCCATGTTGACACACTCTGCCGCCGGCGCATCGGACGTCACAGGCGCGGTACCTGCACCTGTTGCCATCCTTACTAAGGTCGCAGGTAGATAGATCATGGGAATTAATCTACCACCCGTAGAGACACCGACCGCGTGAGGGCGATACAACACTGTTGTTTGCCGGGGTGTAGACGGAGACGATACCTGGAAGGGTGAACCCCCGGACTGGCCACGGATGTCAAGTAAGCGGTACCAGAGGCCAGCCTGATGGTTTGGGCAGAGAACACGATGAGTTATGGGGCCACACGACGCCCTTCTGTTACCCCGGAAGGAATGGCCGTGTCCAGACCATAGCCCAACAAACAAAAACAAAAAAGGGTGCACTTTGCATACTCGCCCCAAAGTAGCATCTTAACTAAGAATGTACATTTTGTACGCTCTATGATGTGGACTTTACTTTTCTTTTTCGTGTTTGACTTAGTTGTTAGTCGCAGATGGCTATGACAACTTTACTCGGACTGTTAGGTGAGTGCTGGGATCTTTCCACCCAAAGTACCTTTACTAAGTTTAAGAAGTTAACGTAGTAGCTTTTGAAAATATAACGAAAAAATGATTTAATGTTTTAAACTAAATTATAGCGCCATCTATTGCTCATTTAACAAACTAAATAAATCATGCATTTTATTAATTTTTAGCTAAATTATATATTATTAACTAATTAAAACATTATTTTTTTATCACAAATAGTTTTAATAGTTATTTTGACTAATGGTATGTATTACGTCAACTTCCCTTCAACTTTGAAGGAGGTTTGAGCCCAGCAGTGGGATGTATATGAGCTGAATTGATGAAACTACTATATATTAAGTAATACAAATACTTTCCTTACACTATAGATAAATTAAATAATTGCTTTGAATTGAATCTTCTAGTGACATAAAAGGCGAGCGGTGATTTTAAAAACTTAAATGACCATAACTTTTTTTAGAGACATCAGATTTCAATGAAACAAAGACTAAATGTTGCTCTGAATTGGGCTTAATCTTTTTATCAAAACTGCGAAACAATCCGTTTAGTAACTTCGGAGATTAACGATTACAGACATACAGACACACAGACATACAGACAGACAAGAAATTCCAAAAAATGTTTTTTGTTTTCTGTTAGTATTTTCTTACTGCCTAGATTCATTTTTTAATTAATTTATCAAATGTACAGACACGGGATTTCTACTGATTTATTATATGTATAGATTTTCTTACTGCCTAGATTCATTTTTTAATAAATTTATCAAATGTACAGACACGGGATTTCTACTGATTTATTATATGTATAGATAAAAATAATCATAGCATTCTTCTAGCTTTTGGTAGTGACTTGATGTGGAAATTGCAGGTTGCTGCAAAATGCGACTAATGAAAGTACACATATAATTTAGTAGATAATAAATACAAAATGGGTATAATATCATACTAGTGATATGATTCTGAAGACATGTATATAGATAATAGATGCCTCGATATCTCGAGTGATTAGAACTTATAATCAACATGTTTAGTTCATAAAATTAGAGAGGTTTAATTTTTCGTTATGTCGTTCATTTCTTACCACCTTATTTTTCGTTTTTAATACAAATATCAATTAAAGTTACTAATCTATATGGTATCAAATGCGGGATTAGTCATCGCAGACTGATCTCTATGTCTGATAAATTAGATATTTACATGTTAATGTGATATTACAAGTAATTATCATTTCCTTTACTTGTTTTCAAGTTTATTGCATTTTATTTTGTACTATACTTATATGGACTTTAAAATACCGTCGTATTTCCCCTCTCTGCTTGTTCAGTAGCCCAACAGATCCTATCTCTTGAATTTGATGACATTATACGCTATCCATTTCCGCTTCGGAACTACAATTTCTTTGGAAAGACTTGCGGACTCACCTAGAATAGAATCAGAAAGATAGCAGTGGAGCAGTTCAAAGTAGATATGTTACTTCCTGACTTGCTTCGCTGCCACCTTCTATGAGACAATTGACACTAAACGCGATCCGAAATTCTAGTTCCTAACGCTGCCGATCATCCCTCTAACGATATCCAGCAGCTATAGATCAGCAACTAATATTTACAGTGACTTCACAATAAACAAAAATTCTTAAGTTCCAAAATAGTATTATAAATACAGGCCATTTTTTTTTGCCTTGGGCTATGGTATGGTCACGTTCCACCAAATCGGTCCGGGGTGACGGAAGACACGGCACGCGATTCCATAGACCCACCCTGCAATGCGCCTCTCTTCGTCGTGCGAGCGGGCCATCGGAACCTGATCTTTGTCTTCGGTGGCCAAATACAGACCACCTATTAAATTATTGTATATTTATTATTTCATTTACATATTTCGCTATATATTTCAGTCCGCAAAAAAGTTTTTATTGTATGACTATCCTATTGGCATATTCGTATGATTTTCGATCGTATGCTCTCGGGTTTGTTAATAAGTTAGGATGATAAGACACTACTGATTTTATTTTGTTACATAATTTTCAATAGCAATATGAAATCTGAAACTGAGGCCAGTATTCAGCAATGTTTTCGACTAAAGTTTAAACTTTACATAGGTTAAATACTGTTGTATTACTTTTTTTTTTTGCCGTGGGCTATGAACGTGGTCGCGCCCCGCCAAATCGGTCCGGGGCGACGGAAGAGGCGGCGCGCCATAGACCCACCCTGCAAGCACCTCACTTCGGCGTGTGAGCGGGCCACTGGTACCCGATCTTTATCTTCGGTGGCACTATTATATTACCTGAAAAAATAAACCCTGTTTATCTGAAAATAAAGACTGAGCATAATAAGTTCTTTTTTGCAACAGATTGGACACGATTGGGGATACTTCACAATGGTGACGGATCTGCCGAAGTATATGACAGATGTCTTGAAATTTAATATCAAGTCGACTGGAATTTTATCAGCTCTTCCATATATAGCTATGTGGAATGCTTCTTTCATATTTGGACTATTGTGTGACTTCTGCATTAAGAAACGTTATCACAGTATAAAGAATGCCAGAAAAATTTACACAACTATTGGTGAGTAAGTAATTGTAATTTAGATGATTTTGTGATTCACTTTTCTTCTTTAATTGTAATCACAATTCAATAATAAAATATGTACAAGGAATATATCTATGTAGCGTGGTAAATACTAATTTGTATCCGTTTGCAAACGATAGTAATCTCCAATAATGGAAAAAATATGAGTTGTAAATAAGAAATTAAAGTTCGCTACGCAAAATTATCAGGTTTTTGAGGCGCATATGTAGCCCTATACATTCAAAATTGATATGATTGCCCCAAGAGGTAAAAAAAATATCTATTAAAAATACCCAGTTCATGTACTACTGAATATTTATATTAAATAAATATCTATTACTATTTTAATATAAACCTTATTTTAGTACGCGCTTAATATGCATAGAGTCTAAATATGCATAATAGGCAATAGTAGAGCTATAATGCACGAAATCTCTGTTAGATATAGCTGAAAACTCCATGCCAATATATGAGTGTATTAGGCTACTGCTTACTATTTCGAGGATAAAAGTGTAATACTGTAAAATTTTGTTCTTTTTGGTGGAAAATATTTCTTAATATTGATATATTCTAAAACTATGTTCGTAGCTGCTACCGGTCCAGGTATTTGCATCCTACTCGCTTCATACTCCGGATGTAATACCACATTGGCTGTCTTCTGGTTTATTTTTGCAATGACACTTATGGGCGCATATTACAGTGGAATGAAAATAAATCCTCTAGATATTTCTCCCAATTATGCCGGTACCGTTACAGCTTTGGTTAACGGAACAGCATCAATTTCCGCAATCGTATCACCATATCTGATTGGGCTTCTAACACCAAATGTAAGTTTATTTTTATCTTTTTTAATATATCAATATTGAATTAAGGACTAGTTTACGTTTTTTTATCAATCCATAAGCTCATCGACATTAATTGTTGAACAGAGTGTGTGACAATCAACAAAATATAATGTTACAATAAGCTGTCGAAAGGAAAATTTTGGCGGAAACGTGAAAGTATCATGTGGCGTTCTTAAATTATAATCAATATTATTGTTGTAGGTTTTATCATCTTGTATCAAATATTTTTTTGGCATTTAATGTAATGTAATGCAGAAAAAGTGCTAAAATGTAAAGAATATTCTATTTTTTTTCTTTTCTCTTTGGCTTCTGCTGCACGGTAGGAGCAATTTCGCCAATGTCCAAGTTAAAGCGCCTCGAAGAAGTCTTTAGAATTATAGTCTAGAATATTCTATGACAGTAAGTTATATGTGCTGAAAGCAAAAACGAGTTGTCAGCGCCCTATTAACAGACTGACATTGAGAGACCTTGAACAAGTTACGTAATATGAAATAATTGAAGTACTGTTTTCTATATATTATATGAAAAAGATAATAAAAAGAAAATTGTGTTGTATTTCAAAAATTATCGTGATATACAAAGTGTTTCCACCCCTTACTTTTTCTTATGAGCCGCAAAAACAGTTGAGGGTCCACCAGGAGCGTCTTGCAGCGTTCTCTTGGGACACATAACACTAAGCCGTGATCGATAGCCTGCCGTGAATCGTGAAACTATGGCGTTTTCCCTCATATGAATACGTAATAGTAGATATGGATGAGTTAATGGTGATGAAGAAAATTGTATAACACTCGGCTGTATTAGTTTTTTGTTCCCATTGACTGTCTAAACGCACAACTGAATTAAAAAAAAGGTCTATAGTAAACAACATTAGTGGCTACCTTAATTGATTGTTTGTCAATTTGTTTCAACAAGATTGTTCTCAATGCTCAATATTTTTTAAATATATTTTTCATAATAAAATATATTATATTATCAAATTTACCGATGCTATTCTATTATTCTCTTCTATTACCTAACTAAATACATATGTATTTTCTTAATAGAATATTTAGTTTGTAATCTACAAGCCAAATTTTATATAGAATGCTGTCTAGTACTATTGTAGAGTAAGTAGCTCATAGTTTAATTATTAAAACTTAGAAATTACAAAAATAAAATTAGTTTCAGTAATTATCTATTCAGGTCAGGTGTTACTTATTGGCATTATTTGTGGTATAATTATTTGTACAAAACTGTATGTAAAACGTGATGTTTTTCTTTCTTTATTTTCTATAATAGACAAAGCCGCGATTTCAGAGCACGCTTTGTCTAATATATATATATATATATATATATTATATATATATATATATATATATATATATATATATATATATATATATATAGTATAGTTTATTATGAAATAAACTAAAATGTTTTTATCTCAATTTATGTTCAATGGCTAAACTTAGGTTGTTTTCTAATACTCTTATTTATCTCTTTCAAACTATTGAAATATTTGAATGAAATATATGAATAGAAATGGTTTGCTTTATTGTTATTGTAATGAATTAATTTAGTTAGAAAATAATAAAATGTTAAAAGTGAAGTTGTTAATTCAGTCAATGGCAACTCATGAAAATTAAATTAACAAAAATTAAAATGAGTTTTAGTCTAATTTGAAAAAATGCAAAAATAAAATTAGCAACAATATACCATACTAGATAATGATTAAAATATAAATGTCTTCCTTATAACATTTGTTGAATAACTTATAAGTAGTTCCTTAGAATAAGATCACTGCTTTTGTCTCTTTTTCACGGCTGTAGTAAAAGACAATTAGGTAAACAGATAATGTTTCCAATGTCCACTTTAAGAGAAGGATAAAATTGAAATAAAACTCTATGTCCGCTTAGTCTAAGGTAAAGAAGATGAATTTTTTAATGTAAAAATGGTAAAGGTAGAAATGGTGGTCATTGCTTTCTTACTCCGTCGTCACATGGAAGGGATAGCAAACATTATATAGTTTAGTATAAATGAACATCAGCTGTGTGACACACATATCATAAAATGGATGTGCACGTTCCAAAAACCATTCCTTTAGTTGATATGACAACAGTAGTTAAATAAATAAGTGAAGTAATTTTTTTTTATTGAATTTGGTGGCAAAAGAGCAAGCAGCATAAGTATGCTTCAGGTGTTACTGCCGCCCATGGACCTTTGCAATACTAGGCGTATAGCTAGGCCACTGCCTACCTATATCAATACCCTAAAGCCACCCAGTTGGGCTTCCAGCTCTCTCACTCATTGAACGAAGCACAGCAGCATATTGTCATTGCTCAGATGTCGATATTCTGCGAGAGTGTGGTGCTATCTGCCAGCGGCTGCAGACAGAAAATTATCAACAGCATGGTCCTACTAATACCAGAGAAAACTATCAACAGCGTGGTTCTACCACTACTGATCTAGGATGCTCTTAATATCTAGTCTAAATAAATGCCTACCTAGATCATAACAATCAAAGGTTTTTATATAACAGATTTTTTTCCTTTTTAGTCAACTTTGAAGCAATGGCGAGTTGCATTTTGGGTGTGCCTCGGTGTTCTGGTTATCACAAATGTTGTTTACATCTTGTTTGCGAAGGGTGAGCAGGAATGGTGGGATGATGTCAAAACTCATGGTTATCCTCCAAACTGGAAACATGGTGACCTTCCTACGAACAGCGTTGATACTGAAAAACAGAAAAAAGAAAACAGTAAAGAAAAAATTTAAAACGGTGACTGCTATAAAATAATTTGTAAATACGTTAATTTTTGTTATGTATAATATAAATTAAAATAAGATGATATAAGTCAGTTGTATTTTTATTTATAATTGATTCGATAAAATTAATTCTTTGATATTTCCATAAACTTGTTTGTATTTATGTAGATCACGATTGCTAAGAATGGTACAATACATAATTATATGTATAAATACATGATAAATTAAAAAAAAAATCTTTTTGGCGCCAATTTTTTTTATATTTACTTCAATAGTAATGACGTTTTAATAATACAGTGTGTCACCAATCTTCACTTGCTACTCACTATGGAAGTCCTAAAAATTGACAGTGTGATCACCAGGGAAATGGGTGGTACTCTCCTAAAATCAACTGCTATCGTCAACCTGCTTGGTAGGCATGGTCAATACAGTATTTCTTCCTTTGGGGCGACCGATATACTACAGCGGCTGTCGATAGGTTGATGAAAATATTATATCAAGTTATTCGTATAGTGGCAGATTAAAAAGTACGATAAGTAACTAACCCTTTTCTTCTTGTCCATCTTAAAGAGCAACGACAGAGCGGTCAGCAGCACCCTTTTGGGCAAAAAAAATAAATAATGCTTAAGATAAATTTGATACTTCTAATAATTTATAAATAGTAAATTTTAAAGATTAATTCGCTTAATTTTAGCCTTTTTAAAAACGTAGATCTCTTTAAACCTCAGTATAGTCTATAGCCTCAGTTACGAAGAAAAGTTGCTTGAAATTATGTTGGCTCTGTTATTGTACCTATATAACATATTTATTTATTCAAAATATTTGTATTATAATATCAGCAAAGATAGTATACAAACATATTGAATATGTGTATAATAATGCCCTATGATCGCGGCAAAGAATACTACCACATTATTCGTAAGGAGGGATGACGTTAGGCAGACGGCCGGTTATAAAACTATTGCCAATAACTTTTGAAATGTGTGCAATGGAAACAGCGTACATATTATATCGATACCATGTAATTGGGGTAAGAGCAGGAGAATGATGATATCGGCAGAGATACAGCTGCACTTGTGTTAGTAGTAGTAGTACAAAGTATAAGAAAATCTATACATTTACAAAAACTTGATTACGAGTGAAAAATGATTATCACTCATGGGATTCGAAACCACACCTATTGGAAATCCATCCCAATTGTGCTACCACTTATACCAGCGTGAACTGTTGTATGACATTCAATTTTCAGCTCGTATTATATTTTCGTCTTTGAAGGAGACGTGTGTACCCGACAATGTTTACATATTGTACAGATTTAATACTTTAACTTTTGTCGTTAGAATTGTATTAAACGATGACATGACCCTGTTATTCAAATTGCTGAAATTTTCCATTTAACATGCTTGATTATTTAAAAAAAAAAATTGACACGCATTGCCCATCGTGCTACCATTTACACCAGCGTGAGCTGTCTGACATTCAGAGTTTACGTTCAATCATATTCAATTCATTTAGAATTTACGCGTCTTATGTAGTGGGTTTCTTATTGCATATTTGTTACTCTACTGACTTGATTTATTATTCGAAAGCAATATCTATTCAACAAAATTGAAGCAAAGTAATAATGTATTGTATTTTGATATACAATTACTATTCTTTTATTTATAGTTCATTTTATTCACACAACTAATGAATTACCGCAATTTGCTATTGTTGTATTACCAATTGTTATATTGAATTGTATCGTCATCATATATATCTATTTGCAATCGTACTTATTAGTTTTTATATTTTTTACATCATTTGTGTTATGTAAATATGAAATACACATTGAAATAAGAATTTACAGTGTATAATACACAGTTACAAAGTTTTCATAGTTATATGTTGAGACTATTTTCTGCTTCGTATAAATTTATTGCTCAATAAAGTGACATAAAATCACGATTTCTTCGAATCTCGAATCACGATTGTTGTGGTGTTGTTGTGTGATTGAAATTTTGAGGAGGACTTTCGTGCTCAATTTAGCCTTCAATACACCGACAAAGTTAGATTATTGTATAAAATATACGAGTATATTTTATATATGGCTTTTATGTGGTAGGATTTTACCTTTGACCATACTTTGAGTAGGCAGGCTATAAAAATATAAAGCTCGTTGTATGATGATAAAATTAAAAAAATATGATGATATTGAATATCACCACTTTATCTCAATATATATTAAGGAATGCAGTGTGGTTATCTAGATAGCTATACCTATTAACAGTTCAAAATACATTAAAATTACTTTAGTTTTTTTTTACGATTATTTATGATAATATATTTATATTATTATATAATATATTATTTTTGGTGGTAATCGGCAACTTCGGTTTCACTAGAGCTGACATTTTTCAGTATTGATATAGCTTTTGAATAAATTTCTTCAAGTTTAAATTTTAACATATTTCATTATTTTTGTGTTGCAAAAGTTAGAGTATTTTTTTTTTGTAAATGGACTAAAAATTAAATAATAATGATTAACAGAGAATTTTAATTTCAAAGTTTCAACTATTTTCGCTAATAACTTGTTATTTTTGGTTTTATGACTAAAAATTACGGAATTAATGTTGTAGAAACTGTTAAAATTAAATTGACAGCAAAAAAAAACATTTTCAGATTGTTTTTGTGCTACGAATAGTTTGTCCGATGTAGCTAAAAAACCATTCTTTCCGCTTTTTACAAGATAGCGACTATGGTACAAGAGTTGTAACACTATAAACATGAATAACTTTTCCCTGACCTCCTCTTTCTGTCTAAAAAAATATATTACGTGTCAGAGCACGTAATATATTTTTTCAAGAGACAGATCTCTTGCACAGTAATATCAAAAAGAAAATATTTTAATGAACTAATAATTCAACAGTCTTAATGAAATGGTATTTATTATCATAGTCTCATAGTCATCATTCATCATTCTCCTACTCTTATCCAAATTACTTGGGTTCGATACAATATGTACTCTTCTTTCATAGTACATACTGTAAAAGTTATAGGCAATAATTTTATGACCGGCCGCCTGCCAGACGTCAATCCTCTTTGGGAATGTAATTGTTAACCAAACGGCATCAGACGGAGTTGGTCTTGGTCGTTATAACGCTCTTAGTCGTCTTTTACGACATCCACGAGCAAAGTAAGGGTTGGTAGTATTCGTAGCCGCTACCAAATAGCTTTATCATGATCTATAGTAATATATGAAAATTCTCGCCATGTAATCATCTTCTTACCTTTATCTTAAAATTTCAATTGGCATAGCATGGAGGACTAATACTCGCGTAAACATTAGAAGTCATTATGGCATAGCATGCTTTCTTTGTCTAATACCAGCAAAAGAGAACATAATAAATCTGTAATTTTGGCTGTTTTATCCTCAGTCGTCCGCCTAATATTTTCCTCCCTAAAAATACAAACGTTGCACGGCCTGAAAATACAAAGATTACTTGAAATAGAATTACCTCGGCTGTTAGTTGGATTATGTGGCACCCACGAATAATATCCGGTGGGGTAGTATTTGTAGTCATAATGTATGCGAAGATCCTACTTTCTTTTACCTTGGTGTTGTAAAAGGCAACTAAGGAATATAAATGGATAAAATCATCGCAGCTGATGGAAAACTCAATATGAGACAAGTCATGCACGTAGACTGAATAGTATGGTAAATTTCTTTGCAGTTTTGGAAGAGCCTCTGACCGGCATCGAACCTATATAGGTCGCGAAAAAGAAAAACTTATAAATTAGTTTTTTGACATGTGGAAAGAATGCCGAACGAACGTCTGGTTAAGAAGATGCAATGCGAAAGTGGAAGGATGTAGGTACCGAGGGAGACTGAGACTAACCTACCTAGACTAGATCGGTCATGTACTGAAGGAAGGTGGAGTCAAGAGTCTCCGAAACCGGCGAGCGTGTATGAAGAGAATTATGAATGTTGAGGAAGCGAGTGAAGTATGCAGAGATAGTGTTCTCTGGCACTCTGTTCTCTCTGCCTACCCTGCAAGGGATATGGCGTGATGATATGTATGTATGTATGTAGTTTTTTGCAGCCAGTTGTGTGGATAAAGAATGGGATCTTATGTTTTTAGTGGTGCATTACATTTCATATCTTTAGTTGTATTTTATTACCTCCAAGCGATTCCTTATAAGTTCAATGGAAATCAGTAAAAAAAAAAGTAAAATGCCATAGATGACCACTGTTGGACATAGACCACCCCACGAGAATCCCCCTCCAAATCGTCCTGTATCAAAAATATTAGATAATCAGATATCAAGAAAGTTGTCGCGTGATCTAAAATATTTTTTATAATCTAATTTAGATTAGATAAACAATACGTATGTTTATTTCCACATTTTATAGTCTCGTATCTTTAACATTAAGAAAACGAATGCTCAATACAGCCACTATCATTTCCACCTCCATAATGGGCGGAAGAAATTCGTCCACCTCACAACAATACCGTAGCAAAGCTGGGTATACGTTCCGTCCATCATGTAAATACGTCAGTTAGTGGGCTCTGCATATAGAACTTGATCAGCGCCATATGACCAGTATCTCTAGACTAGGCTATGATCCGAACCAGTTTGTTTCTGTTAATAAAAAAGATTTTTCATCCATTACCAAGCTCAAGATGGCTTAAAATATAAATCTAAAAAGATTTGGTCTAAATCTATCTTGGCGTTCAATCTGTATTAATATAAAAGGTGGTTGACTCACTCATTAACAATGAACCAAAACTAATGAAACTAGAAACATAATAGATTTCTGTAATTAGAAGCAAACTTTTGTATGTGAAGTAAAAATCTTTTCAAATAACAGTTTCAAATTAAGCACAAATACTCTTTATTAAAAATAAATTAACACGTGTTTCGATATTTTTTTACTCTAAGGGGGTATAATAAATAGGAAATTAATTTTAGCTGTGATCCTTTTCTTCAGTTCCTATTGAATTGGAAATCAAAAATATACTTTTGTGTTATAAATCAATTCTGAAAAACCAAAGGATTTAATATAGTAGTTGAATTTTGCTTTGATATTATATATTTGCTAATTGTGGTAGGACCACGCTGTGGACAGTTTTCTGTCTACAGCCGCGGGCCGGTCCGTCCGGGGTAGTACCACACTCTCGCAGAAGATCGACGTCTGAGTAATGGCAATGTGCTATTGCGCTTCGTTTGGTGAGCGAGAGAGCCGGCAGCCCAACTGGGGTGGGTTCGGGGTTTGTATTGGTTGGCAGCGGCCTAGCTATACCATTGGCAAAGGTCCATGGGCGGCAGTGACACTTACCGTCAGGTGTGCTGTCTGCTCGTTTGCCACCATAAGCAATAAAAAAAAAAAAAAAAAAAAAAAAAATATTTTTCCCTTAGAAGACAAATAATGAAAATCATAGCTAACGAGTGGACTTCTATATGGAAAAGGTCACTGTGAAAGCTGGTTATTTATAGGAATTAAGACCTTATTTGTAATAAAGGTAGGACCACGCTGTAGACAGTTCTTTGTCTATAGCCGTGGGCTGGTCCACCGGGGATAATACCACACTCTCGCAGAAGATCGACGTCTAAGTAATGGCAATGTGCTATTGCACTTCGTTCGGTGCGTGAGACAGTCGGCAGTCCAACGGGAGAGTTTGGGGTTTGTATTAGTAGGCAGAGACCTAGCTGTATGTTTGGCAGTGACACTTACCAACGAGTGTACTGTTTGCTCATTTGCCACCATAAGCAATAAAAAAAAGGGGAAAATACTGATAGATATGCAGATGCCTAAATTAATAACGAAAAGAATGTAAGTACTTTTAGGTTACTCTACTATACAATTGAATTTCCGATAGTAATTACTTAACACTATCACGTTCGGCCACTGAGGTCATTTTTTCTTTACAGCTTCTTCCGCAACGTGTTTTTATATTACACTGGCCTTGGTCTCCACTCGTAATCAGATTGCGATTATTATTTTTTATCATATTTTCATGGTATTTATGAGTGCTTTCCATTGTATACTAAAGACTTATACCGTGCAAAATGACGAAAACTATGTTATTAACATATGTACATACATAATATGTGTTTTAGTGTTATGTTTCTGAAACCATTGAGTAAACTTTAGTTATGCCTAAGAGGTAGATTTTTTCAATATTCATTCAAAAATTTATAGGTTATTTATTTTTTAAGCGAAAACTGCTTTTGGCGCACCGCATACAGATTATTTCGCAGGCTGTGAGTGCGGCTGATCCGCGACGCTCTGAGGTGAAAGGCTCGATCAGGTGAACTCGGACCCACCGAGTGTATCCGAACGAGAAAGATACAGTCAGCTGCTCTTCACTGCTGTGTCGCTGTGTTTACTATATTCAATTTATAAGTAATAATTGGTATTATTAATTATTATAATTTATTCAATAGTTTTTAACAGTTATTTTGTGATGAATAGCTATGGTGTGGTCACACTCATACATACTAAGTTTTTAATTCTGTCGGCAGTCCTCATGACTGCTTTGTGTTTTATTTTTATTATTTACCTATAGACATCGCAAATATAGCTAAGGGTATGTCACTGCAAGAGATGTAAAACCATCTGCCAATTTGTCTGGAATCTTTGATAGCAGATTAATTTTCCTTCTATACGATGGAGACTCGTAAATGATACAGAGGCATATTGTGTTAAAAAAGTTGAAAAATCTATTCTCCTAACCAATACAGAAGCAGATCGAGACTAAAAACTAGAAAAAAAATATGATGAGAAATTTCAAAATTTGAATTTGAAATTTACAGCAAAATAATCCAATATTCATTTAGACATAACATAAATTAATTATTATTCGAAACGTGTTTTGGCTCTTAGTGATTTTCAGAAAATTTGGGTATTTTACATTAGATGTTAATTCAATATTTATTTTAAAGACATCATCATTTCATCATTTGCCGACTCTTATCCCAATTACTTGGGGTCGATACAATACGTAATCTTCTTTCTTAATAGTTACATATTTATTGGCAATAGTTTTATGACCGGCCGCCTGCCAGACTCCTTGGGAACGTAATTGTTGACCAAACGGCATCAGATGCAGTTGGCCCACCCTTTTTTTTTTGTTTTTTTTTTTTTTTTTTTTTTTTTTTTTTTTTTTTTTTGCGGTGGGCTATGGACGTCGCACCCCGCCAAATCGGTCCGGGGCGACGGAAGAGGCGGCGCGCAACCCCATTGACCCACCCTGCAAGCACCTCTTCTTCCTCCGGTACCCGATCTTTGTCTTCGGTGGCCCGCTCGGCGGTATGGCCTCTCGGGCTCCTCTCCTGTCGACGCCCCGGCAGCTTTCGCCGTCGAGGCGTCGTCCTCACGCGGTGGCCTCACGTCAGGTGACCGGACAATTCCCCGGTCCAATCACCCGAAGCCTCGGTTAGGGCGGCATCAGGCGCAGGTACTCGCGCCTGCGCCGCCCCGGCCGCGGGCGGCGGCCCGGGTCACGGGAATCCTCCCGGGCCCGTTCCGCCGCCTCCTTCTGCGAGATGACAGCCTCGCAGAAGGCGGCGACCGCGTCCCAATTCCTGACGCTGTCGACCATCGCTCGCGCAACAGCCGGCAGCGTCAGGTCGGCACCGATGACAGCGACGAGGTCACGGCGCTGCCCGTTCCAGCCCGAACATACCTCGAGTGTATGTTGCGCCGTGTCCTCGTCGCTACTGCAATGGTGGCAGGACGGAGTCCACTCCCTCCGCACGACCGTGTGCAGGTACTTGCCGAAGCAACCATGCCCCGACAAGACCTGCACCAACCGGAAAGAGAGAACTCCGTGCCGCCGCTCCATCCACTCCATCAGTACGGGCCGGAGGGCCTCAACGGTAAAAACACCGTGTCTAGGCCTCTCCAGCCGCGTAGCCCAACGGGCGATGACTTCTCGGCGGGCGTCCTCGCGCCAGGTGGCTATCTCGTTGAACGATGGGGAGCCACCCTCTTCGCGCATTGAGGTAACCCGCCGGTAGAGGTCGGAGAGCATCTCCGCCTCTAGGTCCCACGGGGGTGTCCCGGCCAATAGGCATGCCGCCTCGGTAGACACCGTGCGGTACCCGCGAATGGCTCTGACCGCCATGGCTCGCTGTGGCCTCCACAGCACCGCCCTGAGCTGGGCGTTCAGAGCCCTCGCCCACACGGGTGCGCCGTACATGGCCATTGAGCGGATCACCCCCGCATACAGCCGTCGGCCCTCGAAACTGGGTCCGCCCACGTTCGGCATGAGCCGAGAAAGGGCGGACGCCGCGCCGACCAGCCGGGGAGCAATTTGACGAAAATGCTCCCGGAACCACCATCGCCCGTCGAGCACCAGACCCAAGTACCTCATATGGGCCTGGATACTGATGTGGATGGAGTTGACGACTAACGAGGCGCCGATGGGCAGCCTCACACGGGGCCCATGGAATAGTAGAGCCTCCGTCTTGTTTAGGGCCACCCTGAGCCCCAGCGCCTCAATACGCCTGACCATCTCCTCGGTGCCGAGAGTGGCCAGGCTCGCCGCCTCTTCGAGTGTCCTGCCCCGGGTTGTGACGAGCGTGTCGTCAGCATAGCATATAACGCTCAGCCCGGGGGGGAGACTCCCTCTCAACGCCCAGTCGTAACCGATGTCCCGCAGAGTCGGCCCCAGAACCGAACCCTGCGGAACACCGCACGACATGGGCGTCCGCACAATGTCCCCTGCGGGGCTCGCGTAGAGAACACTGCGCCCCTCCAAATAGTCTGCCACCAGCCGCCTGAGGTACAGGGGCACTCCATGGAACCGGAGCGCCTCCCTGATGCAGCTGAATGGCAGACTATTGAAGGCGTTGGCGATGTCCAACGACACCGCCAACAGCACTCCTTTGCCGGCGACAGCCTCCGCAGCCGTCTGCCTCAGGCGTAGCAGGGCCCCGATGGTCGAACGCCCCCTCCGAAACCCAAATTGAGCGTCCGACAGATCGGGCCCCACCTCCTCCAGGTGCTGGACGATGCGGGCAGCGAGGACACGCTCCAGCAGCTTACCCACATCGTCCAGAAGCACAATGGGCCTGTAGGCCGACGGCGAATCCGGGGGCCGTCCCGGCTTTGGCAGGAGAACCAACCTCCCTTCCTTCCAGCACTCAGGGAACTGTCCAGACGTCAGACAGGCGTTGAACAGTCGCCTGAGGCGAGGTTCGAGATGCTCGAGGAGCAACGTCAACACCCGGACTGGGACTCCGTCCGGGCCGGGGGCCGTGGTGGCGGAACGAATCTTCGCCACGGCTGCCCCCACTTCCGACTCCGTCACGGGTGGAACACTCTCGACGGCCTCCCGGTTGTGATCTGGCGAAGCCATGACCGGGGGCGTGTGCTCCGACTGCCGCGGGAACAGCTCCTCGACCACTCTACGAAGGAGGTCGGGCTGGAGGGTCTCGGTGAGGGGGGGGCCCTGTGCGCGAAGCTTATTCAGCGACGCGCGATACGGGCGACCCCAGGGGTCACGGTCGAGACCGTCCAGCATCTCCTGCCAACTCGCGTCCTTGGCGGACCGGATGGCCAGCCGAAACGCGGTACGCGCTCTGCGGTACGCCTCGTACAGCTGGCCCTCCCGCTCAACATCGCGGCGACGCCGCCGACTGCGGGTGTAGGACCTTCGGGCACTAATGCACGCCGCACGAAGGTCCGCCAGTCTTGGGGACCACCAGTAGACCCCCTGCCTCGGAGGTAGACGCCGCACCCTGGGCATGGCCGCATCGCAGACCTGCGTTAACGCACTGCGGATGCGGACAGCCTCAACGTCCACTCCGTCCGCTGGGGGTGGTGAGGACAGCCACGTGTTCACGATGGCCGCCTCCACCAGTAGGTCCCTATCCAGACGCCCCACAGCCCACCGCGGAAATGCGGGAGCTCGGTCCGCCCTGTGACCCCTGCTGGGGTCCCGGAGAGGGGAGACCTCCATCCGGATGTAACGGTGATCCGACAGGGTCTCCGCCTCCTCCAGGACACGCCAGTTCCTCACTCGTGGTGCGACAGCAGGGCTAGCGAACGATAAGTCCACTATCGACCCACCCTGCTGTCGCACACACGTGTTCACTGAGCCTCTGTTTAGGACACAGAGGCCCAGTGACGCCGCCCACTCCACGATCGCCCGCCCGCGATCGTCCGTCATCGGGGACCCCCACGCCGTGGATTTGGCGTTGAAGTCCCCCAGGACCAGGACGAGGCCCGGTGCCAGTCGCCGTATCGAAGCCTCCAAGGTGGTGAGGGAGGCCCCGAAATCGTCCATTCTCCTATTAGGGGAGAGGTATACACTGTAGAGCGTGACCCCTCCCCAATCCGCAGCGACAAATTCCTCGCCCCTATCCAAGAGGGATAAGGACGGGAAGTGCCGCTGCGTGGAGGTGACGATTGCCGCGGTTCCGTTACGGCTGACCACCCAATTGGGGCGATCAGGCACACAGTACGGTTCCGCGACTACGGCTGCACCGATCGACCACTCCGCCATGGATTGCAGGAGGAGATCCTGCGCACCGGCGGAGTGGTTGGTGTTGGCCTGCAGGAGGTGAGTGGACTGGGCAGCCATTAATGGGCCGTGTCCATCATCACCTCCTGGCTTGCGCCGGGCGATCGGGCCGCGCTAGGAGCGGGAGCGGCCGGAGTCGAAGGGCCGCTCCGCCCCTTTGGAGCCGAAGCCGGAGGTCTACACGCCCCAGAGCCCATGCGGTGCTTGGCAGGCTTATTACCCGCCGCACACGCGGGGCAGTGGGGCGGGGCGGCGCAAGATGCCGCCATATGCCCAGTCTGACCGCAGCGGAAACAGAGTCCGCCGCAGTCAAAGCAATTAGTGCATGTTGGCCGGGTGTGCTCGACCGCCATGCACTTGAAACACCTCGCAGGCCGGTGCTCCAGCACGGTGACTCGCGCTGAGCTCCAGCCCACGAGGAGCCTGCCTGAGCCGGCCAGTTGCCTGACCGACTCCACTGGGCATTGCACCCAGGCGGCACCTACGCCGCCCGGACCGGGCCGGATGGCGCCAACCCGGACGGTGTCCAGGGGACACCCGGTTTTTGAGGCAATGGCCTCCCGGATGTCTTCCACCGTCACGGAGTCGTCCAGACCCGCGATGCGCATTTCGGCGCACTTTACAGGTCTGGCGATTTTGACGCCACCCTCCTCGGCGAATAGACCTCGCAGCTTCGATGCCACGCTATCGGCCGTTCTGGTGCCCTCGGCCCCAGGGAACTCCAAAATTCGAGCCCCTGTCCGAGCCTTGCGGGTCCGGGCTTCGACGCCTCCTATGTCGGAGACGTCGAGCTCCTGCCGGGCTTTCCTCAGAACGGCCTCATAGCTGAGGCCCCTTTCTGCCGCCTCAGGCAGCACAGTGATCACCACTGCGGCTGTCTTCGGCGGCCGGAGCCCCTTGCGCGGCCTCTTCCTCTTCGTGCCGCCTCCTCCGGCTCCTGCCTGGGGAGCGGCGACCTCAGCGGCGCGCTTGGCCGCCGCTCTCCTCCTCTTGCCGCGACTCTTTCTGCCGCGCTCGGCCACCTGCCAACCCTGTTCGGCCATAGCGGGCGTACCTGGCGCTGAGGGCGCAGTCGCGGTCGCGCTAGTCGTCGCTGGCGGTGTTGGTGCTGGCGACGACTGCGGTCCAGCAGGAGCCGGTGCCGCCTTCCGTTTCTTCGTCGTGGGAGCGGGGGTGGGCCCCTTGGACTTGGGCCCAGCCGCGGCCACGGCGTAGCTGCCCCCCACGCGGCCACCCTGACAAGGCAGAGGGGCGGGGGCTGGTGCCGCATATGGCCTCTTATCCGCGGCGAGAGGTGGCCGAACTCGTGGTTCTGGAGGCAGCCTTGCCTCCAGAACGGCCAAGCGCGCATCGACCAGATTGCCGACTGTGTCAATGATGGCGCGCAAGGCCTCGTCCGGCACGCCCTCCACCGCGGGCAGCAGGGTTGTTGTCGCCGGCTGGACCTCTGCCGGGGCCCGCTCCGCGACGTTTGGCGGCTTCCTTGCCGCAGCGGCCCGGCTAGCGATGGCTGGCGTCCTCTTCTTAGGGGCGGCGGCGACCTCGACTTCTTGGCGGCTAGCGCTGGTCGACGACTCAGTTGGCGCAGTCTGCATGAGCCGCGCCATTTGGCCCACCTGGGCCGTTATAAATTCGTCTTTTACGATATCTACGAGCAAAGTAAGGGTTGGTAGTATTCCACTTGTTATTGTTGTTGTTACCACACAGATATTTATTTTAAAGACTGGGTTATATAATACATAAGTTAATGTTAGACCTGGTAATATAATATATAAGTTAATAAATGTAGCATAAAGACAACTTCCATATATTTTTATAGAATGCCTAGTTCAATTATTTCTAATATATATACCTACGTACAGTTCATATATTTATTTAGATAGGTATGTAAATCACCTCTGAATATTTTCGTGTTCATCATGGTATGACACTAAAAGAAAACCTGAATACATTTTTTTTGTAATTGTTTTTCTTTCGTGGGAAGAGTTCAATTGGGAAAAGACACGAAGCGCGCTTCATTGATGCAATAAGTGAAATCAGGCGAATAATTGTTTTTTTTTAATTCCGTTTAGAGGTTGTATCTTCCTTTCCTTGCTAGTATTTTTTTTTTGTTTTAAATAATGATTTATGACATAAATATGCTTGCTTCGGATTATGTGGGATTAAAATTAAATGATGGCATTAAAAGTAGATCATTTTCATTGTGATGACTTAATAAGAATAAAATTCATTTTCCCCTGTCTTACCTTTTTTTTTTTTGGTGGATTATGGATGCGTCTCGCTCCGCCAAATCGGTCCGGGGTGACGGAAAGGCGACGCGTGACCCCATAGACCCACTGTAAAACTCCTCTCTTCGCCGTGCGAGCGGGCCACCGGTACCCGATTTTTGACTTCGGTGGCCCGCCCGGCAGTTTACCCTTATGGGTTCTTCTCGTGTCGACGCCCTCACGCGGTGGCCTCACGTCGGGAGACCGGACAATTCCCCGGTCCGATCACCCGAAGCCTCGGTTAGGGCGGCATCAGGCGCAGATATTCGCGCCTGCGCCGCCCCGGCCGCTGACGACGGCCCGGGTCACGGGAATCCTCCCGGACTCGTTCCGCCGGCTCCTTCCGCGAGATGACAGCCTCGCAGAAGGCGGCGACCGCGTCCCAGTTCCTGACGCTGTCGACCATCGCCCTCGCGACAGCTGGCAGCGTCAGGTCGGCACCGATAACAGCGACGAGGTCACGGCGCTGCCCGTCCCAGCTCGGACACACCTCCAGCGTGTGTTGCGCCGTGTCCTCGTCACTGCTGCAATGATGGCAGGCCGGAGTCCATTCCCTATACGTGACCGTGCGCAGGTACAAACCGAAGCACCCGTGCCCCGACAATACCTGCACCAGCCGAAAGGAGAGGACTCCGTGCCGCCGCTCCATCCACTCCATCAGTACGGGCCGGAGGGCCTCAACGGTAACAACACCGTGTCTACGCCTCTCCAGCCGCGTAGCCCAACGGGCGATGACTTCTCGGCGGGCGTCCTCGCGCCAGGTGGCTATCTCGTTGAACGACGGGGAGCCACCCTCGTCGCGCATTGTGGTAACCCGCCGGTAGAGGTCGGAGAGCATCTCCGCCTCTAGGTCCCACGGGGGTGTCCCGGCCAATAGGCATGCCGCCTCGGTAGACACCGTGCGGTACCCTCGAATGGCTCTGACCGCCATGGCTCGCTGTGGCCTCCACAGTACAGCCCTGAGCTGGGCGTTCAGAGCCCTCGCCCACACAGGTGCGCCGTACATGGCCATTGAGCGGATCACCCCCGCATACAGCCGTCGGCCCTCGAAACTGGGTCCACCCACATTCGGCATGAGCCGAGAAAGGGCAGACCCCGCGCCGACCAGCCGGGGAGCAATTTGACGGAAATGCTTCCGGAACCACAATCGCCCGTCGAGCACCAGACCCAAGTACCTCATATGGGCCTGGATACTGATGTGGATGGAGTTGACGACTAACGAGGCGCCAATGGACAGCCTCACACGGGGCCCATGGAATAAGAGGGCCTCCGTCTTGTTTAGGGCCACCCTGAGCCCCAGCGCCTCGATTCGCCTGACCATCTCCTCGGTGCCGAGAGTGGCCAGGCTCGCCGCCTCTTCGAGTGTCCTGCCCCGGGCTGTGACGAGCGTGTCATCAGCATAGCATATAACGCTCAGCCCGGGGGGGTCCTACGCCTACGCCCCTCCAAATAGTCTGCCACCAGCCGCCTGAGGTACAGGGGCACTCCATGGAATCGGAGCGCCTCCCTGATGCAGCTGAATGGCAGACTATTGAATGCGTTGGCGATGTCCAACGACACCGCCAACAGCACTCCTTTGCCGGCGACAGCCTCTGCGGCCGTCTGCCTCAGGCGTAGCAGGGCCCCGATGGTCGAACGGCCCCTCCGAAACCCAAATTGAGCGTCCGACAGATCGGGCCACACCTCCTCCAGGTGCCGAACGATGCGGGCAGCGAGGACACGCTCCAGCAGCTTACCCACATCGTCCAGAAGCACAATGGGCCTGTAGGCCGACGGCAAGTCCGGGGGCCGTCCCGGCTTTGGCAGGAGAAACAACCTCCCTTCCTTCCAGCACTCAGGGAACCGTCCAGACGTCAGACAGGCGTTGAACAGTTGCCTGAGGCGAGGCTCGAAGTGTTCGAGGAGCGACATCAACACCCGGACTGGTATTCCGTCCGGGCCGGGGGCCGTGGTGGCGGAACGAATCATCGCCACAGCCGCCCCCACTTCTGACTCCGTCACGGGCGGAACACTCTCGTCGGCCTCCCGGTCTTGATCTGGTGAAGCCATGACCGGGGGCGTGTCCCCTGTCTTACCTGTGAATGTCGTAAAAGACAACTAACCCTGTGTACCCCACACATATGTGGATAATATTTATGTAAGAGAAGGAAAACTCGAAATAAAACCCTATACCATTTACCTAGCGTAGTATAGTTAGGTAAGTTTTTCTTTAATGTGGAGGAGGCTCGAGCCCAAAAGTGGCATGTATATGAGCTAAAAAGAATGAATGGGATGATTGACAATTAGAAGGATCATCGAAAGATCGTCACAACGATAGAATAATAGTGAGTCCTAATCTCTACCTATCTTTATATAAAGAAAGGTATATAAAGTAAAAGAGAAATTTTAAAACAGAATGGGTACCTATGACTTGAAAAGAGTTTAAAATTTCAAATGTATAAAGAGGTGCAGTTAAGTTACTTTCCCATACTTCTCAACAGAGTGCCTACTCCTGTGCCGCCCACTGTGAAGTATGAGAGAGGTCTACGTCCAGCAGTGGACCCCGAAGATCTGAATGATGACGATGATAGTCAAGTTCATCGTAAAGTATACAAAACAAAAATCTGTGTATAAAAAATATACATAATAAAATTAAATAAAACGTTTATAAATGTATATGTATAAATGTGTCAATATATAATCGCGTACTTATTATTTATTCGCTTTATATATTTGACCAGGAAAAGGAACAGAGTTCATACCCGAATTTTTTATTATTAACGAGGGCACTACGGGCTATTTGGCATATTTTGTTTGAAGTCATTTATTTCAAGCCAGGTTAAGTTGTTGCTTTAATAAGGTTAACTTACAATTCTCATTGTAAGTTACTTTACATTTTTGACTATTAATCAACGCTCTCGCGTTGATTAATAGTCAAAAACAGTGATATGAAAACTTAGGTACTATTATGGTATGGTTGTATTACCCAAGGTTGGTCGTCGATAAGACAACGAGAAAAAGAATAGATATAAGGTTGTATTTATTGAATTATTGTAGAAGTTTAATTATGATAGGTATTCTATTCTAAGGAAGGCAAGGTATCACGGGTAGGTTACGGGTGTGCGCGCTTACGCCTCTCTGTCGCCCCGGACGGAGTGGTGCGAGGAGTGCGGCGACCGTAGCCCACGGCAATAAAAAAAAAAGTGGGTCTAGCGTCTAACTAGGGAAAAGTAAGTATAGGAGAGACACCAAATGTTGTATACGCAAATAATTCTGTTAATACGTTCCAAGCATTTGCTACGTGCCATGATTATACGAATCAGGATTAATATTTATTGTAGTAATATTTATTGGGGGGCATAGTCCGGAGCGTGCAGGGGGGGCATAGTCCGGAGCGTGCTCGTTCGCGTCCCCTGCCAGTCTAATTAGACTGCTAATCCGGCTCGATATGCGTACCGCAATGCGGGTTAGGGCGTCCCCCGGAGGCGACGCGTACCGACCCGCCCCCGTCGGTATGAACATCGGCAGTTGCGGCGATGGGGGCCACCACCCATCACGCCTTGCTCAGTCAGGCGAGTCGAGGAGAGCAGAGTGCCGGGTGGGCACGTGGAATGTAAGAGGTTGTGTGGAAGGTAAGTTGCACGAGCTGATATCCGTCATGGCGGACAAACAGCTAGACGTGCTCTGTGTAACAGAGACCAAGCGAAGGGGCAGCGACACCTGCGATCTTCCTGGTGGCGGGATAGCTCTGTGGTCTGGTGTACCACAGAGCGATCGAGCCAGCATGGGGGTAGGAGTGCTGTTGTCCTCTCGCTTGGCGTCAGGTGTGAAGGATTATGGAATGTATGCTCCCAGACTTCTTTGGGTCCGTAAAAAACTAGGTGTCACCAAGGTATTCATGGTTGTAGCATATGCTCCCGTAGGATCCTCGGTGGCATCAGACCTAGAGAAGTTTTGGGACAATGTTAGGGAAGTTCTGGATATGGCAGAAACCAGTGAACGCGTGATTGTATGCGGAGATTTGAACGGATGGGTGGGGACCAAGCGTCCCGACTATGAGGACGTACTTGGTCCATTTGGTGATAAGAGAGTGAACGACGCAAGTAGGCTCATAGCGGATGTATGCATGGAGAGAAACCTTATTGTGTCAAATACATTTTTCCAACATAAGCACATCCATATGTATACATGGAGAAGCAATGAACAGAAAAGTATAATAGATTTAATTTTGGTAGACAGTCGCCTCCAGAGCAAAATATTGGACGCAAGAGCCTACAGGGGCCCCACAGTCGATACGGACCACTATCTCGTTATTGCGAGATTTAGTGGTCTGTTCAGAAAGTGGAGGCACTGGCGAGAGCGTGTCCACTTCGGAGGGCTTGAAAGAATAAAGGTTGAAAGGTTGCAAGAAAGGTGTGTAAGAGAAAAGTATACAGAGGGTGTCCGAGAACGGCTGACGATGGCAAGCCAGCCGCAATCGGACATTGAAGAATGCTGGAGAGTATTGAAAGAGAGTATGGTAGATACAGCGAAAGAAGTATGTGGAAGTTCAAAGAAGCATAGAATAACAAATGGTGATGCATGGTGGGATGCGGAAGTGGCAGCTTCCGTAGAGCAAAAGAAGAAAGCGTGGCTGGACTATGTCTCTTCATTGAATCTGAATGACAGTATGACTGAACAGAAGAAAGAAATATATCGGCAATGTAAGAATGACACCAAGGCCTTAGTGAAAGAGAAACGTGATAGAGCAAGTATGAGTGCAGAAGATAGGCTGACTAAAAACTTCGAGGGTAACACCAAACTCTTTTGGAGGGAGGTGAAGAAGTCTCGGGGTGGTTGGTCAGCCTTCAGAATGAATAAAATAAGGTCTAAAGGTGGAGAAATTCATACACAAACACAAGACGTGTTAAGCCGATGGAGTGAATATTTTGGCGATATGTATGCGGATGCCACGGTTGGCGCCGGTGTTGCATGTGGTTTAGTAGATCAACATTCGACGATGGCGTCCTCCGATGGCATCAGTATGGATGAAGTTGAATGGGCGATAAGAAGTTTGAAAAATGGTAAGGCAGCGGGCATTGATATGGTGTCTGCCGAGATGATCAAGCTTGGTGGCTCCTGTGTCTGGGAGGCGTTCCTGTTGCTCCTCAATTTACGTTGGAGCTCGGGAATGGTTCCCGGGGACTGGAATAGCGCAGTTATCGTGCCTTTGTTTAAAAACAAGGGTTCACGTTATCACTGCGCAAATTACAGAGCCATAAGCTTGACCAGTTTGGCAGCAAAAGTGTATGGTAAAATTATTGAAAGGAGAATGAGGATGGTGTCCGATGGTTTACTGTGTGAGACACAAGGAGGTTTCAGGAGTGGAATGGGATGCATGGATCAAGTGTTCTCTCTGCGCAACATTATGGAGAAGCATCTGGCTCTAGGTCAGAGCGTTTTCTGCAGTTTTGTGGATCTGGAGAGAGCATTTGACACGGTTGTACGAAAGGAACTTTGGAACATTTTACCGGAGTATGGTATTAACGGTAAACTGCTACAGGCTGTGCAGTCCAGTTACATGGGCTGTAGAGCCTGTGTACGGCTGGATGATGGAATGTCGTCTTGGTTTGACGTCAATATCGGCGTTAAGCAGGGGTGCGTTCTGTCAGCCAGGCTGTTTATCATATATCTGGATAAATGTCTCCAAAGGTTGAACGATATGAATGTGGGAGTCCAGATGGGCGACTCAGTGGTCACTGCTCTGCTTTATGCAGATGATGCAGTCCTGCTGGCACAGTCAGCGACTGACCTGCAGACCCTAGTCGACACAATGATAGAAGATTGTAAGAAAAGGGGTCTACGCGTGAATGTGAGCAAAATCAAAATAATAGTCTTTGAAAGAGATGAAACCAGAACAGATGTAAGAGTAACAATAGGTAATGATGTACTAGAGCAAGTGGATGAATTTTTGTATATCTTGGATGTGGATTTAGCCGAGATGGAAGGTACACCACTGATATAGAGCGAAGAGTGAATGCGGGAAATAGAGTGAACGGAGCGTTGGGGCAACTTCTCGGCAGCCACCACCTCAGCCAGAATGCACGTATAGCAATACATAACGCAGTGCTTGTCCCAACATTACTGTATGGAAGCGAGAGTTGGGTATGCAGAAAAGAGTATGAAAGTAAAATTAATGCAATCGAAATGCGATCTCTGCGGAAAATCTGTGGAGTTAGGCTGACCGACCGCATTCGTAACGACGACGTAAGATAGCGAGTAGGTATGAAAGAGAGTATTGGTGTGAAGATGCGAAAGGGAATGCTCCGATGGTTCGGACATGTGGAAAGAATGCCGAACGAACGTCTGGTTAAGAAGATATACAATGCGAAAGTGGAAGGATGTAGGTACCGAGGGAGACCGAGACTAATCTACCTAGACCAGATCGGTCATGTACTGATGGAAGGTGGAGTCAAGAGTCTCCGAAACCGGCGAGCGTGTATGAAGAGAATTATGAATGTTGAGGAAGCGAGTGAAGTATGCAAAGATAGAGTTCTCTGGCACTCTGTTCTCTCTGCCTACCCTGCAAGGGATATGGCGTGATGATATGTATGTAGGATTAATATCTGACCGGAGAAGTGTTCAATAATGAATCAATAGCTCAGAAATTTTGTACGGAAATATATGTTTTTTTCTTTTTGTTTTATTGTTTATGGTGGAAAACGTGCAAGCAACACATCTGAATGTATGAGTTACTGCTGCTCATGCACCTTTTCAATACTAGAGATACAGCTAAGCCACTGCTTACCAGTGAAAACCCATTCAAAAACTTGGATTGCCAGCTCTCTCGCTCACCGAACGAAGCACATCTGCACATTGCCACTGCTCAAACTGAGACTCAAAGAGAGTGGAGTAATACACTCCGGGCGGACCGATGCGCGGATATAGATAAATCAGAGAGACCGTCAACATAACACCTTGCCACTATTAATTATGATTATGACCGTATTTATATACTATCATGACAACCTAGTACCTAACAAACTATTACAATCAGGATTAGTTATCGTGAGAACTGTTAAAAATTTAAAAAATGTATAAAATCGAGAAAATTAATAAATAAAAAATAAAATCAATCAATGTGTGTCCGTGTGGTGACGGAGTTAGAATACAATTCACCACCCCCTATCTTACCCGTGGGTGATCATAAGAAACGACTAAGGGATATAAAAAGCATATAAATAGATGTTATGCGAGAGAAGGAAAGCTCGAAACAAAACTATATACCAACACGACTGACCAGCGTGGTATAGTATGTTAATTTCCCTTCCATTATGGAGGAGGATCGAGCCCAACAGTGGGAGATATATGAACTGAGATGATGATGAGATGATGAATCTACATATTTTTAGCTTATTTACTGAATGATTAAAAAGCGTGCTAGATACGGAGTAATGTTTTGAAAAAACAAAATTATCTCCCGTTTATAATAGTTAAACAAGTATGTAACTAAGATTTTCATATTTACAAACTTAACGTTCAAATTTACAAACTCGTGCACATGGGTTTACAAATATTTTAATGTTAGTTATTTAGCATAAGTTGAGACTGACAATGTACAAATAACGTTTTGAAATACTTAATATATTTTATCAAGTTTAATTAACACATGCTTTAACATCGAAGAAACAAGGAGAAGCACCTTAGTGCATGATATTCGATGATGTTATTGTTATCGTCGGAGAAGATGGAATGTAGTTCTAGGGCTTGCTGGAAAAGGTGTTACAAATTAAAGAATGTTGGCTTAAAAATTAGCAGTTCAAATACAGAATACATATTCTGCGATTTCTCGATTCTCCAACTTTGCACCCATATTTGTAGATGGAGTAACTTTACTAGTATGCTTGAACTGTGGATACCTCAGTTCGCTTATCCAAAGTAAAGATGATCGGGATCGTACGATGCACAGATATTATCTGGGGTGCTTGAAATTACAACGGGTCATGGGTACAACAAGTGATTCTCAAGTATACCTAAAAAGCCGTAATAAGGCTTAGTTGTACTATACGAATCAATATATAGGGCTACAAAAGCCACAGGTGAGAGAAGCCTTCCATCTTCACTACAAAGTGTAGATGGGAATGTCGAAATGGATAGGCGACGTGAAGAGAATGGATAAAATGAGGAACGAACGTATAATAGAAAGTTTAAAAGTTGCGTCGGTGACGGATGTGTTAAGAAGTAAACGTCTGACATGGAATGGACATGTGATGAGATGGGATGAAGGTAATCCTGGAAGGAAAGTTTTAAATATTAACAGCTCGCCCATCGATTTCACGACGGCCAGCAGCGTCAGATCGGCAACGATGGTTGCAACGAGTTCACGATGCTGCTCTGCCCAGGTCACGTAGACTTCGAGCGTATGCTGCGCCGTGTCTACGCTGCAACCGCACTGATAGTAGGAATGTCTCACTCTTTGCGACCGTATACAGATATTTACTGAAGCATCCATGCCCCGATAAAACCTGCATCAGTCAGAAAGAGATGGCTCCGTGCCGCCGCTCTTTTCCCTCGTTTTGCACCGGCCGCAGGGCCTCCACGGTTCGTACACCGAATCGAGGCCTCTCCAGCCGTGATGCCGAACGGGTAATGGCCTCCCCGCGGGTGTCTTCGCGCCAGGCGGCCAATTGCTTGGCGACAAATTGTCGCCCTCTTCACGTATGCTAGACACCAGCCGGTAAAGCTCGGCGAGCATCTCCGCCATCCCGTCCTACGTGATCAAATTGCGCGCGTCAGATGGAAAAGTTCTGACCTTTCCAAGGTGCACCACGGGGAAGTGGTTCAGCTCCGCACCCCTAGCTGTAGGGGTAAGGGAGGATCAAAGAAAAGTTGGATGGACTGCGTGAACCATGACATGGATAGACAGGGAGTGATCCTAGCAATGACATCTGACAGGGTATAAATAATATATTGCGTCGACCTCAAATAATTGGGGACACAACCAGGATGATGATAATATAATGAAGTTTTTTTGTTGGCTCTAAGTTAAGTAGTACTAGGTATTTGGTTAATCATTTTGTTATTGAAACGTAGCTTTAATAATTTACCTTTCATAGCAGTTCTTTTTACTGTAATTAGAAAAAGTATGTGTTACATTTTGATATTGGACTTCAAATTTTACAAGTTTTGGAGATATACACGGTGATGGAGGCGGCCATTGTCAGCACGTGGCTGTCTTCACCACCCCCAGCGGACGGAGTGGACGCTGAGGCTGTCCACATTCGCAGTGCGTTAACGCAGATCTGCGATGCGGCCATGCCCAGAGTGCGGCGGCGTCCACCTCCGAGGCAGGGGGTCTACTGGTGGTCCCCAAGACTGGCGGACCTTCGTGCGGCGTGTATCAGTGCCCGAAGGTCCTACACCCGCAGCCGGCGGCGTCACTGCGACGTCGAGCGGGAGGGCCAGCTGTACGAGGCGTACCGCAGTGCGCAGACTGCCTTTCGGCTGGCCATCCGAGCCGCCAAGGGCGCGAGTTGGCAGGAGATGCTGGACGGTCTCGACCGTGACCCCTGGGTTCGCTTCTTGCAGCTTCGCGCGACGATGTGGGTAAGCTGCTGGAGCGTGTGCTCGCTGCCCGCATCGTCCGACACCTGGAGGAGGTGGGGCCCGATCTGTCGGACGCTCAGTATGGGTTTCGGAGGAGGCGTTCGACCATCGGGGCCCTACTACGCCTGAGGCAGGCGGCCGCGGAGGCCGTCGCCGGGAAGGGAGTGCTGTTGGCGGTGTCGTTGGACATCGCCAACGCATTCAATAGTCTGCCATTCGGCTGCATCAGGGAGGCGCTCCGGTTCCATGGAGTGCCCCTATACCTCATGCGGCTGGTGGCAGACTATTTGGAGGGCCGCAGTATCCTCTGCGCGGGTCCCGCAGGGGACATTGTGCGGACGCCCATGTCGTGCGGCGTTCCACAGGGGTCGGTTGTGGGGCCGACCCTGTGGGACATCGGGTACGACTGGGCGTTGAGAGGGAGTCTCCCCCCCGGACTGAGCTTGGTGTGCTACGCTGACGACACGCTCGTCACAGCCCGGGGCAGGACACTCGAAGAGGCGGCGAGCCTGGCCACTCTCGGCACCGAGGAGATGGTCAGGCGGATCGAGGCGCTGGGGCTCAGGGTGGCCCTAAACAAGACGGAGGCCCTACTTTTCCATGGGCCCCGTGTGAGGCTACCCATCGGCGCCTCGATAGTGGTAAACTCCATCCACATCAGCATCCAGGCCCATATGAGGTACTTGGGTCTGGTGCTCGACGGGCGATGGTGGTTCCGGGAGCATTTCCGACAGATTGCTCCCCGGCTTGTCGGCGCGGCGTCCGCCCTTTCTTGACTCATGCCGAACGTGGGCGGACCCAGTTTCGAGGGCCGACGGCTGTATGCGGGGGTCATCCGCTCGATGGCCATGTACGGCGCACCCGTGTGGGCGAGGGCTCTGAACGCCCAGCTCAGGGCGGTTCTGTGGAGGCCACAGAGAGCCATGGCGGTCAGAGCCATTCGCGGGTACCGCACGGTGTCGACAGAGGCGGCGTGCCTGTTGGCCGGGACACCCCCGTGGGACCTAGAGGCGGAGATGCTCTCCGACCTCTACCGGTGGGTTATCACAGCGCGCGAGGAAGGTGGCTCCCCATCGTTGAGTGAGATAGCCACCTGGCGCGTGGATGCCCGCCGAGACGTCATCGCCTGTTGGGCTATGCGGCTGGAGAGGCCTAGGCACGGTGTGGAGACCGTTGAGGCCCTCCGGCCCGTATTGATAGAGTGGATGGAGCGGCGGCACGGAGTCCTCACCTTTCGGCTGGTGCAGGTATTGACGGGGCACGGGTGTTTCGGGTTGTACCTGCACAGGGTCGTGTATAGGGAGTGGACTCCGGCCTGCCACCACTGCAGGAGTGACGAGGACACGGCGCAACACACGCTGGAGGTGTGTCCGGGATGGGAGCGGCAGCGCCGTGACCTCGTCGCTGTCATCAGTGCCGACCTGACGCTGCCGGCCGTCGCGAGGGCAATGGTCGACAGCATCAGGAACTGGGACGCGGTCGCCACCTTCTGCGAGGCTGTCATCTCGCAGAAGGAAGCGGCGGAACGGGCAAGGGAGGATTCCCGCGCCCCGGGCCGCCGCCAGCGGCCGGGGCGGCGCAGGCGCGAATACCTGCGCCTGATGGTGCCCTAACCGAGGCTTCGGGTGATCGGACCGGGGAATTGTCCGGTCACCCGACGTGAGGCCACCGCGTGAGGGCGACGCCCCGACGGCGAAATCTGTCGGGGCGTCGACGAGAGGAACCCGCGAGGGTGAACCGCCGGGCGGGCCACCGAAGTTAAAAATCGGGTCCCGGTGGCCCGCTCGCACGGCGAAGAGAGAGGAGTTTTACGGTGGGTCTATGGGGTCACGCGCCTCCTTCTCCGTCACCCCGGACCGATTCGGCGGGGCGAGACTAATCCATAGTCCACCAAAAAAAAAAAAAAAAAGTTATACACGGGGATTAGAAAGGTCTTTAGAGTCTTGTTTAGAGTTATGAAGAAGAAATGGATGCATATGTAATTAATTATCACCATCTTAATACATAGCTTGAATAATCCGTCAACACAAAAACTATTTATCTAGTAACATGTAGTTCATATCAGTAAAGAACCTTGTACAGTTTCTGCAACACTCCAACGTGTAAAGTGCTTAGTGATAAAGAATTTCATGTTTTATAATACCGCCATCTAGCAATGCATCATCGAACTATTATGGTTGTATGTTGTTGTAAGTTTTAGAACAGTTACAATTAATTATGAAGTGGCGGTCTTTCACTTGAATACTTGTTGTTAAGACCTGTGAATAATTAAAATTACATCTCGAGAAATTATAAATGTTTAAAAATATATTCACAAGAAAGTGGACTAATAAATGTGTATTAATTATCCAAACTGAAGCTACCGAGTATGGGTCAACAAAAACAAATATAGGTAGGTATATAAATAAAGGTTAATGCCTTGCAATTTTTTGTTCATATCTCTCCTGGGGAAAAGCTCGTTATGAAGTCTAATCAAAACTAGCTATACAAGTGCACGAAAGCGAAAGGTATTGTTACAGCGAGTCATGACACTCCCTATTAAAGTTTCGTGTCATTGACCAGAAAATGGGGCCTCCTGCGTCTCAAGAGCTTAAAGTTTTGTTCAGTATTATGATATCAGTGAAATTGCAGAATGTTTTACTAAATTTGAAATAAACGTTAGTTGTAATTTATATTATAACTCGATGTTCTTATTAAAACCAAGACTATTGTAGATATTATTTCGAATGGCTGTCATGCTGTCTCGGCTAGAAATTTAATTCATATGGGTATATGTAGAAACTTATTATTTTCGCAGATCCACTGTTGTACTTCTTCTATTGAGTTCTTCTCACGTTAGTTAGGTAGATGAGATGTCTTAACATTTAAGTTGAGTTTACTTTCTTTTGAATAGATGTTATATGTATAGTATATAATATACCTCTATCTTTTGGACACCCACGGAAAAAAAACGGTGAAATTAAAAATTAATTTTATTTTACAACTTCAATAGTTTATTTTAATAAACATTAATTTAATGTAAATAACTGTAGATATTTTAGTGTATCATAAGCTTATTCTATTAAAAAGATAAGTACTGTAGATTATAAAATGTCTGTGTAAAACTTTTAAACAATTCCTAAGCCCCAAGCTCCTTCTAATCATTGGACGCTATTTCATAATGTTGTTTTGCAGCGATTTACATCTGAAGAATAACAGGCGATTAAAAGCTTTTGTGATTCACAGTGAACCGAGATTAAGATACTAATCAGAAAGTTCTTATAATACATTTAAAATGTCTGAAGATATGTCTTGAAATCTCTAGTAAACTCTAAACTTTTAAATTTTAAATTTAATGAATAAATAAAGAAATATGATAATTCTGTTCGTCTGGTTGCATTTGGGTTACGATGGCTATTGTTTCATTAGCTATGTACGTATCCCTTCTTTAAACCAAAGGCAATGTTGTGGACTTGATTTTGGATAAGTTTTATGACTAGTCCCTTACCTGACGTCAACTCTACTTTAAGATGCAATTGTTCACCAAAATAGAACCAGTTGGGTTTGGTCCACGTATAGAAGTTTTATCTCAATTTTTACGAGGCTTGTAGCTAACAAGCAATGTTTGTTATGTCATTTAGCTGCTAATGTCACCGAAGCACTAAAAATAAATCTTCAGTCTCAGTCTGTTAGTAGTAATCAGTCTTTAATTTCAGTTTAAAACGCAACTCCGTTTTAGAAATCTATTGGTTAACAGTGAAAAAAAAAACAACAGTGAAAACAGTCTGCAAATGTTCGGCTCGCTTAAATTGCTTAACATGGTGAGTGTGGAGATAGATACTTCTTGACGAGATTAAATCCAAAATTCAGAAATCCTTAGAAGGACAGAGTAACTGGTATAGGCTGACGGTTAGGTATGTTAAAATGAAAATGGGCAGGCTATATCACTAGAAGAACCGATAAAAGTTGGAAAATGAATTGTCGGGGAAAAGAAAGACGTGGTCGTTTGCGTAGCAGGTAAGATTATCTGTGTTCGGGTAGTTTGTTCATGTTCACTTCATCGTAGGAACAAGGAAGTGTTAGATGTACGTGTGATACACGCCAGGTGGCTTTCTCTTTGGGGAACCTAGACACTTACGGGTGGATGGACCGGAGCTTGGTCAACCATTCCCTGAGGCAATGCTCGGCAACACGACACAGTTCTTGTTAATACCCAAAAGGATAACCCAAACTGGTCACGGATTTAAAGTAAGCGGTACCAGCGTTTGGTTTAATGTAGATGGAGAGGGAACACAGTGGGTTATGAGATTGCATACCACCCCTTCATTGCTCCGGATAGAATGAGTGGGTGTGTCCAGACTACAGAATGAAAACAAAAGGTATAGACACTTTATCTTACAGTTCCATGTTTGACATTAATTATCCGAGTTATAGTTTTTACGAGTTTTCTTTTGTCTTTGAAAACTGTGATAAATCACGATAGATAGAACCTTCATTATTAATTTAATAACATAAAGTTCAAATTTGATCATAGTGTAAAAACATGGTACTTCAATTTGTCTGAATATTTATTTGTCCTTGACACAAGAGTCATGCATATTAATTTGCATAGAAATTATTATGTGTGTAACAGTAGGTATCTACTTTACTATATTTTATCAATGAAACCAAGCTACCTTCAAGGCCAGCCAATTTGCTACTTCATTTGATTGGTGCATTCACTCATAAAATCTATCATTAAGAATCCGCACTAAGAAATAAATGTTTATTTCGCGGGTAATTTTTTAAATATACTATGAGCAAATACCTAATATCTAAACTTGCAACAATATTTTTTTATATTATATATATTACTAGCTTCTGCCCGGGGCTTCTAAAAGGTTACTTTCCTAAAGTTTTTCATCCCCTATTTTTATTTTACCCCTTAAGGATAATAATTTTACAAAATGTCATATTTATTTATATCTCATCAATAGCCTAAAAATAAGTGTCAAGCTTCTGGCTTTAAAAATGACGATACTTCCTTACAAAGTTTCATCCCCCTTTACAACCCTTTTTTTTGCATTAAAAAGTAACCTATGTCCTTTATAAGGCTCTAGACTATCTGTGTACCAAATTTCATTTAGGTCAGTTCAATAGTTTTGGGGTGAAAGAGCGACAGACAGACAGACAAACAGAGTTAATTTCGCATTTATAATATTAGTAAGGACTGTACATAAGCAATCCGATGTGCATGTAAAACACTATTTCGACGTTTTTCCACTCTTAAAAATATAGATTAATGCTGTCTTTTTGCTTCATTAAGATTCATAAGATTGGTAAAAAACTTAGATTGCAATGTGTCAACATTATTTTCTATCGGAATAATATCCTGTTCTATCTGGGTCAATTTCCTTACAATTGTGGAGGACGCTCGTGTTCTTTTACCGAATTTCATAAAAGGAAAATGTTGTCAATTGGATTCATATATTTCATTAATGTGCATACCTTATTTGTTTATGAACTCTATTTTTGGAAAAGAGATATTTGAAAAGAGAATGAAGTTAGACCGAATATAATCGCTTATACTGTCATGATAGAATTATTTACTTTTCTCTGTTTTATTATATAAAATATAGGTATAAATTAATAAATTATAATAAAACCAACATACATACATATCATCACGTCATATCCCTTGCAGGGTAGGCGGAGAGAACAGAATACCAGAGAACTCTATCCTTGCATACTTCACTCGCTTCCTCAACATTCATAATTGTCTTCATACACGCTCGCCGGTTTCGGAGACTCTTGACTCCACCTTCCTTCAGTACATAACCAATATGATTTAGGTAGGTTAGTCTCGGTTTCTCCCAGTACCTACATCCTTCCAATTTCGCATAGTAAAACCTCAAATTCATTTGTAGATAGAAACAGATAAAAACTCTCCAAGTCGAAGTTCAATAGATTATAAGTTATTTGCTTTACGACTATAGTTTGATTACTATAATTTAAAAAGTCATGCTTAACATAAAAATATTTTTAGTAGAAAAAAAAAACAATATTTTTTATTTTAAATTTATCTAATACTATAAGTTCTATCTAATATTATATGTCTTTCTGATAAATAAACTCGAAGATTTTTTTAGAACTTAAGATACATTTATATCTCAAGTCTTCTATCGGAGAGGCCGATAACTACACCTTAATATTAAACTCTCATTTTCACATTTATGTTTTTTGGTGAGAAATAATAACATTTTTTTAAATAAATTTGTTATTATTTAAAAGTAATCAAATCTAACTAATACTCACTCCATGCATTTACGCTGTATAGTTTTAAGTGTAAGTCCCGTACCTAACGATGTATTTGCTTTTATAAGTATGGAAGCCTCTACGTTCTACCCACAGAGCAAATACAAAGAGGAGACGGCCTAAGTTACTGTGCACTGTGATTCTCAAGTAGGCCTTGACGTCATCACGTTAACATCAATAGTAGGCATGGCCTATTAGTCTGCTGTCGTCGCTGCCGGTGTTCGTACGGTACATACAATTATATTTTTGGTGTATTTTTATGTTATTATGAAGAAATCTATGAAGTGTTTTGTTTTATCATGTAAAAGCTACTCCGATAAACGTTCAGATGCTATGGAAAGAATCACATTCATTTGTAAGTATATTTATTCATAATTTATCAAAATTATTTCTAGAAAAATCTTTTGACGGTATCATTTTCTAAAATAATTTTACTCAACATTAGATGGCACCACTTTGCGTAATAGGACCTAGAACTATAAAAGCACATAGATTTCAAACTATTAAGATTATCGTAATAACTAATAACAATGAGTATTAGAATTTATACCCAAAGACTTTTACCTCGACAAAAATATGAGTTTTATATGTAATTAATAATTATTTTGTAAGCAATACGCCAGCTGTCGTTAACTATGAAGAACCAAAAAAGTGTCAAAATTCCAGGGTCGTAATTAGAATATAATTATAACATTCGGATTTTTCATCAAAGAAAAATATTTTTTACACTACTTTAAATTAACCTATTATAATTAAACTATAAATTTTGTATGTTTTAGAATACCGTCCAATGATAATGTTAAGAAACAATGAATTTCAAAAATTAATAGACAAAACTGGACTCCTACGAAATATACAAAGATTTGTTCTTCCCATTTTAACAATGAAGATTTTTTTGAGAGACTGGTCATCGTCTAGTCCTGATCTTAATCCGCTGGATTATGATTTATGGTCAGTTTTAGAGAGTACGGTTTGCACTAAATGCCATGATAATTTAGAGTTTCTAAAACAATCCATATGATTGGCAGTGAAGAATTTTCCCATTGAAAGAGTGCGTGCTTCTATTGACAACTGGCCTCTACGTTTAAAGGACCGTATTGCAGCTATTGGAAACCACTTTGAACAAGCTTTTTATATTTTAAATTGTTTTATATTTATGTATTAAACTAACACTGTAAAAGTAATAAATATTTTTTGCAATAGAAAAATGTTTTTCTTTGTTACAGTATTTAGGGCAAGACTAGGTATAGCTCAAGAAATATATGATGCAAAAGAGTATTTCATTTTTATTATTGGAACCAAAATTTCCCTTTCTCCTTTATTTATTAATAATGTAATTGCACTCGATGTAATTTCTTGATAAGATTAACGAGGTTGAGTATGTCACAAAAATATTCAAAATGGTTGTGGCGTCGAAGGCCGGGTCTTCAAGTTACCTTTGGCATGGCTAAGTTTTAGATAGCCCATGCGTCAATCAAGCGGTTGCTCCCAATTGATTGGTTTGGGCTGGTCTGCTCGCCTGAAATACTCTTTTACATGTCTTGGTTATTGATACTATTGTTGCATTATCGATTGTATAAAGCATTATTTTGATGCTTTTATTTTAAATTTTTGTATATCTTGGATGTGGATTTAGCCAAGATGGAAGGTACACCACTGATATAGAGCGAAGAGTGAATGCGGGAAATAGAGTGAACGGAGCGTTGGGGCAACTTCTCGGCAGCCACCACCTCAGCCAGAAGGCACGTGTAGCAATACATGACGCAGTGCTTGTCCCAACATTACTGTATGGAAGCGAGAGTTGGGTATGCAGAAAAGAGTATGAAAGTAAAATTAATGCGCTCGAAATGCGATCTCTGCGGAAAATCTGTGGAGTTAGGCTGACCGACCGCATTCGTAACGACGACGTAAGAGAGCGAGTAGGTATGAAAGAGAGTATTGGTGTAAAGATGCGAAAGGGCATGCTCCGATGGTTCGGACATGTGGAAAGAATGCCGAACGAACGTCTGGTTAAGAAGATATACAATGCGAAAGTGGAAGGATGTAGGTACCGAGGAAGAGCGAGACTAACCTACCTAGACCAGATCGGTCATGTACTGAAGGAAGGTGGAGTCAAGAGTCTCCGAAACCGGCGAGCGTGTATGAAGAGAATTATGAATGTTGAGGAAGCGAGTGAAGTATGCAGAGATAGAGTTCTCTGGCACTCTGTTCTCTCTGCCTACCCTGCAAGGGATATGGCGTGATGATATGTATGTATGTATTATTTTAATAGAGTGGTTTGATTCTTTTTTATATGGAAAAGACAAAAAGGAAGGCAATAATACCGTGTAACTAACATATTTACTAAAAGTCCAACTAGGGCTTACATTCGACAATTTGTTAGAAACCCAAACAAATAATTGTATTATTTGGTCGTATAAAAAGGACACAAATATAAATAAAAAAAAGGTTTCTAAAGTTCTGAGTTTATCAGAATGACAGTAAAGAAAAGATGGATTTTTCATAAAATATTAACATTATGAACAATGCTGACGAGCCTTATAAAGAAATTTGCGGTTAAAAACAGTAGTCATTCACCTATTCGCTATGCAGAATTATTTGATTATAAACATTTATATTTGAATAGAGCAAACAGCTAATAAGCAAAGTTTGTATCTTTGAAATAAAAAAAAAATTAGCACTCCTTGATGTATGTAAATTCTGAGTACGTCCCTGTTACACCATACACTTACTGACATCTAATGCAAGATAGCTCAACTGCATACAATATACGAAATTATATAGTAGCTGTGCTAATAGCCGGTAAATGGACATAAAGGAGGGAGTGAGACAAGTACTATTAATTGTCTCACTTTCTCCATTAGCAGCGACCCCCTCACTCCCTGTAAATGACACGCATTGTTTAATAGAAAATATTCATTACAACAGCTTCTCTTTGTATTTGCTCTGTGGTTCTACCTAATAAAATCGATGGTTTGAGAAATCTTCTATTCTTATAAATCACATACCTAGTTGTTTTCTGATTTTTCTTTTGCGCAGTACATTACTAGTTATACTATACTTACACAGTAACACTACTGTAAAAGATCGAATTATCGTAAATCCAATAATATTTTCCAGTAAAACCTAAGATTCACCAACTCTTAATGATAAAAGTAGACGAGTTTTGCGATTTTAAGTTTTTCCATCATTTACTTGGTAAATCTTAGGACTTACAATAAAGGAACGGTAAATGTTGAAACAGACATGCTCGTACGTGGATGGAAACCAATAACTTGTAAAAGTGATCAGAGGGCTTGAAATTTATTGAAGTCATGAAAAATAGAGCATCTAATGAGAGATTTAATACTCCCCCTACGAATCAATGTTTGGTAGTCCAATGAAAATGAGCATTGCGACGTCAGCATTTCCTAAGTATATGATTGGACTATTAAGATCTGAAAAAGATTTAGAGAATTTGTTGCATTCCCAAAAAACTACGGAACAAAATATTAACGTCAAAAATATAATGAGACATGACAAGGAAGAGAATATTGTTGAAAATGAGTCAAAAGAGGACATAAACCGTGACAGTGTGAGGAACAAAACAAAAGAAAATAAAATGATTGTAACTGAAAAGATGATCAGAGACACACTGATTCAGATACAGAAAACGCAACTCAATCTGAAGAAGAGCTGTGTTGAGATACCGAAGAAGATAGTTTTTTTTTCAGACCATAAGAATATAGACAAAATTGAATTTGGAAAACTAAGATGGAAAAAATTAAGTCATTTCGCTTCATTTCCAAATGTAAAAGTTGGCCAAAATCTAAGACTGAAAGTATCTGACATTGACAGACCTAAAACTGACCCGAAAAGCATTATTGCAGTTATCATAGATGTAAAGAATAATGAGTATTACCAACTGGGTACCAAAATCGAAGTGCTAAAACAGCTTTACACACACACACACACACAATATCAGTTTACGTCACGCTCTGAAGATTTTATAAAGGTAGCACAAGTTGTTAAAGATAAAAACGTGAGTCTGCAAGAGGCTGTCAGAAAATTGTCGTTGACGGGAGTACAAGGATTAAAAAAAAGCAACTGTCTCAAAATTGCTCGTTAACAAAATGCACTTTTTTATTGCTTATGGTGGCAAACGAGCAAGCAGCACACCTGATGGTAAATGTGACTGCCACCCATGGACCTTTGCTATACCAAAGGTATAGCATAGGCCGCTGCCTACCAATAAAATCCCCAAACCCATCCAGTTGGGCTTCCGGCTCTCTCGCCCAACGAATAAAGCGCAATAGCACATTGCCATTACTCCGACGTCGATCTTCTGCGAGAGTGTGGTACTACCCCAGACGGACTGACCTGCGGCTATAGACAGAAAACTGTTAACAGCGTGGTCCTACCACTATTACACTTATAAGTCGTCCGGATTACTTTGTAATTTTAAATGCCACAATAACATTCCGTGTTGTAACAAATACCTATAAATTAATAACAATCGATTAATGGTCTTTTTTCAATTTGTTTGTTATATAACAAACAAAATTTTTCTTGCTACCTATTAACTAGACTTGAAATGGTTCGTGTAAATACAATCATAAATACATGCGGTGTAGCTCGCCAATTCTCTTTGCTTGACATGATACCGCGTGTCGTATCATGTCAAGCAAAGAGAATTGGCGAAGGTCCATGGGCGGCAGTGACACTTACCATCAGGTGTGTTGTCTGCTCGTTTGCCACCATAAGCTAAAAAAAAAAGATGTATACCTATTAAGGTAGTGGTTTGAAATTCGTATTAGGATGCCTTTTCATTAGATTATAATCAGTCTCATTCGTAATAATAAAAATGCGATTCAATTGATCATCTTCTAGCTAAAATACATCATCATCATTCTCCTGCTCTTATCCCAATTACTTGGGGTCGACGCAATATGTATATATTGCATCGACCTTTCCTTTTCATAAATATTGCAAAAGTTATTGGCAATAGTTTTATGATCGGCCATCTGCCTTATATCAACGCTCTTCATTACACCTCAATATTTATTGATCAGGCATCAGGTGCCCAGGTTAATATAAAGTCTCTTAGTCGTCTTTTCCGACATCGCGCAAAGTAAGGTTTGGTATTATTCGTAGCTGCTATTTGGCATTAGATTCGTGATTCATTAAAAAGGTCGCAGGAGTTATAGAAGCCAAAAGTATCATCATCATTATCATCATCACAGCCCATAAATGTCCTACTATTGGGCCCGGGCCTCCTCCGTAATGGGAGGGAATAACCTATTATACCGCGATGGTCAGACGTGTTGGTATAGGGTTTTGTTTCCAGTTTTCCTTCTCTCGCATAGATGTTATATGCGTTATATATCACTTAGTCGTCTCATACAATCACCCACAAATAAGGTGGTGAATAGTATTCTTACTTCATCACCACGGACTGGAATAGTAGAACGCAAAGTGGATGCCAAGAGTATGTTTATTGTTTGTTAACGGGTTCCATGCTACTCTGGTATTACTTCAAGCGATTTAACATACCGAATAATAAAAAGAAAGGCTATCGTTGCTTAAACTATTTTATATATTAATAAATTATTTTCTAGTGAAATCACTTATACCTATATAATTTTTAATTAATTTTAATATTAGCTTAATTTATAAATTAAGCAAGTCTATACATATATGGTATTTAAGAAAAACAAATAACCTTGACGTAACAAGGAAATTAATATTTGAAAGTAATTGAATAATAAAATTAATTTAGCCGTACGTTGTATTTGTGCACTTTATTATACTGCAATGGTTTTGTGTGCGCTATAGTGATGGTGATATTTTAGTGTGTCAAAGAATATAATACAAAAAGACTATATAAATAATAAAGTTATTTCAATAGGGTCTTTATTATTTTGTTGTTTACCTTTCAAATTCAAATTTGTAATCGAATTTTGTATTTGATTAATTTTTACATATTTATCTCATTCTCAAGTATGTGATGCATGACTTCGTTTGTGAGTGAAATTAGTCTACCAAACCGTGCTGGTGAGATAGTTTATTTAGGTGACGTTTTTATAATAACGTTTTTATAAAAAAATTATACAAATTTGATGATAACAAATACAAGTCATTTAAGCTGATTTGTCTTTAAGAAAATAGGTAGAAAACAATTCATTGCTTAATTCAAAATTATTTGTATAATATTTTACATAATTTCACGACGATGTTAATAATATTATTGAAAAATAATTTAAAGATGATGATTTATCTAAATGAAAAACAATTTGTTGTTTATGTGTAATAGCACAATAGCGATGTATCATAAGTATCATAACCCACTGTGCGATTATTCTCAAACCCATATAAGCCCAACGGCACTGTACTTAGCCCTATAATTCGACTACTATATACTACTAACCCGATTTTCGCATTTCGGAACGTCGCTCCTATTGCGGTGGGCCTTATTACATATCATCTGATTTGCCTGATGTTTATAGGTGCTCTATAAATCTATTGATTTAGCTTACGTTTTTTTGTTAATTATATGAATGAAGTAAGAATTTGTTCTGTAGTAACGTTTCAATTAGGCAAATTTCTTTACTTAAGAATTTGATATCTGCACGATCTATAATCTGTGGGCTTACGTTAAGGCTGCGTGTGCGCCGTTTCTCCACAAGTTGGCAAGCCATTCGACAGCCGCCCGTCTGTCAGTTGTTCAACTTGACTTAGATTACGTGCGAGTGTTCACTAAAAACAAGGTGTGAATGGGAAACAAAATTTTTATCAGGATATCTGAACAGAAGCTAATTGGATTTTTTACAGTAAGTTGATTTTGATTTACTTTTTTTTTAATTATCATCGGTTAAATTTCGTTTTTTTTTATTTCTATATATAATGAATTATATAACTATATATAGTTATCAAGAATTTTATATTAAAAACTGTGTATATTATATATTACTAAATTAAGTAATTAATACACTTGAAAAAAAACTGCAATATATTTAAAAATGTGGTATTTAAAAATCTGTAATATTTATCATTTTATAATACTCGAGTATTTTCTACGAAATATTTAAATTTTTTTTATGTAATATGAGATACAGGATTTTGAGTTATGTGTGGCTAGAAAATATTTATTAATATACATACATACATACATATCATCACGCTATATCCCTTGCAGGGTAGGCAGAGAGAACAGAGTGCCAGAGAACTCTATTACAATAGATTGGAAATATGAATAAATCAGATATTTTACTTACAATTGGGAATGCCTAAATAAACATTACATTTGGTAATCTATTGGAGATTATTACGTTTGATGTTTTATATTAATAAAAATACATTTAAATCTTTTAGTTTATTATATAATTTTAGTATCTAAAATAGCTTAAAAATGTGGAGTAGAAATGTGGAGTTGCACAAATCTTTAAAACAAATACAGAACAAATTTGTATAAAGTATTCCAGTTGCATTCATGATATTTTTTTGGTAAAATATCACATTATATCATTTTAAAAGTCTAATATTTCTTATTTGTTGCATTATAACTTTTTTATCTTTATATATTCAAACACCGAAGAAGTGCTTAATTATACTTTTTAATTACACGATATCGATACGTGTGAAGGTCAACATTATGCAAATACTACAGCCACTTCGTACAATTACAAATTTAATTGTTAGTTATTTTATGTTATTTTACAAATAACTTGCAAACCCAGCTCGTTAGTTTGTTTGTAAAATCGCAGCCCCACCTGGTGGCGATCTACATCAATAGGGATAGCATATATAATTATATAACCTACTCCGTGAATAAATACATATACATACCAATTTTCATAATGATCATTCAAATATTTTCAATGTGTGAACACCATCACCCATGAGAGTTGATCAACTGCCGAAGGAAGAATTAGGATAGTGGACAGCTCTACTTGCCTGGATTACTCACAACATTAATCTGCGATCGCCAACTTGCCTGCGAAATTTGCGATTTTTTTTTAGAAACACCATTCTGCACTAAGGAAATAATCCTTGTATTGCGGGGGACTTTACAAACATGCAATTGACGCTGACAAATTACACCCAGACTCAGAACAAAACGTTGTGGATCACACAGAGTATTGTCCTGCGTGGGAATCGAACCCACGGCACTGGCATGGAAGGTCGGTATCTTAACCACTACGCCATCTGTGCAGTCAAAAATTTCCAAGCCTAACCGTGGATACCGATAGGCTGAAGGGTATATGAGATAACAATATAATTTTATAGAGGCACCGTGTCTCCGTAGTTATGGTTCCACACACTTATTAGATAAGCTATCATAGTTTTAAGTGGCATGATAATACAGATAAGTTCATCTTTTGAAGATCTTTAAAAATTGCCTCGTTGGTTTAGTGGCATAATCATGCTACTGCAATAGTATTGTTCTAGATTATAATCTAGTCTTAGGATGGCCAAATATATACGGTGGCCCGCTCGCACGGCGGAGAGAGGTGTGTGCAAGGTGGGTCTATGGGGTTGCGCGCCGCCTCTTCCGTCACCCTTTTTTTTTTTCCTAGACCAATTTGGTAGGGCATATATATATATCCATAGCCCACCGCAAAAAAAAAAAAGGATAACCAAATATATTTGAGTTCTCTGTAGATTTATTTGTTTTTCGGGGAACTACTCGAAAAATACTCTGATTAATATTGAGGTTAATGTGCTAAGTAAACAACAATTGCCACAACACTAATTATGTGTGACTAGGAAATCTATAGTGTATTTACATCTGTATTAATTCCTTTATGAATAAAAGCGATTTTAAAAAAATCAAGTCATCATTCTCCTACTCATATCCCAATTAATTAGGGTCGATACAATATGTACTACTTCTTTCATAGTACATTTTTTTTTTTTTCCAAACTTTAATTGTTTGGGCATACGGTTCCCCTGACATGATCAGGGACCTTAGATTAGCAGTGCTAAATAAAAATATTATTATGTACAAACTTAAAATTAGATAAAAATAATAAATAATAATACTAACTTAATGTTACTAGTAGTACATAGTACATATTGTAAAAGTTAGGTACTGGCAATAGTTTTATGGCCAGCCGCCTGCCAGACGTCAAACCACCTCGGGAATGTAATTGTTGACCAAAGAGCATCAGATGGAGTTGGCTCAGGTTATAAGGCCTCATTATAAGGCTCTCAGTCGTCTTTTATGACATCCACGAGCAAAGTAAGGGTTGGTAGTATTCGCAGCCGCTGCCACACAGCTATTATTAAAAAAAAGTCAAGTAAAGATTTTTAAAAATAATTCAACATTTTGTGTCCAAACCTGTAATTGAACCAGTAATTTCCAGATCAGCTTTTACAAGATAATAATGAAGAACGCGGCAACAAGTATAACGTAATATACTTGGCCAATAATATTTTTTAAACCCACTCTGTATTTTTATTAATGCCAAACAAATTAAACGTGACCGATTTTATTTTTATAATTGAACTATCTTTTGCCCGCGACTTCGTCCACGCAGAAGTCATCTCTGACAGAGGCAAATAGAAAAAGCAATGCAAGGTGTTGAAGTTTCGTCGCTAGGACAATGCTCAACAACGTGAGAATCTGGGATGTGGTCGCAGCCTTCTGCGAGTTAGTTGTCTGGCGGAATTAGGCAATAGGGCGGGTGGGAAAGAAAATACTCTACGGTGACACGCTCTACCGTTGGTGCGTTGGGCGGTACAGGTGTGAGTACCTGTAGTGAGGTTTATTGTGTGAGGGCTTCGAATCGAGATGATACCCGAAAGAGTAACCCACCAACCCACATTCGGTTGCAGTAGCCCGCCCGCCCAGTGTAGAGGTACGCGTACGGCGGGTTATGGGGTCCTGCGTCGATTCGGACGTTTTGGGTGGCATGTGTCTATATAACATAGCCGGTCACTAAAGAAAAAAAAATATATTGCCTTTAATATCCTATTTACCGTGTGGCGATGGGATAAGAATATAATTATCACCACCCCTTATTTGACCGTTTCGTTTCAACGGCAGAGTTGGTCTCTCCAGCAGAATGTGCTGCAGCCTCTTCGTGGGAAACGTATAAGGACGCACTGCTATGCTGCCAAGCGTAGCGATTGCATCTCATCTGTGGGGAAGGCTTACGTCCAATAGTGAACGGAATATGTTCTGTTACTGTTGATTAAAAAAGATTAACGTACATGTGTTAGTGTACTCAGATATTACTTCTCTGTGCAAGAATTACCTGATTATTGGCGAAAATGAAGTTCAAAATGATTTCCATTATTTGTATTGTAGGTTGAAAATATCAGAAATATCAAAACAATTTTCATCCCCCCATTCACACCTGCTGACACATTTTCAAAAAATATATTTTTAGTGAGTCTCATCATTCAGCCTTTTGTAATCCACTGCTATACATAGGCCTCCCTCATATTTCACCATAAAGTGCGGTCTAGTTCTACCCGCAGCCAACGATCCCTAGCAACCTTCACCAGGTCGTCGGCCCATCATTGGGCGATCAACACTGCGATGTCCGATACGTGGTCGCCACTCGAGAACCTTTCTTCCCCAACGGTTATCGGTTCGTCGAGCCATGTGGTCTGCCCATTGCCACTTCAGTGTGCTAATTCTTCTTACTATGTTGATTACAGCCGTTCTTCTGCGGATTTCCGTATTACGGATTCTCTGTCACAGAGAAAATCCGAGCACAGTCCGCTCCATAGCACGCTGAGCGACTTTGAGCTTTATTATGAGGTCTACAGTTAAGAACCACGTTTCCGTGCCATAAGTCATCCCTGGTAACACACATTGGTCGTAGACCTATGTTTCTGTGTTAGTGAGTCTCAATATAATAAAATTAAGAGGCTATTTGGTACTTATCTGTCCTAATTATTAATGCAATAAGATTCCAATAAAAGTACCACCGCAAAATAAAATCCCCTATTTCACCTTCAGAGGAAACAGAGAACTGAGAACTGTAACAGAGATAGCTATATTTCTATTCATTTTATAAACTTAATTTCATCAAATCCTTTCTTTGTAGAACTTTAGATCATAAAAAGAAGCTACAGTCAAAATTTCATGTTTCTAGCTTCCATAGTATCGGTTCGGTGCTAATGAGTAATCCAAGCACCTACGCAGATCTAATTTACACCCCCAGTGAGTGAAAATTGACAAATGCTGAAATATGTGTTTACTTATTTTTATCGAAGAATGTTTGTGCGTAATTTGAAGAGAATCGATAAAGATTTTCTCTCCCTATACAAACTTTGTCACACTGTTTCACCTCTTTAGGGGTGGAATTTCGTCAAATTCAGTAGAACTCTAGATCATAAAAAAAAATTAGAGTCATAATTTCACGTTTATAGCTTCAATAGTATCGGCTCGGCGCTAATGAGTCGTTCAACCAGCTTCGCAGGCCTAATTTACACCCTCAGAGGGTGAAAATTGACAAATGCTTAAATACGTGTTTATTTAATTTTACCGAAGAATATTTGTACGTAATTTGAAAAGAATCGATAAAGATTTTTGTTTCTCCCCATATAAACTTTGCCACTCTGTTTCACCCCCTTAAGAGTGGAATTTTGTAAAATCCGTTCTTAGTGGATGGATGGAGTGGAGTCATAAAAAGAAACTACGGTCAAAATTACATGTGTCTCGAATCAGTAGTTTTGGCTCTGCGTTGACAGGTCAGTCACCTAACGGCTTTATATATATAGATGAAAGGTTTCATTGACTCTATGTTATCGCACTATTTCAGCAAATAGAGAGTACGTGCATCTTTTTAAAAGAGTGCATTCACCTAAAAGTTATCTATCTCCACTGGTGGAGAGATATCCCTTCAATGAGAATAAAATTATAATCACCACATTAGATATGTTAGTTGGCAATCACAGTTAAAATTCTAAATTACAAGGCAAGTACAACTGCCCATAATATTTGTGACGCCTCAGCCGATTTTTACATTTCTTAAAGGCACTCAAAATGTGTTGCTTTTTAAACCCTTCCCAACACAAAGTAAAAGAAAAGAGAGTATTTTGTTTATAGGAGTGTTTGGCCTATATCAGGCTCTAATAAATAATTCAACTTTATTTCGCTTATCTTAATATATATAAATTACGCGTCACGTTGTTTGTCCGCGATGGACTCCTAAAGTACTTAACCGATTTTAATCAAATTTGCACAACATATGTAGTTTGATCCAACTTAAAAGTTAGGATAGCTACCATCTCAATTTATAGTCGCAATATTTATTTATTGCTAATTAATTGCCTTTATCTGACAGTCACAATTATCTGTTATCTCCAAACGATTCTAACAGATGACGGTATTTGTTGACTGGATGGAGTAAGTACGTTTCATATAAGTTACAATTTATTAGCATAACCACCACGTGTCACTGAGGCTACCTTAGCCACAGCAACGTGTGGCCGAGTCTGCTAGTATTTTATAATTAATAATGTTGATATTTAATCCCAATCTCAAACAGAAATAAATAAAGATCGCATGTACACTCAAATTTGCGAAATACATATATTATAATAATTATATAGTATTTGAAAAAACTTCTTATACACTTGATTGTAATTTTAATAACTCGTTGGTATACGAAACCGAATTCCTTAAATGGCGATAATTTCGGAGATAAGCTATAATTTGATATTTGATACATAGGATAGTAGAGATTACTTGCTGTGTGGTAGCGGCTACGAATGCTACCAACTCTTATTTTGTTCGTGGAAGGTCGTAAAAGACAACTAAGAGCCTTATAACGTAATAACGACCTGGGCCAACTCCATCTGATGCCGTTTGGTCAATAATTACATTCCCAAGGAGGTTTGAGGTCGGACAGGCGGCCGGTCATAAAACTATTGCCAATAACTTTTCCAAAATATACTATGAAAGAAGAGTACAGAAGAGTAATTGGGATAATAGTAGGAATGATGAGGATAGTAGAGATTTCGTTGATCATGATGACATACCAAGTATTTTTATTATTACAAATGTAGACTTAATTTTTGATAAATTATATTCATATTCTATCACCACATGGCAAAATAATGTAATTAAATACGATATTAATCATATGAGACAGAATATATATTGTAAAAGTAGAAGAACAAATGCAAGAGAAAGATATCTCAATACAAAATCCAATATGTATCCTTCTAGCTGATATAGCATTGTAGACGACTCGTGCTCTTATTAAAGAAGAGTCTAATAGTCACTCATAAATATATGAAAATTTCTCTCGTGCTCTAACTACTCTTTAACTTTACAGTCTAATAAGGCTGAAAAGTTAGAGAATAGTAGAGCAAGAAAGAAACATTTTCCTACTGGTTTATTTCTACATATATCCTATACTGTCGATACCGTTCAGGGAACAACTCAATCCAAATTTTAACTTCTAGTTTTTTTTTATCATCTTTGATGGCAAAAGAGTAAGTAAACCGCCTGATGTTAAGTGATAACTGCTGCTTCTGGACCTTTGTTATACTAGAATAATAGCTAGTTTTTATACTAGAATCATAGTATTACCTATCTACTGTAAATGTTTGGATCGCTGAGCTCTGATAAAAAGTATTATTGTGTTTTTGTGCAGGTTACCATAATACATCCTTAATGTCATGCAAATTAGTTTTGAATTGTGTACAGTATTCTTCAAATACCTCTGTATATGCATAATAAAGTAAGTTTATTTAGGCTTGGATATGTATATATCAATATAATAATGGATATCCGCCATACATTACGTATTTCCGTTAAGTTGTATTAATAATTGTAATGCCTTTTTCAATTATACTTCACGGTTTATATATACGTGGTTCATACATTGCACTACAGTATATTTATATTAGGATGTAATATTCATTAGAAATACTGTGTGGTAGCTGCTAAGAATACTACTAACTCTTACTCTGCTCGTGGATGTTGTAAAAGTCGACTAAGAGCTTTATATCGACCTGAGCCAACTCCACCTGATGCCTGTTTTAATATGCAAATCACTTGAGGATAATAGGCGAAGGAAGTTTGATAGGCAAGATTTGTTATTGATGGGGATTTGATCGTTGTAAACAGGAAAATCATAAGGATATATTTATTCACCATAAGAATATCTTGAAGGAAAATATAGAAAAGAGAATCTTTTTGTCGTGAAACGTGACTGTCCAATGTGACGATCGGTTAATACCCTGTGGGTAAAGGATGCTCTTTAAATAAAAACTTGCTATGCTATTAACATATACATGTATAAGTATTTAAAAGTTTGAGTTGATTCGCCAGTGTGTACACGCTTCATTTCATATAATTTGGAATCTTAATTTTTTGCACATTTGTCCTTGTTTTTTGTCACTGGGTAAGAATTGGTATATATTTTCATTTACCTTATGTATAATTCATAGTCGCTCGTCATCGAAGTATATCTGAACGATGATAATTGGTTCTCTCGATTACAAGATATCAAAAAATCTTAGGTGGGTGTATACATACATATATATTTTTTTTAATAACAAAGACGTAACTACGGTAATAATTCTTGTCTTGTGGGTGACTCTTTGTGGATAACAAAAATTAATGCACTACGTAGTAATTGAACCCCTGACACTTAACCCTAGATCACTAACCATTCGTCCAATGGACTACGGGCACTTAGCACTTTTGCAATTTCAATACGTACCCGTTACCTGCCGCCCCGCTCTTTTTTAATGCCTTCTTAAATAGTAAAGTTAGTCATCTGTAAGCACTGATTACGGATGTGCGATAATTAGTTTGAGACATCTCGCCTTATCGTCGCCTGAAAGACGAAAGTTTAGTAATTGTGTAACTTTTTATCCAAGTTATGTAAGTCCTAATTTTAATATTGCTGAAATTACTTTTACAAACAAAGTATTTATTTTATTATTTATTTACATGGAAATTACTGCTAATAAATTTGTGTACAAGTTTTCCATGAAAATTCATTCAGCATTCTTTCCACATGTCCGAACCATCGGAGCATGCCCTTTCGCATCTTTACACCAATACTCTCTTGCATACCTACTCGCTCTCTTACGTCGTCGTTGCGAATGCGGTCGGTCAGCCTAACTCCACAGATTTTCCGAAGAGATCGCATTTCGACCGCATTAATTTTACTTTCATACTCTTTTCTGCATACCCAACTCTCGCTTCCATACAGTAATGTTGGGACAAGCACTGCATTATGTATTGGTACACGTGCCTTCTGGCTGAGGTGGTGGCTGCCGAGAAGTTGCCCCAACGCTCCGTTCACTCTATTTCCCGCATTCACTCCTCGCTCTATATCAGTGGTGTACCTTCCATCTCGGCTAAATCCACATCCAAGATATACAAATTCATCCACTTGCTCTAGTAATATATATATATATATATATATATATAACTTTAAAATCGATTTTTTGTATTGTATATTCATATAGATGAGAAGACCTGTAGTGTTAGCGCATGCTAAATAACATTTAAGTGATTCAGAAAATGCTAAATATATTAACTTTGAAGTAAGACGAATTAAAATATAACTATTAGCGACTAGGACACCCTTCATACGTGTGGATACTCGGTACGGCAAGATAGGCAGATGGACTAGAATTGAATTTTATTTCAAATTTACCTTTTCTTCTAATAATGACTTTTACTTTTATCCTGATTTATTTAGCTTAGCCTTACAACAGATAAAAGAAGGAAAAGAAAAGAAAAGGAAAACGTATTGATTTTCAATCAACACACGAATATAGTATCCTCTGTCCGTTACTATTGGAAGTTTGAAAATTATATTAATTGTTTATTATTTTACATCATATACAGGTTTTTAATTAAATAATTTTATGAAAAATCATGTAACATCATTTGATTAAGTGATGGGTTTAATTATTATAGTACCTTAAGCTATAATTGATTCTTTGGCAGAACTATAAGATGATAGGCCGAGGCCATAAATAGAAGGCCTTTTGGTAGTAATTGTAGTTTATTTACGAATTAGATAATTGCATAGTTAATTCGACACATATCTAATAATATTTGCATAAAATTTACATATAATAACGGTATATTTATTTCATTACTTTCCTTTCACTAATATGTTATTATTCCAAGTCATATTTATTAAACTAAAGTGACATAATCAACAATAGTAGTTTAAAAGTATTATTTCCAATACGTCCCACGTATTTAAGTGGAATAAAAAGGGGTTTAAAATATGTTTTAAAACAAAATAAATACACCACATGTATTTCGACCTGCTGAATCTGAATTTGAAGTCAGTTTGGGCCGTACACCCTCAAAATCTTGAAAACCCAAAAAAACAAACAAAAATTTACAAAAGACTGTAATCGATGAGAAAATTTTAGTGGACACGAATCAAGTATTGCCATTACAATCCACTGAACTTAAATCTGAACTTTAATTAACCCTTTGAGCCGTCAAAATTTGAAAAATATGCAAAAAACCAAAATAAAAATTATCGAGACGAACAAATTTTTTTAGATCCAGATTAAGTATGATTCTTATGTATTTTGTTCCACTGAATCTATATCTAAAGGTTTTTGTCCCATTAATGTTTTAAAATTAAAAAAGGTGTCACAAATCGAAAAAAATGGGAAATTTACAGTTATAAATACGAAAAGAAATCTATTAAACACGATTGTTACCTAATGACTTGAGTGCATTCTCATAAACGGAATTTGATCTTAGAATTTAAAAATTAACTAACTTTTAAAATAAGTAAAATATATCAGTAAATAACAGAAACATGATTCATCATTAAAAAAAACATGGTTTTATAATAAATAATTATAAAAATGCATTGCACTAGGTTTCTCTCTATGGTGATGAAATAAGAATAAAATTTACCAACTCCGCATTGCCTGTGAGTGTAAAAGACGATTAAGGGATATGATATGTCTATAACATCTGTATAAGAGAAGGATAAGTCGAAATAAAACCATATACCAACCCTTCTGACCAGCGCGAGCGTGGTATAGTAGATCAATTTTCTTCCTATTGCGCAGGAGATTTGAGTTGTAGGTATATATGAGCTGAAATGATGATGATGGCGAATAAAAAGATTTTTAAAATAGTAAATTAATTGAGATTAAGAAAATATTTTAGCAAAATGGAGGATTCTAAATCGGATTGATTAATATTCAACCATAAGTATATTATAATATTATTATATGTGTCCTTGAGTTCAGTTATTATTTTCGGAGCCTCAGACCCGTTTCCAAATAGGTATATACATTAATATTTAAAATTTAATTTTAAATCACTAATTCTATTATGATATCTAGTTATTATTTTGCATCTAGTCATTGTTTCAAAGCAGAGGCACGTTACAAATCTAAAATTAATGAAAATGATGCTAATCTCAACGCTAAAATTTAAAAATTGCATAAACGACGTTGTGGTCAAGGAGTGATCCTCCATGGATATTGTTGTGGATTCGACCCCCAATTTGGATATACTTTGTACATACATATCATCGCGCCATGTCCTTTGCAGGGTAGGCAGAGAGAACAGAGTGCCAGAGAACTCTATCCTTGCATACTTCACTCGCTTCCTCAACATTCATAATTCTCGTCATACACGCTCGCCGGTTTCGGAGACTCTTGATTCCACCTTCCTTCAGTACATGACCGATCTGGTCTAGGTTAGTCTCGGTCTCCCCCGGTACCTACATCCTTCCACTTTCGCATTGTATATCTTCTTAACCAGACGTTCATTCGGCATTCTTTCCACATGTCCGAACCATCGGAGCATTCCCTTTCGCATCTTTACATCAATACTCTCTTTCATAACTACTCGCTCTCTTACGTCGTCGTTACTTTGCATAATCCATAAATGATTCTTTCGAGTCCAAGTATCATTTTTATGCTTTTATATTTGTTCTTTTTATATTTAAAATTTAAAGATACCATCTTGCACCTTTCTGTGTAACCAAAGCTTATTTTACCAACATATGTAATAATATCTACTATTTGGTATATACATATATATTTATATCTATTCCGTAAACAATAAGTGTAATAGTTTTATAAAAGAAATATGCTTAAGAGATAGGACATTTGACACTAAAAACTATGAAATATATAAAGTGTCCTTTAAACAAAACCTCTAAGCAATATATTCTGTTCTTATTCATCTACATCAGCGGGAAAAGATATTCTGTGCTGACCCCATACATAATGCAATAAGAGCAGGTAAATGACGCCATCTGATTTGACTTAAAAATATTTTATATTTATGTTTTAACCTTATTAAGTCATATTTCTAAGATATAATTATAAGACATTCAACTGTAAACATTCTTTACTGAAGCTAATACCACATAATGAGGGTAATTATACATATTTTGGCATTTTGATACTTTATATATGATATGAGTTATAAAACTCACTCACATAAGAGAATTTAAAAAAGTTTTTAGTGGTAGGAATACGCTGTTGACAATTTTCTGTCTAGAACCGGGCGGTTCCGTCCGAGGTAGTACCACACTCTAGCAAAAGATCAACGTCTGAGCAACGGCAGTGTGCTGTTGAGTTTTATTCGGTGAGCGAGAGAACCGTAAGCTCCACTAAGTGGGTTTAGAGTTTGTATTGGTGGGCTGCGGTTTAACTATTCCCTTGGTATTGCATAGGTGGTATGGGCGGCAGTAACATTACAACATGACAGTTTACCATCAGGTACGTTGCTTGCACGTTTGCCATCATTAGTAAATAATAAAATGCCGTATTATTATATTTCGATATACAAGCATTTATAGAGCTTGCAACTCTAAATTTCAAATACTGTAGATATTATATTGAGCTCAACGTTACGTAATTAGACTGCAAGTTACAAACAATATTTTAACAAAGTAACAATGTCAAGGACGATCTGAATAGAATATAGCTATCAATAAGATATTAAAACTAATATATATATATATAAAGAAAGAATGCCGAACGAACGTCTGGTTAAGAAGATATACAATGCGAAAGTGGAAGGATGTAGATACCGGGGGAGACCGAGACTCACCTACCTAGACCAGATCGGTCATGTACTGAAGGAAGGTGGAGTCAAGAGTCTCCGAAACCGGCGAGCGTGTATGAAGAGAATTATGAATGTTGAGGAAGCGAGTGAAGTATGCAAGGATAGTTCTCTGGCACTCTGTTCTCTCTGCCTACCCCTAGGGATATGGCGTGATGATATGTATGTATGTATGTATATATATATATATATGAAAAATATTTCCAACTTTTATAAATTATAATGTAAAATGGAATCAATTAGTTTAATCTATGACTAACACAGGCATAGAAAAGTTATTCTAGCATTACTGTACGTGTATAATATCCTACTATTAATTACGAAAGTACTTCATTGTTTAGATTTTATTTTAAATTAAATCATCAAGTGAAGTAGATATACAAATACTTATATCACGGCAAAATACAAATAACAGCAATAATAAATTCCATCCAGAGTTAGAATATTTGCACCAAGAGTTTTCAGGATAGGAATTAAAGGTATACTTATAATTGGATACGTAGTTTTCTTTACTACGTAAAGTGAATAGATGTTCTATTTGTTTATTATATTTAATACATTTATTCTAAATTTTAACAGATCTATTCACCTAGAGAAGTATATATATGAAGGTATAATGCTATTCTACTAAAGGCACTACGTATAAAACCCTAAAAAAAATCTAACACGATTACTGTTAGATCCCGAGATTAAAATGTTTAAATAAATTAATAAAGATTTCGCTATTACATCTATACATATATATAATAGTATTAATCCCACATAAATATCTGCGGTTTCGTCCTCGCCGTCGAGGTGCGAAATCGCGACGCACATAAATCATAAATCCAAACGTGGGCACGCCCACTTTGCCACCAGCGACGCCCCAAACCGAGGTCCGTTCCCCACAGGGGGAGCCCTTGGGCGATGTCGCTTAGCCTATTTTAATCGGGTTGAGAGCCCTCAGCGCTCACCCATAGCCCACGTAAAGCTGTCAAAGCCATCTGCGGCTAACAGCTACTCACAAACAAAAAACAAATTGTATTAAAAAATTAGTGTATATACCAGTTTCAAGTTTTATGTCTGTAAAATTTTAGTGCATTTAATGTAAGAGGTTATACTTTTATGGAATTATATCTATTGAATATTAGGATCTATTGATTTTTTATCAATATCCCGCATATCAGGATATGATTCAATCAGGTTGAAACACACAATTTTTCTTGTTATTCCCGATCAGTGATCACTTGATGACCCGCTCACAAGTTCAATAAGTACAGCAAGATAATTATGTTTACAACATTATATCCAATTATATCCTTCAACTTTTCGTGTGGTGATGAAGTTAGAACGTTTTTAAGAATGTTAAATCACCACCGCTCATATTACCTGTGGGTGTTTTAAAAGACGATTGAGGATTAGAATGGGGGAGGGATATAATATGCATATAAAATCTTTGAAAGAGAAGAAATATTCTAAATGGAACCCTTTGCTAATCTGTTTGAGTGGCGTGATAATACTAGATCAATTGCTTCCTATTAAAGAGGAGATTTGACCCTATTTGTGGGTCGTATATGAGTTAAAATTATGACCTTTCAACTATTGAATGGTGATTTACTGACTGATGAAATTCTTGAAATATCATCGATCAGTTTAGGAAAAAACTGAAAAGGCTAATACGCTAAAGACTATAATCCTTACTAATATTATAAATGCGAAAGTAACTTTGTCTGTCTGTCTGTCTGTCGCTCTCTCACGCCAAAACTACTGAACCGATCTAAATGAAATTTAGTACACAGATCGTCTAGAGCCTGACAAAAGACATAGGCTACTTTTTAATGCCAAAAAGGGTTGTAATGGTGGATGAAAAGTTGTAAGGAAGTATCGTCATTTTTAAAGCCAGAAGCTTGAAACTTATTTTTAGGCTATTGATTTAATTTTGTAAAAAAATTACCCTTAAGGGGTAAAATAAAAATAGGGGATGAAAAACTTTAAACAAGTAACCTTTTACACAGGCGAAGTCGCGGGCAGAAGCTAGTATAATATAAAGTGATTCAAATATTTAAGTAGACTTTTTTGACTGACTATGAATATGTACCTCCTTTTAATATTCGCGCCAGCGCTTATAATTATTATTATTTAAAAGTGCTGAACCATGAATGTCACGATTGAGCAATCTAGCCTTCTTAGTAAAGCAATATTTAGCCTTGCTATACATAATTATATGACCCTATTCTTTTTAGTTTGAAATGTATCTAAAGAATGTTAGTAGGTACTTATAAATAGCTCTAACTAACTGGAGTTGTCTTTGGTGCAGGTGTACTTATTCAATGAATAAGTTAGTGATATTTGAATTGATATTACTGTTTTAACTCATTTTAGAGATATTCCCTACTACAAAAGTGTGACCTCCTAAAGGCGTCCTGACCTTGGTCAGGTAATTAATTGCTCGAAAGGGAAGCCTAACAAATAGACACTAAAACTAAATTGGGACACATAAAATACCACAAATAGGTGTATGGGATTTAAAAGGTCCGTTATTGTTTCGGTCCAGTTAGTTAGTTGTAGTTATGTTATTTTATTATATATCTCATTAGTTATTAGTCCCATAGTCCACTTCATTATTTTTACGTTGCTCAATAATTTCAGATAGGCATATTTTTAGTTTTTAAATAGAGATTTTGCTTATTAAAATCGATTTGCAAAAGCTCGACTTTTTATGACTATTAGTGAAAGAATTTTTAAAATGTTAATTAGTAATTCAAGACAAAAATTAACCTCGAGATCGGAAGTAAAAAAAAAATATCATATTAATCCATATCTATAAAATTATTATAAAGCTTAAGAGATATTTTGTTTATTTGAATGTGCTAGTCACAGTCTAAAAGCCAATCTAATCAGCAACAAATAGGAGCAGAATGAACAAATAAGAGCAGGCTCTTATTTGTTCTTTTAATGATAGCGGGCATAATATAGAAACAATGGTCATCAAGGGTTTTTCACATACGCCGTTGTCAACGTAAGTGCTGAGATAAAAAAAAACTGGACTGATATATTTTGTGTATAATTGATGATAAGTGTTATTGCCGCTCTTTGCAATATCAGAGTTATAGCTAGGGCGTTTCCAACCAATTAAAACCCACCCAGAAAGTTAGGTTTCTGGCTCTGTCGCCCTCCAAACAAAGTGGAAATTGTTTACACGTCGATTTTCTGTAAGAGTGGTACCTTGGATATCTTGGATGTATCGACCCGCGGCTGTAGACAGAAAACTGTTAACAACTGTGCCCTACCACAAAAAATTAACTCCTAACCGCTCAAATTACGTTGTTTATCACTATTGTTCTCTTTATCTTTCAGAATATCTAATAAATACCTTTAATGAAACTATTTATAATTAAATAACATCTGTTATACCGTCAAATTAAACCGTTAACAATTTTAGAGTTCGTTTTTTAAGTATAAAAAAACATGTACGTCACTTTCAACAAACAGAAAATTCATTAGGTTATTAACTTTTGATTTCTTAATATATGTATTATAATTTTTAATAACGAATACAAAAGCTAATAAAAAACTTACATTGAAATAAAAATATATGAGTTATGTTCTTTGCATTTTTTCGCAGGTGACGTTTACGTATCGTGAGATTTTAAAATAGAATAGATTTGCACGTGATATTTATAATACTATTTTTAGAGTTTTATTTATATTATTACACTCATTTGCAAAAAAAACGGGCACCTAAGCAATGAACCATTTCAAATGTTAATATTTCTTTGTTTGATAATTATAGGTAGTTTTATCCACACAATTTGGTAAATTAATAAGAAAATAATCGTTTTCATCAGTATTTCATAAAATTTAGATACAATTTATGGGAAATAATGCTAAACCTCGCTAGTAGTGTATATTCGCTAGTAGTGCATATGCTCATGAAGTAAAAATAAAAAAGTCTTTTTGTTTGTTTTTCTTTAATAAAGTAAAAGCAGATAAATGTTTAGTATCGAGTGTGACCCCCTCTAGCTAAAATCACAGCTTGAATTCGTCTGGGCATGCTAGCGAGTATATCCCGGATACTTGCTTGCGGAATACGTTCCCACTCCGCAGTAATCACATTCTTCAGCTCTCTGATGGTCTGCGGAGCCGGGTGTACTGATCTCACACGCCGTTTCAGAACGTCCCAGACATGCTCTATGGGATTGAGGTCGGGACTTCGAGCTGGCCAATCCAAACGACGAATGCCGACCTCTTGCACATACGCATTAACATCGCGGGATCGGTGGGCGCGAGCATTGTCGTCCATAAAAATCGAGTCTTCACCTAGAGCGGCCAATGCGGGTTGTGCATGAGAAATTAGAACTTCCGTTATGTATCGATGCCCAGTCAGTGAGCCGTTTTCAATGAAGACTAACTCTGTACGATCCATTGAATTTATTCCTGCCCAAAACATAACAGAGCCCCCACCATAAGGTGTGATTTCTTCGAAACATGCCTCTGCAAAGCGTTCTCCTTGTCTTCTTAGCACTCGCCGACGTCGATCTTCACCGAACAGAGATATCCTGGCTTCATCAGAGAACAAAACCCTATTCCAATCGTCTTGAGTCCATGATTCACAATTTCTAGCGAACCTAAGCCTGTGAACTCTGTGCTCACGGAGTAATTTGGGGCCGCGGGCCGGGCGGTGACTGCGTATATTGGCAGCGAGAAGCCTCCTCCTGACCGTCCATAGACTAATATGCACATTTCTTACTTCTTGGAGGTTGTTCTTAAGATCCACATACGAAGATTTGCGATTTCTCAATGCGCGACTCACAAGAAAACGATCATCCCGTGGTTGGGTACATGGTTTTCTTCCAGAACCAGGCCTTCTCTCGACGGAACCAGTCTCCTGATATCGCTGCCAGGTCCTCTGGACTGTCGAGCGACTAACATTTAGCCTCCTAGCCACGAAACATTGGCTGCAACCCTCTTCAAGCTACGCGATAATTTTGGTAGCTTTTACCACTTTATCTACCATTTTTGATACAGCCAAACCGCATTAAATAAAGCTTTGACAGTCAAGGATATGAAATTAATCGATAAAAATTGAATAAAAGTTATGAAAGTCGATGTTAACTTCTGGAACTTCGCGCCAAAAATGTAGGATAAAAAGGGGTTTTCTGTAAAAATGAACATCAAATGAAAAATTGAATTTAGAACGTACTTTTTTAAATACCACAGCATTTTTAAAACCGGCCAGTAACGTGTACAAACGATTGAAACCTTTTTGGTATTGTATCTTTTTAAATATGAATGAAAATCAAAACCGCCCGTTTTTTTTGCAAATGAGTTTATTATAAATGTGTAGGACTAGTTTGTTTTAAAACTTTCAGCTTAAAAACTGTCATTATACGCTTACATTAAAAAACTATGCTCAACTCCATGTTACGGATTAATATCACTCGAAAGAAAAAGAACAATAGGCAATGAGGAAATCGCTAGAAAGAAAAAAAAAGAAAATTATTAGACATGTAAGCCTCACAATTTTACATAATAATTTTATCTGTTAGCATTTCGATTATGGTAGCCATAGGATAGCAGCCAACTAAACAAGACATTTTATAGTACAAAAGCTTTCAACAAGCATAGATGCACTTTTTGTTCTCTCACTCTCGTAATCAGAGGAGACGACAATATATACCATATAATTGAATAAAAATGCCGGTACTGGACTAGTAATTTCATATATCACACGACAAGCTTGTGATATATTACGAATAAATATACATATACGTTTGAAAAATAGTAGCCGCCTTTATTGCACGCCTCGTGCGAAGCGTTGAGGTCTTATTCTACTCGTAATATATGAAAATCAAGCACTTTTCAAACCTAAAAATGATTGTATTTTTCTCACATTGCACTTATAGGATAATATTGTAATACATATGCCAAGAAAAAACTTTCCTTTAAACGTATTTGATATTTTTAAAAAGCAATTATTTTGTTTAAAGTAAGAAAATAGTTGATTAAAAAAATATTCGAAGACGTCGAATAAAATATTTTGGATCTGGCAGGATCACGACCGTAAAAATTGATTTATTTTATTTTTAGTTTGATTTGAATATATTGTTTGATATTTTTTTATAAAAAGCTTCCACATAATAATTAGAATGATATTATAAGTAAATAATGAGTTAACGTAATTAAAAAAAAATATATTCACGAACATAAGTTCTGAATTTTTAATACTTGTGCATTTTACTTACCTTTCTTGTACCTTGAAATGCCAGACGTTTTAATGTAACTAAAATAAATAATGAACATTTTTTAATTTTTTATTAAAGCATTTGATTTGGATTGCGATTTATTCTAAGTAGTTGTTAGTAAATAATATCATATATTATTTACATCATCTCAGTTCATATACGTCCCATTATTAGGCTCGAAGGCTCCTTCGCAATAAGTCGAAATTGACCTACTATACCTTGCTGGTGAGACAGCATAATAATAAAGTTTTCACCAAATACTCATCAAAAATTATATACTTATATACATCCTATTCAAACCACTACAAATTTATGAGCCTCTATAAAATTAATAACGTCGTAGTTTATTATCAGCAAAAATCATTTATAGTTATTTAAGTGAAACAAATCAAGAGTACTTGCCTACTTTGCATTTGCTAAGAAACAGTTGAAATAATATAATATAATAATAGCCAACCGTAACCAACTGGCAACATTAAAGCTGAATTAACAATAGCTGTATTTAAAAAAAAATAAACACATATTTGCAACAGACTTTGGTTTGAAATATCTTCATATTTTTTTACAAAATTGAAAAACATCCATCATTCATTCACTGATTCCTTGGCTCATCGAAGTCTCCTGTTTAAACATTAGCTTCCCCGCGAGAATTTTACTTAGAATAAATTAAGAATTTTACATAGAAAAATCCTATGCGATTTTCAAAAGGTCATTCGTCTTTATGATGCGGAGCCTACATCATTCAATACGTGAGCGCTTTTGTTTTTTTTTTTGGTAGATAATCTACCAAAAAAAATAAAAAGGTCTGGAGACAAGTCATCCGCTCCGTCCGGGTCGAAGGCAGGGCGGCATATAGCCCCATAACCCACCGTATTCCCACCCCCTCGGCATTGGGCCGGCCACTGGAACCGCTTTCTTGACATCCGTGACCAACACGACGGGTTGCCCTTTCGGGTACCATCCCCATGTGGGCACTACTCTAAAGCATGTTTCACCAACAGTTGTCCATTTATTGAGCTACATAGCTTGCCCGTTTCTATTTTAAGGTACTAATCCTACTGGACTATGTTGGTTGCCTCCGTTCTCTAATAAATCTTCGTATTCCAGATTTTACCTTAAAATAATACTTCAAGCACAGGCTTCTTCATATTTAAAGACCACATTTCTGCGTCATAAGTTATTGTTGGTAACATACACTAGTCCTAGATCTTGTTTTCAAATACTGCAAAATTTTAAACGCGAAATTCTTTCTAGGTTTCTATAATGTTGTCCGGAGCGGTGTTAGATTTACTAGAAGCTCGTTTAGTCGAAGTTGTTATAACATAACTATTCTATATCTTAGGTAGAGAGAGACAGTGATCGACAACTTTGAAAGTTAAGTCCCGAATTAGGTCAGATGCAGGAATGGGTATTGGACATGAAAATCCTCTTATCCGTGTTCATTTATAAAACCACTATTTAAGTAACCCTAAATAAACATTTAATGATTATAAATTATAGCATTATATTTCATATATAATTAATTCATCATCCTCATCATCATCACAGCCCATATATGTCCCACTGTTAGGTTCGGGCCTCCTCCGCAATGGGAGGTAAGTTAATCTACTATACCGCGCTGGTCAGACGTGTTGGTATAGATTATTTAATTAATTAATACATTCGTATCTCTACTATTTATTATTACTATTACTATTTATTCGTATCTCTATTATTTATCCGTATGGTGACGGAGTAAAAATACAATTCACCACCCCCTATCTTACCCGTGGGTGATTGTAAAAGACGACTAAGGGATAAAAATGCATATAACATCTATGCGAGAAAAGGAAACCTCGAAACAAAACCCTATACCAAAACGTCTGACCAGCGTGGTATAGCAGGTCAATTACCCTCCCATTATGGAGGAGACTTGAGCCCAATAGTGAGACATATATGAGCTGAGATGATGAAGGAGGAAGCACGAGTTTAAAAGTGGGACATGTATAAGCTGAGATGATCTCTACTATTTAAAGTATTAAATTTAAATATATGACAAGAGATAACTTATTCCAGGCTCCCCTTTTGCGTGATGACCGAGTAAAGTACAGTTCATTACCTCATTCTTGCCGGTGGGTATCGGAGAAGACAACTAAGGGATATAATATGCATATAACATCAATGTAAGAGAAGGAAAACTCGAACTAAAACCCTTTAACAATACGTCTGACCAGCGAGGTATTTATAGTAGGCCAATTTTCCTATTGATAGTTCAGCAGTGGAACGTTAAAGCTGAGATAACGATGATGACCTTCTCCCAAAGACGTATAAAAAGCTAATGTTATGTAAAATAAAAAACAAAATTAAAATTTTATTTTCCTTATAGTTAACTAATTTTCACGTACCTATGATAGATGTAATTTATAACCAATAGGTTTTGCCGAATTAACTAAAAGTGACCACAGTAACAAGGAAAAGTACAGCAGGAAAACTAAAGAGATAATGGCGTTCACCTTTTAAACACGTATTATTTTTTTTTATGACGCCAAGGTTATCATGTTTTCAACGTGTCCAGGATTTATTAAAATATTTTTTTAAGTATAAGTTCATTATTTCGCTATGGAAATAAAATTTCAGAATTAGTAACATTGACTTATTTGTCATGTTGTATTAAAAGACTATTTCGATGTGCCTTAATTTTATTCAAAGTGTACATGGAGTGTCTATCCGAAAGGGTCAGCTGATAGTAGGTAGTTGTAATTGGTTAAAAGTGGTGCTAGTGGTCTGCTCCAAAGACGCATAATCCCCGCACGATGTGATATGGAACCTACGCTGCTGGTGATAACAATCACGTTGCACAAGTCAAGTTTCACATGGTGAGATCGTAGCCTTTCTAAAATTTTCAGCTACCTTAATCATTTGAAACATTTAGTAATCTATTATTGCACACTAAATAATAAATCTACACGCAGTTAAGGATGGCATCGGTTGTCATAAATATGAAATCCGTAGGACTGCTGCCAGTTTTTACAAACCAATTTTCAAGAACGTTTTGATTGAACTTTCAAATATGAGACAACGAGACAAAGCTATAATTTCATAGTTGCATTTCTCTAAAGTACAAACAATTTCAAATGACGTCACCAAGAACAACGGTCACAAAAACTTAACGGTCTCGATGTTAAAGCAAGGTTATTTTTGTGACGTCTTTTTTATTCTACAGCCCATATTAATCTTTTAAGCATGGATCTATGGATTTCTTCTATAATTACGAGAAAATTGGCTTTTATTCTATGCTGACCGAGGTGATGTGATGTGATGATACAATGAAGTATATTAGGGTGTTCTTTTTTAAACTATTTTTTTATCGGTCCCATGGTTAAATTTTGTTGCAAGTACCCAAAAAAACATTTCTTGATAGTTTGGATCCTTAATATTAGTATTAAGTCCTCGACCAAGGCGTGTAAAGATTTTTCATTAAAAATAAATCATTTTCTCTTTATATTTCTATAGCTTAGTGGCATTTCATAACATCGCTTCGACCATGGACGGTTTTTTTTAGAATTGAATTTTCTACAAAAATGTCTATTGCGGCCAAGCCGTAACTTGACCCTCGATTTTTCCATCAAATTCGCGGTTTTTCGCATTTATCTCGTGAATGATAAGAACTATAGAAAAAAAGGGGAACATTGGGACATACTTGTAGAAATTTACTTTCCTACAAAAAAAGTTTTCAGTGCCAAGTCGTTATACATGATAGTGATAACAAATAAATTTAAATTAATTAGGTATTGAATAAAATTTAACAATTTAAATTCTAAGATGTACTCACACCTTTATCAACTAAGGGTAGACCAGAATTTTAATATACCCAAATTTATCAAAAAGAAAGATAAGATAAGATAAGATAATTTTTATTTGTGAAAACATGTGTAGGTAAGTTCTTAAACAATCTATGATTAATTGGATTCAACATGTTCTGCCACTATAGGCGTACAAATTGTCATAACATTATAGATTTCCATTTATTATTACATTCGTATTATTTATTATTACATTCGTATTATATAATATTACAATATCATTTAAATAGAATGTCTATGTCATGTCACAATTAAAATTAAAAAAAAAAAAATAACAATAATAGTAAAGTGAAATGTCATATGTTAAAATAAATAAAAAAGGTACATTTATATAACCTTGTCATTTAAAAATTCTTGAACACTGTAATATGTTCTATTGATAAGAAGGTCCTTGACTTTTTGTTTAAATGAATTTATACACTCATTTGCAAAAAAAACGGGCACCTAAGCAATGAACCATTTCAAATGTTAATATTTCTTTGTTTGATAATTATAGGTAGTTTTATCCACACAATTTGGTAAATTAATAAGAAAATAATCGTTTTCATCAGTATTTCATAAAATTTAGATACAATTTATGGGAAATAATGCTAAACCTCGCTAGTAGTGTATATTCGCTAGTAGTGCATATGCTCATGAAGTAAAAATAAAAAAGTTTTTTCGTTTGTTTTTCTTTAATAAAGTAAAAGCAGATAAATGTTTAGTATCGAGTGTGACCCCCTCTAGCTAAAATCACAGCTTGAATTCGTCTGGGCATGCTAGCGAGTATATCCCGGATACTTGCTTGCGGAATACGTTCCCACTCCGCAGTAATCACATTCTTCAGCTCTCTGATGGTCTGCGGAGCCGGGTGTACTGATCTCACACGCCGTTTCAGAACGTCCCAGACATGCTCTATAGGATTGAGGTCGGGACTTCGAGCTGGCCAATCCAAACGACGAATGCCGACCTCTTGCACATACGCATTAACATCGCGGGATCGGTGGGCGCGAGCATTGTCGTCCATAAAAATCGAGTCTTCACCTAGAGCGGCCAATGCGGGTTGTGCATGAGAAATTAGAACTTCCGTTATGTATCGATGCCCAGTCAGTGAGCCGTTTTCAATGAAGACTAACTCTGTACGATCCATTGAATTTATTCCTGCCCAAAACATAACAGAGCCCCCACCATAAGGTGTGATTTCTTCGAAACATGCCTCTGCAAAGCGTTCTCCTTGTCTTTTTAGCACTCGCCGACGTCGATCTTCACCGAACAGAGATATCCTGGCTTCATCAGAGAACAAAACCCTATTCCAATCGTCTTGAGTCCATGATTCACAATTTCTAGCGAACCTAAGCCTGTGAAATCTGTGCTCACGGAGTAATTTGGGGCCGCGGGCCGGGCGGTGACTGCGTATATTGGCAGCGAGAAGCCTCCTCCTGACCGTCCATAGACTAATATGCACATTTCTTACTTCTTGGAGGTTGTTCTTAAGATCCACATACGAAGATTTGCGATTTCTCAATGCGCGACTCACAAGAAAACGATCATCCCGTGGTTGGGTACATGGTTTTCTTCCAGAACCAGGCCTTCTCTCGACGGAACCAGTCTCCTGATATCGCTGCCAGGTCCTTTGGACTGTCGAGCGACTAACATTTAGCCTCCTAGCCACGAAACATTGGCTGCAACCCTCTTCAAGCAGCGCGATAATTTTGGTAGCTTTTACCACTTTATCTACCATTTTTGATACAGCCAAACAGCATTAAATAAAGCTTTGACAGTCAAGGATATGAAATTAATCGATAAAAATTGAATAAAAGTTATGAAAGTCGATGTTAACTTCTGGAACTTCGCGCCATAAATGTAGGATAAAAAGGGGTTTTCTGTAAAAATGAACATCAAATGAAAAATTGAATTTAGAACGTACTTTTTTAAATACCACAGCATTTTTAAAACCGGCCAGTAACATGTACAAACGATTGAAACCTTTTTGGTATTGTATCTTTTTAAATATGAATGAAAATCAAAACCGCCCGTTTTTTTTGCAAATGAGTTTATTTAAGGTTTTATATATATTTGGTATTTTATTAAAAAGAATAGGTGCCATACAAAATACACTCTTGCCCATATGAGCAGTTGTGGCGCTGCGCATACGAAGTCTATTATTATCGCGTCGACTACGCTCACTGTGATCTGACAGACGGGGAAACAGTTGAGGGTTACTTTTCACAAATACTACTGTTTCCATGATAAACAAACAGGGTAGTGTCAGGATCCTATGCTTATTGAAAAATGGCCTACAGCTATCCGTAAGTTTTAAATTGAACATAGAGCGGATACAGCGCTTTTGTATTTTAAATATTATTTCCCTGTTTGTAGAGTTGCCCCAGAACATTATTCCATACCTAAGAACAGATGCTACTAACCCATGGTATGCAGTGAGTAACGTATCAATATTTATCGTAGGTGCTAGCTTGTATAATGCATAGGATGTTTTACTTACTTTTTTTACATAGAGTCTCTATATGTACTTTCCAGTTCAATCTATTATCTATTTCGAGACCAAGAAATGTTGTATTAGTTACTTCTCGTATTATGTCAGTTTCGTGATCTATTATAATTTTTGAGGATGTCATATATTTATTAAAATGCATTATATTTGTCTTCTTTAAATTAATAATTAAGTTATTATTTCTTAACCATCTAACAGTAGAATTTATAGCATCATTAATATCACTTTCATAAATATCAGTGTTCTTACAAGCTACATGCTACTGTGCCGTCGGCAAAAAGAGTCATAGGATAATTGACAAAATTTGGAAGGTCATTAATATATATTATGAATAACAGAGGCCCCAGTACACTTCCCTGTGGCACTCCAAATGATATATGACGCTCATTTGAAAAGTATATCCTTTCTTCTCTAGTCTGATTATCTAACCTAGAGACAACCGTTAATTGTTTCCTATTTGATAGATAGGATTTAATTAGCTGTAAGATATTGCCTCTGATCCCATAACATTCTAGCTTCTCCGTCAATATAGCATGATGGACATAATCAAACGCCTGGGTCATATCACAGAACAATGCACATATAGGTTTTCCTTTATCCATATTAGTCATGATAGTAAAGAGAAAGTCATAAATAGCCAAATTAATAGTTATATTTTGTCTGAATCCTTTTTGTGACCCACTAAGTATACTATTATTTTCTAAATATTGATATACTTGATTATAGATATATTTTTCAAAAATCTTAGATACTATAGATAACAAGGCAATTGGTCTATAGTTTTGCATGTACTCTTTATTTTCTTTTTTGTGCATCGGTTTTACTATGGCTATCTTCAAACTTTCTGGAAATACAACCTTACTTATACACAAATTTAGTATATAGCTTAGATGGTGACATATTAAAGGCCCTACGATCTTAATTATTTTTGTAGATATTTCATCATGTCCAAAGCTGTTTGTGTTTTTCAGACCTGTTATTATATTAAGTATATCAGTTGGACTACATGGGTTCATAAACATTAAATCTCTTCTGGAAGTGATATAAGAAGTGGTTTTATTACCACAACCAGGTATAGGTCCAACTTTATCAATAAAATAATCATTAAAATTATTTGCTATTATCAATGGAGAAGAAAGTAGAATTTCAATTAGTTCATCTATTGCAAAAATAGTTGGATTTTTATAGGCTCGCCCATTTTTGATTGATGAAAACTAGCGTTAGGACTAAGTGTTTTACGGTAACTTGCTTCAGACCTTGCAAGCAAGCAAGCAAGCTTCAGGGCTTGCTTCAGTATCACCTGTCATGAATTACAATACTATTAATATTGCCACTAGCACTGTTAAATACACTAAAGAATAAATTCTTGTATGGCAAGGAAAGGCTTTCCGTGTGGTGACGGAGTAAGAATACTATTCACCACCCCATATCTTACCCGTGGGTGATCGTATGAGACGACTAAAGGATATATAAAACGCATATAACATCTATGCGAGAGAAGGAAAACTCGAAACAAAATCCTACACCAACACGTCTGACCAGTGCGGTATAGTAGGTTAATTTCCCTCCTATTACGGAGGAGACAATAGTTGGACATTTGTGGGCTGTGATGATGTTGATGATGATGATGAAGGAATTTGAAACAATAAAAAAAAAAATTAATAAACAAAAATTAAATCTAAACGCAATATAATCATTTTTGGATCACACAAGGAATTGTTTTACGCGGAAACTGACCCACAACACTCGGTATGAAAGGTCGTTACTTAGACCATTCCGACATTTTTTCAGTTAAATTAATAACTAAATAGTTTGCACTCAGACTACAAATATATTATATAAATTTTATTATATCGAAATGCCATTTTATTTTTAAATTAATAGAAAATTAAATCACCATCCGTAACACGAAGGAAAAATTGATTACAACAATAATCGCTTAGTCACATTACATGCTCTGTGTCGAATAGTAGGCACTAAAAACTGTATAACGATAATCAAAATTAAATGTTATATAACAATCACAAAGATTATTTTTAATAATTACATTCATCATCATCATCATTTCAGCTCATATATATCCCACTACTGGGCTGGAGCCTCCTCCATAATGGGAGAGAAATTGAACTACTACACCACGCTGGTCAGACGTATTGGTATAGGGTTTTGTTTCGAGTTTTCCTTCTCTTGCATAGATGTTATATGCATTTTAAATCCCTTAGTCGTCTCTTACGATCACCCACGGGTAAGATAGAGGTGGTAAATTGTATTCTTACTCCGTCACCACACGGAAAATAATTAGCTTATTTTTATGAAAATAAAAAAAAACATTTTGTTTAAAATATTTTTACAATACTTCAAGTACTTATATCGAATACAAAGTTGGAGTTAGGTGTGATATAAAAATAGACATAACTGGAGTATCCATGAAAGATGCTCAGAGGGGATTAAGGATTATGTTCGGATCAATACAGATAAGTATCATTCCAACTCATCATATGGAGAGAATTTGCCGGTCCATGAGTTTTTGTCATATTTCTGACAATCTTTATATTTATGAAACATATTATTTTTATATGAATCTTATCATGTTTTATTTATATTTTTACTGTGACTACTTTTCGAGTACTTGCTAGCGTTAAGTTATTTGATATGTAACAAGTGAACATTATTACGGAGGTTTTTACATATTTCTCTCCTATTGTAGAAAAGGTTCTAACTCAGCAGTGTAAATTACATGAGGTAATATGATGATGAAAATGATAATGACTACCTGTTTATACTTATATACTAAAAATAAAAGCATTATATTCATATTTCTATATAGCCACGTATTGGATTTAACAAAAAGAATCCATGAGCATATTTTACAGTCTGTTGAAGATTGGATAGAAATACGAGTCTTTCCTAAATTACTTACTGCAAAAGCTTCATAAATTATGAATGTAACAAGAGCACATTGTATCTATCAACAGATTTTATGGCAAGTAGGTATCTGTATATTTTTTTTTTGTACAGACGCAATTTTCTCAAAATTGTTTGCGAAGTTCTTACATATATTTGCTATATCAAATGTTTGTTTACGTTAAGGAAATACAAAAAAGTTTGCTGATCATAAAAGTACTAATACACATTACATATATACGACATTACATGCGTAGAATAAGTACAATTGAATGTTAACAATAATGTTGTGAGAAAGCAAAAAGAAATGTGTTTATGATTTAGTGTTAATTCTATACACTAACATCTATAACATTGATTTGGGCAATTACTGTAACATACTTTAGAATTTCCTTTGTCTAATCTATCTAATATCTTTAAATGAGCGGTTCTTGTATATATATATGAGTATATATATATATATATATATATATATATATATTTTTTTTTTTTTTTTTTTTTTTTTTTTCCTCTGAATCTCGGAAACGGCACCAACAATATTTTTAAAATTTAGCATGCAGGGGGTTCCGGCGTCGACTAATCGATCTAGCTAAGTTTCATTTGTAGAAATATTGTTTTGTTAATATTTTCAGGCAATGAAACAATATAATCTTGCGTTGGCTGACAACTATTAAAATATGAAGGCAAATTTTGACGCTATCATTAAGACACCTCAATTGGATAATCGAGCAGTCTAATCGAGTCCGATTCGGATACTGTTTCTTTTTTTTATTACTTTTTGACTGTTTTATTTTTTTATTATTATTTAATTATTTTTTATTATATTTAAATATATCTTCAAAAGTTTTAAATATGAATGTTGAAGGTTTTAGGGGTAAAGGAAGACCAAAGAAAAGATGGATGGACTGACTGCGTATGACATGGATAGATAGGGAGTGACTGCAGAGATGACGTCTGATAGGACTGTATGGAGGAAGATGACATGTTGCGTCGACCCCAGGTAGTTGGGATAAGAGCAAGATGATGATGATGATGATATCTTCAAAATATACTAAAATGAAAATACCGAGCAAAAGCTCGGTCAACCAAATTTTTTTTCAAGTAGTGACTATCAATTAGCTTCCTGAAATAGAAATGTCTCACCGAGGCTAGCTAGTTTAGAAAGTTAACTCTAATAAAGGCGATTAATGAATAAAGACTAAGAGGGTAAAATTAATTTAGTTGCTAAAGTAAATATAATATTAAATAGATAGTCTAAATGAAATTACAGGTAAACGTATTTGCATTTGATATTTTAACTATTGATTTTTGGCGATCGTAAAAATTATTCGCACACTTTTGTTGTGTAATCATATTATATTATATTGATTTCACGATAGAAATAAATTAAGCAAGTCATTCAAACATTCAAATGATTGCATAATCGTTAGAAAAAGATATAGAAATTTATGTATTAGTAGATTATTTCAAACATCAATCTATTTGCAATCAATGTGTTTGGTGATCACAATATAATTTGCCACTTGTATTAATATTAATCAAAATAAATATTTATTCTATCACAGACTAGATACAGAATTAAAAATCATTAGAGTTGTAATCTGACGGTATATTTTTGTTTTTTTTTTATTTGTTTTAAAATGAAACCACCCTGGACTAAGGAAATAATCCTTGTTTTGCGGGGGACTTTACAAACATGCAATTAATGCAGGCGAATTACACCCAGACTCAGATTAACACTTTATGGATCGCACAAAGTATTGTCCTGCGTGGTAATCGAACGCACAGCACTGTGTTAACCACTACGCCATCTGTGTAGTCAAAATAATAATAATGAAGCTAGTAATTAAATTAATTCATTCAATGTGCGAATTACGAAATATGGTAAAAAAAAAACTAGTTCTCTGTAACAATGTAAGTGTATCGCAAAAAAAAAAGTTTTTACCAAAGACAACACACATATACAATGTAGTATATTTACATAATATAGGAATGGTACCAAATTAATTATTATTTTTGAAATAATTTATTAGTGGTAGGACCACGCTGTTGACAGTTTTCTGTCTACAGCCGCGCTCCGATTCGCCCGGGGTAGTACCACACTCTCGCAGAAGATCGACGTCTGAGTAATGGCAATGTGCTATTGCGCTTTGTGCGGTGAGAGAGGGAGCCGGCAGCCCAACTGGGTGAATTTGGGGTTTGAATTGGTGGGCAGCGGCCTAGCCTTATCCTTGGTATTGCAAAGTTCCATGGGCGGCAGTTACACTTACCATCAGGTGTTCTGCTTGCTCGTTTGTCACTATAAGCAATAAAAAAAAATAGAAACATATTAGAGATGTTATAGAGCCGTAACCGTAACTCTAACAAAAACTTTCGGATATCTGAAATTAAGATTTATATAAAACCGTAACCGTTACTTATTTAAAAATTTTGAATAATTGTGGATAGTGTTGAGATCTATATGAGATATATTAAGTTTTTGTCAATCGAATAGACCGATAGCCAAATTGTAAACCTCCAAAGGGGAATAATATGATAATCACTACATTCAATATTTTTCGTGTACAATGCCTTAGTAATAATAGTAAATGAAACTATTCAAAGCCTTTGGATAATCTGGAGTAATTTTTTATGATAGTGGTATATATATATATATATATAACTCTTTGCTTCAATAATGTACATACATACATACATACATATCATCACGCCATATCCCTTGCAGGATAGGCAGAGATAATAGAGTGCCAAGTATTATCTTGTAAATGAAATTTTAGAGGAATGTTTTTCAAGTTTCAAAAAATAATTGTGTAGCAACGAATATTTTTTTACCATACATCTGATATAAATCATATATAATTTAATCATAGAATAAAATTTCATTTCTCAAGATAACACATTATTTAAGCAAACAGCGCCTCTTTGCTTCAATAATGTGAATTATCGCCATATAATAATTATATAATATAATCTTTTAAATATTTATAGATTCCAACATAGGAATATATTCCATTTAAAGATCTTAAATTTGAGTACAATGTGTCCTGTATACTTGTTTACTAAAGAAGAGAATTTAAAATTTTGATGCAGCAAAACGTGTCTGAGAAGTGTACAGTTTATGCAATTTTGGAGTTTACAAGTATTTTTTGGTATAAAAAGAAATATTTTACATCCGACGAATGTGAAACCGGTCCAAGAGTTTTTTTGTTTTGCATTTAAGGCTGCTACTTGATTGATGGTTTTACATTACAAGGTTATATAAATAATATATATTTTTTAAGCAGAGAATGTTTGTTTATAATCTAAAAAACATTAAGTGGAGAATAAATTGGATGTATAAGTAACAATACCGCTACAATATAAATACTTTAATAATTTACGAGAAAAAAAGTATTAACTACATGAGTGGTCTTCTTTATCCGTGTGGTGACGGAGTAAGAATACAATTCACCACCCCCTATCTTACCCGTGAGTCATCATAAGAGACGAGTAAGGGATATAAAATGCATATAACATCTATGCAAGAGAAGGAAAACTCGAAACAAAACACTATAGCAACACGTCTGATCAGCGTGGTATAGTAGGACAAATTCCCCATTATGGAGGAGGCTCGAGCCCAATAGTGGGACATATATGAGCTGAGATGAGTGGTCTTCTGAACTGGATATTTTATATGCGATAGAGTATAAAATATAAAGAGTGACGTATGTATATCTGTTATTCCATTTTGATAACGCGTAAAAATAAACATTAAAAGTTTCATTTTAATCCCTAAGAGCTAGTCTCATAACAGATATTAAGTCTGAAACGTTAAATTTGAAGGCTTAAATAGTTAAATTACTAAATTAATTTATAAATAAATAAAGAACGTATGATCTTTATACCAATAATAAAATTTAATGCTGCAATGTAGATCCATAATTATTAGTAGTTCTTAACCAAAAGCTTTACACCGACTTATGCTAATTCAAATTCTGTTTGTTATGATATGGTCAACTTTAGCATTCTCAAGATTTTTTTTTTATTGCTTATATGGCAAATAAATAAGCAGCACACTTGATGGTAAGTGTTACTGCCGCTCATGGACCTTCGCAATAACAAGGGTATAACTAGGCCACTGCCTACCAACATAAACTCCAAACCCATCCAGTTGGGCTTTCGTCTATTACCGAACGAAGCGCAAAAGCACATTGCCATTGCTCAGATGTCAGTTTTCGTTGAAAGTTGGTACTATCCCGGATGGACCGGCTCGCGGCCGTAGACAGAAAACAGTCAACGGCGTGGTCCTACCAATAATAGGTAAATCTTAAAATTTAATCAAAATCCTATGCAGCATGTTCAAATAGAAGACATGCTGAACGAACTTTATACAAATTGGAATAATCAAGAAGAGGATGATTATCTTTTACAGGCTATTTCATCAATTGTAAAAAAAATGTTCGTTTCGATCAATTGCAAACAAAAATATCTTTATCAAAGATTCGAAAATTATTGCCATTAAAAGGATCACAAGACAATTTTTAGTATTTTTCTTATATGCTTAAAAGAACATATATGTGTATACATGGTACATTATAATAATTTGTATTAAAAGCCTTTAAGGGTCTCTGACCAAAACATATCCTAATATAAGCTCTTCCGAGGCTCAACATCTTCCTTATAACAGATCCCGAGAAAATATGAAAACATAAAAGATTATTACTTAGATCCTTTTTGTGATAAATAATGTTGTTCCAGATATTTAAAATGCTAAGCAAGCTTACGAAAAGTTTCTAAATGTAATGTATGAGTGTTACAGCAATATAACCAAACACAAAGCTGTAACGATGTTTTTAAGCTTTAGAAATAGATAAGAGATTTATTTATTTCAAAAGCCTATAATAAATTACAAGTTGGGCTTACTTTGTATAGCTGTCTTAAATAATTTAATTGTATATATCACATATTGTAAAGAAGTAAGAATTTAATTCACTTACCCTTCAAAAAGGCCTACCATCTTATAATTACGGTAAAAGACGATAATAGAACATCATCATCATCATCTCAGCTCACATACGTCCCACTGTTGGGCTCGAGCCTCCTCCATAATGGGAGGGAAGTTGACCTACTATACCACGCTGGTCAGACGTGTAGGTATAAGGTTTTGTTTCAAGTTTTTCTTCTCTTGCATAGATGTTATATGTACTTTTGTATCTCTTTTCGTCTCTTACGATCACCCACGGGTAAGATAGGGGGTGGTGATTTGTATTCTTACTCCGTTCATCTGGCTAACACAGTGTAGTAGATTCATTTGCCTAACCCAGAAGAGGCATGTGCTCAGGACTGGCTTTTTTTATTGATTACTAATTTACATCATAACATATGATCTATAGATGTCGCTAGAACGAGTTATAATCTCAATTATATAGGCTTTATATTTGCCTCATTATACGAAGTTTTTAATCACTTCAGTTTTTTTTTGGATTTGGAGATTTTCCACATTTTCTTACTCTAGTTAATTAAAGTAAAAAAAAACAACAAAATTAATTGGATTTAAAATAAGTAAAACAAAATCTGATTGGGTAATTAAGTTTATTATTGTTTTAATTTATTTATGTTTTATGTACATTATATATCAATTTATGAATTTTATTAATTGAATTGCGTGATTTATGAATTAAAATGGCGGATAACTTATTATATAGTATATTTTTAATCTATTGACAGATATTTGTGTTATATTAATTATACATTTGTTAACACGCAATAGGTATGTTATAAAAACATGGATAATATTGAAATTAAAAACCGATCGAAAAACTTGCTACTATTGGGCATTGAAAATATCTTATTCTAATTGACTTATCTATTAAAGGTCAGATTAAATTGGAAAAATAATTATTTTTTTTAATAATTATTCCTTTCAAAATTAATTAAGAAACAAATTCTGCAGAGCAAAGTAAAGGACAAGCATTTTAGCCTCTATTATTGCGAAGTTATCTGGTTTATCATTCTCATTATTTATTTAGTATAGGCGAGCAAAACTCTGACCGCAAGACCCATCCTCTGTGACATCAAAACACCGTCGAGTCTTATAGCCCACTATACACACGTTTAATGCTCTTTTAAACACTTTTTTTTTTCTTCTCATCTCATGTATCAGTATCACACTGTTAAGCTCGGGTCTCCTTAACCATTGTGCTTTTTTTTCTATTAAAAGAAATTGGATTTACCACGGTAGTCAAACAGAATGATATAGGGTTTTATGTCAAATTTTCTTTCTTTTGCATAGATGGTATCTGAATATCATATCCTTTAGTCGATTTTGCTAGACTATTGACATAGTATGAGTAACAACTAAAATTGAACTTAATTATTAGTAATAATAGTAAATGAAAGAGATATCATCCAACCTACCATCAATCAGCCTCACGATTTCCATTGTAGAACATTGTACTCACCATTTTTTTTTTTTTTTTTTTTTTTTTATTGGTGGGCTATGGGTGCGTCTCGCCCCGCCAAATCGGTCCGGGGTGACGGAGAAGGCGGCGCGTGATCCCATAGACCCACCGTAAAATCCTCTCTCTTCGCCGTGCGAGCGGACCACCGGTACCCGATCTTTGTCTTCGGTGGTCTCCAACATTGTACTCACCAGCAAGGAGTGATATTAATGACATATTCCTTACTAAACGGTGTTTGGCAGACGAGTTAGCCACCGCAGGTTCTGTTATGGGTTCATAGAAATATTCCATTGCAGCTAATCTTATATTGTAAAAAGCCTTATAATGTATAACCTATGAATGAAATTTCTTCTTTTAAATAGATGTATATGAATACATCTTATTAATGAACACGGTCCTGAACGAGATATGATCTCCTCTACAACTGGAGCTATTTATGCTTTATGCTTGCAATATTTCAAGAAAATTAATTAATTTTCATGATTACCAAAAAAAAATATTCGTTTTGTTTGATCTTCGAGGATTCTTATAAAAAAAAAAGATCTACAGATAATAAATATAAAAACTATAAATAAAATGTAAAATTATATTTTTAAGAACAAAACCCAGAAAAAATAAATCAAAACCATTTTAATCTTGAATGCATAACAAAATGTTTTTATTTTAGTTAAAACTTGGAATACATAAAATCTATATGATAATATCTAAATGTTATCGATAAAATCTGATACATTAATAACATTGATACCAAAAAGCTATTTAAATTACTGAAATTTAGCATTTAATATGCTTAATTATTTATAAAACCCGATTACGTTTACGATTTTTCATTTCGTAATCGGGTTTTATAAATAATTAAGCATATTAAATGCTAAATTTCAGTAATTTAAATAACAAGGTTGTGTCATCGTTTAATACAATTCTAACTGTAAAGTTTTAAGTATTAAGCCTATAACAATGTGTAAACATTGTCGGGTAGATAGCATACCGTCACCTTAAGACGTAAATATGATACGAAGTGACATTTGCATGTCCTACAATTAGTCTCGGTGGTGTAGTGGCAGCACGATTGGGCTGGAATCCCAATAGGCGCAGGTTCGAATCCCGCTTGTGACATCATTTTTCATTTCGTAATCGGGTTTTATAAAAAAAAAAAGCTATTTGTTCAATAACACTCACATATGCATACAAAAAGTCAATAATCAAGTCAACGCCAAAGACATTTGACGATAAAAGTAAATTTTGCTGTTTAAATATGAATTATAACGTTAGCATCGAAAATATTTTTGTAGCGAGGTTTTCAAAGAGAGAGAGAAATTTATAAAATATTACGTGAATATTTTAAATATATATATATATATTTTTGACATCAAGAGAGCTAGTGAAATAAAAGTAATGTTACATAGATAATAATGAAATCAATGATTTATTTTTCAATAATATGACAGTAAATATAAAATTAACAGAAAATAAAATAAAATTAATAGATTATTTAAAATGTATTATGCCTCGCTCTTTTAATAACTTCATATGATCACATTGTATAAAGTTTGATAAATGACTTTTATAATATTCATTTTCCTTGTAACACGAAGAAATATACATTCTGCGCCAGTTGGAGTTTTTAAAATGTGTGTTCTTCTTCACCTCACCGTATTGGGTGGTTGAGTATCATGATTAGAGAATTCTACTCCACCGCGGGCCACTCGGGTAATCGACAACAGAAGTAGGCCCAATGGCGATCGGGAGGCTATATAGTAGGTCATGAGGTCACACGTTGTCCTTCTATCACCCCAAAGAATTCAAACGTGGTGTGTCCAGACCATATGCTGCCACAAAAATTAGAATCTGGGTTATTTTACTGGTGCTTGATGTAATTTCATAGTGCCTTATAATATAGATGTAAAATAAAAATATTGTTTTTTTATTCCTTATGTTGGCAACGAGCAAGCAGCACACTAGATGGTAAGTGTTGCTACCGCCCATGGACCTTTGCAATACCAAGGTTATATAACTTAGGTCGCTGTCTACCAATAAAATCCCCAAACTCACCCAGTTGGGCTACCGGCTCTCTCGCTCACCGAACGAAGCGTAATAGCACATTGCCATTACTCAGACGTCGATCTTCTGCGAGAGTGTGGTACTACCTCGGACGGACCGGCCCGCGGCTATAGACAGAGAACTGTCAACAGCGTGGTCTTACCACTATTTATGGTAGATTTAATTAAATTGTTATAACCTTTTCTTGATTTAATTACTTTACTCGTCATAGAACATTAAACCGGGTCTTTTCTTTATCTAAATAACATATTAAGAGTATCATCAACAAGCAATTACCTACTATAATAATTACTGCGTCTAATATTTATATCGTTTATCTGTAGTATTAGCAGAGACAAGTGTCAGGAGACCTGTTTTATCTTTTATTTTATTTGTTTTATTTCAACAATACAAGATAAAAACCTTATCCTCAATTTGCTTTATGTGTATTTACCTGTTCTTTGAGATTTACTACAACATACCTTTTATATTTTTCAGATAATAAAATAATAACCGAGATTTCATAGATACGCTGCAATGTTACCAAGATGGAGGCAAACAATATCAAGATGTAAGTTTTTAAATGTTTTAAGTTTTAGTTTTATAAACATGGAATAGTATTTTGACTACTGGGTGGCATGGCAATAGTGCTTTGAATACTGGTTGGAAAATATATTATTTGGTTTATTTGATAAAATTCCTAAAGAAATTACCAATAGCAAGCATAAAGTTTTTTTTTTTAAAGACACCTACCATTTTTTTTTTTTTTTATTGGTGGGCTATGGGTGCATCTCGCCCCGCCAAATCGGTCCGGGGTGACGGAGAAGGCGGCGCGCGACCCCATAGCCCACCGTAAAATCCTCTCTCTTCGCCGTACGAACGGACCACCGCTACCCGATCTTTGTCTTTGGTGGTCAAAAACACCTACCCTGCACTAAAGAAATAATCCTTGTATTGCGGGGAAGTTTAGAAAGATACAATTAAAGCAGAAGAACATTTTATGAATTAGAAAAAGTATTGTCCTGTGTAGGATTTGAACCCACGGCACTGCCACGGAAGTTGACTTAAATACTATGCCATCTGTGCAGTCCATGTATGTCGAAAAAATTTGAATGTGCGTCGGAAAAAAGATGACAGACTCATTCTATATTTTGGCTACTTAAATTTTTATTTTAATAATATTACGAATGCGGAAATTATCCATTGACATGGATGTGAAATAAAAAAATAAATAAGAGCGTGGATAGTAAATCAGTGTATGTAATGAAATGTTTATAGTTCTACCATTGTTATATAGAAACCCAAACATGCACTCCGTTAATCAAAAGCCGCATTGAAAACGTCATCGTTGCAAGGTCACATTTTGAGGAAAATGTGTTTTAACATTGAAAATGTAATTTTTTGATATAAAGATAAGGTTGTTTTTGGTTTATTGTGACTATTTTTAAAATTTTAACTATGCATTTTGAAGATGATTAAAAAACTTAAACATCGACAATTTTTGCATAATGAAACACGTGTTTTATTATGTTTTGTATTACATTTATACAAACCTCTTTTATTTAAGAAAAAAATAACAATTAACCATTAAGTAAAGGTTTTTACAAAGCGCTTCAGACGATGTCGATGGCAGAGTTACCCGAAGGTGTAACTCACGAGCCGGCTACCAAACTTAAAGCATCGATTTTGGTACCTCGCTCAGTGGGTGGAATGGTGAAAACAAACGAAAGATTTGGTTAGGCAGTACTTTAGTTCGGTCGGCAATTTTTGATTCCATAATATGTCAACAATCGTAAAAAGTTGACCTCTATTTCACTCATTATAATTTAAACAATAACAAGAATAATGAGTTGTTAAATTATAGAATATACTGTTTCAATTATAGCCTAACATTGTATAAACCCATCCATTAATTTTCTATCTAGAGCTCACTAATTTACAACGAAATTATAGACAACCGTTCTTGTTACGTTTAATCTATCAATTTATACATTGACATCATCATTCTCCTACTCTTATCCCAATTACTTGGGGTCGATACAATATGTAATCTTCTTTCATAGTATATATTGTAAAAGTTATTGGCAATAGTTTTATGACCGACCGCCTGCCAGACGTCTACTCTCCTTGAGAATGTAATTGTTGACCAAACGGCATCAGATGGAGTTGGCCCAGGTCGTTATAAGGCTCTTAGTCGTCTTTTACGACATCCACGAGCAAAGTAAGGGTTGGTAGTATTCGACGCCATGTTGGGGTGTCGGGGATAGAATGTCAATAGACGATCTCTCCGGCATCCCGTAAAAGCGCGGAAGGGACCGCTGTGGTTTTAGTGGGTATTTCGGTCGAACCAGCTGACCGGCGAGTCCCACACACTCGTCTGTCACCGGCGAGGGCTAGTGCGTAAATGCATTTCCACAGCGTGAACAAAAAAAAAAAAAAAAAGTATTCGACGCCATTACCACACAGCTATTTATACATTGACATGGTTAACCATATTCATTTAATTAAAGTAATTATTTAAATGTTTATCTCAATAGTAATTATATTGCCATGGGAATGTGATCTTGATATCTCATGACTGAGCCTTGTAAAAGGTGATATTTACTTTTTCACAATGAAATTCATAATGCTAAACAAAAAGTTTTGAAAATATTTCCAGTAAACCAAAAGCCTTGGTAATAAATGCTAATTAATTGGCAGTAAATGCGATCTATATAACACCATAAAAGGTGCGGGTTCGAACCCCGCTTGTGACATCATTTTTCGTTTCGTAATTGGGTATTTATAAATAATTAAGCATATTAAATGCTAAAAATTTCAGTAATTTGAATAACAAGGTTGTGTCATCGTTTAATACAATTCTAACTGAAAAGTTTGAAGTATTAAGCCTCTACAATGTGTAAACATTGTCCGGTAGATGACATACGTCACCTTGAAGACGTAAATATGATACGAAGCGAGATTTGCATATCCTACAATAGTTCACGGTGGTGTAAGTGGCAGCACGATTGGGCCGGACTCCCAATAGGTGCGGGTTCGAACCCCACTTGTGACATCATTTTTCGTTTCGTAATCGGGTATTTATAAACATAGAAGAAGTGTGCTTTGTGTATTATGTTGGGGATAATATATGTAAGATTCTTACACATACATACATACCATCACGCCATGTCCTTTGCAGGGTAGGCAGAGTTAGATTCTTAATTCTTAATTGTAAAATTCTTCTTGTCAGGATATTATGTATGTATACGTCATACTGTTGGAAAGTAAATTTGACTAGTTATAGAACGCTAGTTAGATGTGTTGGTATAGGATATCATATCGAGTTTGCCTTTTATTGTACTGAAATCTACTTACGTCATGTTATGGTGGTATATTTATGATACCTATAAAAAAGTAAGAAGTGAATTGGATTAACATTCGCTAAATCTTAATTATTGTATTATTTTATTTTGAAAATATTTGGTTTATATCTATACGATATTAAATATTTAACCCATCCTGTGTTGTAACTTAGATCATTATTATCATCATCATCACAGCCCAACTCTGTAATAGGAGGGAAATTAACCTACTATACCACGCTGGTCAGACGTGTTGGTATAGGGTTATGTTTCAAGTTTTCATTCTCTTGCATAGATGTTATGTGCATTTTATATCCCTTAGCCGTGTCTTACGGTCACCCACGGGTAAGATAGGGGGTGGTGAATTGTATCCTTACTCCGTCACCACACTAATAATAATACGAATAATAACTTAGTTTATATACTTACTTTATTATTCTTAACTTCCGGCTCTTAGGATGCCTAAATTGACGAAAATATTATTTATACGTTGCTCTTAAACCTGTGGGATTTCTCATTATATGTTACGTTTAAAAAGAACATTAAAACTGTAAAAAATGTTTCAATACACATAACTAGTAAAAATAAGATTCATTGTAAGGTTGAAATTTGAGGTCTTTTCGAACAATCAATTTGGTCAATGGCACTATGCATTATTAGATACTTTAATCTATGTATTGTGAATAAAGACATTCGTGAGAAAATTTTGTCGAAAATTATTCAATAGTAACTGTTAAATAATTTTTATTAGTGCAGAATATGTACGTAATAATTACTACTTGCCTAATTGAATTAAGAGAAGGAAAACTCGAATAAAATCCTATACCGACAGTTCTGATTAGTGTGGTGTAGTAGGTCAACTTCCCTTCTAGTTTGAAGGAGGCTCGAGCCCAACAGTGGGACATATATAAGCTGTGATGACGATGATGATGATGATGCCTAATTGAATTATCTCTACCTTACCTATATAAAGTACTATTGATTTGAAGTACCGCTATTTTTCTATAAGAAAGAATAAAAATGGCGTCACATCTGTCCAGAACGTTGTTTATATGAAAATTATACATATTTCTTAAAAGGTAATCGAAAATACCTGTAGATATAATTGTTTACTCATAATTTTTTTCCTCTTACGAAAAATATAGAAATATAAAATTAATCTTGAAGGGTACTTTTAAAGTCTCATGCTTTTAATCTGGTAGGTATACATACATATACCTTAGCTTCTGTCGTTTATATGTTCAGTATTTACATAAATACAGAACATATAAATGACAGAAGCTGCTGTAATTTTAATAGTTTAAGTTTAAATTGAATTTTAATATAAACTTATAACTTATTAATATATCAGGTAATAGCTGTCAATATCACACACTCTTCAGTGTCATAATTAAATAAATAGATAAAGCAAAAGTAGTATATAACTAAATCGTGTAATTGTACTCTTCAGTGTCATAAGATTTACAAATTTCGTTGTTTATTTCCATGGGCTAACAAATGATTCTGTTGCACTAAAACATTATATTTTAACAATAACTTTCCTCGTATAAAGAAGTTTTATCATATTTTTTTTTCCGTGTGGTGACGGAGTAAGAATACAATTCCCTATCTCCGACCTTATCTGTGAGTATTGTGAAAGACGACTAAGATAAAAGATATGCGTATTACATCTATGCAAGACAAGGAATATTCGAAATAAAATCCTGTTAAAGCAGTATGATATAGTACGCCAATTATTCTCTTATTATGAAAGAGGCTCGAGCCTAGTTGGGGAGCTAATATAATTCCTCATATTATTCTTTCATCAACCAGCCTATTGATATCCACTGTTTGCTACGAATCTTCTCACGGTGGATAATGTGGTGATGGAATAACCTTTACGCTTAGTGAGCGGCTTGGCCATCACAGCTGGTGGAAAAGTGTCCAAAAGAGTACTACTACGATTTCCACATAAAAGTAAGGGTTGGTGACATAGAACTGCACAGATGACCTAGTGGTTGAGATACCGACCTTCCATGCCAGTGCCGTGGGTTTCCGATTCCCACGTGGGACAACACTTTGTGCGATCCACAAACTGTTGTTCTGAGTCTAGGTGTAATTTGTCTGCATTCATTGCATATTTGTAAAGTCCTCTGCAATACAAGAATTATTTCCTTATGTCTTCTTATCGTGGTAGGTATAGGTAGTATCTTTAAAAAAAAAACAAAACAAACAGAATCCGTCGCAATGCTGGACTTGAGCCTCTACCACGAAATTAGAAAAATTGAGGTACTTGGCTGGATAAACGTATTGGTTTAGGGTTTTCTTTAAGTTTATTTTTCTATTGCATAAATGTCATCTGTATATTAGTCCTTAGTCCTCTATCGATATCCACGGAGAAGAAAAGGGTAGGTGAATTGTATTCTTACTTACCATCCGGTTAGTTAAGATCACGACTTGTTTAAATATTTGTTTGAAATTAATGTTTTCTCGTATCACACTTCACAATTCTATTTGTGATGATGTCATTGTATTTGAACAAAAGTGTGAAGTTATTAATGACTTAAAATTATTTAAATGATGTAATTATTTAAGATACATATTTAAACAATATATGTTAAATCCTCGTCTGCATTCTATATATATTTTCTCTATATATTCAGTACGACTTTGCTCCAATAAGATGGCAAATGGCCTAGCGTTCTAGCGTTCTACGCAAACTGGACAACGTTTGTTTTCAAGCTTCCTTCTTTTTTATTGATGTTATTTGCTTACATTCTTATATCAACTTTTACGATATTCGCGCAATAGGAGACAATATGTATTCTTAATCTATCTCCGCACAGAAAAACTTAATAATTTCTTATTATTTCTTATGTTTTCTTAAAGGAAATTTATATTATAACTAGCTTCTTCTTTTTTCTATAGAATAACTTTCTTAAAGTTCAACTATTATTCCAAGAGAACACGGTATAGGGATAAAAGTATATTACGTGATGATCCAGGCATTGGTTTGTCTATGTGACAATTCTCATCAAAATTTGTTCAACGTTTTACGCGTGATAAAAAACATAAAAACATCTTCACAAACTTTTACATTTATAATATTAGTATAATATAGAGTTAACGAAAAATAGGTTTATTTTTTTATATTCCTACGCCATTATCTTGAAAAATGAATACTCTAATATTTCAGCAAATATGCGTGTATATAGTGTGTAAAATAATATTTTGTTATAGCAAATTTTAACAGAAAGAATTTGCATTTAACCTAGAACGCGTTCCAACGTTACGCATTATTAACATGTTATCTGCGGTGGCATAGCAAACTAGGACCTTGGACAGTGTCATTGATATTTTGTCTGCAAAATTTTGTAGGACACACATTTGAGACAAAATATATTTATATTGAAACCTGGGACTTTATAATCGGTAGTCTCATGCTGCTAGATTATATAATATATACTCCTGATTAATCCTATGTTAAATTTCTCATTTAAAAATATTTATTTCATTTAAGTATCATGGTTTATTTCTCGAATTTGTTACAAATATTTATTAAAATATAATATTTTCCGTGTGGTGACGGAGTAATAATACAATTGACCACCCTCTATCTTAACCGTGGGTGATCGCAAGAGATGACTAAGGCATAAAATATGCATATAACATCTATGCAAGAGAAGGAAAACTTGAATAAAACCCAATACCAACACGTCTGACCAGCGTGGTGTAGTATGTCAATTTCCTTTCTAGTGTGAAGGAGGCTCGAGCCCAACAGTGGGATATATATGAGCTGAGATGATGATAATGATGAATAATGAAATCAAACAATATCAAAATATTTCCTAATGAAAGAATTTTCCTAAATGAATTATCATAAATTTCATAAATCATCATAAATGTTTAAAGCCTCATTAAAATACATAATATTTATGATATTTATATTAAAAAAATATATATTGACCAAAATTTTGTCTATTTTCTCCGCTCAGTGTTCCTAATTCCCCAGCGTTATGTCTTGGGTATTATGGGTTTGCTGGCTGTCTGCAATGCATACACAATGCGTGTGTGCCTCAACCTGGCTGTAACACAAATGGTGAACAATACAAAATACGAAGAATCACATTATGACCCTCACGCCTGCCCTGATGACAGTGATCTCATCACAAATGGCACTGTTAGTTCAAGACCGGTGAGTATAATTTCTCTTTAAAAAAATCTATAGAAATACAAATGGCGAGTAATTCACGGTAGCGACGTTATTTGTACTAATATAAAACACTGAGTGCCTGTTGTTATAGATTCATTTATCTTATCTGGATAAGGTCCGTATTTAGCAGTGGGAGAAGTATGTCCCGAAAAAAAGTAGGCGCTATAACGGCAATAAAACCGTGCACTGTACCATCTTTATGTGACGGAGGACTTTATAGACATATGATTAACTTTCACAAATTAGATTAAAGGTTATAATAACCATTTGTGTATCGCATGAATAGTCATTGTCCTGGAATATAACCTATGACGCATAATGGGCAAGATTTATTAGAATATTATATTACTATTTTTTAAAACACGCTAATTAGCGTTAAAGTTGATGATTAATTTAGTAAGCTTGAATAATAATTTAGACCATAATTTGCTAATATTGCGTGCTATGCAAGTAGATATAATTACTACATTAAACAATGTCATGCTCCATGCAATGTTTTCTTACGTAAGAGAAAGAACATCGCTACATTTTGTAGTAAAATAAAATATAATAAAAAAATCTATGTTATGCTATATAAATCAAATTTAACTCTTATTTAAATAACCACTCAACTTTATATCTCTGTTTAAACTATAAATAACTATTTAAACCGTCTTTAATAAATCTGTCATGAAATTAAAACAACAATTAATTTATTGGATTGCTTAATTAATTATTCAAAAACAATCCACTACAAAATCTAGTTCTACTTATGATTAAATTGAAATGTAAATATTATGTAAAAAGTGATTATTAATAATACATTATATTAATTAAACTTATTTATTAATAGATAGATTTGGACTTGTATAAATGACAAAGTTTTTTTAGACATCAGGTTTCGTAGTTTATTTATTATTATTGTTATATTTTTCTTTATTGAATAGTTGAAAATATACCACTTAAACATTTTAAAGGATCTTAGATTATAAATGAGGTAATCTACATAAATTATTAATGGTTGACGTAAAGTTATTTGTATATATTATGTTTTTTTTTTCATTATAAAAGAAAAACGATCTATAAAAAATATTTGACTCAAATTCTAAGAGATTTTACGTCATCAACAATAATATAATTATCTATATATACTAATAAAAGTTCTTGTATGTCTGTTATAAAAAAAATAATGGTTAGTGAAAACAATATTTACAACGTGAAATTTACTCAAACATATATTATTGTATATAACAGAACTTACCTTTCGCTTTATCAAATGATTTCCTGACATCGGCACTAAAATTTTACAAACCCATCCAATTTTATCCTAAATTTATGCAGGTCAGCATAATAAAATAACATTCATTTTTAGTACGCAATATTCGACTGGTCAGAATCAACGCAAGGCTTGATCCTCAGCGGATTTTACTACGGATACGCAATAACCCATGTACCCGGAGGATATTTGGCGGAAAGATATGGTGGGAAATGGACGCTGGGTATCGGATTATTAAGTACGGCGATATTCACGCTACTTACACCTATTGTTGTAAAAGCTGGGGGTGCTACTTGGTTATTTATACTTCGTGTTCTCCAAGGTATGGGTGAGGTGAGTATAGTGATATTAAGAATAGACAAACTACTGTTTTAAGCTATGAAAATTTATTGCTAAGGATGAACGCGGGTGAAGGTAAATTGATTATATTAAAGATATTAAAATAATTTTAATAAATATTATATAATTTTAATCAATATAAAATAAATGTGTGTGGTAGCAGCTACAAATATTACCAACCCTTACTTTGCTTGTGAATGTCGTAAAAGACGACTAAGAGCTTCATATTGACCTGGACCAGTTCCATTTTATACCGTTTGATCAACAATTACATTCCCATGACGAGTTGACGTCAGGCAGACGGCCGGTCATAAATCCATTGCCAAAAACTTTTGCAATATGCGTGTTTATATGTTACGTCGACCCCGAGTAATTAGGGTAAGAGCAGAAGAATAATGTACATAAAATAAAAATGAATGTTATAGCTGAGATTAGACAGTGAATTTGATTTGAAGTAAACAAATTAAAACAAAAACCTATTTGGACTACATCGAATACCAAGAATGTGTTTTTGTTAACTAGTTCCATCATCGTTGGCTTTGTAATAACCAATTAAAATTTACCGTGTGAAAACACCATTGGAATTTCATTGTTTGTTAATACACGGATTAGGTATCATTAGGGTCAGCAAAACATATCATTCTTGCATATTTTAAGTGGAACAGTAATTGATAATAATATTACTTAAAATGTTCTATGATATAATGATACAGTTACATTATATTAATTAGTAAATAATGCATAAATTTACTAATGTTCACTCACTAATTTACATATCTATAGAAATAAGAGGAATAGTTAGTATATGTATGTATTCCAGAAATTGCTGGAGAAATCAGCAGATTGCCAAAAAAAAAAAGAAAAAAAAAGATGTATGTTATTATTGGAAGTTATAAAAAAAAATTGCTCAAGCTGTGTTACATTGTAAAACCTAGAGTCACTATTTTGAACTACGTAGAATCATACAAAACTTTAACTTTTGCACAAAATAAAGAGAATAGATCAAAAAAAAGTATACAAGTTGGCTATTTAAACAAACTAAACAACTGAAGATCATGATCACTTATAGAGAGCTCTCTATGTGTATTGGTAAAATTTTTAATTTTTTGGTTATTGGAAATTCATAAAAGAATAAAAACAAATTTTGTAAATATTTTATTACGAACCATCGTAATCCATAATAATACAATTTTTAAACTATAATAATAATTTTTTTAAACTCTAACAATATTTTTTTTACAGTATTATCAATATTGTGGTTATATTTTAAGATATCTCATTCAATGGTTAGCAAAAACAATTATTATTATAATTCAATGACAGTAAAAGTTGTACATGCGTGAATATAATTTGGTTATTAACGTGACGGCCTTTAGGGCTCCTCTCAGAAGCTACTCAAGGTGGCTGTTGTATTTCTCATGTAATTGATTATCAAACTGATTGATACATAATGAATATAATAAAAAATAATTAGACTTTTTAGTAGCTATAATGAGCACATGGAAAGTATATGACCATGGACGCGGTCCTTTTTTAAATAACAATCTCAGTACTGTCATTACTACTATATCTTTCTCTAATCAGAGTATTATTTAAAATTATATTTTGTTTATAAAAACCCGATTATAAAAACCCATTTACATTTTGTTATAATTATATGCATAAATGGACATATCTGTGTGGTAGTCGGGTTACGAATACTGGTAGTATTCGTAACCCAAACTTGGCTTTTGGATGTCGTAAAAGACGACTAAGAGCTTTATAACGACCTGGGCTAACTCTATCTAATGCTGTTTGGTGAACAATTATATTTCCAAGGAGGGTTGACCTCTGGTAGGCGGCCGGTCATAAAACTATTGACAATAACTTTTACAATATGTACTATGAAAGAAGAGTACATATTGTATCGACCCCAAGTAATTGGGATAAAAGTAGGAGAATGATGATATGCATAAATTGACAACAAAAGCAAGAATAATAAAACCAGCATCATGTTTCAAAGACAATAAACATTGTCTTTGAAGCAGTTACAATTTAAGGCAATTATTATGCTCCTGTATGTACGTTTGTTTTAAATATAATTGTTTTTGATAACTGTTAGAATAATTGTTTTTGATTATTATATTTTGCGATAGAGAGTAATTAATTTAATTATACTAACTACTTAAGCTAAATTATGAAATATAATTCATGAGCCGCTTCGATCTAACGACGTAAGCAAGCGGTCGTAAATTGCGAAGACATCAGTTTGAATCCCATTACATATTAAAAGTAATAAGTGACTTCAGCTTGAATGGTAACAATTATCTTTCATCATCATTCTCTCTCTCGTATTCCAATTACCTGGGATCGGCGCAATATATACTTTGTTTCCATCGTACGTATTGCAAAAGTTATTGGCAATAATTTTATGACCGGCCGCCTGCCTGACGTCAACCTTCCTTAAGAATGTAATTGTTTACCAAATGGCAGTTGGTGAAGTTGGCCTAGGTCGATAAAGCGTCTTAGTCGTGTTTTACGACATCCACGTGCAAGGTAAGGGTTGGTAGCAATATCCCTACCATTATGGAGCGCGTTCAAACCAAGCAATGACATATATAAACTGAGATGACAATGTAGACCTATTCGTGTGGTGACGGAGTAAGAATACAATTCACCACCCCCTATCTTACCCGTGGGTGATGTACCAGACGACTAAGGGATATAAAATGCATATAAAATCTATGCAAGAGAAGGAAAACTCGAAACAAAACCCTATACCAACACGTCTGACCAGCGCGGTTTAGTAGGTTAATTTTCCTCCCATTATGGAGGAGGCCTGAGCCCAACAGTGGGACATATATGGGCTGTGATGATGATGATGATAATGTAGATGAATATATGCTTATGTTTTCTGTTTTCTTCTATATGTTAAAATAAAATTTCAGGGACCAACAATGCCAGCTCTTATGATTGTTCTCGCCCGATGGGTACCACCTCACGAGCGTTCAAGGCAAGGTGCTTTAGTATTTGGTGGAGCTCAAATAGGAAACATATTTGGTTCATTTATGTCCGGTTTTCTCATGGCTGGTGACGGCGATTGGGCAAATGTCTTTTATTTCTTCGGATTCTTCGGTATACTGTGGTTTTTGGCTTGGGTAAGTAATAAGCATAATAAATAATATCTATATCTCAGTACTCGTAAATTTAAAATAATAAAATGTAATAATACAAACACACATACATAGGACTCCCACCTGTTTTCCAGGGGAGTCGGCCGAGAATACGTCACAAACCACGTTCTTGGCGTACCTATATATCGCTTCATTCACACTCATTACAGTTTTCATGTAATATAGTACAAAAAGTAATACTAGATGTTTCTCTCATTACCTTTTTATACTTAAATATAAAACAGACAAAATTAATACATTACATTTTAACAATCATTAGAAGAATGCATTTTGAAGATTTTTTATTTTTTTTATGTTTGTGTGACGGTCTGTTTGTTTGTTAATATGTTCATAAATCTACGGTTATACGGAATAAACGGTTCAATATACGAATTTTGCCACACATCGGGTTAATCTACCATGTGAATATCATAAAAAAATAATATCTACTATTTATTTAATAATCTACAAGTGTCTATAAGTCTAATAGTGCTTGACATACATGATGGTAAATAACGTAATGGTCTTAGGTGATTAGGTGCAATGATAACGACAAATGACTTAGTTTACTTAAAGACATGGATTATTATTTAAAGTGTAACAAAACCCGTGACTGAAACGTCAATTTGATTTTGCAAATACATGTGTACGAGGTCAAGGACACTTACTCGCTTTGTACGACACTTGAGACTACGTTCTACAAGAAAAAGTGATTATATTTTATGTATTCTTAAACTATCATCACTTACAAGACAAAAATATACCATTTAATACATATCAAAAAAGAAACAAATGACTGGTTTAATAAAACAGATTTATTACATTTTATTTTTAATTTAATAAGAGATAAGAGGTATTAGGTTTTTTTTTCACAATGACAGGATAATAGACCATCAATACGTATACACTAGCCAGCAATAACTACGGGTAATCTTCTATGCTGGTTCTATTATTTTTTTTATAATTTTCTAATATATTTTTGATACCTATTACATCCTCTGATCTAAGTAGTATAAGAATACGACAATTCTTGTATAGAAATCTGTGGTAATACATTATATTCCTACTACGTCATATTAGGGAATTTTAAATTTACTTATTAACTCTTTAGTCTAATAATTTTTGAGCTATGCCATTTGATCTTCTTAATCAGATATCTTGATTTTGAGTATATTAATACTCCATATAGAGTATTATAAACATTCGTGAGAATACGGCTTAATGGCTTAACGTAGTCTTCCAGGCAGGTGTTGATGCCAGGCGAGCCACCAAATACAAAGATCGGGTACCGGTGGCCCGCACGCCTTGTGAAGAGAGGCGTTTTGCAGGTTGGGTCTATAGGGTCGAGCGCCGCCTCATCCGTCGCCTTGGAACGATTTGGCGGGGCGTGACCACCTCCATAGTCCACTGCAAAAAGAAAAGGCACGTGTTGATAGAGTTACTAGAATTTAGAAAGCGTTCGTATTTATGTTTTAATAATAATAGCTACATACATACATATCATCATGCCATATCCCTTGCAGGGTAGGCAGAGAGAACAGAGGGCCAGAGAACTCTACCCTTGCATACTTCACTCGCTTCCTCAACATTCATATTCTCTTCATACACTTTCGCCGGTTTCGGAGACTCTTGACTCCACTTTCCTTCAGTACGTGACCAATCTGGTCTAGGTAGCAGATAATAATAGCTCATTATGTAAAACAATAAGAAACAACCTATTATATAAAGTTTTAACTTAAGCCGAATCAAAATATAACTCATCACGTTCACATTTTAAGTTATTAGCTAGGATAATTAGGACACTTAAGTAAGCTCTTGTTAAAGTGGAATAGTAGTTTTATAATCACATTCTGAAAGTGAAGGTAATCAACTATAATTTCAACATAGCTAAATTGCCAACTGGAACTATAAAACAGCTTACTTATAGTCTAATCAAGATTATGTAAAACTTCAGATATTTATTATTTTTTGTTATAATAATTATTGCAAAAAATATACTTGCGAAGTAAATTTTTTTTTAAAGACCACCCAATACTAAGGAAATAATCCTTGTATTGCGGAGGACTTTACAAACATGCAATTAACGCAGACAAATTACACTCAGACTCAGAACAAGACTTTATGGATCGCTCAAAGTATCGTCCTGCGTAGGAATCGAACCCACGGCACTGGCACGGAAGGTCGATATCTTAACCGCTACGCTACGATCTGTGCAGTCTTAGTCAGTATTAATATACATATAAAAATATAATTTGCTATTTTTATCTACCTATATATCTATCTACTAATTTGTTATTTTTATCTATCTATCTGTTATTTTTATCTATCTATTAGCGTATTGATGGCCATTACAGTATATAGGCCTCACTATGAGGACGAAAATTCTATAGTTATCACGCTTCTTACAAGTTCAAACACTCTCATACGTTTCACGCAACCTTTAGGTAATTCCTTAACTAATTTTACGATTCTGACGGCAAACTAAGAGTGTAATGATGATAATATTACAATCTTAACCGTCTTTTATATTTGTTATCACACGGAGTAGTTTATTTTTTCCCCTATAGATGTAATAAATTATTCTATAGCCTTCAAGAGACCAATATAAGCGGGCTTAATACATCAATGAGATTTCTATCACTACATATGACGTCATAGAGAAGAGATAAAGCTTTCATTTTAAAAGGTCTGTACCTTTTACTTGTTCTACTAAAGTAGATAATAAATTTCAAAGTACACGTTGAAATGTATCTTAATTTTATACAAACCAATAGTAAACTACAAGTACAATTAGTTATTATTATTGGGTTATACTTCTTTTGGCGCGTTAGGGAAAAATGATGAGAGTAAATTTTTACGATGCGCGCGCACACCGTCACGAAAAACCGCACCCGCACACGACACCCTGAAGTTAGCTATAGTCAACATTTTAGTTTGTCAAAAAATTTACCAACAAAGTAAAAGTAAGGACATCTATGTATGTTTGCGTGAGAACTGACAACTCTATTCATGATATTTATGTATTTTGTGATATTTAAATAAACTTTATTTAACTAGATAATGCATTATAATAAAACTTTCAATGTATTATATTAAATACCCTTTTTCTATTGTTAGTGTCGTTTTTTCTACAAACGTAGAATAAGGCGAAAGATTTTTTTTTTTTTTTTTTTTTTTGGTGGACTATGGATTAGTCTCGCCCCGCCAAATCGGTCCGGGGTGACGGAAAAGGCGGCGCGTGACCCCATAGACCCACCGTAAAACTCCTCTCTCTTCGCCGTGCGAGCGGGTCACCGGGACCCGATTTTTAACTTCGGTGGCCCGCCCGGCGGTTCACCCTCGCGGGTTCCTCTCGTCGACGCCCCGACAGATTTCGCCGTCGGGGCGTCGCCCTCACGCGGTGGCCTCACGTCGGGTGACCGGACAATTCCCCGGTCCGATCACCCGAAGCCTCGGTTAGGGCGGCATCAGGCGCAGGTATTCGCGCCTGCGCCGCCCCGGCCGCTGGCGGCGGCCCGGGGCGCGGGAATCCTCCCTTGCCCGTTCCGCCGCTTCCTTCTGCGAGATGACAGCCTCGCAGAAGGCGGCGACCGCGTCCCAGTTCCTGATGCTGTCGACCATCGCCCTCGCGACGGCCGGCAGCGTCAGGTCGGCACCGATGACAGCGACGAGGTCACGGCGCTGCCGCTCCCATCCCGGACACACCTCCAGCGTGTGTTGCGCCGTGTCCTCGTCACTCCTGCAGTGGTGGCAGGCCGGAGTCCACTCCCTATACACGACCCTGTGCAGGTACAACCCGAAACACCCGTGCCCCGTCAATACCTGCACCAGCCGAAAGGTGAGGACTCCGTGCCGCCGCTCCATCCACTCTATCAATACGGGCCGGAGGGCCTCAACGGTCTCCACACCGTGCCTAGGCCTCTCCAGCCGCGTAGCCCAACGGGCGATGACGTCTCGGCGGGCATCCACGCGCCAGGTGGCTATCTCGCTCAACGATGGGGAGCCACCTTCTTCGCGCGCTGTGATAACCCGCCGGTAGAGGTCGGAGAGCATCTCCGCCTCTAGGTCCCACGGGGGTGTCCCAGCCAGCAGGCACGCCGCCTCTGTCGACACCGTGCGGTACCCGCGAATGGCTCTGACCGCCATGGCTCTCTGTGGCCTCCACAGAACCGCCCTGAGCTGGGCGTTCAGAGCCCTCGCCCACACGGGTGCGCCGTACATGGCCATCGAACGGATGACCCCCGCATACAGCCGTCGGCCCTCGAAACTGGGTCCGCCCACGTTCGGCATGAGTCGAGAAAGGGCGGACGCCGCGCCGACAAGCCGGGGAGCAATCTGTCGGAAATGCTCCCGGAACCACCATCGCCCGTCGAGCACCAGACCCAAGTACCTCATATGGGCCTGGATGCTGATGTGGATGGAGTTTACCACTATCGAGGCGCCGATGGGTAGCCTCACACGGGGCCCATGGAAAAGTAGGGCCTCCGTCTTGTTTAGGGCCACCCTGAGCCCCAGCGCCTCGATCCGCCTGACCATCTCCTCGGTGCCGAGAGTGGCCAGGCTCGCCGCCTCTTCGAGTGTCCTGCCCCGGGCCGTGACGAGCGTGTCATCAGCGTAGCACACCAAGCTCAGCCCGGGGGGGAGACTCCCTCTCAACGCCCAGTCGTACCCGATGTCCCACAGGGTCGGCCCCAGAACCGACCCCTGTGGAACGCCGCACGACATGGGCGTCCGCACAATGTCCCCTGCGGGACCCGCGCAGAGGATACTGCGGCCCTCCAAATAGTCTGCCACCAGCCGCCTGAGGTACAGGGGCACTCCATGGAACCGGAGCGCCTCCCTGATGCAGCCGAATGGCAGACTATTGAATGCGTTGGCGATGTCCAACGACACCGCCAACAGCACTCCCTTCCCGGCGACGGCCTCCGCGGCCGCCTGCCTCAGGCGTAATAGGGCCCCAATGGTCGAACGCCCCCTCCGAAACCCATACTGAGCGTCCGACAGATCGGGCCCCACCTCCTCCAGGTGTCGGACGATGCGGGCAGCGAGCACACGCTCCAGCAGCTTACCCACATCGTCGAGGAGCACGATGGGCCTGTAGGCCGACGGCAAATCCGGGGACCGTCCCGGCTTTGGCAGGAGAACCAACCTCCCTTCCTTCCAGCACTCAGGGAACCGTCCAGACGTCAGACAGGCGTTGAACAGCTGCCTGAGGCGAGGCTCGAAGTGCTCGAGGAGCGACGTCAGCACCCGGACTGGAATTCCGTCCGGGCCGGGGGCCGTGGTGGCGGAACGAATCTTCGCCACGGCCGCCCCCACTTCCGACTCCGTCACGGGCGGAACACTCTCGTCGTCGTCGGCCTCCCGGTCCTGATCTGGCGGAGCCATGACCGGGGGCGTGTGTTCCGACTGCCGTGGAAACAGCTCCTCGACCACCCTACGAAGGAAGTCGGGCTGGAGGGTCTCGGTGAGGGGGGGGGCCCGCGCGCGAAGCTTGTTCAGCGCCGCGCGATATGGGCGACCCCAGGGGTCACGGTCGAGACCGTCCAGCATCTCCTGCCAACTCGCGCCCTTGGCGGCTCGGATGGCCAGCCGAAAGGCAGTCCGCGCACTGCGGTACGCCTCGTACAGCTGGCCCTCCCGCTCGACGTCACGGTGACGCCGCCGGCTGCGGGTGTAGGACCTTCGGGCACTGATACACGCCGCACGAAGGTCCGCCAGTCTTGGGGACCACCAGTAGACCCCCTGCCTCGGAGGCGGACGCCGCCGCACTCTGGGCATGGCCGCATCGCAGATCTGCGTTAACGCACTGCGAATGCGGACAGCCTCAGCGTCCACTCCGTCCGCTGGGGGTGGTGAGGACAGCCACGTACTGACAATGGCCGCCTCCGCCAGTAGATCCCTGTCAAGACGACCCACAGCCCACCGCGGAAACGCGGGAGCTCCGTCCGCCCTGTGACCCCTACCGGGTTCCCGGGGGGAGACCTCCATCCGGATGTACCGGTGGTCCGACAGGGTCTCCGCCTCCTCCAGGACACTCCAGTTCCTCACCCGTGGCGCGACAGCGGGGCTAGCGAACGACAAGTCCACTATCGACCCGCCCTGCCGCCGCACACACGTGTTCACCGAGCCTCTGTTCAGAACACAGAGGCCCAGTGAAGCCGCCCACTCGTTGACCGCCCGCCCGCGGTCGTCCGTCGTAGGGGACCCCCACGCCGTGGATTTGGCGTTGAAGTCCCCCAGAACCAGGACGAGGCCCGGTGCCAGTCGCCGTATCGAGGCCTCCAAGGTGGTGAGTGAGGCCCCGAAATCGTCCATCCTCCTAGTGGGGGAGAGGTATACGCTGTAGAGCGTGACCCCTCCCCACTCCGCCGCGACAAATTCCTCGCCCCTATCCAAAAGGGACAAGGACGGGAAGTGCCGCTGCGTTGAGACGACGATTGCCGCAGTACCGTTTCGACTGACCACCCAATTGGGGCGATCAGGCACGGCGTACGGTTCCGCGACTACGGCTGCACCAACCGACCACTCCGCCATGGATTGCAGGAGGAGATCCTGCGCTCCGGCAGAGTGGTTGGTGTTGGCCTGCAGGAGGAGGTGCATGGATGGTGTACCCATTATCGGGTTGTGTCCATGACCTCCTCACCAGCGGGCGATCGGACCGCGCTAGGAGCGGGAGCGGCCGTGGTCGTAGGGCCGCCCCGCGCCTTTGGGGCCGAAGCTGGAGGTATGCACGCCCCAGAGCCCATGCGGTGCTTGGCAGGCTTATTGCCCGCCGCACACGCGGGGCAGTGGGGCGGGGCGGCGCAAGATGCCGCCACGTGCCCGGTCTGACCGCAGCGGAAACACAATCCGCCGCAGTCGAAGCAATTGGTGCATGTCGGTCGAGTGTGTCCGACCGCCATGCACTTATAGCATCTCGCAGGCCGGTGCTCAAGCACGGTTACCCGCGCCGAGCTCCAGCCCACGAGGAGCCTGCCTGAGCCGGCCAGTTGCCTGACCGACTCCACCGGGCACTGCGCCCAGGCAGCACCTACGCCACCCGGACCGGGACGAATGGCACCGACCCGGACGGTGTCTATGGGACACCCGGTTTTCGAGGCAATAGCCTCCCGGATGTCTTCCACCGTCACCGAATCGTCCAAACCCGAAATGCGCATTTCGGCGCACTTGACGGGCCTGGCGATCTTGATGCCACCCTCCACGGCGAATAAACCTCGCAGCTTCTCGGCCACGCTGTCGGCCGTCTTGGCGCCCTCGGCCCCTGGGAACTCGAGAATTCGAGCCCCCGTCCGGGCCTTGCGGGTCCTGGCTTCGACGCCTCCAATATCGGAGACGTCTAGCTCCCGCCGGGCCTTCCTCAAGACGGCCTCGTAGCTGAGGCCCTTCTCGGCCGCCTCGGGCAGCACAGTGATCACCACTGCGGCCGTCTTCGGCGACTTGAGCCCCTTGCGCGGTCTCTTCTTCCGTCCGGCTCCTGCCTGTGGAGCGGGGACCTCAGCGGCGCGCTTGGCCTCCGCTCTCCTTCTTTGGCCGCGACTCCTTCTGTCGCGCTCGGCCACCTGCCAACCCTGTTCGGGTACGGCAGTCGTGCCAGACGCGGAAGGTCTCGTCGCAGCCTCGCTGGTCGTCGCCGGCGGTGTTATTGCGGGCGACTTCAGCGGTCCGGCAGGAGCCGGAGCCGTCTTCCTCCTCAGGGCGGGTCCCTTCGGAGCTGGGCCGGGGCCTTTGGGCTTAGGCCCGGCCGCGGCCGCGGCGTAGCTCCCCACGCGGCCACCCTGACAAGGCAGCGGGGCGGGGGCTGGTGCCACATGCGGCCGCTTGTCCGCGGCGAGAGGTGGTCGGACACGTGGTTCTGGAGGCAACCTCGCCTCCAGAACGGCGAAGCGCGCATCGACGAGCTTGCCCACTGCGCCGATGATTTTGGCGAGGGCCTCGTCCGATATGCCTCCCACCTCAAACGGGGTCGGCTGAGCCTCCTCAGGGGCCCGTTTTACGGCGCCTGGCGGCTTTGGCGCCGCAGGGGCGCTAGCCGGCGGCAAGCGGTCCGCGGGGAGAGGCGTCAACCTCACCACCGGGACAGGGAGTCTCGCCGCGGCGACTGCGCCAGCGTCAGCCGGCGGCGCGCGCTTCGCGGCGGCAGGCGTCTTCCTCGCCGCGGGGACGGGTGTGACGGTGACGCCATCACCCAACGTCGTCGGCGCCGCAGCGCGAGGCGGCTTTGGCGCCGCAGCGGCCGCTGAGTAGCCGGTCTTGGCTGGTGGCGCGGCTGGCGCAGGCGACACGAACAGCGCCACCTGCGCCTTGAGGTCGGCCACGTCGATCAGCAACTGGCGGTTTGCCCGACGCATCTCCGCCAGCATGTCGCCCAGGTTCCTGTTTCGGGTCCGCAGGCCTGACATCTCGCCTCTAAGGCGGACATTTTCGGCCTGCAGATCCGTGGCGTCACCGGCGCGGACAGCGACCGCCGCCGCCCTTTCTACAGCCGAGGTCCCTCGCCCTCTTCGGGAGGCCATGATCTTAGGTGGAGGCATGTTGGCCACGCTCCCCTCGGTTTCGGCGCTCGAGCTGCCTCCCTTACTCAGGGGGCGCTTTCGCACCTGCGAGGGGAGGGCCTCCTCCTTCTTAGTCGCGGTCGCCGGCGGCGTCTTTGCTGCTAGACGCGCCGACGACCTAGTGGGGCCTTCACCAGCCGACCCGCTGCCCTCTTTGGACGGCCCTGCGGGAATATCACCGCCCTCGTCCATTCTGACGGTAGATCCGCTGCCCTCGTCTTCGGACGGCTCTGCGACATCGCTGTCGCCCTCGTCCGTCGACGACTCTGCTGCGAGTCTACCGTCCTTCTTCTCTTCAGCGGCGGCAGCCTCCCTGCGCGCTCGCCGCTCCTCCAGCCGCCTTTTGTGGCTCAGGCCGTTGCCCCGGGTCTCTCTGGGCGACCTCCTCTTCTTCTTCTGGGCCTCCACGGTTTGTGCCGGGCCCTCGGCGGACGCCTCAAGTCCTGAGGACGAGGCGTCATTGTCAGTTTTTCTTTGGCTTGACAAGGCCGTGGTGTGAGAATCACAGGGATTCCCGTCGGTAAATGTATTTAATTTTAAGGTATCCATATGATTCCCACGAGTAGGGGAGATACACAACGTCGACCCGGGCAGAGATCCCTTTACCCGGGCAAGCCTACATTTACCAACCAGGGGGTCAGCCGGTACCCTGGCTGGAGCGTGCTAACGACAGAACAACCCATCTGCCATGCATCTTCTCGCCGCACGCCAGAACTTAAGATTCTGGGTGATTTCCGAGTCCGAATGTTACTTCGAACTCTTTATAGAGGTTGTCTTCCTCGCGGTCCGGGCGGTTAAGCCAAGACCCTCGCTCCTGAAACTAAGACAAGCAAAGAATCAGGTTTACGATGTGTGGGCGGTGGCATGTGCCTGCCCAGCCCTCAAATAAATGAGTGACTGAGCCCGTCCCAATATTTCGCGTCCTATACCCTCTACTACGACTGTAGTAGAGTAAGGAGCGAAATCGCGCAGATATTCGCTACGGACGACAGTACAACAGAAGAACTGGGGACCGCCGCCCGCACCCAGGGTACACCGCGTGGAGGTTTCTGGGATAGTACCCCAATAAGGCGAAAGATAAAATTTTTGAAAAGATTTTTATCTTGTTACGCCAAAGAAGTATAATTTCTAACGCGTGTACATAAGTAAACACACACTTTTTTATTAATGTGACGTAGTTATTTTAATCTAATATATAAAATTCTCGTAACTTATAAATTACATTTTTACAGCCCATAAATTCCTAACTGAAGGGCATAAGCCTTCTCTACATATATTAAGCGGATTGTTAACTAATAACCTCACTGATATTATAAAAAAGGATGTGACTTTGTTTTTTTTACGCTTATTTCTTTGTTGGTTAAGATTACATGCCTTAACTACTCAGACGATAGTTTTGAAATTTTGCATGCATGGTCGTTATGAGAGATAAAAAAGGTATAAGACTTTTCATTATGGATAAAGGTACTGTTTTGGAATGGTGGACAGATTGATTGATTCATATAATCTATAGTAATGCGCAAAATATAACAAATAATAATACATGTATACATATATAATCTTAGTACATAAGATGGTAGAGTGAGAAAAAAATCTATTACCATGTGGGTATTATAATAAACGACTAACAGGTTAATGGTTCAGATTGGCGGATATAACCTATTTTCTGAAAGACGAAATGTAGGTGTTCGAATAGTGTATTGTCAGCATATTTACAAAGGTGGTTAAACAGCCGATTTAAAAGTGCCAATTGATAAAAGTAGGTAAAATGAGACAAACTTATTTAAAATTCTAACGATTTATTTTCAAATAGGTCTATTATTTAGAGATCTCATAACTTACATATAAAATTAACCACAAATTCTTATGAGAATAACTGAAAAGCCATTTCGTATTATGTATTATTTAATGGTTCGGACATGTGGAAAGAATGCCGAACGAACGTCTGGTTAAGAAGATATACTATGCAAAATTAGAAAGATTTAGGTACCGGGGGAGACCGAGACTCACCTACCTAGACCAGATTGGTCACGTACTGAAGGAAGGTGGAGTCAAGAGTCTCCGAAACCGGCGAGCGTGTATGAAGAGAATTATGAATATTGAGGAAGCGAGTGAAGTATGCAAGGATAGAGTTCTCTGGCACTCTGTTCTCCCTGCCTACCCTGCAAGGGATATGGCGTGATGATATGTATGTATGTATTATTTAATTACCGAATAATTAAAATATCTGGTACATTTCGTTTTTGGTATATAAAAAACATACGCAAATAACATCAATGAAAGAGAAAGCAAATCTGAAACATAAATCACTTTATACCGGCTATACAGATAAATTACTATAAGCTTAGAATGCTAGATATGAAAATGTTCTCGCAGTACAAGAGGATAATACCTAACAGTCATCTTACAAAAGCTTTAATACAACAAAAAAAAAAAATAAAAGCAATTTTCCAAGAATATTATATTCTTAAATACTAAAATGTTGTTACGGATTACGGTGGACATCTTAGATTATCGAGGATTGCTTCATGTAAATTATCAAAAGCAAGACGTTAGAACTCTAGAAAGCATTAAGCATTGTATACGCTATTACACGGTTATGTTAAATCTTTGTTGCGACCTCCGTGTGATGACAAAGTAAGAATACAATTAATTACCCTTTTTGGCTCGCAGGTGTTGTAAAAGCCCACCGAGACGTCATCGCCCGTTGGGTTACGCGGCTGGAGAGGCCTAGACACGGTGTTGTTACCGTTGAGGTCCTCCGGCCCGTACTGATGGAGTGGATGGAGCGGTGGCACGGGGTCCTCTCTTTCCGACTGGTGCAGGTGTTGTCGTGGCACGGTTGCTTCGGCAAGTACCTGTACACGGTCGTGTGGAGGGAGTGGACTCCGTCCTGCCACCATTGCGGTAGTGACGAGGACACGGCGCAACATACGCTCGAGGAATGTTCGAGCTGGGACGGGCAGCGCCGCGACCTCGTCGCTATCATCAGTGCCGACCTGACGCTGCCGGTTGTCACGAAAGCGATGGTCGACAGCGTCAGGAACTGGGACGCGGTCGCCGCCTTCTGCGAGGATGTCATCTCGCAGAAGGAGGCGGCGGAACGAGTCCGGGAGGATTCCCGCGACCCGGGCCGCCGCCAGCAGCCGGGGCGGTGCAGGCGCGAATATCTGCGCCTAATGCCGCCCTAACCAAGGCTTCGGGTGATCGGACCGGGGAATTGTCCGGTCACCCGACGTGAGGCCACCGAGCGAGGGCGACGCCCCGACGGCGAAAGCTGTCGGGGCAGCGACAAGAGAGGAACCCGCAAGGGTTTACCGCCGGGCCAACCACCGAAGACAAAGATCGGGTACCGGTGGCCCGCTCGCACGGCGAAGAGAAGTATTTGCAGGGTGGGTCCATGGGGTTGCAAAAATATGTGTTGTAAAAGCAGCTAAGGTATATGCATACAATATCTAAGTAAGAGAGGGAAATCTTGAAATAAAAGCCCATTCTAAACCGTTTAACCGACGTAGTTTTATTTCTCTCTCGTTTTGGAGGAGGCTTTAGTTCAGCAATATGGCGTATAATAATAATATAATTCATTTATTCGAGTAATTCGCAGAATTCACTCAGGACCGATGAGAAGGTCATCGAGCTGGAAGAGGAATTGAGCAAAATCCGCTGGGACATTGTAGGATTATCAGAAGTGCGAAGAGAGGGCGAGGGCACGATAATCCTACGTTCTGGAAACTTGCTCTTCTACCGGGAGGGAGATCACCCGTCCCAAGGCGGTATAGGGTTTATCGTTCGAAGGTCTCTCGTAGGCAACGTGGAGAGGATCGAGAGTGTGTCGGCAAGGGTAGCATACCTTATACTCAGAATTACCAAACGGTATTCGTTGAAGGTCATACAGGTATACGCACCGACCTCGGCATACTCCGACGACGAGGTGGAGGTCTTTTACGAGGATATCTCGAAAGCCATACACGCGTCCAAAACCCACTTCACGGTGGTTATGGGAGACTTTAACGCGAAACTAGGCAAAGGGAGTGATGATGAGCTGAGAGTGGGGAAACATGGATATGGACAGAGAAACCAGAGGGGCCAGAAACTGGCTGAATTTCTGGAGAAGGAAAGCCTCTTTATGATGAATTCCTTCTTCAGAAAGCAGCCACAAAGGAAATGGACCTGGATTAGCCCCGATGGTTCAACAAAAAACGAGATAGACTTCATCTTGTCGGACAAACGACATATATTTAATGATGTCTCAGTGATCAGCCGGATTAAAACTGGGAGCGATCACCGAATAGTACGAGGCACATTAAATATCCACACAAAAGTCGAACGGTCACGCTTGATGAAGTCTACCCTCCGACCTACACCTGTCCAATACCAGAACCTCGAAAACTTTCAACTCGAACTACACAATCGCTTCGAATGTCTAGACGAGTGCGAATCTCCGAACGATATAAACAACAGGTTCGTGGAAACTGTCCACGCGGTTGGGTCGAAATTTTTCAAGGCTCACCGCGCTAATAGACCTAAAAAACTTTCTGACCAGACTCTCAAGCTTATGGAGCGGAGAAAAGAAATGACAGTACAGTCTTCAGCCGATTGGTCCGAACACAGGCAGCTAAATAGGCAGATCTCCAGGTTTGTGCGTCGCGATATTCGCCAATTTAATACGCTCCGTATTAAAGAAGCGATAGAGCGGAATCGTGGCTCAAAAGTGTTCGCACAAGATCTGTCTATCGGGCAAAGCCAAATGACTAAGCTGAAGACCGATGACGGCACTGTCATTTCATCCCAAAGTGAGATCTTGGGAGAGGTCGAAAGGTTCTATGGACAGTTATATAAAACATCCCGAAATCCTGTTGTCGGCTTGGTCCAAGATCCCAGATCCAAGCTAACTCGGCACTATACCGAAGAAATCCCGGACATTAGCTTGTGCGAGATCAGAATGGCTCTCGATCAACTAAGAAACGGTAAGGCACCGGGAGATGACGGAATTACGGCAGAGCTCCTGAAGGCAGGCGGCAAGCCGGTCTTAAAAGCCCTTCAGAAGCTATTTAATTCCGTTATCCTCGGGGGCGACGTTCCAGAGTCGTGGACCAGGAGTGTGGTGGTGCTGTTCTTCAAGAAGGGCGACAAAGCTCTTCTAAAGAACTACAGACCCATCTCACTATTGAGCCACGTCTACAAGTTGTTTTCGAGAGTCATTACCAATCGACTCACGTGCAAGCTTGATGACTTCCAGCCGCCCGAACAAGCTGGCTTCCGAAAAGGCTATAGCACCATAGACCATATCCTCACGCTTCGGCAGATTATCCAGAAGACCGAGGAGTACAATCGGCCTCTGTGTATAGCGTTTGTGGACTATGAGAAAGCCTTTGATTCAGTCGAAACTTGGGCGGTGCTGCAGTCCCTTCAGCGGTGCCAAATCGACCATCGTTATATCGAAGTGCTGAAGTGTTTGTATAGGAACGCCACAATGTCAGTCCGTATTCGGGATAAGAGTACGAAACCGATCCAGTTGCAGAAAGGCGTGAGACAGGGAGACGTCATGTCTCCGAAACTGTTCACCACTGCACTGGAAGATGTCTTCAAGCTTTTAGACTGGACCGGACTCGGCATCAACATCAATGGCGAATACATCACTCACCTTCGATTCGCAGACGATATTGTCGTCATGGCAGAATCCATGGAGGACCTGGGCACCATGCTCAACGATCTCAGCAGGGTATCCCAACTAGTGGGTTTACGAATGAACATGGACAAGACGAAAGTCATGTCAAATGCCCATGTCATTCTTGTACCGGTCCTAGTTGGCAATGCGATTCTCGAAATCGTCGATCATTATGTTTACCTTGGACAAACAGTCCAGTTAGGTAGATCCAATTTCGAGAAAGAGGTCAGCCGACGAATCCAACTCGGTTGGGCAGAGTTCGGGAAACTTAAGAAGATCTTCTCATCCAACATACCTCAGTGTTTGAAAACACAGGTCTATAACCAGTGTGTGTTGCCAGTGATGACTTACGGCACGGAAACGTGGTCCCTAAATGTAGGCCTCATAACCAGGCTCAAAGTCGCTCAGCGTGCTATGGAGCGGGCTATGCTCGGGATTTCTCTGCGAGATAGAATCCGAAATACGGAAATCCGCAGACGAACGGGTGTAACCGACATAGCACGAAGAATTAGCATGCTGAAGTGGCAATGGGCAGGCCACATCGCTCGAAGAACCGACAACCGCTGGGGAAGAAAGGTTCTAGAGTGGCGACCACGTACCGGACGACGCAGTGTGGGACGCCCCCCCACTAGGTGGACAGACGACCTAGTGAAGGTTGCTGGGCGTCGTTGGATACAGGCGGCACAGGACCGCACTCTGTGGCGTAAAATGAGGGAGGCCTACGTTCAGCAGTGGACGGCAATAGGCTGAAATGATGATGATGATGATGATGATTCGAGTAATTAAGACTCATTGTGTTAGTATACTTAAAACTATGTTACATTACATTACTAATAAAATAAAAGTATATAAGGCGAGATGATGATAATGACTCTTTAGAGATAAAGGTGTGAGACTATAAAAAAATACTACGCTGTTGATTTAGAAACAAATGCATGTCACTTCGATTATGAGACTGATTGGAATTTCCAGTTGGGAAAAAAGGGTCATTAGCTTTTCACGCGTTGTTGATGACAATAAAACGAAGCGCCTTAATTGTCTATTACGTGGAATAACAACTACGCAGGGAAATGTGATTGTGTGTATAATGTTTACGCTTTTAAATAAAAGAGTGAAACAATAATACTACTTAAGTTTAGAATAATCTTTACTATTTGAAAAATTACGATGTTTAAACATTTCAACTGCTTAATTTTTCATATCGTTCTTAAAAATAATATATTATTTCATTTATTTTCAGAGCCTTCTCTGCTACAGTACTCCTAATACGCATCCCTACATATCTGAAGAAGAACTCAAGTATTTGAACGAGACAGTCACAAGTGCCGAAACAAAAAGCGTTCGAGATCCTGTGCCTTGGAAAGCGATTGTTAGATCTGTCCCTGTGTGGGCGCTGTTATTTGCAGCTGTAAGTATTCTTAGGGATGGTAGTACATTATATAAAGACTGGAAAATTTTAGATTTAAACGTCTAATCCCTAAACAATTGCTTGTAAATATAAATAATTCTGATTGATGAATGGAAAATTTAGTTAATTAAAATTAATAATAAATTTGTTTAAACACAATCAGCTTTGTAAGGGAATTTTAAAATAGCTGAATTTAAAACATTATTCCTCAATGCAAGCAGACTTTAATGAATTCTTATTTTTTTTCGTCTCAGCTGATGTACATACTCTACTACCCTATACTTCTATTTGGCTTACTCCTTAATAGAAGACCTCGCTCCACGTCTTTATTAATTGCAAGTTTACAAGTATCTTATACTCAATGATGATTTATTTTTCAACAGAATGTAAACATGATATTAACAGCTAACTATAAATGTTATTGTTGATAAAACTAATATAAAAAATAACATTAATAAGCAATTAATGTTAATATATTATAATTAAAAATATTATAATATATTAACATTTTATATATTTGTATCTTCATTTCGTAAACTATTGTTATATATTTTTGCTTGTTAAAAACAATTGGAGTTTCAATTTTAAAGTACCTAATGAAGTACTTATCGATAGCTATCTAACATAAGTCAATGAGGATTTCTTAGAAAACAAAGCACTTTAGGCAATATCTATGAATAGCGAACTACTGTGTAGTTCGCTATTCATAGCTGCATCTTTATAATTATAATAATAATAATAAAGGTCTCTAATGTTTACGCGAGTATTACATATTTGAATTAAAACTACTTTTACGGATTCTATCGCGTTTGTATTTGATTTTTAATTGCCCGACGTTTCGAACACTTTACAGTGATCAAGGTCACGCCAGGACTGGTCCTCCGTGAATAGGAATCCGTAAGAGTAGTTTTATTTCAAAATAAAGGTCTTAAAAATATATTTTAAAAGTAATTAATGTGAAGTGAAACAAAATATTCTTTAATTACTACCTATATAAATACAAAACATATAAATTGATTGATGGCGATTGGTATAAGGTTGTGGACGCATTTATATAATTTTTAACAAGCAGAACAGAAGAAGTATTTATATTCAAGTCTTAAATATTATCACCATCACAGCCCATAAATATCCCACTGTTGGGCTCGGGCCTCCTCCGTAATGAGAGGGAAATTAACCTACTATACCGCGCTGGTCAGACGTGTTGGTATAGAGATTTGGTTCGAGATTTCCTTCTCTCGCATAGATGTTATATACGTTTTATATCCCTTAGTCGTCTCGTACGATCACCCACGGGTAAGATATGGGGTGGTGAATAGTATTGTTACTCCATTACCACACGGAATAAGTCTTAAATATATGGGGAAGTAAATATGCAGACATCATTTTTATTTTGACTCATATGCGCTCGGCTGATGGCTCGAATCTTCTCTCCACTGAGAGAGAAATTAATCTAGTATACCAATCTGGTCAGACATGATAGTATAGAGTTTTAATTCGCGTTTTTTTTTTCACTAACAAAGATGTTGAACGCTTATTATATATCACTTAGTCAATTTTTACGACAGGTAGCGAAATCATAAATTTCTTTTAAATGTACCAGGTGCCGGTTTCTACCAGCATTATCAGCGCTATTTTATAAAATAAAATAGCCAAAGCTGAGCCAATAGCCATTTTTGTTTCTCGTTAATTATTTTATACCAGAAGTTATTTTCTTTAGTTCTGTTTATTTTCATTAGTTTTTAACAAGAGCAAAATAAATGTTGTTTCTTTTTTCTTTCTTTCTTTCAAATGTATTCATACTTAGTTACCACACAGAATCCAATGCAATAATAAAAAAAATAAAACATAATAAAGTTACTATTGTGCCTTAACTATATCGTCATATAAGATTCAATATTTCTTTTTTTTTCTTTAACTAATATATATCCCACTATTGGTCAAGAGCCTCCTCCACAATGAAAGCTAATGGAATATAAAATACAAGAAAGAAAATATGCAGGAATGAAATCTAATTAATAAAACCTTGTTTACGAGCGAAATATGATAGCGATACGTAGGACTCGAACCCACAACTATTTAAAATTTGATCCAATCATAACACTTAGTAGGTCTAGTTAGATCAGTGTGGGTTGACGTATGAAAGTCATATTGTCACTCGTATTGTAATTTATGGGATATGTGTGCCATCTATTGGCCAATGTTTCCACATTGTTCCTATCTAATACTCTAATTTTTCAATTAAAATTATATTAAACGATAACATGAACCTATTATCTAAATGAATGAGATATAGCATTTACGTGCTAGGTTATTCATAAAAACTTGATTATGATGATGGCCATGAAGGTTTTTTTATAATAAATAACCTGGTTTGTTAAATGTTAAATTGCAGTAATTTAAAAAATAGTAATTAACATTAGAAATAAGTAAAAACTCTTAACAGAAGATCACCATCATCATCCTAGCTCATATATGTCCCACTGTTGGGCTGGAGCCTCCTCCATAATGAAAAGGCAATTGACCTACTATACCACGCTGGTCAGACGTATTGGTATAAAGGTTTTATTATGAGTTTTTCTTTTCTTGCATAGAGGTTATATATATTTTAAAGACACCACGCCGCACTAAAGAAATAATCTTTATATTGCGGGGGACTTCACAAACATATAATTAATGCAGACAAATTACATCCAGACTCTGAACAACACTTTATGGTTCGCACAAATTATCGTTCTGCGTGGGAATCGAGCCTATGGCATTGGCACGCCAGGTCGGTATCTTAATCATTACGCCATCTGTTCAGTCATATGCGTTTTATATTCTTTAGTCGTCTCTCACGATCAACCATGGGTAAGATACGAGATGGTGAACTGTATTCTTACTCCGTCACCACATGGATAATTATAATTTGGGATAACAGAGCATAATTTATGTAATTAATAAAACTATAATTTCAGGTTGGCCATGATTGGGGTTATTACACAATGGTAACAGATCTACCTAAATACATGACAGACGTGTTGAAGTTCAACATTGCAGCAACTGGAACACTCACAGCGATCCCGTATCTAGCTATGTGGATAAGCTCGTTTGTATTCGGATGGGTTTGTGACGTTTGTGTTAAAAGAAAATGGCATACAATCAAAACTGGCAGAATTATTCATACAACAATAGGTAATTTTATTTTATATTGCTATTCTAACCACATTAAAACTTTATTGCTTACAGTTTATTCTAAGAATGGTTTATTATTATTACTTTTTTTCTCTTTAGAATAGCTCGTATTATGTAAAGAAATCCTTGTATTGCGGGTGATTTCACTAACATACGATTAATTGACATAAACATATAATGACATATAATTGACATAGACATATACATACATTTCGATTTAGATAATTTATTTGTAGAACGCAGAAATGCTGTGTGGTAGCGGATTCGAATACTACCAACCCTTACTTTGCTCGTGGATGTCGTAAAAGACAACTAAGAGCCTTATAACGACCTGGACCAACTCCATCTGATGCCATTTAGTCAACAATTACATTCCCAAGGAGGGTTGACATCTGGCAGGCGGCCGGTCATAAAACTATTGCCAATAACTTTTACAATATGTACTATGAAAGAAGAGAACATATTGTATCAGCCCCAAGTAATTGGGATAAGAGTAGGAGAATGATGATTTGTAGAACGCAGAAATGCACGGATATTAATCCCCGGACATTCGGCACGAGAGATTTTTTATTAATTATAGTGATTACTTAGGCCAGTCTACCCTCTATGTCAGTATTAATTGAACAGATGGCCTAGTAGACTAATTGTAAGTGCGGAGTGTTATACATTTAATTCCCAAGTAAGACAGTTCTTTGTGATATCATTGTTTTATGTTTGAGTATAATTAGCATCTGTTTATTGTATGTTTGTAAGTCCATAAAGATACAAGCACATATTCCATAATACACGATGTTTTGATCTCAAAATAAAATTTTATTACAAGCGTGTGGGAGATGGGAAAAGTAAAAGCAGTAATTAACATTATTATAAAAGACATGAAGTAAAGATTCACGACAATCCATAAGGGTAGTATAATATTCGAGGGGGGGGGGGGGTACATCGGTCAAGGAGAGGGTACCCTAAGGAGGTATTCCATCGGGCCAGTCACTGACGTCGAGTTCACGCTGCTGCGGTGGTCGGTCCAATGACGAAGGCTAGGTGCCACGGGTGGGTTACGGGTGTGCGTGCTTACGCTGCTCTGTCGCCCTGGACGGAGTGGTGCGAGGAGTGCGCCGACCGTAGCCCACCCAAAAAAAATTGTATAATATAAAATAGAATAGTATAATATACTCCATACTTATGGCAACCAGTTGAGGCTAAATATAGGTGTATCCAAGCGAGTGCTGGTAGTCATTCTTCAAGTAATCACACAGTCAGTTTTTAAGGTTCTCACAGAAAAGAAGTTAATCATTGTATACTTAACCCGTCACCATATTTGAGAATTTCTCACTCACTGTGAATTCTTGTTTATTGGCAGTTACAAGACTAAAGAAATATGAAAAATTCAAATATATCATATATAAATAAATCACTTCCGCGTGGTAATGGAGTAAGAAAAAAATCATCAACCTCTATTCTACCCATGAAAGTCTTAAAAAGATGATTAAAGGATATTATATGCATATAACATCTATGCAAGACAAGGAACTCGTAATAAAACTCGTTTGATCAGCGTGGTATAGTATGGCAATTTCCCTCCAATTTAAAGGGGCTCGAGTTCAGCTGTGGGACGTTTACGAGCCAAGATGGATGTATGGATCAAGAATTAATCATAGTAAAGCTTTTAATATTGATTTGGATATATAATATTGTATGTATAGAGTATTAATCCGAAGTGAAGAAATAAGATATATTATTTCATTTATTTCTTTTCGCACTGACAACAGCAAGCACGTAATACAAATGTTACTTTTACGTGTTCTTCATAAGTTCTATATGATACATTGGTGTAATATTTGTTACAGCTGCTACCGGTCCAGCTATTTGTATTATATTGGCTTCATATGCGGGTTGTGATCGGCTAGCTGCGGTTGCTTATTTCATCGCATCTATGGCCCTCATGGGGGGCTTTTACAGTGGAATGAAGGTAATAAAACAATCTTGTTAAATACAATTTTTGTTTATTATATTGTATCTATGTTCTATTGACTACATCTGTTAGGTAGTGGCCTTACTAAAGTGTTTATAAAACCCGATTACGAAGTGAAAAATGATGTCACAAGTGGGATTCGAACCCGCGCCTATTGGGATTCCGGCCCAATCGTGCTGCCACTACACCACCGTGACTTATTATAGGACATGCAAATTTCACTTCGTATCATATTTACGTCTTAAGGTGACGGTATGCTATCTACCCGACAATGTTTACACATTGTTATAGGCTTAATACTTCAAACTTTACAGTTAGAATTGTATTAAACGATGACACAACCTTGTTATTTAAATTACTGAAATTTAGCATTTAATATGCTTTATTATTTATAAAACCCGATTACGAAGTGGCAGCACGATTGGGCCGGCATCCCAATACGTGCGGGTTCGAATCCCGCTTGTGACATCATTTTTCACTTCGTAACCGGGTTTTATAAATAATAAAGCATATTAAATGCTAAATTTCAGTAACTTACTAAAGTGTATCAAAGGTTGGTTGTTATTTAAATCCTTGTTACAAATTTTCCGGGCGAAAGCTGCCTGCTAGTATCCTAGTGAGGCGTCAGCTAGTGTTTGCCAATGCCATAAAGAATTAAGGGATGGTGAATCCTTATATTTTTAGCCAGTCATGGAGATTTTATAATTATATATAGTAGCTAATTTTGAATTTTGTAATGTGTGCTATGTGTACATCATATGTGTTCAGTTTTTGGTCATGTCAAAAGTCATTCTCATACTCTTATCACAAAATTTTTGATAGACGATTCTGAAATGTTACTTCCAAAAGTATAAAACTAATGTAGTATCGATATTATTTCTTTTTTTTTTTAAAGATAACATCTGGCACATAGAAAAAATCCACAAAAAGAAATTTCCTACCGTTAACCCTATCTAGTAATTTCGAAATATAACCAATTCAATGTCAGGGAAATGAATTAAAGTATTCCTTCCTAAAATACCACGAGGTCACGTAGCTCCCGTTCAATAAAACGTGGCACAAGTTGTATTGTTTGAGAAAACGTGCTTTCTTGCCTATCGGAGCTATACAATTATTGAATAGAAAGAAAGAAATAGTGATTGGATATTACAAGATTTTAATTAAATTGATATACTCGATAATGGATTGATATTCCAAGATAGAAGACCTATCCGCGGGTGACTGGACCGGGGAATAGCCCTTCACCCGCAGAGAGGCTGACCGCGTGAGGGCGACGCCCCGGCAGTTAGCTGGGGCGTTGACGGGGGATGGTACCCGAAAGGGTAACCCGCCGGGCTGGCCACGGAAGGCAAGGAAGCGGTACCAGTGGCCGGCCCAATGGCGATGGGGAGGGAATACGGTGGGTTATGGGGCCACGCGCTGCCCTTCCGTCGCCCCGGACGGTACGGGCGACGTGTGACCGGGCCATAGCCTACCAAAAAAAAAAAAAAAAAAAAAAAAAAAAAAAAAAAAAAAAAAAAAAGATAGAAGACCTATAAATAGAAGTACCTAATTATAAAAATTATTATTATTATTATTAAATGTTGTCTGTGACATAAGTATAATAATAATTACAATAAACTATACATTTAAAATCATCAGGAGTTTTCATCATCATCATCATTTCAGGTCATATACGTCCCACTGCTGGGCTCGAGTCTCCTCTATAAAGAGAGGGAAATTACCCTACTATACCACGCTGGTCAAACGTGTTGGTATAGGATTTTGTTCTAAATTATCCTTCTCTTGCATAGATGTTGTATGCATTTTATATTTCTTATTCGTTTCATACAATCACCCACGGGTAAGATCATGGACGGCAAGAAGGGGTGGTGGACATGGAAAATGGACAATGAAATGCAAAATTAGAAGTTTTATATAAATAAAAATATTTACTTTAACCTATTCTGTTAAGGAATCCAAAACAATGCGATGATATAAATTATTTCACATTACACTATACATATAATATTAAGATATAAAGTTTCGAAAGCATATATTTTATGTATTAGTGGCAGGGCTACACTGTTGACAGTTTTCTGTCTACAGCCTCGGGCTTGTCCGTCCTGTTAGTACCATACTCCGGTGAAAATCAATATGTGAACAGAGGCAATGTGCTGTTGCGCTTTATTTAGAGAGCGATATAGCCGGAAGCCCAATTTTATAGTTTCGTTTCGGTTGGTAGCTACTCCTGTAGCTAGCTGTACTCCTGGTATAGCAAAGGTTCATGAGTGGTAGTAATAGTTCAAGTATGCTTGCTCGTGAGGATGATGCCCTGACAGCTTTCGCCGTCGACTCCAGAGGATGCCCGTGAGGGATGACCGCCAGGTGGGCCACCTATAACCGGGACTATAGACCGGGTTCCGGTGACCCACTCACACGGCGTTGATAGATACATTACAGGGCGTGTCTATAGGGTCGCACACCATTCTTTCTATCGTCCCTGATGGAATTAACGAGATTGCTCGCTAACTATGAGCTATGCTAACTCATTGATCTCCATTAGAAATAAAAAAATAATAAATTCAGCAAGCATTTCATTGCAAAAGCCTACATCTTTACTGGATGTTTTTAGACTGATGGATGGAATAAGAAAATAGAAAGAGCGCAAAGCAAAAATAACTATAAATATAAATATTGTCTTTTCAGGTTAATGCTCTGGATTTGGCACCAAACTACGCAGGTTCTTTGACTGCAATGATTAATGGTACTTCGACAATATCTGGAATAATTACGCCGTATTTGATTGGTCTACTAACTCCAGATGTAAGTATATTAGTATAGATAAATATACCCAGGTGGTTTCACGTAGAAGTTTTCCTTAAGTGATATCGATTAGTTATTATGCACATATTTTTTATTTTCATAAATTATGTAGCATATGTTATTTTAAACACATACATACATATATCACGCCATATCCCTTGCAGGGTAGGCAAAGAGAGCAGAGTGCCAGAGAAAGCTTTCCTTGCATACTTCACTCGCTTTCTCAACATTCATAAGTCTCTTCATACACGCTCACCGGTTTCGGAGACTCTTGACTCCACCTTCCTTCAGTACTTGACCAATCTGGTTTAGGTAGGTTAGTGTCGGTTTCCCCGGTACCTACATCCTTCTATTTTCACATTGTATATCTTCTTAACCAGACGTTTGTTTGGCATCTTTTTCACATGTTCGAACCATCGGAGCATTCCCTTTCGCATCTATCTTGTTATTTTAAATCTTGCAACAAAATAATATGAGTGAATTGTAGGTTTACACCAGAAAACTTTTCTCAACAAAAAATAGACTTGGAATTATAGCATAAACCTTATCATTCTGAAAGGAAACTCACGCTAAAGGCTTCCACAATAGGACGACAGTAAAACATTTTATATTGCTATCAAAAAGCTATAACACTTAAATGTAATGTAAGATATACTAAGGAACGTTAAACAATACTGTACATAATATATTGTGGTTTGCTTATTGTATGAGAAATAATAGACATTTTTTGTAGTAGACAATTTTTGTCTGTTACCTAGAACATGCTAGATAAGCTTAAAAAGAGCCCTATAAGAATAGGTGAATAAACAATATGCGAAAGGGAATGCTTCAATGGTTCGGACATGTAGAAAGAATGCCGTACGAATGTCTGGTTAAGAAGATATACAATACGAAAGTGGAAGGATCTGCATCCTTCGGTACCTGCGTACCGGTGGAGAAGACTAACTTACCTAGACCAGATTGGTCACGTACTGAAGGAAGGTGGAGTCAAGAGTCTCCGAAACCGGCGAGCGTGTATGAAGAGAATTATGAATGTTGAGGAAGCGAGTGAAGTATGCAAGGATAGAGTTCTCTGGCACTCTGTTCGCTCTGCCTACCCTGCAAGGGATATGGCGTGATGATATGTATATGTATGTATGTAAGAATAGGTACATTTTGCACTGAGTTCATTGTCAATAATCATTTATGCTATACACTTTTTAAATAATAGAATAGATTTAGGTACTATTCTATAAAAATATTTTAACTGCATCATTGGTCTAGTAGTATATGTGTGTTACTATTTAACTAAAAAAAAAAACATTGAATTTGCTGCAGATTTTCTCGTTTTTTCTCGACGTTCAATCAGTGAAATTTTCATGAATTGTAAATAGACCAGGAAGTAATGTTACCAATCATCTCAACTCATAGATGTCCCATTGATGGGCTCGAGCCCCCTCCACACTAGGAGGTAAATTGACCTACTACATCATGTTAATCAGATGTGGTAGGGGTGTTGGTATGAGGTTTTATTTCGAGTTTTCCTTCCCTTGCACGGATGTTGTATGCATATTATTATCCTTTAGTCGTTTTATTTACGATCACTCACGGTTAAGATGCGGGTTGGTGAATAGTATTCTTACTCCGTAACCACAGGGCAAAATTTTACTAATGAGTGGTAAATTAAAAAAATCCTTGAAATAATGAATTCGTAATGAAATTTAAATAAGAATCATTAAATAGATGTAAATTTATTCATGCTAGTAAAAAATAATTATTATAAATCGCGTAACTGTCTACATAATTGTGTTTTTTAACTTTGAATGTTATATTACAAATCAAAATATCAAGAAAATTAAATTGTTCAAATATTTCAATATCTGTATTATAAATAATAGTACATATTTATTTTCAAACAACTTCCAAATTTGAACCATTCCAAACTGCTCGACCCTAAACTTGTGCTTGTTTAATAGGTGTTTAAATAATTTAATGTAGGGTATCAAGTTTTAAAACATATTGAATCATGTTTTTTAAAATGGGTTTGTGACAAATTCTGAGTAAACCGCTATTCATTTTTGATTTTACGAATGTAATAAAATACTGAAGCTCAGAACACAGAATAAATATTATATTATTCGTGTAAAGTATGTACGAGAAATTCGAAATAGAATTCTAATTACAGATTATTTATAAAAACCGAATTACGAATATATATGAGGCGTTTCACGTGAAAGCGGCCACCCGGCCCGGCCAGAATTGGTTGGGACCAAATGGGCCCTATGCGGACTCAAAATGTTCGTAATAACGTGAACTTTCGAAATCTGAGTGGTGATTTTCAAAAAAAAGATGGCCGATCCAATATGGCGCCCGGAAGTGACCACCGTCGAGGGTCATTTTCAAAATTTTTTTTGCAATATGGCTAAAACGACTAGGATCGGCTCGCCCGTGGGTACTCGGGGGTTTTCGGGGTCGCTGAACAAGAATCCGTCCTCAGATTTTCGAAATCCAAGATGGCGGACCCGGTATGGGTCACGTAACCGGCCAGATTTCTGGAATCTGGCTAAAACGACGAGGATCGGCTCGCCCGTGGGTACTCGGGGGTTTTTGGGTTTTTTAAACTATTAGGGACATTGAAGAATGCTGGAGAGTATTGAAAGAGAGTATGGTAGATACAGCGAAAGAAGTATGTGGAAGTTCAAAGAAGCATAGAAAAACAAATGGTGATGCATGGTGGGATGCGGAAGTGGCAGCTTCCGTAGAGCAAAAGAAGAAAGCGTGGCTGGACTATGTCTCTTCTTTGAATCTGAATGACAGTATGACTGAACAGAAGAAAGAAATATATCGGCAATGTAAGAATGACACCAAGGCCTTAGTGAAAGAGAAACGTGATAGAGCAAGTATGAGTGCAGAAGATAGGCTGACTAAAAACTTCGAGAGTAACACCAAACTCTTTTGGAGGGAGGTGAAAAAGTCTCGGGGTGGTTGGTCAGCCTTCAGAATGAATAAAATAAGGTCTAAAGGTGGCGACATTCTTACACAAACACAAGACGTGTTAAGCCGATGGAGTGAATATTTTGGCGATATGTATGCGGATACTACGGTTGGCGCCGGTGTCGCATGTGGTCTAGTAGATCAACATTCGGCAACGGCGTCCTCCGATGGCATCAGTACGGATGAAGTTGAATGGGCGATAAGAAGCTTGAAAAATGGTAAGGCAGCGGGCATTGATATGGTGTCTGCCGAGATGATCAAGCTTGGTGGCTCCTGTGTCCGGGAGGCGTTCCTGTTGCTCCTCAATTTATGTTGGAGCTCGGGAATGGTTCCCGGGGACTGGAATAGCGCAGTCATCGTGCCTTTGTTTAAAAACAAGGGTTCACGTTATGACTGCGCAAATTACAGAGCCATAAGCTTGACCAGTTTGGCAGCAAAAGTGTATGGTAAAATTATTGAAAGGAGAATGAGGATGGTGTCCTATGGTTTACTGTGTGAGACACAAGGAGGTTTCAGGAGTGGAAGGGGATGCATGGATCAAGTGTTCTCTCTGCGCAACATTGTGGAGAAGCGTCTGGACCTAGGTCAGAGGGTTTTCTGTAGTTTTGTGGATCTGGAGAGAGCATTTGACACGGTTGTATGAACGGAACTTTGGGACATTTTACCGAAATATGGTATTAACGGTAAACTGCTGCAGGCTGTGCAATCCAGGTACATGGGCTGTAGAGCCTGTGTGCGGCTGGATGATGGAATGTCGCCTTGGTTTGACGTCAATATCGGCGTTAAGCAGGGCTGCGTTCTATCAGCCAGGCTGTTTATCATATATCTGGATAAATGTCTCCAAAGGTTGAACGATATGAATGTGGGAGTCCAGATGGGTGACTCAGTGGTCTCTGCTCTGCTTTATGCAGATGACGCAGTCCTGCTGGCACAGTCAGCGACTGACCTGCAGACCCTAGTCTACACAATGACAGAAGATTGTAAGAAAAGGGGTCTACGCGTGAATGTGAGCAAAACCAAAATAATGGTCTTTGAAAGAGATGAAGCCAGAACAGATGTAAGAGTAACAATAGGTAATGATGTACTAGAGCAAGTGGATGAATTTGTATATCTTGGATGTGGATTTAGCCGAGATGGACGGTACACCACTGATATAGAGCGAAGAGTGAATGCGGGAAATAGAGTGAACGGAGCGTTGGGGCAACTTGTCGGCAGCCACCACCTCAGCCAGAAGGCACGTGTAGCAATACATAACGCACTGCTTGTCCCAACATTACTGTATGGAAGCGAGAGTTGGGTATGCAGAAAAGAGTATGAAAGTAAAATTAATGCGGTCGAAATGCGATCTCTTCGGAAAATCTGTGGAGTTACGCTGACCGACCGCATTCGTAACGACGACGTAAGAGAGCGAGTAGGTATGAAAGAGAGTATTGGTGTAAAGATGCGAAAGGGAATGCTCCGATGGTTCGGACATGTGGAAAGAATGCCGAACGAACGTCTGGTTAAGAAGATATACAATGCGAAAGTGGAAGGATGTAGGTACCGAGGGAGACCAAGACTAACCTACCTAGACCAGATCGGTCAGGTACTGAAGGAAGGTGGAGTCAAGAGTCTCCGAAACCGGCGAGCGTGTATGAAGAGAATTATGAATGTTGAGGAAGCGAGTGAAGTATGCAGAGATAGAGTTCTCTGGCACTCTGTTCTCTCTGCCTACCCTGCAAGGGATATGGCGTGATGATATGTATGTATGTAAACTATTAGGGAGATGTAGTATCCTACTCTCTTAAAAAAAGAAAACAACAACATTAAAAGCAAATATTACAGAATTTAGTTTAATAAATTTAAATCGTTTATATAATTCTTGATTTTTTGTGCTTTATTTAATTTTGTCGAGTTTTGATAGAACATAGACAAAATCCATTTTAATTTAAAAATGTTTCTTGCCTTAAAGTGTGTAAAATTTACAATTAAAAGAAATTGCAATTAAATTTATTTTACTTAAATTAAATAATTAAATTTAATTAACTCACCACATATCCAGGTTTTTATAAATAATCAAGCATAGGTTTTTATAAATAATCAAGCATATTAAATAATAAACTTCAATATTTCTAAGGACATACTAAAATTTTTCAATACGACATATTTTTTTTGTATTTATACAATCATGTACTTTTTTTGTTATAGTCAACATTGGTCCAATGGCGAACAGCGTTCTGGGTGTGCTTCGCAATGCTTGTAGGCACCAACGTAGTATACATTTTCTGGGCGGATGGCAAGCAACAATGGTGGGATGATGTTCGGCAATACGGTTACCCAGAAAGTTGGAAGCACGGTCAACTGAAGATGGCAAATCAAGACAAAGAGAAAAATAAAGAAAAAGAAGCGAGAGACTCTAATAAGTTATAGGGTTTTATTTATAAGTGATAATTACTAAAACTTTATGATATCAAAGAACTTGTTCGGACAATGTTAAATCTAAAAAGGATCACAAAATGAAACAAAGAGAAGTCTTAGATAAGTCTTGTGCATATTGGCATTAAAATGTAAAATGTGTACTCGCATTAAGGAATGAATCTTTGTGTCGTGTGGTACTTTACAAACATACAATAAACGGACAGGAATGATTCTTCAAGAAGAATCATTTGTGGCAGGCACATGGAATTTTCTCTCGAAATGGGAGCTTACTACTTAGACCACAAGACCATCTGTGTAATTATAATATTATGAATGTAGATTATTATGACATTTTATGCAAAATAAGACCGAGAATTTTTAAGAGATAAATTTACTTTAATCAAGGAAAGAGTATGCCTCGCATTTCTTAGATTCTTACAGACATCACAATAAAATTAATCAAGCACTTTTTACTGTTTAATAATACATTTTTATTAATTAAAATTTTCTTAATAAGAAATTTTAATGAAGAATCAATATTTTTTACCATTATAAGATGAGAAGAACCGTATTAACATAGCTTTGTATCTAATATGTGTTAATAAATTGGTTACTTTGAAACAGACGATTTATTTTGTATATGGAAAGAATTTAAAGGTTTTAATTACCATTATTAAGATAATTGAGAACTGCTCCCATAATTTTATCATAAAATGAATAGGTCGTCAGGGTCAAATGTTTTTTTTTTTTTTTTTTTTTTTTTTATTGCTTATGGCGGCAAACGAGCAGACAGCACACCTGATGGTAAGTGTCACTGCCGCCCATGGACCATTGCCAATGGTATAGCTAGGCCGCTGCCTACCAATACAACCCTGAACCCACCCCAGTTAGGCTTCCGGCTCTCTCACTCACCGAACGAAGCGCAATAGCACATTGCTATTACTCAGACGTCGATCTTCTGCGAGAGTGTGGTACTACCCCGGACGGACCGGCCCGCGGCTGTAGACAGAGAACTGTCCACAGCGTGGTCCTACCACAATAAAAATGTCTTTTATTATTGTATTTCAACAGTTGTAGATTTAATAATACTCTAAACAATATATCTTTTCAAATATTCATAACTGTGACCAATCATTGTAAATAATGATATTTTTGGATTATAAAAAATATTTAAGTATATTAAAGACGTCTATTACTATTATAATATTCATGAAAAATAAGATCGAAAACATAGTACTATAACATATTTACGATTTATTCAGGACTTCCACTTAATAAAATTGAAATAGGTATTTTAAATTGCTATAACTTGTAATAAGCTGATCGTTAATATTAGAACACCAGTGAGAACTTAGGGAACTCTGATCATTCACTGTTTTATTTATACAGGGTGTCCCAAAATTCAACGATAAGCTGGCACCAGCAGGTGGACCTACATATGACTACTCGAGAACAGAAAAGAAAAAAATTCTACCTTGATTATTTTTTTCATTACGACAAAAAAACCAAAATCTTTAAAAATGAACATCCTTTATTATATTATTAAGTGCTATTGCTACAGTTTTACAAGTAATTCTGTGATTTTTTTTGTATTGGCAAGGTAAGTAGCACTACTATCGATCACAACCATTAAAAATTCCAGAATATCTATAGTTTTTACACAAAAATCAATCAAAACTATGTTTTTTTCATAAATTATGTAAGATTTTGACTTTCAGCTCACTTTCACTCATCATAGTGAAAAAAAAAAGTATGGACGCTACTGTGGCAAATAGTATTAAAAATTGGCGCATCTAACTACAATTCTAAAATGGTATAACATTCTAGACAAACTAGCCACAAAAATATACTTAGGTGTACTATTTCAAAATAACAACCATATTTCGAAAATTGTTAGTGCTGATAGTAATCACTTTTACTATGTAGCCAAAATGTTTTTGTAGCAAGTTCTCAGAATTTTAATGAGACATGTGCGTAGTCCATAAGTCCATAAAATAAGTTAGACAGAGATAGAGAGATTATACGTTAGAGGGAGATAGATAGATGCTAATTGTTTAGTAACATTAATGCAGGTGGAGAAGTAATTAATGTCCTCAGCAGCACAGCAAGTCAGTATGCTCTACTTCTTTGTTTACTGCACACCGTTCTGTTTTAATTAAAGTGGCTCTGGTACTGACGACTTTTGGATTGAATTAAGTGACCTGGAAATTGACCTGACTTGGCATTATTTTAGACTGTGATTTTGTGTTTTTTTTAAAGAAGTTTTGCCTTATTTTCAAGTGTTTAGCATTCATCATGCCGCTACCATACACAGCGTTAGAATACGCTAATATGCACCTAATTTATGGAGAATGCCGATGCAATGCCAACGCTGCTAGCAGATTGTATCGAGCAAGGTACCCTAATCTTCAAAGGTATCCGGATTATCGCGTATTTATTAACGTGTATCAAGCTTTTTCGGAGGGTCGTATACCATCTGACAGGCGAAACGCTGGAAAACCTAGATCGGAACACGATGAAGAAGTTCTCAATGAAATAGAAAACGATTCAACTACCTCTGTACGTGCTGTACAAGCAGCAACGGGAATCCCAAAAAGTACTGCACATAGAATTTTAAAACGTCACGTCGTCGTGATGAAACAACCTGCAAGAGAGATGGATATTTAAATCTTCACAATCTTCATAGCTGGAACAATGAAAATCTGCTCCTGGTGAGAGAAGACAATCCCAATACCAATTTAAGGTTAACCTATGGACTGGCATAATAAATGGCAAAGTGATAGGGCCCTTTGAGTTACAAGGAAACATAGATGGCAATAGTTATTTAAACTTCTTACAAAATGAGTTGCCAGGATTATTAGAAGATGTGCCCTTAAGTGATTTGCAAACCATGTGGTTTCTAAACGATGGTTGCCCAGCTCACTATGCCCGTCCTGTGCGAGAGTACTTAGACCAAGAGTACCCAGGGCGTTGGATCGGGCGACTTGGTCCTATCTTGTGGCCACCCCGTTCACCCGATCTAAATCCCCTGGACTTTTTCTATTGGGGTTGTCTAAAGGACAGAGTCTGCACAAAACCGATTGCAACCTTGGACGAGCTTCGCCATAAAATAATTCAGACTGTGGATCTACGGACTACGCACATGTCTCATTCAAATTCTGGGAACTTGCTACAAAAACATTTTGGCTACTTAGTAAAAGTGATTACTATCAACACTAACAATTTTCGAAATATGGTTGTTATTTTGAAATAGTACACCTAAGTATATTTTTGTGGCTAGTTTGCCTTGAATGTTATACCATTTTAGAATTGTAGTTAGTTGCGCCAATTTTTAATACTATTTGCCACAGTAGTGTCCATACTTTTTTTTTTCACTATGATGAGTGAAAGTGAGCTGAAAGTCAAAATCTTACATAATTTATGAAAAAAACATAGTTTTGATTGATTTTTGTGTAAAAACTATAGATATTCTGGAATTTTTAATGGTTGTGATCGATAGTAGTGCTACTTACCTTGCCAATACAAAAAAAAATCACAGAATTACTTGTAAAACTGTAGCAATAGCACTTAATAATATAATAAAGGATGTCCATTTTTAAAGATTTTGGTTTTTTTGTCGTAATGAAAAAAAAAATCAAGGTAGAATTTTTTTCTTTTCTGTTCTCGAGTAGTCATATGTAGGTCCACCTGCTGGTGCCAGCTTATCGTTGAATTTTGGGACACCCTGTATATAAAATTAGCTGCATTTTTACTACCTGTAACATAATCAGACTGAAATTTGTTACTATTTTGGTATGCAAGTCTATTGCAGGTGTGCTATAGACGTTTTCAATTAAGAGTAGGTTGGTAATTTATTTGAATTAAAACTATTTTACGGATTCTATCGCGTACGACGATAGAATCCGTAAAAATAGTTTTATTAACCGTCTTATTTTTAAATATGTAATACTCCCGTAAAAATTATCATTGTCTTTGAAATAAAATACTAATTTATATATTTATCTTGAGTCATTAGTACATCAGTATATTTTATGACTTACCAATATTAAAAAAATCAAAATAATGACGGCTTCAGATAAATCTAATCTAATTTTAAATACTGTTGTAAGGGAAATATTTTAAGAGGGATACTGGAATAATAGAGAAAAGATGACTTAAATAATTTTGCTGATGGTTTCTTCAACTAATTACCTACCTTAAGGTTTATATTTAATACTTATTAATTATTTTTGTTATACCTAATTATCCGACCTAAAAATTTAATTACTAATTAATAATATATATATATATATTGCTTGAATTTTAGTAACTTAAATTGATATAATAAGGTACTAAATATATGTATATAACATTAGATATTAGAAAACAATATTATTCTGTGCAGTGTGATATTACCGATAATTACCTATCTTTATTAATTTTTCATTTAATGAAATATTATTACTATATTTAAATAAATTATAATATGGCTTAATAATAAGCATATAAAATATAATTAATACTTATTGAATTTTGATTATTGGTTATAATTAATTTTTAATATGTATTTTTAATTCAATGTGTTTTGATTGCAAATGCTGATTTCTCCGTCGACAATCGTATTATTATTTGATAAAATACAAAAGTAGAAGCTTATGATTGCCTATGATTTATTCATACAAAAGTGTTTTTTATTTGTTCAAGTTATATTTTGCTTAATATAATCGTAATCGTTATTAATTTAAAAGAAATGGTAGATAACATATTTCACCACAACGATTTGTAAATGTGCCATTTTATTATAATTTTTGTAGTACATATATGTAAAATCTGGTTAGTTGTCTGCAACAGAAAAACTTTTAGAATGTCTTACTAGAATTGAAAATACACTTAATTTAGTAAATCTTTGCTATTTAGAAATATAAAGACTTTAGCCTTGTGAATTCAGCAATCTAATCAGAGTAACAGTCACGATTTCTAAAACGATTAATTTCTTGTAATATAAATCTTATGTTTCCCAATTAAAATATATATTTTTTTTAGTTTAAAAGTTAAGTTATAATTATTTATTATTATTAGTATTACTATAATAATTTGTATTACAGTAACTAATTAATTAACGTAGTCTTTACACAAAAACAACACAATACAAAATTAGCTAAATAAATTAATAAATTACAATAAAAGAATTAAAATTATCATTTATATCTTAAGATAAATGTATTTCAATAAAATAGATCATTATGCATATTTGGGAGTTCATTTTTAAAAATAGACAACTAGCTCATTATTTTCAATTTAATATTTACTTCAATTTTAATATGAAATGTTTCATAATAAAAATATCATATTTAATCAAAGCACGATTGAATTTGAGGTTTAAAATACTAACTAATTTTATAGATTAGGCAGCTTCAAGATTTCATAAACTAATAATTATATATTTGTTCTTCTTCTTCTTTTTGTGTATTGGCAATCAGCTACTTAAATGAGCCATTGTTGCCAGTGTCGAGTTATAATTATCTTCAAGTTTTTATTGTCTTCAGATTAGTCATTGTCCGTCAGTAAGTCAAATTGTCACCATCAACAGTGCTATGGTCACACTGTTAATGGTATCTGTGGGAATTTTGATGGAAAACGAAAACGTTGTAAAGCACTTTTATATGATATTCACTACATCTCAGCAGTTCAGTCACATCACATTACATAAAATACCATAAAAAAATATCTAATATAACACGTTAAAACACTAAAATATCGAATATAATACAATAGCACCACATGACGTTTTAGATTCCCGCCAAAAGTCCCAATATATATTTGTTTATATTAAAATTGCACGCCATTTTTTTTTCATGGAATTTATGGCTTGGTTACTAAGCCCTTTAAGTCAAATCTTTGTTCATAAATTAATTTCATTTTAAAGTCATCGTCCGTTAGTAAGTCAAATCGTCAATAGGGTCATGGCACACTCACATGGTACACATCTTTTTGGAATTTTAGTTGAAAACGAAAACGTGTGTTAACTCTAATATATCATATTCACTACACCTAAATACTTTCTGCATATTAGATTACATAAAATGCCATCAAAATTACTTAACCTAACGCATTAAAACACTAAGATATTGAATATAATATAAGAGTACCACATGACAATTTTCCTTTTCCGCTAAAATTCCTGTACGCCATTTTGTACAAATGAATACAAACAATATCATCTACTAATATTTTTATTATATCCTAACAAAAATAAATTAGAAGCTTTAGAGTAATTTTAAAATGTAAATATATGAATAGATTCCTGAATATTGCAATATATTCAATGTTATATTGCTGACTATAATAAATGTGATAGTATATAATGTTTAGATACCCAGTAGCCGTTCAAATCGGTATAATAAAATATACGTTTAGAATACTAACTAAAAGTATATACACTTATGTATGTAACCTATGTTACCTAGTTTAAATAAAGGTGGTATATACTATTTTATAGTTTTATTATGGTTTTGAATGAGTGAAATGATGATGGAACTGGGCAATGCTAGGTTGGATTTTGATTCCAAACAACAATGAAAGAAAATCAATTTTATGAAAGTATCCTACATATTATCTTATCGTGATCGTAAGATACGACTAAGGGATTCAAAAGGCATTTAAAATCTATGCAAGAGAAGGTAAGCTCGAAACAAAACCCTATACCAACACGTCTGACCAGCGTGGTATAGTAGGTCAATTTCTCTCTCATTACGAAGGAGGCTCGAGCCCAACAGTGGGACATATTATGAGCTGAGAAGATGTTCCTACATCTATGTTTTCTAATTTATTTATTATGTATACACCCTTTTTTTTTTTTTTTTTATTGGTGGGCTATGGGTGCGTCTCGCCCCGCCAAATCGGTCCGGGGTGACGGAGAAGGCGGCGCGTGATCCCATAGACCCACCGTAAAATCCTCTCTCTTCGCCGTGCGAGCGGACCACCGGTACCCGATCTTTGTCTTCGGTGGTCCGCTCGGCGGTTTACCCTCGCGGGTTCCTCTCGTCGACGCCCCGACAGATTTCGCCGTCGGGGCGTCGCCCTCACGCGGTGGCCTCGCGTCGGGTGACCGGACAATTCCCCGGTCCGATCACCCGAGGCCTGGGTTAGGGCGGCATCAGGCGCAGGTATTCGCGCCTGCGCCGCCCCGGCCGCTGGCGGCGGCCCGGGTCGCGGGAGTCCTCCCTGACTCGTTCCGCCGCCTCCTTCTGCGAGATGACAGCCTCGCAGAAGGCGGCGACCGCGTCCCAATTCCTGACGCTGTCGACCATCGCCCTTGCGACAGCCGGCAGCGACAGGTCGGCACCGATAATAGCGACGAGGTCGCGGCGCTGCCCGTCCCAGCCCGAGCATTCCTCGAGCGTATGTTGCGCCGTGTCCTCGTCACTACTGCAATGATGGCAGCCCGGAGTCCACTCCCTGTACACGACCGTGTGCAGGTATTTCCCGAAGCACCCGTGCCCCGTCAACACCTGCACCAGTCGGAAGGCGAGGACCCCGTGCCGCCGCTCCATCCATTTCATCAATACGGGCCGGAAGGCTTCGACGGTCACGATACCGTGTCTAGGCCTCTCCAGCCGCGTAACCCAACGGGCGATGACGTCTCGGCGGGCGTCCTCGCGCCAGGTGGCTATCTCGCTCAACGATGGGGAGCCACCCTCCTCGCGCACTGAGGTAACCCGCCGGTAGAGGTCGGAGAGCATCTCCGCCTCTAGGTCCCACGGGGGTGTCCCGGCCAATAGGCACGCCGCCTCTGTCGACACCGTGCGGTACCCGCGAATGGCTCTGACCGCCATGGCTCGCTGTGGCCTCCACAGAACCGCCCTGAGCTGGGCGTTCAGAGCCCTCGCCCACACGGGTGCGCCGTACATGGCCATCGAGCGGATGACCCCCGCATACAGCCGTCGGCCCTCGAAACTGGGTCCGCCCACATTCGGCATGAGCCGAGAAAGGGCGGACGCCGCGCCGACCAGCCGGGGAGCAATCTGTCGGAAATGCTCCCGGAACCACCATCGCCCGTCGAGCACCAGACCCAAGTACTTCATATGGGCCTGGATGTTGATCTGGATGGAGTTGACGACTAGCGAGGCGCCGGTTGGCAGCCTTACGCGTGGCCCATGGAATAATAGGGCCGCCGTCTTATTTAAGGCCACCCTGAGCCCCAGCGCCTCGATTCGCCTGACCATCTCCTCGGTGCCGAGAGTGGCCAGGCTCGCCGCCTCTTCGAGTGTCCTGCCCCGGGCTGTGACGAGCGTGTCGTCAGCATAGCACACCAAGCTCAGCCCGGGGGGGAGACTCCCTCTCAACGCCCAGTCATACCCGATGTCCCACAGAGTCGGCCCCAGAACCGACCCCTGTGGAACACCGCACGACATGGGCGTCCGCACAATGTCCCCTGCGGGACCCGCGCAGAGGATACTGCGCCCCTCCAAATAGTCTGCCACCAGCCGCCTGAGGTACAGGGGCACTCCATGGAACCGGAGCGCCTCCTTGATGCAGCTGAATGGCAGACTATTGAATGCGTTGGCGATGTCCAGCGACACCGCCAACAGCACTCCCTTGCCGGCGACAGCCTCCGCGGCCGTCTGCCTCAGGCGTAGCAGGGCCCCGATGGTCGAACGCCCCCTCCTAAACCCATATTGAGCGTCCGACAGATCGGGCCCCACCTCCTCCAAGTGTCGGACGATGCGGGCAGCGAGGACACGCTCCAGCAACTTACCCACATCGTCGAGAAGCACGATGGGCCTGTAGGCCGACGGCAAATCCGGGGGCCGTCCCGGCTTTGGCAGGAGAACCAACCTCCCCTCCTTCCAGCACTCAGGGAACCGTCCAGACGTCAGACAGGCGTTGTACAGTTGCCTGAGGCGAGGCTCGAAGTGCTCGAGGAGCGACGTCAACACCCGGACTGGTATTCCGTCCGGGCCGGGGGCCGTGGTGGCGGAGCGAATCCGCGCCACTGCCGCCCCCACTTCCGACTCCGTCACGGGTGGAACACTCTCGTCGTCGGCCTCCCGGTCTTGATCTGGCGAAGCCATGACCGGGGGCGTGTGTCCCGACTGCCGTGGAAATAGCTCCTCGATCACCCTACAAAGGAAGTCGGGCTGGAGGGTCTCGGTGAGGGGGGGGCCCTGCGCGCGAAGCTTGTTCAGCGACGCGCGATACGGGCGACCCCAGGGGTCACGGTCGAGACCGTCCAACATCTCCTGCCAACTCGCATCCTTGGCGGCTCGGATGGCCAGCCGAAAGGCAGTACGCGCACTGCGGTACGCCTCGTACAGCTGGCCCTCCCGCTCAGCGTCGCGGTGACGCCGCCGGCTGCGGGTGTAGGACCTTCGGGCACTGATACACGCCGCGCGAAGGTCCGCCAGTCTTGGGGACCACCAGTAGACCCCCTGCCTCGGAGGTAGACGCCGCACCCTGGGCATGGCCGCATCGCAGATCTGCGTTAACGCACTGCGGATGCGGACAGCCTCAGCGTCTACTCCGTCCGCTGGGGGCGGTGAGGACAGCCACGTGTGAACGATGGCCGCCTCCGCCAGTAGGTCCCTATCAAGACGACCCACAGCCCACCGCGGAAACGCGGGAGCTCCGTCCGCCCTGTGACCCCTACCGGGTTCCTGGGGGGAGACCTCCATCCGGATGTACCGGTGGTCCGACAGGGTCTCCGCCTCCTCCAGGACACTCTAGTTCCTCACCCGTGGCGCGACAGCGGGGCTAGCGAACGACAAGTCCACTATCGACCCGCCCTGCTGCCGCACACACGTGTTCACTGAGCCCCTGTTAACAACACAGAGGCCCAGTGAAGCCGCCCACTCAACGACCGCCCGTCCGCGGTCGTCCGTCATAGGGGACCCCCACGCCGTGGATTTGGCGTTGAAGTCCCCCAGGACCAGGACGAGGCCCGGTGCCAGTCGCCGTATCGAAGCCTCCAAGGTGGTGAGGGAGGCCCTGAAATCGTCCATTCTCCTGTTAGGGGAGAGGTAAACGCTGTAGAGTGTGACCCCTCCCCATTCCGCAGCGACAAATTCTTCGCCCCTATCCAAAAGGGATAAGGACGGGAAGTGCCGCTGCGTTGAGACGACGATTGCCGCAGTTCCGTTTCGGCTGACCACCCAATTGGGGCGATCAGGCACGACGTACGGTTCCGCGACTACGGCTGCACCAATCGACCACTCCGCCATGGATTGCAGGAGGAGATCCTGCGCTCCGGCGGAGTGGTTGGTGTTGGCCTGCAGGAGGTGAATGGAATCTGCAGCCATTAGTGGGCCGTATCCATCACCTCCGCCTCGCCAGTGGGCGATCGGGCCGCGCTAGGAGCGGGAGCGGCCGTGGTCGAAAGGCCGCCCCGCCCCTTTGGGGCCGAAGCAGGAGGTCTGCACGCCCCAGAACCCATGCGGTGCTTGGCGGGCTTATTGCCCGCCGCACACGCGGGGCAGTGGGGCGGGGCGGCGCAAGATGCCGCCACGTGCCCGGTCTGACCGCAGCGGAAACACAATCCGCCGCAGTCGAAGCAATTGGTGCACGTCGGTCGAGTGTGTCCGACCGCCATGCACTTATAGCACCTCGCAGGCCGGTGCTCAAGCACGGTTACCCGCGCCGAGCTCCAGCCCACGAGGAGCCTGCCTGAGCCGGCCAGTTGCCTGACCGACTCCACCGGGCACTGCGCCCAGGCAGCACCTACGCCACCCGGACCGGGACGAATGGCACCGACTCGGACGGTGTCTATGGGACACCCGGTTTTCGAGGCAATAGCCTCCCGGATGTCTTCCACCGTCACGGAGTCGTCCAGACCCGAAATGCGCATTTCGGCGCACTTGACAGGCCTGGCGATCCTGATGCCACCCTCCTCGGCGAACAGACCTCGCAGCTTCTCAGCTACGCTGTCAGCCGTCTTGGCGCCCTCGGCCCCTGGGAACTCGAGGATTCGAGCCCCCGTCCGGGCCTTGCGGGTCCTGGCTTCGACGCCTCCAATATCGGAGACGTCTAGCTCCCGCCGGGCCTTCCTCAAGACGGCCTCGTAGCTGAGGCCCTTCTCGGCCGCCTCAGGCAGCACAGTGATCACCACTGCGGCTGTCTTTGGCAGCTTGAGCCCCTTGCGCGACCTCTTCTTCTTGTCGCCAGCTCCTGCCTTGGGAGCGGAGACCTCAGCGGCGCGCTTGGCCTCCGCTCTCCTTCTTTGGCCGCGACTCCTTCTATCGCGCTCGGCCACCTGCCAACCCTCTTCGGGTACGGCAGTCGTGCCAGACGCGGAAGGCCTTGTCGCAGCCTCGCTGGTCGTCGCCGGCGGTTTCGTTGCGGGCGGCTTCAGCGGTCCGGCAGGAGCCAGCGCCGTCTTCCTCCTCAGGGCAGGTCCCTTCGGAGCGGGGCCGAGGCCTTTGGGCTTAGGCCCGGCCGCGGCCGCAGCGTAGCTCCCCACGCGGCCACCCTGACAAGGCAGCGGGGCGGGGGCTGGTGCCGTATGTGGCCGCTTATCTGCGGCAAGAGGCGGCCGGACACGTGGTTCTGGAGGCAGCCTTGCCTCCAGAACGGCGAAGCGCGCATCGACAATTTTGCCCACTGCGTCGATTATCGCGCGCAGGGACTCATCCGGCAATCCCCCCACCGCAGGCAGCGGGGTTGGCAGCGGGGTTGGCATCGGGGTCGGCAGCGGGGTCGGCGCCTCCGGTTGAGCCTCCACCGGGGCCCGCTCCGAGACGCATGGCGACTTCTTCGCCGCGGCGCGAGTCGTCCTCCTCGCTACCGGGACAGGTGTCGGCTCGGTGGCCGTGACGGCTTCAGCCGGCGATGTGCCCTCCGCAGTGGGGGGCGTCCTCCTCGCCGCAGGGACGGGTTTCACCGCGGCAGCCGGCGGCTTTGGCGCAGGCGGTAGGAGCTGCGCCATCTGGGCCCGCAGGTCGGCCATGTCTTTGGCCAACATGCGGTTTACCTGACGCAGCGACTCCAGCTCGGACCCCAACTGGCGGTTCAGGTCCCGCAGGCCTGAGACCTCGCCACTAAGGCGGGCATTTTCAGCCTGCAGGTCCAGGGGGGCCGTCGCTCGCAGCAGGCGCCGCCTCACGCCGAGGAGTCACTGACCTTCTTCCTGCTACTGCGGCCCCTCGCCCCCTGCGAGAAGCCGGCACCTTCGGTGGAGGCATGATGGTCCCGCTCCCCTCGGAGTCGGCGCCCGAGCTGCCTCCCTTGCTCAGGGGGCGCTTTCGCACCTGCGAGGGGAGGGCCTCCTCCCTGGTCTTCTCAGCCGCCGCCACAGGACGCGGCGACGACTTAGCGGGGGCTTTAGCGTCCGACCCGCTATCTCCTCTGGACGGCCCTGCGGATATACCGCCCTCGTCCATCTTAGCGGCAGATCTGCTGCCCTCATCCACGGACGGCTCTGCGACGTCACTGTCGCCCTCATCCGTAGACGGCTCTGCAGCATTTCTGCCACCGTCCTCCTTTTCAGCGGCGGCAGCCTCTCTCCGCGCACGCCGCTCCTCCATCCTCCTCTTGTAGCTGGAAGCCTGCCCCCGGCTCTTCCTGGGCGACTTCCGCTTCACTTTTTGGGCCTCCACGATTTGTGCCGGGCCCTTGGCGGACGCCTCAAGTCCTGAGGACGAGGCGTCGTTGTCAGTTTTTCTTTGGCTTGACAAGGCCGTGGTGTGAGAATCACACAGATCGTCGGTGAAAAAGGTTTTTTTTAAGTTGGTATCCATATGATTCCCACGAGTAGGGGAGATACACTACGTCAACCCGGGCAGAGATCCCTTTACCCGGGCAAGCCTACATTTACCAACCAGGGGGGCAGCCGGTGCCCTGGCTGGAGCGTGCTAACGACAGAACAACCCATCTGCCATGCATCTTCTCGCCGCACGCCAGAACTTAAGATTCTGGGTGATTTCCGAGTCCGAATGTTACTTCGAACTCTTTATAGAGGTTGTCTTCCTCGCGGTCCGGGCGGTTAAGCCAAGACCCTCGCTCCTGAAACTAAGACAAGCAAAGAATCAGGTTTACGATGTGTGGGCGGTGGCAAGTGCCTGCCCAGCCCTCAAATGAATGAGTGACTGAGCCCGTCCCGATATTTCGCGTCCTATAACCTCTACTACGACTGTAGTAGAGTAAGGAGCGAAATCGCGCAGATATTCGCTACGGACGACAGTACAACAGAAGAACTGGGGACCGCCGCCCGCACCCAGGGTACACCGCGTGGAGGTTTCTGGGATAGTACCCCTATTATGTATACACCCTGGGAGAGCACTTACATATTATCAGTTTTAACATTTTAAATTTATTCAATAAACTACCACGAGATCGGAAAGTAACTGTTACTGATAAGATACGGTAAGAAACGCAGCGGGTTTATCTATTATTATTATTCCTTTACTGAATTCCATAAAAAATAGTACAACATGTTTGCTGAGAATTAGCTGCAGTGTGATGCCCTTTGAATCCGATATAATATAAAATTAAGACGGTTTCAAATGGACTCATTGAAATACAATGTACCTACTATAATTTAAGAAAAAAATTTAGCGCGCAAACATTGTAAAAATTTTGAAATTCCGTTAGTCCAAAGTTGCCATAGTTGCAACATTAGCGCAATGTAATTAAATTTATCAATATTTTTTATGACCACAATATGTTTTTTTTGTTATTTACAATTCTTACACATAATAATCTTATTATGTGATTTGATTTCAATTAATAGGCTTTTATTTTTATACTTGGGAATTAATAAGTTTAGCACTAATAGTTTATTAGCTGTTTTGTAGCGGCTACGAATATTACCAACCCTTACCTCGCTCTTGGATGTCGTAAAAGACGACTAAGAGTCTTATAACGACCTAGGCCAACTCTATCTGATGCCGTTTTGTCAACAATTACATTCCCAAGGAGGGTTGACGTCTAGCAGGCGGGCGGTCATAAAACTATTGTCAATAACTTTTACGATATGTAATATGAAATAAGAGTACATATTGTATCCACCCCAAGTAATTGAGATAAGAGTAGGAGAATGATGAGCACTAATAATTTATGATATAAGCATTACAATTTGGGTAGTATAAAATACTATAAGATAATATAGGTAGCTATAAGATAGACGTTAATAGGCTTATTCACAGGGAGTGAATAGAGCGTGTGGCATTATAAGTTGTATAATATGTAATCACAGTTACAGCAGCAGTATGTTACGGCGCTTTCCTTCCCCTGAGTATCGTAAGAATCAATTTAGGTATGTACGTAAAATATAAAAGCGACTGCAAGAGCAAGATAACTCGAAATAAAACCCTATCTTACCGCGTCGAGTCCACGTGGAATAGTAAATCGAATTTTGCAGACTATGAAAAATGCTTCTGCTCCGTAGGACGTACATAGGCTGCTAAGTAATAATTAACAATTAGAAAGATGGTAGACGACGACGTAATAGAGCGAGTAGGTATGAAAGAGAGTATTGGTGTAAAAATGTGAAAGGGAATGCTCCGATGGTTCGGCCATGTGGAAGGAATGCCGAACGAACGTCTGGTTCAGAAGATATACAATGCGGGAGGGATGTAGGTACCGAGGGAGACCGAGACTAACCTACCTAGACCAGATAGGTCACGTACTGAAGGAAGGTGGAGTCAAGAGTCTCCAAAACCGGCGACCGTGTATGAAGAGAATTGTGAATGTTGAGGAAGCGAGTGAAGTATGCAAGGATAGAGTTCTCTGGCACTCTGTTCTCTCTGCCTACCCTGCAAGGGATATGACGTGATGATATGTATGTATGTATGAAGAAAGATGGTTAAGGTAGATAAATATCATAGACTATAAAATAATTATTGTAGATAAATATCATAGACTATAAAATAATTATTCTTATTATTGGCCTATTGTAGATAAATATCATAGACTATAATATATTTATTGTAGATAAATATCATAGACTATAAAATAAAATTATTTTTATTATTTAGTTCATAATTTATTTGATATACATATACTATTGTAGCATTTCGTATTGTTTGGTTATTGTCTTACTCCTTGATATTAATATTCACAGAAATATTAAAAGTCTAATTACATATGTCTTAATTTAAAAAATAAAAAAACATTATGAAATTTCTCTTTAATTTATTTTTGAATACTAATGAAAAAAAAATGGAAGATGATTTTATAATAAAATTTCAATAGCATTTACATATGGTATGATTAACGATTTAAAATTACATATGTCATCAACTCTTTCTTTCGCCTAGGAATTATAAAAGCAGGCTGATAGATTACTATGGGAATAACAAACTTATAATATCAATTACGATTGTCAATCTGTTTGCTAAGTCTGCTGAATCGTCAATCTGCCTGTTAAGTCTGCTGAATATGGGATTAAACCCCCCTTGTGAGAAAAACTATGTCCATTCCCATGCGGACGACATGGGTAGACGCTCTTATTTTAAATACTTGGGGTTGACGCAATATATACTCTGAATATAACAAAGGTTCTGGTAACAGTTTTATTACATGTCTACCTGACATTAACCCTCCATGGAAATAGAATTGTAGACCATACAGCATCAGATAGAGTTGGCCCAGGTTAATATAAAGTTCTTAGTAGCCTTTTACAATAAACACGAGCAATAGAAAGGTTGGTAGTATTCATAGCTACCACTACCACACAGCGAATGGAAGTAAGCGGCAGCAGGAGGACGCCGAAAGACCGATGAATAGACCGATAGATGGATACATTCATTTTATTTTAACACCTCAAACTATTCAACATAAAACAAGAATAAATGATTGCTAAGTACATATTTGTAGGCGTTTATTATATTTAAATTTATTTACATAAAACAACGACCAAATATTGACCAATTTTAGAAAACCAGTTTCAAACTATTTAAACAGAGTCAATACTCATTAACGTAGGTGAGGTGATAAAAAAAATCATATCAGGTACGATTATTATACAACGATATAAAAATATCGGAATGCAAAACGTTTATAATTTAATTTTATAATTTATACTTTGATGATTTATTACTAATTAAGCAATTAAAATTTGTAATATACTAACTTGCGCCGACTTGATAACATTCGCCAAGTAAAAAATTATAATATGATAGTTTAATCAAATAATATTAAATTCTTTGTATTGCAGATGGATTAAAGTAATTTATAATACAAGTATGTTACGAACCGCTACAGAAATTTAGGTATCAAAAAATTCATTTTAAAGTAGATAACACACTCTAATAGTGATATCACGCTGTGGATAGTTCTCTGTCTACAGCCGTGTGCAGGTGCGTCCGAGGTAGTACCACACTCTCGCAGAAGATCGACGTCTGAGTAATGGCAATATGCTATTGCGCTTTGTTCGGTGAGCGAGAGAGCCGGAAGCCCAACTGGGTTTGGGATTTGCATTGGTAGGCCTAGCTATATCCTTGATATTGCAAAGGTCCATGGGCGGCAGTGACAATTACCATCAAGTATGCTGTCTACTCATTTGCCATCTTAAGCAATAAAAAAAGAACTCTCAAAGAAGAGATACTATATATAAAAAATCTCAGCAACGCGCCTGGCTGGTGTGATTGAGAAGAACATTGCCTTACAGAAATATATATTTCTGGGTTACATACATATTCAGTAGAAGTGTCAATATCATAATGTCAATATATAAAATACAATAAAAAGAATCGATATCACTTGTAGATATCGCAGTAAGGTTGTTCTGTTGGAAGTTTTTTTTGTTTACAGCCGCGTTACAGAAAATCGACCAGTGTCAATGTGTTGTTACGATTCGTTCGGTGAGCGATAGAGCCAGAAGTCGAACTATCTGGGTGGGTTTGGATTGGTATGCAATGGCCTAGCTATACCATTGGTATTAAAAAGTTCGCATTCGGAACGACGACGTAAGAGAGCGAGTAGGTATGAAAGAGAGTATTGGTGTAAAGATGCGAAAGGGAATGCTCCGATGGTTCGGACATGTGGAAAGAATGCCGAACGAACGTCTGGTTAAGAAGATGTACAATGCGAAAATGGAAGGATGTAGGTACCGAGGCAGACCGAGACTCACCTACCTAGACCAGATTGGTCACGTGCTGAAAGAAGGTGGAGTCAAGAGTCTCCGAAACCGGCGAGCGTGTATGAAGAGAATTATGAATGTTGAAGAAGTGAGTGAAGTATGCAAGGATAGAGTTCTCTGGCACTCTGTTCTCTCTGCCTACCCTGCAAGGGATATGGCGTGATAATATGTATGTATTAAAAAGTTTCATGAGCGCCAGTAACACTTACCAGCAGGTTTTCAGTGGCCCGCCCGGCAGTTTACAGTCGAGGGTATCCTCTCGAGACGATGCTAACGTCCTCACGCGGTATGCCCTCGCGCCAGGCGACCAGACTAATCCCCGGTCCAGTCATCAGCTGCCTCGGCTAGGGCGGCTAAAGAGCTCTCTCCGGCGGGGAATCGAATCTCGGTCTCCCGCATGACAGGCGGGGATACTTACCACTATACTACCAAAGATCCCTCTACTTAACTAGAACATTCTCTATAATAGAAGGAAAATTACCCTACTATATCATACTGACCAGACGGATAATCATCATCATCATCACAGCCCATATATGTCCCACTGTTGGGTTCCTCCTACGTAATGGGAGGGAAATTATCCACGCTGGTCAGACGTGTTGGTATAAGGTTTTGTTTCGAGTCTTTCTTCTCTTACATAGATGTTATAAGCGTTTTAAATCCCTTAGTCGTCTCTTACGATCCCCCACGCGTAAGATAGGAGGTGGTGAATTGTATTCTTACTCCGTCACCACACAGATAATGTTAGGTTTATATTAGACTAGCAGACCCGGCCACGCGTTGCTGTTAAGGTAACCTCAGTAATACGTGGTGGTTATGCTAATAACTTGTAGCTTATATGAAACGTTTCTACGTTTAACATTGCGCCATCTATTAAATGCTTACTCAATCCAGTCAACAGATACCGCCATCGGTTAGAATCGTTTGGAGATAACAAATAATTGTGACTGTCAAATAATAGACAAATAATTTGCAGTAAAATAATATTGTGACTATAAATTGAGATGGAAGCTATCCTATCTTTTAAGTTGGATCAAACTACATATAATATGCAAATTTCATTAAAATCGGTTAAGTACTTTAAGAGTGCATGGCGGTCAAACAACGTGACGTGTAATTTATATATATTCAGATTGTTCCTATTATAACTCATCCTCTTTGTTTCAATTTTTGCATACATGTTGATTAAAAACTGGCTAAACAGCGAAGGAAAATATAGCAGATGTTCTTATACTCCTTTACTAATCATTATAGGGTAAAATAAAAAGTTGCAGTAGATATAATTTTATAAAGCGGTGTTTGTGGTTTTAGTATCGCAATGGCTATATCCTAGCCTAATTCAAAATACCATGGCTTAGAATTACAATATTCTACTTAGAAAATTACCATCCAATCATTTCAAATTTCAAAGTCTACGTTCATATGAGGCCGTGTCCTAAAAGTACATGACCTCTCTAAAGCTTAGAAACCTATAAACACTGTACTAATATAGTGCGGTGACATTAGAGACATTTCAATTTTAAAAAGTATTTGCATTGTACCAAAAGTTTATGCGACATTAACCTTTTTAGAGTTCCACACCCAAAAGATAAAACAGGACCCTATTACTCCGCTGTCCGTCCGTTGTTTCGCCTGTCTGTCACCAGGTTGCTCTCATGAACCGTGATAGTTGGACAGTTGAAATTTTCACAGATGATGAATTTATTTTGCCGCTACAACGATAAATACTAAAAATCAATAAAATAAATATTTAAGGGGCTCCCGCACAACAAAGGTAATCTTTTTGCTCGTTTTTGATCATATTGATAACAAAAATAGGTAGACATTTGAAATATTCACAGAATATTTAGTAATATATTCACTTTCGAAATAAATAATTAAATAAAAAAAAAACAAATAGAGAATTTAAGCTCCCATACAACAAACATGATTATTTTGCCATTTATAGATAATGGTACGGAACCCTTCGTGCGCGACTCCGAGTCGCTCTTAGCCTGTTTTTTGAATATAATCGAATTGAGTTTTCAAAGTTGTGTCAAAATAAAATGTCTTTTAAATCAAAATCACTAAGAAGTATTAATATCAATTTTAAAGCAAATCACCCCTAAAATAACTTTCCACCCCTTTTTAACCCAGTTAGGATATAAATCTCAATATAATATGAATCACATCTTTCATCAATTCTGTTAAAGAATGTTTATGCAAAATTTGAAATAGATTGGACCACGGAATCACGTTGTCCCATATAAACTTTGCCCTGCTTTTTCACCCCCTTAGGGATATAAGTTCGTAAAATCCGTTCTTAGCTGACCTCTACTCGGCGAAACAAATATGCGTACCAAATTTGAGGTTTGTAGGCCTTATGGTTCCAGAGATATCGTGATGAGTCAATACATAGGTGGAAATCTCTTATATATATATATATATATATATATATATATATATATATATATATATATATATATATATATATATATATATATATATATATATATATATATATATATATATATATATATATATATATATATATATATATATATATAGATGGGTAATCTTAGATTTTATTTCATTATTTCATTTTTTTTTGTATATAGTTTATATGTATCTTACACTCTTTAGTCACTTTTACTTTATTCACGGGCACCCTGCCAGTAGGTTTAAGGCGTAATGAATCGTATTTGTATTCTATCACCACACGGAAGTAAGTACTCGAAGTACTGGCGATATTTACCACGTTTGAATCAAGTTTTCTGTGTATTATACAGTACTTAAATATATAACATGTACTATATCAATGTCCAAATCACTCAATAGTGATGTAACAAAGACAAACATGACCCACTTATGTCTATCGCCCACTTAATTCTATACGATTGTGTTGCGATACATTACATATGCTATTAAGTGGGAAGCTTTATATAAAGCTATGATTTGCAAGACTGATATAATCAAACAATAACTTCATTAATATTCTTTATGTATATGCTTCATTTTAATTTATAATAATCTTTTCTTCTTTTTTTTAAATTATAAGCACCACCCTTTTTTTTTTTTTTTATTGGTGGACTATGGATTCGTCTCGCCCCGCCAAATCGGTCCGGGGTGACGGAAAGGCGGCGCGTGACCCCATAGACCCACCATAAAACTCCTCTCTCTTCGCCGTGCGAGCGGACCACCGGTACCCGATCTTTGTCTTCGGTGGTCAGATTATAAGCACCACCCTGCACTAATGAAATAATCCTTGTATTGCGGGAGACTTTATAAACATGCAATTAACGCAGACAGATTACACCCAGACTCAGAACAACATTTGTGGATCACCCACCCAACATTTGTGGATTTGCGGCAAAGTATTGTCCTGCTTGGGAATCGTACCCATGGCACTGAAGGTCGGTATCTTAAAAATCATCATCTTGCTGCTATTCCAGTTACTTAAGCTCGATTCGAGTTCAGAGACGTCAATGGTCTTGGAAATGTAATTGCTGACCATAGACATCAGACAGAGTTGGTTCAGGTCAATTAAAATCTAATAGTCGTCTTTTACGATATCCACGAGCAATATATTATTCATAACCATCTAGCATATAGCAGCTTCATCTTAATTAACATTGTAATTATTGAAATACAAACAGGTTTTTAAAAGAATATTACTATAAGTTACTTGATTAGAATTTATATCATAATATGTTGCCAAGCAATAGACCTCAAGTACGTCAGCTTATGACGTAAGCCTAAACAGTAAAAGCAATATCGAATAAGAAAATAGTCTTGTGCATATAAATTAGTCCGACGCCTTCTATAGAGCCACATTCCTAAGCGCCTGTGTAAAGTCGTAGAGGATTTAATGTATAGACAATAATGCTAGCATTAGATATTCAATTATTAAACATGTATTATTATTACATAATGATAAAATTATTCAAATCAAAGTCAAAGAAGGTTAAAATGGACATTAAATATACAATATTAAAAGTGAACCTAAAAAAATAGAAGGGAAAATTACTTGATCCCTTTTAATTACAGATTATATGACTATGGGATAATAAACAAAATTGTACATATATAGTATACTTACAATATAAGTATAAGAGAATGTTTCAAAGTGGCGCCAATGACGGATAAGTTAAGGAGTGAACGTTTGACCTGGTATGGAATGTGATGAGACGCGATGAAAGTAATGTTTCGAGAAATGTTTTAAGTTTGAATGTTGAAGGCTCTAGGGGTAAAAGGAGACCAAAGAAAAGATGGATGGACTGCGTGAAGCATGATATGAATAAACAGGGAGTGACTACAGATATACAGTATACATAAGATGATGTCTGATAGAGCTGTATGGAAAAAGAGAACATATTGCGTCGACCCCAAGTAGTTGGGATAAGAGCAAGAGAATGATGAGTATACTTACAATGACATAAATTGTTACATAGATCTTGTAGTTAGTGGTAAATATATTTCTCCATGAGGTGATTTGGATTGACCGGACCGAGGAGTGGTCTGGTCGCCCGGAGCGAGGCCATACCGCGTGAGGACGATGGCCTAACTGCGGCAGCTGTCAGCTTATCCACTCGAGGGAATACCCGTGAGGGTAGACCGCCGGGTGGGCCACCGACGAAAAAATCGGGTACCGGTGGCCTACTCGCACGCCGTTCTTTCTGTCGCCCCGGACGGAATTAATGCGATGTGCCCACACGATAGGCTACTGCCAAAAAAGGAGCGATTTGGAAAAATAGAAATTAGGTTTTTCTTATTGGCATGTAGAAAATAACAATCTGTATTGATGCGTAAGATGAGGCGTTGACTTTGTGTTACCAGAATTCTTAATTAGGCCGGCTACAACAACGTAATAGGTACGTAGTAGAGCTTTAAATAAGTATAATAAATAGTTTACGCAGATATTGAACCAGGCTGGGTATAATATAGTTTTCTATTCACTCACATTTCTTAGACGCAATAACTGCTCTATATTGTCTGTTCTATACATAAGTTATGCATATTTTATTCGACCTAATAGCATTCTATATTTATGTTTAAATGTATAAGAATGACATGAGAGAGGTCTCGGTTTCAATATATGGTGACCTTCTTTAAACAATTATCTGAACGTTTTTATATAAATACTAGCAAACACGGCCACGTGTTGCTGTGGCTAAGGTAGCCTCAGTAACACGTGGTGGTTATGCTAATAAATTGTAGTTTATATAAAACTTTTGTACGTTTAACATAGCCTCATCTATTAAATACTTACTCAATCCAGTCAACAGATACCACCATCTGTTAGAATCGTTTGGAGATAACAGATAATTGTGACTGTCAAATAATAGACACATAATTTGCAATAAAATATTATTGCGACTATAAATTGAAATGGAAGCTATTCTATCTTTTAAGTTGGATCAAACTACACATGCTGTGCAAATTTGATTAAAATCGGTTAAGTACTTTAGGAGTCCATCGCGGACAAATAACGTGACGCGTAATTGATATATATTAAGATGATATTATTAATACCAAAGATATTTATTTTAATAAAATAAATAAATTTGTCTAGTCGTTATTATACCATTATTAATGGTAGCGGTATACTTTTGACAATTTTCTGTCAACAGCCGCGGATCGCTTCGTCTGAAGTAGTGCTAAACTTTCGCAGTAATTCGACGTCTGAGCAGTGATAATGTGCTATGGTCAGTGAGCGAAAGAGCCGGATGCCCAACTTTCTGGGTGTGATTGCGAGTGGTGGGTTCTAGAGAAGACTGAAACTCGCGATGGTAAAGTCTTGGTTGGGACATTGACCGTGAGGTGTCAACATGGTGTACAGGGAGACCCAGTGGTAATGATCACCGTCGGCCTCCTGCCGGTCAACAGAGGACCAAAACCCTTGATTATCCTCGGAGGCCATCTCGTCAACTAGTAAAAATCCCGTCATATATTCGTCGCGCCGAAATGGTAAATTGGTGTGGATCTCGATGGCGATATCTTTTTTCTTGAATGTAAGTCATAAATGGCACTATTAAATTTCACATACCGAATACTTACTTCCATATATATAATAAAATATTCCTACCACATCCTCGTGAGAATTTGATAATTAATGTTTTATTTTATTTTAATTTTGTTAAAGTTAGTTGCATAGGTCCTTTTATAGTGACTACTGAGACTTCTAAGTCTTTAGATGTAAAGACATTGTATTCTCAGTAGGTACTATCATCTCAATAGTTATCATCATCCCAACTCAAACTCGAGCCCAACAGTGGGACATTGTACCACCATTCATTTAACATGACATGAGACATTGTAACCTCCTCCATAATGAGAAGGAAATAGACCTACTATATCACAATGGTCAGACGTGTTGTGTTGGTACTATGGCTTTGTTCCGTGTTTACCTTCTCTTGCATATATGTTATATTTTTATTCCCTTAGTCGTTTCTGATGATCACCCACAGGTAAGATTAGAGGTGATGAAATATATTCTTACTCCGTAAAGGACACCACACGGAAAATCATTTAATACTTTAATTAATCGCAAGATTTATAAATCATTTATTATATTCTATGGGCATATAAAAGAAATTAAACATCGATATTTTAATCTAAATTGAAATAAAATTTAATATGTATTTTCGGATTTTACGATTTTAATAAAAATACATTTAGCAGTACATTATACAACTATTGCTATGTATTTAAAATACAAATTATCTATTGATATACGTTAATAATGCATTGTACGTACCATCGACTGTCAGATTGTACGTTTAGAATTATAAGTGAGCATTTAGCCTTGTCGTTAATGAATTATGCAAATCCACTTTATTATAAGCATCAATGAATACATTGTAATCTATATAAATAGTATTAGTATTATAATTTATAGAATATTATTTATAAATGTGTTTGAATGCTAAGGAAACTTCAATTCATACTACAGTTAGTAATAAATTAATTATATTATTTCGACCAACTGTAACATTTTCATTCTTGGTATAATTTTTATTTAACACTAGCCTCTGCCCGCGGCTTCGCCTGCGTAAAAGGTTACTTTCCTAAAGTTTTTATCCCCTATTTTTATTTTACCCCTTAAGGGTAATTTTTTTTACGAAAATTTAATCTCATATTTATTTATATCTAATCAATAGTCTATAAATAAGTTTGAAGGTTCTGCCTTTAAAAATGGCGTTTAAAATTAATTCCTTACAACTTTTTATCCCCTTTTACAATCCTTTTTTGCATTAAAAAGTATCCTATGTCCTTTATCAGGCTCTAGAATATGTGTGTACCAAATTTCATTTAGATTGGTTCAGTAGGTTTGGCGTGAAAGAGCGACAGACAGACAGAGATACTTTCGCATTTATAATATTAAAGGTAAGGATTGATTAAAGTTTAAGAATGCTTTGAAAATTATAGTTTATTTACATCACCTTGATTTTTAAGAAAGTACGCTATTTTCTATCAGCTAGCCGAATTAAATAATAAGCTGAGTAGGCTTAATAATATGTATCCGGCAGTGTTACTCGCTGGGCGGTCTATTAAAATCGAAATCTCGCATTGAATAAAAGGTCTGCCCTTTATTCAGCATGAGATTTTAATGAGAGGTTATACAGCTATTGAGTGCTCTATCTCACCATGATTTGACATTAAATAGTTAAATGGGATTCAGATTGAATATAACGTGTAAAATCAGACAAAACATAACTTCCTCACATTTTCTATATTTCAATTTATGTGTAAGTAATCAATTAAAGCTACGTTTTCAACATCATATTAATTCATAAATGTCTAACTACTGAGCTTGAAGCTTCTCTACAATAGAAGGGTAAATAATCTACTATAGCACGCTCAACAGACGGATTGTTATAGGGCTTCATTTCGAGTTTTCCATCTCTTGAAAGCTCAGTTATAATTAAACTACTATTTAATTTTTACAGTCCATATTTGATCCGTTGCTAGATACGAACCTTTTCCGTATTTTATCACTTGGCTTACATTAACACCAATGTGTTAATACAGTCAATACTGAATGGTTAAACAATATTATCGTTGTTTTGAATGAACAAAACCGGCTTCCATCATTTAGCAGTCTTATTATGATTACGAGAAAAGAATGGGTAAGAAGATAAAATATCTTCTTATGTTATTCTTCTTCTTATATTCATATCACGCTACCACATGTTACGATAATATGTTGTTAATATAAAGTAAATATACAAATGCATAGTTTTATATTTGCTTATTGTTGCAATCTTGTTTAGACTTGAGATTTGAGTATATTAAATACTCAATAACATCTTATCGCACTTAATTGACAACTGCCAACTTAGTAGCTTGCCCAATTGCCCATGCCCGTTAATATATAAAAATAACGTTTCCTCTATGTTTGAAGTTTCTTTTTGTCTCGTTGAGGGAGCTCACCACCTGGCGCGTCGACGTCCTCCGAGACGTCATTGCCCGTTGGACAGTCCGGCTGGAGAGGCCTCGGTTCGGTGTGCGGACCGTGGAGGCCTTCCGGCCGGTGCTGATGCAGTGGTTAGAACGGCAGCACGGGGTGCTTTCCTTCCGACTGGTGCAGGTTTTGACGGGGCATGGGTGCTTCGCCAAATACCTGCACACGGACGTCCAGAGGGTGAGTACACCGTCCTGCCACCACTGTGGTTGCGTCGAGAATACGGCGCAGCATACGCTCGAGGCTTGTGCCGCTTGGGCAGTGCAGCGCCGTGAATTCGTCGCAGTCATCGGTGCCGACCATCGCCAGGGCGATTCTCGACAGCGTCAGGAACTGGGACGCGGTCGCAACCTTCTACGAGGCAGTAGTCTCGCGGAAGGAGGCGGCGGAGCGCGTGCGCGAGGAATGTCTTCTCGGCGACGCGAGCCACCACCGGCGACTGGGGCGGCGCAGGCGCGATTACCTGCGCCTGATGCCGCCCTAGCCGAGGCCGCGGGTGACTGGACCCGGGGATTAGTCCGTCACCCGCCGAGAGGCTGACCGCGTGAGGAAAGACCGACGTCCTCCCTCTTGACGTCGGTCAAGGAGAGGGTACCCTCAGGGGGTATTCCGTCGGGCTGGCCACTGACGTCAAGTTCACGCTGCTCCAGTGGTCGGTGCAACGACGAAGGCTAGGTTCACGGGTGGATTACGGGTGTGCGTGCTTACGCCCCTCAGTCGCCCTGGACGGAGTGGTGCGAGGAGTGCGCCGACCGTAGCCCACCCCAAAAATAAAAAAAAATGTTTGAAGTTTACAATCAAGGTATGAAACTTTATCATCAATTCTCCTCAGCATACCAAGGTAATAAAGCATATATAAGTGCAGAATGAAAGTTAAAATTGTAGCAGAATTCATTGAAAGTAGTCCAGTATTTTTTCATGATGAAGTAAAGAAATATTAGACAAAGTTAAATATTTGACATTGCATCTAAATTAAATTCAGAATTGAATAGATACAATAATTCAATCTCTTACTTAGGTAACAATCTGACAATAAATTCTGTTTCGCTGTCCTAACAACAGATAAAATGATTGATTGTGTTGATCAAAGCCGCTATCATTGGAACCGTATCAATAAGGCTGTGATAATGAATCACTCGTACTAACACAAATATTGACTGACATTGTATACAATAACAAGCAAATATTTATCTATATTTTTTAGAATTTCAGAGTTTATCTATGCAAATAATTTAAGTTCAGTTGTCAACAAAAACAATTCTGAAAACTTTTGTTTGTCTCTCTATTTGTTTGTTCTGGGTAATTCCGAAACTGATAAATGGGTTTTGACGAGATTTTTAGGGACCAATTATATTTTAAAGAATAATATAAGCTATTATTATTCGTAAGAAAAATAGTTTGCATATAAGCAAAAAAATAAATAAAATTCACGCAATTTTAACTAATTTATATTCAAACATGGAAATAATAACTACTTGAATTCAACGCTTAATTCCAATGTTCTCAAATATAGTATATATATATATATATATATATATATATATATATATATATATATATATATATATATATATATATACATATTTGCAATGATACATTATCGCGGTATATTACGAAGGAAGGTTTGCGAAAAGCTAATGTTTCATATTTTCTGGTCCGTGTATTGCTTTACCTTTTTATTTTATTTTTATGGCCATGATCTGGCCGTGGCCCTCCCAAACCATTTAGCCATTTACACATATATGGATCAAATTTATAGTTGATCAAATTTAAATAAGCTTGCTACCAAGTGACGTTGGGTAGACTGTTTTGAATCCTATTATACATTCATCCCTTCATCTTATGCAAGGCCACCCTTTTATTTTTTTTGGATGGTTAAGGTCCGCTCACACTCCATCCAAAGTGCCTGGGGCAGCGGAAGGGACACTTCAATGCCACCCTAAGTCATTTTACCCTAAGTAATTTTCAAACAAGCCCTTAATAATTCCGCCTTTTCTTTTTTCCTCAAGTATCATAAGAATTGTAAAATAATAGAACTTACATAGGTTGCAAATAAAGAAAAGAAAACCTTTTTCCGGTAAATGCTCTACCTCATATGAAAGTATTTTTTTGATATATGAATACCAATATTTGATATATTGTTATTCATAAGTAGGTATGGCGTATTTAATCCAACGAAAAAAACTGTGACTTATGACAGCATTAATGTTTTTTTCTACGATTAATTTTTCTTCTATAAACACAACAGAGATATAATTTTACATACTGAAAGTGTATTTTTAATTTTAAAGTTATTTTAGGATGGTTTCAATTTTTGGTGCCGGAAAGAGTAAACCGCCGGGCGGGTAACTGGATTCAAGAAATTCTGTTTGCTCACTCAATTGACGGAGAGGATTAATATAGAAGATTATGAGGCTCTATGTCACCTACATCGGATGACCAGAACCAGCAATTCAAAAATTTTGCATCGATTTTAAATACCTGTTAGCTGCCTGCTCATTTCATAGACTATAAATCAATCTCCATATTTTTTATGCCAGAACAGTAGTGTAGATGTGAATGACAATATTTGGTACATAGTACATAGATAATTTATTGTTTTATAGAATTATATTTAACTAAATGACAACTAACTATATCTATACCGTCAACTGCCCTGACTTTACACGAATTTTTCATATTTCTTACTTTAACGTAAAATAAAATAAAAAGTATGCTCGATTTTAAAGTTATGTATACATTTTATAGTAGGAAAAGTTCGAAACCTCTGTATTTTTTATTTACTTTACTTAATTTTAATATGTAAGTAGTAGTACATGTCTCTGACTTTGCCTAGTGCATTTACTCCGAAATATACAATTATATTTTTATTCTGGCACAATCAAAAATTTAGTTTAATGTCAAGACAATGCATTCCAATTTGAATAATATGTTTTGGAGGTATTTTGGTAAGTAAAAGTACTTAGGCTGGACATAATTTTATGCAATCTACAAACATTGATAAAGAATCTGTAGGGTTGTGTCGTTAGTAACATAAAAAAATTAAACATAATAATAAATTTTCTCTTTTATTAAAAAAAAAGAGCTAAAATTATTAATAAAAATCAGTCTCTTCCGAAAAAAAAAATTTGGTCAATAGGTAAATAAAATAATCTTTAAATTGAGATTATAATGTAATATAATTAAATCAATAATTTTTCATAAATTTTATATAGATAGGTATATCTAAGTTATCAGTTCGACATCACAACTTTATATACGATCAAAATAAAACGTGCAGCAACTATCTAATTATTTCGCTTATCGCACATATTTGACCAAACAGTAAATCACGTTTAACTAAACAGTTGGGTAGATCCAATTTCGAGAAAGAACTCAACCGACAATTCCAACTCGGTTGGGTAACGTTTGGGAAACAAGGAAACTTAAGAGGCTCTTCTCGTCCAACATACCTCAGTGTCTAAGAACATAGGTCTAGAACCAATGATGATCTACGGCATGGAAACGTGGTCCCTAAATATAAGCCTCATAACCAAGCTCAAAGTCACTCAACGTGCTATGGAGCGGACTATGCTCGGGATTTCTCAAGAAGAACCGATAACTGCTGAGGAAGAAAGGTTCTCGAGTGGCAACCAGGTATCAAAAGCATAGTACACCTTCAAAAGTCTATCTTAAAACTGTTTAGAGTTATCGCGTAACATATATATAAAAGACTTTCATTTTCTAAAGTCGGCAAATGAAAAAGGTGTCAACCCTTTTTTTTTTTTTATTTTTTTTTTATTTTTTTATTGGTAGGCTATGGGTGCGTCTCGCCCCGCCGAATCGGTCCGGGGTGACGGAGAAGGCGGCGCGTGACCCCATAGACCCACCGTAAAATCCTCTCTCTTCGCCGTGCGAGCGGACCACCGGTACCCGATCTTTGTCTTCGGTGGTCCGCGCGGCGGTTTACCCTCGCGGGTTTCTCTCGTCGGCGCCCCGACAGATTTCGCCGTCGGGGCGTCGCCCTCACGCGGTGGCCTCGCGTCGGGTGACCGGACAATTCCCCGGTCCGATCACCCGAGGCCTGGGTTAGGGCGGCATCAGGCGCAGGTATTCGCGCCTGCGCCGCCCCGGCCGCTGGCGGCGGCCCGGGTCGCGGGAGTCCTCCCTGACTCGTTCCGCCGCCTCCTTCCGCGAGATGACAGCCTCGCAGAAGGCGGCGACCGCGTCCCAATTCCTGACGCTGTCGACCATCGCCCTCGCGACAGCCGGCAGCGCCAGGTCGGCACCGATAATAGCGACGAGGTCACGGCGCTGCCCGTCCCAGCCCGAGCATTCCTTGAGCGTATGTTGCGCCGTGTCCTCGCCACTACTGCAATGATGGCAGCCTGGAGTCCACTCCCTGTACACGACTGTGTGCAGGTATTTCCCGAAGCACCCGTGCCCCGTCAACACCTGCACCAGTCGGAAGGTGAGGACCCCGTGCCGCCGCTCCATCCATTTCATCAATACGGGCCGAAAGGCCTCGACGGTCACGATACCGTGTCTAGGCCTCTCCAGCCGCGTAACCCAACGGGCGATGACGTCTCGGCGGGCGTCCTCGCGCCAGGTGGCTATCTCGCTCAACGATGGGGAGCCATCCTCCTCGCGCACTGAGGTAACCCGCCAGTAGAGGTCGGAAAGCATCTCCGCCTCTAGGTCCCACGGGGGTGTCCCGGCCAATAGGCACGCCGCCTCTGTCGACACCGTGCGGTACCCGCGAATGGCTCTGACCGCCATGGCTCTCTGTGGCCTCCACAGAACCGCCCTGAGCTGGGCGTTCAGAGCCCTCGCCCACACGGGTGCGCCGTACATGGCCATCGAGCGGATGACCCCCGCATACAGCCGTCGGCCCTCGAAACTGGGTGCGCCCACATTCGGCATGAGCCGAGAAAGGGCGGACGCCGCGCCGACCAGCCGGGGAGCAATCTGTCGGAAATACTCCCGGAACCACCATCGCCCGTCGAGCACCAGACCTAAGTACTTCATATGGGCCTGGATGTTGATCTGGATGGAGTTGACGACTAACGAGGCGCCGGTTGGCAGCCTTACGCGTGGCCCATGGAATAATAAAAAGGTGTCAACCCTAGCCCAGGCAAAGTCACACTAACTTATTCAAAAAAATTGCCTGACTTTGCCTATTTTAATATTTCTCGCTAAATACAGTGTTTTCCCCGTCAATAACAATGACACACGTTTAAGTTATTAACACTTTATAGAATAAGTTCAACACAAGTTAGAAATATAGTTATTTGTAGGACTTATATGAAAAGTTCTTTCGAAACTAATATTAACCAACTTGTCGCACTTCAGTTTGAAACACAACAGTCAAAAATTATGAATGTTACCAATATATTGTCACCAATTTGGTGTTGCCAGATAACAATTCTATAAACTGACAAATGTCACATTTACAAAATAATTAAATTAAATAAGATGTTACCATTTCTTTATTTTAGGCAAACACAGGACGCAAGGCAAAATCAGGACGGTAGCAGTTGACGGTATTCATATACTAATTGTATATGATGAATGCGAAATTGGAAGGATTTAGTTACCGAGAAAGACCGAGACTAACCTACCTAGACCAGATAGGTGACGCACTGAAGAAAGGTGGAGTCAAGAGTCTCCGAAACCGGCGAGCGTATATGAAGAGAATTATGAATGTTGAGGAAGCGAGTGAAGTATGCAAGGATAGAGTTCTCTGGCACTCTGTTCTTTCTGCCTACTCTGCAAGGGATATGGCGTGATGATACGTATGTATGTATAATTGTATATGATCGTAAATCATTTGCGTCCTTTTTTATTTTGGCGGCAGAAGAAAAAGCAACCCATAATGGTAAATGGGAATTGTGCTTATGGACCTGAACAATACCGAGAGTACAGCTATGTTGTTACCTATTTTAAAAATTTGGACAACTGGCTCTTGACTAATTGAAACTCACTTAATTTAACACAGTAAAAATTGTTACTATTTACATGCCAAATTTCTGCAAGATTGTGGTACTATCCCGGATTAACCAGCTCATTCATGTCTGCAGATATGAAATTATCAGAAAAAAAAACCCAAAGAATAAAATGTGGTCCTACCAGTAATAGTATGTAGTACCTAGTTATTTACTATTCATATAATGATTGATTCCTCTCGTGTGGTGACAGCGTATGATTACAATTCATCACCCCCTGTCTTATCCGTGGGTGATCGTAAGAGACGACTAAGGGATATAAAATGCATATAACATCTATGCAAGAGAAGGAAAACTCTAAACAAAACCCTATACCAACATGTCTGACCAGCGTGGTATAGTAGGTCAATTTCCCTCCCATTATAGAGGAGGCTTGAGCCAAACAGTGGGACATCTAGGAGCTGAGATAATGATAATAAATGATTGATAATTAATAAAGTATATTAAGCACCACTTACATTTATACAGTTTGGGTGCACAAGACATTAATGCAGTTGGTGCTTCACACCATGCATGTTTGGAGTTATAAAATCTGACAAGAACACATCCATAGTCACAATAGTAATACAATTTGTGCTCTGCTATGATTATCTGTACTGTACCAAATATTCACATCTCATCATTAGCATCTCAGTTCCTATACGTTCCACAGCTGGGCTCGAGTCTTCTCGACCAGGTTTTATTATGAGTTTTCTTTCTCTTGCGTGGATGTTATATGCATATTATATCACTTAGTCATCTTTTAAGATACCCACGAGCAAGACAGACTATGGTGAATTATTCTCTTACTCCGTCATCAAATGGAAAGGGTATAATATCTATAAATATATAAGAGATTTCGACCTATGTATTGACTCATCATGATATCTCTGGAACCATAAGGCCTCCAGATTTAAAATTTGGTAGAAATATTTCTTCCGCCGAGTAAAGGTCAGCTAAGAACGGATTTTACAAAATTCTACCCGCAATGTTTTGCTGGGTTGCAAAAATCACATTTTTTAAATATAGCTCCTACAGATTTGAATTTCAGTGAACATACTTGTGTTACAGCACAGAGGTAAACTAAGAATAGTTTTTTAAAAATTACACCCCTAATAGGGATTGCTTAGGTGTTAACCCAAGAAAGCCATATTTTTCAATACTGCCTCTACAGACTTGTAATTCGGTGTGGACTTTCTTTCTACCCTATAAAGGTCAGATGAAGTAGGATTTTAGAAAAACCTTCTCCGAAAGGAATAGTATGTCGCGAAAGTAAACTACACAACTGAACTGACGTAACCGAAGCAAAGCGAGGGCGGATCGCTAGTAGTATTATATACTGCACGGATAGCGTAATAGTTAAGATTTCGTGGATTCGATTTCCACGCAGGCAAATACTATGTGAGTTTCATAAATTTTCATTTCATATTATTTTGAGTCTGGCTGTAATTATGTATGGTAAATATATAGTATTATACAGATGCTTAAAACTTGTAACTAGTATACTTTATAGCTTAATACTACATTACTTTTTAATGACAAGTATAACGTTAAATCACAGTTGTTAAAAATAACATTATCTTTATTATAAATCTTATTAACATATTATTCAAATATATTTTAATTACAGCACAAATTTATTGTGCGCAGTTATTTATATGACTATGGTAGTTATTTATCTGATCCTTTACTTTTTTTTTAACTCAAACTCAAACATCAGTGAACTGAGTAACTTGTAAAAAGCTATATAAAATTGTGCCTGCCAAAAACAGGTTCTTGTTAATTACAAATATGCCCTTTGAAGCGTTATGAAATCTTATGATTCCTTTGAAACTGAAGGTTTTTACTAGTGACGTCTGATCTCATGAATTATTAATTCTCCTAGCAAAGGATAGCTTTATAGGTAATAAATTTCTTATCTCTTAGTATTCCTTAGAATGATAAATATAGAGATAACATATAGTATGTGTAAGAAAAAATAATCCGTAAAAAACTAAACTTCCTATAAAAAAAAATATTTAATGCCTTATGGTAATGGATATATTAGAACTCTATTTTTATTAGTAGTCTATAAGAGGAATAATATATGTACTTTAAAATAGTATTTAAATTTCAACGAAACAAAAAAATATAGCGTTGTAATAAAAATATCGTTTATGGTATGTAGATATTTGGCAATACTACCGACAAAAAAAAAATATAAAAAAAAAATAACATGTTTTTTAATTTATTAAATATTATAGACAAGCTTCAATAACTAGGCTTATGGAGATGGCACGCAGCTACTATAGTCAGAAGAAAAGAAAACTGATAGTTATAAGGCCATCGTGATAAGCATCTCAGTTTTAGATAGTTAAATGTCTCTAGCCCTACATCAGGAGTTATAAATGCACACATTACTTTAGAATTTAGTTGTTATTATAGAGTTCAGTGCGAAATATATAAAAAATACATACTCATAAATGGTAAAGACTCAGAAGGAGACTCAGAACTTGGCTATGTATGTAACATTAAAATTAATGACTGCCCTTGAGGTAAGTATATCCGCGCCTTGTTGAATCCGCGCTTGAGAAGCTATATGTTCTACAATAGGCGATGATATTACTGTTGACTATGTTATATCATAACATTAGTCATAATATCGCAAGCAAATTATTATTATTCAAATTATTAACAAATTCAATACAATTTTTAATAAATTCTCATTAAATAACTGGATAAGGTATAAATATCACAGATACAATGACGAGTGATTCAATTTTGAATATACATTTATCATAAAATTACAATTTTTTTAATAAATGAGAATGTGAAAAGTACAAGCATATATAGCATTCAGGGTCAATATTATTCCAGCCAATTAAAAGATTAACCGGAATCATCATTCATCATCATCATCATTTCAGCCCATCGCCGTCCACTGCTGGACATAGGCCTCCCTCATGGTATGCCACAGAATGCGGTTCTGTGCCGTCTGCATCCATCGACGCCCAGCAATTTTAACTAGATCGTCTGTCCACCTAGTGGGGGGGCGTCCTACACTGCGTCGTCCAGTACGTGGTCGCCACTCTAGAACCTTTTTTTCCCCAGCGGTTGTCGGTTCTTCGAGCGATGTGGCCAGCCCATTGCCACTTCAGCGTGCTAATTCTTCGTGCTATGTCGGTTACACCCGTTCTTCTGCGGATTTCCGTATTACGGATTCTATCACGCAGAGAAATCCCGAGCATAGCTCGCTCCATAGCACGCTGAGCGACTTTGAGCTTGGTTATGAGGCCTACATTTAGGGACCACGTTTCCGTGCCGTAAGTCATCACTGGTAACACACACTGGTTGTAGACCTGTGTTTTCAGACACTGAGGTATGTTGGACGAGAAGATCCTCTTAAGTTTCCCGAACGCTGCCCAACCGAGTTGGATTCGTCGGCTGACCTCTTTCTCGAAATTGGATCTACCTAACTGGACTGTTTGTCCAAGGTAAACATAATGATCGACAATTTCGAGAATCGCATTGCCAACTAGGACCGGTACAGGAATGACATGGGCATTTGACATGACTTTCGTCTTGTCCATGTTCATTCGTAACCCCACCAGTTGGGATACCCTGCTGAGATCGTTGAGCATGAGCATGAGCATGAGCATGCATAACCGGAATAGCATATTTAAAAACTCATATATTCGTATAAACACAACATAAACTATACAATATAACTGACTCATCATAATATAATTTTATTTATATCATTAGTCAACAAGGCTTTCAAGGTCAAGGTTAAAGTCAATTTTAACTTTTGTACCAGAATACATTAATGTTAACTATGTAGGTAAAATTTGATCCATTGTTTGTTCTAATTTAAATTAAACGATATAAAATAAGGTTAATAGATGGATATATTAACATACTTTTCAACTGGTTGTTAGTCATATCTAATAATCTTTGTAGTTCTAGTAATACATACAAACTAATATTATAATTGCAAATGTGTTTGTTTTTTTATTACGCTTTTACGTCTAAACCACTGAACCGATTTTAAAATTGTTTCACGAATGAGGAAGCTACATTATCAGCGAGTGACATAGGCTATATTTAATCCCTGTTTTCCTACAGGAACGAAAACTGCGCGAAATGCGATAATTTTCTAGTAAAATAATAAATTATTATAAGAGATATTATATTGATATTACTATTAGAAATAGAATTTTCTAGTAAAAAATGTGTTTAAATTGTTATATTTATTCAACTGCCTTTTATAAAAAATTAATTAAATTATTTTTCTTTTTATATGTCATCATCATCATCACAGTCCGTATATGTCCCACTGTTGGGCTCGGGCCTCCTTCGTAACGGGAGGGAAATTAACCTACTATACCGCGCTGGTCGTGTTAGCATAGGGTTTTGTTTCGAGTTTTCCTTCTCTCGCACAGATGCTATATGCGTTTTATATCCCTTAGTCGTCTCGTACGGTCACCCATGTGTAAGATATGGGGTGGTGAATAGTATTCTTACTCCGTCACCACACGGAATTTTTTGTTTTTCCTCACACGGAAATTTTTATTTTATATGTATTTATATATTATTCTGAGATTGTAACACACGAGCCACGAGTATGGCGATTGTGCCATCTTTCACCCTCGAGGACGCCTATATCTAACGGTGGATGGCAAGAGGCTGATGGTTGAATGGATAACTTCTATGATCTCATTTTCTTTTCCTGAAAATGATGACGAATAAACAATCTTACGTCCAAAAATTCGAAAATCATTTTTAAAATTTATTTTTAATGTGCAGATTTTCATTTTAATAATTCAATTATGAAATTAATCTATTTGTTTTAACTAGTCCACTTAAAGTAGGGAGCCATTTTAATGATAAAAAATATGACATCACGGGTGACACGGTATGATTATTATTATGGTGCGATAACAGAATTCAGATACCTAATAATATTGATAACACGCAGAGTATTCTGTCCCAATATTATATTTAAGTACCATATAAACCAGTTCCCAGTTTCAATCTGTGGCTTTAATATACAATCTTCACAACCTTTTAATTTCCTATGTGAGTTATAAAAATCAGTCGAGGTATCACTAAGTGAATAGGCTTTAGCAGACTCCCTAAATCTGATAAAACCAATTGATTATCATAGGGTTGCAATTACGGTATCATCTCGCTTTAAATAACTCTACATTCAATAGTGGAGGTTAATAAGATGATGGGTGGAAGGAAACTATACCGTTAGTTAGTTATTTATAGTATGATAAATTAAAATATATAGAAGATCATCATCATCATTCTCTTGCTCTTATCCCAACTACTTGGGGTCGACGCAATATGTCCTCTTTTTTCATACATCCCTATCAGACGTCATCGCTGTAGTCACTCCCTGTTTATACATATCATGCTTCACGCAGTCCATCCATCTTTTCTTTGGTCTCCCTTTACCTTTAGGGGTAGGCCTTCAACATTCATACTCAAAACCTTCCTCGCAACATTACTTTCATCCCGTCTCATCACATGTCCATACCAGCTCAAACGTTCACTCCTTAACTTATCCGTCACTGGCGCTACTTTCAAACATTCTCTTATACGCTCATTCCTTATCTTATCCATTCTCGTCACGCCGTACATCCATCTCAACATTCGCATCTCCGCTACATGTAATCGTCTCTCATCCATCGCTTTTGTCGCCCAACATGCTGATCCATACAATACAGCAGGTCTTATTAAAGTTTAGTAAAATTTTCCCTTTAATTTAAGGGGTACTCTGGGATCACATATTGTACCCGTGACCTGCCGCCATTTCATCCATCCCGCATCAACTCTGTGCTTCACCGCACGATCCAGGTATAAAATATATAGAAGATATACTAGCGATATAGCCTATGCGAAAGTGGAAGGATTTAGGTACCGGGGGAGATCGAAACTAACCTACCTAGACCAGATTGGTCACGTACTGAAGGAAGGTGGAGTCAAGATTCTCCGAAACCGGCGAGCGTGTATGAAGAGAATTATGAATGTTGAGGAAGCGAGTGAAGTATACAAGAATAGAGTTCTCTGGTACTCTGTTTTCTCTGCCTACCCTGCAAGGGATATGTTGTGATGAATTAAAAATACATTAAATACGGTGATAAAGTGCTGTTAAGAATAAAATACGTAAAGTTGTGGTACTTTATTTGCTGTAAAGCAAAAGTCGACTAAGCCACGTAAAAAGCAAGGGATCTATTTTTTTGGCTTACTATATATTCATTTGACTTACAATTATCCTCTTATTGGCTTACTATGTAGTAGTATCCCCTTACTCAACACTAATTGTCAACAAGCTGATAAATATTTTTTTTTAATGATAATAAGGAATGAACATAAAGAAAATTCTTCGAAACTTAGCTATTAGCTATGGTTGGCACTATAAATTTTGAATATTTTTTTTATGAATGGATAGAAACAAATAATGGTTTCAACTAGAAATATATGGGTATATTAATGAAATATATGTGAAAAGGTATCCAATTAAACTTAATTAATATTTTTTTTTAATATAGTCATGATAGTATCATTAATTGATATGCGTGATTACGGTTTTCGTCTTATTAATGAATTACTTTTATAGCAATCTTTATCATTTTAGTTTAATAAGATATAAAGTCATCTTTGACTCTATAATTTATCTGCAACTTTGATTGTTCTGAAATAGGTATTTAGTTAAACGATATATTCTCACGAAATATGATAATTTTTGACTAAGAAATATTATCATCCGATTGAATTTTGTTATTTTCCATAACATTAGGGTCAGATTTTTAAACTAGGAATTAGTGAATAAAATACGATATAACTAAAAATACCTGATATTTATGGTCGATAAGTTTTTCAGCAATTTTGAATAGTCGTATCATCTGCTTGAAATATATTTATTCTCGTTTGCGTAAAAAGTAATTTGCTGCACCTAATCCCAAGGGGCCACATTACCTAATACCTTGTGTATTAATCTAGGCAATTGGTAAATATATAATTACCAATTTTCATCTAAATCCATGCAACGATTTACGCATGATTGAGTAACAAACATCTAAACATCTTTACAAACTTTCACATTTATAATATTAATAATAGGACAATTATTATTACTACTTATAATTTTATTACTTTTATTGCTTGTGATGTTTTCGTTACTACGCATTTGGCTATATCCTGAAATGATAGTTGATAAATAAATAAATAAATTTAATTTGTATTATAATTATACTTTAAGTACCCTATAATAAATAGTAATTTTCTAACAAACCAAAGACAAGTGATTGGTAGAAGACAAAATATATTGTGTGAACCCTAAATGATAGTACAATGCAGTTACAAAATATTGTTTCATTTTTAAATAAACGTCAAGCTTCTTTACACTTGATTACGGCTTTAATAGGCAGCTCAAAGTTAGGGTTCAAAGATATCAAGCTCAACAACTGGAATCGATCGGAATATTCCTAAACTACATTCCAGTATCAAGGTGAACACGTTCTATTTGGCAGTGATTAAAATCATTGTATTTGTACAGAATCTCTGAAGATATAATGTAATTTTAGTACCTATATTAAAATTCACGTCATAATTTCACTATATTTTTTTTGAAACATATATATTTGTGCATTAGCTTTTTGTATATAACTATATAATATAAAAAGTTGAATGACTCGTGCCTAAACAAGTTTTATTTTTGCTTATTATTTATAATTACATTCAAGTTTTTCTAAATGTAATCGTTTATTATGTATTTATAATTATTATAATACTTTCGCAAAGTACTTATATTTTGTCTGTAATTAATCCTAACCTAATTACTCCTCACTGAATCAAAACGCGGTCGCAACTAAGAGAATCCGGGAAGAAACTCAACGGGCACGTCCTATTATTAAAATCACTTCTTTTGTATAAAATTGTTCCTATATAATATACTAGCGACCCGCCTTCGCTTTGCTTCGGTTACGTCGATTCAGTTGTGTAGTTTACTTTCGCTACATAGAATTCCTTTCGGTGAAGGATTTTTTTAAAATCCTACGTCATCTGATTTGATCTGATCTTTACAAGGCAGAAAGAAAGTCCACACCAAATTCCAAATCTGTAGGGGCTGTATTTGAAAATGTGGATTTTTTGGGTTAATACCTAAGCAATCACCTTTGGGGGTGGTAAATTGTAACACAAATATGCCAACCGAAATTCAAGTCTGTAGAAGCTATATTTAAAAATGTGATTTTTACATTCCATCAACGCCCTTTGCGAGTGGAATTTGTAAAATTAGTTCTTAGCTGACCTCAGCTCGGCGAAAGGAATATTCCTACCAAATTTAAAGTCTGTAGGCCTTATGGTTCCAGAAGTCTCGTGATGAGGTGATCACGTAGGTGGAAATCTCTTATATATACATACATACATACATATCATCACGCCATATCCCTTGCAGGGTAGGCAGAGAGAACAGAGTGCCAGAGAACTCTATCTCTGCATACTTCACTCGCTTCCTCAACATTCATAATTCTCTTCATACACGCTCGCCGGTTTCGGAGACTCTTGACTCCACCTTCCTTCAGTACATGACCGATCTGGTCTAGGTAGGTTAGTCTCGGTCTCCCTCGGTACCTACATCCTTCCACTTTCGCATTGTATATCTTCTTAACCAGGCGTTCGTTCGGCATTCTTTCCACATGTCCGAACCATCGGAGCATTCCCTTTCGCATCTTTACACCAATACTCTCTTTCATACCTACTCGCTCTCTTACGTCGTCGTTACGAATGCGGTCGGTCAGCCTAACTCCACAGATTTTCCGCAGAGATCGCATTTCGACCGCATTAATTTTACTATCATACTCTTTTCTGCATACCCAACTCTCGCTTCCATACAGTAATGTTGGGACAAGCACTGCGTTATGTATTGCTACACGTGCCTTCTGGCTGAGGTGGTGGCTGCCGAGAAGTTGCCCCAACGCTCCGTTCACTCTATTTCCCGCATTCACTCTTCGCTCTATATCAGTGGTGTACCTTCCATCTCGGCTAAATCCACATCCAAGATATACAAATTCATCCACTTGCTCTAGTACATCATTACCTATTGTTACTCTTACATCTGTTCTGGTTTTATCTCTTTCAAAGACCATTATTTTGGTTTTGCTCACATTCACGCGTAGACCCCTTTTCTTACAATCTTCTGTCATTGTGTCGACTAGGGTCTGCAGGTCAATCGCTGACTGTGCCAGCAGGACTGCATCATCTGCATAAAGCAGAGCAGTGACCACTGAGTCGCCCATCTGGACTCCCACATTCATATCGTTCAACCTTTGGAGATATTTATCCAGATATATGATAAACAGCCTGGCTGACAGAACGCACCCCTGCTTAACGCCGATATTGACGTCAAACCAAGGCGACATTCCATCATCCAGCCGCACACAGGCTCTACAGCCCATGTAACTGGACTGCACAGCCTGTAGCAGTTTACCGTTAATACCATACTCCGGTAAAATGTCCCAAAGTTCCTTTCGTACAACCGTGTCAAATGCTCTCTCCAGATCCACAAAACTGCAGAAAACCCTCTGACCTAGAGCCAGATGCTTCTCCACACTGTTGCGCAGAGAGAACACTTGATCCATGCATCCCCTTCCACTCCTGAAACCTCCTTGTGTCTCACACAGTAAACCATCGGACACCATCCTCATTCTCCTTTCAATAATTTTTCCATACACTTTTGCTGCCAAACTGGTCAAGCTTATGGCTCTGTAATTTGCGCAGTCATAACGTGAACCCTTGTTTTTAAACAAAGGCACGATGACTGCGCTATTCCAGTCCCTGGGAACCATTCCCGAGCTCCAACATAAATTGAGGAGCAACAGGAACGCCTCCCAGACACAAGAGCCACCAAGCTTGATCATCTCGGCAGACACCATATCAATGCCCGCTGCCTTACCATTTTTCAAACTTCTTATCGCTCATTCAACTTCATCCATACTGATGCCATCGGAGGACGCCGTTGTCGAATGTTGATCTACTAAACCACATCCAACACCGGCGCCAACCGTAGCATCCGCATACATATCGCCAAAATATTCACTCCATCGGCTTAACACGTCTTGTGTTTGTGTAAGAATGTCTCCACCTTTAGACCTTATTTTATTCATTCTGAAGGCTGACCAACCACCCCGAGACTTCTTCACCTCCCTCCAAAATAGTTTGGTGTTACCCTCGAAGTTTTTAGTCAGCCTATCTTCTGCACTCATACTTGCTCTATCACGTTTCTCTTTCACTAAGGCCTTGGTGTCATTCTTACATTGCCGATATATTTCTTTCTTCTGTTCAGTCATACTGTCATTCAGATTGAAAGAAGAGACATAGTCCAGCCACGCTTTCTTCTTTTGCTCTACGGAAGCTGCCACTTCCGCATCCCACCATGCATCACCATTTGTTTTTCTATGCTTCTTTGAACTTCCACATACTTCTTTCGCTGTATCTACCATACTCTCTTTCAATACTCTCCAGCATTCTTCAATGTCCGATTGCGGCTGGCTTGCCATCGTCAGCCGTTCTCGGACACCCTCTGCATACTTTTCTCTTACACACTCTTCTTGCAACCTTTCAACCTTTATTCTTTCAAGCCCTCCGAAGTGGACACGCTCTCGCCAGTGCCTCCACTTTCTGAACAGACCACTAAATCTCGCAATAACGAGATAGTGGTCCGTGTCGACTGTGGGGCCCCTGTAGGCTCTTGCGTCCAATATTTTGCTTCGGAGGCGACTGTCTACCAAAATTAAATCTATTATGCTTTTCTGTTCATTCCTTCTCCATGTATACATATGGATGTCCTTATGTTGGAAAAATGTGTTTGACACAATAAGGTTTCTCTCCATGCATACATCCGCTATGAGCCTACCTGCGTCGTTCACTCTCTTATCACCAAATGGACCAAGTACGTCCTCATAGTCGGGACGCTTGGTCCCCACCCATCCGTTCAAATCTCCGCATACAATCACGCGTTCACTGGTTTCTGCCATATCCAGAACTTCCCTAACATTGTCCCAAAACTTCTCTAGGTCTGATGCCACCGAGGATCCTACGGGAGCATATGCTACAACCATGAATACCTTGGTGACACCTAGTTTTATACGGACCCAGAGAAGTCTGGGATCATACATTCCGTAATCCTTCACACCTGAGGCCAAGCGAGAGGACAACAGCACTCCTACCCCCATGCTGGCTCGATCGCTCTGTGGTACACCAGACCACAGAGCCATCCCGCCACCAGGAAGATCGCAGGCGTCGCTGCCCCTTCGCTTGGTCTCTGTTACACAGAGCACGTCTAGCTGTTTGTCCGCCATGACGGATATCAGCTCGTGCAACTTACCTTCCACACAACCTCTTACATTCCACGTGCCCACCCGGCACTCCGTTCTCCTCGACTCGCCTAACTGGGCAAGGCGTGATGGGTGGCGGCCCCCATCGCCGCAACTGCCGATGTTCGTACCGACGGGGGCGGGTCGGTACGCGTCGCCTCCGGGGGACGCCCTAACCCGCATTGCGGTACGCATTTCGAGCCGGATTAGCAGTCTAATTAGACTGGCAGGGGACGCGAACGAGCACGCTCCGGACTATGCCCCCCTATATATATATATATATATATATATATATATATATATATATATATATATATATATATATATATATATATATATATATATATATATATATATATATATAGATTTAGTAAATATCAGCTCCAGTCTTTCTAAACACGATATATTTCTTATTTGAAAATATAATGCTAATTATTAAGGCTGGACCATTTCACACTAGTGTCATCCGATCACGAGTGAAGCACTAAACGATAATTTACAATTCATTTTGATTTTTATCCCCAAGTTCCCTACATTCATTCCACTATTGGCCACAATCTACATCAGAGAAATTTGACTATTTTATCACGCTGGCTAAATGAGTTGACATAGGGTTTTAATCCGAGCTTTCCTTTTTTGCCTATGAGCTTTTATCCTCCAACTGCACAGATGGCTGAATACTGACCTACCGTGCTAGGCTCGTGGGTTCAATTCCTACGCAAATTCCTCCGTATATTATGTATATTTTGTGTAATACATAAATTTTTGTTTTGAGTCTGGATGTAATTTGAGTATGTTAAATTGTATACAATTATTACCTTAGTGACAGGTGTTGTAACATTAAAAAAATATTATCAATTAATTATGTAATCAATTTGGCTCAGGTAAAGTCTATTTACTTTTAACCTTTTGTAACAGAGAAAAGATCGTATTGACCAAATTGGTTAGTAAACATTTTTTTTTTTGGCCTGTCTTTTCTTCCAGCGAAGTAGTCTTATACGACTTTATCAGTGAAAAGGAAAGGTAAAGTAAAATAAATTTTATTCTTTATTACCCAAGAAAACTAAACCATTGCATACCTTTATTTTCTGTAAAAATTATAACTGGCACCACATAAAGCATAGTTTTATATAGCAATGTAAGTAACCAGCTCAACGGTCAGTTAGCGTAGAAAGGAACTGGTTTTGCAATCTCACCAAACTTCCTCAAATAATCAATTTAACTTAATCGTTATCGAAAACGAAAACAAGTTTTTGTTGTTAGAAAATTCACACGATCCCAGAATAACTTTTTTTTCCAAACCGGACTTGTTGTTGATAATGTTGGCAAAATATAGTAAAGTAGCAAATAATATGTTTTTCGTGGGTATTCTATGTAACTAAGTTCAAATGTTATTAAATCTTATCTTAGGTTAACGGGATAGAATGATTTATAAACATTCTTAGAAATACCCGAAAGATTAATTAATGTTATTAATAAAACTTATAAACATAAATGAATCACTATCTATACTACCTAATGTAGATTTTTCAGTTTAATTTTCTAGGCTTCCGGAAGAATGCTGCGAAAGAAAGCTGTCGGGGCGTCGACAAGAGAGGAGCCCGAGAGGGCATACCGCCGAGCGGGCCACCGAAGACAAAGATCGGGTACCGGTGGCCCGCTCGCACGGCGAAGAAGAGGTGCTTGCAGGGTGGGTCAATGGGGTTGTGCGCCGCCTCTTCCGTCACCCCGGACCGATTTGGCGGGGTGCGACGTTCATAACCCACCGCAAAAAAAAAAAAAAAAAAAAGGCTTCCGGAAGAATACTTATTTTGAATGAAAGTTACCACGTAAGGTAGAGGTATGTAGATATATAACAGTGTGATAACGCAATATAAATACAATTCGTCACCCCCCTATCTTACCCGTGGATGATCGTAAGAGACGACTGAGGGATATGGAACGCATACATCTATGCAAGAGAAAAAAACCTCGAAATAAAACCTTATATCACGTGTGATCAGCGTGGTAGAGTAGGTAATTGAAATTAGCATTTTAATCAGTTATATTTGTCATAAACAATTGTTTAGAGAATCTTATTTTTATTTCTTTAATTTTAGTGAATACAATTGTATTCACTAAAATTAGCGAAATAAAGATAAGATTCTCTTTAGCCGCTATATAGGCTAAACAGAATGCTCAAGTATTGATAAAATGTTTCAGACTTTTTTTTTAAATCTAACACTTAATGACACTAAGAGGTGATAAGTGGTTTTAAACAGAACACTATTCATGTGGTGATATTAAAAATACAGATTTTACACTATTTTATTGGCTCGCAGGTATCATTTTGCTGTCAGTAACAACTAAAGAATGTAAGCAGGTTAAATCACTGTAATCGTACAACCATATTGCTGACAGTTTCCTGCCTGCAATTATAAATAATTCAAATCGTTAGGGTTGTGCGTCCTTTCACAGAAACTCGGGGCCTCTAAGGAAGTGTCTTTGAGGCCCAAGGTGGATTTTGGACGTATACTATGCCTTAATGCGTCCGGCTGGGCGGAATACACTTAGACCATTACTGGCGAGTAATAATAAAAATTTTGAAATTGCCTTATGTAGAACCAAGCTCTTTGTTGCCATAGTTGTTTGTTATGTATATATATATATATATATATATATATATATATATATATATATATATATATATAGCCAGACCCGCCAGAATCTCATATAGAAAGGTCCTAACCAGTAGTTATTTGTGGCTTAAAGTATCGTCCAATTATCTAACGTAGGTATATTTTACAACTGTCCTGTATCTAGTCTCATTTGTGGGCGCCACTCGAGAGTGATTGGGTCCGATTCCCACTCAGGAGAGTTTTTATAAATAATTATTCTAAGTATAGGCTCTATTTTTATCCTTTACTTGTATGTTTGTGAAGTCTAGTATTCTTAAAATGGAATCACGCAGAAAACTTCATTTACCTAATTTGCTTTTCGGTTTAATTTTATCCAAAAAGCCAACTTACCTCTACAATAAACTTAGCTGGTCTAGTTCTCTTAATAAATACAAGACTCGAGCTTCATCCATACCTTTTAAATACCCCTAAATATCGCACTTCAACATTCCGTGGTAGTTTTGAATTCTCTGCCACCAAGTGTTGGAATGATCTACCTCCACCATTGCGGGACTTAAAATCTGTATTTACTTTAAAACAACATTTAATTAATGCACAATTACACTGTATTATATAGTGCGAAATTTCGATACTCTAAAAAAAAATATATTTTATTAAATATTGCCAATTTTATTTATATTATAATATATGTATGCAATGTTGTTATACTTATGTTAAAATTATTTATACATCGTTACACACATACACACACACACACTCTGACACTTTTATACTAGTCATGTTTTTAATAATTTCTTTAAAATGTACTAGGTGTTGGCAGAATATCAGCGCTATTTTATAAAATAAAATAGCCAAAGCTGAGCCAATAGCCTTATTTGTTTCTCGTTAATGTCATTTTATACCAAAGTTGTTTTCTTTAGTTATGTTTATTTTCATTAGTTTTTAACGAGAACAAAATAAATGTTTTTCTTTCTTTCTATTCTATAACTTAGTGATTCTTAAAAAGAACCTTGTGTTTTTACTAAAACTACTTTATATATGAAAAGGCCAAGGCACTCATAGATAGTGAATTCTATTTTTATTCCGTCACCATACGGAAAATGTTTAATATTTATTGGTAATAAAATAAGCTATAGTAGTACTTGCTTCTATGATATGTTCAATACGATTTCCCTATTCATGTAAACAATGCTAGCTGGTGACGTAATCACACATTTGTTGTCTAATATATTATGGTAGCTATAAATTATGTTTCCTTAATATAATCAATTTGAATATTCAATACCTACAATCGATGTTCTGGTTAGTTCATTCAATGGCATATGTACATGCGACTATTACTCCTAAAGTGTTGAGTGCAAAATATAATGGACTTTTTCTTTCTTATGTTTCTTGATAGCAGTTTGCGGTCTGAGGTAGTACTTGGTAGATACTATTAAGTCTATCTTTAATCACTCGGAACGTAACAGTTACGTAGATGAGGACAATGAGCCGATCCATCTGCCGTGTCGATCAGGTCATCATCCCCTTAGTGGGGAGTTCTGTGTCCGACAGATCATGTCAATAAACTGATGACATCGTCTATGGGATATAAAGAAAAATCTATTGATACCATTTGAGATCAATTAATTAAATGGAAAACTGGATTATCTTTTCGATAGAGATTACATAAACTTTCCTTAATTTTATGAGTAATAATTAATTAGCAGTTTATTAATTATTAGAAGTTGTTAAGCAACAACAATATATAAAAAAATATCTAACATAAAATTTGATTTAACACTTTTATATGTAAGTATTTGTTTTTTTTTTGCGATATGTTTTTGCAAATTAGTGATTTAATGTTAAATTAGAGTTATATGTTTACGTAGTATAGCTGCCTCTACATCAGGTATAACTGCCGTATAAAATTGTATAATAATATGCGATTCAAGGCCGACAACCTCGTATACTGAGTCCGCGACTCGACGGAGTTTAGTTGACAATATTCGCCATGCGCCGGAGTCAAGCACGCGGTCTGTAAGCTTAATCTTAGACCCAATTGATAAAAATAAACAGTAAAATAAATACGATAACGATACGTAAAGTATCTCATTATATTACTTATATTCGTTGTTGTGTGTTGTTTGAAAAAATATGTGATTATTTAATGAAATTTGTGTGAACTAACTGGATTTTTATTTCAATTGAAATCGAATTTTATGTAAGTTGATATAAATTGATTTATATAAATATTTGATATATTTTGCAAAATTAAATAAATTATCATATAATTATACAGAATAATACATAATTTAAGTTAATAATAAAGTTTCTATAAATTAACGACCGTAGTAAAAGTATAGATATACAAATACTTTGTATTAAAAAAATATTAATTATTATATATTTATTTTTTAGGCAAATTAATATATTAATAACGCACATCAAATATTTTTTTGCAAAATTATAGCTACTGTGATTGATCCTTCTTAAGTTTAAATCTGATATCTCTCACATTTCGATTTTAGGATATTCATCCTATTTAAAATCAAATTTAGTCTCCGGATTTTTTTCGTATTTAATACATAATCATAGATATTTAAGATTATTAATAAATTAAAATAAACACAATAGGGGACCAGGATACTTTAAAGTATTATATCTCAAAAGTTCTATAAACAGTAATATATGTCCTAAAAAAGTCTAGTCTGGTCCTAAAAAAGAATAACTTTTTGGCCTGCCTATGGTCTGGTCTCGCGCAGGCTAACGGATCGGACAAGGGCGGGGTGGAGTACCGAACGAGCGTGTCCATTAAGTCGAAATTTATAACACCAACTGCGAACTTCGATCCGTATGCAAATCATGGTGATTTTAAAAACACAAACATAATTTTTTAGAGAGATATATATATATATATACGTATATATATATATATATATATATATATATATATGGATATATATATATATATATATATATATATATATATATATATATATATATATATATATATATATATATATATATATAAAAAATATATTCTTATTTGATGTACTTAAATATGTTTATGTAATATTATGTTATCTACGTAACAACTGATGGTATTTTGTCATTTTATTGTTGTTTGCAAATACCAAATGTTATCGTGTTGTCGAGTACATATTTTATCTATGTTTTATGTCATAAAACTATGTATGTATATATATACATTACACATATACACGTATATATTACACACATATCTATTATTTGAAACAGTGATATGTAAACCACATGTAACCTCGACTGACAAACTTGGCAAAGGTCAAGGTGAAATGTATGTTCGGTCATTACAACAACAAGGTACTAAATTTACAACGAAAATAAAAAAAACGTTTCCGGTGCCCCACTCCGTATGATTTGGATGGGTGTGGTCAGACCATAGACTTTTAACATAAAATACTTATACCTATATCAATATATAAGTTCCATATTCAATCCCCAAAGTTTGGATTAATATCCATCGCATTAATTTAGGAATAATGGCTTTCAAAAAATGAAACGCTATGAATGTATCATAACGGTAATTCGCAGTTTTAACTTATAACGATATTATGTAGCTAAAAATGTACGTAACAGACTTGTCTAAATGTGTATATGAAATGATAGATCATTGTCAAGTTAAAGTAGCACGTAAAACAGAGTTAGCTGTCAATATTAAACTAGTTTCGCTTTGGTTACCATACGACTTATAAGGTAAAAGTCGTGGGTTTCTTATTTATATCCAAAAGCTATTGTGAAGTTACTGACAAAAGTGTTAAGTCGCAAAGAATCAAAACACTTTTGTTTTACATACTTAGCCATGTTGGTATTTTTTTTTTATTTGGCTTGCACAGATGACATATGCATATTATATCCCTTTATCGACTTTTACGATACCCACGGGTAAGAGAGGGGATAGTGAACTGTATTCTTACTCCATCACTACACGGAAAAAGTATAATTCTACTTAAAAAGATTGTTACTACGCCTCCTCCTCAGTGTTTTAGGTGACCCAAGGTTTTGTTTTTGAACCTTTTTTTAGTTAAATCATAAACAATTGTATTGATCTAGGTTAATTAATATGCTCGTAAACTATTTATAATTTAAGTAATGAATATCTAAAGCAAAGTACTGTTTTAAAGACGTATCAAAGAATGTCTTCGTTGGCAGTTTATTATGTTTTCAATAAACTAGCAGTAGGAGAAGCTCACATCAACGTCATTCGAATAATATCAGTAACAACTGAATAAGCAATATACGATGCCTAATTGTTTACGTTGCGTGAATTATTATTGATATGAATGGCATTGAATCTCAAAAAAATTGTAAAAAAAGTGTGTGTATACTTATGTACACGCGTTAAAAGTTATACTTCTTTGGCGTAAAAAGATAAAAATATTTTCAAAAATTTTATACATAAATACCATCACGCCATGTCCCTTGCAGGGTAGGCAGAGAGAACAGAGTGCCAGAGAACTCTATCCTTGCATACTTCACTCGCTTCCTCAACATTCATAATTCTCTTCATAAAAAAAAATATTTTTCGCGTTATTCTACGTTTGTAGAAGAATCGACACTAACAATAGAAAAAAGGTATTTAATACATTGGAAGTTTTATTATAACGCATTATCTAGTTAAAAACTAAAATTTTGACTATAGCTAACTTCAAGGTGTCGGTTTTTCGTGACGGTGTGCGTGCGCATCGTAAAAATTTACTCTCATCATTTTTCCCTAACGCGCCAAAAGGTATAACTTCCATAAAATAATATATGTTTTATACAAGAAGTATACAAGTGAAGAGGTTTTTAGTTGTAATACCTTAGTCTGACGAACATCAGATACGCAAAAATAATTTTCGCTTCATAGTGTGCTTATCAAGATATATTGAAGACTATAAAACGTAATACTGTGCCTAAAAGAGATGTCAACAAAGACTGTCAAAACAATCTTAAGTAATGCTACAGCAAATATATTTTTCAAAACATTTATATTTTCTGTAGTCACAATTTTCTCATCTTCGTTTATTTCAAGACACTAGTCATAAACACACAGTATTAAACTTGATAGTTTTATATATATATATATATATATATATATATATATATATATATATATATATATATATATATATATATATATATATATATATATATATATATATATATATATATATATATATACATATACATATATATATATATATATATACATATATATATATATATATATATATATATATATATTATAACTATCTGTTCCCTTTAAGCCCATTGTTTCGTTTTTTTGTCTCATCATCATCATCATCTCAGCCCATATATGTCCCACTGTTGGAATCGGGCCTCCTCTATAATGGAAGGGTAATTGACCTACTATACCATGCTGGTCAAACGTGTTGGTATAGAAATTTGTTTAGAGTTTTCCTTCTCTCGCATAGATGTTATATGCGTTTTATATCCCTTAGTCGTCTCGTACAATCACCCACGGGTAAGATAGGGGTGGTGAATTGTATTCTTACTCCATCACCACACGGAAAGTCTAATCAGGTTTGGATTTCATTGACTTATAGACCTGAAATCCAGACCTGAAACACTTTTATATTTATTGGTAATATACCGATTTCCTAAACTTAATTTATTAGTACGTAAAATTTGGAATCATCATAATTATTATCTATTAAAGAGGATATAAATATTTTTGATAAAAAAAACATTTTTGTACCTCAATAATTAATTTGCAAATAGAATACATGTATGTAAAAAAGAAACAGTAAAAGTATACTGAATGGGGTGTAAATGTAAAAAGTTTAATATAACTTCTGTAACTTCACTGATGTATTATAATTTAATAATACTTAAAAACTACTCATAGAAGTAAATAAATATCTGCAGAACTTTACTAGACAATTTTGGTGTTAAAATAATATCAATAACATGTTTATAAACTATATAATTATATCTATTAACACTATTTCAGAATAAACCATCAAGAAATTTGCCAGTATGGAATACCAAGAAGCTCAAGTTCAAGCACATGAGTTGCTTGGACAGAAAACAAAAATCTCACAAAGACCCGACAATGGACTCACTAGAGCATTGCGATCATGTAAGTATTTTAATTGTTGATCAAAAATATCGACATAAATGTCTATTGCTTTTATAAGTTTATTCAGTAAGCTTTGATATTCAAAATTAATTGTTTGAATTTAAATTCTATTGGTGTGCCTGTCAAGCTGTCGAGACTATAACGAAGTTTACAGTCAATTCTTTGGAAGTTACTCTGTAAAATTGAATTGGTAAAATTTCTTACTGAGAATATCATAATTGGTATTTGTTTTATATATACGAAACTTTCTTATGGATTTGGTAGGAGTAACAATTTCCTATTACTCTAATGTTCCCTTGAGGAGGGCTCTAAGTGATCAACTACTAGGGTCAATACCCCAACGGTATTAACCCTAATAATAAGTCTCTTGGCGGTGATTTACTTATATGAGAATAGAATAGATTTAGTTTTTAGTGCGTAACTTACTCATACCGCACCGGTTAAAGGTGCTAATATTAAGAACTTTTAGTATCTGCTGCCATTATACGTCTTTGGGGTTATAGATGACTCTCCTAAAGAGCAATAGTGCATTGTGTGTACCTCATACGACTGGCCTACTCCCAGCTAGCGGCAACTTCTACTCCAACCCTCAGATGTCGTTAGAAAATGCTTACCTACACGATAGTTGTCTGACATTGACGCTATTGCCAATTCACAGTTTAGCTCAGCGAGCTATGAAACGGACTATGCATGGGTTTTTTTGCGAGATTGGTTCCGAAATGCAAAAATCCATGGTAGAACGGGTGTAACCGACACGGCACGAAGTACTGGCACATTAAGGTAGCAATGGGCAGGTCTCACTGTTCGGTGAATCAATGACCGCCCGGGAAGATAAGTACTCGGGCAGCAACCATATATGGAACGTCGCTCACTAGGTGACCGACTTGGTGATATTTGCTAGAAGAGAAGTAGATAAATTTTACCAATATTAGGGTAATATTTTCCTTACAATACTCTGTTGTCAAAAAAAAATATTCTGTGTCTATTGGTCTAGTGTTGCATGCACGGGTATAATACAAGATTAATATTATTTAAAAAACCTACACACATATATATATATATATAGATATATATATATATATATATATATATATATATATATATATATATATATATATATATATATATATATATATATATATATATATATTTTAATATTTACCTAGTTTGCCAGTACACATACATGCTGTATAAAAATATGCAAGTATCATCAGTCAAATCGTTTTATGTGTTAATATAAATAGCATTATATTGTAATCAATTGTGATATATTCTATTAGCAATTAAATATTTTTCGGTTCAGTGAACACAAATAACTCCTTTGGGAATTACTAAATAGACTCGCTTCTAGAAATGTATCTACAGTCAAATACAAAGTTCTCTTTTGATTAAAACGATATAATAGAGGGTTGTTACGAGATTTGTTCGTCTCCAAATTAATTAATGTTCAAAGTGAAGTGACTTAGTCGAAATGTCAATGAACGCTATATATATAAGCAGTGGGCTTAAATGAAAAGGTTGAAAACCTTAGGAGCACTAAAATTTCACTTATTATTTCCAAAAGGCAAATATATAGAATAATATTACCACTATAATAGAAAGGTAATTTGGAATAATCTAATATTACTAACTACATTGAGGACTCACTTGTTGCAATCTTTGAATAAGTAGTTATATTATTTATAACTAGAGATACATATATTATCGTGTATTAGTAGCCTACAAAGAATGCAATACGTCTTTATTATTTTATACTGATGGTGTAAAAAGTCATAACCGATAAATAACATATCAAACGAAGAATGTGGAAAGAATACCGAACTAACGTCTGGTTAAGAAGATATACAATGCGAAAGTGGAAGGTTTTAGGTACCGGGGGCGACCGAGACTAACCTACCTAGACCAGATCGGTTATGTACTGAAAAGGAAGGTGGAGTCAAGAGTCTCCGAAACCGGCGAGCATGTATAAAGAGAATTATGAATGTTGAGGAAGCGAGTGAAGTATGCAATTTCATTCCATCCATTTTTAATGTTAAAGAATATTTAAAAAAAGAAAAAAATAAAGTGGAAGTATGTAGGTACCGAGGGAGACCGAGACTAACCTACTTAGATCAGATTGGTTACGTACTGAAGGAAGGTGGAGTCAAGTATCTCCGAAACCGGCGAGCGTTTATGAAGAGAATTATGAATTTTGAGGAAGCGAGTGAAGTATGCAAGGATAGAGTTCTCTGGCACTCTGTTCTCTCTGCCTACCCTGCAAGGGATATGGCGTGATGATATGTATGTAAAAAAAAGAAAGAAAAGAAATATTTTGTAAATCTCACACATTAATTTAAAGATCAGCGAACGATATAAATATTTATTTATGGTGCAGTAGATACGATACTGCAACGCTAATATTCCGATGGGCATGCATAACAAAGTCACGGATATCAAGAAACAATAATAATATGCACAAAAAGTAAAAAAAAAACATTAAATTAAGAATAACATTACATTATGTAATGCTATTCTTTTTTATTTATATAAAAGACAACTTGCTGCAAGTTTTCCTATCAAATTACTTATACTGATTATTTATTAGGTTATTATTAGAAATCTTTATTAAACATTAACCACAAAAGATGTTATTGTTACTAGGTTAAAGGTCTCTGTATAATATGCTTATCTATTCTCTGAATTCCTTGAAACTTGAAATTAATTGAAGCATTAAGATTTACAATATTGAATCATATTAAATATTCATAAAATTGTTCTACATACATATATATCATCATGCCATATCCCTTGCAGGGTAGGCAGAGAGAACGGAGTGCCAGAGAACTCTATCCTTGCATACTTCACTCGCTTCCTCAACATTCATAATTCTCTTCATACACGCTCGCCGGTTTTGGAGACTCTTGACTCCACCTTCCTTCAGTACGTGACCAATCTGGTCTAGGTAAGTTAGTCTCGGTCTCCCCCGATACCTACATCCTTCCAATTTCACATTATATATCTTATAATATCCAACCCTGTCCTACTAATATACTACGAGATTAATAAGGGATAATATGGAAATTTAGTAGGAGATCAATAAGGAGCGGAATCAATAACCAGATAATATCAGAGCAAAAGAGAAAAAATCTATGGTGAGCTATATTTGTAGTAAGATATATTCCGTTCCATCTTCGTGGAAGGTAGCTCAAGTCCACCCGATCCCTAAAAAGGGAGAACGGTCGGACCCATCGAATTACAGGCCGATTGCGATAACATCCTTGCTCTCCAAAGTAATGGAGAAAATCATAAACCGCCAGCTTCTGCAGTACCTTGAGGATCACCAGCTGATCAGTGATCGCCAATACGGCTTTCGACATGGTCGATTGGCTGGTGATCTTTTTGTGTACCTTGCACACCGTTGGGCAGAGGCTTTGGAGGGCAAGAGTGAGGCGCTAGCATTCGACCTAGATATTGCAAAGGCGTTCGATAGGGTCTGGCACGGAGCCCTTCTATCGAAGCTACCGTCTCATGGAATCCCCGAGGGACTCTGTAAATGGATCGCAAGCTTTGTGGATGGTCGAAGTATAAGAGTCGTCGTCGATGGCTCTTGCTCCCATACCATGACCATTAACGCTGGTGTACCACAGGGCTCGGTGCTCTCCCCGACGTTGTTTATCCTGCATATCAATGACATGCTCTCTATAGAGAATATGCATTGCTATGCGGATGACAGCACGGGTGACGAGCGGTATATCTAGCAACAGAATATACCTTGGAGTATATTACAGGAAAGAAGGACTCAACTTGTGACTGAAGTCGAGCGCTCTCTGGGGCGGGCCTCGAAATGGGGTGAACGGAACTTAGTCTAGTTCAATCCCACTAAGACACAAGTTTGCGCGTTCACTGCAAAAAAGGACCCCTTCGTCATGGCGCCTCAGTTCCAAGGAAAAATTGCCGAGAGTATTGGGATCCTCGGCGTCGAACTAGCAAGCAAAGTCCAGTTTGGGAGTCATTTGGAGGACAAAGCCAAATTGGCAAGTAGAAAGCTGGGCGTCCTGAACAGAGCCAGACGATACTTCACACCGAGACAATGTCTTGTGCTATATAAAGAACAAGTCCGCCCTCATGTGGAGTACTGCTCACATCTCTGGGCAGGCGCGCCCAAATATCAGCTAGACCCACTTGACTCCCTGCAAAGACGTGCTGTTCGAATCGTCGATGATCCCAATCTCACGGAAGGACTGGCGTCATTGAGGAGTCGGAGAGACTTTGGGTCTCTCTGTGTACTCTACAGGCTCTTTTACGGGGAGTGCTCTGAGGAACTGTTTGACTTGGTACCACCGTCACCATTTTGTCATCGTACCACTCGACACCGCAGCAGGGTTCGTCCATTCCACCTGGAAAGGATACAGACGTCGACTGTACGTTTTCAACGACCATTTCTCTCACGTACATGCAAGATCTGGAATGAACTACCTGCTGCTATGTTGCCCGAGCGCTATGATATGTCCTTTTTTAAACGAGGTTTAAGAAGAGCACTTTCTTCACGGTAGGCAGCGGCATAGCTATGCTCTGGTATTGCAAGGGTCCATGAGCGGTAGTGTTACTTACCATCAGGTGTGCTGCTGGCTCGTTTGCCAACACCGGCAATTAAAAAAAAAACGCCCTTTTACCCTGTTCGTTGTTAAAACGTATATTATTCACTCATCTCATCATCATCTCAGCTCATATGTATCCCACTGTTGTGCACGAGCTTCCTCCATATTGGGAGGGAAATTGACCTACTATATATACCACGCTGGTCAAACGTGTTGGTATAGGGTTTTCTTTCGAATTTTCCTTCTCTTGCATAGATGTTATATGCGTTTTATATCCCTTAGTCGTCTCTTACGATCACTCACGGGTAAGATAGGGAGTGGTGAATTGTATTCTTAATCGGTCACCACACGGAAGTATATATTATTCACAAATAAATTAAATTATTTTAAAATACAACTGAAAACAAAACACAAATAAATATGAAATATAGTTGATACTATTCCAGATCTTTTCATTAGTTTATAATAAGTTATTAACTTGACAGCAGAAGCAGACTCTTTTTCTCAAGAAGAATCTTCTTATCTCGTATAGGTGTATATCAATATTAGGCACGATGTTCTTCCATAATAGGTAGAAAATAAACCTACTATAGCATGATGGTTTAAGAGGTAGGACAACACCATAAGGCAAGTTTTTATTTAGAGCTATTTCTTTAGCTTTCCTTATATATTTTAGGCGTCCATTACGATCCACAAAACACGAAAGGGATGAGTGAATTGAGTTTTACGCCTTGACCATACCCATAGTAATATAACTGATAAATATTACAAAACTTTATCAAAGAAATCATAAAAAAATATCGATAGTATATTTGTATTTCTGAGAACGTCCGAGGAGATAGGATATATAAAGTACAATCACCTGACAAGTACTGAAAACAATTTATTATTTATAACAAAAGTTTGCCATTTAATTATACAAAACTGTAGTATTTTTATTTTAAATTATTTTTAATTAATAAGCGTTTTTAATAAGCAACGTATCGCCTAAATCAACTTAAAAATATTGAAGGAGCGCACGTTGCCTTGTAAGGCCCATGCTACCTTCCCGACATCACAATTATGCAGCGATGCCTAAAAGAAAATGTTATTATTCCTCACTGTAAAGTTATAAAATGATGTAAAAGAATAAACAAACTACCGTAATTATATTTTTAGTCAGTGACAATAACGCAAATTAGATTAGATTAGAATTTACAATACTATACAGAAAATAATATACAAGATATTATTAAATTATCAGTATGTACCAGACAATTTTATCAGTATAGCGACTAAATATTATTAGATTTAGATTTGACTTCTCAGATAGAGCGGTGTTCAAAGTACGAAGGGCTAACCTATTCATTGCTAATGTTTACGCGAGTATTACACATTCAAAATAAAGCAATTTTTACGGAGTTTTTTTTGTGTGTGACTTAGTTGTTAACTTTACCTGGACTATGGGTCAGCGCTTAGGGTTCTCAACCCGAACACATTTTTATTTTAGAGATTTTATCAAATTTATAATTGATTTTTAACTTCCTGAAATTTCGAACACTTCACTTTAATTTTCATGGTTTTATTTCTAAAGTCCTGTGATAAACCTCCCTTGCCAAGGGTCGTAGGTTAATCCCCTCAAACAGAATAAATCTTTGTGCAAACCCAAAATGATCTGGATCCTTATCTGGATGTACTCTACATCCATCAATGTTTTTAATATTCCTCAACACGATTTAATTATTAATACGGAGCGTAGTCTTTAAAATATAAGATTTGATGATGAGATAATTGTCTTATTGTCATAACCCGAGTTGATGTTATGAATTCTACAAGACTTGCACGTCGCTTTTTAATAGATTGTTAAGATAACATCATTATAATCTAAAGAAAATCTATGCTAATAGCCCAGCAATCTGTTGCTTATCTTAATTGTATAAATATATTAAAGGCTCTTGGAAGATTTGATGGCACTCACGAAATATTTAGCTAAGTTTTACACACTATATATTAAATCCTTGTACCTCGAGCCTACACTTTGGACTTTTAATAGTTCTCAGTGACTTATGTACAAACTTGGAGAACCTATTCCCCGTATACATGTAATGATGATTTTTTTTCTTTTACTTTGGTCCCTATTGCAATTTTTTTAGTAAACTGTTCATCAATGTCAAATGCGTTTCTGAAAAGAATCAACGGATTTAAATATATTTTCCTTTAAAAAAAATCTTGATTATAACTTGTTTATTTCTTGTTTATATTCATCATCATCATCTCAGATCATATATGTCCCACTGTTGGGCCTTAGCCTCCTTCATAATTGGAGGGAAATTTAACTTCTATACCACGCTGGACAGACGTGTTGGTATAGGGTTTTGTTTCGCGTTTATCTTCTCTTGCATAGATGTTATATGCATTTTATATCCATTATTCGTCTCGTACTACAGACGGTTAAGATATGGGGTGGTGAATTGTATTCTTACTCCGTCATCATATGGAAATTGTTTATATTATTTAATGTAATAAGACTAATAAGTCGGAATTTCTCTGTTGTATTTCATAAATATGTTAAAACGGTCGAAATTATCTAAATGACATATTTAGCGTTGAACAGCAGTAAGACCGGTAATAATATAGTCAATATCATCTTAAGATAACCCTATTTAACCTTGTAACTATTTTACAGACAAATGACACAATAATGAAACTGTTAGATTAATTTTAACTAATATATTTTAATATTGTACCGGGCTATATATTTTATTTACAAAATAATTATTTTAATCACTGGTTATATAAAGTACAGAATAATGTGATAAAGATGACTATCGAAAGTTCTGTGCGAGTGAAAGTTGAAAATCTGCCAGTTTTTTAATTCTGTATTATCTATTTTTTTTTTAATGGGAATAATCCCACCACGCATTTCCACCATTGTAACTCCTGTACGCCAGGATCCACAACGGTCTCCATAAATGACACCGAGGTTTGACCCTTAGGCAGTCCCGGAATATGATTTTAATTGTCTTGGGCCCCGCAAGAAATTTAATTAGAAAAGGTTAAAAAGGAGGAGTTGGAAAGAGTGATTCCACTTCTCTCCTAAGCAAAGCGGGAGACAGGAAAAGCTATTATTATTGTAATATTTGCCTTTCCGAAGTATACTGTAATAAAAATAAAATGAAAACCACTTTCATTTATCTACATAGATTAATAAATCAGAGGCAAACATCTCTTAGAGTTTTACGATAAAACTGACATAAGTTGTTTTCCAGCGCTCTGATTGCGTTTTCTTGGCATATCTTTTGAGTGCTTGTGACATCTTTGGGGAAAACTGTTAGTAATTGTTCTGTACATGAATATTATAAAGGTTTTGTTTGAGTAAGTTAATAATATAATAAAACTTTTACGATATGACATAATTATATAGTAAAAGATGAATAAAAGATTTTGAATTAACGAGTAAAAGTTTTTTTTTATCGACTTGGGCTAATTTAACTTGATGGCATCAGGTCAAAAATTACATTCCCAAAGAGGGTTGACGTCAGGCAGGCAGCCGATCATAAAACTATTGTCAGTAACTTTTGCAATATGTGCAATGTAAGCAGAGTACATATTGTGTCGAACCCAAGTATTTACCCCAAGTAAAAGATGTAATCGCTATAACAGCAGGAAAATTAAAAAAAAAGTTATACCAACTTATTTCGCTACAGTAATATTTTAAAATGAAGGCCTTTGTCCAAAGAATGAGACTAAATAAGAATCATTTTTCATCATAATTTCAGCTCATATATGTCCCACTTCTGGACTTAGAGCCTCCATCACACTTTTTTTTTTGGTAGTCTATGGCCCGGTCACACGTCGCCCGCACCGGCCGGGGTGACGAAAGGGCACCGCGTGGCTCCATAACCCACCGTATTCCCTTTTCATCGCCATTGGGCTGGCCACTGGTACCGCTTCCTTGCCTTCCGTGGCCAGCCCGGAGCCTCCATCACACTTGAGGGAAAATTTACCTTCTATACCACGTTAAAACAGACGCGTTAATTTAGTGTTTTATTTCGAGTTTTCATATTCATACATACGTATTATATGCATACTAAATCCCTTAATGGTCTTTTATGACATCTATGGATAAGAGAGGATATTATCTGTGTAGTGACGGAGTAAGAATACAATTCACCATCTCCTATCTTACTCGTAGGTGATCGTATGAGACGACTAAGAGACACAAAACCCATATAACAACTATGCATGAGAAGGAAAACTCGAAACAAAAACCTCTACCAACATGTCTGACCAGCGTCTGTGGTATAGTAGGTTAATTTCCCTCCCATTACGGAGGAGGCCCGAGCCCAACAGTGAGATATATATGGGCTGTGATGATGGATAAGAGAGGAAGGGGTGAATTGTATTTTTACTCCATCACCACATGGAAATAAACGGAATTGGAAGCTGGAGAACCGGTAATTGTAAGGTACATTCGAAAAACTTTTACACAATAAGGGATGCATATGCGATTGACATAAGGATATAGAAATATTCGTTTAAAAGGAATATTCGTTGAACAGAATTTAGTAGTTTAGAAGTTAGACGCTAAAAGTAGTATCGCTAACATTTATAATACAAAATGAACATATAGGAACTTGTGTATATAAAGATAATACGTTTTGCCAGTGCCTATCAAACCCACACAATGTTACTGGGTACTAACATTATTGAAATAGCCTAGCATTTAACGATCTTTAGGATCCATTCTTAATCGAAAGTAAAGTGTTTTATAGTAGGCGTTATGTTGTGAAATTTGCGGTTGGACTAACTTCGACCTCGATTACTATACGTACTTCGTTTATAGTATTGTGTAATACCCATGTATGGCAATATATTTTGTTAGTTTATTTCTACATATATTTATTACTGTATAATAGTTAGTTCTTAATATATGCACGTTGCTATATTAAATCATATAAAAAAGGTTTTAATGAAAATTATACTAATAATTTTTTAGGAATTTCAATTGTATATGAAAAGTCTTAAATAATGTATTTAACTTCGGCTATATTAAGTATATATATGCAATCTGGTTTACGTTTTTAAAAACGCTGGCAAATTATAGAGGAGGAATATAGAGGAAGAACACTTTATGCTTTATTTAGTTTTAATTAAAAATTAATAATTGAGGTTCATTAATTATTTTCAGTGGTATAATATTGCAAAACATCTAGTTTATTACTCATAATCTATACTTGTAGAGGTGAAGTAGAATACTATAAATAATTATATCTTTCGATTTTGCGGATCTATTATAAAATGAAAACATAAAAAGCATTACAGCAAATTAGAAGCAATTCAAATATAGCATATGTCACTCCAGATGTTTGCCTCTGCCATTGCAAAGAAAACTCATGTTCAACAGTAAAATACTCATGTACAACAGTAAGATACTCATGCATCTATATGCTGAGAATAAGCTGTGATTACACATATTACATAGAAAGAAATAAATTTGCTGTATATTTACCGACTGTCTATGAATTTTTAATCCATTTTTCTTCCTTCAAGAATAGTGGATATCATATTAAGTACCAAGTAATTATCTGGAAAATCTTACTTATCATAAGCATGTAATATAAAATGAAATTAATTTAAAAAATATTTTATTATTTGGTTCAGCTCATGAACCTCAATTATCTTAAGGTTCATGAGTCATTCAATACATTCTATTTAACTTATTCGAAAAAAAAGAATGTTTATCTTGTTGTTCTATATTTAAAAATATTAATTATTAATTTTCTTATAAAAAAAAAACATTGTGCTATGAGTTCTACAAAAATATCTATAATTGATTTAAAACAAGCATACAGGGTGGAAGTGGACCGCTCCCGAAAATAAAGACAGGTGACTCTACGAGTCTTATTTGTAATGGCCTAAATATAAATTTGTAAATAAGCTAGAAAAAAAATCGATACGGGTGAAAAAAATTTTTATTTTCACAACGAATTTTAAGTTTTTTTCACATTCCATCGTATTAGGAGGACAGTGCCATGTAACGATAATTCCATAAAAATACGTAACTTTACTCAGATGAGAAAAGACGCAATCTATTCAAAACTCACGATCATATGTTCAAGAGTTAAACGACCTTGCGTGGTGAAAAAAATTTTTTTTCGTCCGAATCGATTTTTTCTAGCCTATCATTACAAGTAGTACTAGTAGGGTTACCTATCTTTGTTTTCAGGAGCGGTCCCCTTCCACCCTGTATATTTCACAAAGAAATGACCCTTGGCCATCGTAGTCACAGTGTTTAAATTGGAACTCATTACTTAAACCACTACCCCTAAACTTAGTAGAATATATAAGGGTATTATTGCATCGTACGTGGTACGTAGCTTAGTAAAATAATCATTCAGCGCAGCGAGCGTGAGATTAACCTATTTCCTTCAATCAACTCGTGTCGCGACGGGAAATAAAATGGTAGTATTTTTTTTTTACTAATAAGTTCGTGTTTACCAACATACGTTAAGAGATGGTATGTGACAGTGCGAGCTTCGAGTTTTGTTTTAGTATATTTGCACTAGCCTACAACTTGAATGGTAGCATGGCTTTTCGATAATAATTGATAGCATACTCGCTAATGTAGTTTTCCACTAGATATATACGAATGAGCGCATAGTTAGCGACTCGGTTCTCTTTTAAATATTATGTATATCCTAAATCCTTACTAATATTATAAACTAAGTAACTCTGTCTGTCTGTCTGTCTGTAGCTCTTTCACGCCAAAACTACTCAACCGATCTAAATGAAATTTGGTACACAGATAGTCTAGAGCCTGATAAAGGACATAGGCTACTTTTAATTCAAAGAGGGTTGTAAAGGCGGATGAAAAGTTGTAGGGAAGTATCGTCATTTTTAAAGCCAGAAGCTTGAAAGTTATTTTTAGGCTATTGATTTTAATGTCATATTTATTTATATCTAATAAATAAATATGACATTAAAATGTTGTCAAAATTTACCCTTAAGAGGTAAAATAAAAATAGGGGATGAAAAACTTTAGGAAAGTAACCTTATACGCGGGCGAAGCCGCGGGAGGAAGCTAGTATTAAATATTTTTATTATATATGTATTTATATAAAAATATTTAAAATTCTACCCTTATTGTACATTTATTTTCATATTGAATTAGTTACAAGAATAAAAATTCATTTTTTAAACGATTCCTAAAAAAATTAATCCTTGTATAGTGGGGGATATTTTACAACCATGCACTTTTCGGAGACAAATTACACCCAGACGCAGCACAACCCTTTGCGGATAGCACAATATATTGTTCTACATGGGAATCGAACCCATTTAACTGTCAGTGTAAGTTGGTATCTTAGCTATTACGACATCTGTGCAGTCCTTTATAATTGATTAGACAGAGAGAGGTATACAATAAGATGACGTCAACTAAGCAATTCATACTAATCTGCGTCTATCCTAAATAAACATCGTTTTGGATGAAAGGGATAGCCTTTTATTAACTTCAAACAGTTTGCAATTTCTTAAATGGTATATAATTTGTAATTTTTATGGTAGATATCCTTAAATTTACCAGCAATATAAAAATATTTATAATTATTAATAAAATATGTTCATAATAGTTAACTACCCATTTTTGAACGCTGCTAAAGATTCAAATTATTTTCAAAAATATATTTATTTAAAAGAATAATTTCCAGAACGTCCTGGGAATTAATATACACGTGTATATGATCGTCCCGGATGGAACGGACAGTCTATATCTAGATCATAGTTTGCCAGAAAAGGACTTGTATATCATTGATTACATATTTTTTGTTGTATGTTAAATTTATTGCTATCTACGTTTAAAACCTGGATTAAGAGAAAAGTCTTATGGCATTTAGCACATTTTTTGATGTTCGACGATTTTGTCAGGGAATTGTTCGATTCTCGTCGATTAATTTCACGTTTTTCTTTACATAGTATTAAAAATTAGGTAGTAGATGGCGAAATGTGCGTATGTCGTACTTATGGCTATAGCTTCGGCGGTAAAGTATGTGATTATAAATCGATGATATATCTTAAATAATTTTTAATAATATGACCGTACTATAAAGCTTTTCCCCCTATGACCCCGGAATGCTGTCATAAAATATGACTAAAAGATGTGAGCAGATAACAACATTGCACGTGTAGGATAACTCGAAGCAAAAATAAACCCACTTAGCCAGTATCGTCCGCCCAGTAGTTTATTATAGGAGTTTATATTATAGAGGAGAATTATAATAGCAAGGGGGATGGTTATAGTCTAAAGATATCTTTATATATATATATATATACTTATATCTTAGTCTTATAAGTCACACAATAGAGCAGCATCACGGATTTTTGGCTAGTAATGCATTCATTCAGTAGCTAAGGACTGTTAGATATAGGCTAATAATATTTATTAAAAAATATATGCAAAAATTAAATTAAATTAAGTACCTTTTTTTTTCATTCCAGGTTGCATTATTCCTCAGCGGTATATATTAGGCGTTATGGGACTCCTTGGCGTTTGTAACGCATATACGATGCGAGTGTGTCTCAATCTCGCAATCACACAGATGGTCAATCGTACCAAATCCAACGACAGCCTTTTACTGGATCCCGATGCATGCCCTAGTGATGACATGATTAACAATGTTACTTCAGTAGTTCATTTGAAACCGGTGAGTACAAAATAAAAGCAATAAATTATAAGTTAACTAAGTATTACTTTATTGAAGATTACTTACAAGAATAATGAACGAGTTATTTATGTTGTCACATTCTCATGAAGTGACAGATTGAGTATACAATGCCTTATCACTTTAAAATGTGCCGAATTGTATATATATATACTATTAAAAGGATTACCAGGAGTACCCACTCGCTCCACGTTGAGACGTTTATGTAGGGCGGGTCTACGGGGTCGTGCGCCGCTTCTCTGTCGCCCCGAACGGATTAGCGGGGCGTGACGAACCGTAGCCCGTCGCCAAAAAAAAAGGAGTAGACAGAAGTTTTACCATGAGAAATTTTTAGTACCGAATGGGATCGCTAACTCGTCTGTCAAAATTTACTGTTATGTTATTATCCATCCCTGGGAATATACGCGTCCACTGGCGTAGTGGCACAATAAATGAAGGGATTAATGGAATTGAACTTTAATATAATGGGAACACTTGTAATTTATTTCCACGACAAAGAATTTTATATATAAGAAATATATAAGAAATTAATATATTGACGAAATTTTACTCATCATTCTCCTGTTCTTATCCCAATTACTTGGAGTCGATACATTATGTACTGTTCTTCCATAGTACATATTGTAAAAGTTATTGGCAATAGTTTTATAACCGGCCGCTTACCAGACATCAACCCTCCTTGGGAATGTAATTGTTAACCAAACGGCATCAGATAGAGTTAGCCCAGGTCGTTATATCGCTCTTAGTCGTCTTTTACGATATCCGCGAGCAAAGTATGGGTTGGTAGTATTTTTTTTTATTGCTTATGGTGGCAAACGTACAAGCAGCACACCTGATGGCAAGTGTTACTGCCACCCATGGACATTTGCAATACCAAGGGTATAGCTAGGCCGCTGCCTACCAATAAAAACCCTAAACCCACCCAGTTGGGCTTCCGGCTCTTTCGCTCACCAAATGCGCAGTAGCACATTGCCATTACTCAGGCGTCGATCTACTGCGAGAGTGTGGTACTACGCCTGACGGACCGGCCCGCAGCTGTAGATAGAGAACTGTCCACTGCGTGGTTCTACCACGTATTCGTAGCCGCTACCACACATCACTTATTACAACAAATTACTTTTAATATATATTGAATAATTTTGACCAGATTTAGATATTGTAAAAGTAATGTGGTAAGTTGAAACCTCGGTATTGCTCTTAAATTCGATATTGGGCATGAAGTGTCATGTTATTTATTACCCACAGTATAGAAAGTTTTGCGGTTGTGTTTCTATGATTATACGTATTAATTTTTTTGTCTGTAAAAGTCTTTGAACTCATATTATTCAGACCAGAAATTTTATTAGTGATATATACATAATTATTAGTATTTTTTTTTAATAAATTCACTTTGTGATCTGGTTTGTCAGCTATAACAATTTTAAAGTGAGACTTTAGCTGACATATGTGATGCGATATTTAAGAAGTAACGTGTTCACTCATAGCTAATAGTCAAATCCACAAGCTATTGTGCCTTGGAGACAAGCTTGTTAACCTTTTAATATATTTCTATTTACATGATACAGACTTTGGGAATTATTCAATATGTACGTTAATTCCATTCCATCTGATGACGGAGTAAGAATACAATTCAGCACCCCCTTTCTTACCTGCGGGTGATCGTAAAAGACATCTAAGGGATACAATATGCATACAACATCTATATATTATATTAAGAGAAGGAAAAATCGAAATTAATCCCTTTACCGATACGTATGATCAACATGGTATGGTAAGTCAATTTTCTTTCTAGCAAGGAGGTGGCACGAGCCCAATAGTGGGTTATCTATGAGCTGAGATGATAACGTTAATTCTGGTAGGTAGGAGAATAGATTTTTCTGTCTTGATAAACTTATAATTCTAACTGAAATTACCAATCGTCATCATCATCATCTCATCATCTTAACCCATCCATGTCCCACTGTTGAATTCAAGCTTCCTCCATAATGGAAGAGAAATGACCTACTACACCACGCTGGTCAGACGTGTTGGTATAGGGATTTGTTTCGAGTTTGCCTTCTCTCGCATAGATGTTATATACTTTTTATGTCCCTTAGTCATTTCTTACGATCACCCACGGGTAAGATAGGGGGTGGTAAACTGTATTCTTAATCTATCACCATACGAAAAACATTCAATCGCCAAACAGCGTGACAATTATGACATTATCTGCCTTAAGTCTATTATTGAGCATAGACCAGGCTCAATAATAGACTTCAACAGGCTTTTAAATGGATTCCATTATTATCATTCACTAATTCTTATCCCAATAACTTGGTATAGATGTTGAATGTACTCGTACATATTACAAATATATGAATTCTATATATGATTTAATTGTACTAATTCTAATCCAGCTTACAAGATATGGCCTAAACAAACTAATAAACTAAATTAAATATCTATTTCTTCCTTCACATTAAATCTACGCCATTTTGTTTATGATTTATTGTTTTCGTGAAATAAAGTGTTCCATTGTAGCACTCGTGTTTTTATTCAAATTATAAATAATATATTTAACAAATAATTATATCCGTCAACTTAGTTCCAATTATTTTTTTTGTTTTGGAAATTTAGACGTAAGATTTCATTTAGTATGAATCTTCAATAGAAAACAAAAAGAAATGATTAGTTGAAGCGGTGATATATAACATATGACTCAACCGATTAGAAGCAACCGCAAAAGGGTTTTGTGGTTTATAATGGTTCAGATAAGCAGCTAAGATGTTTGCTGAAAAGATTACTACTAAGAGAGCATGAATAGAATGGGCTATCATTTATTATAATAAATTATTTGTCCTATTTAGTATATATACTAAATGCGGCAAATAAACTTGTAGGTATAAATAAACAAATACATATAAGTAAAAAGAAAATCTAGTCATTCGGTGCCGGTATCTAACAAATAAATACCCAGACTTTGTTACAAGCCAAATAATAAATAGAAGTATCACAAAAAACTTAATCGTCAGTTTTTATTGATAATTAAGTACCTAATAGAATTTTAAATACTCTATTTATTATAAAAGGTAATATAATTATATTACAAAATACTTATTTTCATCTCTTAAACAATTAAAAACAAGGAATCCCAATAGGGCATTCCCAATAAGGAATCACAAGGGAATCCCAATAGGCGCGGGTTCGAATCCCGCTCGTGATATCATTTTTCGCTTCGTAATCGGGTTTTTATAAATAATCAAGCATATTAAATGCTAAATTTCAGTCATTTGAATAACAAGGTTGTGTCATCGTTTAATACAATTCTAACTGCAAAGTTTGAAGTATTGAGCCTATAATAATGTATAAACATTGTCGGGTAGATGGCATACGTCACCTTAAAGACGTAAATATGATACGAAGCGAGATGTGCATGTCCTACAATAGTTCACGGTGGTGTAGTGGCAGCACGATTGGGCTAGAATCAAAATAGGCGCGGGTTCGAATCCCGCTTGTGACATCATTTTTCGCTTCGTAATCGGGTTTTTATCAATTAAAAACAAATTAAATCAAGCAAATGTATATGAAATTACAAGCACATGTTTCATACACATTAATTATTATTTATCATTAAATCGAGTTGCATGTTTCAATTCATAAAATAACTAATGGATGGAATATTAAAGGAGCAGTGGCCTCGTTCACTCGGATATATATACAGTATGTTAATTGGAAATAATAATTACATTTATTTACATATTAATTAAATGTACTCATACATGACAACAATATTTTATAATCGATTAATGAACTTGATTTAATAAATAACGTACGCTGTTCAAACACTGATGGTGATTTTCTTTTTAAAAATCACCACTCTGCGCTTAAGATATAAACCTTGTATTGTGGGGCACTTGCATCATCTCAGCTCATATACGTCCTACTATTGGGCTCGAGCCTCCTCCATAATAGGAGGGAAATTGACCTACTATACCACGCTGGTCAGACATGTTGGTATAGGGTTTCGTTTCGAGATTTCCTTTTCTTCCATAGATGTTATATGTATTTTTTATCCCTTAGTCGTCTTTTACGATCACGCACGGGTAGGATAGGGTTTGGTGAATAATATATTGTTACTCCGTCATCATATGGTAAAACTGTGGGGAAGTTTGCAAACATATAATTAACGCAGGCAAATTACACCCAAACTGAAAACAACACTTTGTGAATCACACTAAGTATTGTCCTGCATAGCAATTGACCTCATGACCTTAGCAAGGATGATCGATATCTTAACCACTACTATCTTAGCCATCTGTGCAGTCAGATTTCCATGTAGTGAAGGAGAATATAATTCACCACCATTTTATCTTGCCCACCGGTATCATAAAAAGGACTTAGGGATAATATGTGCATAATACTTATGCAAGAAAAGAAAATAGGCGATATGATCGCTACGCTAAGCGACAAAGTCTATAATATAAAAAAAAATAAGAAAAACTCTACATAAGAATCTATATACTATTACGTCTGGCTATCGTGGTGTAGTTGATCTAATGGTTAAGATACGGATCTACTGTGCCAGTGCCATGGGTTCAATTCTCATGCACAACAAATACTTTGTGTGATTCACAATTTTTTATCCTGAGTCTGGGTGTAATTAATGTTTTTTTTTATGTTTTTTTATTGCTTTTGGTGGTAAACGAGCAAGCAGGACACCTTTATTTTTTGTTTTTTAATTTTTTTTGGGTGGGTTATGGTCGGCGCACTCCTCGCAGCACCATACCTGATGGTAAGTGTTACTGCCGCCCATGGACCTTTGCTATATCAGGAGTATAGCTAGGTCGCTGCCTACCAATATAAACCCCAAACCCTAATGTTGAGCTAATGTCAGTTAATTATATATTTGTAAAGTCTCCCGCGTGACATGTGTAGGATCTGAAGTAATGATAATGTGTAAACGTGCTAATCTTTACATTAATTGTATTAGATTAGTAATTATTTTTTTTATTTACAGTGAAGTTAAAACTTGATTACGAGTGAAAAATTATTGTCACACATGGGATTCGAACCTACACCTATTGGAAATCCGTTCCAATCATGCTACCACTTACACCAGCGTGACCTGTCGTTTGACATTCCATTTTCGGCTCGTATTATATGTTCGTCTTTAAAGAAGACTAGTGCCATCTATCTGTCAATGTTTACGCATAATACAGTAAAGTACTCGCTTACATAATAATTCCTAATTTTATCTTTCAAGTTTATGTTTTATTCTTTTATTACACGTTTTGATCATACTAATTTACGAAAATAAAGTTTTCTATTAATTTTTTTTTAGCCAGACAAAGAAATATGACGTTAAACCTGTTGGAATCTTAAAAAGTAATAATTTTTAACGCTGTTTCGAAATTATGCTAAATATTTAAGTAGTTTGTCTATAATAGTTTTATAAAGTAAAAGGAAATAAACCTCAACTAAAATTATTTATTACTAGCTTCTGCCCGCGGCTTCGCCCGCGTAAAAGGTTACTTTCGTAAAGTTTTTGATCACCTATTTTTATTTTTGATCGTCGGTAATACAGTGCAACGGTATTACAATACTCAGGGTTGGAACTTCATTACTGGACTGCTAGATGGTGTTGAAGAAGCTAGATTTTGAGATTTTTTGGCAAACAATTTTTTTATTTTTCATATGAAAATTTTGATTTTTTTTTAATAAAAAGTATCCTATGTTACTTTTAATACGTCCAAGAATATGTGTACAATGTTTCATGATGATTCGTTGAGTAGTTTTAGCGTGAAAGTGTAACAAACAAACTTACATTCACATTTATATATTAGTAGGGATTTCAAACGTCGTTATATTTTTAAGCTTATGCAATGCTTACAAGTCACTGAAACAGCTCATATGTTTTTAATACAATGATATCATAGAGAAGGTTATGCCTTTTTTAATGTTCTGAACTTTAGATTATCAATTGCTCACAATTATTAACAAGCTGTCCTGAACAGTTAAAAGGTTAATAGAATGGTCAATTGTAATGTGGTGTATTGCAATATGTTAGCCCTACTTTGCGTAACTATTGAATCGTGGTTCTGTGGGATACTTTTGTCTTTTCAATTATCATTGTTTTGATATCAAACATTTTAAGATAAAGACGATATTATTGAATAAGATATGTATATACTGTAAAGGTACATTCACTCGTTATCTATATACATTGAGTAGAAAATAATGAAACTATAATTGACTTTATAATGAAAATAAGATACGAGAAATTTACAAAATTAATAAAATATAGAGCTATTTTAAATTTAGTGATAATTAGATACTTTACAGTTAAAAAATCTATTTCTAATATCTTGTTAAAAGTAATTTTTATATCTATGATAGTATTCTTCTTGTGAAGATAATCAAATCATATCATTGTTCCCCTCTTTCTGGCAGTTACGTATAGTTAGCAGCTAGCTGCTACCGTACCTTTGCTGTGTATGATCGGCTAATTTCTCTCATGCAGAGAAAGCTTTATCTACTTCTTTATTATGTAGAGATGATTTAAACATAAGAAATTTATATATACTATATCATCATTCTCCTACTCTTATCCCAATTACTTGGAGTCGATACAGTATGTACTCTTCTTTTATAGTACATACCTACTGTAAAAGTTATTGGCAATAGTTTTACGACCGGCCGCCTGCCAGACGTCAACCCTCCTTGGGAATGTAATTGTTGATAAAACAGCATCAGATGGAGTTGGCCCAGGTCGTTAAAAGCTCTTAGTCGTCTTTTACGACATCCACGAGCAAACTAAGGGTTGGTAGTATTCGTAGCCTCTACCACACAGCAATAATATATACTGTATGTAATTTAATATTACTTTGTATTTGGTGACGGAGTAAGAATATAATTCAGTACTCTCATTTGTATATGTGGGTGGCGTAAAAGACGACTATTGGATACAATATAAAATCTAGGGATAGGGATATAAGCGATATAATACATATGCTATCTGCAAGACAAGGAAAACTGAAAAAAAAAGATATAATATTCATCTGACCAACGTGACATAGTGGGTTAATTTTGCTTATATTAGGCACGAGCCTAGCAGTGGCAGGTATAAAAAACTGAATTAGAATGAATAATAAAGAGTGAATAAGATGAAATATTAAATGTCCTTAAAAAAATTACTGAGATTTTAAAGGTTTTCCTTTGTCCATTATAGAAAACTAAAGAATTTGCAGGCCAAATTATCACCCAGAATTACATTACCCATTATAACAAAATAGAATATAATGTACCACAATTTTGACTTCTCGCGGATGTTCTAATAAGTGACTAAAGTATTTTAGCAGATAATAATTATTAAAAAAAAGAAATACTTTCAAGTAATTCTTTTTTTTGTTGACATAATGCTATGCCAATCTGTATGATCAGAGCAAAGCCAATTTATCCACATGCTCATGACCTTCAGTTATGTGTATACAGGATACAAATGCGTCATTATTTTAACAAAATATAAATTATTTTTAAATTATTAAACAAATAGTTAAAGGTAAATAATTCTGAATAACTTTAACTCGTCCCACTAACAAAGGCGTGGTTCAGTAAATTTATTGAATGTTGACCAATAATAATATTACTTCGAGATTATTTGCCGCAGTTTATCTAGTATTATTCAAATCACTGAAAACTACGAATTTAAAAACTTATTTGTGTATAGAATATTTTTAAAGTAAATATTCTAAAGTCAATGAAGACACAGAAAAATTATTTTAAAAATAATCTATATAGGTATATAATGTATATATATTATACAGAGATTTTTTTAATACGAATTATTATACAATTACACATAATTTGAAAAAATTAGACTAAATATTTTTTAGTAATTATCTTTCCGTATGGTGATGAAGTAAGAATACAATTCATCACCTCTTATATCTTACCCGTGGGTGAACTTAAGAGGCGATTAAGAGATATAAAATGAATAAATATATGTTCAATTTGCATAGATGTTCTATGCAAGAGAAGGAAAACTTGAAGCAAAACTCTATACCAACACGCCTGACCAGCGTGGTAGCGTGGTATAGTAGGTTAATTTCTCTCCTCCATAATGGGGTAGGCTTGACCCCAGCAGTGGAACATGTACACGTAGATTTCACAAAAAATATTGTACTAAACATCTATAAAGTGAAATTAATTTGGAGAAAAATAATAATAAAATATTGAAATTACTGAAATTTAGCATTTAATATGCTTAATTATTTATAAAAACCCGATTACGAAACGAAAAATGATCACGCTTGTGACATCATTTTTCGCTTCGTAATCGGGTTTTTATAAATAAAATATTGATTCGCTGTTACTGCAAATTTTATCAGTAACTAAAATATTAATTGCACATCGATTCAATTTAAAATTTAAATCCAATTTTGATAAACACAATTTTAACATACATATGAACAGAAAAACATTGTTTTAATTCTAAAACAATGCTAATATCAATCAGCAAATGTGATGATATCATGTCCTACTTATAAATTTGACCTTTATGAAGTACACAGGCAGAAAATATTGTACATACATTTAAATTTTATAGCTACGTTATTTTTTATTACTTTTTGTGGCAAACGAGCAAGCAGTACATCTGATTGTAAGTGTTAATGCCGCCCATAGACCTTTTCAGTACCAAGGGTACAGCTAGCTGTAGATTGGTAGGCAGTGCCTAGGCACTGCTTAACAACCCACCATTGAAAACCCTAAACCCACCCAGAAAGTTAGGCTGCCAACTCTCTCACTAACCAAACGAAGCACAGTAGCACTTTGCCACTCCTCAGATGTCGATTTTCTGCGAGAGTATGGTACTACCCCGGATGGACCGGCTCGCAGCTGTAAACAGAAAACTGTCAACAGTGTGGTCCTACCACTATTAAATTTACCATTATTCACTTCACTATGTAATTAAATTTACCATTATTTACTTTACTATGTAATTAAATTTACCATTATTTACTTTACTATGTAATTAAATTTACCATTATTTACTAAAATCATTTGTTAGCTTTTCTGTAACATACAGAAAAAAAAAGAATGGTTTTATCCATCAGTCTAAGTCTTATGTCAGAAAGCCTGTCTAACAGAATGCTATAATCACCACGTTTACTAAACGGGTTAGAGATTGCGGTTGATTCTGCTAGTTGCTTGGTAGGGTCACGGTTAGACTAAGTAGAGTGCTGTTGCTCTCTCAATCACTTTAACTACTTCCAAGAGAAAGAAAGGAATGGTAATGACATTGTATTCTAAGGTCAAAAATGGTAGCTGGCTGCTTACATTTCTCAGTTGTCGCTTACGACAATTGCAGGTAACGATGGCAAATTGTATTCTTACCACTTCACCACAAAAAATACAATAGCGGTAATTGTATCAACAACTGTACGCAATGCTTGTGCAACTAAATTATAAATTGAAATTTTCTTTTACAGTACGCAATTTTCGACTGGAATGAGAGTACACAAGGCTTGATTCTAAGTGGTTTCTACTATGGATATGCTGCAACTCAAGTACCTGGAGGTTATCTAGCTGAAAAGTTTGGAGGCAAATGGACTTTAGGTTTAGGACTATTAAGTACAGCAGTGTTCACGTTTTTAACACCAGTCGTGATAAGAGCTGGAGGGGCTACATGGCTTTTTATACTACGAATATTGCAAGGCATGGGTGAGGTAAGTTATAATTAAATAATATCTTATAAATACTATTATAAAGATTTAAAGTCTAAGTATTCTAATTTTAATTGCTACCATTTAGAGAATATTGCCAAGCACTTGTTTAGTTAATTACTACGACTGCATGTATTTAAAGCAAAATTAATGTAAATACGAATATGACGAATAACGATATGAAACTGTATCTGATTCCATATAAATTATGCATTCAGTCAAGTGTATAATTTAATTAACTAATGTGTAACTGCTATTAATCAATTAACTAAATTAGTTGGTAATATGTGTTCTTGCAAATATATAGGTACTTTTTAAACTTGTGGCAACAGATGACTGGTATAGTAAATAATAAAAAAACCCAATTATAGATCTCGTATAGAATGCATTAATCTCGTTTTTTTTTATGAATCTTAGATAAAGCATTGTGACGCCATACTTAGATCATCATTGCTAGATAAGACACTTCTAAATTAAGTTTCATTATACACTTGTATATGACAAACATTTTCTTTTAAATCTCTGGTCCAATTTCAAACGTTTATTAAAATACTCCCTTTTCCTTCTCGGGATATTTACATCTTATTAAAGAAAACATAAATTTACTCCATAACAACAGGATAAATATTCTACTGTGTTAAATTTTTATAATGATTTTAAATCTGTGAAATCTTTTGAAATATTAACGATAACAATTTGTTGTGTCAAAGAAATTTTATTCAAATTAAATGTTTCAAATAACCAATTTATTTAATTATTAGCAATGATAACACAGGCACACACAAAAAAAGAAGTTCTCTGTACTTTTGACGAGACCCATATATTTTTATGTATTTTAACCCGCTGAATCCGAACATGAAACCCGTACCCTCAAAACCCTCAAATATTTGAGAAAACTTAAAAAAAACAGAAAAAAATGATGAAAATCGGCATTTTCGGTAATGTAAAATTTCTTTTTGACCTAAACCAAGCATGATTTTTATGTATTTTGATCTGCTAAATACTTATCTGAAGTTGATTTGGACCATTAGCCGTTTAGAGTCCAAGTAAATTTCAAAAACCCTTTAGAAATTGTGAAAAAAGCCACAAATTCCAGATATAGTGTTAAAAAAAAATTATAGAGCTAGAGAAATCATGATTTTCATGTATGTTTATTTGCTACATATAAATATCGAACTTCGATGGCCCAGACATCTCTAAAAATATAAATAAATGGCAAAAAACCCCTAAAAATTAAAAAAAAAATTGGTGATAATAAAAATAAAGTTTTAAATAAAAAAAACATATTATCCACTCTGTTATATATAAATAAGATTTTTTTTGACCTAAAACTTAAAAACGTTTCAAATCTTTCAAAAAATTTTTTATCACAATATCTGGAATTTTTGTCTTTTTTCCACAATTTTTTAGGGTTTTTTTAATTTACTTAGACTTCAAACGGCTAATGGTCTAAATAAACTTCAGGTAAGTAATTAGCGGATCAAAATACATAAAAATCATGCTTGGTTTAGGTCAAAAAAAAATTTACATCACCGGAAACACCGATTTTCGTATTTTTTTCAGTTTTTTAAAGTTTTCTCGAAATTTTGAGGGTGTACGGGTTAAATGGACCTCATATTCGGATTCAGCGGGTCAAAATACATAAACATATATAGGTCTCGTCAAAAGTACAGAGAACTTTTTTTTTGTGTGCCGGTGTAATGATTAATTTTATCTATGTTAAAAAAAATAACTGAGCATAACTAAGTATATAAATAAGTATAAAGTATGACCCACCTAAATATAAATCACAATTTAATTAAAATGGTTACATAACTTATAGATTTAAAAAAAATCTTATAAATTACCTAAAATAAATCTTAATTTTATAAAAATAATTACAGTAGATTTTTTAAGATTTTAATTTTTTCATTATTATTTTAAATACGTCATTCCGTAGTACATAATTGTAATATATTCCGTAAAGTTTATTCAGTGTTATCAAAATAAACGCCAAAATATTTACATCTAAGTTTTTTAAACACATTGATTTTTTATATGTCTTGTAAATCAAGTATGTATTATAAGCACCAGAGATAAAATATTTAAATTACATTGAAAACAGCATTAAAATGCATTGTGTGGTTTAGAGAAGTAAACATACATAATAGACAACAGGAAGCTTTACTTTATACTATGTAAAGATAGATCTTCTTAATATTATCCACGGTATAAAATTTGGATATAGTTAAATAAATATCGACATTTCGCGTAACATACTTGACATTTTGTATCGAATTTCATACCGCAGCGGCAAGCATAGAGAGAGAGATAAAGCAAGCATTTGTTCACTTTGTTAAAGTGTATATAAATATATATACATTTGCATATGTTTAGGATAATATATTGTAATAAGTACTTGTATCTCTGTAGTTCAATAAATTTGCGTAGTGTGTCGATATCAGTTAAGTGTTTTAAGCGATGGATATTTCTGCAAATAAATCAAATTGAAGTGTCTGCTTCTAATGTTAAAATAACAGTTTGTTATTGAATGCGCATAATGATAATACGTACAATACTATAGTAATATACATATACGATAATAAAAGAACACTCTTTAAAAATCTTGTCTGTTTATCTCTGGGTGTGTTTATTCTGCTTAATCTCTGAAATAACTGGATTGATTGAAACTTTGAAATTACTGGATGGATTTAGTAAAAATACACTTAATAATTTTATAAAGAAAACTACTTAAGAGCATCTAAAGATTGGTTCGGTGGTATCTCAAAAAAAAACACAATAGGGTATTTCGTTATACAATAGCTCGTTACTACGACGTGACCGAAGCCGAGGGCAAATTTTTTTATGCTATAATTCGTGTTTCGTTCGTTCCTTAAATCGCTTTGTAACCTTAAACATTTTTTTACTAAAATCAATACCATGTATAAAAAACAAAAAAAAATTATGTTGCGAGGGACATTCCAAACATGCATTTGGTGGACACAAAATACACCCAGACTTAGAACAGCAATTGCGGGGGGTCGCACAAAGTAAAATTCTTCATGAGAATGGAACCCTCAATACTGGGCACGATAGATCGACATCTTAAGCGCTACGCTATCTACCTGGTATAATCAGTCTGTGCATTATCAAAGTGCTAGTGTTTATTTACATATTGACTTACAGGCAGGTTTACTATCAGAATATTGACGGTGAGAAAGCCCAAATTATAGGACTTTTGGCAATTTCGTACTTAATATAATTGGCTTAGGAATACATATTGAATAACTTAATCAGACATATTTATCTCCAACAGGGTCCTACAATGCCAGCTCTCATGATTATGTTGGCACGTTGGGTACCACCTCATGAACGATCATTCCAAGGAGCCTTAGTATTTGGAGGTGCACAGATTGGCAACATATTCGGCTCCTTTATGTCTGGAATATTGTTAGATGGTGGGCGAGATTGGGCATATGTTTTCTATTTCTTTGGAGGCTTTGGAATTTTATGGTTCATTTTGTGGGTAAGTTAGTTATTTTTATTTTTATAAATTAATTTTGATATGACATTGATGGTATATGAGTACTAAACGTATATGTAAATAAAGGAACACAATTTATTATTATTAATTTGAAGTTATGTGTCGCCGCTTATTGTGACGTTGAAGGCGACCACGGGGTCAGTAAAGAGTGCGGGGAGGGCGCTCAGCTGTTATGCACCTCCACCGCACTCGCGAACACTCGCTGATCAACCTCCAAAACGCATACGGATACTTTTTATTGTAATTTTTTATCTATTTTAATATACAAATTTATATCGAGCGAGTCACTATTTATTTCTATGTTCCATTACCGAACATAAGTGTCCTGTCACGGTCGCCACTTATGTTCGGTAATGGAACATAGAAATAAATAGTGACTCGCTCGATATAAATTTGTATATTAAAATAGATAAAAAATTACAATAAAAAGTATCCGTATGCGTTTTGGAGGTTGATCAGCGAGTGTTCGCGAGTGCGGTGGAGGTGCATAACAGCTGTGCGCCCTCCCCGCACTCTTTACTGATCCCGTGGTCGCCTTCGACGTCACAATAAGCGGCGACATTATGTACATATTTACTGAAGTAACTTATATGAAGAGATAGCGTCTCTTTGTTTCTGGCTAACTGAAATATCAATGTATATTACGAGGCTTTTGGCTTAAGTTTTAAGATCAGATGAATGATAGCTATCGTCCTGAATATAATCGTAGATATAATACATTTTCTAGATTTAGATGCTGGCATATAGTCCGATCAGTTATGACGAGCTCAGGTTATATAAAAAATACGAGTATAAGCTTATTCATACCTTATAGTCCTTATGTCAAAAATATAAATGGAGTAACTAGCCATACTTTGCCAAATGTAATTTTAAAAATTATCAGTTGTACTATATTTAACTAACCTTGCCCTGATGGGTTGAGAATACAATACACCATCTCCTTTCTCACCCTTGGGTTAAGTAAAAGACTACTAAGGGATATGATAAGCAGATAACATCGGTTCAAATGCAAGAAAAGGAAAGCTCTATGTGAAATCCCATGAGTACCAGTAGGATATAGTAGACCAATTTCTGTACCATTGCAATAGAAGACAGTATCTAGCAATAAGACATATATATCGAGAAGAAACGAAATAATTATTTGTTTAATTTTTTACTTGTTTTATTGTAGTTTATCGTATAAATACCATAGCCAGAATGTGTCTGATGATTAAATATATTTTTTTATGATGGCAAACGAACAAGCAGTACTACACCTGATGGCAAGCGTCACCGTTGCCCATGGACCTTTGCAATACCAAGAGATAGCTAGGCCGCTGCCCACCAATAAAAACCCCAAACCCACCCAGTTGGGCTTCCGGCTCCCTCGCTCACCGCACAAAGCGCAATAGTACACTGCCACTACTCAAACGTCGATCTTCCGCGAGAGTGTGGTACTACCCCGGACGGACCGGCCCGCGACTGCAGACAGAAAAATGTCAAAGGCGTGGTCCTACCACTATTAATTTCTGAAATAAATACTATTTTGAATTTATAAAATTATTATCATCATTCTGCTATTATCCCAATTACTTAAGGTCGATGTAATATGTACTCCACTTCCATCGTACATATTGCAAGAGTTTGGGTTTGGAAATGTAATTATTAACTAGATAGCATAAGATAGAGTTGAACCAGGTTGAATAAAATCTTTTAGTCAACTTTTAGAACAGCCACGAGCAATATAACTGTTGGTTACCTATATTCATAGCCACCACCACAAAACAATGGATTTAAAATATTATTAAAAAAAAAAATATTTTATTTAATTAACACCACACTTCAGCTCATATACGTATTATCACTAGGCTCGAGTTTTCTCCACAGAAGGAAGGAAGTTGACCTACCATATATATATATACCACTCAGGTTTTTTTTTTTTTTTTTTTTTTTTTTTTTTTTTTCCGAACTCTAATTGTTTGGGCATACGGTTCCCCTGACATTATCAGGGACCTTCAATTAGCAGTGTTAAATAAAATTATTATTATGTACAAACTTAAAATTAGATAAAAATAATAAATAATAATACTAACTTAATGTTACTACAAGAAGCAAAAATTTAGGTGAAGACAAGTACCACTCTGGTTAGATGGGTTGGCTTAGAGTTTTATTTCAAGTTTACCTTCTCTTAAGTAGATATCAATTTATAATTATGCATATTATATTCTTTAGTTGTCTTTTTCGATATCCATGGGTAAGACATAAGGTAGTGGATTGTATTCGTAATCGGTCACTATACGAAAACATTTTTTGTTAAATAATATTATAATAATACTAATACTTGGCAGTCCACGTATGTTATGTGCAAACGTGGAATGTCATCGGTAGATGTCCCATCCCAATATTTAGATTAAATTTCTCCAAAGGCGTGTTGGATCCATATCCCCATGTAAGCCTCCCAAAGGACCGGGCATCTTCCCTATGAAAGATCCCGTGAAAAAAGGATATACTAATACTATATTTATTATTGTTTTTTCCAGAGCCTTACTTGCTATAGTACCCCAAACACGCACCCGTATATATCAAAGAAGGAGCTGACGTATTTAAATAATAATGTCACCACTGCAGAGGTACAATCAGCTAAAGATCCTGTGCCTTGGAAGGGAATTCTGAGATCGGCACCTGTTTGGGCACTAGTATTTGCAGCGGTAAGTCTATAAATAATGCCAAATTTAATTATTGCATGTTAAAGATATATTCCTTTGTACTGACAAGTTAAATATCATCATCATTATCATCACAGCCCATATATGTCCCACTGTTGGGCTCGGGCCTCCTCCGTAATGGGAGGGAAATTAACCTATTATACCGCGGTGGTCATAAGTGTTAGTATAGGGTTTTGTTTCGAGTTTTCCTTCTCTCGCATAGATGTTTTATGCGTTTTATATCCCTTAGTCGTCTCGTACGATCACCCACGGGTAAGATATAGGGTGGTGAATAGTATTCTTACTCCGTCACCATACAATTTAATATACGATGAAGAAGTTAAATATACGATGTATTAATCGACCTAACTTTTTCATGAGATTCGTAGAAACAAGAAAATAGTCAACTAATTTATTATTAAACAGAGGAGGTATAATGAATCTTTTTTTTCTTTATCCACCCTGCACTAAGGAAATACTCTTTGTATTGCGGGGGACTTTACAAACATGCAATTAACGCACACAAATTACACACAAACTTTTATTTATCGAATTATCAAAATAAACATACATACATACCATCACGCCATGTCCCTTGCAGGGTAGGCAGAGAGAACAGAGTGCCAGAGAACTCTATCCTTGCATACTTCACTCGTTGCCTCAACATTCATAATTCTCTTCATACACGCTCGCCGGTTTCGGAGACTCTTGACTCCACCTTCCTTTAGTACATAACCGATCTGGTCTAGGTAGGTTAGTCTCGGTCTCCCCCGGTACCTATCAAAATAAAACTTATTTTAAATTAGATATGACTAAATGCAATGTGGTCCACGACGTCTAAACGTGGTCCCTAAATGTAGGCCTCATAACTAAGTTCAAACTCGCTCAGCGTTCTATGGAACGGGCTATGCTGGAGATTTCTCTGCGAGATAGAATCCGAAATACGGAAAACCGCAGAAGAACGAGTGTAACCGACATAGCTCGAAGAATTAGCACGCTGAAGTGGCAATAGGCAGGTCACCTCGACGCTCGATGCTCGGCGATCACTCGACGAATCGACAACCACTGGAGAAAAAAGGTTATCGAGTGGCGACCACGTATCGGGCAGTTTAGAACGCCAACTAGATGGAGAGATGACCTGGTGAAGATTGCTGGGCATCGATGAATGAAAGCGGCACAGGACCGCACTCTGTGGCGTAACATGAGGGAGGCCTACGTCCAGCAGTGGACGGCGATAGGCTGAAATTATAATGATGAAATCATTATCATCCCAGCTCACATATGTCCCACTGTTGGGCTCGAGCCTCCTCCGTAATAGGAGGGAAATAGACCTACTATATATACCACGCTGATCAGACGTGTTGGTATAGGGTTTTGTTTCGGAGTTTCCTTCTCTTACATAAATGTTAAATGCGTTTTATATCCCTTAGTCGTCTTTTACGATCACCCACGGATAAAGATAGGGAGTGGTGAATTGTATTCTTACTCCGTCACCACACAGATAATAATGAAATGCAATGTAATATTTATCTAACAAGTAGATTGACTAATCATAAATACTTATTTACAATTACGCATAAAACATTTATAATTGAAACTAAACTATTATAATTTAAATGCGCACATGTTTGATTCAATTATTGTTACATTGCTCATGATAAGAAATTATAGATGTTAGTCAACGTTTGATTCACCAAGCGTAAAAATAAACTATTTTTCAATGCCAGTAACAGTTAGCCCTTTGATATGTAATGTATATTGTACAAATATTTCTTGTATATAACTTTATTATTTCATATCATATCAGGTCATATATGTCCCACTGTTGGGCTCGAGCCTCCTCCATAATGGAAGGGTAATTGACCTACTATACCACGCTGGTCAAACGTGTTGGTATAGGATTTTGTTTCGAGGTTTCCTTTTCTCGCATAGATGTTATATATTTTATATCCCTTAGTCGTCTCGTACGATCACCCAAGGGTAAGATAGGGGGTGGTGAATTGTATTCTTACTCCGTCACCACACTTAATTTTAAAACATATATATAAGCTTAATAGTATTTTAAGTCAAATTTAAGCCAAGAAAATAGGCGAGTCGCACTCTATATATATTTACACGAACCATTTCGAGCCAGTTTTGAACCCTTCATAACTAAAAAACAATTCAAAATAAATACACCACACAGTAAGTATGTACATTGAGACCAACTGGATACGCGAGTATTTCAAATATAATAAACATCGCTTAAACGGTTAATTAGATATTAACGTCCAAAAATAATTATTAATATGACGAATTGACTTACTCATAATGATATTTTTTGCGTATTTTGACATCGTTTAGTACTTATATAAGCAATTAATGAACGCAAATTATAATCAGATACAGTAATTTATGGATTATGTAAATAATCGTTTCATCATCTCAGCCCACATATGTCCCACTGTTGGGTTCGGGTCTCCTCCATAATGTGAGAAAAATTGACCTAGTATACCGCGCTGGTCCGACGTATTGGTATATAGTTTTATTTCGAATTTTCCTTCTCTTGCACAGATGTCATATTATATCCCTTAAGCGTCTTTTACGATACCCACAAGTAAAAGAGGAGGTGGTAAATTGTATTCTTGCTTCATCACCACACGGAAAATAATCGTTTTGTGAGAGAATTTAACCTACTAAACGGCTTATAACAACTTCCATTCTTACCACTGCATCGTCCACAAAAGCGGAGTGTCACTTTTTGGTTTAGGAATCACAAGACTATTTTAAGCAATCCTAAATTTATTATAACTATACTGAAACGTTAAAAAGTAAAAATACTGAAAAATATTATTATATTTATGTTATTTATGTAAAACTAGAACAAACATTAGATCTTCTAAAATTTATAAACGCATAAAACACTAGGTATAGATTAGGTACAGACACTTGAGGCTATAAATTGATTTATCATCTAAATAAATTTTCAAGACAAATAGCATGGTTTAATATTATTAGTCAGCATCGAGATAAATCATAATAACATTATACAGATACTGTATAACTTTATTTTATTATACCCTATATGAATAAGATTTTATTAGTAATGGCTTCGATTCACGAATAAAATCTAAGTATTTACTATCAGAAATGATGAGTATAGTGTACATGAACAGAAGTCAAAATAATTATAGATATGTTTAAAAATATGATTATTTTACTCACGTACGATATATCTAAAGGCAGGATTCTTTCTGTCGGATATTTCCATACTTCAGACTAAATTAAATATGGTGTACTTTAGACGATATAAAAATCTGAATTAAAAAAAAACAAACGGTGCATGGGATGAAAACGGCCATCTAATGAAAGCATAACACCAGTAATATATAAATATTTTCATCTCAGCTCATATATGTCCCACTGTTGGGCTCGGGCATCCTCCATAATGGCAGAGAAATGTACCTACTATATCATGCTGGTCAGACGTGTTTGTTTTTTTTTTTTGGCGGCGGGCTACAGTGCATTCACGCCCCGCTAATCTATCAGGGCGACAAGAAAAGCGGTGCAAGACCCCGTAAACCCGCCCTACAAAGACGTGTTGGTATAGGGTTTTTATTTCGAGTTTTCGATAGTTGCTATATGCGTTTGATATCCCTTAGTCGTCTCTTACGATCACCCACGGGTAAGATAGGGAAGGGTGAACATCGGTAAAACAGCGGGTGGGTTCTTATTCCGTCACTACACGGAAAATTTTATTGTTTAAATATCATCATCATTATTTCAGCCAATCGCCGTCTCCTGCTGGACGTAGGCCTCCCTCATATTACGCCACAGAGTGCAGTCCTGTGTCGCCTGCATCCAATGTCGCACAGCGACTTTCACCAGGCTGTCTGTCCACCTAGTAGTGGGGCATCTTATACTCCGTCGTCCGATACGTGGCCGCCAATCAAAAACCTTTCATTCCCAGCGATTGTCGGTTCGTCGAGCGATGTGGCCTGTCAATTGCTACTTCTGCGTGCTAATTCTTCGTGCTATCTCGGTTACACACGTTCTACTGCGGATTGTCGTATTTCAGATTCTATCCCGCAGAGAAATACCAAGCATAACACACTGAGTGAGTTTAAGCTTAGTTATGAGGCCTACATTTAGTGATCAGGTTTTCGTGCCGTAAGTCAGTGGTCGGTAACCGTTGGACCTTTTGTGTGGCAAGGGCTGCAAGGCGGAAAAATAAACAAAAGCCGGAACGGCTTTAGTAGTGATATTAACCGAAGAATATACCATATACGGTCGATCGCGGAAGAGTGATGAAATATGTTCTTATTTAATTGACACGAAAAATTAAAAACGCCTAATTGTAAATTAAAAAAGAATTCGATTTTAGAGTTATAAATTCCTAATTTACAGGTTGGCCATGACTGGGGATATTATACAATGGTTACAGATCTGCCTAAATATTCTCACGACGTGCTAAAGTTCGACATTGCTACTACCGGTACACTTACTGCTTTGCCTTATATTGCTATGTGGATTTCATCCTTCTTATTTGGATTTGTTTGTGATTTATGTATCAAAAAAGGATGGCACACTATTAAAACTGGAAGAATTATTCATACAACCATTGGTAAGTCTTTTTTTTATAATAACTAGCACTTTATGGTTTCACTAGCGTCATAGTTCAATTGTGTGTCAATGTTATTTGTCTTTTTTTTTTTAAATAATATATTTTTAAATATCAGCGAATCAAATGTTAAATAGTCTTGAAGATATTTTACAAAAAAGTAAATTGAATAGGAATTATTTCTTATTTGGATAGTTTATTACATTGTTTACTTATGAATTAGGGTGTCGCGTTTACCAGATTTTTTTTTTTTTAAATATTACATGGTACAGACAGGCAAGAAATATATTCCGACAGATAGATAAATATTTATAACTACTTTTTATTATATCATTTTCTTTTTAAAGACCTAAGGTAATAATCCTTGTATTAAAGTAATAAATAAAATTCTTGTAATGCGTGGCTTTTACGAATATATAAGTTAATGGACATAACACAATTTCACCCAGACTCAGGCATTTGTGGGTCTCACAAAATATTGTCTCGCGTGGGAATCGAACCGATGACACTGGCACTGGGTATGTCGGTGCCTTAAACACTACGCCATTTGTTCATCAGTATTTTATATTATATATATATATATATGTATATATATATATATATATATGTAATCTGAATCTCGAAAACGGCTCCAAAGGTTCTCTTAAAATTTTGCATACAAGGGGTTCCGAGGACCATTAATCGATTTAGCTAGGTTTCATTTATATAAAATATTGTTTTATCAGTGTTTTTCGGCAACAAAAAATATAATTTTTGGTTGAATTAAAACTGTTAGAATACGAAGGTTTTCAAATTTTGACGCTGTCATTAAGAATAGACATTTAGCTCAGTTGGAAAATCGAGTATCGCTCGCTTCGGATCCTTATTGTCTCTTATTTACTTTTTGGCCTTTTTTTTATTATAGTTCATCTAATCTAAGAAGTGCACTTTGACGTTTTGCATTTTTTAATACACAATAACCTCGGTCAAACGTATACACATGGTTGTAAACATTAAATCTGAAATTTTAAACAACTATTAAGTTATTTACATAATTAACATTGCGGGTGACTTTCTTGTACAATAATCTAATGTTGAAACTCGTCAAACTAATTTAAAATAAAAATAACAAGGTAAATAGTAATTGTTATTGACGACCTAATAATGTCAAGTCATCACGTTCTATACAGTAGTGCTTGACAACTTTCAATTCACGAATATCCAAATAATCGGTAAAAATATTAGAATAATACAATAAATCGAATAGAGATTTTTTTGACAGAGATGTACATTTCGACACTTTGATTGATGAGGAAATAATTATTAATATTCGCGACGCTGATAATTCAAGTAATAGTAGTAATTCTTAATAAATAGATATTTTCAAATCCAGTTTTTGTTTTTAATTAACCTAATCCTACTAAATATGATGAATAGATTCTATGCTGAAATAATTAAACTTGTTTAGTACTAATTTAGCACTTAATTTATTCATCACCTTTTTGAAAAATAAAAAATAAACCGATTATTAATTATAAAGAATCAATATTGATTTCTCAGTAAAATCGGATATTTTCGATAGCGATTATTTGGTTCACATACCTAGACAACTTACTCAGACTGCTGTCAAAGTGCACTTCTTAGATTAGATAGACTATAATTATTATCATTTGCCCGCATCTTTGTCTGCATAGAAGTCGAAAATAGTTCTAATAGGATTTTTGTTTGTTTTTTATTTTTATTAATTTTATTGTTATTTATAAATTATTATGTATAAATGTTTGTATACTTATATATTATAACAATCTTTATTGTAGCGTAGGGAAGGTTTAATAAATATGAAAACAAAATGAAATTTTGTTATATATTATGGACACGAGGCTTTTTTCTTAGCAGGCTATGATTTGAACACAACGCGCTCATTCTGACCGAGGCGACGAAAGGGTAGTGTGCGGCCTCATAACCCACAGTATTTTCCATCGAAAGGAGGGCGACCACTGGTACCGCTTCTTTGACACCCACCAGCGATACTACACCTATCACAGTATTTCTTTGTAAACAATATCTTTTGTTTTTCTTTCGGATGCTAGAATTACCAGGCTACTCTGTGAGCTTACTCTGAAGCATTTCATATACAACTGGCCATGGTAGAAGCAGCTTTCTCTCAAGTCTACTCCCGCTACCTTAACAATTTGACCTCGAGCTTTGTTTATGGTTATTGCGAAGCAGACTTTAATGGCAAACTGCACTCTCTGAAATTCGAAGGAGTAATTTTATGCTATTTCAGTCAGTCAGTACAGTTGACCCGATTACATTGCAATGTAATGTTTTTTCTTGTAAACTGGTGGCATTGTATAATGTTGGCGCGCCAACTCTCAATTTTAAGATGTAAGTTGGGAGACCGGGAGCCTTCAGAGTATTCAGGAACTCGACCGGTTGTCGAACTCGGGATTTATTTTGATATTCGACCCCTTCGAATGATTTTTGAAAGTAAATGGTATAAAGAAATGGAAAAGACCGTAGTAACGCACATAGGTAGATCATGGCGTCTTGCGACCAATCTGATCAGCATTAACATCCTGTCTCCCTATCGTATCTTACTGATTGTTTCTAATATAACTCCTCCTTTCCGTCTCGATTTTTACAAATATGTTGAGTAAACTCTGGCTAAACAGTGAACAAAAATATAGCAAATGGCTTTCCCTATCATTATGCAGTAAAAATACCCTCGCCAGTGTTAAATAAAAACGGGTAATACAAGTTATGAGCGATGGATTTCAGTTATTCGGTGCAATGTGTTATCATGGCTCTCAATTACAATATTGGGCTTAGACAATTGCTGTCCAACAATTTAAAATTTCAAGTTCAATTTCAACAATTTAAAGTTCCTATGACGCCGTGCCCTAAAAGTGTATGACCTCTTCATAGCTTAAAAACTTTCAAACGCCGTGTTAGTACAATATTGTGAGTTTCGAGACATTCCAATTTTATAGAATAGTTCCATTGTACCAAGCTTTTATGTGAGTTCAACCTTTTCAGGGTTGCGTACCCAAAGCGTAAAACGGAACCCTATAACTAAGACTGTCGCTGTCCCTCCGTGAGTCCATCTGTCTATCACGAGGCTATATATCATGCTCTCTCATCATACCATAATAGTTAGACACAGTCAGACAGAAATACATATACACAGGTGATGTATTTCTATTACCGCTATAACGACAAATACTAAAAAATAAAATAAAATAAATAACGTATTTTGTAAGTCAAATAAGTTAAGTTCAATTACATAAACGGAGTGATGAATTGTATTCTTCTCCATTACCACACTAAATAGTTAATTGTTACTTAATCTAATTTGATAAGAAAACTGACGTCAGGTGAAAACAATGAAAAATTAAAAAAATTAAAAGTCCTACTAATCATTATTCTTTACGTCTAACTACTATTTTGTATACATTTAAATCAATTTCAATTTATTCACTTTCAGCTGCAACTGGACCAGCTATCTGTATTATTTTAGCATCGTACTCTGGTTGTGATCGTACGGCTGCTATGGTGTACTTCGTTATATCTATGGCTCTTATGGGCGGTTTCTACAGTGGAATGAAGGTATGTTGAGTTAAAAAATGGTTGCTTATTGTTACCTGTATTAGAAACCAAAATCTCACGATCGATAAGTAATTGTATATTTATGTTCATCATCATCATCACAGCCCATAAATGTCCCACTATTGGGCTCGGGCCTCCTCCGTAATGGGAGGGAAATGAACCTACTATACCGCGCTGATCAGACGTGTTGATATAGGGTTTTGTTTCGAGTTTTCCTTCTCTCGCATAGATGTTATATGAGCTTTATATCCCTTAGTCGTCTCGTACAATCACCCACGGTTAAGATATGGAGTGGTGAATAGTATTCTTACTCCGTGACCACACGGAAAATATTTATATTATTGAACCAGTATTGCTGTGTGGTTGCGGCTACGAATACTACCAACCCTTACTTTACTCGTGGATGTCATAAAAGACGACTAAGAGCCTTATATCGACCTGAGTCAACTCCATCTGATACCGTTTGGTTAACAATTACATTCCTAAAGTATGTTGACGTCTGGCAGGCAGCCGTTCATAAAGCCATATTGCCAATAACTTTTACAATATGTACTATGAAAGAAGAGTACATATTGTATCGCCCCAAGTAATTGGGATAAGAGTAGGAGAATGAATGATGATGAAATTATTGAACCAGTAATCATAGCCAATATTATAAATGCGAATACAAGTTTATTCATTGGTTACACTTTCCAGTTTAAACCGCTTGATTTTTAATAGCTAATATTTATTCCGTGTGATGACGGAGTAAGAATACTAATAATAAAACAATTCACCACCATCTTACTCGTGGGTGACCGTAAGAGTCGACAAAGGCATATAAAATGCATATAACATCTGTACAAGAGAAAGATTACTTGAAACAAAACTATAACAACACGTCTGACCGGCGTGGTATAGTAGATAAATTTCTCTCCAATTATGGAGGACGCTCGAGTCCAACAGTGGGAAATATATGAGCCGCGATGAATATTTAAAATATCTTGAACGATCAACAGTAGGCATATAGATATACCTTCTCTCATATTTCTTTCCAATTTCATCAACTACATCATCATCTCAGCTCATACACGTCCCACCACATGGTCAACTATATATTACAGAATAACTATTGTTTGAATAAATAGTTATTGAAAGAGTTATTCAAGAATAGTCTCTAACGGATGACCTTGCTATCATTACAGTGTCGGATTTACTGTTAACAAAAGTTATTTCTACTTCCAAATGTTTATGCGAATAAAATCATAATGCAGTGAAACTAATCATATTGACTGCGATTAATCAATTTTTAATATTCTAATACTTCTATTTTATTATTAAGTATACCTACAAGATTATATGTAATTAATGCAGAGACTAAAGTAATATTTATCGCATTAGCTTTTTAATAATCCGTACTTAATGTTAATTTTTTTAATAGAACTTCTTATCCATTTATCTCGTATTCACCCAATATTTGTCGTCAATTCATGATAATATTAGCGTAAGAGTTCGTTCTGCATTAAATAATATAGTTACTGTTATCATTCAAGTTATATGGCATCACCATTTCAATATGCCAGCCTTAGTGTTTTTTTTTCTACTTCCTTAGAAGAGTCCACATACCGGTCATCGGCTGCCTATACTTGGGATTTATTACCTATACGCTTTTGATTCTTTTTACGCGGGCGAAGACGAAGTCGTCGTCTGCGTAGAAAGTAACTTTCTCAACTTTCTCAAGTTCAACTATTATCCCAGGAGAACACATTACCGAGGTTAACAGTATCTTATGTGTTAATCCGAGACATGGACTATGTGTTAATAATTGGGCGTGTTACCCATCCAAATATTTACATAAAAATTTTACATTTTTAATATTATAGTAAAAAGCAAGTTAGCAAATGATGAGTGGATTTACTGTATAATATTTCTATCCAAAATAATTCTACAAAGGTGCAAAGCATGAGAGTATTAAAAATTTTAAAAAGGGTATTTATTTTTGTACATTTCAGGTGAATGCACTGGACTTGGCTCCCAACTATGCAGGCACGTTAACATCATTGGTAAACACTACGTCAACATTTGCAGGAATTATCACCCCATACTTGATTGGTTTCTTAACACCTGATGTAAGTTATTGACGTACTTAAATTACAAAAATTTAAACGTGACTGAACGCCCGCGGCTGAATAGATTTGAGTTTTATATATAGGTAATATAATTAAATAATATGTAAAAAATGGATCTGCTTGATAAATTAGATTATTATCTTATCTTGATATTATACTTAACATTTTGGTAATGCTATTGCTAATTTATAGAAACCCGATTACGCCGATTACGAGCGAAAAATGATTGTCACAAGTGGGATTTGAACCCACACCTATTGGAAATCCATTCCAATCGTGCTGCCACTTACACCACCGTGAACTATTGTAGGACGTACCATCTACCCGACATTGCTTACACATTGTTTACACAATGTCAGGTAGATGGCATACGTCTCCTTAAAAGATGAAAATATATTACGATGCGATAATTGAATACCCTACAATAGTTCACGGTGGTGTAAGTGGCAGCACGATTGGAACGGATTTCCAATAGGTGTGGGTTCGAATCCCACTTGTGACAATGATTTTTCGCATGTAATCGAGTTTTTACAAATAATCAAGCATATTAAATGCTAAATGTCAGTAATTTGACTATTGCTAATTTCATATAACTGCGATAAGGCAATAAGCGTTTTACGCGGCTACCGTTACAATCTATGTATCTTAGGAAAATAAATTATATTAGTTTGTATCTGACATTAGTTATATATAATAGATCTACTATTAAAATTTATAACAGTAATATAAATTAAGATTAAAGAGTATTTTAGAACGATAAAGCTTTGTAATTAATTCCAACAGCATTTTATTAATAACTATAAAATGAAATGCTGCTACAGAATGGTGCGAAGGCATTTAAAGTTCTAAATTTCTTTTGTATAATTAATGTCACAAATAAAATACGTGATATATGTATATTATGTCAGTCAGTCAACAACATCAAGCATACATTGTTAGTTAAGATTAACTTACGAATCATCATAAAATACTAATTTTCTATTAAAAGGAACATTAATGTCAACATTAGACAGTGAAAAACATATTGTATTTAAACTACTGTATAATTTATGGCACTAATCATAAAATGGATAATTTTTTTATTAAATTCCATACATACTACTATGTCAAATTTTTGAACCTAAACATGTAGGGAAATACGTAACTTTCTTAATTCATGTAATATTATATACTTGTATTTTCGGACGTAATAAAGTAGCCTTATTTTGTCTTTCGAGCTGTTTGTATTGGTAGATTGAATGTAGAGATTTTTTTAATGAATAATTTATTAAAAAAAAAACAACGTCATATGCGAAAGAAACGCTTTTAGATATTGATATCTGCCGATTACATATCTGCGCTACTACATGAAATGTCCGAGCATGATGATACATGATGTAAAAAATGTTTTTAGTTACATACTTGTATCATGTTAATTCGGTCATATTTGCTTATAAGATTCAACATACAACTCTACATTTTTCCAAATAAAATAAATAAATGATGATGAAAACAACGATAACATTTATACAAAATGCAAAATGAATTTTAAAACTTTAAATTATTTACCGTAAATAGTTTCCATACAATGTGATAGGTTTTTATTCAAGAGAAATTAATTATTTTTATATGATTACAGTCGACGCTGGTGCAGTGGCGAGTAGCTTTCTGGGTGTGTTTCGCGGTGCTGGTCGGCACAAATGTAGTTTACTGCATCTGGGCAGATGGCAAGCAACAATGGTGGGACGATGTCCGCCAATACGGCTACCCTGAAGGATGGAGACACGGACCACTTATCAGAGAAACTGTGGAACAGCCAGAAGCCATCAGATTATCAAACCATAAATCTGATTCATTGTGATGATGATTTACAAATAGAATTTTACTTAAAAAGACAATATAACCAGTGCAACTAGTCATTGAAAAACATAATAATGATACAAATTCTGTGCCTTAAGCATATAAGTTAATTACTGCATGTGAATCTTATTACTTAGCTATTATATAAACTATAATTTCGCAATAAAACTTTTTAATAATTTCTAAATTTTTATTAATTACTTTCCCACCTAATAATTATGAATAATGATAGTTATAAAACATGATTTCAGTATTTTCAAAAACATTATCAAAGAAAAGAACAAACAGTATATATTTTTTACCTATAGCAAAGTATTTGTGACGAGCCTAAAAGTATATCTTATAAAAGGATAAGGATCTTAATATATCTTCTTAACCCGGCGTCATGGAGGTTGGGTCTGTGAGACCCGTCACATTTTATTTAGCTTCTAGTTCAGTTACTATAGTCTATCTAATCTAAGAAGTGAACTTTGACAGCTGGCGGAGTAAGTTGTCTAGGTATAGGATATTTATAAATAATTAAGCATATTAAATGCTAAAAATTTCAGTAATTTGAATAACAAGGTTGTGTCATCGTTTAATACAATTCTAACTGTAAAGTTTGAAGTATTAAGTCTATACAATGTGTAAACATTGTCCGATAGATGGCATACGTCACCTTGAAGACGTAAGATATAATATGATTCGAAATTTGCATGTCCCAAAATAGTTCACGATGGTGTAAGTGGCAGCACGGTTGGGCCGGATTCCCAATAGGTGCGGGTTCGAACCCCGCTTGTGACATCATTTTTCGTTTCGTATCGGATATTTATAAATAATTAAGCATATTAAATGCTAAAAATTTCAGTAATTTGAATAACAAGGTTGTGTCATCGTTTAATACAATTCTAACTGTAAAGTTTGAAGTATTAAGTCTATACAATGTGTAAACATTGTCCGATAGATGGCATACGTCACCTTGAAGACGTAAGATATAATATGATTCGAAATTTGCATGTCCCAAAATAGTTCACGATGGTGTAAGTGGCAGCACGGTTGGGCCGGATTCCCAATAGGTGCGGGTTCGAACCCCGCTTGTGACATCATTTTTCGTTTCGTATCGGATATTTATAAATAATTAAGCATATTAAATGCTAAAAATTTCAGTAATTTGAATAACAAGGTTGTGTCATCGTTTAATACAATTCTAACTGTAAAGTTTGAAGTATTAAGTCTATACAATGTGTAAACATTGTCCGATAGATGGCATACGTCACCTTGAAGACGTAAGATATAATATGATTCGAAATTTGCATGTCCCAAAATAGTTCACGATGGTGTAAGTGGCAGCACGGTTGGGCCGGATTCCCAATAGGTGCGGGTTCGAACCCCGCTTGTGACATCATTTTTCGTTTCGTATCGGATATTTATAAATAATTAAGCATATTAAATGCTAAAAATTTCAGTAATTTGAATAACAAGGTTGTGTCATCGTTTAATACAATTCTAACTGTAAAGTTTGAAGTATTAAGTCTATACAATGTGTAAACATTGTCCGATAGATGGCATACGTCACCTTGAAGACGTAAGATATATGATTCGAAATTTGCATGTCCCAAAATAGTTCACGATGGTGTAAGTGGCAGCACGGTTGGGCCGGATTCCCAATAGGTGCGGGTTCGAACCCCGCTTGTGACATCATTTTTCGTTTCGTATCGGATATTTATAAATAATTAAGCATATTAAATGCTAAAAATTTCAGTAATTTGTCTAGGTATGTGAACCAAATAATCGCTATCGAAAATATCCGATTTTACTGAGAAATCGATATTGATTCCTTGTAATTAATAATCGGTTTATTTTTTTATTTTTCAAAAAGGAGATGAAATATTAAGTGCTAAATTAATAGTAAACAAATTTAATTATCTCATCATAAAATCTGTTCATCATAATTAGTAGGATTAGGTTAAGTAAAAACAAGAACTGGATTTGAAAACAGCTATTTATTCAGAATCACTACTATTACTTGAATTATCATCATCGCGAACATTAATAATTATTTCCTTATCAATAACATTGTCGAAACGAATCACTATTCGATTAAATATATTAATCTAATATTTTTACCGATTATTTGGATATTCGTGAATTGATTGTCAAGCACTACTGTGTAGAACGTGATGACATGACATTGTAAGATCGTTAATAATAATTACTATTTACCATGTTATTTTTATTTTAAATTAGTTTTACGAGTTTCAACATTACATTATTGTAAAATAAAGTCACCCGCGACGTTAATTATGTAAATAACTTAATAGTTATTTAAAATTTTAGATTTATTGTTTGCAATCATGTGTATAGGTTTGACCAAGGTTATTGTGTATTAAAACATGCGAAACGTCAAAATGCACTTCTTAGATTAGATGAACTATAAGTGTACATATTTGCTGTTCTTCTCAACAGTTCCACTGTTGAACTGTTCTATGTGTCGCAGGTAACAGGATAGTCGTGCGACAGCCACAGTAGGAGTTACACGTGCACGAAATTGAATTAGGTATGTGAGACCCATCCCCGCAGTTGGTGTCACAATTTAGCGTCATTTTGTATAGATATTATTTTAATTATTAGCCGTGAATTTATCCTTTTATATTTGTTTTTTATTTTTATTTACAATTAAAATTGCCGATATATAGTTCAAAGAATTTTATTTTAGTTTTTTTTAGGTAATTAGTAAAAAATGAATAGAGAAGAAGCAGAACAGACAGTGTATTTTTCGATTTTACGAGTCTGTCGCCGATTTCTGAGTTTGATTCTGGAGGGCCTAGTAATATACAAAATTAATAATAGTTTTTAAAAAAAAAATGGATGCGTTTTATAAAAATTCTACTTCTCGGGCTTGTCATGGAACATCTAGAACTTCGCCATAGTGCATCGGAGCTTCTAAATGTTGTAAAAAAATATAAAAATTGATGTGTGAATCTACAAGGGAACCTCCGAAAAATAGGCTAGTGTTCGCAAAAAGTACCAAGAGTGTCCAGCTAAGAAATACCATAAAATAAACTGCAGCTGCGAGAATTGCAATAAATAGATTTGTTTAGAATATATTTTACCTTTTTCTGCTGACTGTACCGAAGATAGTGATTTGGAGTAATTAATTGTTATTTTCTTCTAAATATAATTTAGATTCCTACAAAAAAGTGGCGTTAAAACATTAAGAAAGATTGTTAATTAATAATAGACCTATATTTAAGGAGATAAGAAAAAGTTTGTTGATATTTGTCGTTATATTTTTAAAGCTCTAATAAATATGATTAAAAGATAATATAATATTATATTTATATTTCATTTATTTACGTAAATACCTAAAAACTTAATACGAATATATATGATATCAAATTTATAAAGTATTAGAATAATATTGATATCTAATGAGGGTCTGTGAGACCCACCCCTACGTCCGTGTAACACTTTTCAACCCCCATGACCGCGGGTAAATATATATAAATTACGCGTCACGTTATTTGTCCGCGATGGACTTCTAAAGTACTTAACCGATTTTAATCAAATTTGCACAGCAATTGTAGTTTGATCTAACTTAAAAGATAGGATACTTTCCATCTCAATTTATATTGGAATATTTTTTTTTGCAAATTATTGGTCTATTATTTGACAATCACAATTATCTCCAAACGATTCTAACATATGGCAGTATCTGTTGACTGGATTGAATAAGTATTTAATAGATGGCGCTATGTACAAACGTTTCATATAGGCCACAATTTATTAGTATAACCACCACGTGTTACTGAGGCTACCTTAGCCACAGCAACGCGTGGCTGGGTCTATGTATGGGTCTAATTATTCTTTATAAATCATCAACAGCATATTTATAATATATACCAATTCCAGAATCACGCTGAAAGATCGAAAATTCGACGCACAGCAAAGGCTTAGTAATAAAGTTCCGTTAGCACTCTTTACATAGCTAGGACACCGTAAAAATAAAAAGTTGACATTACCTATAACCATTTTTATGAATTATCGCATCCATCTTTATAAATATCCATATCCATTTTTATAAATATCTAGTTTATATTTCGGAGTATTGGTTATTCTGAATGACCATGTCCTCCCGTGACTATGATTGTTGAAACTTCGGGCACAAATACAAACGCAAGAAATCCGTAAAAATAGTTCTACCGTGACCATGATTTTTGAAACTTCGGGCACAAATACAAACGCAAGAAATCCGTAAAAATAGTTCTACCGTGACCATAATTGTTGAAACTTCGTGCACAAATATAAACGCAAGAAATCCGTAAAAATAGTTCTCTTTCGTATGTGTGATGCATCCGAAATCATTATATTATTATGAAAGTTCACTTTTAGCGAAAATGGCGTGGTATGTTGTATTTACTTATAAGCGTAGAAGAAGGGTGCCAGCTATTTTTAACATAATTCCTATGGAATAAACAAAATTTTATTGTAAATTACTATTGCTGTTAATAAAATGTCTATTAATTGATAATATCATCATCACCATTCACCTACTCTTATCCCAATTACTTAGGGTCGATACAATATGTACTCTTCTTTCATAGTACATATTGTGAAAGTTATTGGCAATAGTTTTATGACTGGCCGCCTGCCAGACATCTAACCTCCTCGGGAATGCAACAATGCAAATTGTTGACCAAACGGCATCAGATGGAGTTGGCATAAGTTGTTATTTTACGACATCCACGAGTAAAATAATGTTTAGTAGTATTCGTAGCCGCTACCACACAGCATATTATATTCTTTGATGATAGTTAGGTAAATATTTGTAATATGACTTATTTTTCTTATTCAGCTAGCTTATATACTTGGCACAACTCTAACCCGCAAGGCTATGGTTGCTTAGGCCTATGTTTACTATATCACAAAAGTATAGCATGTGTATTATTCGAATACACTAATGGGACACTACACTACAAACAATATTTTATACATTTGCAGATACTTTTATGTAATATAACTAGACAGATGTGAGCAGAATGTTCAATTGGTTGGAGTAATATTTTCTCGGTTTATGCCGGACATCTCATACATATAATGAATATATATCTTAATAATATAATCTTTATTTCTTAAAGAGCTATCCATCGTTCATTCTTTGTAATAAATTGTGAACCGCGTCACTAATGTATGACGTATGTGTGATTTTTTTTTAAACTATTAAAATATATATGTTAACAGCAAACTTATTTTAACATCATCAATCTCTCAATTATTCATATTTTTTCTATAAAACATTTAACAACGTTGAAAAACTATATTTCATATCTGCTATACATTGTACGATGATGATTGTGATGATGATGATTTTAATTTATTTTCAATTATTTTTACTCAACGTTGAATAATAACGTGATATTATTATTGAAAAACATGTAATTTAAAATTAAATGTTATAATTCATTTTCATATAATATAGAATACTGCAGAAATTCTAAATAATTCAACAATTAAAAATAACAGTGTAAAACTATGAAATATATAACGTAAATATCTTTTTGTAGCGAAATTTATATTACATTTTATGCTCAAAGTCAAGACCGAGCTTGTTTTAATTGCAAATTAATTTTCATAATTTGATTTTCAAGTTTTTCTTTGCATTTTCTTAAGATTTCAACCTATAACATAAAAAACTATAGATTATTATATACTTATTAATACACATTTTTTTTTAGGATAATTGTTTAGTATTTACTAGTATAATAAGTAATCAATTCAAAATTAAAAAAGGTATTTATTAATAATTTGTATATTCATCATCTGGACTGATGATGATGACTGATGATGACATCATGGACTGATGACCACATCAAGGTCGCAGGCAACCGTTGGATGCAGGTGGCACGGGACCGTTGCGGATGGCATTCCCGTGTGGAGGCCTATGTCCAACAGTGTACGTTTACGGGCTAATTGATGGATGTATGTATATATTTATCATCGTCATCATCATCTCAGCTGTATACGTCCCACCACTGGATTCGAGCTTTCCCTATAATGGAAGAGAAATTGATTATTATACCACACTCGACAGATGGGTTGGCATAGGATTTTATTTCAAGTGTACCTTGCAGTTATATTATTTGCGTGCATTACTTACTCGTATACTAGTGACATATCGTATTTTTTCTTCGTCAATTTATTCTAAATGTATCTTAATACTTGGAATCAATATAAAAATAAATAAATAAATAAATAAATAAAAAACTAACACACATAAGCACTTAAATATAATTTAAATAATTAATAAACATTTTTCCGCCAAAAATAGAGTATTGGTGTAAAGATGCGAAAGGGAATGCTCCGATGGTTCGGACATGTCGAAAGAATGCCCAACGAACATCTGGTTAAGAAGATATACAATGCGAAAGTGGAAGGATGCAGCTACCGGGGGAGACCGAGACTCACCTACCTAGACCAGATTGGTCACGTACTGAAGGAAGGTGGAGTCAAGGGTCTCCAAAACCGGCGAGCGTGTATGAAGAGAATTATGAACGTTGAGGAAGAGAGTGAAGTATGCAAGGATAGAGTTCTCTGGCACTCTGTTCTCTCTGCCCACCCTGCAAGGGATATGGCGTAATGATATGCATGTATGTGTAATAAATATTTAAATATGTGTAATATGACATTTAAATTTGAATAGATTAGGATAGTGATATTCATTTATTGATATCATAGAAACTGCAGAAGTCCGTTATAGATCCATAGCCGTGGGCTGATCCTTTCCGGGTAGTAACACATCCTAGCAGACAATTGATGTCTGAGAAACGACAAAGTGCTTTTGCGTATCTGTTGGTAAGCGAGAGAGCCGGCAGTGTAAATTTAGCGCAAGAGTCAGGTGAGAGGCACTGGTCTAGCTGTTTCCCTGGCATTATAAAGGTCCATCAACAACAGTAATACTTATCATCAAGAGTGCTACTTGCTACCATTTTATTTGCCACCATAAGTAATAAATAAAGTACAAAAAGTAACGCTACAAAAATTGATATTTTAGCTGAAAGTTAATCTATGCCCTTTTTAAATTGATTAAAAAAAATGTGTAAACAAACATCCACTTCAAATGATTACGAATTGAACTGTCAGTGTTCATTTATTTGTTTGTTTAAAAGATACAAACCAATATTATTAAATTACCTTATCTGTAGCTTCTTGAAAATCACGTAGTAAATCTTTTCTTGTTAGTAAACCTGCTTTTCGTCTTTCCGCTTCTAATAACCATCGAATTTTATTGCGTCGAGTCTGAATTTACATGTAAGAAAAGCACTTTAAAGAAGAAAAATACGGAACCAGATTAAAATAATATTTACCCTTTTTATTAACGAACGTCTGGTTTAGAAGATATACAATGCGAAAGTGAAAGGATGTAGGTACCGGGGGAGACCGAGACTAACCTACCTAGACCAGATCGGTTATGTACTGAAGGAAGGTGGAGTCAAGTCTCCGAAACCGGCGAGCGTGTATGAAGAGAATTATGAATTTTGAGGAAGTGAGTGAAGTATGCAAGGATAGAATTCTCTGGCACTCTGTTCTCTCTGCCTACCCTGCAAGGGACATGGCGTGATGGTATGTATGTATGTGTTTTATAATCTACTGCTTTTATCCCTAAATATGTAAACTAGAGATAGTTGAAATCCCATATAATAAGTAGCCAGCATATTAAAACTGCTAAGTGCAGTTATAGATTCTATGTGCTATAAAGAATTTCATTTATAAACCTACTCATGTTAACGGTTGGTCATAGGCCTTTTAAGATGGCTAATGCCAATAATTTTTACGCTCAGCAGACAGTTTGGCGATCACCATAAGTGAATTAAAAGCAATAGGGCAATCTATAAAAATTGCCCAGAAGAATATTTTCAGCCCTTCTTCTAGTGATCCACAACCGATTTTTATAACTGTTATACGAAATAAAGAGTTGGTGAGAGAATGTAGTACTTTTAATTTGTCATCACACAGACAAGAATTGCTAGGCAGAAAAAAAAACAAAGACTCAATAATATATCAATAATATCAAGGAACAAGGTAGTCTTAACATATTGACCGTGTATATTGATCGGGTGGTCAATATACCTCGTCAATAAGTCATTCTATTATATGTAAACGCAGTAATAACACTTTATCAAATTAGTGTAGGTATTATTCATTATTATATATTTTCCGTGTAGTGACGGCGTAAGAATACAATTCACCATCCCCTATCTTACCCAAGGGTGATCGTAAGAGATGACTAAGGGATAGAAGGAAAACTCGAAACAAAACATACCAACGTCTGACCAGCGTGGTATAATAGGTCAATTTCCCTCCCATTATGGAGGAGGGTCGAGCCCAACAGTGGGATATATATGAGCTGAGATGATGATGGTGTTTATTATTAATAATTATAATTACCTTAACAACACCAAGTTCTTCTCTAGCTCTATTAAATTCAATTTCAGATTCACCGAGATCACATTCAGCGCAATCAATAACCTCATCAGTGTGATGCATCTTTTCTCTGATATGAGCCAGAATTTGATTATGTTCTGTACATTTTGATCGATTTTTTATAAGCTCTTCTTCTCGTTCTGTTAAAAAAATAATTTTGATGGTTTTAAAGGAAATTTTCAGTCATGAAATTGTCTTACTTAAGTAAGATAACAAGTTAACAAAGGAATGTTGAAAAAAGATAAAAAGGCATTTTATCTTTTTTTTTTAACTATTAAAATTAATACATATAAAAATTTCATGTCATTATATACGTACAATTTAAATACATTGATTTTCAAAATAATTGATTCAATTTTAATATACTTTGTAAATATAATTTTCATTTCGTTTGTCCCGGTTCGATCAGAAAACATTATCTATACTTATGATAAGACCTTGGCAAGCCAAGTCAATCATTTAAGTTAAACTAAAAAGTTTAGTGTTCGAATAATCAACGTCAAAATTAGTAAAGATGATAAAAAGATCACACAGCGTCATTCTATATATGTCTATGCTATATCAATTATCAGAAAAAATGTAGACGTAATCTTTAAAAAAATATTGGTTTTAAAAAATTATAAATTATTTTAAGCCTTATTTATCTTTTCTATTTCTCGCCAGAATAGTACAGTTATGTTTTCACTATAAGTACTTCATATTTTTCGATATAAGATCTCTTAGTCCAGGATAAATAAATGACTAAGATATTATTTTTTTCAATTTCAGTGATAGCTGTCACTACCTGATCTATCATCTGTTTCTGGTTTGACGTAGATTTTTGGCACGGCTGAAGATTCGTATAAAGACTCATATAAATAACAAAATTGTTTTATTCTATCACAAATCTATTCAGAAATAAACGATTAGACATAAAAATCACGTCTAACTTACCCAACCAATAAAACAGGACATTATTTGCAACTACTTTATAAGCTCACATTTTTAGCTCCAAAGAGGTAAGTAGTGGTGTGAAATATAGCTCAAGTTTTTGTTATAAAATAATATAAATGTTATTAAGTATTAACTCTATGTAATAGCAAACGATCTATTCGATAGCTATTGACGTACAATAATAGTATAATTCGTGCTAAATATGTAAAAAGTAAGTAGTAGTAGTAAAAGTAAGTAAGTAGTAGTAGTAATAAGTGTATACAAAATCTCAACAGTAATTAATGTTAAATATCTATTGGTGAAATAAATAAAACAATAAAACTTTCTGTTCGACCTGCGATTTTTAATCTTACGGGCATCATTTTTGAGGTCGCTACAATATGTACTCCTCTTTCATAGTACATATTGTAAAAGTTATTGGCAATACTTTTATGACCGACCGCCTGCCAGACGTCGACCCTCCTTGGGAATGTAATTGTTGACTCAACGGCATCAGGTCGTTATAAGGCTCTTAGTCGTCTTTTACGACATCCACGAGCAAAGTAAAGGTTGGTAGTATTCGTTGCTACTACCACACAGCTTGATTATATCAATTATTACAATCGCAAAATGTTTAAAGCACATCCTCTAAAATGTGATACTTATGAAACTTAAAAGATAATGGAGTGGAAATGGAGGTCTATTGATAAATAATTTTCTTGCAATGATTTTATTTGCTTATATTTAATATTATATCCGTGTGGTGACGGAGTAAGAATACTATTCACCACTCCATATCTTACGCGTGGGTGATCGTACGAGACGACTAAGGGATATAAAACGCATATAACATCTATGCGAGAGAAGGAAAACTCGAAACAAAACCCTATAACAACACGTCTGACCAGCGCGGTATAGTAGGTTAATTTCCCTCCCATTACGGAGGAGGCCCGAGCCCAACAGTGGGAGGTTTATGGGCTGTGGTGATGATGATGATGATATTTAATAGCGGTGTGTAGTGGCTACACTATACTAACATACCTTACATAGCTCGTGGGTGTCGTCATAATGCTTGTGGGTGTCGTAAAAGGTGATTAAAAACTTTAAATCAACCTGGGTCATCTAATGCCATTTGGTAAATTCTCAAGAAGGGTTGACGTCAGCCAGTTGACCGAACATAAAACTATGACTAATAATTTTTGCAATGATTACGACGAAAGAAGAGTACATATTTCACCGATCTCTAGTAATTGGGATAAGAGCAGGATGTTAATGATATTTAATATTGGAATTTTGTGAAAACCGTTGGTAAAGAAAAGATAAATTATGCTTTTACTCAATTTATCTACTCGTACATAAATATTTAGACTCATTGACAGTGTTTTAAACAATTTTAGTATTATACTTGTCTGGTTTTCTAATGCAAAAAAAATGAGACTTAAATAAAAATAATTACCTTCAATTTTGGCCACATAGTTTTGATTGTCAACGTTCAGTTGCTCATATTGATAAACATAAAGACCAGGTCCTATTGTTTCGAGTTTTTTAACTATAGTTTCTAGTTCAGCGACGGCGTTTCTTGCTCTAATGTATCTTAAATTGAGACCTGAAGCTTGTTCCGCTTTGTGCAGTTGCAGAGTTAGTAATCGTGATACTGTCTATATGTTATCAAAATGTCTAAATGAATATCAGAATAATAACGATTTCTCATCAGCTCATATGCATTCTATTATTTGATAATTAGCCTTCACCACTAAGAGAGAAAAATGGCCTACTATTGCATGCTGATCAAAAGCATTATTACACGTTTTTATCGAGTTTTAATTATATCATTCTTGTATTTAGTTGCGAGTATTAGTTAAACCTTCCATTCATCTTCTTATCATCTTAGATTATATATGACTAGTAGGTTATATTCCTCCTATTGTGGAATGTAGATAGGTCATTTCCCTCCTATCCTGGAAAACTCGAAGTCCAGCAGTAGCTATTATATACTACGTTAGTCAAATTTTTGGGTAAAGAGTTTCATTTCGAGTTCTTCTTTTCTGACATTGATAGTGTTTAGTTATATTCTCTACTTTTCTTTTATGATATTCAATGGAAAAGAAGGGGGTCATGAATTACTTCATTATCAGGCGGCATAATAAGTGGGTACAAAGTGATCTTGTAGCGAACTAAAATATATATCACTAAATTACTTTCTTACCATAATTTTATTGCAGTAGTTAAGGGGATGGGTCTTTGAAATCCAAACACGGTTCTCAAAACAATGTTTGGCCATGGCCCTGAATGGCGCAGAATTAAACCCAAATTACTACCCGGGTATAAATCCGATCAGTCGAAGTCAGATACAAACTCAAATGAAAATAAAGATTTCTTTTCAGTTACTGGTAGGTAGACCATTTCTCGAAAATGGGAGAAAGGCAACAAACAATATAATACTGGTCAGACGGATTAATATAAGATATTAGTTTGAATATAATATTGCAGTATTATTATTTAGTACCTACCCCTAGTTATTTCCAACTATCCCGCGGGAAAGGAATAAGTAAAGACATATTGTATTCTTAGTCTAATATAAAAACTATTGATATAATTGATGAATACATAACTTATCAGCAATTGGTTTTCCCTTTGCAGAATAAATAAGTCCAGTAGCAGTGCTCCCTTCAAGAGTTTGTAGGTCTGCAAATTTTTTTTTGGCATGTTCAAGTCTTGCTTGATATTGATTTTCCACAGCAATTACTTTTGACCATATCTGAAATTGTTAATAAACAAAAATACAGCTTAATAATTGCTTAAATGTCTTATGAATTCAAATATTGTTATGAATTCAAATATCTTAATTAATTAATTATAATTAAAATTACTTAAATTTAACAAGTACATATGTAACGTATTACAAATACATAGCAATTATGTATAGTATATGTATAATAATAAATATTATTTTCCGTGTGGTGACGGAGTAAGAACACTATTTACCACCCCATATCTTACCCGTGGGTGATCGTACAAGACGACTCAGGGATATAAAACGCTTATGGCATCTATGCGAGAGAAGGAAAACTCGAAACAAAATCCTATACCAACACGTCTTTACCAGCGCAGTTTAGTAGGTTAATTTCCTTCCCATTACGGAGGAGGCCCGAGCCCAAAAGTGGGACATTTATGAGCACAGCTCATGATGATGAATAAATATTAAGTATTTATTCCAAAGTGTAGAAACTTCGAAATAAAATCCACTAGAATTCCATCTAGCCTGCGAGATATAGTATAATAAGCTGACTTCATTGCTATCATGGATGAAACTTAAGAAATAGGTATATGGGTTAAGAAGAAATTAGAAAATTAAATTACTATGAATGTTGGAGGAAGCGAGTGAAGTATGCAAGGATAGTTCTCTGGCACTCTGTTGTCTCTGCCTACCCTGCAAGGGACATGGCGTGATGGTATGTATGTATGTAAGAAATTAGAGAGGAAATAATAAGTTAAAATATGACTACTGATAATCTATTTCCCTATGGCTTATCTTCTCTTCAGCCTATGTTTCGCTACTCAGCAACAGTAGTAAAATTTACATAGTGCGAAACTTTGGTTAGACAGGTTGTTAAAAGCCTTTAGTTTGAAAATTCAATCCTTCTCTTGCTGCATACATTTATTTAGTAATATCCTTTAGCATTACGTTTACATCATTGTATCTGCAAGTTAGTATTACGTACTATATAGTTATGGTACGTAATACTATGACTATATTTTGGGTACAGATGTTGACTCTCTAGTTCTAGGTTCGTGCTAAGGATTTTCTGAGAGAAATAATCCCATATTAATCTCATTCGTAACAACGACGTAAGAGAGCGAGTAGATATGAAAGAGAGTATTGGTGTAAAGATGCGAACGGGAATGCTCCGATGGTTCGGACATGTGGAAAGAATACCGAACGAACGTCTGGTTAAGAAGACATACAATGCGAAAGTGGAAGGATGTAGGTACTGGGGGAGACCGAGACTAACCTACCTAGACCAGATCGGTTATGTACTGAAGGAAGGTGGAGTCAAGAGTCTCCGAAACCGGCGAGCATGTATGAAGAGAATTATGAATGTTGAGGAAGCGAGTGAAGTATGCAAGGATAGAGTTCTCTGGCACTCTGTTCTCTCTGCCTACCCTGCAAAGGACATGGCGTATGTATGTACGTATGATTTTGTAAAAACTAAAAACAAGAAACTTACATCAGCCGTTTCAATTTCTGCTTTTTCTTTTAGTTCTTCATATGATATTAATTTCTGTTGATACTTTTCTTCCAAATCAGTAGAACCTTCAAATGGTTTCAGTACATGTTCAAGTTTCCTTTTCCTTAAAAATATTAATTATTAAATAATTTTCAAATTAATCTTAGACCCATCGTTTAACAAAATAGTAGGAATGTGATGTTTATATTGCGTAACCTTATTCCTCTGTACATCTTCCATAGCTCAACTTTCAATTAGCGTCTTAGTTGTAGTGGAACTAGGAAAAACCAATCCTTCAACCAATCAGTAGCTTATTTACTCTCAAAAACAAGGACATGTAAATACGTATTTAAACTGTACGTATTCTATTGTATGAAATCTACATAGGTTTAATAGAATACGTACAGTTTTATCGAATCAATATAATTTCTCATAAGTATTTCATTTAAAATTACCTTTGAGATATTTTTGGTTATATATTAGGTAGTTTAATATATCTGCCATTATACTGCCTCAATGTTAAAGCATGACAAGATCATTATCCGTTTAAGGACCAAAAGTTTGTTAAAAAGTGTTTTAAAATTAATGTATTAACTTCTGAGTAGTCATGTGTAGCAGTGCATAAATGTATTTTTATTAGGTTACAATTTTCCGTGGGGAGACGGAGTAACAATATAATTCACCACCCCCATGTTACCCGTGGGTCATATAAAACGCATATAACATCTATACAACAGAAGGAAAACTCGGCATAAAACCATATATCAACACGTTTCATTAGCATGGTATAGTAGGACCATTTCTATCCCTTTGTGGAGGAGGCTCGAGCCCAGTAGTGGGTTGTATATGAGCTGAGATGGTGATGATGAGATGCCAACTATAAACATATTAAATATTTTACTGCAGTCGCGAGGTTTTTGTAAGATAATTACAAATGCCTAATAACTGGTATATAGTTAACATTCAAAAATATACTTCCGTACAAAAATGTGAGACATTCTATTAGTATCTGCCAAAAAATACATTTTGGTCTTGCTTCTATAAATATTAGTTTGTGCAGTATTTTCTTTCAAATAGGTATGAACGTATTGATGTGCTCGCCAAGCCGCGACGGTGCGGTGATCAACTCTATATAAATACATTGCTAGTTTAATTTTATAGTTCGATGTTAAAGGTATTATACATAGCAGTTTAAATCAGTTAAGTTTGACTAATTTATCATTTTTTCAAAAGCAAAATTGCTAAAAAATTATGACAAATTTTATGCATGCGTTTGAATAATCTTTTTCCATTCAAATAACTGTTGTAATTTTTATAATTAGTAAAGATTATGAATACTTAAGTTAATAAAACGAGATGATATCTAGATATTTTTTATATCTCCTTGAGAAGATTAGTATACCGCACTAATTAGATGACTTGATATAGGATTTTACATCGAGTTTCACTTTTAGTCATTGAAAGTGAAAAAATATTAAGTGATTATAACTGCTCTACTTCCAAAGGCTGTATAAAATGGAAAGGATCTCATTGTATTCTTAATTCGTAACTACACGGCTGCAAAGTAACATAAGAGAACCTTTTTTAGCACATTTTAATGGCAGACATCCAAGTAGGCCACGTAATGTTAAATGGTAACTGTGGTTCATTGACTTCAGGAATAGCATAGTAAAGTAGCTGCCTACCGTAACAGCAAAATAATAGACTGGAATGTAATGAGGGTACAAAAGCAAGAGTTTGTTCCTCCGGTTTTCTCTTTCCCCAAGAAGAAGAACCAAACGCAATAAATTGCTTCAACTCATATCTCGATTTTTTCAAGACTGGCCGAGGTATTAGTCGAGCTAGGTAATTTGTGACTGCAGAAAGAAAACTGGCGGCAGCGTGGCCTAAAAGGCTAATTCTTATTAGAAGTGTTTACGAGGCTTTTATAATATACAATTAGAGCTCTAAACCTTATATACTACGTGTTCTGTGTGGTAGCGGTCACGAATGCTACTACCAATTACTTTGCTCGTGGATGTCGTAACAGATGTGACTAAGAGTTATATATATCGACCTGAGCCAACTCTACCTGATGCTTTCTGATCAATAATTGCATTCTCAAGGAGGGTGGACGTCAGACACGTCGTTGGTCGCTAATAAAACTATTGCCATATAACAAAATATAGTTGTATTTCAGAGATGGCATAATTCACTAAATGACTGCATTTAGATATAGACTTTTAGACTCATCGAATGTGAGCAAAAAAAAAAACAAAGAGATATCCTCATGCGCTATGAGCTAAAAAAAAAACAACGTGCTTCCAGATATCTGTACATTAACGTCAGATCAATGTGATAGATTTGAAGCAAATGTATCGGGATATCACGCTGGGTGGCATTGAGAGTTTATTTTTTCATAGCGAATACGAGAACTCAGATTATCAGATAAGTGAAATTCGATTATTATACCACGCTATACATCCAAGCTTGCAGATCGTTTTTTGATATGTGGTACCGACAAGAAAGCAAGTAATGACAAGTGTATTTTTACTTCATTTTGAATAAAAACTTATAGTATGCAAAATATATTACATACTATATTTTAGAAAAAATAATGCGGTCGAAATGTGATCTCTACGGAAAATCTGTGGAATTAGGCTGACCGACCGCATTCGCAACGACGACGTAAGAGAGCGAGTAGGTATGAAAGAGCGTATTGGTATAAAGATGCGAATGGGAATGCTTCGATGGTTCGGACATGTGGAAAGAATGCCGAACGAACGTCTGGTTAAGAAGATATACAATGCGAAAGTGGAAGGATGTAGGTACCGGGGGAGACCGAGACTCACCTACCTAGACCAGATTGGTTACGTACTGAAGGAAGGTGGAGTCAAGAGTCTCCAAAACCGGCGTGTGTGTATGAAGAGAATTATGAATGTTGAGGAAACGAGTGAAGTATGCAAGGATAGAGTTCTCTGGCACTCTGTTCTCTCTGCTTACCTTGCAAGGGATATGGCGTGATGATATGTATGTATGTATGTATGTATATTTTTATAATATGTATTTTTGCATTTGATATAACTAAATAAAATATTCATAAATTTAATTTAAAAAATATCAAGTATATTATTTCTATTTTTTATCTGTGTGGTGACAGAGTAAGAATATAATTCACCATCTTACCCGTGGGTTCGTGAGAGACGGCTAAGGAATATAAAACGCATATAAAGTCTATGCAACAGAAGGAAAACTCGAAACAAAACACTATACATGGAGGAGAGTCGAGCCCAGTAGTGGGACGTATACGAGCTGAGATGATTATGATGAAAATGTTTCTAAGAATTATTTTGAACTAGAAATACCTGTAATATTCAGCGAGTCTCCTTTGTAAAATATTATTCTTTAATTGTAACTGTTTGCTCTGATTGGTAAGATCTCTATATGCTTGAAGATACTCTTCACGGTTAATTGTAATCTGTGCTGTTGCTACGCCCTTACCGATTTGATCGTCCTCCAATTTCTCTTGTTCATCAGCAGAACTAGCTGTGTAATGTAATCGCATGTCTTTAATATACTGGACCGGGGAATTTGTCCGTCACCCGCCGAGAGGCTGACCGCGAGGAGGGGATGTCGCTCAAGAAGAAGGTACCCCTCGGGGGGTATTCCGTCGGGCCGGCCACTGACGACAAGTTCACGCTGCTCCGGTGGCCGGTCCAACGACGAAGGCGAGGTTAACGGGTGGGTTATGGGTGTGCGTGCTTACGCCCCTCTGTCGCCCCGGACAGAGTGGTGCGAGGAGCGCGACGAACGTAGCCCACCCCACAAAAAAAAAAATGTCTTTAATATTATTTTACCCAAGGGAAGATTGTAGTGATAAGCCTATACTGTGGACAGTTTTTTTTAAGGGAATACTTCTTTTGGCACACCGCACATAGATTTTTTCGTAAGCTGTTAGTAAGAATGATTCATCACGCTCTGAGGTGAAAGTCTAGATCGGTTGAACTCGGGACTGCCGAGTGTACCCGAGTGAGAAAGATCCAGTCCGTCGCTCTTCACTGCTGTGTCGCTGTGTTTACTATATGCAATTTATATGTTATTATTAATTATTATCAATTATTCAATAGTTTTTAATAGTTATTTTTTAACGGTTAGCTATGATATGATTACATCCATACATACTCCCTGGGACACGCTTTTTTTATTTATAGTTTTTCACTTCTGTCGGCAGTCCTCATGCTTTGTATTTTTTTTGTCTACAGCCGTGGGCCAGTCAATCCGGGATTGTACTACACTCTCGCAGAAAATCGACATTTGAGCAGTAGTAATATGCTGTAGCGCTTTGTTCGGTGAGCAAGAGAGCCGGAAACTTGTATAGGTTAGGGTTGATAAACAGCGGCTTTGCTGTACCCGCGGATTACGAAGGTCCATGGGCGGCAGTGAAACTTACCATCAAATGTGCTGCTTGCTCTTTTGCCACCATAAGAGATAAAAAAAAATCTGCGTTTATGTTTGAATCAAATTTGATTTGAAATCTGGAATTATTAATTTATCTCTTTTGCTTTATATATGTTTTCTTTATTAACAGAATTCCATTTCCCACTTAATGGATTGTCTGGAATAATAGTAGACATTTCTTTTTGCCTGCTGATCCTCTAATCCAGTATTAATATTGTAAATTCTCTTACCATTTAAAGCGCTTGCCCTTTCTTTATCTTTAAATTGATTAACATCATTTTTATTTTCAGTATTTATCTTGGCAACATCACTCTAAAATAAGTAATTAGTAACATATAATTTAATTATGAAGCGAATAGAATCGTAATAAAGATTAAAATTAAATTTTAGATAAAGCCTGCAACACATTTTATTCCTTTTTCTACCTATGTTGATGCCAAATTATTGGTAACAAGCTTACAAGCAGTGAAAATGATAAGTCTAATATACTACGCTGGCAAGGTAAGGGCGGCTTAGAATTTTATTTTCATATGTAGAGATCTCTTGTAGATTTTTAAGATACCCAAGGAAAGAACGGGCATAAAAATATTTACATGATGATGAGTTAAGTATGCAATATGCAACTATCCCCTACGTTCTTATGGGTGTAAATAAAACTGATTGGGCAGTGTTCTCTTGGTGAACTTGTAATATCAACTGCAGTCGCCAACGCGCCTGCCAAGCATGGTGTCCGTGTCATTTATGCCTTCTTTGGGACGCCTATATTCAATAGTGAACGCCAATACTTTTATTTATAGATACGCGAGATTATTTTCCACCCTCTATCTTACCCGTGGGTGATCGTAAGAGACGACTAAGGGATATAAAATGCATATAACATCTATGCAAGAAAAGGAAAACTCGAAACATAACCCTATACCAACACGTCTGACCAGCGTGGTATAGTAAGTCAATTTCCCTCCCATTATGGAGGAGGCCCGAGCCCAACAGTGGGACATATATGAGTTGAGATGATGATAAATGGGAAGGAGCGGTTGAGACGAAAACATAATGACGTCGACATCCGTTACAAATATATTCGAAATATTTTGAAATTTTCGAGTAACTTTTAATACATATCTATTATAATCAATAAATACTCGTGTAGGTAATTTGATGTTATTTTTAACTAAAATCTATCCATACTGTGCTTCTTTATCAATCTATAAGGGTTTTCAATCAATACACAAGACAAAAGTCTTAGGCACTATAAAATATACAAATAACATATACACATATAGATTTCCTTTTGTGATTGATAAAGAAAGTAATTTATCACAATCATTTTCCCCAGCATGTTGTAGGGATTACATCACTACAAGATAAGGAACAGTTTAGCCTTGATAATTCCTGTTTAGTGCTGATATAGAGCAGGCTATCAACATATTCTTAGTCTTGATCAAGTGTAACATAATTTCTTGAGAAAATAATTATATTTATCACTACTGTTCACACTGTAGTACTGTACTGTTCACACAGTAGCACACTGTAGGTGTGCTGTTTGTCGTGAATCTATGTTCCTAGTTTGACTAATACAAAAAATCACTTAGATAAAGATTAGATGAAACTTCACATTATATTCATTAGTGCATCTAAAACTATTATGTAAGATAATGAATATGGAAAATGCTTCAGTAGCAACAAGATGTTATTTATATAAATTTTCTTCAAAGAAACAATCAATACAAATCATCATTATGAAACACGGGATTTAAAAAAAAAACGTCTGTAATAACGTTATATATTAAACAATAAAAAATAAAAATATTTTAAGCTAGACGTAGATAATAATTCATGTATATCCTTAGTGAAGCGCTCTGTATATTGACGTTGATGTAACCACCCCATTGCATGCCACATTAATGATGTTAATTAAATAGAAAGGGACAAAAACGCAGCAGACTTACCTTAGGCTCGTCCATATCGCGTGATTCGCTTGAATTACTCGACTTTTATTGATCTGTTTAAGGTTACAACCTGAAATTATTTTACTCCATTATCTCCATGGCACAACATGCGAAGTCTATTTGAAGCGTAGCTATGGAAACAAAAACTGCGATTATCGAGCGACAATCTTCCATGCCAGCTGTAAGCATGCCGCGTGTTTGTGCGTAAGGCATAGTAATTTGTAATCTGTGGCATTTTTAAAATAAACTGGTTCTTTATTTAGTCGTTGCCCAAGCATTGTTCACGTTTTAAAGTCTTTGTACTCACTGTTAAAAATATTTTTTGTGTTTTTTTTTCGGTTATAATTATTTATTCTTTGTGATAATCATAAACAAAGCAAAATGTTTTGTTTATGATTAATTAAATTTGACAAAATAATTAATTTAAAATATAATTTTAAAAGGAAAAAGGTAATCTAGCTTTAGATGAAGATAAGTATCTTAACCTAAACCTATAATAAAATAATGTTGTTGGTCTTTGTGTAACCCATAACAATCGTTCTTTTGTAACATTGAACACAATATAACACAAATACATTACGTATTATAATATACCTTTTTTTTTTAGGATAGGCTATGGTCTGGACTACGCCGTCCGTTCCGTCCGGGGCGACGAAAGGGCGGCTCATGACCCCATAACCCACTGTACTCCCTCTCCACCACCATTGGGCCAGCTACTGGTACCGCTTTCTTTGGATTTTTTTTGTGTTATATACCTATAAATATTGCTATCTTTTTAATAGGCAACACCCTGAACTAAGTAACTAAGGTAATATAATATCTTTGTATTGCGGGGGACTTTACAAGCATATAATTAACGGATAGAAATTACACCCAGGCTTAGAACAGCAATTTGTTGATTGCACAAAGTATTATCCTGTGCGGGTATCCAACCCACGGCACTGGCATGGCACTAACAGGAGGACAGTGTCTTAACCACTATGCTATCTATGCAGTCGTTATAGTTATGTAGTCAATAGTTGATAAAAGGGGAAAGTCATGATATTTCTCTTTTTTGAAGCAATTATTTATTCCACTTGTATGTATTTTCTGGAATTTTGTAATTAATATTTCTACCACTTCCATTGAAGTTATCGGGTTAAAAATTCATACACATGTTTGGTTCACTTGACAATGCATGTTAACTTGTACTTAAAGGCCGCCATTTTTGATTCAAAAAGGCGGATGTCACAAATGGCAATTTCAATATTCAAAGTAAGATCATGATCATCATTCGTCTCCTCTTATTTATTTATTGACGCAACATGTACTCCTCCTTCATCGTAGATATTGCAAAAGTTATTAGCAATAATAGTATTATGACATCCGCCTGCCTGATGTCAACACTCCTTTTTTTTTTTTTTTTTTTTCTCGGTGGGTTATGGACGTCGCACCCCGCCAAATCGGTCCGGGGTGACGGAAGAGGCGGCGCGCAACCCCATTGACCCACCCTGCAAGCACCTCTTCTTCGCCGTGCGAGCGGGCCACCGGTACCCGATCTTTGTCTTCGGTGGCCCGCTCGGCGGTATGCCCTCTAGGGCTCCTCTCCTGTCGACGTCAACCCTCCTAGGGAATGTAATCGTTGATCAAACGGTATCAGATGGAGTTGGCCCAGGTAGTTATAATGCTCTTAGTCGTCTTTTACGACACCCGCGAACAAGTAAGAGTTGGTAGTATTTGTAGCCGCTACCACACAGCATTTTGCTGCTTTTATGGAAGGGCAATAAACGTAATAGAAGATGTGATGAAACGGAATTTGTATTCAATATTCATGAAATATATTGTAAAATTAATAAGAAAACACTAAATAGTAGAAAATAAAGTTAAATAATAAAAAAAATATTTTTCAAAAAGTTTTTATTTAACAATAAAAAATACTAAAATGAACTAAAAAGGAAAAATAAGTTGTGGCTAAAATAAATATAAGCTTAAAATGGTATTACAAAAAATAATTTCTAAAGTAATACCTTAGTTTTAACATTTTTGATTAACAAAGGGTCTAAACTAAATTGGTGATATAAATTGGAAAATGTAGGCTTGAATATCAGTAGATCAAAAATAGAGTTCCAGAATATGTTTCTGCGATTTCGGCGATTTTGCCAATTTTACAAACATATCTCTAGAGGGAGTACCCGTACTCGAATCACCACTATGCTCGAATTTTCGATACCTCGGTTCGGAAACCCAAAGTAATAACAACTTGACTCATGCGGTAACGTACAGAATTAATGCCGTATAAAATGGCGGCAGGTCACGCGTAAAACATGCGACTCCCGAGTAACCCTTAAATTAAAGGGGGCAAATTAAAATATTAATAAGGTCTGCTGTACTGTATGAATCAGCATGTTAGGCTATAAAAGCGATGGATAAGGGACGACTGTATGTAGTGGAGATGTAAATGGATAAAATAAGGAATAAACATTAATATGTTTATTCCTTATTTATATAATATAAGAGAAAGTTTGAAAGTTGAGCCAGTGACGTATAAGCTGAGGAGTGAACGTTTGACGTGGTAAAGACAAGTGATTAGATGGGGTAAAATTAATGTTGTAAGGAAAGTTTTAAATATGAACATGTTCAAAATTAGCTTTAAGAATAAGGAAAGATCAAAGAAAAGATGGATGGATTGCGTAAAACGAGACATGGATATACAGAGAGATGATGTTTGATAGAGTTGTAGGTTGTTATAGCTGTGTGGTAGCGGCTACGAATACTACCAACCCTTACTTTGTTCGTGGATGTCGTAAAAGACGACTAAGAGCTCTATATTGACCTGGGCCAACACCACCTGATGTCGTTTGGTTAACAATTACATTCCCAATGAGGGCGTCAGGCAGGCGGTCGGTCATAAAACTATTGCCAATAACTTTTGCAATATGTAGGAAGAGGAGTACGTATTGCGTCTACCCCAAGTAATTGGGATAAGAGTAGGAGAATGATAATGATGATGTTTGATAGGGTTGTATGGAAGGATAGTACATATTAGGTCGACCCCAAATAATTTGGATAAGAGCAGAATGATGATGAAAGGATCTAAGCTTATAATATTCAACTTAAAATACATTTTAATCAAAATGTACCTTTAAAATAATAATTATTTTCCATATTATTATCGTAAAAAAAAGTCTTGAGACAACCAGAATAGCTACGAGCATTCTCCTGGAAAACCGCTAACAATACGCGCGATCGCTAATCAGTCTGCCAAATATGGTGATTATGGCATTACCATCCTTTTTTAAGAAGGACTTTGTCCAATAGCAGACTTCTATAAGATGATAGATGGATAGAATTAGTTAGATATCTATGCCTCTTTAGCTGGCAAAGATTTCCCTACAAGAATAACATCTGTAGCCGCTAACATGGAATAATCCTTTGCGCTTTTTATAATGACATTAGTTCGTGTAAAATTCATTAGACCGTACTAAGCTGCGTGATCCGATTCGTAGTTACGATGGCGTTTTCATTGTATCGATTTTTTGTTCAGCATTAATGAAGGTATTGCCACACTGATTATATTTAAACTGAACTAAAGCCTTTATGATAGTCTACAAATTTTAATTAGAGGGGACAATTTTACTTTTTAATTTTCATGACGAATTTGTGCAATATTTATTGTAGTTTAAATTGTGTAATTTTAAGTTATCGATATTGCGTTAGAATCAATATAAAATGATTTTTGAAAACAATATGTATATATTATAGGTAGTTCAGATAAAAAAAATCTCAAGGGCTTTCAGTACCGTTTTTTTTTGCGGTAGACTATGGACGTGGTCGCGCCCCGCCAAATCGGTCCGGGGCGATGGAAAAGGCGGCGCGCAAACCCATAGACCCACCCTGCAAACACCTCTATTTGCCGTGCGAGCGGGCCACCGGTACCCGATCTTTGTCATTTGCCACTGGCATTTAGATGCCTTATATTAATTTTATTGTCTCCCATTGCCTTGCTTTTATTGAAGTGAAACTTCTAATGCGACATCCAACAAGGTTGCGTTAAACATGTAACGCAATCGCACGCATGCACATAGTATACCTGTTACAGGCCAACGCGAGCGTTAGCAACAAGTAGCGTCCAATATTCCAACGCAAGAGGGTAATAAATATACACAAAGGTAGAAAGTAGGAGAGAGAAAGAGAGTGAGTCGGTAGATCTCAACCACATACGCGTGGTATTCTTGCTATGCAGCGAAGTAAACAGTGTGAGCGTCGCGAAATTAGCTGAAATACGTACTTGTTGTTTTATTTTAATTTATAATATTCATTACCTTCATAGGTTTAAGTTTTCACTTCTGTCGGCTGTCCTCATGACTGCTTTGTGTTTTTTTTTATTTGTATTTCAGAGCCATTCTGATATCGTAAAAGTGACACCCAAGATAGCTTCCGTAAATCCTAAGTAAGTGTATATTTGCATCAAGCTGACCACTGGATAAATTATGAATAGGTATATATAGAGACATCTTGGATACTATAAATTAGTTTTTATCTCTATGTCTGGCAGATATAATCTGTTAATTTAATTAAAACTCATATGAAATTTGTAATATTTTTATTAATAAAATATCGTGTATAATGAAGAACTAAGAAGAATTGTGTTCTTTACCAACTGCTTTCTAATTCGTGAGTATCGGAAAAGAAGCCTTTTTCTTTTTTCGGTGGAGGGTTATTTAGTGGTCACGTCCTGCTAATCCGTCCGGGGCGACAGAAGAAGCGGCGCACGACCTCATAGACCCGCCCTACAAGTACCTCTTGACGCCGTGCGAGCAGACCACTGGAACCGGGTCTTTGTCTTCGGTGGCCCGATCATAAAAGATGCCTAAGAAATATGATATGCAGATAAAGTATATACAAGACAAGGAAAACTCGAAATATAACCTTATAACAACATATCAGACAAGCGCGGTAGTAGATATAGCATCGTAAGATGTTTACGAGTTGAAATCATAATAAATAAAACCGGAGGTGTCAAGGGACACCCGGATGGAACGAAGTTCTATTTTAATTATATAATTTTTTTCTGCCTTAAGCGATTTTTATCGTTATATTTTAGCCAATTTGCAAAATATCTTTATAAATTATAGCCTATATGTTATTCTGATGTGCAAGCTATATTACTATAAATTTCATCAAAATCCATTCAGTAGTTTTTACGTGAAAGAGCAACAAACATGTTCACATCCATACATTATTACAAACTTTCACGTTTATAATATTAATAATAGGATATACAATTCCACTAGACTACCAAAACTTTTCGGCCCCGAGCTCGAACGCGGCCCGGTCACGGGCGAAAATAATTTCGTTGCGCATTATTTTGATTTTACTATATCTCTTAAGGTATTGATTTAATTTGCATGGTCTGAAGGAGAAAAATTATCTTCATGAAATGCTCAAGCCAACTAATGTATTTAAAATGATAAGGATTAATACAGTATTTGTGTAAATAGCTTTTCAATTACCGTTTTATAATAGAACATTTTTTAAAGTATTAAAATGGATATAGTATGTTATCCTTAAGAGATAGATATATACCATCGCGGACTTTTTTGTAGGCCTTTTTAAGCTGTATAATACTGTAGTACTTTATTTTGATCTATTTCGTAGGGTTCAGCCAGAGTTTGCAATGTAAGCGCAAAATAATGTGTTTATTTACGACATCACATTAGAAACCTCTAAAATTATCAGTGTTTCTCTAGTACATTATGCATATATTATACATATAAACCTTCCTCTTGAATCACTCTATCTATAAAAAAAATCGTCGCGACACCACACTGTTCAATGCGAAATAGAAATGAAAATATCTGGCTTGCTTTCTATAAGAGAACCGACGAGCGACGCCGCACAGCTTACAATAGCTTACTATAGCAAAAAGTGTCGTGACAACTTTTCGTAAGAATTTTTTCCGTCTAGCCCCCTTTCACAACGCGCGATAAGGAACTTCGTTCCAAAAATAAAATACAAATTGTTGACATCTCCAACTACAACTTGTGATCACGACTTACATCCTTACTTCCTTACTAATATTATAAATGCGAAACTAACTCTGTCTGTCTGTCGCTCTTTCACGCCCAAACTACTGAACCGATCTAAATGAAATTTGGTACACACATAGTCTAGAACCTGACAAAGGACATAGGGTACTTTTTAATGCAAAAAAGGGTTGTAAAGGGGGATAAAGAGTTGTAAGGAAGTATCGTCATTTTTAAAGCCAGAAGCTTGAAACTTATTTTTATATAAATAAATATGACATTAACAGTTTGTAAAAAAATTACCCTTAAAGGGTAAAATAAAAACAGAGGCAGAAAAACTTTAGAAAATAACCTCTTACGCGAGCGAAGCCGCGGGCAGAAGCTAGTATATTATATATGTATATTACAGTAATTATGACACTTGTTCCCAAATCCAGTCATGACCTTACCGGCCTCAACGGCTTTCAAATAATGAATAATGATGGGAGGGGCTCGAGTAAACGAAATGACTCATTTTAGTCGTGCTACTATAACAAAGAGAAAGAAATTTTCAGTATAATTTATGTCCGTTAATTGAATGTTTGAAAAGTCCCTTTTATTTATAAATACCCGATTACGAAACGAAAAATGATGTCACAAGCGGGATTCGAACCTGCATCTATTGGGAATCCGGCCCAACCCTGCTGCCACTTACACCAATGTTTACACATTGTATAGATTGTTTGTATAGATTGTCCGATAGATGGCATACGTCACCTTGAAGACGTAAGATATAATATGAAGCGAAATTTGCATGTCCTAAAATAGTTCACGATGGTGTAAGTGGCAGCAGGGTTGGGCTGGATTCCCAATAGGTACGGGTTCGAACCCCGCTTGTGACATCATTTTCGGTTTCGTAATCGGGTATTTATAAATAATTAAGCATATTAAATGCTAAAAATTTCAGTAATTTGAATAACAAGGTTGTGTCATCGTTTAATACAATTCTAACTGTAAAGTTTGAAGTATTAAGTCTATTCAATGTGTAAACATTGTCCGATAGATGGCATCGTCACCTTGAAGACGTAAGATATAATATGAAGTGAAATTTGCATGTCCTAAAATAGTTCACGATGCTGTAAAAGGCAGTAGGGTTGGGCCGGATTCCCAATAGGTGCGGGTTCGAACCCCGCTTGTGACATCATTTTTCGTTTCGTAATCGGGTATTTATAAATAATTAAGCATATTAAAGGCTAAAAATTTCAGTCCTTTTTAATTTGAAATATACGTTCAAAAAAAATACCCGCACTAAGTATACACTAAATAAGTCTGTAATGTTTGAGATTTTTTAAATGTACAGTCCACGAACACAAATTACACTTGGACTTAAAATAATCATTCATCCCTGTGCAGTCCTCTTTAGAATGCAAGGTTTTATTCCTTAATTTATAGAGGTGTTGAAAAAAACGCATCGCATTTATTACCATATAACTTAATCGAATTATATTTTGCTGGTGTTATTTCATCATCATTCTTCTACTCCTATCCATGGATTGAAAAATGAACCTTCTCAAGGAGGGAGCTAGTAGTCGCTCTTAGAACACTATATACCGTCAAAGAAATTTTCACATCTAAGGAGAAAAGTCCTAACTGTGATGACTGCGGGGAGGTAGAAGATGTGCAACATTTTTTGACGGAGTGTGTCCGGACCTTCTACCCTGAGAGCTGACTTTGATGCAAATCTGATGAATGTTGGCCTTTGTAATAGCATATATTATTAGCATTTCCCCTACATAATAGTGCAAGAGAATTATATAAGTTAATAGATGATGGACTTAAATGTAAATAATGCACGTATTCTACTTTACGGAGTGACATTGTCACTGCGCAACAAAACCCCATTCATTAAAGTAAAAAAAAACAAAAACATTCTCCTACTCTAATTCCAAGTACTTGGGATCGATACAATATGTAATCTTCTTTTATAGTTCATATTGTAAAAGTTATTGGCAATAGTTTTATGATCGGCCGCCTGCCAGACGTCAAACCTCCTTGGGAATGTAATTGTTGACCAAAGGGCATCAGATGGAGATGGCTCAGGTCGTTATAACACTCTTAGTCGTCTTTTACGACACCCACGAGCAAAGTAAGGGTTGGTAGTATTCGTAGCAGCTACCACAGAGCATTTTGCAGGGGGTGTATAATATGTTGCAAATAATGTTATTGCTATTATTTAATATGCCCTACTAGGCGCTTAGCTCTTGATGAAAGTTAATAAATACGCTATTACATAACCATCCTAGAGGTAACAGGTAGGTAGCCGCCTATGGTGTGGGACATCCTTTTTTTTTCCGCAGGTTGGACCATGGTTGTGATCGCGCTCCGACAAATTGATCTGGGGCGACGGAAGAGGCGGCGTGCAACCCCATGGACCCACCCTGCAAACACCTCTCTTCGCTGTGCGAGCGGGCCACCGGTACCCGTTCGTGTGTGGTACATCCCTGCGCCTTGCAACGTTTTGCCTAGTAGTGGGTTGTTACGGCGAGCTATCAGCATAAGCGCTGGCCGATTTTCAAGTCCCGTATTTGTATCTCATACTATTTTCGTGTAGTGATGTGGGATGTACACACCTATCACCCATTCCTGATTAAAGGGGTGGTGATATTTATTTTACAGTACTACCAGACATAAGGTTATTTTTATTTGTTATTTATCTGTAAAGATGTATACCTTAGATCATTATTAGAAATATCTATATACATATATAGAAAAAATGAATGTAAAACATAGATGAAGCCCTAAGTGATAGATAAATAATAACTTTCTTTAAGATCTACGCGTGAATATGAGCAAAACCAAAATAATGGTCTTTGATAGAGATAAAACCAGAACAGATGTAAGAGTAACAATAGGTAATGATGTACTAGAGCAAGTGGATGAATTTGTATATCTTGGATGTGGATTTAGCCGAGATGGAAGGTACACCACTGATATAGAGCGAAGAGTGAATGCGGGAAATAGAGTGAACGGAGCGTTGGGGCAACTTCTCGGCAGCCACCACCTCAGCCAGAAGGCACGTGTAGCAATACATAACGCAGTGCTTGTCCCAACATTACTGTATGGAAGCGAGAGTTGGGTATGCAGAAAAGAGTATGATAGTAAAATTAATGCGGTCGAAATGCGATCTCTGCGGAAAATCTGTGGAGTTAGTCTGACCGACCGCATTCGTAACGACGACGTAAGAGAGCGAGTAGGTATGAAAGAGAGTATTGGTGTAAAGATGCGAAAGGGAATGCTCCGATGGTTCGGACATGTGGAAAGAATGCCGAACGAACGCCTGGTTAAGAAGATATACAATGCGAAAGTGGAAGGATGTAGGTACCGAGGGAGACCGAGACTAACCTACCTAGACCAGATCGGTCATGTACTGAAGGAAGGTGGAGTCAAGAGTCTCCGAAACCGGCGAGCGTGTATGAAGAGAATTATGAATGTTGAGGAAGCCAGTGAAGTATGCAGAGATAGAGTTCTCTGGCACTCTGTTCTCTCTGCCTACCCTGCAAGGGATATGGCGTGATGATATGTATGTATGTTCTTTAAGATGAAAGACTTTTTTTTGGCAATCTGTGGTCTGTTCCGTGCGGGGCGGCTAAAGGGCAGCGTGTTGTCCTACAACCCACCATATTTCCTCCCCATCACCATTGGGCTGGCCTCTGGTATCAAATCCTTGACGTCCTTGGCCACGACAACAGACTATGGTGCGGTCACACCTAGCTAAATGCGACTTAAGTCGATTGATGTGAAAAAAAAAGTTACTTTAAATTAAAGTACTAGCACCGTTATCTGTTTTAACCAGTCATTAAATATGTCAGAGTACCGATGTGTGCCGACCTTAACCCGTTTTATGCTTATCTAAATTCATTCATTACGTAGAATTTATGCAGCCGTTGGAGAGATAAAGAGCTTATTCTTTATTTATAAAAACCTGATTATGAAGCGAAATATGATGTCACAAGTGGGATTCGAACCCACACCTATTGGAAATCTGTCCCAATCGTGCTGCCAGTTACACCACCATGAACTATTGTAGGAAAATCAAATCTCGCTTCGTATTATATTTACGTTTTTAAGGAGACGTGTGCCATCTATCCGCCAATGTTTGTGTACGAGAACACAAAATTCTCAGCAACAAAAGTATTTATAAAACTTCATTCTTCTACTTCTTCTACTTCACTTTTTTGGCGGTGGGCTACTGTACGTCATGCTCCGCTAATCCATCCGGGGCGAAAGAGAATCTCGCTTCGTATTATATTTACGTTTTTAAGGAGACGTGTGCCATCTACCCGACAATGTTTGTGTACGAGAACACAGCGAGAACGAAGCGAGATTTGATTGTCCTACAACATTTCATGGTGGTGTAAGTGGCAGCACGATTGAGACGGATATCCAATGGGCGTGGATTTGAATCCCACTTATGACGTCATTTTTCGCTTCGTAATTGGGTTTTTATAAATAATTAAGCTTCTTAAATGCTAAATTTCAGTAATATGTGCTTATTCTTTTTATTATGTTAGTAGGTTGTATCAAATATTCTTAATAAGAATTATACCAGAAATGCATGTACCTAGTGACACCCATTTTGAATCAGTGACATGGTGGTCGTGATGTCTCAAATTGAAATTTTGATCGTCAAAAAAATTATTGAGGTTTTATATAAGGAAATAAAATTCTCAGCAACAAAAGTCTTTATAGAACTTCATTCTTCTACTTCTTCTACTTCACTTTTTTTGGCGGTGGGCTACTGTACGTCATGCTCCGCTAATCCATCCGGGGCGAAAGAGAAGCGGCGCATGACCCCGTAGACCCGCCCTGCATTATACGTCTGGACGTCGAGCGGGTGGGACTTAGACCTTAATATATGTATAGGTAGGTGAGCAGAGATATAAAAAAACTTAAAGAAAGCAGACAAAAGATGATATAGGCAGAAAGGGGGTTGAGTGCCTAGATCATGGCTTGATGACTGCTATATTAAGAAGAAGCATTTTACATTGAGTTTAAGTTAGGCATTATGATGATGATAATTTTAGATTTCAACATTGTTAATGACATGCGCTTAACATCTTTCAGCTTTTATAAATTGACGAAGAGCTAACAAGTGTAGGTTCTTATGGCCATTGTCATGAAACGTCAAATTTTCAGTAAAATTGCTAATATAAATTAAATATAAGATTGATATTGTGTTATTTATAACGATGTATGTGTTAATTAAAATTTAAGAACCTTAAGTGATATGAACATTAGACTGTAATCATGTCTGATGTTTATGCGAGTATTACATATTTGAAATAAAACTATTTTTACCAATTCTATCGCGTTTGTTTTAGATTTTTTTAATTTTCCGACGTGTCGAACACTTTACAACGTTCATAGTCACGGGAGCACTAAAGCCGGCTTTTGACTATTGGATGTAATATATATCATCTTGAGCTATATATTAGATCCCGTGATTGCTGTTCACACTGTAAAATATATATTTTGGAAAAGTTCAGCTTCGGTCCCCATTAAAACTGAGGGCGAGGCAAGGAGAAGCAGGCATTCGATAAAGTGTGGCATGAGGGCCTGATTTACAAACTTTATCGTCTTAAGATCCCCGACTATCTAATTTTAATCATATATGACTACTTAAGTCATCGCAGCTTTCACTACAGGGTGGAAGGGACGTTGTCTATCTCCCACCCTATCAAGGCCGGTGTCCCACAGGGCTCGGTCCTCTCCCCTTTTCTATTTACGCTATACGCTAGCGATATGCCCAAATTTAATAGAGTTCATAAAGCGCTTTACGCTGACGACACCGCACTTTTCTGTGCAGGTAAGATCCCGACAACAGTAGCAAAGACTCTCCAAACAGCGGTTACCGCCCTAGCCAATTGGTTTAGGAAGTGGAGAATAGAAATCAACCTCGATAAGAGTCAGGCGATCATGTTCACACGTCGAAATGCCCGTACCTACTCTATCGATAGCATTCCGCCCCTTAAAATGGCTAACAAGCCTGTTACTTGGAGCATGCAAGCCAAATATCTAGGTGTAACCCTTGACGACCGACTTAGCTTCACCCCTCACATAACGCAAGTCCACGCACGTGCGGCTTTCGTTATGGGACGCCTGCATAGTTTAATAAATGCTAGGTCTAAATTAATCTTGAGTAGCAAAGTCCGATTATACACCGCTTGCATACGGCCAATCATGACCTATGCTAGCGTAGTGTTCGCGCATATTAAGGCACACAGGATCCACAGACTACAGACACTTCAAAATAGGTTCATGCGCCGAGCTATGGGAGCACCGTGGTTCATACGAAACGTCGATCTTCATGTCGACCTCGAACTACTGACCATCAGGCAATTTATGAAATTGTGCTCCCGGAGCTACTTTGACTCTGCCATGACACACCTCAACCCACTAGTGGTTGGGGCGGCTTCCTACACACCCTCTCGTAATTAAAAAATCCGACGTCCGCGGCACGTCATCGACGATGACGACGACGATATTACATTCGCTCAATTAAGAGCTTACAGGGCCCGCGAGGCCATTACACATAAATATCCGCGGTTTCGTCCTCGCCGTCGAGGTGTGAAATCGCGACGCGCAAATATCATAAATCCAAACGTGGGCACGCCCACTTTGCCACCAGCAACGCCCCAAGCCGAGGTCCGTTCCCCACAGGGGGAGCCCTTGGGCGATGTCGCTTAGCTTACCTCAATCGGGTTGAGAGCCCTCAGCGCTCACCCATAGTCCGCGTAAAGCTGTCCAAGCCGTCTGCGGCTAACAGCTAAAACACAAAAAAAAAAGCAAGGAGAAGCGCGGTGTCCAGTGACGTGAGGTAAAATATACTCCTTTAAAATATAGCTTAAGCCGGCTTTTGAGTGTGGGATGTAATATAATATATATTACATCTTGAGATATAATATTTTATCGCTCGTCATACATTATGTACGAGACCGTTCACACTGTGCTATAATATATATTACATCCCGAACTATAAATATTTTTTCGACCAAAGTAGCGATATTTTGAAGTAGTATTTTTACCTCACGTCCCCGGACACCGCGCCTGTCCCTGTCTCACCCTCATTTTGAGTGATGACCGAAGCTAAATTTTTCCAAAATATATATCTTACAGTGTGAACAGCAATCACGGGATGTAATATATAGCTCAAGATGTGATATATATTACATCCCATATTCAAAAGCCGGCTTAAAACCGGCTTGGTTAAAAAATATTTATAGTTTTGAATGTAATATATATTTTAGCATAGTGTGAACAGTCTCGTACAAAATGTATGACGAGCGATAAATATTATATCTTAAGATGTAATATATATTATATCCCATAGTCAAAAGCCGGCTTATGCTGTCTCACGTCCAACAACACTAAATATATAACGTAGTAATAACGTAATAACGATGATTGTTGGACGTGAGATACCTTGGTTCTCCCGTGACCATGAATGCCGTAAAGTGTTAGACACGGCGGGACATTAAAAATCTAATACAAACGCGATAGAATCCGTAAAAATAGTTTTATTCCAAATGAGCATATAACTATTAGAGAAGATATGCCAAAATAGGCAAAATAGATTGAGATATATGTCTGCATTAAATACGGTGTATTACAAGAGGTAGAGTACACTTATATTGCTTTTTTAATATATATTATTCGTTCTTAAAATTTATCTGTTTAACTTTTTTATTTCAATTTTACAAAATGCTGCTTGCTGTAATTTTGTAAAGCAATTTATCTTCCAACTAGTTGCCTGGTTTGACCTTGAACGGTTCTTAAAAAATATTCTCTTTGAAGCTGAGCCTATCCACACCTAATCACAATGTTTCATAGTTTATTTCAATTGTGACGTGGTGAAATAATCTTCAACAATACTGTAATTTTTGATGTTTGATACCCTATTTTAAAGATTATTTTCAACAGTGAGTTGAATGAAAAAAAGTTAATTAATTCTTTCTTGTTTTTCAGCCATACCATACTTACTCTTTAAATTATATTTTGTGCAGTCTATTATTTTAATTTTTGTTTTAGGCAATATCGAAGATTTGGCGAAGATTTAGGCTTGGGCCATAGGCCTACTGGGTATAAGATATACGATTAGAACTACTGACCGTATTTGCTTGCTTGCTAGTTTTTTTTTAGGACACTGACCTCTGTTGGCGTTGGCACTGCCACAGCTCAACTCTGGGCCGCTGCCAGACTTTCGACAATGCTTCGCTCAAAATAGCCACTGTCGAAAAGTTTAAACGACATTTTTTCTGTTGTAAAACGAAAATGATAAGATGCAATTCATTATGTGATACATTGTAACCTTAACTAAAATATATGAGTAGTTTTAATGATTATGACATGGCAATATTTTTATTTTTTTATTCAAGCATCACTAGCGTAGCTATAATTATACTTATATAGAATATGCTATAATTATAGCTGTATTAATTGCTTTATATACATTAAAATACACGTAAAATGGGAATTCTTCCGTGTGGTGGCGGAGTAAGAATACAATTCACCACTTCTTATCTTACCCATGAGTGATCGTTAGGGACGACTAAGGAATATAAAAGACATACAACATCTATGCCAGAGAAGGAAAATTCGAAACAAAACTCTATACTAACACGCCTGACCAGCGTGGTATAGTAGGTCAATTTTCCTCCCATTATGGAGGAGACTCGAGCTCAACAATGATGATGATGATGAAAATAGGAAATTCTGGTTTTAATGAGTTTTAGGAATATATTTAATAAAAAGAACTACACATGAGGAAGAACATAATAACATTATTATATATTATTAAATACACATCATAATGTAAATATAATGGAATAAACAATACAACTCTTTAGGATATATTAAATATAAGTTTTAACTCGTATATAATTTATTATTGGTAAAATTTTAGATTTATTTTTATTCTTTTTTCTTATTTGTATGTTGTTTTATATTAAACTCTCGATAGAGTTCGATAATTTTTCTGTTGGTCCCGACTCAATTTTTTTACAAATATCTCTAAAATAGAGTCAACTTACCTTTAATATAATATATACGAAAAACTTAAGTCTCCCTTATAATTTATACTAATCACGATATTAATCCGTACAAAACAATGCATTACTTAAAAACATAGTATGACTAGAATAAATTAGACAAAGTCTTATGGCAGCATAGTAATAATTTAAAATACACATATTTACAAAACGCAAGATTACGCAAAATAAAATTTAAAAAAAAAAATATAACGCTGATGCATGTTTTCGTTAATCCTATAAGTCGGAAGCGAGTATAGAAAGTTTAAATATGTGTTTCATATAAAAATATTGCAAGCCAGTAATAAACTATGTCGCAATAAAGATTATATATCCGTCGCTTATAAGATTAACAAGACGTAATAATATAAACGTTACATTTAGGGTGTAATTAAATACAAGGTAACAGAATCAGTCAAGAGACATCTATAGCTGAAACCGATGATGTTAATAATATGTAATGCTGCTCTATTTAGGTTTCGAGAGACTACATTGATCAAATTTCTTATATATCGCAAAATAATAAGGTTTTCATACGATCTATTTATAAATATTAAAGTAAAAATTCCAATAGAAGCTGTTTTCATCAAATATTAAGTATATTTATTAATTAACAACTCTAAAAGAACTATTTTATTGCTTATACAAATTGTATAAGTGAAAATTACTTTGATAATGATGATAGATATATACTTATTTCTTAACAAAGTATCTGTTGATTGCGATTCAATTAGTTTGATTAGTGGACTATCAAAACTGCTTGACAAATATATAACAATTCTATCTTGCAAGAATTTGTAACTATCAAGAAACCACACTTCGAGCCGCATCACGAAGTCCGATTTTCGTAGAATACCATATGTGGAAGACTTTAACGAAGTTACAGCTATTGGTCATTTGAGCACTGTTCAGTAAAGATTTGAGAAAGCTTTGCCGCGACTGAAGATGTCACGTGATTATATACCGCTGGAAGCGTCATCGGCCAATGATTGTAGGTTCATCAGCCATTGCCAGCTCATCTGTTGCGGCTTTATCGCCTTTCCTCTTTCGTGAATACCATAGGAATGATGCAGCAGCGAAGAAATTAACGAGGACTACGAACCAGGCCAGGAAGAAACTTATACCATAGCTGTAGAGAAAAAAGAAGAATGTTTGTTATTAGTTAATATTTTTTTTTAGTATTACGTCGTCTTTAGTAATAAAATGTATTTTCTAATATTAGGTTAGGTTAAAAAATCGACTAGGTCAACGTAATATACGATTTTCCTTGAAGTGATTAAAAAAACCACTGTGTTTCTTTTGATAGTTTAGTAGTTTCGCCTGACTGCCGCAACTCAAAGGGGTAATGATAGTCTTGGATTAAACTACATGTCTGGTATTTGTGAGTTCAATATTGCTCGTCAGATCGATGCGCAAATCAAATAAAATATTATTTAAGAACTAGTAGATATCTGGCTAAGTACGTTTCCAATTAAGTATGTCAATAAGAATATAAGAAAACCTAAAAAAAGTAAATCGAAGAACTGACTTATAACTGTTATAACTATTTCGAATAAAAAACTACATCGACCCAACCGAAGTATTACGAGATATTGATGTCAAGTAGTTATATCATCTAAGAAATAAATATTTTAAACAGGTAAGCACATGACATCTAATGTTTACGCAAGTATTACACATTTAAAATAAAACTACTTTTACGGATTCTATCGCGTTTGTATTTGATTTATAATTACCCGACGTACGACAGAACAGAAGAGGACAGTCCTCCCGTGACCATGATCACTGTAAAGTGTTCGAAACGTCGGGAAATTATAAATCAAATACAAACGCGATAGAATCCGTAAAAGTAGTTTTATTTCAAACAGGTAAGCACATTTATTATTCAGACTTTTGCCATCCACTGCTACATAGGGCTACCTAATATATATGAGTATATGAGGGGACAGTGCCGTAATAGCCACACCTGGCAGGCAGGTTATAGTGGAGTTTTATACGTTTTCCAGGAGAGAGCTGCTGCCTACTCTCCTGGCTCTTAGCTACATACATATCATCACGCCATGTCCTTTGCAGGGTAGGCAGAGAGAACAGAGTGCCAGAGAACTCTATCCTTGCATACTTCACTCGCTTCCTCAACATTCATAATTCTCTTCATACACGCTCGCCGGTTTTGGAGACTCTTGACTCCACCTTCCTTCAGTACATGACCGATCTGGTCTAGATAGGTTAGTCTCGGTCTCCCCCTTCCACTTTCGCATTGTATATCTTCTTAACCAGACGTTCGTTCGGCATTCTTTCCACATGTCCAAACCATCGGAGCATTCCCTTTCGCATCTTTACATCAATACTCTCTTTCATACCTACTCGCTCTCTTACGTCTTTGTTACGAATGCGATCGATCAGCCTAACTCCATTGGGTCTTAGCTGATTTTAACAAATCCCACGGATAACCAAAGTCTGACTTCATTTGTATTCTTATCCCCTCGCCATACGCGGGACATTATTAAAGTTCAATATTATCACAAAAGTAGCCACCATAAAATGTCTATAGAATAAATGCATTTTGACATGAACGAGTAAATAATTCTGTACAATTTATAAACTTAGTCCGTTTTACATACGGTCACTGAAGAATTTCAACTTTCTATGAGATCAGTAAAAGAAAAACTTGCAGGACTTTGACATAATTTTAAAATGGTGTGTCCCATTACCAACGCTGAAAATCAACTACACCCACGGTTGAACATCAGAGGATTTCTTGGTATCATATATTACGAGACGAGCCATTTAAGAAAACGCAATACTGTCAAGACCTATAAATAATTACGTTGTAAAATAAAATACAGCGTTTATATTATGACAAGGAGATTTTACGCTTTTAAGACAGACAATTATTTAGAATTCACAATCTTTACAAATGTATATGATAACAAGAATACGGCGTAAGAATACAATTGGATGACTAAGGAATATAAAACGCATATAACATCTATGCAATAGAAGGAAAACTCGAAATAAAACGCTATACCAACACGTCTTACTAACATGGTATAGTGGTGAACAAGAATACTTACTGATGATAAGCACGTTCAGGATAAACCAATTTTACATTTTTTTTCATATGATCCACCGACGACATCATTACTTGCACCACAACGAATGTACATGAAGCTGAAAATAACCATAATAACTATAGTAAACTATAATATAAACCATTTTTTTGAAGAAACATTGGAATAAGGAAAAATAAACTTTTTTTTATAATTACAAGTAATACGTACAATTAATAGGTACAAATAACAGCTAGATTTGGTACAACAATTTTTGGATTGCACAAAATATTATACTGCGTTGGAATTGAATTCAAGATACACGCCATGATAGATCTTAAATATTACACCCTATGTGCTGTCAATTACAATCATCATTCTCCTACTCTTATCCCAATTACTTGGAATCGATACAATATGTACTCTTATTTCATAGCACATATTGTAAAAGTTATTGGCAATAGTTTTATAACCGGCTGCCTGCCAGACGTCAACCCTCCTTGGGAATGTAATTGTTGACCAAACAACATCAGATGGAGTTGGACCGGGTCGTTATAAGGCTCTTAGTCATCTTTTACGACATCCACAAGCAAAGCAAGGGTTGGTAGTATTCGAAGCCGCTACGACACAGCTGTGTATAGTAGCGGCTTCAAATACTACCAACCCCAAACAGCTGTACGCTGTGCTATCAATTACAATATAATACCAAAAAAAAAAAAAAAAAGTGAAGTTGGTATAAAATATTCTTAATTAAAATACTCCTACGATTAGATAATAATACTTACTACTTATAAAGTGTATGCCAGCTGCAAGCCGTTTGAACATATATCTTGGGTTATGGAAAGTATATGCGGAGAAACCACATCCCATTGCCATCACAAACAAGCTGATAATACCAAACGATATCATGGTCCGCACGTAATCTGTACACAATAAATAAAATCGGTATAAGTACAAATAAATCAAAAGAATATAAAGTAATAAAAGCTATTTCTGTAATATAAAATTTAAATAAAGTTGTTATGACATAATATCTTTTCTTATTGACAATGTTTTACTGCCGCTAACGATAACTGCCGCTCATTGATTTCAGAAATACTAGAAACACAGCCAAGTTGTTATTTACGATAATAGGAATTGTAGGAACGGAATTAGAACAGGAGGCGGAAGTGAGTTTAAGTACCAACTATCTCGCTCACTAAAAGAAGCGCAGAATTAAATTAATTTAGACATAGATTTCCTGCGAGAAGGTGAAAGACCTACCACGCCGGGCGGGCCACCGAAGACAAAGATCGGGTTCCGGTGGCCCGCTCGCATGGTGAAGAGAGACGCATTGCCGGGTGGGTACATGGGGTCGCGCCTCGGATCGTATTGCTGGGCGTAACCACACTATAGCCCACCGCAAAATAAAAAAAGCTTGGCCTACCACTATTTTATATATAATTATTTTAAAGCATGAAAAAGTAGTGTAACATTTAGCTCCATAACTTAGATAAAATAAAATATTTTTTTTACTATATTATCAACAAATCAGTACATCAGAAAATTACTAGGGTATTATATTAAAAATATCAAAATAAGCAAAAACTATCAAAAGAAACACAGTGGTTTTTTTTTACGTAGGCACGAGTAGTTGCGCTCGATGCCACTCTAACCGAAGTAACGGGTGACTAGATCGCGGATTATTTCTCATGGACATTTGAAATACCGGGGGCAGAGTTAAGCCGCTGCCTACCAATAAAAACTCCCAAACCCACCCAAAAGTTGGGCTGCCGGCTCTTTCGCTCACCGAACGGAGCAGAGTAGCACATTGCCGCTGCTCAGATGTCGATTTTCTTCAAGAGTACGTGTGTACGTATAGTACTGTCCCGGACAGACCGGTTCGCAGTTGTACACAGAGAACTATCAAGAGTATGGTCCTACCACTCATTAAGATATCTAAAAGGGTTACCCACATAACACACAGAGCTACGCATACGGCTGGTTGGGTTAATGTAAGGTTACACGTCGTCCCTTCCATCACCCCAAATGGAACAGTGGTCACGGATAGACGTAAATATCACAGCTGGAGTGTTAATATTAAGGTAAAATGCATGGTCGAGTTTTGTTTTAGTCAACAAGTTTACGATTTTTGATTTTCAAACGTTTTACATGTTCCTTAATATGAGAAAATACTGGTATCTATTGCTTATATGAATATTAATTAGCTATACGTACTCGTACGTTAACTATAATATAATTTACAAAATCTATATCCATATTCATTAGACAAGAGAAATATTTACCTATTAGGTTATATATTTGTGTCATATCCAGCAGAGACAACTAAAGAATTATCAAGCATTAAGAATTAACAGCATATGAATGGACAAATAATCTATAGGTGAATTTAACAGAATAATAATAGAATACATGGAGCGATCACGGTATCAGCTAAAGGCAACTAAAGTAATCCTTACTAATATTATAGATGCGAAAATATCTCTGTCTGTCTGTCGCTCTTTTAAGCCAATACTGCTGAACCGATCTAAATGGAATTTGGTACACAGATAGTCTAGAGCCTGATAAAGGACATAGGCTGCTTTTTAATGCAAGAAAAGGGTTGTAAAGGGGAATGAAAAGTTGTAAGAATTATCGTCATTTTTATAGCCAAAAGCCTGAAACTTATTTTTGGGCTATTGATTAGATAAAAACAAATATGACATTAACATTTTCTAAAAAATACCCTAAAGATGTAAAATAAAAATAGGGGATGAAAAACTTTAGGAAAGTTACCTTTTATGCGGGCAGAAGCTAGTACTAAATAAAAAGTAATAGCAATTTAATGAAATAACTAACGTTGATTAGAACCTATTTAATATTTATATTCGAAAATATATTATATAGCAGTCATTCATCCAATGATTAACTGCCCTAAAATGAAGCTAATATAATTATAGTTATAGACCAATAATAATAATAATAATTGTAAAACAACTAAATTATGATATTTATATGGCAATTTATTAATTTAAACTACAAGTTTTTGCAAAAGAACACAGACAACTGCCTGAAATTTTTATTCTATTGGGTCCTTCACGAAGAGAACTATGAAGAACTTGATAATACAGTTACCGTTTTACTTTCTCTCACTCGACACTATAAGAGGGCTTATACATTTCATTGGAAATGTTGAAGTTCTCAACTGAACGTTTTCAATATTTGTTTTTGTTCCACGTAGGTAGGTAGGATCTGAACCGAACTATCTCATCATTCTCCTACTCTATCCCAATTACTTGGGTTGATACAATATGTACTCTTCTTTCATTTCACATATTGTAGAAGTTATTGGCAATGTCTTTGTTTAAATGAGATTTAAGAAGAGCACTTTCTTCATGCAAGGTGGCGGCCGATGTGTATCCTGATATTGCAAAAGTTTAAGGGCGAAAGCATCACTTATCATCGGGTATGCTGTTTGTTCCTTTGCCACTATAGATAATAAAAAAAAAACAATGATTCACGTGCCTTTCAAAATTGAGAAGCACTAAGAAGGTGAGAGTCTGTTATAGACTTAATAAAAAATAAAACTCGCTTTATGCTATTTAATTCTTGTTAATGCTTAATAATAAGAAATTAGAATAAATATACCAAACTAAAATACTTTAGTTCTTCCTTGACCATGAAGTTTGAAGGGTATACGAAACATTGAATGAAAACAAAATTATAAGATGACAAAATCAGTAAAAATAGTTTCATATTGATACTACGATATACTTGTAATACTCATATAAATGTCAGAAATCCTTCTCTCTCAGTTATATACTCAATAAAAATTGAGTATATAAATGAGTAAATAAGCTGTTTTAACGTAAGTTGTATTAGTAATACTAAAATATGCTTACTGGCTATATTTACTTCATAAGCTATATCGAGCGGTCGTCCATTTTCTAATTCAGGTTGCGCCAAGTAATTCGTGCACTCTGGAACAAAATTGCAATTTAATAAAGAAATATATTTATATTTTTTGAGCTTACTAAAACGGGGATACAATAATAATGATAAAGTCTTCAAGCGGTCTACTGCTGTTAGACTACACATGTAATTATGGCGTGAAGGACAAAACGTAAAAGACAAGTAAAAACTTCAAGTATCTATATAACGAGTATTTCAATTCCTATGGTTTGACAAATTCAGAGTACTATAAGCTATCAGATTTTTTAGCATGTAGTGTAGATTTTTTACCTGTGTGGTAGCGGCTAAGAATACTAGCTACCATTATTTTGCTCGTGGATGTTGTAAAAGACGACTAAGAGCCTTATAATGACCTGGGCCAACTCCACTTGATTTCGTTTAGTCAACAATTACATTCCCAAAGAGGGTTGACGTCTGGCAGGCGGTCGGTCATAAAACTATTGCCAATAACTTTTGCTATATGTACTATGAAAAAAGAGTACCTACATATTGTATCGACCCCAAGTAAATTGAGATAAGAGTAGAAGAATGATGATGAACATGATGGTTTCACAAGTTTAGAGTACTATAATCTATCAGATTTTTTAGCATGAAGTGTCATTTAATTAAATGACCTATCTTAAATTCGTGCATATCCATCTGTACAATTTGAAGCGGTTAGTTTCATTAGCAAATTAGTACCACCAACGTATTCAGCCATCTAGGAAAATTAATATATAAAAGTTATTTTGCGCTGTGATACTTAGATAATTCCAAAAATTTGAAGCCAGCGTGATATGCCGTGCTGACTCGGGGTTTTTTTAACCATAGGCTGGAAAATTATCTATTATACTATGCTGCTCAGACAGTTGCATACGAGTTTTTATTTCAACTTTTAGATTTCAATATTATTACGAAAGTCCATAGCTCATTCATAGGATCACTTCACAACATTAGTATTCCTTTTTTCCCTCTTCGTGTAATGATAGATTAAGAATATCATCATCCCTTACTGTCTATTGCGAATTTTTAAAACTAACTAATTGATCGCAAGCTATTGGACAGTAACCCTCTGTTGGGAAATTTAAAATAGTAAATGCAACCAACTCACTTGTAAAGTATGGTGTTTATATAATTAATCCCCGTTAGGCAGATCTTTGTTTAACATTTGACATCGGTGATGGATATTAGTTACAAAAATCTTTAACCTTACTAATATTATAAATGCGAAACTAACTCTATCTATCCGTCTGTCTGTCGCTTTTTCACGCCAAAACTACTGAAACGATCTAAATGAAATTTGGTACACATATAGTCTAGAGCCTGATAAAGGATATAGGCTACTTTTTAATGCAAAAAAAGGGTTGTAAAGAGCGATAAAAGTTTGTAAGGACGTATTGTTATTTTTAAAGCCAGAAGCTTGAAACTTATTTTTAGGTTATTGATTAGATATAAATATATATGACATTAAAATTTTGTAAAAGTTATAGATATAATAAAAATAGGGGAAGAAAAATTTTAGGTTAATAATCTTTTACGCGGGCGAAGCCGCGGGCAGAAGCTAGTTTCATATAATTAGAATACAACTGATATTTTTTGTATTATTATATTTTGTAACAATTACTTGTTTGTCGATTGTAAGCAAATAGTTTATTTTACTCTATGACGTAGCTCATTAGTAATGATAAACTGCTGTTGATGTCACAAAAGGTGCCAATGGTCCAGAGCAAGAAAAAATACAGAGTTTTCATTTGTCATCGACTTCGGGTATTTATAATAAATACAAAACGTCTGGTATACTGGCAACCCCAAATGCTTAAAAAGATATTTTCTATGAAATATTTTCACTTATAATTTGATTTTTAAAGGATATTAGATAATTATACTATTAAGCTCAGAAGGGAGAAAATTATTATATTTTCTAGAATTAGAAAATAACATTCTGATTATCTTAAGGAAATAGAGATTCTAAGACATAGGTACGTTGCAATGGTAAGTTGAACAATTGAATACATCTCTGAAAATTGACAAAATAAATTATTAAGATATATATCTTCGTTAAATTGTTCGTCTTGTCTTGAAACGTATAATAATTACTTAGGCAATTTTAGTCAAAATTAAATGTTTTTGAATACTAAACTCCATGTCTAAGAAATAATCCACGTTGAGGATATTTACAAACTTAAATTTGTAGAATTATACCATAACCATATCATTTGTACAATTAACAAAACTATTTTATTAAAAATTTCAGTCGAGAGAACTTCGCAATTGATGCTTATTACGTCACAAATTCGTGTGGTAACGGAGTAATAATACAATTCACCACCCCCTATCTTACCCGTGGGTGTTCGTAAGAGACGACTATGGGATATAAAACGCATATAACATAAATGCAAGAGAGGGAAAACTCGAAACAAAACCGTATACTAACACGTCTGACTAGCGTTGTAAAGTAGGTTAATATCCCTCCCATTACGGAGAAGGCCCGAACTTAACAGTGAGACATATGGGCTGTGATAATGATGACGTCACAAATAATTTGATAAAAGAGAAATTTTGTCTAAACAATTCATTATAAGTTCGCAAAATTATCAGGGAACTATTCTTACATGCATACATTTTCATTCTCATAATACATTTATCTTAGACTAGCTTCTGCCCGCGGCTTCGCCCGCCTAAATGGTTACTTTCCTAAAGTTTTTCATCCCCTATTTTTATTTAACCCCTTAAGGGCAAATTTTTACAAAATTTTATTGTCATATTTATTTACATCTAATCAATAGCCTAAAATACGATTCAATCTTCTGGATTTAAAAATGACGATACTTCCTTACAATTTTTCATCCCTCTTTACAACCCTTTTTTGCATTAAAAAGTAGTAGCCTATGTCCTTTTTCAGGTTTTAGACTATCTGTGTACCAAATTTAATTTAGATCAGTTCAGTAGTTTTGGCGTGAAAGAGCGACAGACAGACAGAGTAACTTTTGCATTTATAGTATTAGTAAGGATTAACATAATGCAAATTATTTTATTCATTCGTAATTTTAAGTAAACAGTTTTATATATAATAACAATCATTTTAAAAGATTTTAAAATACCGTTAAAAAATCAAATAATTTCTTATCTTCTTTCAGAACATATAATAATTATGATGTTGTCGTTTGAATTGGCACTGTTCCGATAAAGTGGAATGTGAATAGACACATAGTACATATTTGATAATTTGGTAGAGGAGTCTTTGTGTTATTGATATCTAAACATATTATACTTTATTTTATATTTAACTAGCCGACCCGGCATACTTTGTTCGGCCTAACAGTTAATGAATGAGCAGATTTCGATTAAATCAAAATTATTAGGTTATTTTTATTATTATGATAATAAATGTGAACATTATATAAATCAAAAAAATCAAGTATTTTAATAATGTGCTAGTAAGACGAAGAAGTACCTTGTGTTATACGACATTTTTCTTCATACGCATTGAAAATTATCTAATTGTTGATCTCTGAGATTTGCTCGATGATTTCGCATTGTCAACTGAGCCGTTTTACGGGCTACCTCGCTTTGCTCTTATGATTGAGAAGCACGAAGTCGGACCATATTAACGCGTCGATCTTCCCGTGCAATATCTTGTTATTCTGCCATGGTTACATTTGTGATGTTTCGAATTCTAATTGCGTTAGGTACGACTTTGTCGGGAAAGATTTGATCTTAATGATCGCGGCATTGTTGATGACAATATAGACATAATATGATTTATTATAACAATATTCGTAACAATCGCACAAAACGAACACTGACCGGTCAAATTTAATTTCAACTTTTCGTGGTATTTTCCAAACAAACCATTAGACCACGTAATGAGGTGAGCTGTCAGTTACGTTTTGTTACATCATCAAGAAATTAACTTATAGAACTGGTGCTTTTTAAGTGTTTTTTTTTTGTTTATTAATATCATATTTTAATATACTATATCCTATTTCCGACGACAACAAATTCAAAAACATAAAAATTATAAAAATTGGTCCTGCCGTTCTCGAGTTATAAGTGTTGTAACTAACACAATTCTCTTTTATATATTATATAGATTAATCTCAGATAGCTGCCAGCGTAAATCTAAACTCAATGATAAAATTGTTTAAAAAAGCAATAGTTTAAAATAAGGTGAATTTTCTTCATATAAGAGATATTATCATCATATATTTTATCATCGATGTATAATATTATATTATATGCAGGTATGTTTTAAAATATATATCTTAATATTCTAAGGCTGAAGAAATTCTTTTAGATTCTTAATGTTTGAGGTAATTAAACCCAGAAACTATCAAATTTGATTACAAAACATGTGCTGTGCATGTGCAATGGCTAAAGCTTATTTATTAAAAAAGATCAATAGATGGAGGTTTTTTCTCTCTCTCTAATTTCTTAACAATAATCGTACATAGACATAGAAAAATATCGTGATATTAAGAACCACTACGCTACGATGATAATTTGTGCCAAAAGTTGTTATAAATTAAAAAAAAAGTATCTATGAAGTCCACGCAATTAAAGCTGTTGACATAATTAGCATAGCTATTATTTTAATACTATATTACACAGATAACATTTATGTAATTTTATATACCTATATGAAATTCTACGATGTTCTTATTTTTCAATAAATCTTAACTTTTAAAACTGACGTTGATAATAAATTAAGTCTTGTGTGAAACACTTATAATTTTGTTGTTTAATTTCAGTGAGATAATGAAATTTAATAGTTTATCATCCTCCTATGTTTATTATTCCTAAATCTACAGACATCAGTTTCAGCATTTTAATTTTCAATAAACTAATCTAAATTAAAACGTTAAATGGACAGTTTTCTCCTTAATAATCTGTAGATGGAAGTAGAAGAACTTCAAGTGATACTGTATATTAATTTGTGTAGCTAGCATGATATAGGGGACGGAATGAAAGTAATGTTATGAGAAACGTTTTAAATATGAATGTTGAAGACTTTAGGGGGTAAGGGAATACAGAAGATAAGATGGATGGATTGCGTGAAGCATGATATGAATAGAAAGAATGCAGAGATGACATTGGATAGGATTGAGTGGAAGGAAAGGACATAATGCGTCGACCCCAAGTAATTGGGACAAGAGCAGAGTAATAATGATGAGCTAACATGGTATAGTGGATTAAATTCCCTTCCATTGCCCAATTTACAGTTTTTTTTTAACAATAGTATAAATGTTAGAAGCGAATGGAAAACTACATACCTCAATGATCAATAGATAAATATTTGGCAGTAGATAGAGGCATTCCTCTGAGGCATTGTCATTACAATGCCAACTATTATATTTGGTAGCGAAAGTTGAATACGGTACAAAAGGCATGTAAACGCCAAGAAATCATAAGTCAACAAAATATATATCATGTACATTTAAAAGATTAATGAAAGAATAGTGGTTTATAGAAGCATTGTGAATGGTAAGATGTGGGGACCAAAATCCGAGAAGATTTATTAAATTGTACCAAATATTTATGAAGAGATGACTAAGTTAAAAAAATTCATATGAAAGATGGATATGCTGGCGATAGGCTGTAATTAAAAGTGCACTAAGCGTATTTTACATACGTGTACAAAGGCATTCATGAAGATTTTAATTAGTACAAATGAAATTAAAGGGGTATTTCAGAATCGTAGCATTATGAAACTCGATCTTTGGGATTTTTGGCAACTAGCATGAGAGAGGCACTACAATTTTTAGATTGAACTAATAAATCATTTCGTAAATAGATAGATACCACTTGCAATATCTAATTTAAGCTCCGTAACTTATTTATAAGTTATTGTAATAGTAATTTAATGATTAAATTTTCAGTCTTACTTCGCTGCAGCAAAATCTAAAGCTAAAGTTAAAAAATTACACGCTAAACACTCATTTTATATCATCGTCATCATCACAGCCCATATATGTCCTACTGTTGGGCTCGGGCTTCCTCCGTAATGGGAGGGAAATTAATCTACTATACCGTGCTGGTCAGACGTGTTGGTATAGGGTTTTGTTTCGAGTTTTCCTTCTCTTGCATAGATGTTATTTGTATTTTATATCCCTAAGTCTCGTCTCTTATGATCATTCTATCTTAATAGAGGTTGATGAATTGTATTTTTATTACGTCACCGCACGGATCATTTTATATGTTGACTAAATATAAAACACAGTTATGAATCTGTGCTCAAAATTTTGTTTATTGACAAATTCTCCTACAGTACCTGTCAAGTAGTTTTATTTGTCAATGAATCAAAAAATTATATGATTTAACGTAGTGGGCTTGGGTGGACAAAAAATCACGTGTAGGATGTCCACATCTCTGTCGCTTCGCGGGCTACAAGATATATCTATTATGACTATTAGTCAATAAATACCTACTTATTTTAATTAAAAAAAAAATGTAATTTTAAGATTGTACGAAAAACAGAAAGGTTTGAGCTTAATTTTGAGACTTTTAGCATCTGTTGATGTTTACGTCATGCTCATTAAACAGCTTCTTTTATTGTTTATAGTGCCAAACAAGCAAGCAGTACACCTGAAGGTTTGAAGTGTTACTACCACCCATAGAACTTTACAGTATCAAGGGTACAGCTAAGTCGCTGCCTATCAATGAAAACCTCTAACCCTCCAGAAAGTTGGGCTGTCTACTCTCTCGCTTTTTGAACGAAGCACAATAGCACATTGTCAATGCTCAGACGTCGATTTTCTGCGAGAGCGTGGTAGGTACTACACCAGACGGACCAGCCCGCAGCTGTAGGCAGAAAACTGAGAACATTGTGATCTTATCACAATTTTAGGTGCATATTAATATCTAACAGTCCTTTTTCATTCCTTCTAGGTTAAAATAGATTGAATTAAATCTCTGTGTGGGTATTATTTAAACTTTTTAATAACTTCAGAATGACGTAATTATTTTTTACTCCAGTCTAGAACAACATAATATTTTTTTAAATACTATATTTTATAATTACTATATTTTATTATTTATTAATAGTACTTTGTTTTGTACAGTGCTCCTAATATGCAGTTATTCTAAATCACATAGCTTTTTATTAAAATAGCAATTAAAAAAATGTTTTATTGGCAACTATTTTTTGATAATTCTTGAATGATTTCTAAATTGGCAAGTATGGGTATACATACTCACATTAGTAGTACAAAATTGAAGACTTGGTTTATTTGCATCTTAGCACCTATTAATTTAAAAAGAATCGTTAAAATATCGTGAGGCTTTGAAAAATAACAGTGAACCATGTAGACAAGGAGCAGTGATTTCAAAAGTCTAATAAACCAATAAAATATCCATCATTGTAGAAAGACTAACAAAGCAGTCACCAAAGTCTTCTCATCCTTCCCCTCTCCCACCCACACGTGAAGACAGGTTAAAAATATAACACACACTCCTTACGAAGGGTTTGTTAAAACCAGCAAAGAAAATTGGCCGCAAACGCCTCACCACTCGTCTAGGTAATTCATATTAAACCAAGCTTTATAATTATTGCATTAGGGAGGATCCCTATAGAGAAACTTGGATCCGAAAATTAACGGCTGTAGATTTAATATATTTAGATAGGACATAATTAGATAGTAGTAATAGTTTTATCGAGTTCCAAAACTAGCAAATAAAACCGAACCTTTCTCAAAGTATTCGCTATACGTACGAGTATATATAATTATATATATGCACGATAGGTTTATAATTTCAACAGTTACTACTATTTTATGTAATTGCACAATATATTTAATAGGTACGCTCTTTATATATTATCTTTACCATTGCTTATGTATGCATATAATACTATAATCATTGATATTTATTTATCGTTGGAATAATCAGAACAATTAATTTATTGGTAAATATAGTATTTGCAAGTCAAAAATCTACATAAAATATAATCAAACGCACTTATTAAATAATTTAATTTTTCGTGATAATTTGTCATAAATAATATAATATAAATTGTAATAAAACATTAAGGAATTAATGCATCCTAATAAATACACAGAAGTCAATAAGGATCGTTAAATGGGAATTGTATAATTAAAATATTAAAGCTATATTAACTTTAATTTATTTTTAAACATCGTCAAGCTAGATGCGTTGGTTATATATTCAGGCAGTTGATTATATAAAGTAGGTCCCATCACGTTTGTCAATTTGTCAGATTTGGCAAATCTGCGGGGTATCTCAGCAAGTTTCTTATTACCGCGTGTGTAGTAGCCATTCGAGTTGTCTCCGTGAGTCTTGAATAATTCAGGATTTTGTCTTATGAATACAACAATCGAAGAAATTACGATTGAGGGTAAGGTGAGCATCCGTAGTGATCTAAAATAGGGTTTTAGTGAGGTCTCCTGGGTGTTGGCAAGCTATAGTGTAACTGTATTTCACTAAGATAAAGATATCTTATCTCTAAGGTAAGAAGAATCTTAGAGGACAATATTGTAAAGCCCGACAAAACAAAGTGTGGCTAATTACTGAGACCGGCCATTGATATCTAACAATGTATTTACCCGTTGACGACTCGAAAGAACCAATGCGGTATTTATATCGATGAGCATAAATCTTATTGTGTGGGCAGTTGGCGTGTTTATTCTTTTTTTTTTAAATTTGAACAGTTTCCGCAGATACGCGGCGGGCTATTTCAAGTAATCCTTTCGATCATTACCACACCTTGTGTAATGATTTAATGGCCAAGCTGTATTCTGATGTTAACGCTATTATTTTATTAAGCAGATACCATCTAGCCACATTAATAAATTAGATGAGAATAAACTCGATAATTTAAAATTCAGCCAGTACGCCGAGAAAAAAAAACGTGCTCAAAATAACTTAAAAGAATAGCAGAAGCGCGAGTTAATGGGTTATTACGTCACTGTAATATAAACAAAAAAGCTAATGAATACAGCGTTATCAATAAACGGTTCACCAGGAAGAAAAATATTAGTACGGTTTTTACTTGGATTTCCTTTGTGAAGCCAAACACTATTTTAAACTAATTCTTGTTCTTGTCAAAATTTTTCAAATAAAATCCGGATATATCACGCAATGATGTTGTAAAACAGTATTTTATTGCATGACAAGCTAAACTGTTAACATAAACTTTTTTATTTTTATATATATCATTACGTGTTTCCGAATATGTAGGTAGAAATATATAACACCAATAATACACCTATGCAGATTTTGTTTCTCGTGATGACGTCATGCCTCTTGTCATTATCCAATCACAATTCTACATTTAGTAATAGATTACCGAGATAAATTATTAAATCCAATATAAATTTTCAATATAAGCTCTATTATTTTCTCTTTTTTTCTTCACCTTACACAGGTGAGTTTTTTTAGAACGTCTTACGCTAAAGAACATGAATTGAATTGTGTGTTAAAATGACACCTAGATTAGAATAAGAATTTGTGAATCGCATAAGTTATTGTCCTGCGTGGGAAACAAACTTGCGATATTTGAGACGGTAAGTTGATATCTTAATTACTACGCTATCACAGATCTGTTTGAAGTTTGCCCGTATCTTGCAGTAATGTTATCTCATTACATTCATTATCCAACGTGAATTTTTGTTGTATAATGAAGGAACACAATTTATTAGATTTATGAGAAATTAATTTTTAATAACGTAACGACGACGTAATAGAGCGAGTAGGTATGAAAGAGAGTATTGGTGTAAAGATGCGAAAGGGAATGCTCCGATGGTTCGGACATGTGGAAAGTATGCCGAACGAACGTCTGGTTAAGAAGATATACAATGCGAAAGTGGAAGGATGTAGGTACCAAGGAAGACCGAGACGCACCTACCTAGACCAGATCGGTCATGTACTGAAGGAAGGTGGAGTCAAGAGTCTCCGAAACCGGCGAGCGTGTATGAAGAGAATTATGAATGTTGAGGAAGCGAGTGAAGTATGCAGAGATAGAGTTCTCTGGCACTCTGTTCTCTCTGCCTACCCTGCAAGGGATATGGCGTGATGATATGTATGTATGTAATTTTTAATTCTCATGCTAGCGACTCTTGTGGATTTCTGCATTATTTTGTTATAACTAACTTGATATTTTATACAAAAAAAAAAGTATATTTTAAATCAAACTCATTCTCATTGTAAGTAGCTGTCACTTTCCCATTTGGTGATAGTTTATTGGGTTAATTTAAATTAAATACATCATGTAAGTGCTTTCTGTATAACCTAAATATAATGAATAAATTTGAATTTGTTCTTGTAATACTTGAGATTAAGTGTCTTCAACAAGTGAACGCTCTATTTTTACAACAGTTATATATATTGGAATTTTTACGTAAGATGTCACTTTAAGTAATATTTTTAGTAATGCGGTATTATGACGACTAACATGAACATTGTTTTAGCCGCGCTGCAGGAGCGACGGCGCGACGCATACCATGGGGCCTCGCTAGTCATTATCCACTCTATTAAGATGTCTACATTACTTGGCGAGCACTGTAATAATTCACGGTTAGTTTACCGTGTAGAATTAATAGGATAACAAGAAATTTTAAAATCGAAATTAACTTTCATATAATCCAGTTAGATTATTTATCTATTAATTATTATTACTATACTCGGCTATGGCACAGCTATGGAGGTTAGCGCTTTCTTAGGAGTTCTATAATAGTAACTGCAATAGTGAAATCGATAGCTAAGCGAAGTGATAGTATTAAGTGTTCCGCTGCAGAGACCTTTGCCTTTTCCAATAGTAGACAATGATAGGCTAATTAATGAAAGGATAGATGGATATATAGTTGAATTGTCAGTCACTGTAGACTCTATAAAATGAAGTTAAAACCTTAGTGCCCAGTATCATCTTAAAAACTATAATCTTTTTTCTTAATCTAATCAATGAACAAGTAATAAGCTTAGCAATAAGCGTAGCAATAAGCACATGATAAACCTTGTCCAAAATCATTGTCATTCTTTGCTCATGATATGTAGTATAATATATTACTAGTAAACCCAGACCGATGATTTGTTTGTAGAAGTCGACATAACGAGCGTCACCTGGTGGCGAGTTACATCAATGGGAATAATAGCATATAAACCTTCTCCGTGAAAAAATACATATGAATTTTCATTATGATCGGTCAAATACTTTCTGAGTTTAGCGATGTCATATATACAAACATCTTCTCTTATAGATATAGATTTCGTCATCAAACGTGATATTATAATCACAATATTTTAATCATCATATCAAATAAAATGTAGTATTGAATAAAGTATTCACTAAACAAATATTCTTTTATTTAATAAAAGCACATGAAGAATGAGCGGAACGTTTGCAATGTTTCTATGATATTAGAAACGTGACATGGTTATGAATATATTGTTCTCTGTTAACTTCAAGATAACACGTTTATTTGCAGCGTTTGTAGCTATTTCACGTTTGTCAATTTAAATTAAGTCAAGTATATTAAAAGAAATGTAATATGGTTTTAAAAATGGGTAATTCCATAATTAATTTAGATTGGATTATACAATTATAAACCTGTCGAGTTGATTTAAATGCAATCGTTAACTTCTTTATTTAATAAGTTTACTTATTTTTTCCTTGATCATCTCAATTGATGATTCAATGCTGGGTTCGAGCTTCCTTCACAACAGAAGGGGAATTTATCTACAGTACGATGCTTAGCAGACGGGTTGTTTTAGGGTTTATTTTTAGTATTCCGTCTCTTTCACAGTTATTAAATGCGTACTGTTTCACTTAGTCGTCTTTTACGACATCTACCGGCACGATCGAATGTGGTGAAGTGTAGTCATACTCCGTTGGCACACAGAAGTATATTTCTATATATTAGACATTATTTTCAGGGTCATGGCTATTTTGATAGTCTCATTTATGCTTAGATGGAGCAACTAGAGGTGCAGTGCATCTTTTTTTTAGGTCTCAGCATGTAATATTAAGGTCCACATTAGGTGGTCCACGGTCCAAATAAACGCAAATAATTTGAAATACGGCGTTATTATAAGATATTAAAGCCATATTTCAAATTATTTGCGTTTATTTCTACAAAATGCTTTGCAGGATTATTATTTTAATGTTATCCATAAATAAAAAGAAAGCTGTATATAAAGTAATTTAATTTTATATTATTGTCTAAAAGGACTATTCATAATTTACGATATTAGGATCTTCGTTCTATTATAAAAGTATCAAAGTGACCCGATTTAATTTAAGACATTATTAATCGTAAGAAGCCGGATTTGAATTGCAATTGGAAAGGTTTTTCCACCAGTAAATTTCTAGTAGTAGAATTAAGATTCAAATAGTTTGCGATAGATAACAATTGATTAATAAAGTATACTATATACGTATATAATAAAGTATAGATAACAATTGATTAAGTATAGAAAGTTTACTTCCTTCGATGTTTATAAGCGAGAATAGCAAAAATAAAACAAAAATCATTTAGTAAAACTTACAAATGAAACGTTACACTTTTTTAGTCTTAATTTATTGACGATTTTCGTCATTTATTTTTTATTCCTTATTGGTGGCAAACGAGCAAACAGCACAACTGATGGTAAGTGTTACTGCCATCCATGGACCTATGCTATAGGCAAGGCTATAGCGAGGCCGCTGCCTACCATTGTAATCCCCAAACCCACCCAGTTGGGCTTCCGGCTCCCTTGCTCACCGAACAAAGCACAATAGCACATCGTCATTCAATCGATCATCTGCGAGAGTATGGTACTACCCCGGACGGACCAGCCTGCGGCTGTAGACAGAGAACTCAACAGCGTGGTCCTACCACTATTAATATACATTTTAGAATTAATAATTTCTTTTGACAATTCTTAAATAAAAAAGAACTATCAGAATTGATTTTAGTTGAATAATGTGATTAGAGGAAACGCTATAATATGCATACTATTACGCCTACACGTCGAGTGTATTTGACATAAGTGATATATAGAGATTGGAATTAGATTCTTACGTTCTTTCGATTAGATAATCGTAGAAACAAAACGTTTTTCTCTCGTTATTTGATATGTAATATTGTTCTATACATACAAATAATCAAGTAGAATAGGATATAAGGAAATATTCTTACTCTCACTGTCTCTACTTATGTAACGAGCAACTTCCAGTAATTCAATTTGCATTTTGCTGTAGCAACTTTGAATATTCCTTCAGAACGTGTTTCACCTCCAACGAGTCATCCACAGACAGTTCGAGCAGTTTATGCCGATTATCTATTCCACTTGGATCCTATCCCGTATATAGGATAAAGGATTATTTCTGGAGCTGTGCTTTATATTTGTTAACCATGGGAGAGTGGGTCTACCTTCCTATCCTCCATTTGAAAATAGTAATGTGTGTGTATTATAACTTGCGTGCTTAATTAGGGTCTTATCACTATTATATCAAACTAGACAAACTAACAAGCGAAGCGAAGCGGAAAAAAACGAAAGTAAACTACATAGTTTACTTTCGTTTTTTTTTTTTTTTTTTCATTTCTTATAGTAGTAAAAAGTAGCAAACGATCAAGCAGCACACCTGATGGTAAGTGTCACTGCCATACATGGACTTTTGCAATACCAAGGGTATAGCTTAGGTCGTTGCTTACCAGGCCGCATGTGTGGCCACGCCATGCTGTGCGGTGTGCGCCGCCGCTGGTCGCCCAGTGGAACACACGATGGGAGGACGGTTGTGTAAAGCCCCCTCCTCGAGAGGCAAGGTGGTCCATGGATCTCGGGCCATTCCATCGGTGAACAGCCGCAGAGGCCAGGAGGAAGCCGAAATGTCAACCTAAATGGGAGACAAAGTACGCTTCCTCCAAGCGAATTTGAACCACTGCGCCGGGGCTCAGGACCTGCTACTGCAGTCTATGGCGCAGTGGGATATAGATTTGACGGTGGACTGCGAGCCCTACTTTGTCCCCCACTCACCCAATTGGGTGGGGGACAATAAGGAAGACGTGGCTGTTCTGTCCAGAGGATGTGCCGGCCCTGCCCTCTCTACACTGGAGAAGGGCAATGGTTACGTTGTGGTGGGGTGGCGAGACTTCGTCATTATCGGTGTTTACTTTTCCCCTAACCGCGGGCTGGCGGAGTTTGAGTTATTTTTAGACTCTGTCAGTGCCGCGGTCCGTCGTCAGTCGCCGAGGAGAATTGTTGTCCTCGGCGACTTCAACGCGAAGTCTCGTACGTGGGGGAACCCCACCACGAATGCCAGGGGCACGGCCGTCGAAAGGTGGTCCCTGCTCTCCGGTCTGTCCCTCTTGAACAGGGGGACGGTCCATACCTGCGTGCGACATCGAGGTGGGTCCGTGGTGGACCTATCGTTCGCCAGTCTCGGTGTAGCTCGCGGGGTGAGTAACTGGAGAGTGGAAGAGGGGGTGGAGACCCTCTCAGACCACCGCTACGTGCGGTTCGAGGTCTCCACCCCCGGTGGACCACCAGAGCCCCGGCGCGGAAGAAGGGGTGGACTCCCAAAATGGGCTCTTAGTCAATTCGACCCTGCAATGGCTCGGAAGTCCGCCATAGTGCAGCGCTGGGGCGGGACAGTGCGGCTACCCACAGATGTGATGGGGCTTGCTGCCCATATAGGAAGTGCCCTTGAGGCGATTTGTGATGCGGCGATGCCGAGGGCCCGACGGAGGCCGCCGCGACGTCAGGTGTACTGGTGGTCGCCCGAGATTGCTGATCTTCGGGTGGCCGCTAACCAGGCGCGGCGTGCTTACGTCCGATGCCGACAGCGGGCTAACCGGGATGACGTCCTTGAGAGTCAGCTGCGGATGGTGTATAAAACCAGCAAGAAAACTCTGCAGCTGGCAATCAGCCAGGCGAAGGAGAGAGCCCGTGAGGAGCTACTTACGGGCCTCGACAGGGATCCGTGGGGGCGACCATATCAGCGGGCGCGAAACAAACTCCGCGCTTGTGGCGCCCCCATCATCGAATCGATGGATCCAGTTCTCCTGTCGAGGTTAATGGGGGAACTGTTCCCTCGCTCCGTGGGACACGTTCCCCCTCGAATGGCTCCTCAGTCGGTGATGGAGACAGAGACTTTGGTTCCACTTATCACCGACCATGAAATGGAAATGGCTCTCTCCCGATTTCCGGGCAAGAGGAAATCGCCTGGTCCGGACGGCGTCCCGGGTCTTGTGCTCGGCATCGCCATGGAATACCTCAAGGGCGAAATCCGGGAACTGCTCAACGCATGTTTGAGATCCGGGCAGTTCCCGGAGCAATGGAAGGTTGGTAGACTGTGCTTGCTGCGGAAGGAGGGTCGCCCAGCTGGGGAGTCCCCAGCTGCATACAGACCACTGGTGCTGCTGGACGAAACGGCCAAATTATTCGAGAAGGTACTCGCGGAACGTCTCGTCCAGCACCTCGAGGAAATCGGGCCGGGACTATCAGAGAGTCAATACGGGTTCAGGGGCGGCCGGTCAACAATCGATGCTTTGGCCGCCCTTAAGTCCCTGGTCAACGAAGCGGTGGCTCAAAAGGAAGTTCTCCTGGCGGTCTCGGTCGATATCAAGAACGCCTTCAACAGTCTCCCACATGAGACGTTAAGGGAGGCGCTCTGGTATCACGGAGTGCCTCCGTATCGCCGGAGGCTGTTGGAGGCGTACCTCGAGGGAAGGTACGTGCTCTGGGAGGGGGGCGACGGGCGCATACATCGCCATCGGGTAGAGTGCGGCGTCCCACAGGGTTCGGTCCTCGGTCCGATTCTGTGGAACGTCGGATTTGACTGGCTCCTACGGGGTCGGCTTCTCCCCGGGATGGGGGTCATCTGCTATGCGGATGATACCCTCATCACGGCGAGGAGGCCCGATTTCCGGGGGGCTGCCCGATTGGCAGAGGAGGGGGTTGCGCTTGTTGTCAGCCGGATCGGCCTGCTGGGTCTGAGGGTCTCGGTGGAGAAAACTGAGGCCCTCCTATTTCATGGCCCAGGTCGAGGTCGCCCCCGAGGAGCACACATCGGTGTGTCTGGGGTTGCCGTGCCGGTGCGGGCTCAGATGAAATATCTGGGTCTGCACCTTGATTCTGGATGGAAATTTGGGCCACACTTTGCCCAGCTCGTCCCAAGGCTCGTCAAGGCAGCCGCGGCGTTAGGCTGGCTTCTGCCAAATACTGGGAGTCCAGGGTCGTCCTGCCGGCGATTATACGCTGGAGTCGTGCGATCCATGGCACTGTATGGAGCCCCTATTTGGGCGGATTCCCTCACCGCCCGCAACAGAGCCCTTTTGTGAAGACCGCAGAGGGTCATGGCGGTGAGGGCTATTAGGGGCTACCGTACGGTGTCCTGGACCGCGGCAACGCTGTTGGCGGGCGACCCACCTTGGCCGTTAGTGGCTGAGGCTCTGGCGGAGGCCTACCGAATCCGCGTTGCGACGCGGGCCGCCGGCGAGCAAGTCTCCGTTAGGAGACTGGGCAGAGCATTGGAAGTGGCCCGAAGGGAAGTCATCCGGCGGTGGAGAGATGAACTGGAGTCCCCCATAGCAGGGCGGGGTACTGTAGAGGCGGTTGCGCCACATCTCCACCGCTGGATCAACAGAAGGCACGGCAGCCTGAGCTTCAGGGTGGTGCAGGTGCTTACCGGACACGGGGTCTTCGGTAAGTACCTGCACAGAATTGGGAGAGAAGAGGCCCCAGGGTGCCATGAGTGTGGCGCGCCAGTGGACGATGCGCGCCACACGTTGGAGGTATGCCCCGCCTGGGGGCCCCAGCGCCGCGTCTTGTCAGTGGTTGTTGGAGGGAACCTGTCGCTGTCAAACGTCATCTCAAAGATGCTCGACAGTGACAGGTGCTGGTCGTCGATGGCCTCCTTTTGTGAGGAGGTCATTTCTATAAAGGAGGCCGCGGAGCGACAACGCGAGGCACTTGCGTCCGCAGACTCGCTCCGCCGGCGGCGGCCAGGGAGGAGGAGGCGCCGATATGCGCAACTCCTCCCACCGCCATGAATGACGACAGGGCGTGGCCCGACGGCCAAGCGTTGGGTTGCCGGGGATCGAATGTCAGTAGACGATCTCTCCGGTACCCCGTAAAAGCGCGGAAGGGGCCGCTGTGGTTTTAGTGGATATTCCGGCCGCCAACTATCTATGGCCGGTGAGTCCCACACTCCCCCTTCGTCTGTCACCGGCGAGGGGCAGCGCCTAAATGCGTTTCCACATCGTGAAAAAAAAAAAAAAAAAAGGTCGTTGCTTACCAATAAAATCCCCAAACCCACCCATTTGGGCTTTCGGCTCTCTCGCGCACCGAACGAAGCGCAATAGCACATTGCCTTTACTCAGAGTCTCAGACGTCGATCTTCGGCGAGAGTGTGGTATTACCCCGGACGGACCGACCCGCGGCTGTAGACAGAAAACTGTCAATAGCATGGTATTACCACTATTGATGATCGTTTGATATTATTTAGTTGTGTTGTTCTTGGATTACATACGAGAAGAGCAAGTATATTGAAATATTATATTTTTAGCCCATCATTACATTAAATATATATTATAGTTGCAATGCCACGGTATAAACTCCGCTAATCACTAAACGCAATTGATGCATTCGCAGCATTGTCAGTTAAAAATAACGTAAGAGATACAATCTTAAATGAAATATATCTAAATCACCTGACGAGTATATTTTTATACAATAAACATCGAATTTACCTATACGATAAATATAGTCTGATCTTAGCAAACCTATCAACTAAACCAGAACATGTAATGTTGAAACAGCGGTAGTAACGACAGATTTGTTAGTGTTAATACGTAAACACATTGTGCGCGATTAACTGCGTGCGTCTGGGCAAACGCGTTAAATTTACGATGAATAGTATAACAACACCCGTCATTTTAGTGAAAATTAATGGTTTTTGCATACAATTTAAGAGTTATTGACGCTAAGTGTCTTAACTGAGTGCATGGAGTTAAAAATTATATTTGAAAATCTGGTATTTCATAATAGTTTAGTGTAATCTGTTTGATATATACATTTTATAGTCGTAATTTTAACACTTTGTGGTTTTTGAATATTCTCTTCTAAAGTATCTACATAACACTACGATATAGGTATATATTTTTATTAATTTCACTTTAGTGAAAATATGCGCACTTAGAAATAGAAAAGCACTATCCTTACTAATATTATAATCATCGCAGCCCATAAATGTTCCACTGTTGGGCTCGGGCCTACTCCGTAATGGGAGGGAAATTAACCTACTATACCGCGCTGGTCAGACGTGTTGGTATAGGGTTTTGTTTCGAGTTTTCCTTCTCTCGCACAGATGTTATATGCCGTATTATCCCTTAGTCGTCTCGTACGATCACCCACGGGTAAGATATGGGGTGGTGAATAGTATTCTTACTCCGTCACCACACGGGAAATGAATGACTAATGACGGACTAATATTATAAATGCGATAGTAATTCTGTCTGTCGCTCTTTCACGCCAAAACTATTGAACCGATCTAAATGAAATTTGGTACACAGATAGTCTAGAGCCTAATAAAGGACATAGGCTACATTTTAATGCAAAAAAAGGGTGGTAAAGAGGGATGAAAAGTTGTAAGGAATTATCGTCATTTTTAAAGCCAGAAGCTTGAAACTTATTTTTAGGCTATTAATTATATAAAAATAAATATGACATTCACATGTTGAAAAAATTAACCCTTGAGGGGTAAAATAAAATTAGGACATGAAAAACTTTAGGAAAGTTACCTTTTTCGCGGGCGAATCCGCGGGCAGAAGCTAGTACACTATATGTTTTCAATCAGCTACATTTTTATACATATTAGGAGCGAGCTTTTTGCAGTTAGTTAAACACGGTTTTAAATCGAGCTTTCTATAGAGAATTTACTGAAAAAAATCTGATATCCGAAAGTGTTTTTTTGGCGACTCAAGACCTCAAGATCGGCAATTACGTGGCTACACTTTTGTGGTTTCTATTACAAGAATTTGATGCAATTTAAGTAAAGCTATATGATATAGTAAGTAGTTAATAAGGGAACTAGATATTTTTATGCAAAACAAATTTCTTTAAACACATTTCGAATAAATGCTGGTGTATACTAAATTGGCAAACAAGTCGCTGGACACTTTATGCAGTCAGTATATATTCCAAAGTCACCTATAAATTTCAAATTTGGATACGAGCTTTAATTATATTTTTACTTCGTTATCATAAGTATTTTCTTGTATAGATTCAATTCATTATTCATTTTTCAACTGCGGCTTTGTTAAAAACACAAAACATATAAGCAAATATCGTCATTTGTAAGAAAAGTAACACTTAAAAGTAGTTCTATGCTGAATTTGTCTGGGCAGTATACCTATGTGTTTATCACTGTGGAATAGGTGGATTGTATAATATATATTTTTTTAAGAACATTGAATTGTAAGAAAAATATTATGTATATTTTATAATATAAATAAGCACGGGGTATTATTTATAATAACTGTCATTTTAGAACTTTGAAGTTATTTACTGTATTTTCTACGATTACCATAAAAACACATTTAAATTTTTAGCTCTTTTATGGCTACTGCTGGCGTAATTCTACAGTGAAATTTTACAATGAAAGATAGATTTTTAGCTAACCTGTGCTTCGTTGTAAAATTTGTTGGCTATACTAAAATGGATAGGTCGGCAATGATACAATTTTATTTTGTTTATATTGAAATCAATAAAATCAATCATTATAAATTCAAATCAATTATAATGTCGGCAATGATACAATTTTATTTTGTTTATATTCAAATCAATTATAAATCAATTTTAATAAAATCAAATCAATTATAATGTCGGCAATAATACAATTTTATTTTGTTTATATTAAAATCAAATCAATTATAAGTAACAATTATTTTGTTTATATTCAAATCAATTATAAATTAATTAAATCAATTATAATAAAATCAAATCAATTATAATGTCGGCAAAGATACAATTTTATTTTGGTTATATTAAAATCAAATCAATTATAAATAACAATTATTTTATTTATATTTAAATCAACATTAAATCAATTATACTCTGTTTTTCAAAAAGTATTGATCATAAGAACCAAATCTACAACACATTGGTGAGTTTATAAGTTTTGTAAGCCAAGGTGTAGATCTTGGCTTACAATAAAATATATTCCAATAAATAACAAAATTTTATTATAGTATTTTAAATTAGTGGTCGATATAAACCCAACTCAGGGGAAGTTATGACCAATGTGATTCTCCTTTTGGATCTGTTCTTGAGCTGAAAGTGCAAAAATGCTGGATGCCATCGAAATAGTTGGTAAAGTTATAGTATGTTATTCTTTACGAATCATGCGAGCTGACTAAACTAAGGTGGCACTCGTAAGCAAGGGTCGTACTGCCAATAAGTATTTTGATGATTATACATACATATTTCTAGTCAGATATTAAACACTGACATAATGCTTCACCACTAATTAACTAATTGTTATCTTTTAAACTAGTATTCTCAAATAAATTTAAGAGCCAGTCAGTAGTAGTTGCAGTAATATCATATCTTAGTTATATATTATACAAGTTTGTGCCTGCAGCTTCACGCGCGTAAAAAATAACTTATCCAAAGTTGAACTATTATCTCAAAGAAACATATTACAGGGACAAAAAGTGTAATTTGTTTTAAACGAGGCAACTTTCTGTGTGTTAAATTTTCTCCAGATCTCATCATCTTAGCTCATATATGTCCCACTGTTGGGCTCGAGCCTCTTCCATAATGGGAGGAAAATTGACCTACTATACCACTCTGGTCAGACATATATATGTATAGGGTTTTGTTTTGAGTTTTCCTTCTCTTGCATAGATGTAATATGCATTTTATATCTCTTAGTCGTCTTTTACGATCTCCCACAGGTAAGATATGGGGTGATGAATTGTTTTCTTACTCCGTCACCATGGAAAGATCTATTCAGAGGTTAATCGTAATTGAGTAACACATATTTAAACATCTTCACAAATTTTAATAGAATAATATTAACGAGAAGTAGAATTACACACGGAGAACAAAGAGATATATTATATTTCACCTATCATCTAAAAATACGAACAGATATTATAGAAAATTATCTCATAATTAAGTATTAATTATGGCCTTTTTGTTGCGGCAGGGTATGTTTTGGTCACACTGCGCTTAATACGTCCGAGCGCCCCGCAATGTACCTCTCCACACCATGCGAGTGGGCCAACGGAATCCGGAAGTATTCCTGTATCCGGAAATAACCCTTGAGCTGTTTTTTTTTCGTTTTATAAATTGTTTTTTTAATTAGTGTCTGTTAATGAATCATCGTATAGTTGACGGGGGGAAACAAGATTTTCAAATACACTAACAAAAAGTTTAATTTTAAATGTATTAAATTAACGAGAATATGTACCTAAATGGTCTACAATTTTAACAGAAATTTTATCTTCTGCATAAAAACTAATTGCAGATCTGATTATTTTTTACCTTTTTTCATTGCTTATGGTGGTAAATGAGCAAGAAGCACACCTGGTGGTAAATGTAACGAAGCGTAACAGCACATTACCACTGCCCAGACTTTGATTTTATACGAAAGTGTGGTGCTATCCCATACGGACCGACCCACGGCTGTAGACAGAATAAAAAGAAACTGTCACGCTATCACTACAAAATATAATAGGAAATAAAATAATTTAAAAATATAACATAATTAGAGATTTGACATAATTGAAGCTAGAATAGATTTAATTATGTCAAATCTAATTATGGCATAATTATTACATTAGAAATAGCCTTAAAAGTCTATTTAAAGAAGTTGTATTTTTTTTAACATACTTACTTTCAATCTGCTTACGGCTCGTAGGCAATAATCAAGAAATAAATTACCGATGGTTTAGAGGAAAAATAACAACAGCATAGTAAAGTAAACATAGGCTAATAGACATACTGTAGATTGAAATGAAACAGAAGGTGCCATGAGGTAAATAAAGTTCGGCAACACAGCAGTTTAAAGATTTACATAAGGTTTTCAAACACTTCACATTTTTTATATACGATATAATGCAGTAGCTGGTCTAAAAATGTTTATTTTCTTGAATGTATTTTTTTAATTTTTTTTTTGCTTACATCGAGATAATTTGCTGCTTGCTGCCTTGCTATGTGGTAGCAGCTACGAATACTACCAATCCTTACTTTATTCGTGGATGTCGTAAAAGACGACTAAGAGATTTACATCAATTTGAGCCAACTACATCTGATGTCGTCTGGTTAATATCACATTTTCAAGGAGGGTTGTCCGGTCATGGCACTATTTCCAATAAATTTTGCAATATATGTAATGAAAGAGCAGTACATATAGCGTCGACCTCAAGTAATTGGGATAAGAGCTAGATAGTATATAGATTGGGATAAAAGGTAACGGGGGAGACCGAGACTAACCTACCTAGACCAGATTGGTCACGTACTGAAGGAAGGTGGAGTCAAGAGTCTCCGAAACCGGCGAGCGTGTATGAAGAGAATTATGAATGTTGAGGAAGCGAGTGAAGTATGCAAGGATAGAGTTATCTGGCACTCCGTTCTCTCTGCCTATCCTGCAAGGGATATGGCGTGATGATATGTATGTATGTTATAATGACATATCGAGGTGATTTAAATAGTAATCTCCTCTGCTGAATATTATGGATTCGATTCCCATAGGAAAAATACTGCTCGATTTATAAATAAATATTTCAGTCTGATATAATTTATTTTATTTAAATATTGTGTCATCTATTCTGACCCCTTAATTTCCCACGGGGACCGTTAAAACTACGTAAAAAATTACCAAAATAATGGAGCAACAGCATTCTCTTGAGAAACGTAATAACAATTACTATCACACAGTTGCTTACTAAGCATAGTGATTGTAGTAATCTAAATACCCTCCTAGTGAAGTTTTCATCAGGGGAAATCGATAAGCTGATCAAGGGATACAAATAAATATTTATAAAACCCAGAATACAATACTTGCTACGAAGACAAAGATCGCACGCACGGCGAAGAGAGGAGTTTTGCGTGGTGGGTCTATGGGGTCACGCGCCGGCTCTTCCGTCACCCCCAACCGGTTTGGCAGGGCGAAACCACATCCATAGTCCACCACAAAAAAAAAATGATACAATACTTAATTCTTTTTGTGACGTTGTCAACCGTAATATTCATTTTGTGAGAGCAACTAATACTCTCTACAAATAAATCAGTCAAATGTTAGTTGCCACCCACCTAGTAAGTTATGCTACTAAATGACGTAAGCTTTGTGCGGAAGTAATATGTAGGTGAAATTTGAACTCGATACCATTAATATAGCATTGTCAGGTGGCATATTGTCAAATAGCTACTGTTACCGCCACCTTGAAGTAATAATACTCTATGAATACATAGCCATAGTATCGTAAGCACCAGCAAATAACTACTTTTATTGTGTAAATAAATTCTCCAAACTCGTAGTTGACCATAAATCAGTTAATTTGATGATTCGGTTTAAAAAAATACTTTTAAATATATTTGAAACTTAAATATACAACAAAATTATATTATGTAGAATCTCATAATTCGGTTTTATCTTTTTTAAGACAGTAATTAAGTACAATTAAATGAAATTCATTCCTTAAAATTTATAATTAAAATATGTTTTTTTTAAATGATAGGTAATTTCTATGTTGTGTTGATGTCGTGCAGCTGGTTCGTAATAAAATTAATGCCAAACCTTTTGCAATATGTACCTACAATGTAAGAAGAGTAGCTATATATTGCGTCAAGCCTAAATAATTAGGATAAGAGCAGGATAATGATGATCTGAAGGATTTGATAAAAGAACATTGTATAATATATGTTCTTCATCAAATCCATTTTGGCATATTTTTTAATTTAGTTCTACGAATATATCACCTCCTATCTTATTCAGTGTTAGGCATAGTTTTATTAGTAAAATATTTCTAATCTAAAAACAATAGCAATTGTAATTGCCTAAATGTTTTGCTAATTCAGGATTTTACTATCGGCTGTCATATCGATATGCCAATAGACTACACGCATTAAAAATTTACTTGCGTACATACTTACATGTATGAATGCTTGTACGCATGTAAGTGTTATACATTTCTACAGTTCCTGTAAAATTAAATTAAGATCCCACATGAATATATTTGCCGAGATATACCTAGCTAAATATCATTTTTTATATAGGTGGGTTATATTCTGATCGCAATTTATGCAGTTATAAATATACAGCAGCACAATTTAAGATGCCATAAATCGTCGTGTGCCTGCCTTAGCGAGGACCATTGACAAAGAGTGTTTTCAACTTCAGTGAATTCATCGTGCACGTAACAATGAGAGTGAATTTATTGAAAGAAAAAGAAATGCATCCAAGAAAAATTGCACTATTTGAAATTTGACAGTTTTTTTTTTTTTTTTTTGGTAACGCAGTGGTTAAAAATGCATTTTTCGCATACCCGCCCGGACGGGGTATGTGGGACTCGCAGGCCTGTTAACGAATGTATTTATACCAACGTTAAATACGTCTTACAGTAAATTTTACGTCAAAGAAAATAAGTTGACACAATTACTTACAATGTATAACGTCTTAGCATAATGCAATTACACACAAAAATCGATATAGCTGGCTAACAATTTTTTCCCATGCAGCCATAACTACATTGCATACACATATCAGTCATTGGTAATTATATTTTTTTTTTCTTAGTGCACTAACAAAGTCTTCGAATATTAATTTCTTCATACTTAAAGCTCACTAAATAGATATAAGTTATATGTTTTCTCCCCTCCAATAAATGACCACGCTGGCGTCCTATAATGAACGTGCCCACCACTATGCCTGGTGTTGGTAGTAATCCATTTAATTAATCTAGAGGATGCTGGTGCACAGGAAATATGTGCATATGCTTAGGATGTACTAATTCGTCTTTAGTAATTGATTTTATTGCAAATAATTTCACAATAGAGCAACAAAATAAAAGGGTGACACATATTGAATCGGTGTCCATTGTCACCTTAAAATTATGAGGACGCTTAGTATTTGAATACCTAATTTAAAATATAAATTATTCACTTACTTGTAATAAGCTGTCCTACTAAGCCGGTGATATTTTGAGGTTTTGGAATGGCGGGATTTGTAAAATTCTTTCCTATTAGCGTTATGTTTGGTTGAAAAACATGTCTGCACATTTCCCATACTCCTGTATTACTCCACATGAAATAGCGGCCAGTAGGCAGGTAAATACCTGGAAACAAACGAAAGTGTTAATGACTCTTACGAACGTTTGGCTTATATCCAAACAGTTAGTCAGTAATTAAAACAGATCAAACATAATTTGTTGTTCGAGGGTGCCAAGATTTCGTGTTGAGATTTCAATGGTGAATTAATGGCTTAAAAATGGTTTGAGTGTCTCATGCTATTTATACTGTCATTTTTGTAAATAAAATGAAATTAATTATTAACAACATTTCATCTGTAAAATGTGGCAATACCGTTTGTGATAAATTATATTGGCTTCGAATATTATATTTCATTTAAGTATAACAAGGAAACATGACTGGGATATTGTTTATTAGATGGGTGATAAGTTTAGTCTTGAAACATTTCACAACTTTTGAAATATAACTACTTTTACGGATTCTATCGAGTTTGTATTTGATTTTTAATTTTCCGACGTTTCGAACACTTAACAGTGATCATGGCCACAGGAGCTATCCTCCTGACCTGACAGAAGGACAGTCCTCCCGTAAAATCCATAAAAGTAGTTTTATTTCAAATGTGTAATACTTGCGTAAACATTAGAAGTCATTATTTCACAACTTTGTGTACAAATGGACTTACAAGATAATAGACTGTTTCTTAGCTAAATTTACGATATCCACAGAGGAAGAAAGACTTCGTTGTCGCTACCCTATTCTAGTCCATATTTCTTAAGCTTACATGCGTTCTCTCATCATTTCAGCTCATATGTCCCAATGTTGAGCTCGAGCCTCTGCCGTAATGGGAGAGAAATTGACCTATATGACTATACCTAATATGACTATACAACACTGGTCAGAAGTGTTGGTTTAAGGTTTTGTTAGCTGACGAGTAGGTGGTGAATTGTATTTTTACACCGTCACCACACGGATAATACATTCTAATATTGGCTAATAGATTGTTGGCAATTAATTAATTCTACTATCTTAATGAGATAGATACATAGTTTGATTTTTTAAAAAATCCAAAGCCGTTTATTATTTCAGATAGCTTGTTTATTGAGACTGTCTGTAGGTTTTTACAGACAAATTTCTAAATACTCTTTCTCTAAATAGACAGATCTACAAATCTGTGCAATGCGATTTTCGCAGATTTAATACTCTCGGTATTAAAGAAGCGATAAAGCGGAACCACAGCTTTAAATTGCGTATATAAGCTTTTTCTATGTTCAATTGATCCAAGACCCCAAGTAAGCTAATTTTGCACAGTCACCAAACAAGCCGGTTTCCGAAAAGGCTGTAGTACCAAAGACTACTTCCTCATTTTTGGTCAGATTATTTAGAAGGTTAAGGGGTATAATCAACCTCTCTGTATAGTATTTATAGATTAAGGGAGAGGCTTGTAATCTGTCGAAACTTGGGTGGTGTTACAGTCCCCAGAGTGGTATCAAATCGACTATTGTTATATCGAAGTGTTTGTATAGGAACGCTATAACCTCGGTCTGCATTAGAAATAAAAGCATGAGACCGATCTATTTGTACAAAGGCATAAGATATGAGAAAAGGAGACGTACCAAACTCCAAAGCTTTACCACTTCATTGGATGTCTTTAAATTCTTAAATTGGACTGAACTCCGCATCAGCATCAACGGTGAATGCATCAGTCATTCTCAGTTTGCAGACGATACTATCGTTATGACAAAAATTATGGAAGATCTTGTCACCATGCTCTACTATTTTAGCAGAGTATCCCAACTAGTGTGTTTACGAATGAACATGGGCAAGACGAAAGTCATGTCAAACATCCATGTCATTCCAATATCAGTCCTAATTGGCTTTGCGATTCTCGAAGTTGTCAATCATTATGTTTACCTTGGACAAAAAGTCCAATTAGGTTGATCCAATTTCGAGAAAAGGTCAGCCGACGAATCTAAATTGGCTACGCAGCTTTTAAGAATCTTAAGAGAATCTTCTTATTCAATATACGTCTGTGCCTGAAAACACATGTCTATTACCAGTGCGTGTTAACAGTGATGACGTATGGCACAACAAACGTCTCTAAATGTAGGCCTCATGAATAAGCTCAAAGTTGCTCAGCGTGCTATGGAGTGGACTATGCTCAGAATTTCTTTGCGAGATAAAAGCCATAAAATAGAAATCCACCAAGGAACGGGTGTAACTGACATAGCACGAAGAATGAACACGCTGAAAGGGTAATGGGTAGGCTACATCACTTCGGCAAGTACTTGCACACGGCCGTAAGGAAGGAGAGGACTCCAGCACTGCGATTGCGACGAGGACACGGCGCAGCTGACGCTCGAGGTCTGTGTGGCCTGGGCGGAGCAGCGTCGTGAACTCGTCGCAATCATCGGTGCTGACCTAGCGCTGCTAACCATTATTGAGGCAATAATTGACAGCATTAGGAGTTGGGACGTGGTCGCCACCTTCTGCGAGATGGTCGTCTCACGGAAGAAGGCGGTGGAGTGGGTCCAAGAGGAAATCTTCTTCGGTACTACACTTCGCCGGCGGCGTCTGGTGCGGCGCAGGTGCGAGTACCTGTGCCTGATGCCGCCCTAGTCGAGGGCACGGGTTGCACTGAACCGAGGCATAGCCTGTCACCCACCGAGAAGCTGATGGCATGAGGGTGACGTCCCGGCAGCAAGCCGGGATGTCGAAGGTGGATGATATCCGAAAGGGAAACCCGCCAGGCTGGCCATGGATGTCAAGGCAGCAGTACTAGTGGCCGGGACAATAGGGAGGGAATACGGTGGGTTATGGAGCGGTGGTAGCCCCGGATGGAATAGACGGCGTGTGTCAAGACTATAGCATGCCAAAAAAAGACCACATCGCTTGATGAACCAATTGCCGACGGTGAAAAAGGTTTTCATGTGACTGTGTTTTCATTTCAAACAGATATTGTATCTACATGTAGAATTCCCTCGAAATAGTTAGATCGACGACTTGGTGAAGTTGCTAGGAGTTGTTGGAAGGGAGTGGTGCAAGATCACACTTTATTGCGAAGTATGTGGATCGTCTACGTCCGGTAGTGGACAGCAAAAGGCTGAATAATTATGAAGATAATGATAGATTTTTATACATAATAATAAATATATATTATAATTCACATAGTTATATAAGCTATTATTTCTAAAAACTGTTGTGTGTAATGTTTTTACTTACTCTCGAAGTCGCTCTCTCTGTAAATATATCTCAATAAATAAACCTCCAATTGTGTATGGTATTGTATTTCTTGATGATAAAATAAATAGTTTAATAGTACAATATAATAAAATAATCAGAATATTTATTTTCAAATTATAAGAGATATTATAAGAGATATCTATCTTATTGAAAATATAAAATAACTCTTATACTTATAATTTTATATGTATCTAACATTTTTATAATAACTAATTTTAAAATAAGACCTTGGACTGCGACGCATTAGACTGCCAGTTTTATATGCGCCGGCTAATTGAGCATCAACATCATACGCATATATTCAATGTTTTTATACGACTCATTTATCATAACATTTCCGTTTCGCAGTGTTATTCGGAAGTAATAGAATATTTAATAGCTATGTACATCTTCAACAAAGTTTGCCTCTTTCTTCATTTTGAAGACAAAATCAAATTAGAGAATGAAGCGTTAATAGTTCTATATAGCATAATACCAGAATGACACAATAAAAAGCTCTATGCAGTAAAGAATCACCTCGAGTTATTACCGACTTTTATTTCACTTTTTTGTTTATCCGTGTGGTGATGGAATAAAAATATAATTCACCACCCCCTATCTTATTCATGGGTGATCGTAAGAGACGACTAAGTGATATAAAATGCATATATTCTCTATACAAGAGAAGGAGAACTCGGAACTAAACACTATACCAGCACGTCTGACCAGCGTGGTAAGTAGGTCGATTTCTTTCCCGTTATGGAGGAGGTTTGAGCCCAATAGTGGGACATATAATATGAGCTGAGATGATTTCACTTTTTGTAAGACCATATTTGAAACTACCTATATAAACACTATGTCGTATGCAAGCCTGATTTAAAATCGGATGGAAGTAATATAACTATATCTTGCTATCGAGACAATTTGGCATTGAGCTTTATTTCGAGTTTAACTTTCATCAGTGGATGCTGAATAAATTTTAGAAACTTCATCGAAATTCGTTAAAAGAAAATGTGACATGTCATACTTTTTTTTTTTTTATTGCTTATGGTGGCAAATGAGCACACTTGATGGTAAGTGTCACTGCCGCCCATGGACCTTTGCAATACCAAGGGTACAGCCAGGCTGCTGCCTACCAATGCAAACCCCAAACCCACTCCAGTTGAGCTTCCGGCTTTCTCGCTCACCGAACGAAGCGCAATAGCACATTGCCATTACTTAGACGTCGATCTTCTGCGAGAGAGTGGTACTACCCCGTACGGACTGGCCTGCAGCTGGCGGCAGACAGAGAACTGTCTACAGCGTGGTTCTACTCACAACTCTTTTGCAACCTCTATGTATTACCAGTCTTTATCTTTAGGCTGTATATATATTACTATAGGGAACTAGTGTCCTCTATATGGAAATCCAGTTATGTAACACTGTTTTGATGATTTGGTACAGGCGAGTTTCAAGTTCATTTTTCTTGCAGTGATATTAACTGCTTGCATTCCCTAGATATCTTTTGATACTTACAGAAAAGGTGTCATCATAATCATTATCACAACATATATATTCCTTACTGGTGGGCTCGGGCCTCCTCCGTAATGGGAGGGAAATTACCCTACTGTACCACACTGTTCAGACGTGTTAGTATAGAGTTTTGTTTCAAGTTTTCCTTCTCTTAGTATGGTGGTCTTATACAGAAAAGGTGTGGTGAACTATATATTTATACCGTTAGCAATCAGGTAAACTGAGATATCATGTTGTTTATACTAATTTGTTCTCCTTTCGCGTAAATGTAAACTATGGACTGAACTACTCATCATCATTTTCCTGCTTCTATCTCAATTACTTGGCGTCAACGCAATGTACTCTTGTACATATTGCAAAAGTTATTGGTAATAGTTTCAACAACCCTCCTTGGGAATGTAATTGTTGACCAGATGGCATCAGGTGGAATTGGTCGAAATTGATATAAATGATGGTTTGAAGTACGGTCACGTCAAATTAAAAGGACTTCATTCTTTGCTATGTTTCATATCATCATCATCATCACAGCCCATATATGTCCCACTGTTGGGCTCGGGCCTCCTCTGTAATGTGAGGAAAATTAACCTACTATACCGCACTGGACAGACGTGTTGGTATAGGATTTTGTTTCGAGTTATCCTTCTCTTGCATAGATTTTATATGCGCTTCAGATTCCTTAGTCGTCTCGTACGATCTCCCTCGGGTAAGATATGGGGTGGTGAATTGTATTCTTACTCCGTCACCATACGGTAAAATACGTCTCATATAGTACAACAAAATTATACTATAACTTAAATCCAAGCTTTTAAATTATATGGTGCTAAAGATTAATTATATCTATCTATAACCTTAATAGCGACTTGTCTCGATCCATTTATTCAGTTCCTTGAGCTACAGCTCGGACTGATCTCCTGTCATAGTACTAGAAATATAATATATACCTCGTGCAAAAAACACGTTGACACTTCTTAAGGTTTTTCATAATTAACTAGCAAACTATAAATAAGACAATTCTTCTTCATTATTTCGTGAATATTAAACTTTGCAGTAATTTCCATCACAGCCTAATAACATCACATTGCAAATTAGCTAATGACATTTACGATAACCGTAAGATACGTTTATGAATACAGATTATGATATTATATTATTTGTCATCGTGTAGTTTTTAGATCAATAAATACGATTAAGATAAAAAATAGCTGTGTGGTAGCGGCTACGAATACTACTAACCCTTACTTTGCTCGTGGATGTCGTAAAAGACGACTAAGAGCCATTTAACGACCTGGGCCAATACCATCTAATGCCGTTTGGTCAACAGTTACATTCCCAAGGAGAGTTGATGTCTGGCAGGCGGCCGGTAATAAAACTATTGTAAGTCAGAATTAACATATAACGAAAATATGAAAGTTCCGGATTCATATTTTCTTTGTACGACACACGAGTATATTTGAGGTCTCCAGCGGCATAAAGAGCAATCCCTTGCGTAAAAAAAATTAAATAGCAAATTTAAATATTATTCATTTATATGTATCTAGTAAATGTACAATATATAAGCCGTCGCCGTTCAATGCATTTCTTGTTTACTACATTTACATATAAGTAATAGATAAAACATACTATCATGATGCAATCTCTTCTATAAACTAATACTTCCCTAAGCTTACTAGCTAGATCAGAAATAGATCACGGGACGTTGACCTCTTCACCATATACATTTTAGTTAGCAATGAAACCATGTGCGAGTATCTGAAAATTATAAATTATTACATTAGATATAGTAATTGAATTCTAGATACAAATTCGTTTAATAAACGTAACTATTCATATTTATTTTAATTGAATTGTATCGTTAATAATAATTTCAATTGAACTTGACGTAATTAACTGCTGAGATGAATGTGTGTACTCAAATATTTTGTATTGTGATACTCATTTGAAATACTGTAAACATCGGTTTGTTCTACTTTACTTTTTATTTTTATTGTATATAATATTAAAGTGACTGTCAATTACTAAAATATAACAAATAATTTATTAAGGTTGCTTCAAAGTATTTGATCAGATTAACAAAGTAATAATTAAAATACCAAGAAAGCAGTACCTTAAAATAATTCAGTTATTTAATAAAAAAACGGCTTTCATATTATATTATTTTTATTGATCGTAGTTAATATTTTTGCCGAGATGTTATAGTCATTCATCATCATCATCACAGCCCATAAATGTCCCACTGTTGGGCTCGGGCCTCCGTAAAGAGAGGGATATTAACCTACTATACCGCGCTGGTCAGACGTGTTGGTATAGGGTTTTGTTTCGAGTTTTCCTTCTCTCGCATAGATATTATATGCATTTTTAACCGACTTCATATATCTCTTAGTCGTCTCGTACGATCACCCACGGGTAAGATATGTGGTGGTGAATAGTATTCTTACTCCGTCACCACATGGATAATAATTATAACAATTATAGTCATTAGGTAATATTTTTTATGCGATTTCTACTATTATGTGACATAAGAATTATATGTAAAATATAGAATGTTTTCTATTTACAAATAATTCATCAAATTGAAATCAGATTATAATATTAAGCGACGAATTTGGCCATAATGACAGATGATGCGTATATTAATTGCATATTAAGTTTATAAGAGAATATTATATCTATGAGTAAAAATGTGAGTAGGTATAATAGTAATTTGTTCTGTTCTTTAAGTCATGACCTATATTATCGTACATTTTCTAGACATCTCTAAGGTCACCCAAAACGAAAATTGAAAAAAAAAAATTTAAATGACCTAGCTTCTATTGTTAGTAGACAAAAATATCCGTCACCCTTCAAGAAATATTAGCAGTATACTAGAATAGAATAAACGGTAACTTTATAGTCGTGACATTGCGTCATGGACTCCAGATGGCCACAATTTACGTGAAACAGTGTTGTAAACGACTTTCCACTACATCTATTAATAAAACAAATTTTAAATTTAATATAAACTTACTTCTTGCTATATTTATAGTGCTTTTGGGTACTTCTCATTCGTGAGCATTATTATATGACTGTTGAATGGTTTAGAAAAAAGATTTCCTTTCACATTATATTTCCTTTTCAGTGATCGTACTTATGTTTAATAGTTTTAAATAATGAAATAATAACTGCGTAAAATTATTCTTTATCTAATTGTGTTTTTCGTGTGGTGACAGAGTAAGAATACAATTTACCACCCCTTACCCATGGATCATCGTAAAAGACGACTAAGGTATAAAAACGCATATAATATCTATGCAAGAGAAGGAATACTCGAAATAAAACCTCATACGAACACGTCTGACCAGCGGCAGCGTGGTATAGTCGGATAAATCACTCCCATTATAGAGGAGGCTTGAGCCCAACAGTGGGGCACATATGAGCTGAGATGATGATGATGATGTATTTTTTGTGTGTTCGTGAAATAATATTAGAGTTCACCACAATCTTACTATATAAAAACTTATGAAAAAAAGAAAATGTAAGTATGATGAGCATAGATACATGGTATATAGGATAAATATTCCGCGAGATAGATAAAAAATAATTATATTCTTACGGCGAAACAATGGTAATTTTTTAACGGAGTTGTGTTATTAGATTTTAATTTCGTAAATACTTAAAATGGAACTAGTTAATAGAGTACTTTATTTAATTTCATATAATGCGTATGATAGTATAGTTTCACATGTGACATATATTATGGAATTATTTTTTATTACTTACCGAGCCTAGCCTGTATTTTGTTCAAGATCTTTCACAAAATACGGTCTAGGCTGTTGTAATTCTATCAGTTTATTCACATAAAAGGTTACAGCTTAAGTGAATATAAAATATATTTTTTTTTTAGAAATTTATATCTTTCTTTAGTTTTAGTAAATGTTTATATATATAACTAGGAAAAACAACCCGTTGGTTTGTTTGTAGAAATCAATGTCGCAGCGCCGGATAGCGTACCACCGAAGACAAAGATCGGGTACCGGTGGTCCGCTCGCACGGCGAAGAGAGAGGATTTTACGGTGGGTCTATGGGATCACGCGCCGCTTTCTCCGTCACCCCGGACCGATTTGGCGGGGCGAGATGCACCCATAGCCCACCAATAAAAATAAAAAAAAAAAAATAAAGCGCCGGATAGCGTATAAACCTTATTCGTGAAAAAATACATATACACGCACATTTTCATAATGATCGATCAAATAGTTTCTGAGTCTAGCGATGTCATATATACAAACATCCTCTTTTATAGATATAGAAGATTATTTGATGGCATGTATTGAATTAAGATAGGGGATTACATTTTTTTTGTTAGATTAATATACGAGTATAAGCTTTTATACATAATTGATGCTAGATAAGTTTTATACCAATCGATTTTGCTGGATTCGAGCTTCCTACGTAATGGGAGAGAAATACCACGCTAGTCAGACGTGTTGGTTGGTTTTATATTGAGTTATCCTTCTCTTGCATAGATGTAATGTGCCTATTACATTCCTTACTCGTCTCTTACGACATCTATGGGCAAGAAAGGGTGTAAATTATATTCTTATTCAGTTAGGTAAACAAGTCGAACTAAGCGACATTGACAATGCTATAAATTGAATTAATCACATTGTTTATTATATTAAAATGTTATAAAATTGTTGAAACCATGACTACTAATTCATAACGTTAGATTTTCAATTTAGTATCCGAAAAGTTTAAAACATTTCGCTGTAAGACTGTATCCATCCATCAACCTAATGACGTCCACTGTTAGATATAAGTATCCCCAAGAATTATGCTATAACCGTTACGACTGGCTAGTGGGTTGGCCGTCGTATTTGATATTATGTTTTTCCTGGAAAGTGCTGTTACCATTATATCCCGGTAATTTTATAGCCAAGTTTTGCGTTACACATGAACAGTAAGAAGTGATAACACATTGTATTATTAAGGACGGTCGCCACTCCTACATTAATTATAAAACGTATTCATTCAGTCAACACACGGCTTTATAAAATATAAAATCAACGAAATGTGAAACTGTATTCCTTTTCGGCTCATTTAATATCCCTTACCATTATGAGAAAATATATTTCGCTTCTATTGGTTAGTTTTATAGGTGTAGACTGTTATAAAGTGGCTAATGATCCATATAATAATTTACGATCATCAATCATTCTCTGAATGTTTGCGAATAATACACTCAAAATTATTATACTTCAATAATCTTTCGTCATCCTTCTGATATTGTACTGACTTACAAAGTTTATATATTTGAGTTTTATTGATATGTGTGTTATGTCTATAAAAGTAATGTAACTTGTATAGTAATGTGTGAACTGCCATTAGTAATAAAATGAAATTACACCGATATCGAAAAACGACATATATATATAGTTTGGAAGTAATTTATATCATTTACGGATTATTTTCGAAGGTTGTATCTACAGTACTAATTGAATACATATCTTTATATATATATATATATATATATATATATATATATATATATATATATATATATATATATATATATATATATATATATATATATATATATATATATATATATATATATATATATATATATATATATATATATATATATATATATATATATATATCATCATTCTCTTACTCTTATCCCAATCACTTGGGGTCGATACAATATGTACTCTTTTTTCATAGTACATATTGTAAAAGTTATTGGCAATAGTTTTATGACCAGCCGCCTGCCAGACGTCATCTCCCCTTGGAAACGTAATTGTTGACCAAACGGCATCAGATGGAGTTGTCCCAGGTCGTTATAAAGCTCTTAGTCGTCTTTTACGACATCCACGAGCAATGTAAAGGTAGGTAGTATTCGTAGCCGCTCGCAAAAAAACTCACGGGAAAGTAAAACATGAAAACATAGTATATATAGTCTACCACCATAGTCTATCACTATATAGATAGTCACGCCATACTGAATATTGTAGGTTCAAATCCCACAGAAGGCAATAACATTTTATTAATAACATTTAATTGTAGCTAACTCTAACATAGGTTAAGCTTATTTACTAACAAAACTATGGATCTTTGATGTCTGAATTAAATACTTTGTTATTATTAATAACTTTGTACGATTAAATCGTTGTTCTGATTGTGGTTGTAAAGTGTCGGTATATTTGTAAAATCCCTCATAATGCAATGATTAGTTCTATAGTGCAGTGTGTTATTTTTTTAATAAAAAAGGTCCCTAAATATGATGCCCGAATGGATATCACAAAGACGCTGCAATTACTTTTTTTGTTCTAAATGTAGATTTATAGATAGCATTATTTTTAAATACGCATTTTTTAAATTCTTATAAATAGGACTTATCTTTAGTTGTATGATGCTTATCATACTAATACTATTTTATATTTTTATTGCACCGAAATTATTCGCTTATATACATTAAAAGCTTACCATTGCCGCCTAATATATACACCCACTTCTGAGTGCAGACTGCTGCGATCCAGATAAAATTGCAAAGTCCTACAATCACCGTACAACCAAAGAGAATACGTCTTTCAATCACTAAAGCCTGCAGAAGAGGACGTCTTTCCGCTGCTCCCACGGATGATGCTGTTGACATTTTATCAGTCTCCATTTTTTATTGTTCTGTAACAAGGAAATATTTTCATGACTTCTTTTGTTTAAGCAAGTTATAATAATAATATATGAAATAAAACTATTTTACGGATTGATGTAATTAGTTTTGTTTTGGTCTTTACGTAAACGCTGTAAAGTGTCTGAATCGTCAGACAATTGATATCAAATAAAAACGCTATAGCGTCCGTAAAAAATATAAAATAAATTAAATACAGTATTACTAGTATAATATAATTATATTATAATAACTAATGGGTTATCGTCAACGTAAACACTGTTTATAATTTATAATATAAAGTTAACGCTAGAAACACTGTTTCGATTCTCGCGTAATACAATACAGGAAGTCAGAAACAATAAAATAGCAGATATTCGTAATAGGCATTTATGTCTTAACTTAAATGATATAACTTAATATTTTAAAAAAATCCTACTAATATTATAAATGTGAAATATTGTGAAGATGTTTGGATGTTTGTTACTCAATCACACGTACAGCGTTAAACAATTTAGATCAAAATTGACACATGGATAGACTATTTCCTGTATTTTTTATCACAGTAATGTGTTCCCTTTTTTTTGGGTTGGGTTACGGTCGGCGCACTCCTCGCACCGCTCCGTCCGGGGCGACAGAGGGACGTAAGTACGCATACCCGTAACCTACCCGTGAACCTCGCCTTCGCCGTTGGACCGGCCACCGGAGCAGCGTGAACTTGTCGTCAGTGCCGGCCCGATGGAATACCTCCTGAGAGGCACCCTCTCCTTGAGCGACGTCCCCAGGAAGGAAGTCGGTCCCTATTCGCACGGTCAGCCTCTCGGCGGGTGACGGACTAATTTCCCGGTTCAGTCACCCGCGGCCTCAGCTAGGGCGGCATCAGGCGCAGGTAATCACGCCTACGCCACCCCAGTCACCGGCGGCGGCTCGCGTCGTCGAGGAGACGCTCGTCGCGCACGCGCTCAGCCACCTCCTTCCACGAGACTACTGCTTCGCAAAAGGCTGCGACTGCGTCCCAGTTTCGAGACGCTTTGACGCTGTCGAGCATCGCCCTGGCGATGATCGGCAGCGTCAAATCGGCACCGATGATTGCGATGAGTTCACGGCACTGCTCTGCCCAAGCAGCACAAGCCCCGAGCGTATGCTGCGCCGTATCCTCGTCGCAATCGCAGTGGTGGCAGGACGGTGTACTCTCCCTCCTGACGACCGTGTGCAGGTATTTGGCGAAGCATCCATGCCCGTCAAAACCTGCACCGGTCGGAAGGAGAGCACCCCGTGCCGCCGTTCTAACCACTGCATCAGCACCTGCCGAAAGGCTTTCACGGTCCGCACACCGAACCGAGGCCTCTCCAGCCGGACTGCCCAACGGGCAATGACGTCTCGGCGGGCGTCGACGCGCCAGGCGGGCTCCCTCAATGAGACTACACCGTCCACCGCTCGCTCTCCCCGACACCCGCCGATACAAATCGGCCAGCATTTCCGCCTCCAGGTCCCACGAGGGAGTCCCGGCCAAAAGGCACACTGCCTCCGTCGCCACCATGTGGTACCCGCGTACGGCCCTGACCACCATGGCCCTCTGTGGTCGCCACAGTAGAGCCCTGAGTCGGACGGTCAGGGACCTCGCCTACACCGGTGCACTGTACGGGGCCATCGACCGGACGACCCCCGCGTAGTAATGTGTTCCCTTGGGATAATAGTCTAATTTTGGGAAAGTTATTTTTAATGCGGGCGACGCCGCCGCCAGCAGCTAGTTGCAAATAGATTCGTAATTACCATCATAATCATCAATTCATATACGATCCTTTCTTGGGTTTAAGCCTCACCCACAATATCTATGAAATTAGACTTTCTATAACCACGGCGTTCACAGGGTTTCATTTAAAATTTTCGTTGTCTTGTATAGATGTCACATGCAAACGATATCCCATAGAAGTATTATATTATGATATCCATGGGTAAGATAGGAGGAGTGATAAATTGTATTCTTACTCAGTCATTAGACGGAATACAAACAATTAATGCTCGATATTCCAAAACATGTGTAATTAAAAATTACTTTTGGTACAATATTTTCTACTAGTTATGACGAAGCGACTGCTCTTGTTAAAGTATTTTTTTAAACAAATATTTCGCACCCTGCATTTTTTCCGGGATTTTACTCAGTGATTGTCAGAAAGCACATTGAGTGTTCAGAAAGCACATCTATAACCGAAAATAGATTTTTGACAATAAGTACATATGCTAAGAACAAACAATAAAAATCTTCAGTCTTAGTTGTCACACTTTTGACAAACAGGACAAAATGGCAGCTAAGTTTGTACAACCAATCTGTAGGTGGTGCAACGTTCAGTAAAATAAGTAATATTTTAACTGTGCTCCGCCAGATGTAGTCCCATAATTATCTGGTGAGGATGTGATGATCCTGAAATATTGACGATATTCTTTAAATTTTATATGCACAATTGAAGCGATTTGGGTCTGGTCCCATAATATATCTACTATCTCTATCTATGTATCTACTCTATTTTTGTCATCTATTACATATATGGTAGTGTAACCATTAAAAGAAAAAAAAATATTTACCTAACTTTTACCTAAAAATAATCTCCATAAAAAACACTGTGGAACTAAAAAACAAAAATTTACACAATTTCCTACTCAAACTTATAAATCAAATTATTTTATAGTACCTTTCTTATTTTTAATAAATTTTTGAAGTTGCGGGGCATACTCCGGAACGTGCTCGTCGCGTCCCCTGCCAGTCTAGTTAGACTGCTAATACGGCTGGATATGCAGCATACCGCATACCGCAGTGCGGGTTAGGGTGTCCCCCGGAGGCGACGCGTACCGACCCGCCCCGGTCGGTACGTAAATAGGCAAATGCGGCGATGGGGGCCGCCACCCATCACGCCTTGCCCAGTCAGGCGAGTCGAGGAGAGCAGAGTGCTGGGTGGGCACGTGGAATGTAAGAAGATGTGTGGAAGGTAAGTTGCACGAGCTGATAACCGTCATGGCAGACAAACAGCTAGACGTGCTCTGTGTAACAGAGACCAAGCGAAGGGGCAGCGTCGTCTGCGATCTTCCTGGTGGCGGCATGACTCTGTGGTCTGGTGTACCACAGAGCGATCGAGCCAGCATGGGGTAGGAGTGCTGTTGTCCTCTCGCTTGATCCCAGACTGATTTGGGTCCGTATAAAACTAGGTGTCACCAAGGTATTCACGGTTGTAGCATATGCTCCCGTAGGATCCTCGGTGGCATCAGACCTAGAGAAGTTTTGGGATAATGTTAGGGAAGTTCTGGATATGGCAGAAACCAGTGAACGCGTGATTGTATGCGGAGATTTGAACGGATGAGTGGGGACCAAGCGTCCGGACTATGAGGACGTACTTGGTCCATTTGGTGATAAGAGAGTGAACGACGCAAGTAGGCTCATAGCGGATGTATGCATGGAGAGTGAGACCTTATTATGTCAAACAAATTTTTCCAAGATAAGGACATCCATATGTATACATGGAGAAGGAATGAACAGAAAAGTATAATAGATTTAATTTTGGTAGACAGTCGCCTCCGAAGCAAAATATTAGATGCAAGAGCCTACAGGGGCCCCACAGTCGATACGGATCACTATCTCGTTATTGCGAGATTTAGTGGTCTGTTCAGAAAGTGGAGGCACTGGCGAGAGCATGTCCACTTCGGAGGGCTTGAAAGAATAAAGGTTGAAAGGTTGCAAGAAGAGTGTGTAAGAGAAAAGTATGCAGAGGGTGTCCGAGAACGGCTGACGATGGCAAGCCAGCCGCAATCGGACATTGAAGAATGCTGGAGAGTATTGAAAGAGAGTATGGTAGATACAGCGAAAGAAGTATGTGGAAGTTCAAAGAAGCATAGAAAAACAAATGGTGATGCATGGTGGGATGCGGAAGTGGCAGCTTCCGTAGAGCAAAAGAAGAAAGCGTGGCTGGACTATGTCTCTTCTTTGAATTTGAATGACAGTATGACTGAACAGAAGAAAGAAATATATCGGCAATGTAAGAATGACACCAAGGCCTTAGTGAAAGAGAAACGTGATAGAGCAAGTATGAGTGCAGAAGATAGGCTGACTAAAACTTCGAGGGTAACACCAAACTCTTTTGGAGGGAGGTGAAGAAGTCTCGGGGTGGTTGGTCAGCCTTCAGAATGAATAAAATAAGGTCTAAAGGTGGAGACATTCTTACACAAACACAAGACGTGTTAAGCCGATGGAGTGAATATTTTGGCGATATGTACGCGGATGTTACGGTTGGCGCCGGTGTTGCATGTGGTTTAGTAGATCAACATTCGACAACAGCGTCTTCCGATGGCATCAGTATGGATGAAGTTGAATGGGTGATAAGAAGTTTGAAAAATGGTAAGGCAGCGGGCATTGATATGGTGTCTGCCGAGATGATCAAGCTTGGTGGCTACTGTGTCTGGGAGGCGTTCCTGTTGCCCCTCAATTTATGTTGGAGCTCGGGAATGGTTCCCAGGGTCTGGAACAGCGTAGCGTCCGATGGTTTACTGTGTGAGAGACAAGGAAGTTTCAGGAGTGGAAGGGGATGCATGGATCAAGTGTTCTCTCTGCGCAACATTGTGGAGAAGCATCTGGCTCTAGGTCAGAGGGTTTTCTGCAGTTTTGTGGATCTGGAGAGAGCATTTGACACGGTTGTACGAAAGGAACTTTGGGACATTTTACCGAAGTATGGTATTAACGGTAAACTGCTATAGGCTGTGCAGTCCAGTTACATGGGCTGTAGAGCCTGTGTGCGGCTCGATGATGGAATGTCGCCTTGGTTTGACATCAATATCGGCGTTAAGCAAGGGTGCGTTCTGTCAGCCAGGCTGTTTATCATATATCTGGATAAATGTCTCCAAAGGTTGAACGATATGAATGTGGGAGAGTCCAGATGGGCGACTCAGTGGTCACTGCTCTGCTATATGCAGATGATGCAGTCCTGCTGGCACAGTCAGCAACTGACTTGCAGACCCTAGTCGACACAATGACAGAAGATTGTAAGGAAAGGGGTCTACGCGTGAATGTGGGCAAAACCAAAATAATGGTCTTTGAAAAAGATGAAGTCAGAACAGATGTAAGAGTAAAAATAGGTAATTATGTACTGGAGCAAGTCGAAGAATTTGTATATCTTGGATGTGGATTTAGCCGAGATGGAAGGTACACCACTGATATAGAGCGAAGAGTTAATGTGGGAAATAGAGTGAACGGAGCGTTACGGGCAACTTCTCGGTAGCTACCACCTTAGCCAGAAGGCACATGTAGCAATACATAACGCAGTGCTTGTCCCAACATTACTGTATGGATGCGAGAGTTGGGTATGCAGAAAAGAGTATGAAAGTAAAATTAATGCGGTCGAAATGCGATCTCCACGGAAAATCTGTGGAGTTAGGCTGATCGATCGCATTCGTAACGACGACGTAAGAAAGCGAGTAGCTATGAAAGAGAGTATTGGTGTAAAGATGCGAAAGGGAATGCTCCGATGGTTCGGACATGTGGAAAGAATGCCGAACGAACGTTTGGTTAAGAAGATATACAATGCGAAAGTGAAAGGATGTAGGTACCGGGGGAGACCGAGACTAACCTACCTAGACCAGATCGGTCGTGTACTGAAGGAAGGTGGAGTCAAGAGTCTCCGATACCGGCGAGCGTGTATGAAGAGAATTATGAATGTTGATGAAGCGAGTATGCAAGGATAGAGTTCTCTGGCACTTAGTTCTCTCTGCCTACCCTGCAAGGGACATGGCGTGATGGTATGTATGTATCTTGAAGTTGGCTTTATAATAACTTTTTCATTGCTATATTCACTGTATATTCTTATAAAAAAAAATGTAATATTATTAATAATATTCTCCTATGAAACGCAAATTAATATTTATATGTCCTCAAGATATTTCAGATTTATCTAATCTATCTAATATCTTTAAACGAGCAATTCTTGTATATCGGCACCAACAATTTTCTTGAAATTTAGCATGCAGGGGGTTCCGGGGACGACTAATCGATTTAGTTAAGTTTCATTTGCAGAAAAGATTGTTTTGTCAATATTTTCAGGTAATGAAAAAATATAACTTTGAGTTGGCTGACAACTATTAAAATACAAAGGCAAATTTTGACACTGTCATTAAGACACCTCAGTTAGATAATCAAGGATAAGATAATCGGTATATAGATAATCGGTTCGCATCCTGTTTTTCTTTTTAATTACTTCTTTTTTAATTTTTTTAAATAATTAATTATTTTTATTATTTTTAAATATATTTTCAAAATACACTAAAAACAAAATACCGAGTAAAAGCTCGGTCATCCAGATTTTAATCTTTATATGACCTAGTATACCTACTAAAAGTGTCTTTTCTATATAAATGTATTATTAAAAAAAAAAATTTGAAATAATTTAAAAATCAAAAAATACATAATAAATTACTAACCCTAATTCGTTTTTCTACGAAAACATTGGTAAGAGTCCGATCTTATTGTATCGATAAAACGTGACTTATCTTCATTAAACATTTATCTTATAATCTTCTTAATTTTTGTGTTACAAATTCCAGGCATGTTTGGACAATATATATTGTTACGCCAGGGATTAGCTACTGCATTGATCGTCATGAGATTTCACATACACGTTATCAGGAATACAAAAAAGGATATAGAGAACCTTTTTTTTTATTCAGGAAAAAACATTGTACCTCGGGGTTAGAAAAAATGATTAAAGAATCTACAATACGCAAGCAAAGGTTCATGCATAGCTGGTATTACATGAAAAGGAATTGAATTTGTTCAAAAGTGCTATTCAACTTTTTTTATTTAATTTCTTGCATTCTTTAAGAGAGCGCTTCCTTCATTTATGTGGATTTAAATCTCTTAATCAAGTATAAATCCAGTTATAAATTAAGATTCATAGAAGGTACAATGAATATAATACAAAAACAGGCTCATTTTTTTTAAAAAATGTTATAGTTGACTAGATGACACTAGTAGGTATCGGTTTAAATCAGCGTTCGTTAAAAAAATTGATATCCGCGATAGCTACTACTCGCCATAAATTAAAATTAGATCATTACATTAAAATTAGATACAAATTATAACTGATTCACGAGGCTATTGCAATTAAGAAACCCGCAATTTTAATGGGGACGATAACCGGATACTATCAGCGACCAATTAAGCTTAATTAAAATTGTTAAATGTTATTAATACAAGAGGACAAAATACAGATACTAATTATCAAGCACAGATTCCCTACAACAGTTAAAATTAAAATTACTGAAATTTAGCATTTATTATGCTTAATTATTTATTAAAACCCGATAACGAAGTGAAAAATGATGTCACAAGCGGGATTCGAACCCGCACCTATTGGGATGCCGGCCCAATCGTGCTGCCACTACACCACCGTGAACTATTGTAGGCCATGCAAATCTCGCTTCGTATCATATTTACGTCTTAAGGTGACGTATGCCATCTAGCCGACAATCATTTTTCACTTCGTTATCGGGTTTTTATAAATAATTAAGCATATTAAATGCTAAATTTCAGTAATTTGAATAACAAGGTTGTGTCATCGTTTAATACAATTCTAACTGCAAAGTTTGAAGTATTAAGCCTATAACAATGTGTAAACATTGTCGGGTACATGGCATACGTCACCTTAAGACGTAAATATGATACGAAGCGAGATTTGCATGTCCTACAATAGTTCACGGTGGTGTAGTGGCAGCACGATTGAGCCGGAATCCCAATAGGCGCGGGTTCGAATCCCGCTTGTGACATCATTTTTCGATTTGTTATCGGGTTTTTATAAGTTAAAGTAAAATTTTAGTATATTTTAATTCTCAGTTCACTCTACGTGAAGAAAAATTTTAATTAGAATCATGCTCACTGAACTTCCTGCCAGGCTTTTCTTAGTATGGCTGCGTTTGAAGTTATTAATTAGTAATTGCAGTAGGTTTAATTAGCAAAAAGGGGAAAAATAACGTACTAGCTTATTCAAGAGACTTTTAACTCGAGAGACAATCTTTTATTCTACCAGTACAATGAGGTGATTCTGGAATGAAATTGTAAGAATATTAATTATCATTCCTTTATACTGCGCTACCAAGTTCTGCATAAAAATAACTTCAATATTTTTTAATACTTTCTTATAGTTCCTTTGTATTTTTGAAGATTCAATATTGCTAAAAAACGTTGCTTTTTATTAAAGAAAATATTGATTATTATTATCATTTTTATCCATTTGTTATTAGGTATGAGCGTGTATATTATTATTTTCCGTGACGGAGTAAACATACATTTCACCATCCCTTATCTTATCGTGGGTGGGTCGACTAAGAGATATAAAATGCATATAACACCTATAATCGAGAAGGAAAACTCTAAACAAAACTGTCTACCAATACGGCTGAGAAGCCATGGTATAGTGGGTCAATTTCCCTCCTATTATGGAGGAGGCTCGAGTCCAACAATGGAACATATATGAGCTGAAATGAAGAGATGAGCATGTAATGAGACAGGGTGAAAATAATATTGTGAGACAAATTTTAAGTATGAATGTCGAATATTTTATGAGCAAGAGAAGACAGAAGAAAAGATGACTGGATTGCGTGACATGGATAGAAAATGAATGTATGATTGTGTTTCCTAGAAAAGGAGGACAGTAATTCGGTAAGAGCTTCTGCTCTTTCTGATAAAGAGTGATTTTATCGAGGTTATGACGTTACTAATGAATTTCATCCATCCATTCGTCTCTTAACTATTAAGAACGATAACAATATAATCGCCACACTTGATATGCGGGCTATCAACATTTGACTTTTCTGGGAGAGTTTCCCATTCTCTTAGTGATCCCTCAGCCGGCTTTTACGAACATCTCGGAATGTAAAACGGAGGTGATACCTTGTATTTTAATCCATCATTATTCACCGAACTCACTAATTCATACTCATTGAAAAATTACTAATACGAAATTCCACATTCTTATTTTTTTTTATTATAATAGTTTAGTGAAATTTCTTTTTATACAACCGTTTTATTTCTTAATATTATTATCAATTTCGTATATTAAATCAGATTGTTTTTTTTTAATTATTTGTAAATGAGTGTCACCGGAGTACTGAGAGAGCCTGTACCGAGTGATGACGGGTTAAGCATAAAAAATGTCAACAACACTTTCCCGTGGGAGTGTAAATTGGCTGAAGGGTCACTTTTTTGGGGTTACTAAGATAATATGCAGCAGCACTTGCCTGGTAAATTCATAACACCAACTGCGATCCCTAATGCGCCTAACAAACGTGGCGATTATGGAATTTGCCGCCTTTAGGGAGACACATATTCAACAATGGATATCGATAAACTATTAGATATAATGTATTTCCTCAACAGGATTCATTTTGAATGCGTATTACGTATAGGCCTCAGGCTATAAAAAACCATCCACATTTTTATATTTCGGACTCATATGAAATACATACATACATATCACTACTAAGTTTTTATGTGGTTTGAGATTCGTGTGTATTTTGTTCTATTTTAGGTGCTATTTTTTGATTAAATTAAATACTTTTGAGTGGTGATTATGTTAAAATATAAATACAAGTAGGTATAAATATTACTTATCTTATTCGAAACTGTTATATTTCTGCTATTGAAAACGAGACTGCTAGACAGAGGAAAAGAAATAAACCTATTTTTTGACTCACTATAGTCGTACTACGCCCCTCCTAGTTTTACAAATCAATGGAGATACAACATAAGGCTATAAAATCCTCTACGTATCCCCCCTCTCAGACAATTGACACGCACCACTATTAGTAAGCCTTGATTTCTGTGGTTCGCTCGGTAATTTGACTTTTCAGGTATTGTTACCCATTTTGACATCCCGAGTATTTCGGAACAGTGCCAATACGCGGCTGGCCTCATTGCTGGTGGCGCATTGACATAATTGTAATATCAAGCATTTATTTACGCATACACTATGTCTCCCGTAGAATATCAATAATCAACATAGTCAATGTGAACGCTGTCCTTCCTAATCTACTTCGAAGCCTTTTTATAAGATATCACAGCAACGTAGAAGGTAGTTGGTAGCACGTCCTTGTTCCTAATGTTGCCGACCATCATTTTAACGACGATCAACAGGGACAGGTCGGCTTATACAATCATGATAGCTTCAGTACAGGCCACACAAACCTCGTGCGTATGTTGAATTTTGTCCTCGCTGCAAGTTCACTGATGATAACACGAAATCGTTTCTTATGATTGTGTAAATTTAATTCTCATAACAACCACAATATTTTGCCCTAAAGCGTAATAAGGCCTATCCGTAACGCTAGATAGATTGCTAAAGTTTAAATTTACATTTGAGCCTTATTTAAGGTCTTCCAATAGAAGAAGTGTGTTACTGCTTTAGGAATAAAGTTTATTTTATATTTCATTTTATTATAATCAAAGACATAAAAAGTATCTTTTATTGGCAATAAATTAAAAACTACTAATATTTATGCAGTAATATCTTTACAGTACTTTCTACTTACCTACTTAATATACTGAGGCGTTTATTCGTTTATATATTCCGTCCATGACGTCACTACGGCTTACGACGCTCTACGAAGTATACAGTCCTCTCTCCCATTTTAATGGGTTTCCTCAAAGTGTAATAGCATATAATCATTGTTCTAAAACGTATCTCCAAGGCGTAGTAACAGCTAAAATAACAGCTATTTTCAGCGCAGTACATTTTCTCTGTATAAATAGCATTAGCAAAAGTATTTGTAATATAATATTTACTTCAATTGAGTATTTATGAATGATAGGTAGGTATGTTATCATTTAACATAAGCTAAAATATTGTTATTTATTTAGTTGAATATCAAAACTATTCTATTTAATCAAACAAACCAACTGTATGAGATCAAAGAAAAGATGAATGCAGAACAATACCGGTGGCCCGCCTATACGGTGCCATAGAGAGAGGTATAAGGCAGGTTATGAGAGTCGCACGGGTTGTGACTACACCATAGCCTGTCACCAAAAAAAAAAGAGTGATTGCAGAAAGTTTAAAAACAAAATATGTGAGGTAGGCCTATTTTATCACAATTATTAGGATCTTAACAGGTTCTTATCTTAAGAAATTATGCAGTCTCTGCTTACCCTTTTAAAATTCAGGCGTGTATTTATGAATATGCTTCTACAATTGACAAACATTGTATTTTTCTACAATTGGAAAACATTTTATTGACGTAGAGGTGCTCTATTAAATATCGTATTATATATTTCAAAGAGCCCATTTCCTTTGTTCTATTAGAACTAGAAAAATGTAATTAATATAAATTAGCATTTTAACCTCATTATGTCATTCTTGAAAACATAATAATAATAAACGTTTAAATTCACCTTCATTTATTAATAAATAAAGACATGACATCTATAAAGATATTTTTAAAGAAACTCTTAGTACTTTTAGATCTCAACTTTCCAAATTTGCGGCATAACTTGTAATTTCATGTATTTCTTTTCCTACTTCTTTACTTTTCCTTTTATTTTATATAACATTTAATACTTATCTCTTTTAATTACTTATCTCTTAATTAATATTAGAAACTTCATTGGTGACAGTGTTAATTATTTAAATTTTGTTTTCTTATTGTAATTAATTATAATACTGTATGTTTCTTTGATGCAATAAATAAATAAATATGACTTTATATACATATATAGTTTTTCTTTTTTCCGTGTGGTGACGGAGTAAAAATACAATTCACCACCCTCTATCTTATCCATGGGTAATCGTAAAAAAGACTAAGGGATAATACGAGCATATAACATCTATGCAATTAGAAGGAAAACTCAAAATAAAACGCTATACCAATACGTTTAACTAGCGTGATATAGCGTAGTATATATGCGTGTAGCTAGGTCAATTTTCTTTCTGGTGTGGAGAAGGCTCGAGCTCAGCAATGTCACGTATATGAGCTGAGATGATAATGACTGCAATAATTTACTTCATATAGTTTTTATAAAGTGATATAAGAGTATTACTTTTATTTTCTTACAATTGCAGGTTAGCCAGCTCATCATATTTTTATTTAGACTCACAATATCAAGAACAAAACGAAGGCACCGCTTATCGAAAACTTCCAATAATACTTAGAAAGTATTTATTATTTTCTTTATAGAACGAAATATACAGTCATACTTTATGGCTGTTAAAATGGATGATATATTAATAGTTCAGCAACAAGTAGGACCACTTTCATTGTGAATTCCGTTGAAGTTTTAAAATAAATATAACTATGAGATTGACTTTGATATGAGTAGTGAAGTTGAATATACACACTGAATAGAGCCGCTAACTTTTCCGGCTAGTATTTGATTTAGATGGTAATACAGACAAGTCACCTATTCGGGTACCTAATAAATAATTAAAGAAGGTCTATACTGCTTTATTCTCTCTACTCACTACAAATTGGTCTATATAACACAAGTATATAACTGCCAAATAAGGATTAAATTGAGGTATAAAACACATTTCAGTTTATTTTTCTCTGCAATTCTTAACCATGACTTATTTTTGAAAAAGCACGCGTTACTAAGGTTAAAAACAAATGAATTTGAGTGATGACAATAAGTGTATGGATCTACATTTCAAATTCTGTGATACTTATTTCTTTATCATGAACATTTAACTCTTTAAAATGACTCAGAAAAAACCTCAACGATTGCCATAACACTTTTCTTTTTTGATAATATGGTTTTAGGGGTCTTTTTTTTATTGCCGGCCGGTCACCGAGGACAAAGATTGGGTTCCGGTGCACCGCTCGCACGGCAAAGAGAAGCGCTTTGCAGGGTGGGACTATAGGCTCGCGCGCCGTGTCTTCCATCGCCCCAGACCGATTTGGCGGGGCGTGAACAGTTGCATAGTGGCAGTTATAGTCACTGCTCTGCTTCTACAAATGATGTTTGCATTATATTGTAAAGTTTATAATATTTCTTAACGAATGGGCGAGGTGTTTTTTAAATGGAGTACTTATTACTTATTCACAATCTTCGGCTATAAAATAAACTATTTTTTTCTTCCTACAACACATATATATTACTACAGTGCCCAACAATAATAGTACAAAAATTACCTAACTTAACTTTATACTATGTAAGGGAAGTAAAAATAGTATACTGGACTTGCCAAATGTTACATTACAAAGTTTTCTGCTCATACAACGATATGTTTCTTATTAATGTTTCTTACAATACCCGCGTCACGTAGGATTGGGGACGACTTGCATTCTTAGTTTCTCACTTATTCACGACACACTTCGACTCATTTTCAGTTTACGTGTTACATATTTTATTAAAGCTGTTGACGATTAACAATTCTTTGCTAATCGATTGTAGAAACGAGGTACGAATGAGAAAAGCCATATGTCACTAAGTTGGCTTAGCGTGGGTTGAAAGATTGCATACGTCGCGGCGTCGTCTAGAAAATCTTTCAACTGTTGAAACTACTTCGATATTTTTATTTTAAAATTAATGATCATATATTTTGAACTATATTTTAAATGACTTACGAGGATGTCGTCATATTTATACAGGTATGCTAATAACAGTTTTATTTAGATGAAACATCAGGCTATTTTTTTTTTTTAACTGTAATTTACTTTTCTTTTAGCCATCATGATAACTGCTTTTATATTATAATGCACACAAGTGCGTTGCATATAATTAGTTTAAATATATGTATTTAATTATTGAATATAATAAAATATAATATTAAATAAATATTAAATAATTATTAATATCTTTATTATTGGTTCGGACATGTGGAAAGAATGCCGAATGAACGTCTGGTTAAGAAGATATACAATGCGAAAGTGGAAGGATGTAGGTACCGGGGGCACCGGGGGAGACCGAGACTAACTTACCTAGACCAGATTATTCTCGTACTGAAGGAAGATGGAGTCAAGAATCTCTGAAACCGGCGAGCGTGTATGAAGAGAATTAATAATGTTGAGGAAGCGAGTGAAGTATGCAAGGATAGAGTTCTCTGCCACTCTGTTCTCTCTGCCTACCTTGCAAGAGATATGGCGTGATGATATGTATATTTGTATGTATTAATACATACATATTATCACGTCGTTAAGGCTCTTAATCGTCTTTTACGACATCCACGAGCAAAGTCAGGGTTGGTAGTATTCACAGCCGCTACCACACAGCTATATATAATAGACGTTTAAAACAAAACGTGATATTAAAAATCCAAACACAAAAAATATTACATTATTCTGTAGAATAATTACGATATTCTACATTTTTACTTTTAATGATTTTCTTTACTAGAAAATATCAATTTTCAGTGCTCCAATTAAGTACACTCAACGATGTTAGCAAATAAATCGTCTTTAGCTCTGGGGCGACAGTATGTCCGGTCAACTGAACCGTTATAGACGCCAATAAGTATTTGCTGACATCACCATACTAACTTGTATATGCACTTATAGACGGTCTCAAATGGACTATATCTTCGGGATTTTCTTTTCTATTATATCCGCAACGAAATAACAAATCATTTTCCTCTTCGACTAAAAACGTCTTACTATAGAAACTTTCTTTTTTCCATATGGTGACGAAGTAAGAATACGAATCACCACCCCCTATATTACCCATGGGTAATCGTAGGAGATGATGTAGGGATACAAAAGGCATATAACATCCATGCAAGTATAAGGCTAATGCGTTATAAGGCTCTTACGACATCTAAGAGCAAAGTAAGGGTTGGTAGTATTCGTAGCCGCTACCACACAGCGTGTTATTTCTCATGTAGTATCAGAAATAAAACCCATTTTTGAAAGTAAAAGTAAATAAAATTCGAGCAACATATTCAATTTACAATGTAAACAGAGCCACATTTTTTGGCACGCATGCCAATGATTTTGTCACACTAATTGTTCGTGAAAATAAACACGTTATGAGAATACGTATGCGACTATATTTATATAACAATACTCCTGTTGTCAAAAATTCTCTTTATATTTTTCTAGATATAAAACAATGTTAATAAACGCTATTATGAATTCCATTTTTCATTCATTTCAACTCATATATTCCACTCCTGAGCTCGAGACTCCTACATAATGGGAGGGAAATTGATCTACTATCTATACCACGCTGGTCAGACATGTTGGTATAAGATTTTATTTCGAGTGTTCCTTCTCTTGCATAGATGTTATATGCGTTTTATATCCCTTAGTCGTCTCTTACATTATCACCCACGGGTAAGATAGGGGGTGGTAAATTGTATTTTTATTCCGTCACCACATAGATAAATTCCATTTAATAATCACTAACTTGAGTTTTATATAGATCTATTGTTTGATAAAAGATCAGTTGATGATAACAATGAAATTATAAGTGGTAAAACAGACAGCTAGTCTGTTTATGTTTAAATTTTATCTAGCATTATGCTTGTCTATGATATCATTTGACAATATGGCTTTGTAAATGACTAGCAGCCATATCGCAACCATAGTTTTCTATTTAATTAATATGCATAGATCTACATGCAGTGTAATTTTATTAAAGATATATGATGCTATAAGCTGAATGCGTCATATACTTAACTGAGATATAAATTACTTTTTTCAATGTGATGATGGAGTAAGAATACAATTCACCATCCCCTATCTTACCCGTAGGTGATCGTAAAAGATGACTAACGGATAAAATCACATATAACAACTATGCAAAAGAAGGATAACTCGAATAAAATCCTATACTAACACATCTGACCAGCGTGGTTTGTATGTCATTTTCCCCCTAATGTGAAGAACGTTTGAGCCCAGCAGTAGAAAATATATGAGCTGAGATGAAAAGTTACTTAAACATCCCAACTTTTAGTTTAATCAAATGACTCTTTGTGTAGAAAATTGAACTGAAGAACAAAAGAACAAATTAATTAAAAGTCTAAAAATATCGAACTAAGTTAAAATAACAATAAATAATTGTTATCGTCAAATCAGTTGCTACAATCAATAAAAACAGCTGATACCTATGGTGTGATAGCCGTTGAGTGCAATGGTGTAGAGATAATACTAATCCACTTACAACTAGCTTAGTCAACAAACCTTTATATGTATATTGTTCAGACCGAGGCGCCGGCGAATTGATCGTTACGGAGTACATTCAATATCAGGGTATCTTATTTGAAGACACCATAAAGCGAAATTCAATCTACCGGGCAACTTTCTCGATTTCAGAGATTATTAAGTATAATCTTCAAGTACTACGTCCTACTATAGTCTACGTAGTATAAAAGAATATGACCGACCCTTAGTAAAGTGGCTTTGCAAGCCTCAGTTGTAGCTGATGTTCTAAAGGATTGCCAATACCAGTGGGACACCTTACGATCGATACTCATGTAGGTAACGCTAAGCTTTCGCAAATAGTCTGCTGCAAGCCAATTAATGTAGGCAAATATTCTGTGGTAATATCTCTTTCTAATTCAGCGCAATGGTAGTACTGAAAGCATTGGCGATGTTTAAAGATGGTGCTTCTTCATCAAGGGCTGTATCCGTGGCTTAATAGGCGTAACAAGGCCACGATTATGAAACGCCTCGTTCGGAAACTGAACTAAACATTTAACATATCGGTGGCTTTCTTAATGATGTGCTGGATGAAAAGTCTAATTTTTTTCTGGGAGGTTACTGACGTGATCTAATCTGTAGACCATCCCGTCTTCAACGGATGTGCATGCCTTATTTCTTTCTAGGGCGGAAGCTACCGCTCAGATGGCACACAAACATTGTATATAACCCTGAGTTTTGGCTCTAGATAATCAAAGGCAAGCAGCCGATCCCGTACTGAATAGTACCTGTCTAAGAACTCTGTTCGGCACCGATTCGGTGATTTTGTGATAAATTCTTAACATAGGTGTGGCTCTTTTTCACCTCCGTAATAAGCAAAAAAGTTCTGTTGGGAAATGTATAACACCTCACTACGATCGCCACGCCACGTACCGATGGCAAGCATGATGCATAAACACCATCCTCTCCAACTTGTGATACACTATGAAGAGGGCCTGTCACGCAGAGGATGGTGAGCGGATGATGATGATAATGATGATTATGAATATCATATAGGCTTGGGTACTTATCTCACGTGTAATTCATGCTTATTGCTTTTCTGTGTGGTGTGTATATGTATTTACTGTATGTAGCTTTTCTGTATAGTATACGGATACTGAATTAAGTAAATGACTTCTATTTTTCCAACTATGCTCAAGTGGTCCTCCCGTGACTATAAACGCTGTAAAGTGTTCGAAAACGTTAGGAAATTAAAAATCATAGTTATATAGAATCTGATAGAATATATATATTATACCGGTTCATTATTTTAGTTGTTTAATATTATTTTAGATGTTTAATAGTCGCGTAAATATAAGAAATTATAAATATAGATTGCCTTAAGTGTCACGTAAAATTTAGGTGTCGATGTTGAAAACGAGTGTAAGCAATATTTTCGTTGCAACTTGTTGTTTCGGGCAGGCCACCGAAGATAAAGATCGGGTACCGGTGGCCCACTCGCACGGCGAAGAGAGGTGATTGCAGGGTGGGTCTATGGGGTTGCGCACCGCCTCTTTCATCGCCCCGGACAGATTTGGCGGGGCGCGAACACGTCCATGGCCCACCGCAATAAAAAAAAAGGTAATCTTCTTTTAAGACTTTGCTTATCATAATTGTCAAACCAAACTTTTCAAAGGTGCATTTTGAAATTTTTTATATAGTTTTTTTTTATTACACTTAATTTGCCCTATGGTGACGGGGTAAGGATACAATTTACAACCCCCTATTATATCTGTAGATATCGATAAAGGAAAAGGTCCCTCCCTTTCCTTTTTCCTCTTTCTTTTCGATAAAGATAATCCTATTAATCTCAAGAAGATTTAATTAATACCAGGTAAGTGTAAAGTAAGTCATTAAAATTACTACCGAATTTAATATACACTTTGTCCAGGTGATAGACGTAAGTCAAAAAACAGGCTCACTGTCGATTATAAAAACCTTTGATTGGTTGAAAAAAAAACTATAATTATAAATAAATGCATTGAACAATTATATTAAAATTTGTAGCAGTAATATAAGTATGCATTATTTTATTTCTGCAGCGCCACAAGCTTAATCTAAAATATAAAACTACACCACGCAGTGATTTTTTGCGTACAAGTAGTATTATATTTATTCAGAAGTAATTTTTTTTCATAATCATGGTTCAGAACTCTTTAAAAGGCGTTATAAATGCAGCTATACAAAAAAAAATATAATAATGATTGTTGAATAACCACTACTGAAAACATAAAACTCAACAGTTTGGATTGCATAATAATTTTAAATATTTATTAAACCTTTTACAGTAATTTATAAACGTTTTTTTTTGTCCCGAAAAATAAATGAAGCATAACTATTTTATTGTCTAGTTTGTGCTTGGCCTTGGTTACAAATAGAACACTGCATCACTATCCGCAATATTTGTGATCTGTAGAATTCATCCAAAGGGTGATAATATTCTCATTATATTATTTTTCTTACATTTAATTGACAAATAAATTATTAAAAATGCAGGCCAATAAAAAAAGCAATCCCACATTTTGTGAAAATATCTTACATTTTTTTCGTCCAGATAAATATTTATACATATGATATTAGCTTTTATCATATATATTTACAGTACTTTATGCTAGTAATACACTCGTAATTATTTTAAACATTAATCAGTTTCAAGTGAAAGATTTTAAGCACGAATTATTCCTGTAAGTCTGTATATATAATGTATCATTTTTATATTCAAATAATGGGCCTGTAATTTAGTCATATAATCATTTATTTAGATACGGGGTTTTCACAAGGTAAAATAGATTTAATTCCTATAAATCAGCTTTCTTTATTATTATTATTAAGCACATGTTAAATATTTTCTTTTTTTTAATTTATCTTATTTTATGCGCCAATAATATGTAGAATATAATATGTAAATTATGAAGTATCAATTAATTTTCTTATGTTATAATCACACTGTAAAACTTTTTGTAATTTACGATTAGCATTATAAAAAGGACGTGATTTAATTTAACAGTTTTCTTTCTATGCAATTAGTAACTATAGCAATAAACTTTAAAACTACTTCTTCGAGTTTTTTACATTTTGTTATTCTTTGTAAAGCCAAGTACATTATATTAAGTATAACATTTAGAAATAATATCAAAGATATAATAAAGTTATATATTAATCATATAGAGTTTAATAAAGACAAAACTAACCTGTTGATACGACTGACGTTAAAAGACCCACGACTGACAAAATATCATGAATATTTAATGAATTCGGTCATAATTCATGCCGATTATGTTAAACTTTACAAGATTCAGCACGCGTTGTAAATAACATTTCCGTTATTATTGTCACAGTTCAACACAGAATGTTATCAGAAGCTTTATTGGCGTTTTGATATCGCGTTCAGCGGAGGATTGTATCGCGCCGCCCAAAATACGGGCGAGAACTGAATCAGAGCGGTGTTCGCACACGGCCGCCAAGTCGTTGACTGGACCGGGTTGCGCTAACCTGCCTGTTGCCGAGATACCATGCCTCATTCCTCCAATAATGGTAAGATGCCGATAGAATATTTCCATTTTGATATATTTCCATTTGAAAGCTCCAAGCACGTGGGTGACTTGTAAAGTTTTGGAAAATATTAAAATCTGTTAAATTATTAAAATTACAAAAGTGTTTATTTTGATTTTGTTTATATACAGGATAAAGAGTGTGATAATATTATATGTATATTTGAATTATACATAGATATGGATGGGTAGGTACATTACATATTTGGAGGAATGCTGTTTCGAGACCGATCGAGACTTCAAAATTTTAAGTTAAATTAAAGAAGTTTAAATTTCAATTAGTGCAACTGTCATCTATGGGGCATTTTTATTTAGTTTTTAGTGTCAAGTTTTTATTTTAGAATCGCTAGGCAAAACTATTATGTACTTTTTTAAATATATTATAGATTGAGACGCACTGCTCTAATAGGAAAAGTCCTAATCGAAGTAATACGTAGACCGTATATAATAATATATTATACCACTGGATCAACATGTTACATAATTATACCACTGGATCAATATTATATGTAAGTTGAGCATTAATAAGTGTGTACCCAAATAAATAAAAAATCTCTGTTACACTTAAGATAACCTTTTTTACATAAAACTTTGACTCTATAAAGTTGTATAAAATATATTTCAGTATTGAGTATCTTTTTCAATTTAAATAATTGAAATAAATGGACGTGTTTCCTATATTATTGAAACAATAGTTTGCTTTAAAAATGATAGTATGGAGTATATATAATGGAGAGAATTGGTAAACTACAAAAAATTTTTTTTAAATTTTTCAGCATCTGATATTATAATCTATTATTTTATCACACTTGCTATTGAGTATGTCACTGTTCAGGCAAAATCCGATTACTACATTGTGTAGATTAAGTAAGTTAATATAATGTTTTGTTTCGAGTTTTGCTTTTCGTGCCTGCTTATATATATTTTTTATTCTTTCACTAAGGAAATAATCCTCGTATTTCCAAAGACCTTACAAACATATAATTTATATCAGCTCATGTATGTTCCACTGTTGGGCACGAGTCTCCTCCACAATGGGAGGGAAATTGACCTCCTGTACCATGCTGGTCAGGCGTGTTGGTATAGGGTTTTATTTCGAATTTTCCTTCTCTTGCATAGATGTTATATGCGTTTTATATCCCTTAGTCGTCTCTTACGATCACCTACGGGTAAGACAGGGTGTGGTGATTTGTATTCTTACTCCGTCACTACACGGATAATTAACCAATATCAATTACACTCAGAATCAGGATAATAATTTGTTAATCGCACAAAGTATGGTCTTACGTGGGAAATGAACCCACAATATTGGGCTTGGTATTTTAACTGCTACGTCATCTGTGTAGTCCTATACTGTAGTTGTCTTAATATCATAGAAGAAAATAATCTTGAAAATCCAAAAGTGCATGCCTCATAATTTTTTTTTTTTAAATGGCGTTTACAAGATTTCGCCAATAACTAGTTATAAACATCTTCACGTTTTTAGTCTTTCAGGTTAGTCATTGTCTAAGTCAAATTTTCGCCATCAACAGTGCTATGGCCACACTGTTAATGGTATCTTATTGGAATTTTGATGGAAAATGAAAACGTTGTAAAACACTTTTATATGATGTTCACGACATCCCAGTAGTTCCACGCATCACATTACATAAAATGCCATCAAAATTATCTAATATAACACGTTAAAACACTAAGATATCGAATATAATACAAGAGCACCACATGACGTTTCCAAATTCCCGTCAAAAGTCCATTTTATTTATCCTCATAAAATTTATATTATTTATCATTTACTATTGTCAATGGCATAAATGAAAATGAAATGAAAAAAAAATACTTTTGAAGTTTCGTGCCATTCTCGACGTAGTGCTAAACATTGCTGTTCATTTACAATAGGCTGTATGAGATTACTTTCCTTTGCCTGTCCAAATGGACAAACAAAAAAATGTAAATGAACCCAAATTTACACTATAATAATAACTAAGCAGTTTAGTTTTTTAATAATTGCAATTAAACGAAAAAGAATTACCAAACCATTTTCGAAAAAAAAACAGCGCGTTGCGATTATGAAGCTTTTAAAAGGAGAAATATTTTGGTATATTAATTTTTAGGGTCGTGATCGTGCCAGATCCGGAATTAATACGCGGACGTTCTCGAGTTTTTTTTTATAAACTATTTTCTTACTTTAAACAAAATAATTGCTTTTTACATACATACATATCATCACGACATGAAGTCAGAACAGATTTCTGACTTCATCTCTTTCAAAGACCATTATTTTGGTTTCGCTCACATTCACGCGTAGACCCCTTTTCTTACAATCTTCTGTCATTGTGTCGACTAGGGTCTGCAAGTCAGTCGCTGACTGTGCCAGCAGGACTGCATCATCTGCATATAGCAGAGCAGTGACCACTGAGTCGCCCATTTGGACTCTCCCACATTCATATCGTTCAACCCTTGGAGACATTTATCCAGACATATGATAAACAGCCTGGCTGACAGAACGCACCCCTGCTTAACGCCGATATTGATGTCAAACCAAGGCGACATTCCATCATCCAGCCGCACACAGGCTCTACAGCCCATATAACTGGACTGACAGCCTGTAGCAGTTTACCGTTAATACCATACTCCGGTAAAATGTCCCAAAGTTCCTTTCGTACAACTGTGTCAAATGCTCTCTCCAGATCCACAAAACTGCAGAAAACTCTCTGACCTAGAGCCAGATGCTTTTCCACAATGTTGCGTAGAGAGAAAACTTGATCCATGCATCCCCTTCCACTCCTGAAACTTCCTTGTGTCTCATACAGTAAACCATCGGACACCATCCTTATTCTCCTTTCAATAATTTTACCATACACTTTTACTGCCAAACTGGTCAAGCTTATGGCTCTGTAATTTGCGCAGTCATAACGTGAACCCTTGTTTTTAAACAAAGGCACAATGACTGCGCTATTCCAGTCCCCGGGAACCATTCTCGAGCTCCAACATAAATTGAGGAGCAACAGGAACGCCTCCCGGACACAGGAGCCACCAAGCTTGATCATCTCGGCAGACACCATATCAATGCCCGCTACCTTACCATTTTTCAAACTTTTTATCGCCCATTCAACTTCATCCATACTGATGTCATTGGAGGACGCCGTCGCTGAATGTTGATCTACTAGACCACATGTGACACCGGCGCCAACCGTAGCATCCGCATACATATCGCCAAAATATTCACTCCATCGGCTTAACACGTCTTGTGTTTGTGTAAGAATGTCTCCACCTTTAGACCTTATTTTATTCATTCTGAAGGCTGACCAACCACCCCGAGACTTCTTCACCTCCTTCCAAAAGAGTTTGGTGTTACCCTCGAAGTTTTTAGTCAGCCTATCTTCTGCACTCATACTTGCTCTATCACGTTTCTCTTTCACTAAGGCCTTGGTGTCATTCTTACATTGCCGATATATTTCTTTCTTTTGTTCAGTCATACTGTCATTAAGATTCAAAGAAGAGACATAGTCCAGATATGCTTTCTTCTTTTGCTCTACGGAAGCTGCCACTTCCGCATCCCACCATGCATCACCATTTGTTTTTCTATGCTTCTTTGAACTTCCACATACTTCTTTCGCTGTGTCTACCATACTCTCTTTCAATACTCTCCAGCATTCTTCAATGTCCGATTGCGGCTGGCTTACCATCGTCAGCCGTTCTCGGACACCCTCTGCATACTTTTCTCTTACACACTCTTCTTGCAACCTTTCAACCTTTATTCTTTCAAGCCCTCCGAAGTGAACACGCTCTCGCCAGTGCCTCCACCTTCTGAACAGCAATTGCTTTTTAAATATATAAAATACGTTTAAACGAATGTTTTTCTTGACATATGTATTATAATATTATACTATAAGTGCAATGTGAGAAAAATACAATCATTTTTAGGTTTGAAAAGTTCTTGATTTTCATATATCAAGAGTAGAGCGATACCGCAACGCTTCGCTTATGAAGCGTGCAATATATATTGTTATCGTGCTCCAGTACTATAAATTTTCTATAGTATTTTTTCCTTTTTAGAGGTACAGCCACGGTGCTGACAGTATTCTGTTTAAAGTAAATATATATATATATATACCTACTATGCTGTATAATATTATGTATTTATTTATGAACAAATATTTAAAAAACTCATATTTTGTTATAAATACGAGTATGTTCCTTCTTCATCATAATCATTACCCTGCTCTTATCTCAATTACTTGGGTTCGACGCAATATGTCCTTTTCTTCCACTCAATCCTATCCGATGTCATCTCTGCATTCACTCCCTTTCTATTCATATCATGCTTCACGCAATCGATCCATATTTTCTTCGGTCTTCCCTTAACCCTAAAGCCTTCAACATTCATACTTAAAATTCTTCTCCCAACATTACATTCATCCCGTCTCATCACATGTCCATACCAAGTCAGGCGTTCACTTTTCAACTTTTCCGTCACTGGCGCTACTTTCAAAGTTCCTCTTATACACTCATTTCTTACCTTATCCATTCTCGTCAGGCCACACATCCATCTTAACATTCGCATCTCTGCTACATGCAGCCGTCTCTTATCCGTCGCTTTTGTAGCCCAACATGCTGATCCATACAATACGGCAGGCCTTATTAAGGTTTTGTATATCTTACTTTTCAATTTTAAGGTTTCTTGAGAGTCACATATGGTACCTGTGATCTGCCGCCATTTCATCCATTCTGCGTCAATTCTGTGCTTCACCGCACGATCCAAGTCGCCATTGCTTTGGATAAGCGAACCGAGGTATCGAAAGTTGGAGCATACTGGTATAGGTACTCCATCTAGACATATGGGTGTAAAATTGGAGAGACCATCGAAATCGCAGAACATGCACTCTGTTTTTGTTCTGCTGATTTTCAACGTTCTCCAATCTACAGCGCCATTTTTCCAGCATGCTCTGTACCTCAAGCCCATCTTCTCCGATAAGAACAACGTCGTCAGCGAAAAGCATGCACCAGGGTGCCTCTTCCTGTATCTCCGATGTTAAGGCATCCATTATTAACAGGAAGAGGTAAGGACTTAACGCCGACCCTTGATGCAGGCCCACCCCAACACTGAACTCATCGAAGTTTCCAAGAGCTGATCTTATGTACGACCTACATCGCTGGTACATAGCACAGAAATATGTTCCTTCTTACTTATTTGTTATTCATGGTCATAAATTCAGTCTATGCTCTATCAAATATTTGAAAAATCGAATGTTATCTTGACTTTTGTTTGTCATATATTTTATTTAGAAGTCGTGCGTAGGTACTATATAACTTATAGTAGCTGCCTGGATTAGAAGATATTTTTGGAAAATGCCTCCCGCGTAAGTTGCTCTCATCATCATCATTTCAGCTCATATGTGTCCCACTGTTATGCTCCAACCTCTATTCTACATTGGAAGGGGACCCACTATACCACGCTGGTCAGAAGTGTTGGAATAGGGTTTTGTTTCGAGTATTCCTTTTCTGGCATAGATGTTATATGCGTTTTATACACGTATAAAATTCAATATGGCACTCGAATGAGAGCTAATAGCTAATAGCTTACTTATATACTTATAAAAAGTGAATTTTATATCCAATTCAATTTCTTTGTCATGTTATATTTTAAGTTGGTCTGAACTTGATATATTTTACTTTTCATCATTACAGCTTATATATGCCCCACTGCTAGGTTCAAGCCTCCACCGTAATGAGAGAGAAATTGACCTACTATACCACGCTAGTCAGACGTGTTTACTCGTATATAGGATTTTTTTTGGAGTTTTATTTCTTTTGCATAGATGTTATATGCATTACATACTCCTTAGTCATCTTTTACGATCACTTACGGGTATGATAGGGGGTTGTGAATTGTATTCTTACTCCGTCGCCACAAAGAATATATTACTTTTACCTTAACATGAAAAATAAAGTGACTATTATAGAAGAAAAAGTCACAATAAAGGCACGTTGTTCAGCCACTGATATAGTAGGTTAACTTTCAATATACTATACTATAAAGGACATATATTAGCTTTAGAAATTATAAAAAAAATATTTACAGTATTTAATTTCATTTCAGGGAAGATGACTATATTGGCTTCGGAGAAAGGATGAAAATATTTCTAAGTGTTCATTGGCGGGGCCTTGTGGTTTTACTCACGCCATTAGTTAGTTTATATGTCGTGACACCTTTTCCAGGACCAGTACGTTTACTTGAATAATATGACTTATTTATAAGCCTTTATGCAAATAGTAACAATGCTGTGTAGTAGCGGCTACGAATTCTACCAACCCTTACTTTGCTCGTGGATGTCGTAAATGATGCCTTATAACGACCTGGGCCAACTGCATCTGATTCCGTTTGGTCAACAATTACATTCCCAAGGAGGGTTGACGTCTTGCAGGCGGCCGGTCATAAAAGTATTGTCAATAACTTTTACAATATGTACTATGAAAGAAGAGTACATATTGTATCGATCTCAAGTAATTGGAATAAGAGTAGGGGAATGATGATGCAAGTTAATAACATTTTGGCCCATGATAAATTCTAAGCGCACAATATTTTAGTTTATATTATTGGTTCTACTTTTATTGTATCAAAGAGCCTCTTATTTTTCATTGAACTACATATACTTTTATGTATACTAGGAATATTCTTTTATGGTTTATGAATGAATGTAGATACTCTGCCGTGACTATGAACGTCGTAAAGAGTTCCAAACACCGAGAATTTAAAAATCAAATACAAACGCTATAGAATCCATAAGAATCGTTTTATTTCAAATGTGTAATACTCGTGTAAACATCAGAAATCATTATGAATGTAGATAACTTTTTGTTAAAAATTATATATTACAATTTTAATTTAACAAGATCCAACAGTAAATTTGAACATATATCATGGACCATTTCAAAATTATATAAAAACGCAAAATAAGTCAAATATAAAAGAACTCAGAAAAGTAAAGTTATAATTCCTACTATTTACGGTGTTTATTATAACTTGTACATAATATAATTATAGGTTTATCGCCACCATTCACAATTTATTGCCAAAGATTTAAATGCTCTTTAATTTAAAAATGAAAAATGGATATCGATAAAAAAAAGGTAAAAAGGTATTACAACTATCATTTTCGCAAAAAAATATTTGTTTACAAAACAAATTTTCTTTTTCATTGAAGAATAACGGTTACTTTTCAAAAACAAAAAAACGTGGGTTACTAGTCTTGATCTCTTTTTAAAAAAATTAAACATTTTGTATTTATAATATAAAATACAAAATATTTACGACGCAGGGTACAGCCTTATATCTTATATTAAAGTTAGATATATTTATCTACCCTTATATTTTGCAGTGAAAGCTGATGGCAGAGTAGATATGTTAAAGTAGACATGAAAGTTAGAATAAATGCTGTCGAGATAAAAGCTCTACAAAGTATATGAGTTGAATATTTAAGTCTATCTTTAGTAAGGATTGCTTTAGTGAGGATTACGGTTTTAATAGTATTGTAAAGTAAAATTAGAAGTAGCGATAAGAATAGCAAAAAATTTGGTTCCTCTTCTCTTAAAAGAGCACTGAAGCAGTGGGCAGAAGCCCCTGGAAAACCTTATAACACAAAATAAAATCACCAAGGCGTAATATTTATTTTTGTATAATATATAACTTATTGTTATATAATTTTTAACTGAACTATTGACGAACTTTTTATTAATAGTCTTTCTTTAGTATTATTTGCCAATTATAAACAAAATATAGAGATTTTAATTTGGATTATTATATTTAAAGTTGAAATTTGAATAAGAAACTTTTGTCCCAACGGGGATTCCCCCAACCATACCCGTTTTTATAATCTTGTAGCATTGCTTAGAATGATTTAAATTAATATTAATGTTTCAGCTGTATATGTGGGTCGCCTACACGTTAATTGTTATGGCTATATATTGGGTAACTGAATGTATTCCATTAGCAGTTACTGGATTCTTGCCTCTTATTACGTTCCCCTTAAGAGGTGTTGGTACAACGAAGACTTGTAGTAAAGTATATATGAATGTAAGATTATTCTGTTATATTTTAGTTTTTAATATACCCTAACATAATTTAATTAAATTGATGCTTCATTTTAAGTCAGATTTGAAATTTATTGTTGTTAGATGTAATTTATTTTTAATAGCAATCATGATGTCATTTTGAAAAATAAATTAAATAAATACTCAAAGAAAGAGACGTTATAAAAATACTACAACAAATAATTTCAAATTACTGAAATTTAGCATTTAATATGCTTGATTATTTATAAAAAAATTAATAATGACCGAAAAACAATAATTTTTCGCTCGTAATCAAGTTTTTATAAAACAATACATTTAAAGAAAAATCAAACTTGCATATTAAATTATATACTACACTGGTTTTTTTTTTTGAAACCTTCTAGAAACATACGCTGCTTTTGTAAAACTTTCTAGAAACTAAACTGCGAGAGATTAAGTTGAAAGTATTATCAAGGCTGGCATAATTAAAGCGTTTATTTTATAATATTATTTATTTTAACATGTTATTGTGCATTTTACCATCGAGGGTAAAGTTTGGTTCCGGGAGCATTTCCGCAGACTCGCTCCACGGCTCGTTGGCGCGGCGTCCGCCCTATCATGGCTTATGCCGAATGTGGGCGGACCCAGCGCTACCTGCCGACAGCTGTACGCAGGGGTCATCCGGTCGATGGCCCTGTACGGCGCACCGGTGTGGGCGGGATCCCTGACCGTCCGACTCAGGGCTCTTCTGTGGCGACCACAGAGGGCCATGGCGGTCAGGGCCATACGCGGGTACCGCACGGTGTCGACGGAGGCAGCGTGTCTATTGGCCGGGACCCCTCCATGGGACCTGGAAGCGGAAATGCTCGCCGGTTTGTATCGGCGGATGTTGGGGGTGCGAGCGGAGGACGGTGTGGTCTCGTTGAGGGAGCACACCGCCTGGCGCGTCGACGCCCGCCGCGACATCATTGCCCGTTGGGCAGTCCGGCTGGAGAGGCCTCGGTTCGGTGTGCGGACCGTGGAGGCCTTCCGGCCGGTGCTGATGCAGTGGCTAAATCGGCGGCACGGGGTGCTCTCCTTCCGACTGGTGCAGGTTTTGACGGGGCATGGATGCTTCGCCAAATACCTGCACACGGTCGTAAGGAGGGAGAGTACACCGTCCTGCCACCACTGCGATTGCGACGAGGACACGGCGCAGCATACGCTCGAGGTTTGTGCCGCTTGGGCAGAGCAGCGTCGTGAACTCGTCGCGATCATCGGTGCTGACCTGACGCTGCCGACCATCGCCAGGGCGATGCTCGACAGCGTCAGGAACTGGGACGCGGTCGCATCCTTCTGCGAGGCAGTAGTCTCGCGGAAGGAGGCGGCGGAGCGCGTGCGCGAGGAGCGTCTCCTCGACGACGCGAGCCGCCGCCGGCGACTGGGGCGTCGCAGGCGCGATTACCTGCGCCTGATGCCGCCCTAGCCGAGGCCGCGGGTGACTGGATCGGGGATTTAGTCCGTCACCCGCCGAGAGGCCGACCGCGTGAGGAAAGGCCGACATCCTACCCGAGGGGGGGACGTCGGTCGAGGAGAGGGTACTCCTCAGGGGTATTCCGTCGGGCCAACCACTGACGTCAAGTCACTCTGCTCCGGTGGTTGGCCCAACGACGAAGGCGACGTCACGGGTGGGTTACGGGTGTGCATGCTTACGCCCCTCTGTCACCCCGGACGGAGTGGTGCGAGGAGTGTGCCGACCGTAACCCGCCCCCAAAAAAAAAAAAAAAAAAAAAAAGGGTAAAGTTTAAAATAACATTCGAAATATAGACAATGAAAGAGGAGTACATATTGCATCGACCTGAAGTTATTAGGATAAGAGCAAGAGAATTATGATGATGGTGATGATAATGAGTATATTTTCTGTATTATCAAATGGCGCGAACGACTTATGATAGCTAAAATAACAATATTCCGTAATATAAAGACTGATACACATATTGATACTCAATCTAATTCTCTCGCAGAATATTTTTTTACAAGTGGATTATGGAACTCAAGGACGCTAAAACAGTTCCCTTCAAAAATCTATGTACTACGCTTTAACTTTTTTTTTATTTTTATTTATCCTGGTGCCTAACGAGCAAGCAGCACACCTAATGGTAAGTGTTACTACCGCTCATGGCACTTTGCAATAACAGAGTTATAGCTAGGCCGCTGCCTACCAATAATCCCAAACCCACTCAGAAGGCTCTGGCTCCCTCATTCACCGAACAAAGCACAGAAGCATATTACCACTGCTCAGGCGTCGATTTTCTGCGACAATGTGGTAATAACCTGAATTGACCGGCCCGCGGCTGTAGACAGAGAACTGTCAACAGTGTAGTCCTACTATATGTTAACTGTTTTTACATCAAATTATATAGGACGGTACTATCGACAATTTATTGTCTACAATAGTTAACCGGTCGGTTATCTGTTACGCTTGCCCACCTTAACTACTTAAATAATTGACATTTGGCCGGTATGTTATCAGGTGTATGACGATTTTTTATTTAATGATGGAATAATGGGTTTGGACGACTGCATGTAGCGGAGATGCGAATGTTGAAATGGATGTGTGGTGTGACGAGATTGGATAAAATAAGAAATGAGCATATAAGAGGAAGTTTGAAAGTAGCGTCAGTGACGGAAAAGTTAAGGAGTGAAAGGTTAACATGGTATGGACATGTGATGAGATGTGATGAAAATAATGTTGTAAGGAAAGTTTTAAATATGAATGTTGAAGGCTTTAGGGGTAAAGGAAGACCAAAGAAAAGATGGATGGACTGCGTGAGGTATGACATGGATAGACAGGGAGTGACTGCAGAGATGACGTCTGATAGGACTGTATGGAGGAAGATGACATATTGCGTCGACCCCAAATAATTGGGATAAGAGCAAGATGATGATGATGATGATGGGTTTCTTAAAGGACGCCGACTAATGGATATACTATGCATATAACATCCATACAAGAGGAAAAAAAAATAGAAATTAAATCCTATACTAACCAGTCTGATCAGTGTTAAATTAGGTCGGATCTTCTCTTCTATTACGAAGGAGACTCCAGCTCAGTAGTGGGAATAAGCTATAATGAATGAACTATTAGGTATATAGATAAGCGAAACAGAATACTTTCAAAATACTGAAATTTAGCATTTAATATGCTTGAATATTTATAAAAACCCAATTACGAGCGAAAAATGATTGTCACAAGGAGGATTCGAACGCACACCTATTGGAAATCCGTTCCAATCGTGCTGCCATTTACATCACCGTGGAACTATTATAGGAAATTCAATTCTCGCATCGTATTATATTTTCGTCTTTAAGGAGGCGTGTGCCATCTACCCGACATTGCTTACAACATGGCGTTCGTAAGCGGTTTTTTATAGAATACTTTCATTTAGAAAAAAACACAGGAGGATGACCTCACATAAGCCGGCAAATAGCTACGTCACGAAATCAAGTAATGAAGATCTATTGCTGGTTTCTTAATACTTTTTTCTTTTAGGATACTATCGTAATGTTCCTGGGAAGTTTGTTTCTCGCAGCTTCTGTTGAACAATCTGGATTACATAAACGTCTAGCATATTTTACTATACGCGTTATTGGTTATTCACACATCAAGTAAATAATCTTTTATTATTATTTTTTATTTATTATAATTTTGTACCCTAATCTATATTAACTAAATGATAGATTTTTATTTTTTTTTAATTTTTTGTAGGTATTTATAATTTTTTCAGGAGATTATTATTTTTCCCGTACTATGAATTATATACATACATACATATCATCACGCCATATCCCTTGCAGGGTAGGCAGAGAGAACAGAGTGCCAGAGAACTCTTTATACTCCTTGCATACTTCACTCGCTTCCTCAACATTCATTATTCTCTTCAAACGCTCGCCGGTTTCGGAGACTCTTGACTCCACCTTCCTTTAGTATCTCACTGGTCACCACCAATCTGGTCTCGGTAGGTTAGTCTCGGTCTCCCCTGGTACCTACATCCTTCCACTTTCGCATTGTATATCTTCTTAACCAGACGTTCGTTCGGCATTTTTTCCACATGTCCGAACCATCGGAACATTCCCGTTTGCATCTTTACACCAATACTCTCTTTCATACCTACTCGCTCTCTTACGTCGTCGTTACGAATGCGATCGGTCAACCTAACTCCACAGATTTTCCGTATACTATGAATTAAAAGCAGTAAATTTATGCAAACATGGCATTATTGGGAAGAGCTATGTTTAGTAGTAGACGTTAAAGTGTTTTTGTTTATTTTTCTTTTTAAAAGGTAGTTAGGATGTTGTATCATGCTCTAAGAATAACTTATCCTTGCATTGTGGGAACATTACAAACATTAAATTATTGAAAACATATTACCCAGACTCAGACTAACAATTTGTAGACCTCAAATATTATCCCGCATAGGAATTCAAACCACGATCCTTCGCACGATAGGATGTTATCTTAATCACCACATCATCTGTGTCTTCTGATATAGATAGAGAGAATTTGTGCTATTTTAACTGATAATTCTTAGGGAAATACAATTACCACCGCCTAACTTACTCGTTGGTGATCGTAAGAGTAAGGAATGTAAAACACATAAGAGCTATGCCAGAGATGGTGAACTCGAAACAAAACCCTATATAAACACGTCTGACCAGCGTGGTGTAGTAGGTCAATTACCCTACCATTATGGAGAAGGCTCGAGCCCAACAGTGGGACATATATGAGCTGAGATGATGATGATGATAATGAATTCTTAGGGCCATTGATAATTATTGAGTGTAATTGTTAATTACTAAATGATAGTGTGTGACGTTATAATATTTTGTTTCTATTCCAGGTTATTATTCGCATTATGTATAGTGACGACCTTTGTTTCTATGTGGATAACAAATACAGCTGCAACTGTAATGATGCTTCCTATAAATTTTGCTATATTGAGAGTTTTTGAATCTGTAAGTCAAATTTACTATGATTATACTAAAAAGTACTAATTAATCAAATATGATTCATCATCATCATCTCAGCTCATATATGTCCCACTGTTGAGCCCGAGCCTCCTCCATAATGAGAGTATAATTGACCTACTATACCACGCTGGTCAGACGTTTTGGTAAAGGGTTGCGTTTCAAATTTTCCTTCTCTCACATAGATATTAATGTGTTTTATATCCCTTAGTCTGCCCGTACGAGCACCCACGGGTAAGATAGGGGTGGTGAATTATATTCTTATTGCGTCACCACACGGAAACAAATATGATTATATTATAAGTTGCTAATTACGTCACGTTATATCCTTTATATGTAGTATAACTGACCTATTTATTACTACTAGCTTCCTGGTTCAGCTTCATACGTTCGTTATGCATACAACATCTGGATAAATTTTACCTGCAAATTCAGTGAGAAATATTTAGTACAAAAAATAAAAGTAATCTATCTATCCATAAAGTACGAGCTTAAAGGTTTAACGTTACGCACGTATGTGACATAGTTCTTACATATATATTTTTTTCATTGTATTGCAAATTTTTGGCTCTAATTCGATATGTTTTAATATAGATGTTTTACAACAAAACTTTTTAACGTTATAAGACAAAACCTGTTTTGTCTTTCTGATATAAGAAATTTGGCTAAATTATTTCAAATATATTGCTCTATTTTGGTTAGTGTTGCCCCAAATTCAAGACCAAGACTCACTGCAAGAGCTCCACAATTCTCCCTTAGACAGCATTTTATGATTCCTTTGGCAAAGAAAGGATTTATAAAATCCGATTACGAAATGAAAAATGATGTCGCAAGCGGGATTTGAACCCGCGCCTATTGGGATTCCGGCCCAATCGTGCTGCCACTACACTACCGCGACTAATTGTAGGACATGCAAATTTCATTTCGTATTGTATTTACGTCTTAAGGTGACGGTGTGCTATCTACCCGACAATGTTTACACATTGTTATAGGCTTAATACTTCAAACTTTACAGTTAGAATTGTATTAAACGATGACACAACCTTGTTATTTAAATTACTGAAATTTAGCATTTAATATGCTTAATTATTTATAAAATCCGATTACGAAATGAAAAATGATGTCGCAAGCGGGATTCGAACCCGCGCCTATTGGGATTCCGGCCCAATCGTGCTGCCACTACACTACCGCGACTAATTGTAGGACATGCAAATTTCATTTCGTATTGTATTTACGTCTTAAGGTGACGGTGTGCTATCTACCCGACAATGTTTACACATTGTTATAGGCTTAATACTTCAAACTTTACAGTTAGAATTGTATTAAACGATGACACAACCTTGTTATTTAAATTACTGAAATTTAGCATTTAATATGCTTAATTATTTATAAAATCCGATTACGAAATGAAAAATGATGTCGCAAGCGGGATTCGAACCCGCGCCTATTGGGATTCCGGCCCAATCGTGCTGCCACTACACTACCGCGCCTATTGGGATTCCGGCCCAATCGTACTACCACTGCACCACCGCAACTAATTGTAGGACATGCAAATTTCACTTCGTAATATATTTACGTCTTAAGGTGACGGTATGCTATCTACCCGACAATATTTACACATTGTTATAGGCGCGGGTTCGAATCCCGCTTGCGACATCATTTTTCATTTCGTAATCGGATTTTATAAATAATTAAGCATATTAAATGCTAAATTTCAGTAATTTAAATAACAAGGTTGTGTCATCGTTTAATACAATTCTAACTGTAAAGTTTGAAGTATTAAGCCTATAACAATGTGTAAACATTGTCGGGTAGATAGCACACCGTCACCTTAAGACGTAAATACAATACGAAATGAAATTTGCATGTCCTACAATTAGTCGCGGTAGTGTAGTGGCAGCACGATTGGGCCGGAATCCCAATAGGCGCGGGTTCGAATCCCGCTTGCGACATCATTTTTCATTTCGTAATCGGATTTTATAAATAATTAAGCATATTAAATGCTAAATTTCAGTAATTTAAAAAAAAAGAAAGGATTGTTAACATTTTGTATTCCTAATACCAGTACACAGGGAAATAATTTGATGTTATTTTAAATACTCTCATGTTAGATAGTCGTGATTATAGCCCCACTCCCGTTAAGTGCTATGTATCTAATTTGACTAATTTGACAGTTGTAGAGTTAGTGCCATTAGGTAAATGGAATTTAATTAATTTAGTTGGATTTTTCATTTCTATCAAAGCAAGTGACCCTGTGTTATTCTAACAGCGAGAGTTAAAAGACTTGCGAGACTCGCATTTGGGCAACACTAATTTTGACCGAGACTAAATAATAACTTAAGATAATGAAACCAAATACCTAATGGTATTAAATATACCACTTTTGTATATAAAAAAGCAAAAGACTTCGTGGTGTGGGTTGTTCCTTTTTCTCGCTAAACTCAAAATAAATATTAAAAGCAGAAATGTACGATTCATATTGACACACTTAAATGTATGTTAGAAACATTTTATTGAATTAATTTAATGTCTTCACAATAGTTATTAAATAACAATGATTGCTCTTAAGTATTTTCCTCTAGAAGAATACAATTCACTACCCTATCTTACCCGTGGGTGATCGTAAGAAACGACTAAGGGATATAAAATTCATATAACATCTATGCAAGAGATGGAATACTCGAAACAAAATCTTATACCAACACATCTAACCAGGCGGTATAGTAGGTTGGTTAATTTCCCTCACATTACGGAGGAGGCCCGAGCTCAACAGGACATATATGTGCTGTGATGATGATGATCAACCTTTAACTATTCTCGATCTCATACTCTTCTGTATACACAATATAATTAAAAATATTGAATTATTATATTTCAGCAAAACGTTCTGAAATTATATGAAAAGAATGAAGCTGGCGAAGAATATGCAAGTGAATTTACAGTATGCTACTTTTGCGCCGCTGCATTTTCCTCTACTGTTGGTAAGCAGTAATGGTAGTTCAGATTTAGATTTAAACTTGAAAACTTCAACCGTACGTTCGAAGGCGACGTCACGGGTGGGTTACGGGTGTGCGTGCTTACGCCCCTCTGTCGCCTCGGACGGAGTGGTGCAAGGAGTGCGCCGACCGTAACACACCCAAAAAAAAAAAAAAATGGCGGCGACACTCTCATATTCTAATATTTAATATTTTAAATTAATTAATTTCGTTTTATTATTGTCTATCCTTGTCGTCAGCATTTACATCCAACATTATTATTAACATTTTTAATTAACAAAATATTTTTTTTCATTTGATCTACTCTTACGGCATTCAGATATTCTTGCTATATCGGTGTAAAAATTCTGTCATATAATACTATACTTATATTATATCAAATGTATAATTTCAGAGAGCGAGTTATTAAAATTTAAATATCTCTTAATATTTTTTTTCTAGACACATCCATACATACATACATACATATCATCACGCCATATCTCTTGCAGGGTAGGCAGAGAGAACAGAGTGCCAGAGAACTCTATCCTGGCATACTTCACTCGCTTCCTCAACATTCATAATTCACTTCATACACGCTCGCCGGTTTCGGAGACTCTTGACTCCACCCTCCTTCAGTACATGACCGATCTGGTCTAGGAAGGTTAGTCTCGGTCTCCCCCGGCACCTACATCCTCCCACTTTCGCATTGTATATCTTCTTAACCAGACGTTCGTTCGGCATTCTTTCCACATGTCCGAACCATCGGAGCATTCCCTTTCGCATCTTTACACCAATACTCTCTTTCATACCTACTCGCTCTCTAACGTCGTCGTTACGAATACGATCGGTCAGCCTAACTCCACAGATTTTCCGCAGAGATCGCATTTCGAGCGCATTACTTGTTGGGACAAGCACTGCGAAACATAACAAAAAAGACACATCGAAATACAAAAAAGTCTGTTATCGTCTTTTTGCAATAAAGCACGCCTCAGTCAGGGCTTGTAATTAAATTTAGTGGACTGTATAATACGATTATGAATAGCGGTAGGTGAACAGTGATAGATCCTGCATCTAAACGAAGAGATGAATAAATCAATCACTTACCTCTAAGCCAATTCCAAGGGCAGACATGCGTGTAGAATATATTAACGTCACAGTACTAACACCAAGCTGCCTGGCAACTCAGGAGATAGTCTTACGCTAGCCCTGTTCACGAAACTGACAGACTCTATACGTAGATCGAGGAACGTCCTGATTACGATCTGTTTCACACAAGTTCACAGCACGCCTGTTTGTGATTAACTAACAGTTGATATTCTTTCAACGGTCTAATAATATTGCTTGCCAATGGAGGTGTTCATTACCGTCCCCCACTGACCTAGGATGCGCAGTGGAAGGGAACACCAGGCCAGTGAGGGTAAAAAAATGGGTAATAACAATGGCTTGCGATTACGCAAGGCTATTTAAAGTTCTGTTAAATGTTAGTACAACAACCGGTTTTTGAAACTTACAAGTAGGTACCGCGGAGATAGCTATAACGTAATCTAACTCGGCGTTCAGTTTGGTCAGATAAATAGAACCTAACTGAGGGGTCACTTAGCTTTGTGTCCAAAGGCGCGGTGACGACAGCGCCCTCGTACAATTCAGGGCTTTGGGGTTGCTACTTGCACACACAACTGAAATGTTCACAAATATATAATTCGAATCAACTCGCGTACATTAACGGCATACAAAAACAAATTGTGGCGCGCGATATTATAAACAAGATTTCACGGCTTTAGATAACAAAAGGCGTAGCAATTACAAAATATATGCGTACGCGACCGTTACTTCCAACGCAAGCCTCGGCCGGCTCCGAGCCAACCGCGGACCAAAAAATTATGAACTACCCTACATGGTATTAATTCTTAAACTATAATAAAAATGTTTGGTACCGAAAAGGAGGGTAGGCAGCAAAAAATATTTGAGGCTATGGCCAATGAAATTCAACCATCTTCTATTAACTAAATTTAGGGATCGAACACTTTTATTTATATATTAACATGTTACAGGTGGAATTGGTACTCTTGTAGGCACAGGAACCAATTTGGTGTTCAAAGGCTTATTCGTAGAGTAAGTTGGATATCGTTTTTATTCTCATGACAAACATTATTCCAAACACAATTTTAAATCAACGTAAATTTTAACCTAAAGAGTATTATTTTTTTCTGTATTAAATAAAATCCAAAATATATGAGATAGCTTGCTTCAGTGTGCTGAGCGACTTCCAATTTGGTTATGAAAACAACATTTAGAAAACCAAGATTCTGAATTTTTATTCATAGATCATTTCGTTTCTGCTTTCCAATACTATGGAATATTGAATGAGAAGATACTCCCAAAGTTTTTCAAAGACAATTTAGATTTCTCCGCGTAACCTTTCTTTTAAATTAGTTCGATATAACCTTCAATTTATTTAAACACTACATTGAGGCAATACTTTATAATATTTTCAAAATAAATAATATAATATTTTAATTGTTATATTTTATTTAGCTACGCCAGGGTACAGGGTTTTCAATTGCCGAATCAACGGCGCACTATAGTGTCCGAATGTTGTGTTGCACCTGAGATATGGTGGCATTGATTGAACTTCTATTCTATCTATAATAAAGTGTATATCATATGAAAATATATTTAAAGTACTTCTTCTCGCATTTGTAAATTATGCGCCAACTGAAATTGGCAAAATATTTGAAATTTAATAATAATTATTTTTAGTGAGTATCCAGATGCCCCAGAATACTTGTCGTTTCCACTATTCTCCGCCTTTGCAGTGCCATACATGATTATTTTAGAAGCATTTGTTTTTCTACATATGGGTATAACATATCTTGGACTTTTCAGGTACATTTTCATATCTATTACTTTGATTACTTTTTAAGTTGGAATATTTTAAATTGTAATTTGAGATGGTGATGATTCTACTAAGTTTATATACCACATATGTATATAACTCTTTCTAATTGATATAGACTCTCTCCAAAATAAAAGACAAATTGCTCTAATATATTGAATAAAAATAATAAGCGAGGGCGATTGCAAGCTCAAACAATCGAATAACACCAAAAAGCTCGAAGTGGAAGCTCATGACAGCATTTTTTTTTCAAGTCACGATCTGCTCACGCTCATCCAAACCATCCGGGGTGACGGAAGGGTGGCGTATAATCCTACAAACTCCCATAATAAATCTTGCGGTCAAAGAAGCAGACCGATTTCTTGGCGTGGTGGTCAACGACAACAGGCCTTCCCTTTATTGCTTAATATATTAGCTGCTAAAATATTTTTGTATTACTCTAGTTTATAAAAAAAAGTAACTATACCTTGGCACGCATAGATACACTCGAGATTAAATATAGAAATCATAGAATAAGTTCCTAACGGCCAGTCTAATGGTAATGAGGAGAACATACATTAAATTATGTTGCCATACGCCGCCCCATATTCCATTCAAGGCCCCATATGGCCTTGAATGGAAAGAGCGGGTTGTGTTTAAAAATTTATCACCCCAAGGTTGTAAAACAACTGTGATATAGATAGAATTCATGACTTATTATATTCTGTAATTCTTAACAATTTTTTAATTATAATTTAACTAAATGACCAATATTTTTTATCTTTTAATGCAAGAGAAGTAGTATTAAAATTTTAACATAGTGCAACATATATGTCTCTTGAATTTTATGTGGTTTTAGACCAAACAGTGCTGCAGCAAAACGGGCTAAAATAACTGACGCTGCAGCAAAGGCAGCAAAAGAAACTATAGAGAGAGACACTGCAGCATTAGGTTCATTGTCATTTTGGGAAATAGTAAGTATTTTTATGAATATCATCTAAAATTTACATTAAAATTCTAGGTTCTCTTAGGTACTTATCGATAGTAAATCAGGCGAATCAGTGATCATATAACCAATGATTGGACTCGTATAAGGATTGGCCTCAGCCGCAGTCCAAAAACTTTGCTAAATAAAACTTTGAGCACTTATCTGTCTCTCTTATACGTGTGATAAAGAAAGAATGTACTACACTACATACTAATAATCTATTATGTACACAAATTTGACTTTTTTATATTGGTTATTTTTAGAAAACCCCATTACCTATCTGTGAAAGTTAGTGATGCCGTAATATTATAAGGCTTATTAAAAACGTATTGTTCATTATGCCTATGAATACCTATACTCTATACCTATTTTCTAGGTAGTGGCGGTTAAAAATAATAGCAATACTTACATTGCTCGAAGGTATCCACAGCAAAACTCGCTAATTATTAATATGATTGTATGACATTCATATTTCTTTTAGATGGCTGTTATTTTGTTTGGTGGTGCTATGATCTTATTCTTCTGCAGATCTCCACAAATATTCGATGGTTGGGGGGACTTAATAGTTAAATATTATGATATTAAGAACACTAAATTGTAAGTACTTTTGTACATTATTAGTAGCAAAAGAACGGTAAGACCGTAGGTAATAGCCGTTGTCGAATTATTACAAATACTACATATTATATTTTGCTCATGGGACGAAAACTATGATTTTGATCGGTATTATGATTGAATCTTAAAATTATAAAACGCAAATATGATGTGTGTTGACAAGAAGCTAATAATCGGGTTCTTATCAATAGTAACTCGTAAATAATCTCCAAGAAGCATTTTATTTAGCCGTGGACACAAAATCTAAGCACAAGCTGCCATTTTCAGCCCTATGACCGCTATTTTGAAAGTAGTGGACTTAATACACCCCCTTTTCACTAAAACATCATTGGTGCAATGCTTCATCATAGATGCTGTCATCTTTTATGTGCAGCTTAATTATCAATTTGTATGCAACTTCGATGTCCTGCGGTTCCTCCTACTAGCTACTAGTAACAATGTGTAAACATTGTCGGGTAAATAGCATACCGTCACCTTAAGACGTAAATATGATACGAAGTGAAATTTGCATGTCCTATAATAAGTCACGGTTATGTAGTGACAGCACGATTGGGCCGGAATCCCAATAGGCGCGGGTTCGAATCCCGCTTGTGACATCATTTTTCACTTCGTAATCGGGTTTTATAAATAATGTTATTTCTCTTAAATTTGGTGTTTAATAAAAGCGTACCTAATAAATTATTTGCTAGAATATGTAATATATCTAATTTTAAATATTTATCATCATCATAATCATCATTTCAGCTCATATACGTCTCACTGCTGGGCTCAGGGCTTCTCAGCCATAGAAGGGTAATTGACTTATTACCACGCTGATCAGACGTGTCGGTATTAGGTTTCATTAGGGGTGTTCCTTCTCTTGCATAGATGTGATATGCATACTATCCTTTACTTGTATTTTACAGCACCTAAGATAAGTTATTGGATGGTGAATTATATTTATATATTTTTTGTGATGACGCAACACAGAATTAATTTTATTTTAAATATTATTTAGTAAAATTTTTGTATTGTCAGCGTTCGAGATTCAGCATTGGCTACGCTCATTTCAACTCTGATGCTCATATGTCCTTCTAATTTGTCGTTTTTTAAAAACTTTACGGCCAAATGTAAGTACAACATTATCAAATATATAATTGATTGATAACTGTAATACTTTATGCTGCTGAATGAGATAGAGACATTGGAAGATACCGTAGTGCACACGTAAAGTTCACGCACGTTTGTTTGTCATCTCCAGGGAAAATTATTTTTTCCTGCACTCAAAAATGCTGCTTTTCTAGTACATCACAATGTTATCAACTAAACTAAGCTTATAATCCACTGCTTACCCGCAGAGTTATCACTAATAGCACTATGTCCGGGTTGAACGTGTGAGTCTTGTGACAAACGTGTACTGTCAAATAAGGTGGGAAATATTGCCAAAACTATCAACTTTGTTTAAGCATTATATTCGAAATACTTTATCTCGCCTTGTATATATATTACGAATTTGTGTAAAACTAAACTGAAATAAAATTTTGTGATATTTAATTGTCAATGAAAAAACATTAAATCCTAATCATTTCAACGCACCGGCATTAATTAAAGAAGTCCTTCATACCGCATAAACCTGACCTAAAATTATATAACCCTCGTATCGAGTAAATACTATATCTTCATTTACCTACTCTTATCCCAATTACGTGAGGTCTATACAATATGTACTCTTCTTTCATAGTATATATTGTAGAAGTTATTGGCAATAGTTTTATAACCGGCCGCCCTGTCAGACGTCAACCCTCCTTGGGAATGTAATTGTTGACCGAACGGCATCAGATGGAGTTGGTCCAGGTCGTTATAAGGCTCTTAGTCGTCTTTTACGACATCCACGAGCAAAGTAGGGGTTGGTTGTATTTGTAGCCGCTACCACACAGCAATTGAGTACAATATTACATAAGCTAATAATAATAAATTGTCATCATTTTAATGTGTATTATTTTTTTTAGATAAGGAAGATTTACCAAAAAAGTCTATCCTTTCTGTATTGGATTGGATTGAATTAAATCGTACGATGCCATATTCTTTCACGTATTTGTTAGGTAAGAAAAAACCTTGTACAAATACAGTATGTATACTGTATTTTTTTATATGAATTTTTTTATAAGTTTTCAATGATTAGTCAATCGAAAAAAACTATTTTTTTTTATTTCAGAAAAAATAAAATGCATTAATCAATTCTCCAGTAAAATTTAATGATATTTTTTTCGTTTCCAGTTTTTACTGTGCAAGTTAATATCCCTTAAAATACAAAATTAATATTATTATTGTATTAATTGAACTTAAGCGTTATAGGTTCTCCTAAATACTCGAAAGAGAATCGCTCTTTTTTATTCATCTCAGCTCATATATGTCCCACTGTTGGGCTCGAGCCTCCTCCATAATGGGAGGGAAATTGACCTACTACACCACTCTGGTCAGACGTGTTAGTATAGGGTTTTGTTTTGAGTTTTCCTTCTCTTGCATAGATGTTATATGCATTTTATATCCCTTAGTCGTCTCGTACGATCAGCCACGGTTAAAATATCTTCCTTTTTTCATAGAAGTCCAATGGTATAAAAAATGTCAGTAATAATTATTATTAATGTTTAATAGGTGGAGGTTTTGCATTATCTTCATCTGCAAAGTCATCAGGATTAAATGATCAACTAGGAATACTCATGACAGGCTTAAGGTCACTACCAAATGCATTGGTGATGTTTCTTATTATCTGCGTCGTAATGTTTGTAACCAATTTTGCATCAAATATTGCCGTTGCGAACGTTTTTGTGCCGATAAGCATGACTTTAGTAAGTATATTAAAATAATACAAAGAAGGATATTCTTTTTTATAGATTACTTAATCTAATTTGTCTTCTTTTATCACTAAATCTGCTATTATAAAATATACTTAGTGGGTAAGTTAAGATGAATTTAAATAAATGACGAATTCGAATAGAAACGCAATGATAGTGTAGGAAAGTCAGCCACAGTTTCTTTTTCATGGTGGCGAAGAATTATGCGTAATAGCGGAACGTATTTGGAATAATAGTAATGCAATTTGAACAAAGCACTTAAGCTGCATACCATGAATTATAAGAATAGTAAAATAACACTATTTAACTGGTTGCATAGCTTAAACTACAATGAGACAGAAACATTATTACAATTTCTAAAGTAAAGAACCTACCACATAATCTGACACACAAATACACACACACACAAACACACACACACATGCAAACACATACACACACACACATATACACAGACACGCGCGCGCACACACACACAGACACACACAGACACACTCAGACACACACACGCGCACACATACTTACGCTGTCAATACTCATTTAGTACGCAAACATACACCACTCGTAATCACTGTCATATTCATTAATTCGTACATATCCATATCCTGGCATGCCATACCGCTCTCATATGATCAACAATAAATCTCGCAGTCTGTTACTCTTGAATACCATGAAACATTAATTACACGTATATTATCATTAAGTTTTACATGGGGGCAGGTGCTCTGATACTTATAGTACAGGCTATGGCCTAGTTTAAGATCAGACCACCTAATCTTATGAGAATACATTAATTGATTAGTAATTGGTTTCAACAAATTTGTTCATAACAACAGGTTTTGTTTCATATTATGACGGTAGCCATAAGTATATTGTAATCAAAATACCTCCTAATATTCATCACTTATGAAAAGTGAAATTGATATCATGTATTTTAATCGCATACAAAAAACTAAAATTTAATTTCTAAAATTATGATTAACACATTCAATCATTGTATTCCAATGTTTTAATTATTGATAAAACTCATACAAACGCGATGAAATCCATGAGATTAGTTTCATTTGATATGATAAGTTTGATATTCGAAATATATTAAAAATCTATGTATTTTAGATCTCATGTGAATGAAAATGTTAATTATTATATATTATATTAAATTAATATCTTAGAATCATTTAATGTATAATCTAAAATCTTATTTGTAAGCAGAAATAAATTAATTATTAATTATTAATTTTATATAATCCTATTTTATATATATTTTATATCGAGCTGCTTGTAAAGAAATACGCTAAAAGTAAATATCCAACAGAATTTCCAAATGTGATCAAAGAATATGGAAAAGCAATTCAAATTTAAAATATTACCAATTTTTTTAAAGTTTCGAAATATAAAATTATGAAAACGCAGTGCTTATCTCAACATTACTACATATGGAAGCGAGAGTTGGGTACGCAGAATAGAGCATGGAAGTAAAATTAATGCGGTCGAAATGCGATCTCTACGGAAAATCTGTGGAGTTAGGCTGACCGATCGCATGTGGAAGGAATGCCGAACGAACGTCTGGTTAAGAAGAAATACAATGCGAAAGTGAAAGGATGTAGGTACCGGGGGAGACCGAGACTAACCTACCTAGATCAGATTGATCACGTACTGAAGGAAGGTGGAGTCAAGAGTCTCCGAAACCGGTGAGCGTATATGAATGTTGAGGAAGCGAGTGAAGTATGCAAGGATAGAGTTCTCTGGCACTCTGTTCTCTCTGCCTACCCTGCAAGGGATATGGTGTGATGACATGTATGTATGTATGTAAAATTATGAAATAAGGCCAGAGATTTTTTAGCATGGTCCAAATATAAACAAAACAAACCAACATAATAAAATATGATAATTAATTTATTAATACAGCCAGTATTACAGCAAGAAAAATATTTTTTAACCCATTTTCAGACTTTTCTTCTAGCTAGCTAAAGATTTCTATACGTAAATTCCACTGTCATTTGACTTTATTACTTGCAGGCAAAGAGAATTAATCAGAATCCATTATTGTACTGCGTTGTATCTGGATATACATGCTCATATGCTTTTATGTTGCCTGTTGGAACACCTCCTAATCTAGTGATTCAAGGTGCGGCTAAAATTCCTACTGGAAAAATGGTATGTCAATTTCAATTTTCTAATATAAATTTCCTAATGAAACGGTGATTATACTAGACTATGTTTTTATAAATTATGTTATCTCAAATGTGGTAGGACCACGCTGTTGACAGTTCTCTGTGTACAGCCGCTGGCCTGTCCGTCCGGGGTAGTACCACACTCTCACAGAAGATCAACGTCTGAGTAATGGCAATGTGCTATTGCGCTTTGTTCGGTGAGCGAGACAGCCGGAAGCCCAACTGGGTGGGTTTGGGGATTTTATTGGTAGGCAGCGGCCTAAGCCACTATACCCTTGGTATTGCAAAGGTCCATGGACGGCAATGACACTTACCATCAGGTGTGCTGCTTGCTTGTTAGTCATCATAAGCAATAAAAAAAAAACTCTAGTAGGATATTTATGCAGTTGATAATCACCCGAATATCGCGTACTCAGTAGATGATTGTACGGAGTTTTTGTGAGAAGGTGAAAATTAGTAGTACCTAGTAGGAGCACACTGTTGATAGTAGGTAGTAACAAACAAAGTATTAACATACCAAGCAAGTATTAACATACCAAGCAAGTATGTATTTAATATATTTTTAACTTATTATAGTGCAAATAACTAACCTAACGGTGTGGTTTCCTTCCTCCCATTATTAGTAGTAGGATCACACTCTTGACAGTTTTCTCTATAGCCACGGGCTAATCCGTCCGAGATAGTAGACTCGCTAAAAGTTGATGTCTGAGCAGTAGCGACATGCCGTTGCGCTTTTTTCGGTGAGTGACTGAGCCGTTAACCTAACATTCTGGGTAGTTTTTAATATTTACTTTATCTTAGGAGTGGTACGAGCCGACTCAGTAGTCATCTCAAGAATGGGCAGCAGGATACTCTTGGAAATGTAAAGTTATAATAATCAGTGATCACCAACCCGCTTGCCTAACTTATCGATTATGCTTAATACTTCAAATTTTACAGTTAGAATTGTATTAAACGATGACACAACCTTGTTATTCAAATTACTGAAATTTTTTAGCATTTAATATGCTTAATTATTTATAAATACCCGATTACGAAACGAAAAATGATGTCACAAGCGGGGTTCGAACCCGCACCTATTGGGAATCCGGCCCAATCGTGCTGCCACTTACACCATCGTGAACTATTTTAGGACATGCAAATTTCGCTTCATATTATATCTTACGTCTTTAAGGTGACGTATGCCATCTATCGGACAATGTTTACACATTGTATAGGCTTAATATTTCAAACTTTACAGTTAGAATTGTATTAAACGATGACACAACCTTGTTATTTAAATTACTGAAATTTAGCATTTAATATGCTTAATTATTTATAAAACTCGATTACGAAGTGAAAAATGATGTCACAAGCGGGATTCGAACCCGCGCCTATTTTAGTAGTAGTATTTTTCTAAATTAGTTTTACATAAAATTATATCACATCACATAAAATCATATTGACAACTCTATAAAACACAAAAAAAAACTCTATAAAATGTAATTTTATTTGTTGTAGATGGCTGCTGGTCTGGTTCCCTCATTAACAACAATCGTAGTAACATGGTTCGCCTTTTATTTTTGGGCTCCAGTAATTTGGCCGGTTATAAATGAAAGTCCTGAATGGGCCAAGCCATCGTAATTTATTGAAGATGTATTAAAAATAATAAAGAAATATAATAAAACACAGTTTTTATATTTTATGGCAATACATAAAATTATTATCCATTAAGTAGCTTCTCATTATATATAATTTATGTGTATATGTATATGGCCCTCTACAAAATTGAGTTTGACACCTATGATCTAAAAGATTCAACAGGTTTAATTAATCGTAATGATAAAGATGAGAGTCGTCAGAGCTAGCTTTCCTTCACGGCTGTCAAGGAATCTGTAACCAGTAGTTGGACCAATGGTGATGGGGAGGGAATACGGTGAGTTCACACGCTCCCCAGATGGAAGGGGCGGGGCGTGTTTAGATCATAGCTAACTAAAATTTTCCAAATTTCCTGTGGGGTTCGTGAAATTTAAAAAAAAAAATTAATTAAATATATTAATTTAATAAAATTAATATAGGCAAAAATAAATAATTCAGGTTCTATGAAAGTGTGATCTAATTATGAACAAAATTTAAAATCTTTTTATTCCTGTCCAAGGATATGCTTTATCGGGCAGGTATATCAAGGATTGATTGATTATTTGTATGTGATAAATAAAACAAAATGGATTGATAGATTGACTGATGGATTGATAGATTGTTATAGACAGATTGATAGAATGATAGACCGATATATAGATCGATAGATAGACCAATAGATTGATAGATAGATAAACCAATAGATTTTTATCGATTTACTGGTTGATCGATTTCTTGGTTGATCGATATATTGATTTATTGTTTGTTTGATCGATATATCAGCGCATGGACACATCAACGGATCGACAGATCGATTGATCATAACACCAAAAAAGGAAAAGAAAATGAATCAAAAAATAATTTATATTAATTATTTATTTTTCGTTTAATATATAAATACACCCAGATAAATTAATATAAATACACCCATATAAGCTGACCCTTTTAAGAGTAAATATGGCCATATTTGAACGTAAAATATCAAAATACTGCTGTGAACTGCAGAAATGCAGATGTAAGAACCAGATTCATCCACAAATGTAGTCGTATATTCAATCGCCTATACGAGAGGTGCATGCATAAAGCAAGATTATGTGGGGGCGACAGCCGTTGGTGGAAACGCCATATAGATTTCTGCTGTCATATTAGTTTGTTTCATTACTATTTTTAAGTCCTTTAAAAAATTAATTGTGCCAAAGCTATAAGACATTTCTAAAGTGCATGCTGAAAAAATAATTACTTTCATGATATAAGAAATAAACTTAAAATCAAATTCATTAAAAATAATAAGAGTCCTTAGGTAGCGTCATCAGCTTAGGTTTAAGGTGGTGGTTCAGTTTCTGTGACAGGAGCACTTTCAGTGGTCGTTATTTCTCCTTGTATCACATAAATTCCCTTTCCTTCTGAATCCCATATAAGCGGAGCGTAAAGTATGATAGCCAGCCATAAGACAATGATACAAATGATTATGCTAACGAATGCATATTTCGCCTGAAAAAATAAAAAATAAATATCTAACTATTTTATGTTAATTAGTTATTGGACATCCAATATTTGCGATTTTTAACAAATAATCCAAGAAAACACAGCTTGAAAACTTTTAGTAATGAATGTACGCAGCAGCCTAGTTCCTGATTCTAGTCTTCTCTATGAGCAAATACGTATGTCTATAATTAGGTCAAACCAATAACTAATTTTAATTAAATTTACCCTAATAAGATTATGCCAGGTACGGTTTATAGAAAAATTAGCTCATATTGAAACAGGTCTAGAGTACTGTATACAGAATACGTACCATTCATCCATTAACGTACCATTCATCCATTAGCCTACCATAGTCCTCTATTGGACATAGGTAAGCAACTTGTCGATCGCATTTAATGTTGGAGTTTTCCAGGAGAACACTGCTCCTTATTCACTTAGTGATCCTTCAGCAGTCTTATCATATCAGTATATACACCGCACAACTGGGCTTCTCCAACACGAGGAAAAGTGACTTACTGCGCTGATCAAACGGGTTGGTATCGATACCCATGGGCAAGAAAGTTGGGTAATAATTTTTCTTACTTGGTTATCACATGGGGCAGATTTTATGATAATCATTTTCTTTTATATTAGGCTAAGTTCAATGCTAATATGAACATAAAATTTTATTTTTTCAGCCTATATACGTTCCACTGCTGGGTTTCTTCCTTTACTTACATATGTCTTTCAGTCATAATTCGTCTTTTACAACACATATAGGTAAGACTGGTGGTGAATTGTATTCTTCTCCATATATACATAAAAGAATGCTGTGTGCTTCAAATACTATCAGCCTTTGCTTTGCTCGTGGATGTCGTAAGAGACGACTAAGAGCTTTATAACGACCTGGGCCAACTCCATCTGATGCCGTTATATACTAGATCAGAGATGCATTTGTAGTGTTTTATTTCAAGTGTTTCTTCTTTTGTTTTACTGTTGACATCTTTTACTAGTATTTTCCATCACCCGCACAAAAATAACATTTTAAATTATTTCTTACTTCCCACTAGATGGAATCAGAGTTATATAGGTATGACTTACCATTTTTTTTACCGGCACTTTACCAATATAATAACAAAAGTACGTTGGTGTAAAGAGGAAAGGGTAACAGAAACCAAAAGAACTTGATATTCCAATAGCGACTGCAGCCAAGTATGCTCGTCCAGGCCAAGGCTGTTCTGCTTTACTCGCCTATAATATAAATTTGAAATATAATTTAAAATCGTCCTAATATTAGAACTTTCTACTGAAACTAACTGATCTGAAGTTTCTACTTAATAACTACACGTACTCATCTTCTATAATAAAATATCTAGTGTGCCAGCGTGTTACTAAAGCCCAGGCATCGGATCGGTACGGCCACCGAAGACAAAGATCGAGTACCGGTGGCGCGCACTACCTTAGATATAGATTAGATATGAAATAATAGAGCAATTATAATAATAAAATAATGATAAGAATTCATGATGTAATTTAACTAATGTAGCTATTGGAACAGTAAAATATTCAAGGATATTTTACTAAAATTTTACTAGCCAGAGAAGGTACAATTACACCATATTCCCCAACAAACGTAACCCATTATCAAAAAAAAACTAAACAGTGCGTAGCATGCTAGTGGGAATACTCTTTAACGTTAATGTTTGCAGCAGAGCTTATATATTATATTTCTATTAATATTCTTGTAGAGCAGTCATTTCTTATCATGTAACGGCTAGTAAAAATAATCTCACTTTATAAAGACAAATAAAAATCACTGCACATATTATTAAGTAAAATTTTTCATTACCGCACATAAAGCAAATGGCAGGAATGATATGCAAGCAGCAGTTGCCGATAGAATATTTGATAAAAATCCACTAATAATAATTATAACAAGAGATCCGACAATCCATCCAAGTGAAGTAATATTACTACCAATTCCAGCAGAAATGTGATCACATAATTCAGTTTTTCTTGCCGCGTACATTAAAGCAGTTCCAGATCCTGGACATTAAAGTACAGAACAAATAATTAAAGTTTATATTCGTAGGTTCTAATTATTATAATCTCTATAGAGTACACTCCTACGAGATAGTTTATTTACCTTACCAAAGAGAATGATATCGATGATACCATAACAAGTACGATTAGCAATCGGGTTAGCAATTTACATTTATATTAGAAGCTTCTTAAGAGACTGTTGCCTATTTTCCTGATGATCCCTTAGCCGGTTTTACAACTTTCATAGGAAGCTAAGGCATTTTACAAAAAAAAAAAACTATTTTAATCTTCGACTTAAAATATTCACGGTAGGCAGACTACCAAGCCAAAAATAACATCTTATTAAAGAGTTGTGTTTAATATACACTAATTGAGTAACGTGTATATAAGTACACTACTTATATTTGTGTGCTTTCTGTGTGGTAATATAGTATAAAAATTACTACTAAAAAACAAAAAAAAATACTACAATAAATACTGGAAAGGCAATGCCTTTCCAGTAGGTATTGTAAAAGATGATTTAGGGATTCAACATGCAGATAACATCTATGCCAGAGCTATTTCTCTCCCATGGTAAAGGAGGGTAAAGCCCAATAGTGCGACATATAAGGGCTAAGTTGATGATGATGATGATGATATTATTTGTGCGCGCGTGTTCTGCTTACAGGGCATCCTGTATGCGTACTCTCTTGCTCCATTTCAGGCGTATTTTTTAAGAGTATATTAAACACAGGATCCAAACCAAAAACTATATTAGTATTACGTTCTTATCGAAAAATAACCAAAACAAAGTATAGGTAAGTTAATATATAACCACATCTAGCCATGTATTTTTTATAATTATTTAACATGGGATGAGTATACCTTTAACTTCTGTTTTTGCTCTTTCGAACGTTCAAGCTTATTAAAGTAGTATTTCTTAGCGATAAACTCCAATAGCACTTAGCGCCTGTTCCAATTATTACATCCCCGGACTTTGGATATAGGCACATATTACAAAATGAAATTGGACAAACGAAACAGTTTATTTCATTTTCTATTAGACCTAACATATTGCTGAAAATGGGGATTACGTTTGCGAACAAAAATAGTAAATTTATACATAATTTTACCTATGAGAAACGTGTATCCATAATTTAGATTCTTATCTGTAAATCTCCACCATAAAATACTCGATGCCATTTTGGGTTTTGGCAACTGGCTTCTCTCTGGAAAATATTATTATTTTTTTTAGATACAAAATATGTGTATATTTTTATCGAAATGTAAAATTGTTTACGTTATAAGATATCATCTTATATTTCTAAGGCAGAAAGGCAAACAACATTTAATCAATAGTTTGCAATTAACCTGGCAGTAAAATACTCATCGTCATAGCCCAACATTAACCACTATATTATGCAAAGGCAGTGTATTGTTCTTGATTGATATTCCATAAAAAAAAATTTAAGTAAAATATATTAGTATGTTACATACATACATACATATCACGTCATATCCCTTGCAGGGTAGTCAGAGAGAACAGAGTGTCAGAGAACTCTATCCTTGCATACTTCATTCGCTTCCTCAACATTCATAATTCTCTTCATACACGCTCGCCAGTTTCGGAGACTCTTGACTCCAACTTCCTTCAGTACGTGACCAATCTGGTCTAGGTAGGCAAGTCTCGGTCTCCCTCGGGACCTACATATTTCCACTTTCGCATTGTATATCTTCTTAACCAGACGTTCGTTCGGCATTCTTTCCACATGTCCGAACCATCGGAGCATTCCCTTTCGCATCTTTACACCAATACTTTCTTTCATACTTACTTGCTCTCTTACGTCGTCGTTGCAAATGCGGTCGATCAGCCTAACGCCACAGATTTTCCGTAGAGATCGCATTTCGACCGCATTAATTTTACTCTCATGCTCTTTTTTGTATACCCAACTCAGTATGTTAAATACACAAAAGTACATACATACATATCATCACGCCATATCCCTTGCAGGGTAGGCAGTCATAACAGAGTGCCAGAGAACTCTATCTCTGCATACTTCACTCGCTTTCTCAACATTCATAATTCTCTTCATACACGCTCGCCGGTTTCGGAGACTCTTGACTCCACTAAAGTAATCAATGAAAGTAATTAATGTAATACTAGTGATCCGCTTAAATTTAAAGTTAAGTAAAAATTAACATAGCAATTTGAATAGCATAGCAATAGCATTTGAAAGTATAATTTGGAAAATCCAAAAGTGCACGCCTCATAATTTTTATATTTTTTATCATTTACTATTTATTAGTCAATGCCAGAAATAAAAATAAAATTAAAGAAAAAAGCCTTTTTTAAAAACAAGCTTTTACTATTTACTAATAAAATAAAATAAAAAGTTAAAAATAAATTAACTATAATAAGACGTATAACACTTTATACGTTCATTGTAACCTTTAACAATAATTAAGCTTCGTCGTCTATTACAAAATAATTCAAAACCGTTCATAATTATATATTTTTAACACTAAAACTTTACACCATAATTATTAAATCTTCCCGTTTCTATCACAGTCCTAATTTTATAAATAAAAGCGTGTTACATTTTGATGGCATGATTAAGAACATTTAGCACCTTTTTCCTATGGCCATCTTCCAGGTCCAACATATGACCCTGGTTACCATATAGTATCAAAGTACTCGTCAAGACGAATTAAACGAGTCCAAACTCGATGGAGTTGCGTCGTTTAATTACGGAGTTCCTATGGCCCGCTTCCAGGTCCATGATCAGACCCTATTTTCCATATAATATTAAAATACTCGCCAAGACGAATCAAATTAGCCCAATTTCGATGGATTTGCGTCGTTTAATTACGGAGTTCCTATGGCCAGCTTCCAGGTCCATCGTCAGACCCTGGTTAGCATATAGTATCAAAGTACTCGTCAAGATGAATCAAATGAGCTTAAACTCGATAAGGTTGCGTCGTTTAATTACGGAGTTCCTATGGGCTAGCTTCCAGGTCCATGGTCAGACCCTGGTTTCCATATAGTATCAAAGTACTCGTCAAGACGAATCAAACAAGTCCAAACTCGATGGAGTTGCGTCGTTTAATTACGGAGTTCCTATGGCCCGCTTCCAGGTCCATGATCAGACCCTATTTTCCATATAATATTAAAATACTCGCCAAGACGAATCAAATTAGCCCAATTTTGATGGATTTGCGTCGTTTAATTACGGAGTTCCTATGGCCAGCTTCCAGGTATATCGTCAGACCCTGGTTAGTATATAGTATCAAAGTACTCGTCAAGAGGAATCAAATGAGCCTAAACTCGATAAGGTTGCGTCGTTTAATTACGGAGTTCCTATGGCCCGCTTCCAGGTCCATGATCAGACCCTATTTTCCATATAATATTAAAATACTCGCCAAGACGAATCAAATTAGCCCAATTTCGATGGATTTGCGTCCTTTAATTACGGAGTTCCTATGGCCAGCTTCTAGGTCTATCGTCAGACCCTAGTTACCATATAGTCTCAAAGTACTCGACAAGACAAATCAAACGAGTCTAAACTTGATGAGGTTGCGTCGTTTAATTACGGAGTTCCTATGGGCTAGCTTCCAGGTCCATGGTCAGACCCAGGTTTCCATATAGTATCAAAGTACTCGCCAAGACGAATCAAACAAGTCCAAACTCGATGGAGTTGCGTCGTTTAATTACGGAGTTCCTATGGCCCGCTTCCAGGTCCATGATCAGACCCTATTTTCCATATAATATTAAAATACTCGCCAAGACGAATCAAATTAGCCCAATTTCGATGGATTTGCGTCGTTTAATTACGGAGTTCCTATGGCCAGCTTCTAGGTCTATCGTAAGACCCTAGTTACCATATAGTCTCAAAGAACTGGACAAGACAAATCAAACGAGTCTAAACTTGATGAGGTTGCGTCGTTTAATTACGGAATTCCTATGGGCTAGCTGGTTTCCATATATTATCAAAGTACTCGCCAAGACGAATCAAACAACCCCAATTTCGATGGAGTTGCGTCGTTTAATTACGGAGTTCCTATGGCCAGCTTCCAGGTATATCGTCAGACCCTGGTTAGTATATAGTATCAAAGTACTCGTCAAGAGGAATCAAATGAGCCTAAACTCGATAAGGTTGCGTCGTTTAATTACGGAGTTCCTATGGCCCGCTTCCAGGTCCATGATCAGACCCTATTTTCCATATAATATTAAAATACTCGCCAAGACGAATCAAATTAGCCCAATTTCGATGGATTTGCGTCCTTTAATTACGGAGTTCCTATGGCCAGCTTCTAGGTCTATCGTCAGACCCTAGTTACCATATAGTCTCAAAGTACTCGACAAGACAAATCAAACGAGTCTAAACTTGATGAGGTTGCGTCGTTTAATTACGGAGTTCCTATGGGCTAGCTTCCAGGTCCATGGTCAGACCCAGGTTTCCATATAGTATCAAAGTACTCGCCAAGACGAATCAAACAAGCCCAATTTCGATGGGGTTGCGTCGTTTAATTACGGAATTCCTATGGCCAGCTTCCAGGTCCATCGTCAGACCCTGGTTAGCATATAGTATCAAAGTACTCGTCAAGACGAATCAAATGAGCTCAAACTCGATGCGGTTGCGTCGTTTAATTACGGAGTTTCTTTGGCCCGCTTCCAGGTCCATCGTCAGACCCTGGTTACCATATAGTATTAAAGTAAGCGTCAAGACAAATCAAATGAGCCCAAACTCGAAAGGATTGCGTCGTTTAATTACGGAGTTCCTATGGCCAGCTTCCAGGTCCATCATCAGATCAGCTCTATGTCACAATAATATTGCATTGTCATCCGATTTATATATGCATCCTAAATTTCAGCTCAATCGGCAACCAGGAAGTGGATCAAATTTTACTTGCAAGATTTGATTACAGACAACGGGATAGGTGACACTAAATATAAGCGTGTAATGAAAGAAAAATACTTTTGAAATTTCGTGCCATTCTCGACGTAGATCTGAACATAGCTGTATAGGCTGAATGGGATTTATTTCCTTTGCCTGTCCGAATGGACAAACAAAAAAATGTAAACGAACCCAATTTTCATAAAGTATACATACACTGAAGACTAAGCAGTTTAGTTTTTTTTATTAATTGCAATTAAACGACAAAGAATTACCAAACCATTTTTGAAAGGAAACAGCGTGTTGCAATTATGAAGCTTTTAATAAAAAAAAACTTCGATACATTCATTTTTACGGGCATAATCCTGCCAGATACAAAAAATATTTTATCCGACGTCCTCGAATATTTTTTTTAATCAACTATTTTCTTACTTTAAACAAAATAATTGCTTTTTAAAAATATCAAATACGTTTAAACGAATGTTTTTTCTTGACATATGTATTATAATATTATCCTATAAGTGCAATGTGAGAAAATTACAATCATTTTTATGATTGAAAAGTGCTTGATTTTCATATGTCGAGAGTAGAGCAAGACCTCACAACGCTTCGCTTATGAGGCGTACAAAAGTTAAAAGTAACATTACAAGTACAACCGAATACTGTAAGTATTACTTCCTACATTACTTTTGTACAATGGTTTCCCTGGAGATCTAGAGACAATCCAATATTATGTATCCGATATATACTACTTTGAAGATGATGAAACAGGTAGCTGGAATGGAGCAATACCAGAAATACCCCATCTTATAATATAGAATTTTATGGCATACATATGGATGTATGCCATAAAATTCTGGATAGATATGGATAGATATGGATCTATGATATATTTGTCGGAGAATTACGGCGAAAACCGAACGCAAGCATGGCAACACATCGAGTCTGGCAACAAAGCGAGTCGTGTTTGAATGCGGCCGTTGGAACGGGCGGGCGTTCAAATCTATGCTTCGCACCGAGCTGACGTATCTGTTCGAATATTGCATAATCGTGATTATAGTTCATCTAATGTAAGAAGTGCATTTTGACGTTTTGCATTTTTAAATACACAATAACCTCGGTCAAACGTATACACATGATTGTAAACACTAAGTCTGAAATTTTAAACAACTATTAAGTTATTTACATAATTAACATTGCGGGTGACTTTCTTGTACAATAATCTAATGTTGAAACTCGTAAAACTAATTTAAAATAAAAATTACATGGTAATTAGTAATTGTTAATGACGACCTAATAATGTCACGTCATAACTGTATAGAAATACAGTAGTGCTTGACAACTTCCAATTCACATATATCCAAACAATCTGTAAAAATATTAGAATAATACAATTAATCGAATAGAGATTTTGACAGAGATGTACATTTCGACACTTTGATTGATAAGGCAATAATTATTAAAGTTCGCGACGTTGATAATTCAAGTAATAGTAGTAATTCTTAATAGATAGCTATTTTCAAATTCAGTTTTTGTTTTTAATTAACCTAATCCTACTAAATATGATGAATAGATTCTATGCTGAATTAATTAAATTTGTTTAGTACTAATTTAGCACTTAATTTATTCATCACCTTTTTGGAAAAATAAAAAATAAACCGATTATTAATTATAAAGAATCAATATCGATTTCTCAGTGAATCGGACCGTTTTTGATAGCGATTATATGGTTCACATACCTAGACAACTTACTCCTACAGCTGTCAAAGTGCACTTCTTAGATTAGATGGACTATAATTTACATAAATCTTCTTTCAAATAATTGTTGTTATTACTAGCTCGACAAAAATGTAACCGTATTTAACCCGACAGAAATGTGTGCCCACCGAGACCAGAAAACTCCCTTGCGACGACATATTCATATCCTGCCCAATCGTTTGCGATGACATTAGGGCGTCACGAGACCTCATAGTATGTCGTATATCTTATTGAACCAATAACATTTTATTCTAGTAGTGTTCGGTACCAAACATTTTTATTATAGTTTAATAATTAATACCATGTAGGGTAGTTGATAATTTTTTGGTTACCAGTTGGCTCGAAGCCGGCCAAGAATTGCGTTGGAAGTAACGGTCGCGTATGAATATATATTTGTAATTGCTACACCTTTCGTTCACTTAAGCCGTGAAATCTTGGTATTATTATATCGCGTGCCACTTTTTGTTTTGTGTGCCGTTACTGTACGCGAGTTGATTGGAACTATATATTTGTGAACAATTAAGTTGTGTGTGCAAGTAGCAAGCCCGAAGCCCTGAGTTGAACGAGGCCGCTGTTATCACCGCGCCTTTGGATACAAAGCTAAGTAACCCCTCAGTTAGTTTCTATTTGTCTGGCCAGACCGAACGCTGAGTTAGGTTACGTTATAGCTATCTCCACGGTACCTACTTCTAAGTTTTACAATTATCGGTTCTTGTTTAGTACATTTAAGACTACTTTAAATAGCCTTGCGTAATCGCAAGCCATTGTTATTACTCATTTACTACCCTCACTGGCCTGGTGTTCCCTTTCACTGCGCATCCTAGGTTAGTAGGGAACGGTAATGAACAAGTAGCATAACATATTCTTTCGAGTACATAAAAAAGGTCCTATCATAAAAAAATCCACACTTATTACTTAGTCGCTCTAGATTTTGTGACAGGAACTGAAAAAGACATTCATAGATCTAGCAGCAGTAAAATGGCATAAGATCGGTGGAATTCGGATTCCTATAAACACATTATTTTACATTTTAACTTAAGTTAAAACTTTTTAATTAACAAGTCAAACACATATATATATATTAATACTTACTAGAAACTGTAAAATACTTCAAAAAGCTGTAATTTGATGGCAGCATGTGTAACATTACGACTAGAATCGCTGCGCATGTTGCATCTCTTGTACTGGCAAATTAAATTAAAAAAAATAAATATAATAATAAAATATAATAACATATACACCATGTAAACATTTAAATTTCCCGTATTGTCGTTTCTATACTAAAATTGTTCATTACTTAATAATACAACGGGGCGGGTGTTGGCGACGCGAGCAGGGGGTGGCACCGTCTCGCTCAGTGAGATGGCCACCTGGCGAGGCGATGCCGTGAAGTCATTGCCCGTTGGACAATCCGGCTAGCGAGGCCTCGTTTTGGTGTTCGGACCGTCGAAGCCTTCCGGCCAGTGCTGATGTAGTGGTTGGGCAGCACGGGGTGCCTTCCGACTGGTACATGTCTTGACGGGGCATGGTTTCTTCGGCAAGTACCTGTACACGGTTGTGAGGAGGGAGAGGACACCGTCCTGCCCCTACTGCGATTGTCGTATATTGAACATATATATATTGAACATCTATGTGGCCTCGGCAGAGCAGCGCCTTGAAGTCGTCGCAATCATCGGTGCCGATCTGGCGCTGCCGACTATCGCCAAGACGATGTTCGACAGCGTCAGAAACCGGAACGTAGTCGAATCAAAAAAAAAAAAAATGAAATATTCTGCGAGACAGCCGTCTCGCGGAAGGAGGCAGCGGAACGGCTCCGAGAGGAAATCCTCTTCGGCGACACGCTCCACTGCTGTTACTTTTCGTCAACCACAGAGAGGCTGACCGCGTGAGGGCGACGTCTCGGTAGTTAGCCGGGGTGTCGACGGGGAATGGTACCTACTCTAAAGGGTAAACCAACGGGCTGGCCACGGATGTCGAGGAAGCGGTGCCAATGGCCGGTCCAATGGTGATGGGGGAGGGAATACGGTGAGTTATGGAGCCACGCGCTGCCTTTCCGTCATCCCGGACGTATGTCTAGACTATAGCCTACCCAAAAAAAAAAGACATACGACTGGTCATAAAACTATTGCCATACTATTACAATATATACGATGAATGCTTCTATCGAGTACACATTAGGTCAACCCCAAGTAATTGGGATAAGAACAGGATGGCAATGAACCAATATATAGTACAACTCGAAGAAGAAATCGGGATAGCAATAATGTGGAATAAGATACAAATGTGTATTTAAGGTCATATATTTTAATCTGACTACATTTTTTTTTGTATGTGAATTCTTACGTGGGTAGTGGAGTATCTGGACTAGCTATTTTTTCCATTCTGAATGCAGCCCATCCACCCAGCCATTCACTCCAGCGGGCCATGTGTAGAGCAAGGTATACTACCGTAAAGACTATGGTCAACTGTAATTGAAGAACTAATATTTAATGTTCCTAAAAATTATGATTATTACTATCCATCTTATGTTATTAAATAAAATATATGTAATTAAAATTTTTGGTTATCAAAAAAAATATTTACTCAATTCTGAATTATCAACAGCTTTTTAATTATTTAAATATTCGGTATAGTGCGGAATTTTCTTATTTGTAAGAAATAATAGAATTTTGGAGATGTTAATAGATAGATATAATAAAACGGTTTTTTAAATATTCTAATATTTTATTCTATTTACCTATTCATCTTATATTAACTATTTACTACAAGAATATTGATATTAATTTAGCTTGTGGAGAACAGATAGCAGTCGCACTATGTATAATAAAATTCTCAATTCAATAAAAATTTAATTAGTTTAGAACGATCTCATTTCTATCTTCGTCATCTACCCATACCATCTAAAAATGATATTGTATTCGACTGAACATTATCCGACTTCCAATTCTTCCACAAACGTTTAGGTTCAGAGTGAAATACTACTGCGGTGTTTCTTGAGCAGACATATTTTTAAGGGATGTTTTAAGAAACCTTGAGTTTGTGTCCCTGGCATTACTGAGGTCCATAAGCGGTAGTTACCCCTTAACATCAGGTAAGCAACTTGCTCTTTCGATACCAAAAAATAATAAAAACGCTCCGAATAAAATTGGCAACATCAAGGGCCCGGGTTATTATATTTTATTATTAATTATACAGATCCCACAGAAAAATTGCTAACCTTCTCATGAAGCGTTATATCAGTAGGTATGTGTTTATAGTAGGTCTTGATCTGTTTCTCTAATTGCTCCATACTAGCTGTAGACATTGGCTTACCAGCGGCCCTGAAATCATTAATCCAGATTATGTAAAGCAAAAACTAAAAGAATCTTAATTGCGAATAACAAAAAAAATATTAGCAAATTTCATTTCTTTTATTTTCATATTGCAAGATTGTTTTCTGCGATCACAGACCAACAGAATATGTTTTGTTGACAAGTCGTCATTCTATCTTTCTTTACAAATAATGTTCATCGTTACTAATATTATAAATGCGAAAGTAACTCTATCTGTCTGTCTGTCTCGCTTTTAGGCCAAAACTAAAAGGATTTAAATGAAATTTGGTACCCAGATAGCCTGAAAAAGGACATAGGCTACTTTTTAATTGGAAAGAGGTATTGTAAAGTGTTGAAAAGGGAAATGAAAGGTTGAATGAAAGTATTGCCATTTTCAGAACTAAGGCATACAAAATATCTTTTGACGCCGTTGATTAGATATAATAAGTATGGTATTCAAATATTGTTAAAATGTTGCAGTGGGCTATGGACGTCGCACCCCGACAAATCGGTCCGGGGTGACGGAAGAGGCGGCGCGCAACCCCATCAACCCACCCAGCAAGCACCTCTTCTTCGCCGTGTGAGCGGGCCACCGGTACCCGATCTTTGTCTTCAGTGGCCCGCTCGGCGGTATGCCCTCTCGGGCTCCTCTCCTGTCGACCTTACCCCTAAGGGGATAAAATAAACATAGGGGATAACACATTTACGGCTTCTTTACAAATTTGTGGAGGTAAAGTTGACACGTTAAGAGGACTGCTAAACGATTTAAATGAAATTTGGTACCTAGATAGCCTGAAAAAGGATATAGGGTACTTTTTAATTGGAAAGAAGTATTGTAAAGTATTGAAAAGGGTAATGAAAGAAATTTTACTCATCATCTCACATCATATACCACCTCCTCTGAGCTCGAGCCTTAACTACAATATGAGAGAACTGAACCTACTTATGTGGTATAAGTACTAATCAGACGTGTGGTTAAGAGTTTTATTACAAAGTTTGCTTCTTTTGCATGATTTTATATTCATATTATACTGTTAGTCGTTATAGTCTATCTAATCTAAGAAGTGCACTTTGACAGCTGTCGGAGTAAGTTGTCTAGGTATGTAAACCAAATAATCGCTATCGAAAATGTCCGATTTTAGGGAGAAATCGATATTGATTCTTTTTAATTAATAATCGATTTATTTTTTTTCAAAACAGAGATGAATAAATGAAGTGTTAAATTAATACTAAACAAATTTAATTATTTCTGCATAAAATCTATTCATCATATTTAGTAGGCTTAGGTTAAGTAAAAACAAATAGTGGATTTGAAAATAGCTATTTATTCAGAATCACTAATATTAGGTACTTGAATTATCATCGTCGCGAACATTAATATAAATATTTCCTTATGAAATTCTTATAAAATTGTCGAAATATACATATCTGTCAAAATCTCTATTCGATTAATTATATTATTCTAATATTTTACCGATTATTTAGGTATTCGTGAATTGGAAGTTGTCAAGCACTACTGTATAGAACATGATGACGTGACATTGTAAGATCTGCTGATCTTATCTTAGCAATAATAATTACTATTTACCATGTAATTTTTATTTTAAATTAGTTTTACGAGTTTCAACATTAGATTATTGTACAAGAAAGTCACGCGCAACATTAATTTCGTAAATAACTTAATAGATCTTTAAAATTTGAGATTTATTGTTTGCAATCATGTGTATACTTTTGACCAAGGTTATTGTGTATTAAAACATGCAAAACGTCAAAATGCACTTCTTAGATTAGATGAACTATAGTAGTGTTTTACGATATCTACGCGCAAGATTAGGGATAGTGCGTTATATTGTTACTCAGTCACCACACGGAAAACGTTTCACGTTTAAAGTTTAATTAATCTGATCCACTATTATAAGTATACATAGTTAATAAATAGTTTCAAAAACTTACTTTTTAGCCATCATCATGTAGTAAAACAAATTCAAAACAAACATCACACAAGCCACTGGAACCGCAAAAACAGAATACTGGAGATAGTTGAATATATCTGGATATTCAGCTTTAGTTGGCACGTTTCTACGAATAAAATATATAATTAAATTTGGATTAATTCAGAATGTATTAACATTTTTGGTTTTTAAGACGCTCAAACTTTTCATTTGTAGCAATGATAAATGTATTTATAGACCACCAAGAACCAAAAACTGTTGTAGATAACATAAAAGTAACATAAAACCATTATTTATTGCCATTTCTAATATCATACCACTTATACGTAGTATTCCTCCAAAATGAAAGGCACGCTTATCATGGCATGCTAGTAGCATAAGTCGACATAAGAATTTATTTAGAGCTTTCCCTTCTGATCTTCTTAGCCATCCTTGTGACAGCGGCAGTATTTCATCTTATACATACTTTTATTATAATGACTTCTAATGTTTACGCGAGTATTACACATTTGAAATAAAACTACTTTTACGGATTCTATCGCGTTTGTTTTTGATTTATAATTTCCCGACGTTTCGAACACTTTACAGTGATCATGGTCACGGGAGGACTGAGGTGTCTTACGTCCAATATGTCATTGTTATTACAGAAATTGATTTATATCTACCCTATAAGATATTAAATTTTGACCCACATTTTTATACAAAATTAATACAATTCATTGCCAGTACAAAAAGAGAATGATTCTATATATAAAATTTATGTTGTTTATGATTTTTTATTATTAAGGTATTTAATTTATGATAATTATTATTGTGGCAATTTTACAATTTTTACAAAACTAACAAAAAACTATTCAGCTACTACCGGATCGGAACGCGGCCACTCTGAGAAAGATCCGGCGAGAAAACTCAGGAGGCATGATACTAATTTTATTATTGAATTTTTGAGTGGCGGCCTACTTTATCTTACTAAAATTAATTCAAACCTTGAGTCATACAGTGTATCGCAAAGCAACCCATACAGACAAATACTTGAATGGTGATTCTCACCACCCCCCTTCACAGTTAGCTACCGTTTCAAAATCTTTGTTACAGAGAGCACGAGGAATCTGTGACGATGAACACCTGGCTGGGGAGCTGCAGCATGTCAAGCAGGTTCTACGTGCAAACAAGTTGCAAGTTCCTCGCCCCCGTCACGGAGACCGTGTGAAACCACCAACAGTTGAACGTCTCCCTGCAGTCCTACCTTATGTAAAAGGAGTCACTGACAAGATTGGCTATATCCTAAAACATGCTTCTATAAAAACCTATTTTAAGCCACTGAAGAGGATTAGTCAGTTCTTACCACCTGTCAAGTGCCAGATCCCTCTACAGGATGCAGGAGTTTATAAATTAGACTGTGACTGTGGTCTCTCTTATATAGGCCAAACAAAGAGATCTGTAAGAACTCGGATCAAGGAACACATAGCTGATGTGAAACACCGCCGTCACACTAAGTCTGCAGTCTGTGAGCATAGTCAGGACCGCGCCCGCCATTATATCAGGTTTGATAAACCACAAATCCTCGCAAAAGAACACCGATACCTTCCTAGAATGGTTCGCGAGGCTATTGAAATCAAAAAACATAAAAATTTCAATAGGGAGGATGGCTGGGTATTATCATCAAGCTGGGATCCTGTCATTCACTTAATTAAAAATAAAACTAAGAAAACCACCACAAGACTGCAAGACACTGTGAGCACTTATTGTATAGATTTGACCCACAATAATAGTTAAATTTTAATTGAATTAATTTTAGTAAGATAAAGTAGGCCGCCACTCAAAAATTCAATAATAAAATTAGTATCATGCCTCCTGAGTTTTCTCACCGGATCTTTCTCAGAGTGGCCGCGTTCCGATCCGGTAGTAGCTGAATAGTTTTTGTTAGTTTTGTAAAAATTGTAAAATTGCCACAATAATAATTATCATAAATTAAATACCTTAATAATAAAAAATCATAAACAACATAAATTTTATATATAGAATCATTCTCTTTTTGTACTGGCAATGAATTGTATTAATTTTGTATAAAAATGTGGGTCAAAATTTAATATCTTATAGGGTAGATATAAATCAATTTCTGTAATAACAATGACATATTGGACGTAAGACACCTCAGTCCTCCCGTGACCATGATCACTGTAAAGTGTTCGAAACGTCGGGAAATTATAAATCAAATACAAACGCGATAGAATCCGTAAAAGTAGTTTTATTTCAAATACTTTTATTAGTTTATTTTCATTTTCATTTTGTAAGAAAAGGGGTCTACGCGTGAATGTGAGCAAAACCAAAATAATGGTCTTTGAAAAAGATGAAGCCAGAACAGATGTAAGAGTAAAAATAGGTAATGATGTACTAGAGCAAGTTGGTAAATTTGTATATCTTGGATGTGGTTTTAGCCGAGATGGAAGGTACACCACTGGTATAGAGCGAAGAGTGCATGCGGGAAATAGAGTGAACGGAGCGTTGGGACCACTTCTCGGTAGCCACTACCTCAGCCAGAAGGCACGTGTAGCAATATATAACGCAGTGCTTGTTTCAACATTACTGTATGGAAGCGAGAGTTGGGTATGCAGAAAAGAGCATGCAAGCAAAATTAATGCGGTTGAAATGCGATCTCTACGGAAAATCTGTGGAGTTAGGCTGACCGATCGCATTCGCAACGACGACGTAAGAGAGCGAGTAGGTATGAAAGAGAGTATTGGTGTAAAGATGCGAAAGGGAATACTCTGATGGTTCGGACATGTGGAAAGAATGCCGAACGAAAGTCTGGTTAAGAAGATATACAATGCGAAAGTGGAAGGATGTAGGTACCGGGGGAGACCGAAACTCACCTACCTAGATCAGATTGGTCACGTACTGTAGGAAGGTGGAGTCAAGAGTCTCCGAAACCGGCGAGCGTTTATGAAGAGAATTATGAATGTTAAATAAGCGAGTGAAGTATGCAAGGATAGAGACCTTGCAGGGTGCAAAAGATATGGCGTGATGATATGTATGTATGTATGTATTTTCATTTCCTTGTGCTATTCAAATTTTAAAAAACGCTCAGAATATTCTAGGTGTAAGTTCTATAATAATACTATAATCACCCATTTAAAAAAATATGATAATGATAATATTACAATTGTAAATTAAGCATACAAAGTGCACCTGCAAATTGCATTACCGTGATGGTTGTAAAACCGGCTAAAAGATCACCAGAAGGTAGCAAACCTTCTGGGGAATCTAGGTATATCAATTACGACAAACAAACCACCTTCTAAATGTGACGAGTATGAGGCAGCTTAAATATTAAATGGATGGACGAATAGTATGCATTCGATTTAAATATACGTACTCGCAAAAAATTGAACGAAAGGTTAGTACTGCAAATGTAGAGTGGACAACACACAAACTACCTGAAACAACAAAATATTTTCTCAAGTAAACTCTAAACAAAACCATCTGCTACCAAATGCATTGGAGCGGTGCGGGTGATTAAGATATTTCTCTTTTAAAAGTAAAATCATGTTCAATAACGGAACGTATATGGGCTGAACATGAATATATTCCAAGTAAGCAACCTAAAATATCCATATTTAAAGCATTTATTTCAGTTTGCTGTATGGCAGTGGTTACTAATACTACCAACTTCTACTATTTACGTTTATCGTGGATGTTGTAAAAGACGTTATATGTTCGATGTATCATCATTCTCCTACTCGTATCCCAATTACTTGAGGTCGATACAATAAGTACATATTGTAGTAGTACATACACATATTATACATATTTAAGGGTTGGTAGTATTCGAAGCTACTACCACACAGCTTAATATGTAGGATGTATATGTATTTGTAATATGTACGATGGAAAAGGAACACATATTGAGTCAACACCAAGTAATTGGGAAAGGATTAGGTAAATGATAATGGAGCATTTTGTTTTGCTATAGAATTTTATAATATGATTTAACTTTAAAATATTATTTCATGCCTGTAGGCTGCCGAAAGGCAAGCTGTAGTTCAATCTGTTAAGTAAGAATAACAATTTGAGGTTGCATAGATCCATAAAAGTAGAGAATGAAATGAAGAACAATAAAATGGAGAATACAATAATATTCAGAAACTGTTAAGACAAAATCAAACGTTACAAATAAGAAAGCGGTTAAAATAATAATGGCTGGAAGCAAAATCATTTAGTATTTAATATTCAAAAATTATAATGTTCTCCTTTTTTGACTCCTTTTTTAGATTGGTTCGTGTTAACAACATTTTATTTGTAAGAAATATTTGAATCTAAGCTAAGCTTATATTAATTATCACAAAAACCAATATTCACCAATTCCAGAAGATACTTGAATGGCGGTGTTGACAACATAACGGATCTCCTTTAAATTAGCTTCATCTTTTGCCTTGCCAAACTTTGCCTGTAAATGTATTATGAGTGATAAATCCGCAGAAATTTTATTGTAGTTTGTCAGTTGGAAATGTCCTGTTAGTCTTTTTTTTTTGTATTGCAGGGATTATAATAGAGAATAGTGGTAGGATCACGCTGTTGACAGTTCTCTGTCTAAAGCCACAGGCCGGTCCGTCAGGGGTTAGGGTCCTCTACTCAGTGTGGTTCTCCACACTTTCGCAAAAAATCGACGTCTGAGTAATGGCATTGTACTATTGCGCTTCGTTCGGTGAGCGAGAGACCCGGAAGTCCAATGGCCCAACAAAGGGTGGTTTGGGGATTGTAATGATAGGTAGCGGCCTAGCTATATCCTTGGTATTGTAAAGTTCCATGGGCAGCAGTGACACCATCAGGTGTGCCATATGCTCGTTTGCCACCATATGCAATAAAGACAAAAAAATAAAGAAAAATATGGCAAAACAAAACTGTTCAAACAATTAAAATAAAATATTTATTTGTAGTTTCTGATATTAGTGAAACACTGAGCGTTCATGCTTACTGGAGTATACCAGTAATGTAATTTTTCAGGTGACTTTATAAAACGAAAACATTATATTCTATTTTATTGAACCTGTGAACTAAACATGATACCCAATATTCTAGTTACTCTTGACAAGTTTTGGACAATAAAATTAAAGTCTTGTGTAAAAGAATAACTACCGTGATATTTTCCAAGCACTTAAAATATATTTTAAAACAAGGAATAAAAACAATAATTTAAATCCCATAAAGGATTAATTTAAATTAATCTATAAATTAAGAAGATATACAATGTGAAAGTGGGAGGATGTAGGTACCGGGGGAGACTGACACTACCCAACCTAGACCAGATTGGTCACGTACTGAAGGAAGTTGGAGTCAAGAGTCTCCGAAATCGGCGAGCGTGTATGAAGAGAATTATGAATGTTGAGGAAGCGAGTGAAGTATGCAACGATAGAGTTCTCTGGCACTCTGTTCTCTCTGACTACCCTGTAAGGGATATGGCGTGATGATATGTATGTATTAATATAAATTAATCTATAAACTTACTTCTGCACTGATCATTGAGGTGGTAAAATATTCAGTCACGATTGACGTTGTTATCAATCTACTGCTAAAAATAGATAAAAAGAAAGCCGCAATGCTACATTTGTAAACCATCCTGAAACAAACAATATTTCTAAATTGCATTATATGTATCTATAAATAGCAATTCAAATTACTGAAATTTAGCATTTAATATGCTTAATTATTTATAAAAACCTGATTACGAAGCGAAAAATGATGTCATAAGCGGGATTCGAACCCGCGCCTATTGGGATTCTGGCCCAATCGTGCTGCCACTACACCACCGTGAACCATTGTAGGACATGCAAGCCGTCAGCTTAACCTACCTTAGCGTAGGCAGCGTCCTAGCTTAGCCTTAAGTATCGAAGAGGTTCATGGGCGATAACTACCGTTTACTATTAAATGGACACCGTAATATATGATATTATCTAGTAACATTATGAAATTTAACTAGATGACCCGTTTAATTTATCAGCTGCATCATTGCTAATCAATATTGCAACTCATAAAATCCATTCCAATAATACTAATTGCATTGTTTATTGTTTGAATTTCGCTCTATTATTAAATAAATCTAAAACATTGTATTTCTTTTTTCCAACTTTCATTCCAACGAAAGATTAATATTGTTATTCTATTAAAAGTTACTGTAAAACTGTTCTTTGTTTGGTTTTATCATGCATAAATATGAAAAGTGGACGGCTTTCTGATACGCGAATACGTTTATTTGGTAGTCCATACGGGAAACAAAAACTTATCGTTAATTACGTTAGCTTCAAAAATTTGTTTTATCTAGGAATTTTTAATCGAATATCAAATCAAAACCTAATCCAATCTAGAGAACATGAAACGATCGCCATCCATAATCCGACTTGATAATTATTTACAGGTTTTCCTCCTTTTTATTAAGCAATCTTGTACTACAACAAACAAAAAATAATTTCCAAGTCCAAAATAAAATCATTTTCGTTTCAAGTTTTTTTTTAGTTTAAACTAGACTATAATAGAAACTACTATACTAGAAATAAAAATAGTGAAAATTATGAAATTACTTTTCAGCACTATACTGGTTGACGTCACCAGCTGTCATGAAATGGAGGATTATGCGTCGATCCACTGCTGAGTTATTAAGTAACAGTACCAACATCCCCGATAAAAGAAATAAAATGACATTTTCCTGAAACAAACATTACATTGAGTCCCATACAAACAAAAGGTAGTAATCTGTTAAATTTACCATAAATGACATTTTGATTAGGGTCATTTAGAACATTTTAAATAACTGTAGCTACTTTATCTCCTTTCTATAAATGGTCGCGTATATAATTGTTGAGTTGGCTGTCGTGGCTTTTCCTAATACACGTGCTACATGCATTTGAATTCGGCCAATAATATTGCGTGAACGGCGGCCATACGCAAACAGTTAACTTGCAGTTCGAACGCGAGAATTAACGTCGTACTATTATTACCACAATTAATAACTCGCTATTTATACCCTTGGCATTCTGAGGTTGATTACCGTCCGAAACATACACAGTGTAGTGTATGTTCTACGCAATTAAGAACCTTTTACCCTTAATACCCTCGAAAGAGACAACCCCTAGTCTTAGTAGCTAAGAAGTTGGCGGGTCTCCTCAAAGATGAAAGCAGCACAGGAAAATCAGGGTGAGTGCCACACAATCTTTACATGCAACAGTCATTTTCCTCAATTTACTAATCTAATGAAGGCACAAAATTTATCGTAAAAATACTGGCGTTTCCAGTGCTAAAGTTTGTATAATGGTGTCTTCTGTTAAAATACCCAAATCTGCCAATGATTTGTTACGCATGAGTTTATTTAATTGCCAAAATTTATTTAATGATTAGATTATTGGTTTTCATTTTATACGATTCAATTGGGACACACCTGTCACTACGTGCTATGATATTACTGCAAGAAAACTACTCCTGTCAACCACTGACTAAAATGCTATTTTGTACATCAATTGCATTTAGGTCAATTGCATTCATTCTAATGAAGATTCATATCAAACCGTGTATTGAAATAAATTTCGAGACAAAATAATTCCTACAACTTTGCTCACGTAGAGACTTGAGCTATATATATATATATATATACCACATTCCGATATCCTATAATGGATAGGTTAAATTATGTTAAATATTAAAGTTCAATGAAATCTGTTGAAAAACAAAAAATCTTTTATTGGGACTTGGGACCAATGTTAGATTAATCGATAATTTTGTATATTGAATTATCTTGTTAATTAGCTGTTTCATTAAATCTATTCTAATCTTGTTTAATTATTATCTACTAACTGATAAGAAAATTTACATAAGGGGGCAATAAATAAAACATATATAACCAACCTGTCTGCGGATAATATCAAAAGCAGGAAAAGGAAAACTCGAAACATGTTTTTGTCACCACACCTGGCGTAAAAACCCAATAAGTGATATACAAAAAAAAATACATAAGGATTTTAAATACTTACGTTCATAAAGCTACCACATACTTCTACAGTTTGTATAATTCCCAACATAGGGAGATAATATATTGGTACTAATCCCGTGACAGAAACACTCATTGGTCGGATGAAAAAAAACCATACCATCAATAACCACATCAACATAACTTTAGTAGAATTCTGAAAATAAAAAAAAAACAATTAGATATTGTTTCAAAATATTAAAGTTTAAAACTCTAAGATGGTGTGCTTTACTACATCAAAAAAAAGAAAGAGGTTTTTAACAAACTACCGAGATATTCCAGTCAGAAAAGGGAAGGGCGGCGTAGGTTATAAGGCGAGGCATCAAAACGAAAAAGTCTCACCACATTGGATTTCTTAGCTTATTTACGATCAGGTAAAAGGTGTTCTTTTATATTAAAAAAGTGGCATCCAGGTAAATTCTGATCATTTTTAGAATATTTTAATACATATGAATTATAATTACAGTGTGGTCCAAAAAATAGTAAATTACATGATTCTATATATTATTTAACTTAATAGATGCCCATTGTTGAATACAATCATCACGAAGGGGAATAATTCCATAATTGGCCAATCGCAGTTGGTGATACGAATTTCTCATGAAAGTGCTGTTTCCCTCTCCCTGGTGGTCCCATAGGTTTTTACAATTCTCGCCAATAACCTTAGGGGTAGCGAAATATTTGGTTTTTAGCCCGCGGCGTGATTGAGTAATAATAAAACAGACCAATATAAACAACCTCATATTTTTTTTTAAAGACAACTCTAAATTAAGGATATAATCCTTGTGTTGCGGTAATAATCGGACACAAATAACACCCAGACTCGGAGCAACAATTTGTGGATTGCACAAAGTATTGTCCCGTATGGGCATCCAATCTATGACAATTTCACTGTAGGTAAATATCATAACCATAGCAGTGCAGTCAAAATGACAGTAAGGTAAACCATTTGTAATCGCTATGATGCTTTGAACAAGGATTAGGATTAGCGATTACATGTGTTAATAAAATCTATATTGCCATTCATTACCACCATATAACCTCACTGCTAGATATAGGCCTACCCCATAGAATGTCATATGAGACGATCATTTTTCGGTGGGGTTATTGTTCTAATCATCAAACTTGGTAAGCAAGTACACGATCGCATTAAGACGTTATTCACTTCCAAGAAAATATTTACTGCTAAATATCCTGGTGATCCCACATTTGATTTTTCTGACTCTCACAGGCAAGTTAGGGATGACGGCAACTACATACTTATCTTGTCACCTTACTGGAAGAAACCCTTGTCAGAGATGTCAGATGTCTACAATTATTGATTATGCAATTGCTAGATCTCTAGATACAATGATCTGGCAAGAAAATAAATTTAAAAATCAGGTAATTAATTATTGCATACAAATGTTTATTTTGTCAAAGCTTCGATTTCACATGATCTTCAATTCACTAATTATGGACCAGCGAGTGGTTGATATAATACCCAGTGAATTTCAAAAGCGTAATACTCTTATTAAGCATTCTTAGACTACAAATCTTCTACGTCTAATATCTCGAAGTGGTAGGTCTGGAGAATCATGTTTTCGTGAAGTGTTATAATAGGGTCGTCTAAGCCAAAAGCAGTCTATTCATTCTATAGTCTATTCGAAGTCAGTCAGCAAGTCTATTCACTGTACTTTGTTATATCTTAACTGATTTTTATGACTCCAATTAGCAATTATGGCAAGACATATTGTTTTCTTAAACCAACATGTCAAGCAAATCTCATTATTATTCATCATTTCATCATCATCTCAGCTCATATATGTCTCACTGTTGGGCTCGAGCCTCCTCCATAATGGCAGGGAAATGGACCTACTATACCCCGCTGCTCAGACGTGTTGGTGTAGAGTTTTGTTTTGAGTTTTCCTTCTCTTGCATAAATGTTATATGCGTGTTATGTCCCTTAGTCGTCTGGTGGTGAATTGTATTTTTACTGCGTCACCACACGGAATTCTCATTACTATTACTTTTAAGTATTATACTATTTAAATATGGATCACATACGTCATGTTTTGGCATCATAATAGGAAGCACAATGAATGGCACGCCAATACCGAGCACTCCTCGCCAATGATATTTTACTGCGTTTTTGATTCTAACACCAAATCCAGATACTGGTGTTTTTGGTGGTGGCGCATTCTTACTGTAAAATATACATAAAAATTATTATATTTCTCATTCATCCAGCAGCCTCTCGATGTATTCGTGTTGGACAGAGATTAAACAAAAATGGGATAATGTTGAAAGGTACATTTTCTTTTTTTTTTTTCACGCTGTGGAAAATGCATTTATGCATTCCCCTTGCACGTTATAGCAAGGGGGGTATGTAAGACTCGCCGACGCAAGGTGGCATCGGAATACCCACTAAAAACCATCAGCGCCCCACTACCTCGTCTATTTTGGGGTGCCAAAGGATCGCCTTTTGGGCATGTGACTTTGACAACCCCGACGTTCGGCGCAGCGGCCACGTCGCAGATTTCAGCTATCAAGGGAAGTAGAGACGCGCGTAGTCATGTTGAAATGTACATGGCATACGCGTTGGCGAAAACACTTAAGTTACTTCAAGAGAATTGCTGCCATAAACTTTTTGATTTAATTTTGACTACTAAGCTGGTTAGGTAGATTTACTTAAGTTTCTATTTCTAAGGCTTGAGTTTTTTTATTCTAGAGTTTTATGTACTGATGTTTCTTAGTCGTCTCTGTTTCCCCACGGGACAGTTAATCACTGTACTCCACACATTCCTATTCTGTTCTTTGATGAACCGATTACGTCATGTATAGTTTATTTTATATTATCCCAAGTCTTTAAGATAATAATTTTGTAAACAATACAAGTATTTAATTAAAATACTTACAAATATGACGACACCGTGTCCATCCTGTTGGTCAAACATTCATTTATTTATATATTTTTTATTAAATAAGTACTATGATAATAATATTTTGTTTACTAGCTACTTCTAAATTTACTAATAAACAATGTCATCATTCTCCTCTCTTATCCCAATTACTTGGGGTCGATACAATATGTACTCTTCTTTCATAGTACATATTGTAAAAGTTGTTGGTAATAGTTTTATAACCGGCCACCTGCCAGACGTCAACCCTCCTTGGGAATGTAATTGTTGACAAAACGGCATCAGATGGAGTTGGCCCGGGTCGTTATAAGGCTCTTAGTCGTCTTTTACGACATTCACGAGAAAAGTAAGAATTGGTAGTATTCGTAGCCACTACCACACAGCATAATAAACAATGTATGACTAACTATATATAAAATATTTCGTATAAGTCTTCTTCTTCTCTTACTTTAACCTTAATATTTTATAAAAGAAGCGATTTAAGTAAATATTACCCAAAAAATAAGAAAATCTGTATAAACATGTTAATAAAATTATTAATTGCAACACCGTTCATTTTTCTTCTAAAGTTCATAATATGATCTTTATGGGTGTATTGATAGGGTGTATATTATACAACCCTATATTGGGTGCTGACCTATACTAAAGGAGGAGGATAAGTTGTCTATTTCAGGTGCATGAAATTATTTAGAATAGAGATTTTTTTTGAGTTTAGCCTCCTTGCAGTGATGTTATCTAAATGTTGCCTGCAATGGCCTTTTATGATATGTAGAAAAGGAAAGGTTAGTGGATACTAACAACATATATTAAGTATACGCCTGATAATATGAATTTTCGTAGGCTGGTGCGACCCTTTTTACAACACTTGATAGTCCTGTATGAATAATTCCTACAACAGATTACTAATGGCTTCTTTTAACTCATCATTCTCCTACTCTTATCTCAATCACTTGGAGTCGATACAATATACACTTTTCTTTCATAGTACATATTGTAAAAGTTATTAGCAATAGTTTTATGACCTTCAGCCTGCCAGACGTCAACCCTACTTGGGTATGTAACTGTTGATCAAACAGCATCAGATGGAGTTGACCCAGGTCGTTATAAGGCTCTTAGTCGTTTTTCATGACATCCACGAGCAAAGTAAGGGTTGTTAGTATTCGTAGCTGCTACCATACAGCAAATGGCTTCTTTTAACTATTGTAAAATTATTTTTAAAGTTCAAAATTAATTATATGTATTTAATAATCAATAACAATTTAACTACTTTAAATAAATTATTATATTATTTTTGAGCTACAAAATAAAAATATTACAAAATTATCAAAATACTTACGTAGATATATCAAATTTTTATTTATTTATCACAATAAAATCACACATCTGGGCTTTTTTTTCCTATGTGTAAAACGCCCAATATCAGTCTAAAATAAATGAACACTACAACAGCTCTCAGTCAATTTATATTTTTTTTAGAAATGGAATAATATTTACCACATGCCAGCACATTGAATTAGGAAAACGAAATAAAACTTATTCCACAGTAATTAAGCCTCCTTTTTCCCTTTATTTCTGCGTGGTGTCCGTATAAGAATAAAATTTACCGCCCCTTTTTCCCACGAGTATCATTGCAGACTAAAAGCTTTGAGCAGATAGCATCACCGAACGAGAATTAAATTATTTATTTATTATTATATTAACTCGAAATAAAAGCCTATACTAAACTGTTTAATTAGCGTCATATAGTTAGTATTTAAAAAATCACAATCATCATCTTAGCTCATATATATCCCATTGTTGGGCTCGAGACTTTTCCATAATGTAAGGGAAATTGACCTACTATACCACGCTGGTCAGACGTGTCGGTATAGGGTTTTATTTCGAGTTTTCCTTCTCTCGCATAGATAGTTTTATATCCCTTAGTCGTCTTTTACGATCACCCAAAGCTAAGATCGGGGGTAGTGAATTGTATTCTTACTCCGTCACCACACGGAAAGAAATTAAAAAAATACAAGATTACATCTGTGCTTGCGGCTTTTTGGAGAGGGAATCGAAGACCTATGTTATTATACCAGCCTTATCTTTTTGGCTTATAGTCTGGACGCACCTTGCTCAATCCATCCGAGGCGACGTAACCCTGTGTGATCCCTCCCATCGCCAGAAAGGCAGCCACTGGTACTGATTCCTTGACATCCGTTGCCAGCCTGATGGGTTACTCTTTCAGTTATCGAAACCCTAGAAAAAATAACAGTGTTACTGGTGCGTACTGGTGTGTCGCCCTCGTGTGGTATTTCTGCGGTTGGCGACCTAAACTCCGTTGGATCCACCCAAACAACCAGCTGTGCCACTATATAGTTCCACCGCTAGCCATAATCGCCATTTGTTGCGCAAGTTGGCAATCTGGTGCTAATTCCCTTAGTGGTCTCTCAACTTTTACAACTATAAAAAAGTAAAGGGACACATTGCTTTTTTGACCCATCATAGAAGTTGCAAGAGTATAAGAGAAAAAATAAGACTATGTTATTATAACATTGGTATGCCGATTTCGATATATGAATGTACATATGTATTAAAGTGGCTCATATTATGTTTTCGTCTTTAAAGGAGACGTGCGCCATCTACCTAACAATGTTTACACATTATACAGATTTAATATTATAACTTTGCAGTAAGAATTGTATTAAACGATGGTACGACCCTATTATTCAAATTACAGAAATTTTGCATTTAACATGCTTGATTAAATTACTGAAATTTAGCATCTAATATGCTTAATTATTTATAAAACCCGATTACGAATCGAAAAATGATGTCACAAGCGGGATTCGAACCCGCGCCTATTGGGATTCCGGCCCAATCATACTGCCACTACACCAACGTGACTTATTGTATAGGACATGCAAATTTCGCTTCGTATCATATTTATTACGTCTTAAGGTGACGGTATGCCATCTACCCGACAATGTTTACACATTGTTATAGGCCTAATACTTCAAACTTTGCAGTTAGAATTGTATTAAACGATCACACAACCTTGTTATTTAAGTTACTGAAATTTAGCATTTAATATGCTTAATTATTTATAAAACCCGATTACGAAGCGAAAGATGATGTCACAAACGGGATTCGAACCCGTGCCTATTGGGATTCCGGCTCAATCGTGCTGCCACTACACCACCGTAACTTATTGTAGGACATGCAAATTTCGCTTCGTATCATATTTACGTCTTAAGGGGACGGTATGCCATCTACCCGACAATGTTTACACATTGTTGTTTTTTCGCTTCGTAATCGGGTTGCATCGTAATCGCTTGACTGACAATCATTTTTCGCTCGTAATCAAGTTTTTATAAATAATTAAGCATTTTAAAATAGCCGAGATGGAAGGTACACCACTGATATAGAGCGAAGAGTGAATGCAGGAAATAGAGTTTACGGAGCGTTGGGGCAACTTCTCGGTAGCCACCACCTCAGCCAGAAGGCACGTGTAGCAATACATAACGCTGTGCTTGTCCCAACATTACTGTATGGAAGCGAAAGTTGGGTTTGCAGAAAAGAGTATGAAAGTAAAATTAATGCGGTCGAAATGCGATCTCTACGGAAAATCTGTGGAGTTAGGCTGACTGACCGCATTTGTAACGACGACGTAAGAGAGTGAGTAGGTATGAAAGAGAGTATTGGTGTAAAGATGCGAAAGGGAATGCTCCGATGGTTCGGACATGTGGAAAGAATGCCGAACGAACGTCTGGTTAAGAAGATATACAATGCGAAAGTGAAAGGATGTAGGTACCGCGGGAGACTGAGACTAACCTACCTTTTTTTTTTTTATTGGTGGGCTATGGGTGCGTCTCGCCCCGCAGAATCGGTCCGGGGTGACGGAAAGGCGGCGCGTGACCCCATAGACCCACCGTAAAAACCTTCTCTCTTCGCCGTGCGAGCGGACCACCGGTACTCGATTTTAACTTCGGTGGCAAGAGACTAACCTACCTAGACCAGATCGTTCATGTACTGAAGGAAGGTGGAGTCAAGAGTCTCCGAAACCGGCGAGCGTGTATGAGAGATATTGATATTATTGAGGAAGCGAGTGAAGTATGCAAGGATAGAGTTCTCTGGCACTCTGTTCTCTCTGCCTAACCTGCAAGGGATATGGCGTGATGATATGTATGTATGTATGTATTAAAAAAAAAAAAAGCCAAATTTTAGTAATTATATTAAAGTGTTCTCTTATCGCAATTTATATGGGTATGGTCGACGCTTATATTTTCTTACTATAATTATGATAAAATAAGCTGTGTGGTGGCGGCTTTGAATACTACCAACCCTTTCTTTACTCGGTGATGTCGTAAGAGACGACTAAGAGCCTTATAACGACCTGGGCCAACTCCGTCTGATGCCGTTTGATCAACAATTACATTCCCAGGGAGAGTTGACGTCTGGCAGGCGGCCGGTCATAAAACATTTGCCATTAATTTCTACAATATGTACTATGAAAGAAAAGTACATATTGTATCGACCCCAAGTAATTGGGATAAGAGTAGGAGAATGATGATGAGTTATGATAAAACAAATAACATTATACATAATGTTTTGAGCTCGAAATATTATGTATAATGTTGCAGTATTGGGTAAGTTTTATAACCGGCTGCCTGTCTGACTTTCCGTGGGAAACTAATCGTCAACTACAACACCGAGTCGATGAAAATCTTTGAGTTGGTTTTTACGACACCCACAATCAATATTACAGATGCTACTCGTATTATTCGTTACCACCTATATCCTATAACTATTTATACATAATATATGAAACTAGCTTCTGCCCGCGGCTTCGCCCGCGTAAAAGGTTACTTTCCTAAAGTTTTCCCTTATTTTTATTTCACCCCTTAAGGGTACATTTTTACGAAATTTTAATGTCATATTTATTTATATCTAATCAATAACCAAAAAAATAAGTTTCAAACTTCTGGCTTTAAAAAAAGCGATAATACCTTACAACTTTTCATCTCCATTTACAACCCTTTTTTGAATTAAAAAGTAGCCTTTGTCCTTTATCAGGCTCTCTAGACTATCTGTGTACCAAATTTCATTTAGATTGGTTCAGTAGTTTTGGCGTGAAAGATCGACAGACGGAGTTACTTTCGCATTTATAATATTAGTAAGGGAAAATAAATGTGTATGGCCTTATTCACCTTTTTTCAATCCATGACCAATTAGATACTAATGTTCATTAAAAGAAATTTGTTCATACGTATTACGAAAAAAGTGCCGTTTTAAATCTATACTATAACTATGAGATTAAATGAAGATAATAATGAACCATCCATCATAGAAAACATGTAAGTTTAGTAGACTATTAATTTCGTAATTGATTCTCACATCTTGTGCTATGTGGTAGCGGCTACGAATACTACCAACCCGTACTTTGCTTGTGGATGTCGTAAAACACGACTAAGAGCCTTATAACGACTTGGGCCAAATCCATCTGATACCGTTTGGTCAACAATTACATTCCCAAGAAGGGTTGATGTCTGGCAGGCGGCTGGTCATAAAACTATTGCCAATAACTTTTACAATATGTACTATGAAAGAAGAGTACATATTGTATCGAACCCAAGTAATTAGGAAAATGATGAATTATGATGATCTCACATTTTATAGTTACTTTACGCATTCAGACTTCCTCAGGTCGACTGTTAAATAGATCAAATCAAATCTTAATTTATCTCCCTATCCAATAGATAGGTAAACGAGCAAGCGAGCAAGCAGCCTACCTGTTGGTAAGAGTTATTATCATGGGCCTCTGCAATACTAACAGTACAGGTAAGGCGTTGCTTATCAAATCAAACCCACTCCAAAAGTTGGGAATCTGGAGCTCCCGCTCACCATTTGCCACTGTTCAAACATCAATTTTCTGCGAGAGTGTGGTACTACCCCCGACGGACCGGCTGGCGGCTGTAGATAGAAATATGTCAACAGCATGGTCCTATCGCTATTAAAATTAATAGTCGTCATTTAAAGGTCATCTTTTAAAATAAAGGTTGGTTATAAATACCCGATTACGAAACGAAAAATGATGTCACAAGCGGGGTTCGAACCCGCACCTATTGGGAATCCGGCCCAACCGTGCTGCCACTTACACCATCGTGAACTATTTTAGGACATGCAAATTTCGAATCATATTATATCTTACGTCTTCAAGGTGACGTATGCCATCTATCGGACAATGTTTACACGGTGCGGGTTCGAACCCCGCTTGTGACATCATTTTTCGTTTCGTATCGGGTATTTATAAATAATTAAGCATATTAAATGCTAAAAATTTCAGTAATTTGAATAAAGGTTGGTTTTATTTGTGGATGTTACCACATGATCGCCCCGTGTGGTGAAGTAGTAAAATACAAACCCCTTCTATTTCCTCGCGGATATTCTAAAACTCGACTAAGGTATATCAGCATAAGCATAAGAAAAAGTCGAAATGAAACTCTGTACCAAGCCATCTGACAAGTGTTGTATAGTAAATCAATTTTATTCCAATTTTGGAATAAATATTGACCCAATAGTAACATGTATATTGGGCTGATATCACCATATCCTTGTGGTGACGGAGTAAGAACACCAGTCACCACTCCCTATCTTACCTGTGGATGATCGTAAGAAAGGACTAAGGGATATGAGACGCATATAATATCTATCTAAAAGAAGGAAAACTTGAAAGAAAACCTATACCAACATCTCTGACCAGCATTGTATAGTAGGTCAATTTCATCATTGATAAGCTGAGATCATAATGATAATGAATATCATCGTAATCATCCTATGTTTATCAATATATATATAAGATTCGTATAGTACGCCTTCTATATACTGGTGAAAAAGACGTCGCCAAGTATTTTTGGTCGGCTATTATGATCTGAACCCATCACGCTCCGTCATTTCAAGTGGCAGCAAATTAACTTGTTGAAAATAATAATCCGTAATAATGCCTTTGATGTATGATGGGTAGTTTTTTAAACGCTTTTAATTTCAGTGAAAATGATCCACACGTATCCAAATATACCAGGCTTAAGATGCTTTTAGTGACGAATTGGCGTGGTATAATTTGTACAGTGACACCCTTTCTGTTAATACCTATAATAGCACCTTTTCCACCTGAGGTATGGTACTGGTACTTTTAATTTTAATAGATAATACGTATAACACTTAAAATTATAGTACAGAGTTTAATCGACTAGCCAGCAGTTTCATTATTAAATTTTTCATTACTACAGTTAAAAGCTAGCTTTATGAATAATTGAAATGATATAACTTGAAATTAAGACATAAAATTGTGCCCATAAACTCTCATACCCATTTTAACGAGTAAGAGTTTCTTTCTAATTAATTTTCATTAAAATTATCCTTGTGAATACGGAATTTACACTCGTGGAGATCATTATTATAAATTATAATGTGCTGATTTTATTACTTCGAGCGCTCGTGTTTGAATATGTATATTAAGTAATTAATATTACGTCATCTGCCTGTTAACTTTTATTATTTCTAATTATATCTTCTACTTCAACCATGGTCCATTAATTTAAATGATTGTTTGGTATTCTCATAGAAGAAACTAACTTTAAAGTATTTTTAATGGTGACTAATTATTCCAGAAATATCAATGGTGTGCATATACGCTCATGTTGATGGCCTTATACTGGGTAACAGAGTGCATCCCTTTGCCTGTGACTTCTTTCCTACCAATAGTGATATTTCCTTTAACTAATATAATGAGTACTAGAACGACTTGCAAATGTTACATGAACGTAAGTTTTGTGAGAAATACTTTATTCATGTTACTAACATATATGAAATGTATCATTAGATTGTAAACCTATTATTATTATTAAATTTATATTTCGATTTATAAGAGAATTGGGACACTCCTTGGGAATGTAATTGTTGACTAAACGGCATCAGATGGAGTTGGCCCAGGTCGTTATAAGACTCTTAGTCGTTTTTTACAAGCAAAGTAAGGGTTAGTAGTATTTGTAGCCACTACCACAGAGTATCAAGATAATCAGTATATATTATCATCTTAGCTTCCATATACGTCCCATTGCTGGGTTTGAGCCTTCTCTAAATAAACGAAAAATTTAATATACCACACTGGTCAGATGGATTGGTAAAGTTTTCTTTTTCTTGAGCAGATGCTATGTAGATAGAATACATATTTTATCCCTTAATCGTCCTTTAAGACACCCATGGATAAGATACGTGATGATTTTTTTTTTGGGGGTGGACTACGGTCAGCGCACTCCTCGCACCACTCCATCCGGGGTAACAGAGGGGCATAAGCACGCACACCCGTAACCTACTCGTGACGTCGCCTTCGTCGTTGGGCCGACCACCAGAGCAGAGTGACTTGACGTCAGTGGTCGGCCCGATGGAATACCCCTGAGGAGTACCCTCTCCTCGACCGATAGGATATCGGTCTTTCCTCACGCGGTCAGCCTCTCAGCGGGTGACGGACTAATTCCCCGATCCAGTCACCCGCGGTCTCGGCTAGGGCGGCATTAGGCGCAGGTAATCGCGCCAGCGCCGCCCCAGTCGCCGGCGGCGGCACGCGTCGTCGAGGAGACGCTCCTCGCGCACGCACTCCGCCGCCTCCTTCCGCGAGACTACTGCCTCACAGAAGGTTGCGACCGTGTCCCAGTTCCTGACGCTATCGAGCATCGCCCTGGCGATGGTCGACAGCGACAGATCGGCACCGATGATTGCGACGAGTTCACGACGCTGCTCTGCCCAAGCGGCACAAACTTCGAGCGTATGCTGCGCCGTGTCTTCGTCGCAATCGCAGTGGTGGCAGGACGGTGTACTCTCCCTTCTGACGACCGTGTGCAGGTAATTGGCGAAGCATCCATGCCCCGTCAAAACCTGCAAAATTTCACTCTCATATTTTTTTCATAACGCGCCTAAAGAAATATAACTTCAAAAATGTTAATTAGTTTATTAATTTTAGGATACGATATTTATGTTCCTTGGAAGTATGGCACTTGCATATAGCGTGGAGCAGTCGGGGCTTCATAAAAGATTGGCCCTGTATGCTATCCGCGCAATTGGCTACTCACATTACAGGTTCAATATTTTTGTACATAATCTTACTACTATTGAAAATCCCAAAGTATGCTGTAGAATGATTATTTATTACTTAATCGCGTCAAAATAGCATAAACAATTGAACTCAACCCTGTGATATCAGATCGCCTCCTTGATGCAGGTGAATGGCGGACTATTAAATGCGATGTTAAAAGACACCAGCAAGGGACGCCCCGACGTTGTCGGGATCCTCTGGATGTCTTGCTGTGTTCACTTCTGCCATGGTGCTGTGCGGCTTAAAGACCCCTGGGTGACTGAGTACCATTCTAGTAGCTGACTCTTCCGAGTAACCATGCATCCTCTCGCCAAGCGGTGAAATTCGGGAATGTTTTTCGGGAGGGGTTCTACCTCCGCAGTTCCCGGTCCTAAATTCAAGATATCCTAAACTCAGGAATGCAGGCCGGAGAGGGCCATCACGCGAGAGCAAGAGACTCTCATTCCCTTCGGAGAAGGGAAAAATAAAGATTTCGCTATCCCGTCCTACGGGATCAAATCGCGGGCGCTCTGTCGGCGCAGAACACATGGAGTCCGGATCGCTGAACTCTTAGCCGTCAAAAGGGAAAGATCTAACGATTCCAGGGTGCACCACGTGGAGGTAGTCCAGATCCACACCACAAGCCTACTCCACACTAGGAGGGAAATTGACCTACAACACTACGCTGGTCAGACGAGCTGGTATAGGGTTTTATTTCAAGTTTTCTCTCTCTCGCATAAATGTTATATTCATATTTTATGCCTTAGTAGTTTTTTTACCGATCACCCACGGGCAAGATGTAGGTGAATTGTATTCTTAGTCCGTCACCACACAGAAAGTTTAAATTTATTATTATACAATAGTAGTTAATACATTAAAATAATAAGATAATATTACACAGGTTACTATTTGCTTTGTCTTTCACTACAATGTTCATTTCTATGTGGATTACAAATACTGCAGCTACAACCATGATGGTACCTATCAATTTTGCTTTGCTGAAGGTATTCGAGGATGTGAGTACAAAGCACAAATATTGATTTAAAATATATAAGACACATATGCGTTCCTTTGATGTTCTTACCTGTCATCAACATCTCCGCGTATATAACGTCCCACTATTGGGCTCAAGTCTCCTCTATATTACGAGGGAAATTGATCTACCATACCACACTGGTTAGGGTCGATATAGGGTTTTATTTTGAGTTTTCCTTCTCTTGCATAGATCTTATATGTATATTATATACGTTAGTGGTTCATAATACTCACAAATAAGAAATGGTAATGAAAAATTTGGCTTCACAGATGGCGTAGTGGTTAAGATACCAACCTTTTCACGGGACATTATTTTGTGTGATTCACAAAGTGTTGTCTGCCTTAATACGTCCTCCCCCCTACGTCACTCAAGGAGAGGGTACCCCTCAGGGGGTATTCCGTCGGGCCAGCCACTGACGACAAGTTCACGCTGCTCCGGTGGCCGGTCCAACGACGAAGGCGAGGTTCACGGGTGGGTTACGGGTGTGCGTGGTTACGCCCCTCAGTCGCCCTGGACGTGGTGCGAGGAGCGGGCCGACCGTAGCCCACCTCCAAAAAAAGAAGTATTCTTTATTTAGGTAGAAGTGAAATAAAGGCAGAATATATTTCAAGGGTTTTGGAGAAGTATTATAACTACTGCTGTCTAACTACTTTTACGGATTCTATCGCGTTTGTATCTGATTTATAATTTCCCGACGTTTCGAACACTTTACAGTGATACAGTGTTTACAGTGATCATGGTCACGGGAGGACTAAGGTGTCTTACGTCCAATATGTCATTGTTATTACAGAAATTTATATCTATCCTTTTTTTATTTCTTTTTTCCTTCGCTAGGTGGACCATGGATGTCGTCGTGCCCCAGCAAATCGGCCCGGGGCGACAGAAGAGGCGGCGCGCAACCACATGGACCCACCTTGCAAACACCTCTCTTCGCCATGCGAGCGGGCCACCGGTACCCGATCTATGTATTTGGTGACCGGCCCGGCGGTATACCCTTGCGGGTTTCTCTCGTGTCGACGCCCCGACAGCTTTCGCCGTCGGGGCGTCGCCCTCACGCGGTGGCGTCACGTCAGGTGACCGGACAATTCCCCGGTCCGATCACCCGAAGCCTTGGTTAGGGTGGCATCAGGCGCAGATATTCGCGCCTGCGCCGCCCCGGCCGCTGGCGGCGGCCCGGGTCACGGGTATCCTCACGGAGTCGTTCCGCCGCCTCCTTCTGCGAGATGACAGCCTCGCAGAAGGCGGCGACCGCCTTCCCAGTTCCTGACGCTGTCGACCATCGCTTTAGCGACAGCCGGCAGCGTCAGATCGGCACCGATGACAGCGATGAGGCCGCGGCGCTGCCCGTCCCAGCTCGAACACACCTCGAGCGTATGATGCGCCGTGTCCTCGTTACTACCGCAATGGTGGCAGGACGGAGTCCACTCTCTCCGCACGACCGTGTGCAGGTACTTGCTGAAGCAACCGTGCCCCGACAACACCTGCACCAGCTGGATAGAAAGGACCCCGTGCCGCCGCTCCATCCACTCCATCAGTACGGGCCGGAGGGTCTCAACGATAACAACACCGTGGCTAGGCCTCTCCAGCCGCGTAACCCAACGGGCGATGACGTCTCGGCGGGCGTCCTCGCGCCAGGTGGCTATCTCGCTGGACGATGGGGAGCCACTCTCGTCGCGCGCTGAGGTATCCCGCCGGTAGAGGTCGGAGAGCATCTCCGCCTCTAGGTTCCACGGGATTGTCCCGGCCAGTAGACATGCCGCGTCGGTCGATACCGTGCGGTACCCGCGAATGGCTCTGACCGCCATGGCTCTCTGTGGTCTCCATAGAACAGCCCTGAGCTGGGTGTTCAGAGCCCTCGCCCACACGGGTGCGTCGTACATGGCCATCGAACGGATCACCCTCGCATGCAGCCGTCGGCCCTCGAAGCTGGGTCCGCCCACGTTCGGCATGAGCCGTGATAGGGCGGACGCCGCGCCGACCAGCCGGGTAGCAATTCGGAATTTATGTAAGATATTAATTTTTGACCCACATTTTTAATACAAATTCATTGCCAGTACAAAAAGAATGATTCTATATATAAAATTTTATATTGTTTATGATCTGTTATTTTTAAAGCATTTAATTTATGATAATTATAATTGTGGCAATTTACAATTTTAGAAAAAAATTAATAAAGCTATTCAGCTACCACCGGATCGCGCGTCGTGATCGAACGCGGCCACACTGAAAAATTTTACAGTGCAGATCACCCCATATCTTACCTGTGGGTGATCGTACGAGACGACTAAGGGATATAAAATGCCTATAACATCTATGCGAGAGAAGGAAACTAGAAACAAAACCCGTCAGACCAGCGCAATATGGTGGGTTAATTTCCCTCCCATTACGGAGGAGGCCCGAACCCAACAGTGGGACATTATGGGCTGTGATGATGATGAACTACCAGCCCACCTGTCATACTTGACTGCCGATAAGCTGTAGGATATATGGATATTTCCTCCTAATGAACACGAATCTCCTCTACAATAGAGATACTGGCCAACAATACTGCACTAGCCAGAATAGCAAACAAAATATTTTTGTTTTAAGTTTTCTATCTTACAGTGATGTTATCTGGATACATTAAGTCATCCAAACATCTAGTCGTGTCTTATAATTAATATCCATTATATAGTGGTGACTTATAACTTTCCTAATTTATCCCTAAGCAGATGAATGCTTTGTTTACAAATGAATGTTTCTGAATCAATAAAATATACTGAGTTTTAGCAGTCTCTAACGTCACTAAATACGGATAATAAAGAATTTCTAATAAATAATATTTTTACAGCAAAACTTATTAAATATTTACGTGAAGGATAGTAGTGGCGAGATGATCGCATCTGATTTTACGATCTGTTATTTCTGTGCATCAACTTTCTCTGCCACTATTGGTTAGTAAATTTACAATAATTTATTTATAGTTTTGGATATAATTTAGTTATTCATATGAAAATTCTGCAGGAAATAATAAAGTTGCGATATCTACGGCAAATCTGTGGAGTTAAGCTGACCGACCGCATTCGCAACGACGACGTAAGAGTGCGAGTAGGTACGAAAGAGAGTATTGGTGTAAAGATGCGAAAGGGAATACTCCGATGGTTCGGACATGTGGAAAGAATGCCGAACGAACGTCTGGTTAAGAAGATATACAATGCGAAAGTGGAAGGATGTAGGTACCGGGGGAGACCGAGACTCACCTACCTGGACCAGATGGGTCACGTACTGAAGGAAGGTGGAGTGAAAAGTCTCCGAAACCGGCGAGCGTGTATGAAGAAAATTATGAATGTTGAGGAAGCGAGTGAAGTATATAAGGATAGAGTTCGCTGGCACTCTGTTCTCTCTGCCTACCCTGCAAGGGATATGGCGTGATGATATGTACCTATGCATGTGTGTAAATAATAAAATTAGTAACAATAGGAAATAAAAATTGATATTTATATAAATCGTGCTGCGTGCCAGCGGCTACGAATACTACCAAACCTTACTTTGCTCGTGGAAATCGTAAAAGACGACTAAGACTTTTATATCGACCTGTGCCTACCATTTGATGTCTTTTGGTCAACAATTACATTCCCAAGTAGAGTTTACGTTAGGTCATAAAACTATTTATAAAATCCGATTACGAAATGAAAAATGATGTCACAAGCGGGATTCGAACCCGCGCCTATTGGGATTCCGGCCCAATCGTGCTGCCACTACACCACCGTGACTAATTGCAGGACATGCAAATTTCACTTCGTATTATATTTACGTCTTAAGGTGACGGTATGCTATCCACCCGACAATGTTTACACATTGTTATAGGCTTAATACTTAAAACTTTACAGTTAGAATTGTATTAAACGATGACACAACCTTGTTATTTAAATTACTGAAATTTAACATTTAATATGCTTAATTATTTATAAAATCCGATTACGAAATGAAAAATGATGTCACAAGCGGGATTCGAACCCGCGCCTATTGGGATTCCAGCCCAATCGTGCTGCCACTACACCACCGTGACTAATTGTAGGACATGCAAATTTCACTTCGTATTATATTTACGTCTTAAGGTGACGGTATGCTATCCACCCGACAATGTTTACACATTGTTATAGGCTTAATACTTAAAACATTACAGTTAGAATTGTATTAAATGATGACACAACCTTGTTATTTAAATTACTGAAATTTAGCATTTAATATGCTTAATTATTTATAAAATCCGATTACGAAATGAAAAATGATGTCACAAGCGGGATTAGAACCCGCGCCTATTGGGATTCCGGCCCAATCGTGCTGCCACTACACCACCGTGACTAATTGTAGGACATGCAAATTTCACTTCGTATTATATTTACGTCTTAAGGTGACGGTATGCTATCCACCCGACAATGTTTACACATTGTTATAGGCTTAATACTTAAAACTTTACAGTTAGAATTGTATTAAACGATGACACAACCTTGTTATTTAAATTACTGAAATTTAGCATTTAATATGCTTAATTATTTATAAAATCCGATTACGAAATGAAAAATGATGTCACAAGCGGGATTCGAACCCGCGCCTATTGGGATTCCGGCCCAATCTTGCTGCCACTACACCACCGTGACTAATTGTAGGACATGCAAATTTCACTTCGTATTATATTTACGTCTTAAGGTGACGGTATGCTATCCACCCGACAGTGTTTACACATTGTTATAGGCTTAATACTTAAAACTTTACAGTTAGAATTGTATTAAACATCATAAAACTATGTATTATTGCTAATAAGCACCGACGTAAGAGGATAATGATAACTAGAAAATAAATATGATTACATCAGTAACATTAAACTTATATTCACTTCTATTTAATGAGACGTAGATCTATTCAACCATCATTTCCTTCAAATAAGTGTAGAAAAATCACGACTAAATACACTATAATCAGATGCCCTGGTTCCGCCAAATACTAACCGTCTAGCTGATAAAAGTTTTCTGTTCATTACGGATATGGTAGTGACTGTGTCTAGGAGTAGTTTCAAGGCGATAGCAATGCAGCTCTATCTCTAATATTGTAATACCTACACCACTAAGAATATTAAAATGTATCGTTAATATATACGTTATAATATATAAGTATGTGTAAGCTCTTTTAAATTATGAGAAAAATAGATTATTTATGAGCTCTTTTTTCATTATATCACCCCACTACTGGGATCGATCCTCCTCCATAGTAGGAGAGAAATTGACCTTATATACCACACTAGTCCGACGAGTTTTTATATGGTTTAATTTCAAGTTTTCCTTCTTGAGCATAAATGTTATATGCATTAATATGCAGAAATAATTATGTGGGAGTCCAGGTGGGCGACTCAGTGGTCACTGCTCTGCTTTATGCAGATGATGCAGTCCTGCTGGCACAGTCAGCGACTGACCTGACCTGACTGACATGCAGACCCTAGTCGACACTATGACAGATGATTGTAAGAAAAGGGGTCTACGCGTGAATGTGAGCAAAACCAAAATAACGGTCTTTGAAAGAGATGAAACCAGAACAGATGTAAGAGTAACAATAGGTAATGGTGTACTAGAGCAAGTGGATGAATTTGTATATCTTGGATGTGGATTTAGCCGAGATGGAAGCTACACCACTGATATAGAGCGAAGAGTGAATGCGGCAAATAGAGTGAACGCAGCGTTGGGGCAACTTCTCGGCAGCCACCACCTCAGCCAGAAGGCACGTGTAGAAATACATAACGCAGTGCTTGTCCCAACATTACTGTATGGAAGCGAGAGTTGGGTATGCAGAAAAGAGTATGAAAGTAAAATTAATGCGGTCGAAATGCGATCTCTGCGGAAAATCTGTGGAGTTAGGCTGACCGACCGCATTCGTAACGACGACGTAAGAGAGCGAGTAGGCATGAAAGAGAGTATTGGTGTAAAGATGCGAAAGGGAATGCTCCGATGGTTCGGATATGTGGAAAGAATGCCGAACGAACGTCTGGTTAAGAAGATATACAATGCGAAAGTGCTTCCACTTTTTCACGTTGTAGGTACCGAGGGAGACCGAGACTAACCTACCTAGACCAGATCGGTCATGTACTGAAGGAAGGTGGAGTCAAGAGTCTCCGAAACCGGCGAGCGTGTATGAAGAGAATTATGAATGTTGAGGAAGCGAGTGAAGTATGCAGAGATAGAGTTCTCTGGCACTCTGTTCTCTCTGCCTACCCTGCAAGGGATATGGCGTGATGATATATATGTATGTAATTATGTCATAATAATTTTGTACGACACCCACGTGCAAGATGGAGCATAGTGAATACTTACTCTGTCACCATAATGAAGAGCATTAGCACTTAGGTGCTTACATGATAATTAAGGTTGCAAGAAGTTTTGGTTTTTATTGTACCTAACTGAGGCTATGATACTACTACATTACAAATATTTTAAAAGTTATAAGTACCGATCAAGATCGATATTTATTTAATTGTTAACAGCATAATCATATACTGTTTTTAATATCCCACGTGCGCCATCTAGTAATATATTATAGAAATTAGTTGAATATACCTTACTTTAATAAAAAGTCTTTTCTCCGCCTCCAAATACTATATATACATACCATACACTATAAGTATCATTAAGAAAATTCATCATAAAATAAAAATCACTCTTTCTTATATTAGTAATAGGCGAAGTTTCAAAATAACCATTTTTTTAATAGTAGTATTTGCAGAAGAAATAGTTAAAATAACCTAAATCAATATTTAACTATAGGTAATCTGTATAGAGATAAAAGGAGTTATTGTATTTTATTTCATTGCAGGTGGTATAGGTACTTTAGTAGGAACTGCAACCAACTTGGTCTTTAAAGGATTATTTCAAAGGTAACGTTGTATTTTTAAATGGTTTTAAGTAAAATATCATTTAACGAAATTTAAATTAAATAAGCTATTATTTAAACCTTAAATAGCACAGATTAATATCTAATAAGAGACCCAAATGTATTTGATAGTATGTATTCAAAATATGAAACTATTTAACTCGCTATGTAAAATAAAGTTTTCTAATATTATGCATTGTGGCACAGAACTAAACACGAAGTCGTCATAATAATATTAGCATATCTTCCTAGAGGGCGCTGTAATAAATCGTAAACTGAGATGAAGTATTAAATAGACGGGATGGGACATTATCGGGATCTTAAATAAAACTTGGATTCAGCTAAAACGATATTAAATTCCTAAGAAGTTTTTGAAATCAGTAGCAAGCACGAAAACTAAAATCATTTCCAGATAACTGTTCTATTGCATGGGTATAAAAAATGAACAAACAAAAAAGCTCTGCTGCCGATAAGGAATTGATATAAAAAAAAATGTGTCTTTTGCTGATCTTTGTCTTGGGTTCGTTTACATACAGCTGGATGGTATTAAACTAATATTGAATTAATACTATTTCTCGTTGCGTTGCTTTAGGTATTTTAAAAGTATTTTACAAGTTATTAGTCCTGACAAGCTTCTAAAGGCTATATATAGCAGACTTTTTAAGGCAAGGTCTCTGAATGTTCTTAACGCAATTAATGGATTCAAGCTACAGAAAAGTCATTTATTAATATCACAAACGCCTTGTGTGCGATTATGTCAGTGGTGCAGCAACTTTTTCATAAACTTTAGACAGCATTTAAAATCATTAGAACATCTAGTATTGACTACGAGGAATAAATTATAATTTAACATTCAATTTCAGAGCATATCCTGCAGCAGAAGAGTATCTTTCGTTTCCAAAATACTCCACCTTTGCCATTCCATTAATGCTTCTTTTGGAAATAAGCTTGTATCTAAATATGATTATCATGTACTTTGAATTTTTAAGGTTAGAATAAAATATTGACATGGATTTGTCCAGTTTGTTTTTATTTATGCATAATGTTTCTTTCGTTTCTTTTTTTTTATTACTTTTGATGGCAAATAAGCAAGTAGCACACCTGTTTGTATGTGTTACTGCTGCTCGTAGTCCTTGCAATACAAAAGGTATAGCTTAGCTGCTGCAAACATTTCCACACTGCTCAGACGTCGTTTTTTTGCGACACTACACTGTAGAGTGTGATACAATTTTTCAAATTTTTTTTTTTTTTTTTTTTTTGGTGGACTATGGATGCGGCGCGTGACCCCATAGACCCACCATAAAGGCCTCTCTCTTCGCCGTGCGAGCGGGCCACTGGTACAGTGTGATACTACCCTGGATGGACAGACCAGTAGCTATAAACAGAAAACTGTCAACAGTGTCGCCTTACAACTACTAACCTACCGCTTTCGTATTTCTGGCCTAGTTGCACATCTTGGCTAACCCTCTCGACGTCTAATACTTAAGCAACTCATAAATTGTGAGTGCCATTGAACACTTTATTTTGATGATTTGTCTTTAAAGAAGCAATTCTTATAGTTAGGTTTCTATTAAATTATGTGTTTACATAACTTTTGCTTTTTATGTGTATGTACACATTTAGTCTTGTATGTTATAACTCCAGGTGCTTACCGGACACGGGGTCTTCGGTAAGTACCTGCATAAAATTGGAAGAGAAGGGGCCCCAGGATGTCACGAGTGTGGCGCGCCAGTAGATGATGCGCGTCATACGGCCAGAAGGCCAAGCGTTGGGGCGTCGGGGATCGAATGTCAGTAGACGATCTCTCCGGCGTCCCGTAAAAGTGCGGAAGGGGGCCGCTGTGGTTTTAGTGGGTATTCCGGTTGGACTAGCCGGCCGGCGAGTCCCACACTCCCTCCCGTCACGACATCGGCGGGAAGGGGTTAGCGCGTAAATGCGTTTCTACAGCGTAAAAAAAAAAAAAAAAGTATGTTATAACTCACCATGTGGCGACAGGGTGAGAAGATAATTATCGTCACCCATTACTTATCTATGGCGATCGTAATACACCGCAGTCGTGTTTCTTATTACTGAAAAGTTCAGCAGGAGCGTAAGTGGCAACTCTCTTCTGGGAAACGTATAACAACCTCATTGCGATCACCAAACCGCCTGCCAAGAGTCTCAGTTACGGTACTATTTCTTTTATGGGTGTATAAGCGAAGCTTACGTCCAGCACCATTAATATATTGAATACCATAGCTCATCGTTAATGCACTGTTCGACAACAATAGTAAGTTTTCATCGATTACCAAAGAAGGCTATGACTATATGAAAGACTTATGCGTTTTTCAAGAACAAGGTACTTGTCTTTTATAGTCTTCTTTGGTAATCAATGAAATTGGCTATTGGCTGTTAAGACTCCCAGAGTATATATAAAAGGTAGAGCTGTAGGCTGATTCCCTCTTTATCTACTGTTAGTATAGGAGGTGTAGGTATTACAGACAAGACCATAGTCTACCAACAAAACGGTATTACACACAACTCCTTACTCCATCATTACGGTAGTCATATAGATCAAATTTTCCGTGTGGTGACGGAGTAAAAATACAATTCACCACCCCCTATTTTACCCGCGGGTAATGGTACGAGACGACTAAGGTATATAAAACGCACATAACATCTATGCGAGAGAAGTAAAACTCGAAACAAAACCCTATACCAACACGTCTGACCAGCGTGGTATAGTAGGTAAATTATCCTTCCATTATGGATGAGACCTGAGCCCAACAGTGGGACATATATGGGCTGAGATGATGATGAGATGATGATAGATCAAATGTTAACATTGGGGTTAGATGACTAATAGGATAACTATAGCTTAAATATAAGTTAAAAAACTCACTATTTTATACATAATGTTATTTTGAATTTATCATGTTTAAGGCCTAAAAGTGATGCAGCTAAAAGATCGAATGTATCAGTCGAAGGAGTGCTAGCAGCGAAAAACACGGTAGATGAGAATTGGAAAAAATTAGGAAGAATTACGTTTTGGGAAATTGTAATTTATTTTATATCATAAGTTTCTTTTGGTTTGGTTAGTTAGGTTTTACCTCCGTGTGGTGACGGAGTAAGAATACTATTCACCACCCCATATCTTACCCGTGGGTGCCCGTACGAGACGACTAAGGGATATAAAAACGCATATAAAATCTATGCGAGAGAAGGAAAACTCGAAACAACACCCTATACCAACACGTCTGACCAGCGCGGTATAGTAGGTTAATTTCCCTCCTATTACGGAGGAGGCCCGAGCCCAACAATAGGATATTTATGGGCTGTGATGATGATGATGATGATGAAGTTTCTTTTTACACTAGAATTCTCTTAGCCATTATTGCATACAAGTGCAAAGAAATATATATTATATTAATGAAAAATATATTCTAAACAATTTATCTTCTGTCATATAATATACTCGTATGTATTTAATAACTATTCGAGTATATCTTTGCTCATAAACGTCATACTGCTGGGCTCTAATAAGCGGGAAATCGACCTACTACCATCTTTTCTTTTTTTGCGGTGGGCCATGGAGTGCTCACGCCCCGCAAATCGGTCCGGGGAGGCGGAAGAGGCGGCAAAGCGCCTCTCTTCGCCGTGCAAGCGGTACCTGATCTTTGTCTTAGGTGGCACATTGACCTAATACCATGCTAAACAAACGGGTTGGTTTTCCATTTTTATTTCCAGTTTTCCTTCTTTTGTTATAACGTATGCATATTTAATCCCCTAGTGGGTTTTACGATACCTACGGGCAAAATGAAATATATTTTTACTTCTTCACATCAAACAAATATCAATGAGAAAATAAATAATTATTTTCGCTTCGTAATCGGGGTTTTTATAAATAATTAAGCATATTAAATGCTAAATTTTAGTAATTTAAATAAATAATTATTTTGTCTTTGTTATAGATTGTTATCATATTATTTGCTGGTGCCATGATGATGTTTTTCTGTCGTTCACCGCAAGCATTTTATGGTTGGGGTGATATGATTTCTGACTACTATGGATTAAATAGTAATCTATTGTACGTATATAATAAATAAATCCTTTTAATTATACAATGACAATCCAGCATACGTCAACGTATTGACGTACATTGTTGGCCTAACCACGAAGGAGATTAATAACATAATCACCACATTTAATGGATTGACTATCGTAATTGGTGTTATGAGTTTCTCAAAAGGGTGATGCAGCCCATTCTTCTGGTATTTCCTTAGCCGATTGTTATGACAGCCGCGGAAACTGAAATCCTCAATACAAAGATTATTTTCTTAGCGTGTTTCTTAGCGAGTGTTGTCTTTTAATAAATGTAGATTAATCTAGATAATTATTTTATTTTGTAGTACTATACCACTGTAAGAAATAGTGGATAAAATAATAATATTTATCTTCTAATATTTTTCAGTATATCTAATATCGGTACTTATAAAGCTAGACATTTCTTATAATATTTATTTACAATATTTTTTAAAAGATACTTCCACTCTGCAAATGACAATTTTCCTTTCTAATAAAATACTTTGATTCTTTAATTGCTTAGAAAAAAAAATCCATTTCCTTAACTTATATAAAGTTAGAAGATTTAAGTTAAAAATAAAGCCTATATAGTTTGATTATACTGCGTAAAAACTTTTGTCTTTCAGTGTTCAAGATTCAGCTGCTGCTATGCTCGTTGTATTTTTGATGCTTTTTCTGCCAGCAAATTTGGGATTTTTTAAACGTTTTACAGGCAAAGGTATTTTATTAAAAATTACTAATAATAATCTATAAAAATAATGTTTTATAATGTAAATTGTACAATATATGGTGAATAAATAATTAATGGTGAACAGACTACGGATCAAATTAAGGATTGTGTCCTTATTTCCATTCATCAGCCTGTAGACATCCAATGTTGGACACAGGCCTTCTCACAAAAATGTCACTCAGAATTATGCTGTGCCACTTACATTCAATGTCTACCTGTCGTTAGTCCAGTTGTGGTCATCACTCCAGAACATTTATTGACCAACGGTTTTCGATTCAATGAGCGATGTGCCCATTGCCAATACAACGTATCTACTAATATACTTGGAAATATGTCGATTACACTCGTACTTCTTCAAATTCATATATTCTAGATTTTATCATACCAAAAAAAGGGGGTAGAGTTTTTCCACGCTAATATTAACATGTTTCTTATGTTTAAGAATGAACTTAATGCTATAATAATGAGTTACAGTTTTCTTTTTCTGTGTTTGTATCAACTGTTGGGCTACCATCTTCACAATGGGAGGCAACGTGACTAACTATGCCATACTGCTTAGTCAATTTGACATAGAGTTTTATTTCATTCAGAGATTTCAATTGATAATTAAGTTCCCTTTTTAATCCTCCTTTTAAACAAATATTTTAATTTCAGAGAGCGAAATACCGAATAACTCGATTTCAACAGTTTTAGATTGGACTACAATGAATAACGTCATGCCCTATGCATTTATGTTTTTATTAGGTAAAATCTTAAGAATATTGTTAAGAATTATTATTTTGTGTAGGCATTTAAAAATTCCCTAAAAATAAATATGCCCATTATATCTATTTAAATATATATATATATATACCACCACCACTGATCTTAGTTGTTTTCGTATATATATATATATATATATATATATATATATATATATATATATATATATATACGAAAACAACTAAGATCAGTGGTTTTATGATATAATATATTTCGCAAAGCTGCTTATTTTTCATATCAGATGATGTGAAAAAGTCATCATCATAATTTCTATTTCTATTTCATCATCATAATTGTGATAAATAATAAATTAATTGAAATTATAGTATTATTGGAAATGAGATATTATAGTATTATTGGATGAGAGATGATTTTCCGTGTGGTGACGGAGTAAGAATACAATTCACCACCATCTTACCCGTGGGTGATCGTACGAGACGACTAAGGGATATAAAACGCATATAACATCTATGTGAGAGAAGGAAATTTCGAAACAAAACCCTATACCAACACGTCTGACCAGCGTGGTATAGTAGTTCAATTATCCTTCCATTATGGAGGAGGCCCGAGCCCAACAGTGGGACATATATGGGCTGAGATGATCAGAATTTATTTTTAAATATGGTCTAACACTTTTATACGCGAAGAGTTAAGCACAGGTTTATACATATTTTAGTCAAGAGTAATAGGAAGTGGGCCACTGAAGAAAAGAGCGCATCTCAGTGACTCACCCGCACGGCGTCGAGACGTATGTTGTAGGGCGGGTCTACGGGGTCATGCGCCGCTTCTCCTGTCGTCCCAGAAGGATTAGCGGGGCACGACTGCACCGTACCCCGCCGCAAAATAAAATTAAAAGGAGTAATAGGAAGCGATTATGTTTTTGTTACAAACCGGGAATATTATCTCATTTCAAATTTGAGGTCTAAAGTTAATAACGTTAAAGTTAAGTCGAAATCGAGACCATCCTCTACTAATCTTAGAAATATCGATGTAATTTGCAGTAAACAACAACAAAATTTTCTCGTACCATCTCGGAATTAAAATTCAGGACGTGAATGGTCACGTTATATGGATAAATAGCATATTTATGGCACTAAACCAATTAGATAGTTATTTCTCAGTATTGTTAGTACAGGGACATAAAAAAGCTCAATATATATTTATGACACAGGTGGTGGTTTTGCACTGTCCCAGGCCGCAAAAAAAGAATATTCAGATTTGAACGGTAAAATTGGAATAGTATTGAGAAAGTTCAGTGAATTGCCGAATAATTTGATAATATTTTTAATTATAATTTTCACAATAATAACAACAAATTTTGCTGCGAATGTCGCTGTAGCCAATGTTTTAGTCCCAATAGTTATGCAATTGGTAAGACAATATATATATATATATAGTTTTGATTAGAAAGATAATTTTAACCCTAATGCAACAACTGACTGCCACAAAAATGTTGGAAAAATTAAATAATTAATTAGTTCTCCTGAGGAGGTCCATGTCTGATAGTGAACTTTAATGAGTTGTTGAATTTATAGAAAACTAAAAATCTTTCCATGTAGTGACGGAGTAAGAATACTATTCACCACCCGTCTTACCCATGGGTGATCGTACGAGACGACTAAGGGATATAAAACGCATATAACATCTATGCGAGAGAAGGAACACTCGAATCAAAACCCTATACTAACACTTCTGACCAGCGTGGTATAGTAGGTCAATTACCCTCCCTTTATGGAGGAGGCTCGAGCCCAACCGTGGGACAAATATAAGCTGAGATGATGATGATGATGATAATGGTGATGCGGCCGATCCACTTTTACTCTTTCACAAACATTCTCTTAAACGGAAAAGCGAAATCAGAATAAACAAGGTCTTAGAGTAAACAGTAGTTAATAATTTACGATTTAATACAGATATAATTTTGAAAAGTGACAATCCCAGACCATTTTCCGAGACCCAAAGATCATTGTACAGCTGTCTTGTTTTGACCTGAACTAACGCTGTTATATTCTAAGTTGTACACAAAATAGAAAATAGTATTAATCATCATCTCGTCGATCGTCTATTTATCTCAGTAAACGTTCTATTACTAAGCTCGAGTCTTCTCCATAACACATACATACATATCATCACGCCATATCCCTTGCAGGGTAGGCAGAGAGAACAGAGTGCCAGAGAACTCTATCTTTGCATACTTCACTCGCTTCCTCAACATTCATAATCCTCTTCATACACGCTCGCCAGTTTCGGAGACTCTTGACTCCACCTTCCTTCAGTACATGACCGATCTGGTCTAGGTAGGTTAGTCTCGGTCACCCCCGGTACCTACATCCTTCCACTTTCGCATTGTATATCTTCTTAACCAGACGTTCGTTCGGCATTTTTTCCACATGTCCGAACCATCGGAGCATTCACTTTCGCATCTTTACACCATTACTCTCTTTCATACCTACTCGCTCTCTTACGTCGTCGTTACGAATACGGTCGGTCAGCCTTACTCCACAGATTTTCCGCAGAGATCGCATTTCGACCGCATTAATTTTACTTTCATACTCTTTTCTGCATACCCAACTCTCGCTTCCATACAGTAATGTTGGGACAAGCACTGCGTTATGAATTGCTATATGTGCCTTCTGGCTGAGGTGGTGGCTACCGAGAAGTTGCCCCAACACTCCGTTCACTCTATTTCCCGCATTCACTCTTCGCTCTATATCAGTGGTGTACCTTCCATCTCGGCTAAATCCACATCCAAGATATACAAATTCATCTTCTTTTTATATTCTTCTTCTCCATAATGGTAGAAAAAATTACTTAATGTACCATGCTCAAACAAGTTGGTAAAGGGTTTTATTCGGTGTTTTATTTCATATCAATATATCTACTCTAAAAAAAAACTCCTTTTTTATAATTTGTATTACTATTGAATATAATATTTAATTTTTTTCAGGGACAGGAAATTGATATTCATCCATTATGGTATAATATTACAGCAGGCATTACAGCATCTTTTTGTTTTTGTTTACCCGTTGGTACACCGGGCAATCTCATAGTTCAAAGTGCTGCAAAAATATCTACTATAGACATGGTAAGAATTTTTATATAACATCCATCACTAGATAAAAGATATCCATTAATTAAATTATAAACTGACTGAATATAAATAATAGATATATTTTAATCTTGGGATCTCTCTCCTCTCTGATGTAATTATGTTTAATCTCTTTTTTGTTTAATCTTTTTTTTTTTTCATTATTGCATAATGTACTCGGGAACTGGTGCATCGTATCGTCTATAAATCTATAACTATTTATGAGAGATATACAAATGCAAATTTGTTAGTGTTTCTTATTGTTATAATATCTGTCATGTGGGTATGTATTTATATGTGTGTATTTATATGAATGTGTATACGTGTGTGTATGTTTGTATATTTAAGAATTAATTTGCCTATTTATTATTAATAACATCTTATATTTATTCGTAGTATCGTGTTATATTTATTATAATATATATAAAAAGTGTCGTGGCGGCCCGTGCTCAACGAACTTGTTGTACCTGAAAACCAGCGCTGTATCATCTTTGGACTGCAGCTTATGCTGAGGTAAAACCTTTTTGGTCTACTACAGTATGGTTAAATATGTTTTCTGTTTTCTTTTTTTTCCCTCAACATTATTCTTGTTAGTGTTTTTGTAATTGTTAATAGCCATGCTGTAGACTAAAAATAAATCATTTTCATTCTTTCTTTCTCTTGCTTTTAATTAGTCTAAGATTTATTTTTTGTTGGTTGTTGTTGTTTACTTTAAAGGACAAATTAAGGCTGTGTAAATTGTTTTTGGAACGAAGTTCCTTATCGCGCGTTGTGAAAGGGGGCTAGACGGAAAAAATTCTTACGAAAAGTTGTCACGACACTTTTTGCTATAGTAAGCTGTGCGGCGTCGCTCGTCGGTTCTCTTATAGAAAGCAAGCCAGATATTTTCATTTCTATTTCGCATTGAACAGTGTGGTGTCGCGACGATTTTTTTTATAGATAGAGTGATTCAAGAGGAAGATTTATATGTATAATATATGCATAATGTACTAGAGAAACACTGATAATTTTAGAGGTTTCTAATGTGATGTCGTAAATAAACACATTATTTTGCGCTTACATTGCAAACGCTGGCTGAACCCTACGAAATAGATCAAAATAAAGTACTACAGTATTATACAGCTTAAAAAGGCCTACAAAAAAGTCCGCGATGGTATATATCTATCTCTTAAGGATAACATACTATATCCATTTTAATACTTTAAAAAATCTTCTATTATAAAACGGTAATTGAAAAGCTATTTACACAAATACTGTATTAATCCTTATCATTTTAAATACATTAGTTGGCTTGAGCATTTCATGAAGATAATTTTTCTCCTTCAGACCATGCAAATTAAATCAATACCTTAAGAGATATAGCAAAATCAAAATAATGCGCAACGAAATTAATTTCGCCCGTGACCGGGCCGCGTGGCCGGCTCGCGTTCGAGCTCGGGGCCGAAAAGTTTTGGTAGTCTAGTGGAATTGTATATCCTATTATTAATATTATAAACGTGAAAGTTTGTAATAATGTATGGATGTGAACATGTTTGTTGCTCTTTCACGTAAAAACTACTGAATGGATTTTGATGAAATTTATAGTAATATAGCTTGCACATCAGAATAACACATAGGCTATAATTTATAAAGATATTAAGCAAATTGGCTAAAATATAACGATAAAAATCGCTTAAGGCAGAAAAAAAATATATAATTAAAATAGAACTTCGTTCCATCCGGGTGTCCCTTGACACCTCCGGTTTTTTTTCCGTGTGGTGTCGGAATAAGAATACAATTCTCTGTCTTACCCGTGGGTGGTCGTAAGAGTCGATTAAGGAATATATAACGCATATAACACCTGGAGATCATGCTAGAAAAGGAAAACTCGAAACAAACACTTCTGACCAGCGTGGTATAGTAGGCCAATTTGCCTCCCATTATGGATTAAGCTCGAGCCCAGCAGTGGGAAATATATGAGCTGATGATGATGATGATTTATAAATTCCTTAATAAAAGTATGATGCTATTAGGAGAGGTGTACAGACAGATAATCGAAATACAAATAAGTTTTAATTTATAATAGTTTTGTTCTATAATATATTATATTCTTTTTTATCGCAAAAATAATAAAATAAAATAATTAATAATTTTGTTCTGTAATAAGTAATATGTAAGTCTGAATAATTTTGTTACAACTCTTATAGAATTGACGTATTTTGACTAATTTACGACATATTGCATCGAATTAGAACATCGAATTATAATAATAATTGTTACTGAGTCAAAGGTTTTTTTTTTAACCGCAAGCTATGGTATGGTCACACCCGTTCCAATCGTCCAGGGCAACAGATGGATGGATGGAACGGTTTAAGACCTCATAGACGACGACCTACAATGAAATTCTCAACGTCGTGCGAACGGGCCACCGTTACCCGGTCCTTGCTTGCGGTGGCTTGCTGGTGAGTTACTCTAGTCGATGCCCTGACAATAAAGTCAAAGATTAAGAGAAAAAATTCAACGTAATTCTTATAATTATTTCAAGTTCTAAATTTAGGGTTTAGTGACTATTAAAAAAAAAATATATAGTATCTATGATATTTTCCGTGTGGTGACGGAGTAAGAATACTATTCACCACCACCATATCTTACCCGTGGGTGATCGTACGAGACGACTAAGTGATATAAAATACATATAACATCTATGCGAGAGAAGGAAAACTCGAAACAAAACCCTATAACAACCCGTCTGACCAGCGCGGTATAGTATGTTAATTTCCCTCCCATTACGGAGGAGGCCCGAGCCCAACAGTGGGACATTTATGGGCTGTGATGATGATGATGATGGTGATATCTATGATGTAATTTTATAGCGTATCTTTATCATTATAAAATTATTATTTCTTTTCTTACAGATTAAGGCGGGTTTAGGACCAACAATTATAACTATATTTCTAACCTGGCTATGTATATGCTTCTGGGCTCCTGTTGTGTGGCCTGACTTGCATTATTCTATTAAAAATCAAACTTGGATAGAATAAACTTTACATTGTTTTATTGCAAACTAAATTGTAAACCAAACTTCAAGAGCATAATATAGCCTTTATTGTTCTATCTATTTTTAAAATGTATATTTCTTTATTTACTTGTCAATCTTTTATTGCCTCGTTGTAACACAATGATTTGCCATGAAAATTGTCTTAAGATATATTCAACCGCAATGACCCAAGGGATTTAGCTAAATAACACATGCCACTGTGAAAACATCTCCAACTTGATATTTTGTAAACTCTTTATACATTGTCAAGATACAATTAGTTATTACTGTATTAACTTTTAAAGTTATAAATAATTAAAAAGTCTACTAACTGGCAATATAGTGGTTCAAAAATAGTATAAAGAATCTCTCTAGCAATCTTTTCTCAATTTCTTTGATCTGGTTTTTTATTGTCTATGGTGGTAGCAGATAAGTAACTAGTGTCCATGATGATCTACCAACATCAAGATAATGTTATTCCTAATCTTCACTTGATGGAGCGCATACCAGGAGTGTAGATTATACAGGCAAAAATAGTTCCCTCACGAATCTATGTATAGGTAGAATAAAACACTAGAAACGCTACTATTGTAAACGATTCAAGTTTCACGTCTTATACGTGACCTTCACAGTTAAAACATTAGATATTTTTACTGATCGTCGCGCGGCTTACAGATTGGTTGTACAAACTTAGCTGCCATTTTGTCCTGTTTGTCAAAAGTCTGACAAATGACAAATGAGAACTGTTATTTTTTGATCTTAGCGTAGAATTCGGAGGACTTTTGACGGGCATTTGAAAACGTCATGTGGTGCTCTTGTATAATATTCGATATCTTAGTGTTTTAACGTGTTATATTAGTTAATTTTGATGGCATTTTATGTAATATGAAGCGGCGGAACTACTGGGATGTAGTGAGTATCATATAAAAGTGCCTTACAACGTTTCCGTTTTCTACCAAAATTCCCACAAGATACCATTAACAGTGTGATCATTGCACTGTTAATGGCGACAATTTGACTTAGACAATGACTAACTTGATAGACTAAAAACGTGAAAATATTTATAACTTGATACTGGTACCAATAGCTCGTATAAGTAGCTGATTGCCAATACATAAGAAGAAGAAGAAGATCTTAGCGTATTGTCAAAATATATTTTCGGTTATTGACGTGCTTTCTAAAAATTATCTCAATTTTCATTGTTAAGCTTATATTATTACTGTTTCGTTAACGGCTGATATGTTTTTTTATATATTTCAGGGTAGGTTTTATAGTAAAAGAAAATCCTATATAACACACATATGTAGATATACACATGTAGATATACATATATCACGCACACAGACGTATTTATGTATATCACTTTAACTTTAGTTCATCGTCTAAGCTCTAGATAGCAGCACTTTCCATACATGCATATTTTACCATCAAGTTGCCACTCTTTTTCAGATGATATAACTTTACTCTTTGTACGTGACGTATGCTTTGCTGTCCCGAAGATTAAATAAAAATTTACCTACTCAATCTTTGTGTAGAATTAGTATAACATATAATAAAAATATAAAAGACAAATGGCAGTGTTTATTTTATTTTATGGAATAGTAACAATTAAAAAATTTATAACATAAGTCAGGTATGCACCTATTAGATGCTTTAATAAAGACACTTCTTAATTGTAACCGTAAACTGCTAAATACCGTCATTAGCTTATTTATATAGTGCGTGAATAATTGTCATTTATCACTTCTCGATATGCTTCATTTTCGGGGTAGGAAACCCAAGTTTGGATCAAACTGGTGTAGTTCTACGATACGGGTCTGTACCCACTGCACGATCGTGGCGTGGAGGGCGTGGCTCCTCACCACCCCGTACACCAGCACCAAATGTCACCATTTCTTCTTCTCGAGAAGGTGGCGGTTCTACAGCAGATGTATCTAGAAAACGTCCGCTCGCCACAGAAGCTTGTGATTGAAATATTGACGCACTCCTTAAACCACTTAACGTATTTGCACTCTGTGGAACTTCTTTAAACTCCTCAAAGTAATTGTCGCACGCGGTAGGTCGCGGTGCTGCTGGAAAACCATACAGCGTTGATGACGACAAATCCTTCAGCGAGGCTGAGCTTAAATTAATTCTTCTATTTTTATTATGTATAGAACAGTGTGGCACATCATCACCATCAAAAACAAAGCGTCTCCGCTCTCTTGGTGTTGCTGCTGAAGACCCTGATGGTGGATACGTGTCCCTTTTCATCATTCTTCTTTCTAAAAGTGTTGAATCACGCTCTCTGAATTCCGTGAAGGCATATTCACGATCCCATGCACGACAATCGGCTTTAGCTTTCTCTGTGAGCTCAGTTATCCAGTCTTTTTGATACCATTGTAGAAATAGAAATATCGCTGACGTACCTGCTAATTCGACGGCCACAAAGCCACTAATGTACAATCCAAATGAGTAACCGTAGCTATATGACATTCTAGGCGATCCAAAAATAGTTACATATTTCAGCTTGTGACCTAATTGTGATTTAAATACAGATATGTACATGATGATCCCGGTCAGCATAATTAAACCTGTAACATAATAATTAATTTATATTAATGAAATTACTCATAACTGGTATGCTGTGTGGTAGCGGCTACGAATACTAATAACCCTTACTTTGCTCGTAGATGTCGTAAAAGGCGACTATGAGCTTTATATCGACTTGGGCCAGCTCCAACTGATACCGTTTGGTCAACAATTACATTACCAAGAAAGGTTGTCGTCAAGCAACGGCCGGTCATATAACTATTGCCAATAACTTTTGCAATATGTATGAGTACCTATTGTATCGACCCCAAGTGATTGGAATAAGATTAGGAATGATGACCCGTATGATGAACTAGGCAGACTAGGACATAGGATGGCAATAAAGTATATAATGTTATAATCGCCACATTTGTAAGGTGGTTTGGCGAACAGTGTTACAAGTTTCCCAGGAGAGTGATGCAGCTCAATCGTCTGGAACCCCTTTTTTTAAACAGAAATTTGATCATAATCTGTCCAACAGTCCGAGTCAACTGAATGATATCCAAGAATTAAGTTATAGAGTCGTACTTTATTAGCCCTTTCCATTAAGTGAGCCAACGGGTCCCATTCTTTAATATCGTTACTGTCCACTCCTAATGACCATCAACCGTTTAAGGTCTCTCTTCGATGGTTTTTGTGACTACCATGGTAAGTCAAGAGTCATGATACATATTTATCAAATAGTATAATAGGTACCTTAGCTGTTTAATTAATTAGGATTATTATATTTCATCTAATCTAAGAAGTGCATTTTGACGTTTTGCATTTTTTTAATACATAATAACCTTGGTCAAACGTATACACATGATTGCAAACAATAAATCTGAAATTTTAAACAACTATTAAGTTATTTACATAATTAACATTGCGTGTAAAGTCACCCGACTTTCTTGTACAATAATCTAATGTTGAAACTCGTAAAACTAATTTATAATAAAAATAACATGGTAAATAGTAATTGTCATTGACGACCTAACAATGTTACGTTATCACGTTCTATACAGCAGTGCTTGACAACTTCCAATTCACGAATATCCAAATAATCGGTAAAAATATTAGAATAATACAATTAATCGAATAGAAATTTTGACAGAGATGTACATTTCGACACTGTGATTGATGAGAAAATAATTATTAATGTTTGCGACGCTGATAATTCAAGTAATAGTAGTATTTCTTAATAAATAGCTATTTTCAAATCCAGTTTTTGTTTTCAATTAATCTAATCCTACTAAATATGATGAATAGATTCTATGCTGAAATAATTAAATTTGTTTAGTACTAATTTAGCACTTAATTTATTCATCACCTTTTTGAAAAATAAAAAATAAACCGATTATTAATTATAAAGAATCAATATCGATTTCTCAGTAAAATCGGATATTTTCGATAGCGATTATTTGGTTCACATACCTAGACAACTTACTCCGACAGCTGTCAAAATGCACTTCTTAGATTAGATAGACTATAGGTTCAATTAAATCGTGAGGTTTGAATCACATTTAGAAAATTATAATCGAAAAATCATATATATCACCATCATCACCGCCCATAAATGTCCCACTGTTGGGCTCGGGCCTCCTCCGCAATGGGAGGGAAATTAAGCGACTATACCGCGCTGGTCAGAAGTGTTGATATAGGGTTCTGTTTCGATTTTGCTTTCTCTCATGTAGATGTTATATGCGTTTTATATCCCTTAGTCGTCTCTTACGATCACCCACGGGGTGATCGTAAGAGACGACTAAGGGATATAAAACGCATATACCCACGGGGTGATCGTAAGAGAGATGGAAAACTCGAAACAAAACTCTAAACCAACACGTCTGACCAGCGTGGTATAGTAGGTCAATTACCATCTTATTTATGGAGGAGGCTCGAGCCCAACAATGGGACATATATGAGCTGAGATGAGATAAGATGAATAGATACAGACACATGGTGAATTGCATTTCTATTACACCTCTGGGTTCTTCATAGATAGTCAAAAAAAATTAGATGGAATGATCACACGTACCAGAAATAATAAAAAGTACACCAGCAACGAAGGTAAAGAGCCGTCGTCCTTTAACACAGTGGCCAAGTACACAGCATATCGCTGCTACAGCTTGAGTGAACACAGCCAATAATAATGGCGCTGCTGACCGAGTAACTACATCTGAAATTATACAATTTAAACATGTTATATTTTTCACTACCGATGTAATTGTGGGTTAATATAGTATTGTCCGTGTGGTGACGGAGTAAGAATACAATTCACTAACCCCTGTCTTATCAGGTGATCGTAAGAGACGACTAAGGGATATAAAACGCATATAACATCTATGCAAGAGAAGGAAAACTTGAAACAAAACACTATACCAACATGTCTGACCAGCGTGGTATAGTAGGTTAATTTTGCTCTCATTACAGAAGAGGCCAGAGCCCAACCGTGGAACTTTTCTTTTTTGGCTGTGATGATAATGATAGTATTGTAACATATTTTATTATCCCTAACTTTCTCGTAGGCATTTTTTTTTGACGCGGGCTACGGTACGTCAAACCCCGCTAATCCGTCCGGGGCGATAGGAGAAGCGGCGTAAGACCCCGTAGACCCGCCCTACAATATACCTCTCTTCGCCGTGCGGGTGGGTCACTGGGACACGGTCTTTGTCTTTAGTGGCCCACCCGGCGGTCTACCCTCACGGGTATCCTCGCTGATGTCGACGCCCGGACAGTTTGCACCATCGGGGCGTCGTCCTCACGCGGTGGCCTCGCTCCCAGGGCGACCAGACTAATCCCCGATCCGGTCACCCGCTGCCTCGGCTAGGGCGGCATGAGGCGGACTCGTAGGCATAGGGTAGCAGTACTCTTCAAAATGTTAACATCAACTGCGATCATCAAGCCATCTGTCAGAGGGTTGATTTTTGTATATTTAGGATGCCTATGTCCAAGAGTGGATAATAGGTGATCGAGAGGTGGATATTTTATATAAAGAAGGAATAAAATAAGATGTTTTTCTTCTCTTTCTTATCTTAAAAATTGGTTTAACGTTTGTAAGTAGATAAAATCACAGCAAAAGAAGGAAAACGCATATAACAATTTATCGACAATCCATACAAACAGCCTAATATAGCAGAATAGTTCTCTCGTCTGAAGAAGGTCCATGCTTAGCAGTGGAACATATAATAATATGGGCTGAAGAGAAGAAGGAACATTTTTATTCTATTTCTATACGGGATTGTTTCTACTGGTTTAGTAAAAGACGATCAAACGACGAAAAATTAACATAAGAAAAATCATCATCATTCTCTTGCTCTTATCCCAACTATTTGCCACCGAAGACAAAGACCGGGTCCCGGTGGCCCGCTCGCTAGGCGTTAGTAGGGCGGGTCTATGGGGTCACGCGTCACTCCTGTCACCCCGGACGGATTTAGCGAGGTGTTAACACTCTATAGCCCGCCGCCAAAAGAAACTATCCCAACTACTTGTGGTCGACGCAATATGTCCTCTTTTTTCATACAGTCAGTCACATTGAGTCTATAAAAATGTAAAAAAAGCATACTATAATACTTACATGGTATAGCATTGGTGGAGTCACTCGGATCTGGTGCGTATTGTGACAGTGGAAAATATGGTATATCGACGCATCGAAAAACTGTACCACCCGCTGAAAAAATTAATAGGAAAAATTTTCCTCATATATTTACTTATATACATTTAGTTTAGAATTCAATTAAATTATATAGATATTTTAAAAAACACTGAAAGTCCATCAAGGCAGTACCTTCATGCCTCAAAAGCTACAGATGAAATTACTCAGCTGTTATTGTGATGTAGATAAAATGTGTTAACATCACCGGATGGGTCTTTTTGAATACCCTACAAAATCATTAATTCATCATACATTCAATCAATCAATCATACATTATTTACATGCCCTAGCTGCGATAATTAAAAATAGCTTAACAAGATTGCAACCAGACTGCCAAAGTTATTATTGTCTATTATTAGCTTTAAGTATAATACTAGATTGAAATGTTGTTTATTATGTTGTTATCTTATCTTTAAAAGAGATTTTAACAAAATGTAATTATAATAATAATAGTAAAGTTCAATGATCATTTGATAATTAATGTTCTTATTCAAGACTGTTTTAAGTAGAGAATTTGTGTTGGGTTGGGCACAAATTCTCTACTTGCTACTCTAATAATTGCATTAAGTTGATTTTCGTTATTAAAAAAGATTTTTAGATTATTAGGACTCACTGTTAAAAAGTACATTTAAAAATTTGTTAAATATATGATACACAAACTTTGATTTTAATTGATTTTAGTTATTTTCCTCAGTTTTGCTGATTACACCCTCAGTTTTTCTTTAAATGGCTGTAAACCAAAAACTACTAAATATTTTGTCTGTTCCGTTTAGGATAAGCTAAAAGACATTGTACTCTTGATAATAGAATGAATTTTCCAAACAGAATATAAAATAAATGTCGCGCCAAAATCATACTCATTTGCTTCTTTAGTTTGTAGAACTACCCATACATCATCTACATGTATGCCTTAATGCAGAGCTCAAACATCCTCCACAATAGGCAGAAAATTTTCATACTTTCTCTCTCAAAATATGGAAATTTTCACCGCTGTCTGGGTATAGAGGTTTTTTACGAGTTTCTTTCTCTTATATAGATATTCCTTAATGGCCTTTTAACTCATGGGCAAAAAAGGGTAATGAACGGTGTAAGCATATTCTTACTCCATCACCAAATGGAAAACCGAAAAACCAAATAGGTACATGGATCAATATTAATAATTCTTACGTGAATCGATGTGGTTTCATCGTGTAAGTGGCACTAGTTATATGACAGTAATCAAAATTTATTTTAGTGATAACCAGACACCATATTGTAAAAAAGAAAAAATAAAAGTTTTTTTTATTGCTTTTGGTGTAAAACGAGCAGGCAGTACACTTGATAGTAAATGTTACTGCCACCTATGGACTTTTAGGGCCGCAGGAACGAAGGGCAATAGCACATTGCCATTACTCAGAAGTCGATCTTCTGCGAGAGTGTGGTATTACCCCGGACGGACCGGCCCGCGGCTGTAGACAGAGAACTGTCAACGGTGTCTTACCACTATTAAAAGTCAATGAACTATGTTAAGTGTGATATCATTCATTACATAATTATTTTGGAGTCGAATTGTTTGGTTTTTAACTGTTATAAAAGAGTAGTTGGCAATTCAGATCAAAAATTTTCATACGATTTGATAGAGTTAAATTAGTTTCTAGATTTTTACATCATTGACTCTAATAAAAGAAATGGACTCAAAAATGGTTGGTATGGTAGCAAACGCCTCACCGGACTTTGTAAATGGGACAAAAGTGGGCCGGCCGAGGCCGGTAGGACAATGCATTTCCTGAGCGCCACGTGACGGAAACAAAACGCATTGTACCACCGAGACACATACGGAAGTTTGTACCCTATTGTTCATAATGTAGGCCAATACATACAGAATAAAGTATATTAAATGAATATTGTAAGCGTAGAAAAAATATAGTCACTTTCTTTTCTTTTGATGTATTCTCACGTTATGGTTAAAGACTTGTTTGTAAGAGTAGAAAAATATTTTTAACACTGGGAGTTTTTATTCATAATTAATTTCGATGTGACGGATTAAGAATAAAACCAATCCCTATAACACCTAAATTTATTTTGGAGTTTTTGTTTTATTATAGAAGAGGCTCGAGCTCAAAAGATACAGGTTTATCTTCTTGCATCTACAAACGTGCTATTATTGGAAAAAAGTTCTTTTTGTAATTGAAGGATAAGCCGCCTAACCCACATTAGTTAGACGAGTTGATGAAGTCTCGAAATTAAACCCTACGGTTTAGTTTTCAGACTTCTTTTTCATACAGCATATATTATGTACTACGGTCTTTAGTCGACTTTCATGATTTTAGCGGGAAAAGAAGGTAGGTTGAATTGAATTCTTACTTTTTTACCATATAATAAATTATACATATAGATAGGAAAAACAACATTTTTGAAATAAAACTACTTTTACGGATTCTATTGCGTTTGTATTTGATTTTTAATTTCACGACGTTTCGAACACTTTACAGTGATCATGGTAACGGGAGGACTAAGGTGTCTTACGTTCAATATGTCATTGTTATTACAGAAATTTATTTATATCTACCCTATAGGATATTAAATTTTGATCCATAAAGTGTTCGAAACGTCGGCGTCGGGAAATTAAAAATCAAATACAAACGCGATAGAATCCGTAAAAGTAGTTTTATTACCCGACTGCAAAGGAGTGGTATTGTGTTTAACAGTCTATGTATGTATGTATGTTTGTATGTTCCTTTGAAGCACTATATATACCAAACGCCTGGGCCGATTTTTATGATTCGCACGTCAATCGATTCCTCTTAATCCGGCGAGTATCACTAAAGATATGATGTTATTAAAAATTCAATATGGCGACTACTGGACGCCATATTGTGAAAATTAAAAAAAATAAAGTTAACGAACTATATCGAGTGGGGTATCGTTAAATAGGTATTTAAAAATCATTTTTAGTTTTCTCTCAACATTTTTCGATTTGACTGGCCGGTTAGGATCTATATCGATTTAAAGTTTCATAACAACCTTTCTCACATATAGGTTTTTTAGACAGTAGAAATTTACGATGAAAAAACGAAAAATTCATATAACTGGATGTGGATGGACATATACTGAAGTATCTAGTAGGTATATTGTCCAATATACCATAGGTAGTCCTACCTAAAGTATCTAATGTCTGACGCGGTCGCCCATCTCCAATTTCTAACGATTTAGTACTCAACTTCAGTCGAAAAACTATATATAGTTAGGTACTTACCTACTTATTAATAAATAAGATAACTATAGCTACCTAGGTATTTATAACTAAAAAGTGTAAAATAAAAAAAATGATTAAAAAAATCAAAAACCCGACTGCGTAAAAAGTCACCAAAACTACGTACATAATAAAAAAACTGAAAAGAAAAAAACATTGAAAAATTAGATTTGCTGTCGAATAAAGGATCCCGACTGTTCGGTTGTCATGTTCTATTATTAAAATATATTTCATTTTCTGCAATAGTATTGATTCAATAATATATTATGGAATTCTAGACCACCGGACATCTAAGTGCTTGTTTTTTTCTTTTCAGTTTTTTTATTATGTACGTAGTTTTGGTGACTTTTTACGCAGTCGGGTTTTTTGATTTTTTTAATTTCAAATGTGTAATACTCGCGTAAATATTAGAAGTCATTAAAAGAACATTTAATTAAATATAATCCGTGTGGTGACGGAGTAAAAATACAATTCACCACCCCATAACTTATCCGTGGGTGATCATACAAGACGACTAAGGGATATAAAATGCATATAACATCTATGCAAGAGAAGGAAAAATCGAAACAAAATCCTATACCAACCCGTCTGACCAGCGTGGTATAGTAGGTTAATTGCCCTCCCATAACGGAGGAGGCCCGAGCCCAACAATGGGACATATATGAGCTGTGATGATGATGATGAATTAAATATTTGATTAGGCAGATTAATAGATACTTAAAAAAATAATACTAACGCTCTGTATGACATATCCTCCATAACCCTGAAATTGTTTGTTTTGCGACAAGATTATGTCTCCCAGTGCCATTGTAGAAAGGATTCAGCATATTCTCTTCTGTATGAAGCCAGTTATTTGTTGATACTGCTACCAGAACTGCTACTACGGCAGTGCCAGCTGACAGTGGAGTTAGCAGCCACAGACAGGCAACAGATGAGTCGATTTGTGCCACTAAGGTTGGTGATGGAGGAGTTGGTCTGAAAATATACATACATAAAAACTATAAAAAATATTATTCTAAATGTATACAATCTTTTAACACCCCCTTGTCTTGTGGGAATCATAAAAATTAGCTGAGATATATTAGAATAGGAAGCAAAATATAATAAAACCGAGTGACTGCCAATAAAATTCATCTGCCACGCGTTGTATGGCGATTTCATCCTTTGGGAAAAACTATGTCCAAACAATGGACATCGATAAGCTGATAAATGAATGAATCCTGTTTCTCGCGGCAAAACAAATTATTCTTTTCCATGGAATATTGTATTAAAAAGAAAATAAACATTATCTAATACTGAAGAATAAAAATCGCTGAGTGCTAGCAGGGACGAATACTACCAATCCCTACTTTGCTCGTGGATGTTATCAAAGACGACTAAAAGCCTTAAATTGACCTGGGATAAAACCACCTGATGACGTTTGGTCAACAATTACATTCCCAAAGAGGTTTGACGTCAGGCAGGCGGCCGGTCATAAAACTATTGCCAATAACTTTTGCACAATGTAGGAAGAGGAGTACATATAGCGTCGACCCCAAGTAATTGGGATAAGAGCAGGAGAGTGATGAATGATCATCTCATTGAAGAATATATATTAGGGGGGTATGTTCCATCGTTGAAGCTGGAGGATGATCGACAGTGTCAAGAACTGGGACGCGGTCGCCGGCTTCTGTGAGACAGTCGTCTCGGGGAAGGAGGCGATGGGGTGGCTCCGAGAGGAAATCCTCTTCGGTGATACGCTCCACCGCCGGCGCCCGCGGCGCGGTTGCGAGTACCTGCGCCTGATGACACCCTAGCGGAGGCCGCGGGTGACTGGACTGGGGAATGGTTCGTCACCCACATAGGGGCTGTCTGCATGAGAGCGACGCCCTGGCGGTTAGGGGCGGCGAAAGGGAATGGTACCCGAAAAAATAACCCGCCGGGCTGGCCACGGATGGCAAGGAAGCCGTACCAGTGGTCGGCCCAGTGGCGATGGAGAGGGCATACGGTGGGTTATAGGGGCCACGGGTTGCTCTTCCGTCACCCCGGACGGAACAAGCGACGTGAGTCCGAACCATAGCCTACCCAAAAAGAAAAGAAAAAAAGGTTAAGTATGTTATATATTAAACTCTCTTTCTATGATGTATCCCCTAGTTACGATAGTCAATGTCACGAAAGGGAAGGTATTCTTACTCTGTCACCACACGAGAAAATTACATACATACAACATGTAATATAATAAACGGTACAAAAATTACAAGAAATAAGTTATATAATAAGAATGGTAGCCGATAAACTATCAGCCCACGTACTAACTAATAACTTCCGCTCGTGGACCTTAGCAATATTAGAGTAACTAACACGTAATTTAAAGTGACTTATTTCTTCGCTACAAAAGATATACGTGTTATTTTAGATAGCAGGTTGTCTCTAAATCTAAAAGATTCGAAGAAAGCTTTACCAAATTTTACCTCGTATAAAAATGGAACAGTCAATTTAATGTGTTCTTTGAGGCACAGATTTACACATTTTTATCGAATTCTTCTTACTGACTGCACAGATGGCGTAGTGATTAAGACACCGACAGGCCATGCCTGTATCGTGGGTTCAATTTCTGGGTAAGACAAAAATTTTGTGCCATCCACTTTTTTTTTCTAAGTCTACGTAAAATTTTTGTCCGTTACATCGAATGTTAGTATAGCCCCCGCAATACACGGATTATTTCCTTAGTGCCCAATGCTGTCTATTAAAAAAAAAAAAACTTCGTACTAGTTTTCATATTGTTTACTTTGTTAATAGATGATGTCGACTAAAGGATACGATACGCTGTAACTATGCAAGAGAAGATAAACCCGAAATAAAACCCTATACGAACAAATCTAGCCACCGAAGACAAAGACCGATTTCTGTTGCACAATCACACGGCGCCGAGAGGAACATCTAGGGTGGGTCTATGGGTTCGTACGCTGTTCTTTCTGTCACCCCGGATGGAATTAACGGGGCGTGACCATACCATAGCTACTGCCAAAAGAAAAAGAAAGACTAGCGTCGCATAGTGAGTCAATTTCCCTCCACTTATGTAGAAGACTCGAGCCCATAAGTGAGACATATGAGCCGAGATAATAATAATAATAGTATGAGCATCAAATATTTTGTTTCTTTTTTGTCTAATCCAGATAAATGTGGAATTTAGTAACTATTGACCTATTACTTTAAATATATCACCTGGGCGGTCGGCGGCTGGCGATAGCACCGCTGAGCGTGGGCGCTGGTTGGGCACGCGCGCCGCGCGGTAACGACGCATGCACGCACTGCGCACCGCCGCCCCACATAACTGCCTTCTGTTTTACTGAAAAATTAAATAATATTTTATCATCCCAGGTTATGACCTGTTATTTTATCATCCCAGGTTATGACCATAAACGTTTCACTGTTGGGCTCTGTTCACGACCCACATAAGAACAATTTCGGTCATTACCGAAGGCCATCTATCGAGTGATGTGACATTTCAGCTCACTCGATAGATGGCGTAGTCGTTGAGTTAGATCACGATACGTTACGGCAATCAATATTTGTAATGTATTTAATAAAATATTTGTGGATCCTCAGATCATCATGATCGGATCCGATCAGGGTCACAATATCACCAGATCAAATAAATCAACAAAAAATAGGATACTTTAGTTTTTTTTAATACATTCCTTAGTATTCCCTGAACCAACTTAGACCAACTGAACTATTAATTTGGTAGTAGCCAGGCTCGAGTCTATTCGACAATAGTAGGACCTTTTATACCACGCTGGTCAGACATGTTGATATATTATACGATTTTATTTCGAATTTTCCATCTCTGATGTTATCTGCATACGTCCTTTAGTCATCTTTAACGATCACTTACATGATAGGAAGAAAAAAATTATAAAAATAATTTATAGTTTATTTACCTATAATAATCGCATCTGTATAGTGGTAAATTTCCTTACTACATAGGTGGAAGCTAGAACCTAGACTAGATTCCCTGAAGATTTCACATCGTAGTTGTTGGATTGATGACTAGAATTAGACGGTCTATGTGTTATTGATGAGAATGCTTTGAGGAAATATTTCACAAGGTATATTTGCCACTATGAATTTGTATCATATGATCCTACAACATTTCTCAAATTTTATACGAAATCAAATTAATCTAGTAGGTATAGAACAAGTTCTTCGAATAATTTTTCAATGTTTACTAATTTTTACTTAATGGTAGTACCACGCTGTTGACAGTTTTTTGTTTACGGCTGGTGCGTGGGTGCTATGTGCTGCTGTGCTACGTTTGATGAGCGAGAGAGTAAGAAGCCCAACTTTACGGGTGGGTTGGTGTTTTTATTGGAAGACAGTGGCTTAAATGTATTGCAAATGTCCATGGGTGGCAGTATTACTTACCATCAGATGTACTGCTTGCTCGTTTGCCACTAAGAACAATAAAAAAAATGTACTTATATTATTTGTATTAAACTCCAAACTATGATATTTTTTGTATACTATAATGTCTACATAGATTTGAGAAAATTTGTAACCAAATTATTTCATTTTTATCACGCTACATTATCGTATAACACGCATGTAAATAATATAGTCTCGCCCTTGTTACTACCAAGTAACAAATCGTTACTGCCTAGTAGAGTGGAATTAAATGATGTGTAGGAAGATATCTAAACGGGAGAGACACGGTCATGATAAAGAGCTATGTCACTGAAAATAAATCAATTTAATACTATATTCCAATAGTGGTGTTGGTATACACATTGTATAAAGAAACACTGATTTGTCACATTAGATACATTAATCCTTACTAATATTATAAATGCGAAAGTAACTCTGTCTGTCGCTCTTTCACGCCAAAACTACTGAACCGATCTAAATGAAATTTGGTACATGATGATCTAGAGCCTGAGAAATGACATGGGCTACTTTTTAGTGCAAAAAAGGGTTGTAAAGAGGGATGAAAAGTTGCCTTACAACTTTTCATCCCTCTTTATAACCCTTTTCCACCTCTTTACAACCCTTTTCCTTCCCTCTTTACAACCCTTTTCCCCCTTTCCTCTTTCCTCCGAGAGGAATTCTATGTAGCGAAAGTAGACGTAACCGAAGCAAAGCGAGGGCAGGTCACTAGTTCTATATAAATATTTTCCTTATCTGTTTTGAAAAACGTAAAAGTTTATGTTTATTTTTTAAAGACAACATCCTGCATTAAGGAACTAATCCTCGTTATGCGAAAGCCTTTACAAAGATTAGCATTAATGGTCAAATATTATAATATTGGATGGATATATCCATACTCAAAACAACGATTTGTGAAATTGTCTAGGTCTTGCGTAGGAACCCTCGAGTATAAACCCATAACACTTGCACTGTAGTTCAGTATCTTAACCATTACATCATCTGTGTAGTTATATTAAAGTGTAAATTAGAAGAGAAAGAAAAGCTTGAAATAAACCTTTAGATAATCCCACCTGAGGATCGCGGTATAATACATACATACATACATATCATCATGCCATATCCCTTGAAGGGTAGGCAGAGAGAACAGAGTGCTAGAGAACTCTATCTCTGCATACTTCACTCGCTTCCTCAACATTCATAATTCTCTTCATACACGCTCGCCGGTTTCGGAGACTCTTGACTCCACCTTCCTTCAGTACATGACCGATCTGGTCTAGGTAGGTTAGTCTCGGTCTCCCTCGGTACCTACATCCTTCCACTTTCGCATTGTATATCTTCTAATATGTCTCATTAATAATCAATATTAGCAGAGTAAACAATGTATTCACTCACAATCAATTCTATATCTTATTCTATTACTTTTACTATCTGCTACTGACTTCTTCTTCTTTTTTATTTTTTTTTTATTACCATAAGCTCTACTACTTACAAACTAAAAAAAAAAAAAAAAAAAAAAAAAAAAATGTAAGCTATGTATATTTTTTATTATATTATTTTAAATTGAGCAAAATATATGTTGCCTATATTAAGTTAGTATTACCTTTTATGTCACTTTAACTCTTTATTTTTCCTTAACTTTAGCTCTCCTCAATTCTATTTTCTAATTACTATTTCCTTAATCTGTTACTTTTCTCTTCTTAACTTGTTATCTCTATTGTTATTTACTCTCTTGTAGTATAATTTGTATAACTTGTCTTCACCTAAATTTTTGCTTCTTGTAGTAACATTAAGTTAGTATTATTATTTATTATTTTTATCTAATTTTAAGTTTGTACATAATAATATTTTTATTTAGCACTGCTAATCTAAGGTCCCTGATCATGTCAGGGGAACCGTATGCCCAAACAATTAAAGTTTGGAAAATAAAAAAAAAAATAAAAAAATATGTCTCATTAAGACTCTGTTACTGGAGACTTTCATCCAAATAGGCATGCATGTACATAAACTACGACGTAATAATAGAAAGATTTAGAATAAATTCTTAGAAATGTTCAAATTACTGAAATTTAGCATTTTATATGCTTAACTATTATAAAAAACCCGATTACGAAGCGAAAAATGATGTCACAAGCGGGATTCGAACCTGCACCTATTGGGAGTCGGGCCCAATTGTGCTGCTTGCTTGCTGTGCTGTTTGAATAACAAGGTTGTGTAATCGTTTAATACAATTCTAAATGCAAAGTTTAAAGTATTAAGCCTACACAATGTGTAAACATTGTCGGGTAGATGGCGCGCGTCACCTTAAATACGTAAATATGATACGAAGCGAGATTTGCATGTCCTACAATAGTTCACGGTGGTGTAAGTGGCTTGTGACATCATTTTTCGCTTCATAATCGGGTTCTTAGAAATGTTTTAATTTCTTCATTATTCATGAGCGTATTTATATCATCATCATCATCATCTCAGCTCATATATGTCCCACTGTTGGGCTCAAGCCTCCTTCATTATGGGAGGGAAATTGACCTACTACACCACTCTGGTCAAACGTGTTGGTATAGGGTTTTGTTTCGAGTTTTCCTTCTCTTGCATAAATATTATATGCATTTTATATTCCTTAGTAGTCTCTTACGATCACCCACGGGTAGATGGTAAATTGTATAATTACTCCGTCACCACACGGAAAAGTATTTATATAGTAGCAAAAATTTAAATTATTTCACAAGATTAACAAGACAGGGTTCAAATTTAAATGTTTTTGAAAGTTTAGCATAATTTCTAGGTATTGTAACTAACGGACATTGATATTCAATAATGATATCCATTTTTTATGCTAACGTTAGCCCATTTCTCGCTTCGTGGACAAACCCTAGCCGCAATATAATATTATTAAGGACCTTTGCAATAAAATTCAATTATATGTTCTTTACCCAAACTCACTGGCATTAATAGGGACAATCCTAATCTTAAAAGATTAGGGTCATCTCAATTTCTTACTACCACAGAATATTATTAATATTACAATCACTTTATATATATTCATACCTACATATATTATCTGTTATATTACATACATACATACATATCATCACGCCATATCCCTTGCAGGGTAGGCAGAGAGAACAGAGTGCCAGAGAACTCTATCTCTGCATACTTCACTCGCTTCCTCAACATTCATAATTCTCTTCATACACGCTCGCCGGTTTCGGAGACTCTTGACTCCACCTTCCTTCAGTACATGACCGATCTGGTCTAGGTAGGTTAGTCTCGGTCTCCCTCGGTACCTACATCCTTCCACTTTCGCATTGTATATCCTCTTAACCAGGCGTTCGTTCGGCATTCTTTCCACATGTCCGAACCATCGGAGCATTCCCTTTCGCATCTTTACACCAATACTCTCTTTCATACCTACTCGCTCTCTTACGTCGTCGTTACGAATGCGGTCGGTCAGCCTAACTCCACAGATTTATATTAGTATGTATAATTTAATTATTAACTTAGTTAAGACATTATACCATTATGAAATAATTTATTTTTTTATCTGAAATAAATCAATTATTAACACATTAATCTAATTAAATGATAGTATTACAATACTTTAAATTATTTGTTATTCGTAGTAATTACCGTTTTTACTGTGATAATTATTGTGTTAAATAATTACTGTAATAAACTGACTATTTATAAAAATATAATTTAAGTTCAAAATAATTATGAATATAAACTACAAAATTAAAGAATCAGAATAGATAACATGACAAATAGTTATATAATAAAATTAAAAAGTTCAAAAATTACAAATAGTTAGGCATATATTAAAAATATAAAAAAAAAAACTATTTTAACGACATGACATTCCTCCTGTGACATGAATACTGTAAAGTATTCGAAACGTCGGGATATTTAAAATCTAATACAATCGCGATAGAATCCTTAAAAGTAGTTGTATTTCAAATGTGTATTATTCCCGTAAACAATAGTTATATAATTATCCTTAAAATATTATGGAGATAGAATAAGGACATAAATTACAACTTATTCTTTTACCGCGGGTATCGCAAAAGACGACTAAAGGGTGTAAGGAGATAACACCAAAAACAGCTAGAAATCACTAAAGAAAAATACAACCTGGTCAATGTCTAGAATTGAAACCCTTAATAAATTTCTAAATTATCAACGGGGCAGGTGAAGGTGGTGACTATAAGACAAATACCTACTACTCATTACATACAGCCAAAATATATATTGCAAAATATATATGTAATTAAAATAATAACCGACAAATGAGTGAGAATGTAAATTAAATTAAACTTCCATATTTAATAAACCACCATTCTTTTGGACGTATAGACGTGCTTCATTTGTCCTAAGAGCCATTACTGCTGTATAATAACAGTGGAATGCTATTATAAGGCGACCAGAGCGCTAATAGATGGTATGATCGTGATGTTAATGTAAATGATGATTACAATACGCGGTGTTCTCATAATGACTACGAATAAAATTCAAATAAAAGTTTGCAGTTGTAATGTTAGCGATAAACGGTATCATTAAACATGATTACTCTCAATGTGACGTTTCTAAGAACAAAGCTAAATTCGTCTAAAATACAACTTATGGAAGTACTCGTTTCAGACTTATCAGAAATTATAGTTTACAGTTTACTTTAGCTTATATATATATATATATATATATATATATATATCCCCCGGTACCTACATCCTTCCACTTTCGCAAATTCAAATTTCAAATTCATTTATTACGTATAAACCCTGTCAGGGCACTTACATATTGTCAGTATTAACATTTTAATTTTAATCTAATCTGGTCGGAACTAGACCACTACTGAGAAGATCCGGCAAGAAACTCAGCGGGTTTGTCTATTATTATTTCTTTTCATTTTTTTATATATATAAAAAGAATGGTACATGAAAGAAATAGCTCCAGTGTGATGCCCTTCAAACCTAATAGTTTAAATACAATGTAAAATAGCCAATGGCTGGACCAGATCCCACAAGCGGCACCCGATTAACTACTAGAGCAGCCATCACTCCCCTAAACCACCTTAAAGGGAAGGGAGGGACCTGCTCGACGCAGCTACAGCAAGTAGACCTTTCAGTGAGCATGACCAATACCATGTATTACTAACGCTAACCAAAGTCAAAATTCGTTAGGAAAAACACTACGCTTCACAGGTATGTAAGATCATTATAAAAAAAACATAAAACAAACAGTTTACAAAGACAAGGTAATTGCTGAATGAGGAACTGCTCACTGCTCAGTCTGTACTATCGCTTAGATAATCCTAGATTTTATAACGCATGCAATACAATGCGAAAGTGGAAGGATGTAGGTACCGGGGGAGACCGAGACTAACCTACCTAGACCAGATCGGTCATGTACTAAAGGAAGGTGGAGTCAAGAGTCTCTGAAACCGGCGAGCGTGTATGAAGAGAATTATGGATGTTGAGGAAGCGAGTGAAGTATGCAAGGATAGAGTTCACTGGCACTCTATTCTCTCTGCCTACCCTGCAAGGGACATGACGTGATGGTATGTATATATATATATATATATATATATATATATATATATATATATATATATATATATATATGCATATATACATATGCATATATACATATGCATATATACAGGGTGGAAGTGGACTGCTCCCGAAAACAAAGACAGGTGACTCTACTAGACCTACTTGTAATGATAGGCTAGAAAAGAAATCGATTCGGATGAGAAAAAAAAAATTTTTACAGCACATTTTTTGCGTTTTTCTACATTTATCATATTAGGACAGTGCCGTGTAATGATAATTTCATAAAAAGTACATATATATACACAGAAAAAACTAATGCGTTCCGCAGTGCGGGTTAGGGCGTCCCCTGGAGGCGACGCGTACCGACCCGCCCCCGTCGGTACGAACATCGGCAGTTGCGGCGATGGGGACCGCCACCCATCATGCCTTGCCCAGTCAGGCGAGTCGAGGAGAGTAGAGTGCCGGGTAGGCACGTGGAATGTAAGTTGTGTGGAAGGTAAGTTGCACGAGCTGATAACCGTCATGGCGGACATACAGCTAGACGTGCTCTGTGTAACAGAGACCAAGCGAAGGGACAGCGACGCCTGCGACCTTCCTGGTGGCGGGATGGCTCTGTGGTCTGGTGTACCACAGAACGATCGAGCCAGCATGGGGGTAGGAGTGCTGTTATCCTCTCGCTTGGCCTCATGTGTGAAGGATTACGTAATGTATGATCCCAGACTTCTTTATGTCCGTATAAAACTAGATGTCACCAAGGTATTCATGGTTGTAGCATATGCTCCCGTAGGATCCTCGGTGGCATCAGACCTAGAGAAGTTTTGAGATAATGTTAGGGTAGTTCTGGATATGGCAAAAACCAGTGAACGCGTGATTGTATGCGGAGATTTGAACGGATGGGTGGGGACCAAGCGTCCCGACTATGAGGACGTACTTGGTCCATTAGGTGAAAAGAGAGTGAACGACGCAGGTAGGCTCATAGCGGATGTATGTATGGAGAGAAACCTTATTGTGTCAAACACATTTTTCCAACATAAGGACATCCATATGTATACATGGAGAAGCAATGAACAGAAAAGTATAATAGATTTAATATTGGTAGACAGTCGCCTCTGAAGCAAAATATTGGACGCAAGAGCCTACAGAGGCCCTACAGTCGATACGGATCACTATCTCGTTATTGCGAGATTTTAGTGGTCTGTTCAAAAAGTGGAGGCACTGGTGAGAGCATGTCCACTTCGGAGGGCTTGAGAGGTTGCAAAAAGAGTGTGTAAGAGAAAAGTATGCAGAGGGTGTCCGAGAATGGCTGGCGATGCCAAGCCAGCCGCAATCGGACATTAAAGAATGCTGGAGAATATTGAAAGAGAGTATGGTAGATACAGCGAAAGAAGTATGTGGAAGTTCAAAGAAGCATAGAAAAACAAATGGTGATGTATGGTGGGATGCGGAAGTGGCAGCTTCCGTAGAGCAAAAGAAGAAAGCGTAGCTGGACTATGTCTCTTCTTTGAATCTGAATGACAGCATGACTGAACAGAAGAAAGAAATATATCAGCAATGTAAGAATGACACCAAGGCCTTAGTGAAAGAGAAACATGATAGTGCAAATATGAGTGCAGAATATAGGCTGAATAAAAACTTCGAGGGTAACACCAAACTCTTTTGGAGGGAGGTGAAGAAGTCTCGGGGTGGTTGGTCAGCCTTCAGAATGAATAATATAATGTCTAAAAGTGGAGACATTCTTACACAAACACAAGACGTGTTAAGCCGATGGAGTGAATATTTTGGCGATATGTATGCGGATACTACGGTTGGCGTCAGTGTCGCATGTGGTTTAGTAGATCAACATTCAGCACCGGCGTCAACCGATGGCATCAGTATGGATGAAGTTGAATGGGCGATCAGAAGTTTGAAAAATGGTAAGGCTTGGTGGCTCCTGTGTCTGGGAGGCGTTACTGTTGCTCTTCAATTTATGTTGGAGCTCAGGAATGGTTCCCAGGTACTGGAATAGCGCAGTCATCGTGCCTTTGTTTAAAAACAAGGGTTTACGTTATGACTGCGTAAATTACAGAGCCATAAGATTGACCAGTTTGGCAGCAAAAGTGTACGGTAAAATTATTGAAAGGAGAATGAGGATTGTGTCCGATGGTTTACTGTGTGAGACACAAGGAGGTTTCAGGAGTGGCAGGGGATGCATGGATCAAGTGTTCTCTCTGCGCAACATTGTGGAGAAGCATCTGGCTCTAGGTCAGAGGGTTTTCTGCAGTTTTGTGGATCTGGAGAGAGTATTTGACACGGTTGTACGATAGGAACTTTGGGACATTTTACCGGAGTATGATATTAACGGTACATTGCTACAGGCTGTGCAGTCCAGTTACATGGGCTGTAGAGCCTGTGTGCAGCTGGATGATGGAATGTCGCCTTGGTTCGACGTCAATATCGGCGTTAAGCAGGGGTGCGTTCTGTCAGCCAGGCTGTTTATCATATATCTGGATAAATGTCACCAAAGGTTGAACGATATGAATTTGGGAGTCCAGATGGGCGACTCAGTGGTCACTGCTCTGCTCTATGCAGATAATGCAGTCCTGCTGGCACAATTAGCGACTGACCTGCAGACCCTAGTCGACACAATGGCAGAAGATTGTAAGAAAAAGGGTCTACGCGCGAATGTGAGCAAAACCAAAATAATGGTCTTTGAAAGAGTTGAAGCCAGAACAGATGTAAGAGTAACAATAGGTAATGATGTACTAGAGTAAGTGGATGAATTTGTATATCTTGGATGTGGATTTAGCCGAGATGGAAGTTACACCACTAATATAGAGCGAAGAGTGAATGCGGGAAATAGAGTGAACGGAGCGTTGGGACAATTTCTCAGTAGCCACCACCTCAGCCAGAAGGCACGTGTAGCAATACGTAACGCAGTGCTTGTCCCAACATTACTGTATGGAAGCGAGAGTTGGGTATGCAGAAAAGAGTATGAAAGTAAAATTAATGCGGTCGAAATGCGATCTCTACGGAAAATCTGTGGAGTTCGGCTGACTGATCGTATTCATAACGACGATGTAAGAGAGCGAGTAGGTAAGAAAGAGAGTATTGGTGTAAAGATGCGAAAGGGAATGCTCCGATGGTTCGGACATGTGGAAAGAATGCCGAACGAACGCCTGGTTAAGAAGATATACAATGCGAAAGGTGGAAGGATGTAGGTATCGGGGGAGACCGAGACTCACCTACCTAGACCAGATCGGTCATGTACTGAAGGAAGGTGGAGTCAAGGGTCTCCGAAACCGGCGAGCGTGTATGAAGAGAATTATGAATGTTGAGGAAGCGAGTGAAGTATGCAAAGATAGAGTTCTCTGGTACTCTGTTCTCTCTGCCTACCCTGCAAGGGATATGGCGTGATGATATGTATGTATCGTTACAAGTCACTGTCCTAATACGATGGTGTGTGGAAAACTTCCAAAAAAATGTTGTATAAAATATTTTTTTTATCCGAATCGATTTTTTTTCTAGCCTATTATTACAAGTAGGACTAGTAGGGTTACCTGTCTTTGTTTTCGGGAGCGGTCCCCTTCCACCTTGTGTATATATATATATATATATATATATTTCTTATAGAAGTCTTTGGGAGGTACACACGTGCTTCATAAAGTGTTCCATTATTTTTTTATGTTTTTATCAAACAGTGTTTTGGGTCAGTTAATCTATATTTTATCATAACATATTTGTGTTGTTGCTGTCACATAGTAAACTTTTATTATCCTTTTTTAACGGCCAATATCTGTATAGCCTGCTCCGCCATCTTGTACGACATCAGGGCGCCATGAGGCCTATTACCGGTCGTGCGACGTCTATTTGTCCTTTGAATGGACCATCGGCATTCTAAAGGTTTACCTACATTGTTCAGGACAGTGGTATACTTCTTCAATTAATGAGCGGTCCACCGGCATTGATTGAACTAATCGCTTCTAAGTTTAATCTTTTAACAATGTACAAAATTGATAATCTATGTATACCTATGTCTAGCGTGGTGACGGATGAAAAATACAATTATTACTAAGACCTTACTTTTAGGTATCATAAATACTGATTCGTAAATACTGGGTAATCGTAAATACTGGAAAACTATCCGTGTAGTGACTGAGTAAGAATACAATTCACTACCCCTATCTTACCCGTGGGTGATCGTAAAAGACGACAAAGAGATACAAAACGCATATAACATCTATGCAAGAGAAGGAAAATTCGAAACAAAACTCTATACCAACACGTCTGACCAGCGCGGTATAGTAGGTTAATTTCCTTCCCATTACGGAGGAGGCCTGAGCCCAACAGTGGGTCATATATAAGCTGAGATGGTGAAACACTAGTTGGAGTATCATCTAAAAATGTGTATCAGCACTTTCTTGGGAAATTTATAACATAAAATACGATTGCTAATCTATTTTCCAAGCATAGCGAATATGGTATTAACCCCCTATTGATGGGATAGCCTATATACAATAGTGGAGTTAGATAGACTGATAATGGTGATATATATCATTACCCTAAATAAACTAATGTATTACAAAATACGGTGTACGTAAAACAACAAAATCAAAATGTATCTGAAAATACGTGACCTATTACGTTATGCTCTCGTCCCTGTGACATCCTCCATCTATAGTTGACTATATAGAGTTGACTAATTAGATCTAGTAGTAGCTTCAGTCTACATACACCCGGGTAAATCTAATCTCAACATGTACATATCATTGTATGCATCGAGTCACGTTAAGACTAATTCGACAGACCAATCAATGTTAAAAGCCCTAAGTATACAAACCTTTCGTATAGTTTGGCAAGTTGACGCAGCTGTCGCTACGGGCGGTAGGCGCCTGCAATTTATTTAATGTGGCTCTTCCTACACTTTACGACGTTTTTTTTTCTACGCAATGATAATACCGTCTATATTATTGAGCCGTTTGCTTCTCTTCCCAAGGGAGATCTTTTATGAAGTGAGTGGTACTTTACAGCTTTCGTGGAGCGTTTTAATACGAATTGTTTTATTTCGCCTCGCTTTCACAACTTGTTAGGTGCTTTATTTCTTATACTTATACGTTTCATAAGCATTAAAGTATAGTATTATTATAAAGATATATTTATTTATTATGAAAGATATTCAAATTTGAGATTTACTCACAAAAAAAATAAAATTAAATATTCCAGATTAATTACTAATCTTTAAGTTAAATATCTATTAAGTTAAAAACTTTATTACAAGGGAACTTTTATTATGACCATAAGAAATACTCTTTTTAACATTATAACTGACTATTTTACGAAAAAAAGATATATCAATTAACTATAGCTATGTCTATAAACTGTCTGCTGTATGGTAGCGGCTACTAATACTACCAACCCTTACTTTGCTCGTGGATGTCCTAAAAGCCGACTAAAAACCTTATAACGACCTGGGCCAACTCTATCTGATGCCGTTCGGTCAACAATTATATTCCCAAGGAGAGTTGACGTCAGGCAAGTGGCCGGTCACAAAACTATTGCTAATAACTTTTACAATATGTATTACCAAGAAGAGTGCATATAGTATCGACAAGAATAGGAGAATAATGATGTCTATAAACTGTGATATTGACTGATAAATTGTTCTGTCAGTTTCCTATGATGTGATCAAATAATATAATAGCAAGTAGGTATTAGTTTACTTAATCCGTAATATGTTATTAATTTTCTAATAATATTTTTTTACATCGTCATCATCACATCCAATATATGTCCCACTGTTGCGCTCTGGCCTCCTTCGTAATGGGAGATAAATTAACCTACTATACTGCACTGGACAGACGTATTGGTATAGGGTTTTGTTTCGAGTTTTCCTTCTCTTGCGTAGATGTTATATGCGTTGTATATCCCTTAGTCGTCTCTTACGATCAACCACGGGTAAGATAGGGGGTGGTGAATTGTATTCTTACTCCGTCATCACACGGAAAACCCTTTTATACACTATAAATTAAACTTAATTGTTAAAAGGATTTTGAATACCGTACAGAAATAAATTTTCATCATTAACTTAATTTATTATACACGTTGCACTTCTGATCACGAACCTACTCTAAAATAGAAAAGGAATTGACCTATAGGGCTGCATTTCGCTCGAGTTTGCATTTCAAGAAGTGATGACCATGATATTTTCATTCACTTAGTTACTTGCATTACTATTTATTGTAAAATAAACCTAATTGGTTTTAGTGTTCAATCCAATCTTAATGAGTAATAGTTTGACATAATTGATCAAATAAAATGTAGTAAAAATTGGCATACTTAGACAATGTTAGTAACAATATAATAATTTTGAATACAATGTGTATTCAAAGTCGGGTAGACGGCACACATCTGGTTAAAGACGAAAATATAATACGATGCGAGAATTGAATGTCCTACAATAGTTCACGGTGGTGTAAGTGGCAGCACGATTGGGCCGGACTCCCAATAGGTGCGGGTTGGAACCCCGCTTGTGACATCATTTTTCGTTTCGTAATCGGGTTTTTATAAATAATCAAGCATATTAAATGTTAAATTTCAGTAATTTGAATAAAATAATACTAATTAATATTTCATACTACCTATAAATTCTATATGGAGATAACTGGTAAAATTTATTGATCAAGATAATTCTGAGTTAGCAAACATGCATAAACAACTAGGGTTGTACTTAATTGGCTTTTCGGTTATACGGTTATTCATAACTCCTATTTCTTATAATTCTGTAAATAGCCCGATACCCGAGTTAATTGCTGCATTACGTCTAAGATCGTGCTTAGCTTGCAATACGAGAAGACTCGTCTTTTATTATATAGGATTAAGGGCAGTTTTATGTTAAGTTGTTAGATAATTTTAGCACAGCTTTTAAATAAAAAATATCTATTTTGTATTCATTATCTCACCGTTATTCTAGTAATGTTAAGAATTTTGTTTTATATAAGTAAGAATTCTTTACTTTTAATACAATATTAAATAAAATTAAATTCTTAGAAATACCTTAAAAAATGAGAAAGATCTTAAAGAAATTGGCCATCGAGAAATTGTTATTTTAACGAGAAGTTAAAGCAATCTGTAGATAGCATAACTTAAGAATTTCTCTAGTACTCTGTTTACAGAAAGAGAGTTACGTTCTTTGAAGACTTAAGAATAGTAATTTGAAGAACATTAACTAAGAAAATATTAGAAATTATGGAAATTTAAGCAATTTAAAAGCTAATTTTAAAAATTTCTAAGAATAATTTCTCAAATAGGGATGTCAGTTTGGGTCTCCATGAATACACTCAGTAAATAATTTAGAATGTCAGCGCAACTAGATAACCTAAAATAACACAATCTACATTCAATAAACGATTTTAATTTCATCAACTTCCTTCAAAATAAAATTACTATTAGACTCCAGAGTATTTCGATATTCTATTTTGAGTTCTATATTTCTTTTTGTAATTTTTCAACTGATATCACTTAGCAATTTATAATCGGATATCCCATCGGTAAATAATAAGTAATAACATATTAAATTGTATCAATATTCACCCAGATTAAATGTCTCTCCATTATCTCTCCTTTTCTCGATAAACCTATCGACGTATATTGTTGGACATTTACCTCCCTAGGCGACGATAATAATGCCAAAATCAGAACTGAGCAGGCGGATTATAACCTTTCTCCTGAAGATTATTCCGATGGTTATTATGACGACTATGGGAAAGTAAGGAGAGATTAAGTAATCTTAATCTGTAACCAAGCAGGTAGTAAGTTAGAGCACATATCTCTTGGAAAATAAATATATGACAATCTAAACTAATTATAACATTTAGTACAAAAACAATCATTTATTGTTTCTGAAATGTCTGTCAGATCTTCATCATAGAGATATAAGACACATTGAGATATTATTCCATTTTTAAAAATAAGCATCGTTTTACTAGTTTTACAATATATATGGTAAACAAATATGACATTCTTGACATGTTTCTGACTACTTTCGGGTTCCAAGAAAATTTATATATCGTGCTACCTAGACTTACAATCAAAACGATGTAAACTAGGAGTGCACGATATATATCGATATTTCATAAAATATCGATATACGAATTACCACTTCCACCCGATATTATCGAATAATCTAGTATATACAATCAATACATTTCATCCGGACATCGAATGAAATGTATCTATATACCAAATATCGTTAAACATTAAAGAATATACTTTTACTGATAACTTGAGTAATAAAAAAGAAAAACTACGTTTAAAAAAACCGACTTCAAAAACTGAAAAGTACAAAATAACTTAAAATACTATCATTTTTATGTGCTATCTGCTGATAGGTTTGAAGTCGGTGCCGGTATCGGTGTCTTTAGTGTAGGAATTTCATTACAGTAAGTATCTAAGTTGTTTATAATTTTGTTTAGGGCTTGGTACCGATTTCAAACCTATCAATAGATAGCACATAAAAATTATAGTATTTTAAGTTATTTTGTATGTTTCAGTTTTTGAAGTCGGTTTTTTTAAACATAGTTTTTCTTTTTTACTTTTTAGTGTTACAGATACACATAGGTTGTTCTATTAGTAGCGGGGCTTGAGCTACTGGTTCATTTGTCTCACTCTTACTTAATGCTAATTTTAGACTTATATGGTTTTCTCATGGATTCCATTATCAGAACTGGACCAAATTGAAATGAGACCACATGGGAATCACCAGCTTTGAAATAAAAAAAAGAATCATTAAAATCGCTTAGCCCAGTCGAAAGTTATGAGGTAACAAACATAAAAAAAAATACAGGCGAATTGAGAACCTCCTCCTTTTTTGAAGTCGGTTAAAAAATAACGTAAAATCCTGAATCATTAAATAACTAGCCGTAACAATAACGAACATTTCGTTACTACACTACATAGTGAATATAAAAATAACCCTAACATGCGATGTATATTCATCTCAACAGCCAAAGAGCGAACTCTGTCAAATATTTAATATTATAGATTAGCTAAATACGAAAAATACATTTCTATGCGATATATTGAAGATATCGATACATTTCTATAATATATCGCAAAGTATCAATAGAATACTGCTATATATTATATCGAAAAAAATATCGATATTTTTTGTGCATGAATATCCCTAATGTAAACTCGAAAAGTATACGTAATACATATAAAAATTGCGTAATGAATAAGGTATTCATTATCTAAACAAAAAATTGCGTAATTAATAAGGTATACACGAGGTTTTTTTTTTAAATGCTAGTTTATTAGGGACAAGGTTATTTTATTTTTATGTATATTGGAATCTAATACTGATAATTAAAAAATAACAACGGCATTCTAATAAAGATGTACACAAATTTTTACTTTCATGTCTGGTTACTGGAAAAGTCATTGTTTTAAAAATAAGTATGAAGGCTTATAATTTGTTTCTTTGACAATGAAATATACTTTTTTCCTTTTAATTTCTTTTCTGTTATTTTTTTTAATTGTAAAGAAATAGGTAATTTTGTTTAAGGCTACATTAGCATAGCTAAGTCTTTTTTTATAGCTTATTACGCGTTTTATGTTTTATACCATAAAGGCTACGACATAAATGATATCTATTTCTTATGTTATAAATAATACATTAGTATATAAAATGACTAAAATTTTCTATCAATAGTAATAGATATTATCCTATATTTAAAATATTACAACTACAACGATTTCTGATATTATTTCCTAACTTAAAACTTCGCGTCTTCATGCTTGTTTCCGCTACCGTCACTTAAATTCTAGGCGACACCTTAGTCCTTAGACACCTAGTCTTTCAAGTGATACATAAAATCAATAATTGATTATTATGCGTCATTTAAGACGTAGTTATAACATTGACACCTAAATTTAACTTATAGCATATGAGATGATACAGATGTTATATTTATTAAATAATAACATGGAATGCTGTGAGGTTAGTTGTGACTCGATACAATCGATCGCTACTAACGCTCACAGATTACTGATTTGAAGACACGTCTCTCACTTCAGAAGTAAACCATTATTTTCGTCCTTTAAATATCACGCTCAGGAGAATGATGATGACATGTGTATGTTCGAATTACTCCAAAATGGCTGAGCAGATTTTGATGGATTTAATGTATGTACTCAAGTGGGTTCAAGAACGGCTTAGACTACCAGCTATTGACCACACACCTTTCGAAGAAGGAATATAGTTCATCCTTAAATATTAATAAAACAAATATTGGTATTATAAATATTAAAATCACCACACTTTTTTTTGGTTAGCCTATGGTCCGTATACACGCCGCCCGCTCCGTTGGGTCCGACGAAAGGGCAGCGCGTGGCTCCATAACTCACCGTATTCCCTTTTCCACCATCATTGAGCCGACCACTGGTACCGCTTCCTTGCCATCCGTAGTCAGCCCCTTAATCACCATACTTAACACGCAATTTGGCGATTGTAGTAAGGGATCACTTTCAGCCAATTTTATGTCTCACATAGGAATATGCGAAATAGTAAGACATTGTTCGAAGTTCCTAGCTCATTACCACAGAGTTGGAATGCTAAGAAAATAATCTTATACAAAAATAACGTTTATAAAACCCTATTTATTATGCAAGTAAGTAATTTTGTTTCTACAATAACGTGTTTGAAGATAATATCACGTCTTCTTTGATACAAAGTTTACTCGATCCATGTAATATATAATCCAAGATTATGTTCTTACGTAATAATGGGAGATTGATCAAGCATACCCATCCTTAAGCACCCCCTTTAAGCAATTGGGACCTTTCAATATTCGTTTTTATCAATGCTCTGAAATATGTTATTTGGCATTATGCCTATTTGTATAATTGTCGTTTTTAAATTCTGAACTATAGGACTTATGGAGGCCATACACGCTAGGTTTTGCATGATGGTTTTAGCCATGCATGCATAACCGACAGGCAAGCCCTAGCGTGTATGTGATTCAACTGTACAGTTATCTTTGCACGTACATGCAACTGAGCAAATATCAAAATTGATATTTTTGACGCTCGGTTATGTTTGCGCGCGAGCATAACCGAGTGTGTGTGGCATGCTTGCCTGATATAGTCTGTTTTTAATTATACGTAGCTCAACTGAGAGTTAATGGTAAAACTGGGCATGCAAAACGTGTATGTGTAATATGAAACTCGGTTATACCTGTCGCTTATTTATGCACGGCTAAACCTATTACGCAAAACCTAGCGTGTATTTGCCTTATTTATATTCTGAATATTTTGTATTATTATCAAAATTCCTATACTTATTAAAGAGATGAAGCCAGAACAGATGTAAGAGTAAAAATTGGTAATGATGTACTAGAGCAAGTGGATGAATTTGTATATCTTGGATGTGGTTTTAGCCGAGATGGAAGGTACATCACTGATATAGAGCGAAGAGTGAATACGGGAAATAGATTGAACGCAGCGTTGGGACAATTTATCGGTAGCCACCACCTCAGCCAGAAGGTACGTGTAGCAATACATAACGCTGTGCTTGTCCCAATATTACTATATGGAAGCGAGAGTTGAGTATGCAGCAAAGAGCATGAAACCAAAATTAATGCGGTCGAAATGCGATCTCTACGGAAAATCTGCGGAGTTAGGCTGACCGACCGCATTCGCAACGACGACGTAAGAGAGCGAGTAGGTATGAAAGAGAGTATTGGTGTAAAGATGCGAAAGGGAATGCTCCGATATTTCGGACATATGGAAAGAATGCCGAACGAACGTCTGGTTAAGAAGATATACAATGCGAAAGTGGAAGGATGTAAGTACCGGGGGAGACCGAGACTCACGTACCTAGACCAGATTGGTCACGTGCTGAAAAAAGGTGGAGTCAAGAGTCTCCGAAACCGGCGAGCGTGTTTGAAGAGAATTATGAATGTTGAAGAAGCGAGTGAAGTATGCAAGGATAGAGTTCTCTGGCACTCTGTTCTCTCTGCCTACCCTGCAAGGGATATGGCGTGATGATATGTATGTATGTATGTACTTATTATCATCTATTATTGAGCCCGGTTTTTGGAAAAGGCTATCTTTACCATGGATTGGGCTTCCCATCGACGTCAAGGAATAGAAGTAATAAGGTAAGTTACGTGGCCACGCGCAGCCCTTTCGTCAGCCCAGATGATTTGAGCGGGGTGTCTCTAGGACAAAATAAAGGCAAAAATAAAATAAACGCCCTTTCCAAGGGCAGGTAATCCAATAATCACTACGTTTGGTGGGGGATTTAGCAATGCAGTTGATGTTTATAAGTTTTTCAGGAGAATGCTGCTACCAATTCTCCTGGTAATCCCCGAGACGGTTTTTACGAAAATCACAGAATTGTAAAGAAACGTTTCATATTCTTTAGCTATGTAGGGATAGGTGGCTGGTATAGTTTATAAAGCAATATAACTATAAAAGTAATAAAAATCATTTTATGAAGTGCTCACAGCCAGCCTTATATACCTCCATCCTTCTATTATATGTGTGTATGTGACTGAGGTCCTCCTAAATGTGAATCAATTTTGATAAAAATATTTGTGTGTTCAAAAGGATTCCAAAATAGTTTAGATTAATAATTAGACCCGGTATGTGATGTTGTGATCGATTTAAAATAATTCTATTTTTATGTTTTTTGATTTTAACCGAAAGCGTCTAATACGTCAGCATGTTTGCATATTCCATATTGCTCCTAATTTATTAATAATTTTAAAAGTTATATATTAATTCGTAGTACATCACATACTTAATTTATTATCTGTAACTATAACAAGAGTTTGTTTACTTTTAAATTAAGACATAAGTCATTTAGAAACGAATTAAATAACTCTGTGAGCGGTCATTCAAAGAGATTTTGTAGAACAATATGTTAATGTTTTTCCGTGAGGTGGCGGAGTAAGAATACAACTCACCACTACTGCTTCATCCAGGGGTGATCGTAAGTGATATCAAATACATATAACATGCAAGAGTGGAAAACCTCCAAACAAAACCCTATATTAACACGTCTGACCAGCAGTGTTCAGTAGTGGGACATATATGAGCTGTGATGAAAAAATGTAATCTTAATGCTAAACATATATATAATAATATTATTTATAATAAAATAATGTATGATGATAAATAGTATCTATAATGTCAAGACTTATGTAAAAGTATATGGGATGTACGGATCCAAGCGTAAAACAATCCATCAACAGAACAGACTTCCATCCATTGAACGCGACTAATGAGAATTCTTGGATTGAGCAATGTGCGTTTTGTATCATTTTATTCGTTCGTATATTTTATACACAAATACGAATTATTCATTTCAATGAAATTGTTGTTTAAGTAGTGTATTTTTTTATTCTGTTTTATATTTAATGTCTTATATATAGGTCATCTCATAACAGAGTTTTTTTACATAATTTTCCCATATTATTTTGTAACAAGAATCAAAATTATTGTCATCTACCGCTTGCAAGTATAGTGGAACGACAACTATTGTCGTTCCACTATACTTGCTCGTGGGAAACGTAAAAATTGGCTGAGAAATTATGATGAAGAATAAATTCCAGCGTACTTCTGAAAAATGTATAATGCCTAGCTGCGAATACCTCTATGCGAGGCGAATATGATAATAATCCTTGCAATAAATAGCCTTGCTATATGGATTTCTATGTAGAATACATACCTCTAACAGCAAACGTCGAAAATCTGAATGATGATGATATGATGATAACATAACGAGGAATTTGAATATAGAAGTATTCTTAAGAAAGACTGATGCCATATTAAAAAGTATTTCTTTTTTCTTTTTTTTTTATTGCTCATGGTGGCAAACGAGCAAGGAGCACACCTGATGGTAAGTGTCATTGCTGCCCATGGACCTTTGCTATACCAAGGGTATAGATAGGCCACTGCCTAACATTACAATCCCCAAACCCACCCAGTTGGGCTTCCGGCTCTCTCCCTCACCGAACGAAGCACAATAGCATATTGCCATTACTCAGACGTTGATCTTCTGTGAGAGTGGTGTACTACCCCGGATGGACCGGCCCGCGGCTATAGACAGAGAACTATCAACAGCGTGGTCCTACCACTAAGAATAAAATATTTCATAAATACAAAGATTAACTGTGAATGCTATCTTTTGACGAAAACAGCCGTCCATTTTTACGAGAAGTCAATTTTTAATCAAAGATAAAGTCTTGAGATGATAAAATTTTAGAAATAAACTCGAAGCTCATTATTTCTGTAAAATAAAAAAATATATAGCTAAAAAAATTACAGGTGAAAATTATACTATAAAAGCGATATAATTACCCCCTTGTTAGTACAAGACCTACAAAAAGATAAGAAACTTTGCCTAAGGTAATAGCTCCAAAGATTAACTTCTTGATAAATTTTCCCTTACATAAACTTGGTTTCCTTGTATTAAATTATTCTAAAACTTTTGAGATACGATGAAGATTTTTGGGAGCGCTAATTGATTGGTATTAAAATTAGCAAAGTTTTATAATTGAACTAAATGTTTTAATACGAGTAATACATATACATAGATATATATATTGTTATATCAAAAACAAATTGTATCCTTACGTATATGCCTGATTATTATCATCTGCCCTTTCAAAAGATATTTCGACTCTTCGTTTCCTATGCGACAAAATTTAAAAAAGAACAAAATAAATGATTCTCTAGCTTCAACAAGATTATTATTATATTGACTATGTCTTATAGGATATTCTATTAACTGATTAGTTTATGTATTTTGATAAAGTATAAAGTAGTTTTTTTAATTACTCTCTCAACTTTGTTTATTTTTTGACTATTTAATAGCATACGAAAGTAGTGGATGATAAGTGGACAGGATATACTCTTTAGAGAAATTATTTTGAGTGGAAAATTAATAAGTATTAATGATAGGACAAAATCTAGTCTTTTTTTTGTCGGCGGGCTACGGTACGTCACGCCCTGCTAATCCGTACGAGGTGACAGGAAAAGCGGCGCGCCGTCCCGTAGACCAGGACAAAATCTAGCCTGAGGTTACAGAAAGAATAAGAAGAATGAGGTTCCGTTAATTCTAACGGTTAGATTTCCTTCCTGCATAATCATTTTTTTTTGTAGTCATTGAGACAGAGACAATATTAATAATTATATAGGTACATCATTGTATTAGTATTCTCTACCTTCTTTTAAACTATAAAAACTTTTGAAACTCCAAAATCTACGAGCGTTCACTGAATATTCAGAGTGGTAATTTGTATTGTAATGCTTTCCATAAAAAGAAACAAAAGTCCATACCAAAAGTAATCCAAGAAAACAATTTTCATTGCCTTGATTTTTTTTTCAATGAATTTAAAAGTACGTACCTACGTATAATTAAGACATTATATAATCGCACAATATTCTTTGAATAGAATTATTTGCATGTATTATATGTGTGATGCATTCATGACTAATGTGGTAACAGCTTAGGAATAAAATATACCGCTAACTCTTTTCCCGAGGTTATTTTAAAAATCAGATGAAGATATACTAGGGGATTGGCCAATAACAATCGGCTGGGAAACTGTAACATGAAATGCGATCTTCAACCCTTCTGCCAAGAGGTACAATATTGTTTTTCCTGGGTATGTCCAATAGTGAGTGTTTAAAGGTTGATGAATTATATTCAATTATTTTCTTAAAATATTAATGCATTTATTATCAACTAAATATATTTGCCACTAAGGCATTTATGGAAGTATTCCAACGATATATACTAGGCCTAGTAGTAATTGTGAAAATATAATATTTTTTTAATAATAATGTATCCAGCTTAGCTTAATAAGAATTTCATCATCACCATCACAGCCAATAAATGATCCACTGTTGGACTCGGGCATCTTTCGTAATGGGCGGGAAATTAACCTACTATACCGCGCTGGTCAGACGTGTTGGTAAAGGGTTTTGTTTCGTGTTTTCCTTCTCTTGCATAGATGTTATATGCGTTTTATATCCCTTAGTCGTCTCATACGATCACCCACGGGTAAGAAATGGGATGGTGAATAGTATTCTTACTCCGTCACCAAACGGAAAAATTTACTAATAATTTAAAATTAAAACTTTTATTTATTATTTTTAAAATCGACATTATTTATTATCACGTCATACTAAATTATTCTAATGATATATAGTAAGCTCTAGCGATAATTATAAAAATATTTTAATTTTAATGTAATAAATAACATATTATTCATATCATCATCATCTCAGCTCATACATGTCTATTGTTGGGCTCGAGACTCCTCCAAACATGAGGGAAATTAACCTACTACACTCCGTTGGTCAAACGTGTTGGTATAGGGTTTTTTTTTAGAGTTTACCTTGTCTTGCATAAATATTATATGCATTTTATATCCTTTTTATACTCTTACAATCACCCACAGGTAAGATAGGGAGATAAGAATTGTATTCTTACCTTCGTTACCACACAGAATGTTATTCATATTAGTAAGAAAAGTATTTATAATAAATTATTTATTTTAAATTATTATCTTTATGGCCAAAAGAGAAATTGGAATTTAGATTTGACTTGAGGGTAAATGATAAATAAAATTTGAAAAACATTAGACACATAGCTCAAAGCAGAGATCATCTATTTATGGAATTAAAGGAATTGTTATTGGTTCTTTTATTTTTGTAACTAAGATGTTCACATTTGATCTGTGCTTCCGTCGACCAGTCTTAATCTTGTAATATTTTTTGACTAATCATTATTCTTCATCATCCATCTTATTCCTGTAAGTGTCTTTTGGCTTATTTCAGTTCCGTATCTCATTGATAACTCTTTTTGTAATTGGTTGAGGGCATAGTGATTTCTGATATTTACGATTCGAATATATTTTTTTACTTTTGAAATAAATGTATTTTTACGGATTCTAGCGTTTAATTTGATTTTAATTACCTGACATTTCGAACACTTTTTAGCGTCAATGGTTACGGGAGAACAATCCTGCCGTAAAAATAATTTTACTTCAAATGGTTGAATGCATTTAATCGCTGTGTGGTAGCGGCTACGAATACTACCAACCCTTACTTTGCTCGTGGATGTCGTAAGAAAAGACTAAGAGCCTTATATCGACCTGGGCTAACATCACCTGATGTAGTTTGGTCCACAATTACATTCCCAAGGAGAGTTGACGTCAGGCAGGCAGCTGGTCATAAAACTATTGCTAATAACTCTTGCAATATATGGAAAGAGGAGTACATATTGCGTCGACCCCAAGTAATTGGGATAAGAGCAAGAGAATGATGATGATGATGGTTGAATGCATTTAAAAAAAATGTAGATCTTTTCTTTTACATACATACATACATATCATCACGCCATATCCCTTGCAGGGTAGGCAGAGAGAACAGAGTGCCAGAGAACTCTATCTCTGCATACTTCACTCGCTTCCTCAACATTCATAATTCTCTTCATACACGCTCGCCGGTTTCGGAGACTCTTGACTCCACCTTCCTTCAGTACATGACCGATCTGGTCTAGGTAGGTTAGTCTCGGTCTCCCTCGGTACCTACATCCTTCCACTTTCGCATTGTATATCTTCTTAAACAGACGTTCGTTCGGCATTCTTTCCACATGTCCGAACTATCGGAGCATTCCCTTTCGCATCTATTTGATTGATTTTTTTTTCTTTTCTTTTTATTGCATATAAATATTATAACTATATCTCCCCTTTATTATATTATATTACAAACTTGAGATTTAAAATTGATATAAAAATACAATAATTAATAATATCATCATGATTATATTTTTAAAGATGTCTAACAAAACAAAAAACTCATAATAGTATAAGATGTTACCAAAAATAATATTATAAAGTAAAAGAAAGCGATAAAATGCTTTGAACTAGAAAAAAGTACTTCAGAGTAGAAAAATAACTTTAAAGAAAGGGCCTCGTTTAGCGATGGGTCATTACAGTGGATTGTTAAAATAACAAAGACGTATTGCGTAAATTTAGCACACCGTTTCAATTTTGTTAAGTAGTCTTGAACGCTCACAATTTTGTAGGCTAAATAAAACTGTAGCTATAAAACGCCTTAGCTGCCATCTTGAAGAGAGATTAACAGCCATAATCAAGCAATTGGGCGAGGATTACAGCGATTTTTATGTCGCCATTGACGGTGGCGCCGTGGCAGAGCCCTGAACGCGTCATCAATCAACCTGACGGTTCAAACTCGTGAAATAACAATGACGAGCATACTTTAGAAGAAATTCGTAAAATGAACGTACTCAAGATGGCGTGTAATAAATTTAGATTTAATGCGTAAGCGGTATCGACTTCCAATAATATCACACGTCGTGCTCCTATAATTATTCATCGTTTAAACATTTACATGGCACGTTTATTTCCCTTTACCTTGCAAAATATTTCATTTGCCATTTAAATACCTATAGGTATATTTTTATAAAATTATTTATATTTTTGAATATTTCAGTTAGATGCCATAATATATTGCTAAAAGCAGCAAAGTATACTACTTACTGATAAAAAATAGTTACATTTTAAATAGAGCGCCTTAAAAATATCTAATCATTTTATTTTTCAAGTGCTAATATCTTGTATAGAGTAAAATATATTTATGAATACCTATATTAAAAAGTTATCCACTATAATAATGGTTATTGACTTAACATTTTTAAAGAATTATCGTGCGCTGCACGTATATGAAAAATACTTTCACGACATGAGTATAGTGTTCAGTCAAATGCTTATATTATAATTAGTATAGATTCTAAGTCCAGTTTTATTATTATTCTTAATTTATTTGAATTTTTATAAAATAAAATATAAAACATATTTGAAATAAGATCACTTATAATTTCAATATTTAAAAATAAATAAATTTCTCCTATATAGATATTAGTCTCTCTTCGACTTTTTATCTCTGCTCTCTCCACCACCTAGCTAGTACCTTACACGGTTCCACCTCGTTAGTGCCTTACACGGCTATCACTACTAATAATAATATATATTTTTAAACACATTGCAGTAAACAGCAACTGCTTATGATGCGAAGGCACTTACACAAATACAATTAATAGACTCAAATAATTCCCAGGTTCAAAACTATACAATCAAGGTCAAGAAATCAGAACTAGTGGTCAGAAGAATGGCGATGGGGATGTAATACGTTATATTATAGGGTCGCACAGTGTGTCCCGGCCATGGCCTTCCATAATAAAAAAGGCTCATAACTATTATAAATGAATTGCACAAAGAACTATTCTATATGGGAACCAAACCCGCAGTACGACGTGCAAGTCATTACGACACTACGGGTACGGTATCCATGCATTCAAAATCTATACACACACACACACACATATATATATATATATATATATATATATATATATATATATATATATATATATATATATATATATATATATATATATATATAAATCTATGTCGCTAAGACTGAAACCGTCGAATTGATATGGTTGAAACCAGTTTCATTAGAAAAATATAAGATTAAGACCCGATAGATTCCGTTAAATTATTTCAGTTAAATTTTAAATTTCAGTAATTTGAATAACAAGGTTGTGTCATCGTTTAATACAATTCTAACTGTAAAGTTTGAAGTATTAAGCCTATACAATGTGTAAACATTGTCCGGTAGATGGTACACGTCACCTTGAAGACGTAAATATGATATGAAGAGAGATTTGCATGTCCTACAGTAGTTCACGGTGGTGTAAGTGGCAGCACGATTGGGCCGGACTCCCAATAGGCGTGGGTTCGAACCCCGCTTGTGATATCATTTTTCGTTTCGTAATCGGGTATTTATAAATAATTATGTTTATTTAGTCAGCTAGTTGTAGCATGAATTGTTGTATCATAATATACACAATGTCAATAGCTCTTAGCATATATGACTTAGCTATGTTCGAGTTGGACCTATATTGTACACACATACGTGTAAATGGATCCTGGATGAGTGGAAATCCGCTCACTATTGAACGCTTCTTGAGACAAATATTTCACTGTAGAGCATAATACGGCCAATACATACATACTAATTAAAGTACATATAGCACATAAGGGATCCGAAGTTATTTAAACTTTAAGGGGGTTTGAGCCTCCTCCATAATGGGAAAGAAATTGACCTACTATACCAAACTGATCAGACGTGTTAGTATAGGGTTTTGTTTCGAATTTTTCTTCTCTTGCGTAGATGTTACATGCGTTTATATCCCTTAATCGTCTCTTACGATTACTCACGTGTAAGATAGGGGGTGGTGAATTGTATTCTTACTCCGTCACCACACGGTCATATGTGTAGATTGTAACAAAAATGTTTCGATGTCATAACTATAATATATATATATATATATATATATATATATATATATATATATATATATATTTATATATATATATATATATACATATATATATATATATATATATATATATATATATATATATATATATATATATAAAAATAAATGAATTTTGAAAAGTACGTTAACTTATTTCATTAATTATACATTAAATTTACATTACATTAATTAAACCGTGTGGTGACGGAGTAGAATACTATTCACCACCCCATATCATACCCGTGGGTGATCGTACGAGACGACTAAGGGATATAAAACGCATATAACATATATGCGAGAGAAGAAAAACTTGAAACAAAACCCTATACCAATACGTATAACCAGCACGGTATAGTAGGTTAATTTCCCTCCCACTGCGACATTTATGGGCTGTGATGATGATAATGATGATTGTAACAAACTTAGTAATTCGATTTATCAATATTAAAGTTTAACTACTTATGTTTTAATAAATATAATAGCACTTTCACTAATAAAGTAATAAAACTCCACCATTTCAAATGATACATCAATAAAATAACTCAGAAAATAAAATGAATTGAAATCTTTTAACCCAATCATATTCACATTATTTTACGACATATAAATCTAGAAGAACATTTAGAGAACCGAACACGTATGCTCATGTAATAATAATAAGTTGTGCGTACAAGAAACTAGTTGCAGTAAAATATGAAGATTTATCGTTAACCTGACTTACTTGCTATAGAATCTTTAGTTTACAATACTATATAATAGTTAGTTGAAGGTCTTTGAAATAAACTATTCAAACTGCAATAGCAATACCATTTATTTTGTTTTATGGTTCATTTTACCTACTCTAAATTGGATACATAGCTATCTCAGGGAAAGAAAGCAATGTGTAGAGATTTCTCGTATAAATGAAAGTTTGGTATCCATGACTTATAGGTCGCCATTTCAATTTAATACTTCAGGAGTACCACAAGGAAGTGTCCTTGGGCCTCTACTGATTCTGCTCTACATCAATGATATATCAAACGTAACTAAGCATAAGAGTGTACTCTTTGCTGATGATATATCTATCCTTATACCAGAAACAAATATAATTAAACATAACGAAGAAGTAAATAATACTATAGAAAATATAATTAATTGGCTATCATTAAATAATCTCAAAATAAATTTACCAAAGACTAAATTCTTACAATTTTCAAATTATAAACAGGTGCCTCAAAAAATTAATCTTATTTATAATAATACAATAATTAACAAGGAAACTAATATAAATTTTTGAGGATTAACTTTGGCCAATAATTGTAACTGGGTAGTCCATATCAATAACATGTGTGGCAAACTAAATACCTTTGTGTATGCATTGAAATAGCTACGGCAAACTGTTAATGAAGAGGCTGCACTTAGTGCTTACCATGCCTACGTAAGTTCCGTATTAAGGTATGGTATACTTTTATGGGATAACTCTACGCACATAACAAGAGCCTTCATAGTGCAAAAAAAAATGTTTGAGAGCAACAACTGGAGCATCTCCTTTAACTAGTTGTAAACCAATTTTAAGAAGCATAATGTTTTAACGTTGACATCGATATACATCATGGATATTGGTATGTTTGTTAAAAATAATTCAGATTTTTTTTCTAACCAAATTAAGATATGAACTATGAAAAAGCACCCTTCAGTCAAGAAATAGTTATCATATGTCAATTAAAATTTACAATCACATTCCACAATTTATCAGAGAAATGCGCATAAAAAATTTAAATTTAAATTAAAAACTTGGCTTACTGAAAAGTGCTTCTATACACTAAATTATTTTTTGTTGTATAAATTTTAAATTAAGTTATTGTTATTATTTTTATGTACAGATGATTGTAATACTGAAAAATTCACATGCCTTTTAAAGGCGAATATGTCAGACTTTAATTTGTAATTGTATATCTTTGTACCATATTCTCAGCGAATAAATATCTTATCTTATCTTAAACCAGATCGGTCATGTACTGAAGGAAGGTGGAGTCAAGAGTCTCCGAAACCGGCGAGCGTGTATGGAGAGAATTATGAATGTTGAGGACGCCTGCAAGGGACATGGCGTAATGGTATGTATGTACTTAACCAGACGTTCGTTCGGCATTCTTTCCACATGTCCGAACCATCGAAGCATTCCCTTTCGCATCCATATATACCAAAGCTCTCTTTCATACCTACTTGCTCTTTTATGTTGTTGTTACGTTAAAAAATAAACATTATACATAATGAAATTTATAAATACTAGCAATTTAAATAAATTATTGCAGTACTAAGCAGTTTACGCTCTCTTTATGAAGGAATTTCGTGGCTAATAACGTGAGTCAAATGAGCTGAGAACGAGATATTAATATAATGTACATAGTAATATAATTCTAGAACTGTATTTATTGTTCTAGAACTATGTCAAAGCTTCTCGTTCTATAATTATATTAATACTAGCTTCTGCCCGCGGCTTCGCCCGCGTAAAAGGTTACTTTCCTAAAGTTTTTGATCCCCTATTTTTATTTTTGACCGTCGGTAATACAGTGCAACGGTATTACAATACTCAGGGTTGGAACTTCATTACTGGACTGCTAGATGGCGTTGAAGAAGCTAGATTGTGAGATTTTTTGACAAACAATTTTTTTATTTTTCATATAAAAATTTTGTTTTTTTTTTAATAAAAAGTATCCTATGTTACTTTTAATACCTCCAAGAATATGTGTACAATGTTTCATGATGATCGGTTGAGTAGTTTTAGCGTGAAAGCGTAACAAACAAACTTACATTCACATTTATATATTCGTAGGGATTTTCAGGTCATCATACTTCTACTCTTATCACAATTACTTAAGGTCGATACAATATGTACTCGTCTTTTTTATAGCACATATTGTAAAAGTTATTAGCAATAGATTTATGACCGGCCACCAGCCTGACGTCAACCCTCCTTGAGAATGTAATTGTTGACCAAACGGCATCAGATAGAGTTAGCCTAGTTCGTTATAAGACTCTTAGTCGTCTTGTACGACATCCACGAGCAAAGTAAGGGTTGGTAGTATTCGTAGCCGCTACAACAAAGCTATTAATATTATATATTAATTCTTCCAGGTAAATAAATTAAATGATAGTCTAAGACATAATATTATTATGACTGATATTGCCTGCCTGATGACAAGACAAGACTGGAAATGTAATGGTTGATCAGATGGAATAGTCGGTATATCTGTCGATGTTGTGGTGATATATCTATCAGCTTTTTAAGTAACATATATGCTTAATACTATTATAGATTCCCTAAGGCTAATAAAATATTATAGACAAACATTCTAGAATTATTTCAACTTTTATTACGTTTTCCAGGAATCTCGACTCTTTGATATGTCTTTATGTACTCGTACATAGGGATCGTCGAAAAATGTGTGCATATTTTTTTTATACAAAATTAATAGCTTGTTAATATTTTTTTTTGATAAAAGCCTTATAATTATGACTTCACTGTGCGATATTAAGGTATCCATACCATTTTTATTATGAAAACAACGTTTTTCAACTTGATCAAAAGTATGCTAAGAAGGCAAGTTAAGAATTCAATATGTTACCACTGTACTAGCTAAAACAATTTCCGTGTGGTGACGGAGTAAGAATACAATTCACCAACCCCTATCTTACCCGTGGGTGATCGTACGAGACGACTAAGCGATATAAAACGCATATAACATCTATGTGAGAGAAGGAAAACTCGAAACAAAAAGCAAAACCAACACGTCTTACCAGCGTGGTATAGTAGGTCAATTACCCTCCCATTATGGAGGAGGCTCGAGCCCAACAGTGGGACATATATGAGCTGAGATGAGAAAGCATCGTCACAAAGCACCACAGAACCCATAGAATTTTTAAAACGTAATTATTTAAATATCTAATTCAAAGTTATTTTGACTTTTATTAGACACTATTACAGCCTCTAAAGATACAGCGAACAAACTATTTTTTTTTGTGAGAGACGTCAAATCGGCTAAGGAATCATCAGAAAGATGAGCGTTTGCACTCTCTTGAGACATATAACATCAACAATAATCGCCAACCCATCTGCCAAAAGTGGCGATTAACCTCTCCTGGAGGGACCGGATATCAAATTATATTCAACTGCGGCAAATAAAAACGTCAAGAATTTTTAGTAAGCTAAATACATTGATGTAGCTAAAAGTTATAGATCTCACATGTTTTTCATTTATATAGTAAGAGTTTCTTAGGCATTAATAGCACGTATAAATACACAAAAATGTGGAACTAATAGTAGCAATTTAATATTCTTGTACATTTATTTTAAGATTATAGGGATTGAATTAAAAAATGTCTTAATTATAAATACATACATACAATAATATCATCATCATCTCAGCTCATATATGTCCCACTGTTGGGCTCGAGCCTCCACCAAAATGGGAGGGAAATTTTGAGTTTGCCTTGTCTTACATAGATGTTATATGGATTTTATATCCCTTAGCCGTCTCTTAGAATCACCCATGGGAAAGATAAGAAAGGGTGGGGAAATGTATTCTTACTCCGTCACTACATGGAAATACATATACATACAATAATATATGTCAGTTAAATAATTAATTATAAGTATTTTTTTTTTAATTCAAACAATTTTCACATATTCGAATTTAGTGATGCTCATACTAATTTAATAGTGGTAGGACCACGCTGTTGATAGTTCTCTGTCTCCAGTCGCGGGCTGGTCCTTCCGGGGTAGTACCACACTCTCGCAGAAGATCGACGTATGAGTAATAGCAATCTGCTATTGCGCTTCGTTTATAGTAGTTTATATTGGTAGGCAACGGCCTAGTTATACCCTTTGTATTGCAAAGGTCTATGGGCGGCAGTGACACTTACCATCAGGTGTGCTGCTTGCTTGTTTGCCACCATTAGCAATAAAAAAAAAGAAAAAAAATATTATCTGCAGCAGATCTGATCAGCAAAGGATTTGAAATTTTAATCACATCTAACGTAATTATTTTAAATATTAACTCTTGGCTACTTTTATAAAAAGGATACCTATTTGTAACAAAAACAAAAAGTTTCAAACTCTAACATTTATAGTTTGCATTCAGAATACAACAAGTACACTGACTAGGTACATAATGCGCTCATTGTTATTCTAAAGAAAATTTTATTTGTGATATTTGTATAGTCCTACTCATACAGAACGTGTAGAAATGTACTTGTTCGTTGAATTTGATTACTGTTTTAGGTCATACGAATTCGTAGGTCATATGAAATATTTAGTTTTTTGGTTAGTAAAATAGAATTATACGTGATATGATGAATAGGAATAGAAATTATTACCATCTTTTTCCGTGGCTATCGTAGAAATTGGTTAAATTATATAAGCTGATAACATCATAAAATTATATGTATTATGATGAATAGGAATGGAAATTATCACCATCTTTTTCGTTTTTTTTTTGTGATGTGTGGTAGCGGCTACGAATACTACCAACCCTTACTTTGCGCGTGGATGTCGTAAAAGACGACTAAGAGCTTTTAACGACCTGGGCCAACTCTATCTGATGCCGTTTGGTCAACAATTACATTCCCAAGGGGGGTTGACGTCTGGTAGGCGGCCGATCATGAAACTATTGCCAATAACTTTTATATTATGTACTATGAAAGAAGAGTACATATTGTATCGACCCCAAGTAATTGGGATAAGAGTAAGAGAATGATGATGATGAATTCAAGTTTTTTTTTTCTTTGATATTAATTCAAGTTACATCTATTTATTAAAAACTACTAATTTATTAAAATATTTAAAGTACACGTTTTTAAAAAGTTTTATTTATAATATTATTAAATTATTATAAATATAATTTTGTAAAAATAAATAGCAAAAAGAGTTCGACGGTACGGTGTCTAAAACCAGCGCCTTAGACCATTCGGTCACGCTGCCTGCTTATAGTCAGTGCAAAATTAACTACTGCTTCTCAACCAATCTTAGATTTTATTTTCTTTACGGCATTACTTGATTCGGTCGCTTAGTAATATGTAATAGCTTAAAAATATGTAATGTAATTAAAAATTAAAGGTTTTCTGAATTTTTCCTTTATCTGTGCTATAAGACGTTACTTCGTACCAAATTTCAAGATTCTGAATTCACGGGCAGTACCCTGTAGTTTTTGATTCCCTTGCGAGTGTCGAAAATTTGCGACATAAACAGCTGTATCTTTTGATTGCGTTAGCTTAGAAGTTTGATTTTTTCACAGCTCTAAGGGACAGTAGACCTGAGTATTTGATATAAATTTTAGCTTGATACCTCCACGCGTTCTTGAGAAGAAAAGGTCTTGACAGATAGACAGACAGACGGACAGACGGACAAACGGACGGACGGAGGGACGGACGGACGGACAACAAAGTAATCCTATAAGGGTTCGGTTTTTTCCTTTCGAGGTACGGAACCCTAAAAAAATAGGTAACGGATGGATAACGTATGTCACATGAATATTGTCTGTTATTTTTATTCTAACGTATTTTAAATCGGCACTTCAGTTGTTTTTCTTCTAACATGGTTAGAAGTAAAACAGAACATGCTGCATAGAGTTATGGCTAACTTTTACAACTGGGTGCGTACTTGTTCTTTTACTTTGTCCCTCAATGGAACGGACGATGGACCAGTGGGCCAGCTTATCATAAGATTATGGCTTAATTATTATTATTGCCGAAAGCTTGCTGCTGTGTGGTGGCAATTACGAATACTGCCAACCCTTACACCGCGTGTGGGTGTCGCAGAAAATGTCTAGGAGCTTTACATCGAATTGAGCTGATTTCAACAATTACATTCCCATGGAGGGTTGACATGAGGCACACCAAAGACAAAGATCGGGTACCGGTGGCCCGCTCGCACGGCGAAGATAGGTGCTTGCAGGGTGGGTCTATGGGGACGTGCACCAATTGCCTCGACTGCGGCGGATTGTGTTTTCGCTGCGGTCAGACCGGGCACGTGGCGGCATCTTGTGCCGCCCCGCCCCACTGCCCCGCGTGTGCGGCGGGCAATAAGCCCGCCAAGCACCGCATGGGTTCTGGGGCGTGCAGACCTGCTTCGGCCCCAAAGGGGCGGGGCGGCCTTTCGACCACGGCCACTCCCGCTCCTAGCGCGGCCCGATCGCCCACTGGCGAGGCGGAGGTGATGGATACGGCCCACTAATGGCTGCAGAATCCATTCACCTCCTGCAGGCCAACACCAACCACTCCGCCGGAGCGCAGGATCTCCTCCTTCAATCCATGGCGGAGTGGTCGATTGGTGCAGCCGTAGTCGCGGAACCGTACGTCGTGCCTGATCGCCCCAATTGGGTGGTCAGCCGAAACGGAACTGCGGCAATCGTCGTCTCAACGCGGCGGCACTTCCCGTCCCTATCCCTTTTGGATAGGGGCGAAGAATTTGTCGCTGCGGAATGGGGAGGGGTCACACTCTACAGCGTTTACCTCTCCCCTAACAGGAGAATGGACGATTTCAGGGCCTCCCTCACCACCTTGGAGGCTTCGATACGGCGACTGGCACCGGGCCTCGTCCTGGTCCTGGGGGACTTCAACGCCAAATCCACGGCATGGGGGTCCCCTATGACGGACGACCGCGGACGGGCGGTCGTTGAGTGGGCGGCTTCACTGGGCCTCTGTGTTGTTAACAGGGGCTCAGTGAACACGTGTGTGCGGCAGCAGGGCGGGTCGATAGTGGACTTGTCGTTCGCTAGCCCCGCTGTCGCGCCACGGGTGAGGAACTGGAGTGTCCTGGAGGAGACGGAGACCCCGTCGGACCACCGGTACATCCGGATGGAGGTCTCCCCCCGGGAACCCGGTAGGGGTCACAGGGCGGACGGAGCTCCCGCGTTTCCGCGGTGGGCTGTGGGTCGTCTTGATAGGGACCTACTGGCGGAGGCGGCCATCGTTCACACGTGGCTGTCCTCACCGCCCCCAGCGGACGGAGTGGACGCTGAGGCTGTCCGCATCCGCAGTGCGTTAACGCAGATCTGCGATGCGGCCATGCCCAGGGTGCGGCGTCTACCTCCGAGGCAGGGGGTCTACTGGTGGTCCCCAAGACTGGCGGACCTTCGCGCAGCGTGTATCAGTGCCCGAAGGTCCCACACCCGCAGTCGGCGGCGTCACCGCGACGCTGAGCGGGAGGGCCAGCTGTACGAGGCGTACCGCAGTGCGCGTACTGCCTTTCGGCTGGCCATCCGAGCCGCCAAGGATGCGAGTTGGCAGGAGATGTTGGACGGTCTCGACCGTGACCCCTGGGGTCGCCCGTATCGCGCGTCGCTGAACAAGCTTCGCGCGCAAGGCCCCCCCCTCACCGAGACCCTCCAGCCCGACTTCCTCTGTAGGGTGATCGAGGAGCTATTTCCACGGCAGTCGGGACACACGCCCCCGGTCATGGCTTCGCCAGATCAAGACCGGGAGGCCGACGACGAGAGTGTTCCACCCGTGACGGAGTCGGAAGTGGGGGCGGCAGTGGCGCAGATTCGCTCCGCCACCACGGCCCCCGGCCCGGACGGAATACCAGTCCGGGTGTTGACGTCGCTCCTCGAGCACTTCGAGCCTCGCCTCAGGCAACTGTTCAACGCCTGTCTGACGTCTGGACGGTTCCCTGAGTGCTGGAAGGAGAGGAGGTTGGTTCTCCTGCCAAAGCCGGGACGGCCCCCGGATTTGCCGTCGGCCTACAGGCCCATCGTGCTTCTCGACGATGTGGGTAAGTTGCTGGAGCGTGTCCTCGCTGCCCGCATCGTCCGACACTTGGAGGAGGTGGGGCCCGATCTGTCGGACGCTCAATATGGGTTTAGGAGGGGGCGTTCGACCATCGGGGCCCTGCTACGCCTGAGGCAGACGGCCGCGGAGGCTGTCGCCGGCAAGGGAGTGCTGTTGGCGGTGTCGCTGGACATCGCCAACGCATTCAATAGTCTGCCATTCAGCTGCATCAAGGAGGCGCTCCGGTTCCATGGAGTGCCCCTGTACCTCAGGCGGCTGGTGGCAGACTATTTGGAGGGGCGCAGTATCCTCTGCGCGGGTCCCACAGGGGACATTGTGCGAACGCCCATGTCCTGCGGTGTTCCACAGGGGTCGGTTCTGGGGCCGACTCTGTGGGACATCGGGTACGACTGGGCGTTGAGAGGGAGTCTCCCCCCCGGGCTGAGCTTGGTGTGCTATGCTGACGATACGCTCGTCACAGCCCGGGGCAGGACACTCGAAGAGGCGGCGAGCCTGGCCACTCTCGGCACCGAGGAGATGGTCAGGCGAATCGAGGCGCTGGGGCTCAGGGTGGCCTTAAATAAGACGGAGGCCCTATTATTTCATGGGCCACGCGTAAGGCTGCCAACCGGCGCCCCGTTAGTCGTCAACTCCATCCAGATCAACATCCAGGCCCATATGAAGTACTTGGGTCTGGTGCTCGACGGGCGATGGTGGTTCCGGGAGCATTTCCGACAGATTGCTCCCCGGCTGGTCGGCGCGGCGTCCGCCCTTTCTCGGCTCATGCTAATGTGGGCGGACCCAGTTTCGAGGGCCGACGGCTGTATGCGGGGGTCATCCGCTCGATGGCCATGTACGGCGCACCCGTGTGGGCGAGGGCTCTGAACGCCCAGCTCAGGGCGGTTCTGTGGAGGCCACAGCGAGCCATGGCGGTCAGAGCCATTCGCGGGTACCGCACGGTGTCGACAGAGGCGGCGTGCCTATTGGCCGGGACACCCCCGTGGGACCTAGAGGCGGAGATGCTCTCCGACCTCTACCGGCGGGTTACCTCAGTGCGCGAGGAGGGTGGCTCCCCATCGTTGAGCGAGATAGCCACCTGGCGCGAGGACGCCCGCCGAGACGTCATCGCCCGTTGGGTTACGCGGCTGGAGAGGCCTAGACACGGTATCGTGACCGTCGAAGCCTTCCGGCCCGTATTGATGAAATGGATGGAGCGGCGGCACGGGGTCCTCACCTTCCGACTGGTGCAGGTGTTGACGGGGCACGGGTGCTTCGGGAAATACCTGCACACGATCGTGTACAGGGAGTGGACTCCGGGCTGCCATCATTGCAGTAGTGACGAGGACACGGCGCAACATACGCTCGAGGAATGCTCGGGCTGGGACGGGCAGCGCCGCGACCTCGTCGCTATTATCGGTGCCGACCTGGCGCTACCGGCTGTCGCGAGGGCGATGGTCGACAGCGTCAGGAATGGGGACGCGGTCGCCGCCTTCTGCGAGGCTGTCATCTCGCGGAAGGAGGCGGCGGAACGAGTCAGGGAGGACTCCCGCGACCCGGGCCGCCGCCAGCGGCCGGGGCGGCGCAGGTGCGAATACCTGCGCCTGATGCCGCCCTAACCCAGGCCTCGGGTGATCGGACCGGGGAATTGTCCGGTCACCCGACACGAGGCCACCGCGTGAGGGCGACGCCCCGACGGCGAAATCTGTCGGGGCGTCGACGAGAGGAACCCGCGAGGGTAAACCGCCGAGCGGACCACCGAAGACAAAGATCGGGTACCGGTGGTCCGCTCGCACGGCGAAGAGAGAGAATTTTACGGTGGGTCTATGGGATCACGCGCCGCCTTCTCCGTCACCCCGGACCGATTTGGCGGGGCGAGACGCACCCATAGCCCACCAATAAAAAAATAAAAAAAAAAAGGGTGGGTCTATGGGGTTGCGCGCCGCCTTTTTCGTCGCCCCGGACCAATTTGGCGGGGCGCGAACAGGTTCATAGCCCACCGCAAAAAAAAAATAATGAAAAAAAAAAGGGTTGACATCAGGCAAGCGACCATATAGAAAATTATTGGCAATAACTATTTATATGTAAGATGGAAGAAAAGAACATATTGCGTCAACTCCAAGTAACTGGGACAAGATCAGGGTAATGATTCTTATGATACTTGATGACTTGACTTGACTTGACTTCTAATGATTCTTACGATATGATACTTAGTGAAATAACTATTGTAATAATTTTTACTGCTTATGGTGGCCAATGAGCAAGTAGCACAGTTAATAGTAATTATTACTATCATTCATGGACCATAGCAATACAAGGGGTATTGCTAGGCTGCTGCTTAACAATAAAACATAACTTGAAAGTTGGGGTTACGGCTCTCTCACACACTGAATGAAGCGCAACAGCATATTGCAGATATAATAATATAAGAACAATGAGAATATAATAAAACACCTGCAATATACCACGTGAACTTTATGTATGGGAACACCTGAAAATCTCGAGAACTATTGGATATATCGGGAAATGACCCGGACAAATGTTTCATGAAAAGGAACGGGGAACTCGAATCAAAGCTCAAGTTTGATCTTGGGCATGACCTTCACTCAAATTCGAAGGTCAACTTTGTTTTTTTGAATAGGAACCCCTATTTTTGACCTCGGATTCGGAAAAAGCGGGCAATTCTACGTTCAAAACCATATTCATACTTTTATTTTAAGGTCGTAGGAAGGTCGCTTACAAAAAGACCTCACATCAACTGATTTTCACACTGGAACACCTGAATATCTCGGTAAATAGCAATTTTTTGAAAAAATGTGTTAGGAATTTGGAATCGAGTTCCCTGTTCCTTCCCATGAAACTTTTACCTCAAACATTTTTTTGAAAAATCGGTATTTACCGAGATATCCTGGTGTTCCAGTGTGAAAATCAGTTGATATGAGGTCCTTTTTTATAATTTCGTTTCCAGCGACACCTTCAAAAATGAAGTATGAATATGGTTTTGAACGTAAAATTTCCCGTTCTTTCCGAATCCAAGGTCATAAATAGGGGTTCCCATTTAAAAAAACAAATTTGACCTTCGAATTTGGGTGAAGGTCATACCCAATGTCAAATTTGAGCTTTAATTCGAGTTCCCCGTTTCTTCTCATGAAACTTTTGTCCGGGTCATTTCCCGATATATCCAATAGTTCTCGAGATTTTCAGGTGTTCCCATACATAAAGTTCACCCTGTATACAATACCGCAAATAGCAAGAGAAAAGCCCCTATTTAATAAGAGCACTCTCATGACAACCGCAACCTGTAGAACAAAGCTTTAATTAAGATACTTCCTTGGACGTTGTGTCGGTGACGTACTGACTTAACAAAAGAAGCTTATAAGACTTATAACCCACTTTGCGGGTGTGTTTTTTTTTTCATAAAGTAAATACCTCCAAGATGTCATTATGAAAATTTCGCAGTGTAAAAATACTTTTTTTTAAAACTTCGTCAAATATTATTAATGCGATAAGTAGGGTGTATTTTGTTTTTGCTTTAAAAAAAAGAAAAGCTCTCGTTGCTATAGCTCATTAAGGAATTTTGTTTGGCTCTGTTATATTGCAGACACGTTTTTTTTTACCTTTTGCAATATAAATAAAAGGCAAAGTAATTGCATAGCGATCTTTAATATAATTTCTTTGTGATTTATAACAGACTCTCTTTCAATATAGAATGCCGGCTCTAATCCAACATCAATGTTTAAGGCGATGAAAGAGTAGTGGACCCTATTTTAGCCCACCGTGTTTTCCCTTTCTACATATTAAACGGGCCACTACTATCATTGCTTTGACTTCGTTGGCCCGCCCAGCAGTTTATACCCTTTGGGATACTTAACCCTCATCGACGTTCCGCCAAATATTTTAAATTAAAGTCCTTGTTTTATCAGAACTTCGAACTCCATGCCTCCCTTTTGTTTGTTACGATTCACTTATTTCACTAATGATATAAAAAAATAACTAAAAATTAGTTTAAAATAAATAAAATAATAATTATCTGTGTATGTTAAAATATACATGCCGATATTAATGGATTTAATAATATTCCATTGTTAAATTCATTAATAAGTAAATTACTTTAAGCGAGTTATATAAGTTCAAGTAATTATTATGTTGATGTACTTCATAAAGATAAAACATAATGGTAATTTGATGTGTTTGTGACCGAAATTCTCATTGTTTAACATTACTGAGTTTTATAACTCACACATAGACACTCCAATTATAATTTCGTTACGTTGTTTAACGTTCTATTGTCACCAGTACGATGAGTTTTGAACAACTCTGACATTTTGTAAGCACTCCCACAGGATGGATTTAGAGATTGCTAAGACTCTAACTGGCATTGAAATAAAATGAAACCTGTAGAACAATTTCACGCATCTTTCTTTAAAATTTAAAATTAAGCGTTTAGTAAATTTACGTAAATTTTAAGTTTTACTATTTCATTTAAAATATATATTGATCCGATTTCAAGTATTATTGAGTATTATTTGTTATTATTTCGCGAGTATTTGAAATAAACGTGATAGAATCTATAATAATAGTTTTATTTCAAATGATCTACTATATCTTAAATATGTTATTTTATTAAAATATTATGTATACAGTATTCATCTATTAATATATGCGTATTTTTTCAGATACACTTTACCTTCAACATAAACAAAGCAAGGTATTAAATATATATTATATGTTTCGACCTCATCCATGGATAAATTTAGCTTTTAATAATAAATAGGTTATTTTGCTTAATAAGTGTGGGTAAAACTATTAATAACTGATACTGTAACGGGTAGATATAAATTTCTGTAATAACGATGACTTTGGACGTAAGACACCTTAGTCCTCCCGTGACCATGATCACTGTAAAGTGTTTGAAACGTCAGATAATTAAAAATCAAATACAAACGCGATAGAATCCGTAAAAGTAGTTTTATTTCAAATTCTACAACTAGTTTTTTTGTCACACAAAACTCTTTTAACAATACGAAGTGTGCAGTGGTAAGTGGCAACCCTATTAATTAGACCTAATGACGTTACATCGACAACCTATTACGTGAGCTTAGTATACGTGGTGATGATAGATTAAGATTACATTGTAATCCCATTTCCTTTACAGCGTTTGTTGTTAGAGGCAACTTTTTTTTATTACATATAGTGGTAAATGAGCTAGCACTTGATGGTAAGTGTCACTGCCACTCATGGACCTTTACAATAACTGGGGTACAGCTAGATCAATGTCTACCAACATCTCATCTTCTTCTTGTTTACAGACGTCGATTATCTGTGTCATCAGTATGGACTTACCACTACAGTGCATATTATAAACGTAAACCGAAAACATTCTTGTAGGAAATATGGTAATCTATTATTAGATATGGTTATTTTTTTTTTGTTTTTTTGGGGTGGGCTACGGTCGGCGCACTCCTCGCACCACTCCGTCCGGGGTGACAGAGGGGCGTAAGCATGCACACCCGTAACCCACCCGTGATGTCGCCTTTGTCGTTGGGTCGATCACCGGAGCAGAGTGACTTGACGTCAGTGGTCGGCCCGACGGAATACCCCTGAGGAGTACCCTCTCCTCGACTGACGCCCCTCGGGTAGGATGTCGGTCTTTCCTCACGCGGTCGGCCTCTCGGCGGGTGACGGACTAATTCCCCGATCCAGCCACCCGCGGCCTCGGCTAGGGCGGCATCAGGCGCAGGTAATTGCGCCTGCGCCGCCCCAGTCGCTGGCGGCGGCTTGCGTCGTCGAGGAGACGCTCCTTGCGCACGCGCTCCGCCGCCTCCTTCCGCGAGACTACTGCCTCACAGAAGGTTGCGACCGCGTCCCAGTTCCTGACGCTGTTGAGCATCGCCCTGGCGATGGTCCTCAGCGTCAGGTCGGCACCGATGATTGCGACGAGTTCACGACGCTGCTCTGCCCAAGCGGCACAAACTTCGAGCGTATGCTGCGCCGTGTCTTCGTCGCAATCGCAGTGGTGGCAGGACGGTGTACTCTTCCTCCTGACGACCTTGTGCAGGTATTTGGCGAAACATCCGTGCCCCGTCAAAACCTGCACCAGTCGGAAGGAGAGCACCCCGTGCCGCCGTTCCAACCACTGCATCAGCACCGGCTGGAAGGTCTCCACAGTCCGCACACCGAACCGAGGCCTCTCCAATCGGACTGCCCAACGGGCAATGACATCTAGGCGAGCGTCGACGCGCCAAGCGGTGAGTTCCCTCAAAGAGACCACACCGCCCTCCGCGCGCACCCCCGATACCCGCCGTTACAAATCGGCGAGATTATTAAATATGGTATCGAAAATTCAATGTTATCCTTTCTAGTCAGAGTTGTATTAGTTCGCTAAAGCGGATCATATTCTCACTAGAATATATATGGACTATTAAGAAAAAAGACGTTACAAGGCTAAATATCAGTATAATACATCTCCAACTACTCTTTATTGCATCACCATCATCATCTCAGTTCATATATGTGCCACTATTGGGCTCGAACCGCCTCCATAATGGGAGGGTAATTGACCTACTACACCACGCTGTTCAGACGTGTTGGTATAGGGTTTTGTTTAGAGTTTACCTTCTCTCACATAGATATCAATGCGTTTTATATCCCTTAGTCGTCTTGTTCGACCACCTACGGGTAAGATAGATGGTGGTGAATTGTATTCTTACTCCGTCACCACAGAGAAATTTTATATACATATATTACACCAAAATTTACATACACATACATACATACATACATACATATCATCACGCCATATCCCTTGCAGGGTAGGCAGAGAGAACAGAGTGCCAGAGAACTCTATCTCTGCATACTTCACTCGCTTCCTCAACATTCATAATTCTCTTCATACACGCTCGCCGGTTTCGGAGACTCTTGACTCCACCTTCCTTCAGTACATGACCGATCTGGTCTAGGTAGGTTAGTCTCGGTTTCCCTCGGTACCTACATCCTTCCACTTTCGCATTGTATATCTTCTTAACCAGACGTTCGTTCGGCATTCTTTCCACATGTCCGAACCATCGGAGCATTCCCTTTCGCCAAACCAAAATTTATTGCATAAAAAATATAAAATACAAAATTATTAGAAATCATTAATGTATTCAATTGTTTAAACATTTTATTAATTACAAAAGTCTTATCATACTTCAATTGATATAAATATTTTGCAATATTAACATAAACTATGAATAATCGAGATAAAGCGGTAAACTAAAAGTTCTTGTTTGCACGATTAACGGAGTAAATTGTTGTCTAGTTGGTATTCACAGTAGTCTACTCATTGTGTATTCGAATGAGGGGTAGAAATGAAATATGGACTATTCTCTATGAATTTTGAATATAATGCAGGTGGGCAGGTTAACAATTCTTGAGTTAGTTGATCTCTTTATTTTTTCTGTCTAATATACGTGTTGATTAATTACATTCATGATAATTTCATCACTGAGAATAATTCGATTTCTTTGTGTTGATCTTTATTGAAACAATCCAACTCATTTGAAATAAAACTACTTTTACGGATTCTATGGCGTTTGTATTTGATTTTTAATTTCCCGACGTTTCGAAAACTTTTTAGTGATTATGGTCATCATCATCAGTCCTCCCATGATTAATAAAAATCAAATATAAACGCGGTAGAATCCGTAAAAGTAGTTTTATTTCTAATGTGTAATACTTGCGTAAACATTAGACGTCAGTCCGGCTTATGTCAATGAAACTTAAGTTTAATTCAATCAAAATGATCATGTAGAAAATGAAACAATGTACATACACATACATACATACATACATATCATCACGCCATATACCTTGCAGGGTAGGCAGAGAGAACAGAGTGCCAGAGAACTCTATCTCTGCATACTTCACTCGCTTCCTCAACATTCATAATTCTCTTCATACACGCTCGCCGGTTTCGGAGACTCTTGACTCCACCTTCCTTCAGTACCTTACCGATCTGGTCTAGTTAGGTTAGTCTCAGTCTCCCTCGGTACCTACATCCTTCCACTTTCGCATTGTATATCTTCTTAACCAGACGTTCGTTCGGCACAATGTCTTTATTGATAAAAACTTTGAAGACATAATTTTCTGTGTGAAATAATTGACCAAATTGTTTACGCTAATTTCGGCTGCTAAGCATTTATAACTTTAATCAATACTTCGAAAAAAGTTACAATTAAATAATTTCACTTGCTTTTTATACTTATTTGAAAATAATAAGGTATATTATGACATTGACATTATCAAGGTCGTAGGAAACCGTTGTATGCAAGTGGCACAGGACCGTTGCAAATGGCATTCTAATGGGGAGGCCTATGTCCAACAGTGGACGTTTACGGGCTGATGAATGGATGAATGGATGGATGTATATTATTAACATGTGTAAAACTAATATATTAAAAGAATTTTTTCGAGATTTCCTTCTCTTATCATAATGATGGTTGTAAATCATCAGCCCTTAATCAATTTTTACGATACTCGGGGTAAATAAGGAGGTAGTAGTTATTGCATTTATTAATTTAATCCTTCACTTGACTGAGAATGCTGAGATTACTTTGCAGTTTTTTTTTTTAAATAATCTACCGTCTTCTGTGTATTATTTATTTATTATTAGCTATGAACAATTATTGCATTAAAAGGTAAATTTACTTTACGTTGTTAGCACGGATAAGGTTTTATTTCAAGTTTTATTCCTATTTCAGTGATTTTATCTGCTTACGCTAAAAAATGCTAGAGATAATTTATATTTTTTATCTGGTTTCTATTTTATATATTTCATTATCACTATTTTATAGAATAAGCTCTAACCATTTAGATTAATAAAAAAAAGAAAACAAACATATAAAGTAACCCGACGAAAAATTATATTACTTCCAAGTAAAATACAATAATAAAATATATCACACTAACACTCGTAGAAAACACGTAAGAGAGACAACCCTAATTCGATTCCCGGACTACTTTCCGAATCTTCCTAATGTAAAATGTTCCAAATGGTATTCCACTGTTTTCTCCCACAAAAAGCATCGAATAAGTAACGGACCGAACACAAAACGAAGTATGGAGAGCACTCAGTTTCGTAACGGTGGAGCGAGAATACGATATGTCTCCATCACATTTCCATACATTGTTGAAATTGACGTGGGAATGGATACCTATTTTGCAGTGATGCGTAACGTCGGCAACACCTCTTTACTGTGCTCGTTTTATTTTCTTTGAATTCATTTATGGAGGGCTAATATATCAGCATGAGACGTGCAAGTAATATTGCACGACTTACGGAGGAAATGTAGCAAGAATAAAAACTGCCGCAGTCGTAAGCCTTACAGAATACTGTCTTTTTATTTGTCGTAATGCTGCCACAAAAATGCTGATGTATGTAGTATTAATAATATAAATGTTTGTAATATTTTACAGTTACAAGTTAAGACACTTTAAAAATAAAATTATGAAATCACATTTTCTATATTTGTAAGTATTGTTTGTTTCTACTATTCTCACGATGAATTGAGGAATGCCAACTATTAACCCCTAAAATTTACCTATAAGATTATGCGAGAAAATAACCTATAATATTAAAAGCATAGTGTGGCAATAAACTGTCATTTAGAAAATACGAGTGGAGGCATTTCATTTCATAGAAGAAAACTTCGAAAACCTATTTTTAGGGTTAGGTGGTTCATTTATTCTCCTACTCTTATCCCAATTACTTGGGGTCGATACAATACTCTTCTTTTTATAGTACATATTGTAAAGTTATTGGCAATAGTTTTAGGACCGGCAGCGTGCCATACGTCAACCCTCCTTGGGAATGTAATTGTTGACCAAACGGCATCGGATGGCATTGGCCCAGGTCATTATAAGGCTCTTAGTCGTACTTTACGACATCCACGAGCAGAATAAGGGTTGATAGTATTCGTAGCCGCTACAACAGCAGTAGCCGCTACCACACAGCCGTGGTTGATAAATAATTAGAAGATGTATAAAAAAAACATCGCAGCAAAAATTACTTTTTTTTTTCAATGATTATTAATTTACATTGATCTATAATAAATATGTAAACCCTCTTATTTTTAAGAGAGGTTCAAGTTGAATGATGGGATGGAATTTATACATTTGCAAATAAATATTCTTTTCTTTTATATTGTGTGTCTTTCTTTCTATATATACATACATATATAGCCTCATGCCTGTTTCCCAGAGATGTAGGTAGACACTACGGATTGCCACAAACCACGAACCTGGAATACTTCCATCGCTTCATTCACACTCATAATAGTTTTCATACATGTTCTACGATACTCTCTTTCTATATATTGTTTAAATATTTTGTAGGTATATTGATGGCTATCCATAAAATATCAAAGTTTACAAATACTACTCTTATTTTGAAGTTTGGCAGATTGGTAAATCTAACGAAGAGAAACGTTTGCTATTTCACTTGCAATGAACCTAGTTAGATTCATCAGACATCTTTTTGCTGAGTTTTAAATTTGTAATCGTATAACAATTTGAATGTCTGCCATAAATATTACATAATTTTATCTTAAACTTATGTTAAGTTACCTTAAGTTAAGTATAAAATTTACTACAGTACTGTGCACTCTAATTGATTAAAATTATCAGGATATTAGGCATTTGGCCTTTAATCCTTACTAATATTATAAATGCAAAAGTAACTCTGTCTGTCTGTCGCTCGTTCACGCCGAAACTCCTGAACCGATCTAAATGAAATTTAGTACACAGATGGTCTAGAGCCTGACAAAGAATATAGGCTACTTTTAATGCAAAAAAGGATTGTAAAAGGGGATGAAAAGTTGTAAGGAAGTATTGTCATTTTTAAAGCCAAAATATGAAAACTTATTTTTAGGCTATTGATTAGATATAAATAAATATGACATTAAAATTTTGTAAAAAAATTACCCTTAAGGGGTATAATAAAAATAAGGGATGAAAAACTTTAGGAAAGTAACCTTTTACGCGGGCAAAGCCGCGGGCAGAACCTAGTATGTTATAAAATTTCAATTATTATCAGAATTTATGATATTTTTTTTGTACTAGTATCTGTTTTACGTCTGTATTCAAAACATTTGGCTACCTATTACCATTATGGCGCGTATATAATATGCTGATTTCCCTCGTGAAATGTTTTCAGTATCTATGTAATCATCTAAGGAAATATATTTTTCTCGTACGTTACAGGTATATTATTAGGATTTTTAGAAATAACCTTCTATTTTATGAAATTCAAATATGCCTTAATTGAAAATTATTATCATTTTATAAGAAACATTAAAGTAATGATTTTAAATACTATAATAAATATATACACGATCAAACTGTATATAAATAACTATTTGTATATCTACACTCGAGTACAAGTTTCAGATTGAAAGCTGTAGTGATTCATCAAGAACGAGGATGCGTCAATTTTCTCATATATGGGCAATATATTATATACCTTTATAGAGTAACACAAGCAATGTATAAGTATTTATGTATAGGCAGTTTGGTTTATTTTATTGATCTTTTTTATTTAAGCACTGTTTTTATATTCTGATATTAATAAGCAGAAAAAGCTTGAGAACATAGTTTTTATCTGGTATTTTTCTTGGAAATAAACTCTCCTTTTTTTATAATTTCAGCTATTTATTCTCGAAGAGATAACTAGATCGGGATAAATACGACTACACAGATGGCGTAGTGGTTAAGATACCGTCACCTTCCGTGCCAGTGCCGTGGATTCGATTCCCACGCAGGACAATACTTTGTGCGATCCACATAGTGTTGTTCTGAGTCTGGGTGTAATTTGTCTGCGTTAATTGCATGTTTGTGAAGTCCCCCGCAATACAAGGTTTATTTCCTTAGTGCAGGGTGGTAAGAAAAATAAAAAATACATTTACATTTCGTCGCATAATATTAATTCCTACGTTTTTAATTTATCAATCGGGCTAGAAGTCGAATTCAAGATTTTCAAATCTCAGTAGAATACTTCTACAATTCAACCAAAGAGGCAATCATAACACGTTGTAAAGGCGAAGGCCGATCTTCTGGTTCAATTCTTTGACTCTTAATCGACTTTGGACGCGTGAGTTGCTACACTCCTTACCATTCCGCGCTATGAATGCTGTCATCCTGAAATCTGCATCACGCGGCGAGCGGTCAGGCGGGAGCTTTTAGACATCTATTAGTCGAATGGGCCGGATGGCATCAATACGGTGGTATTTCAGATGTGGGCTCCTATGTTGAGCCCTGTTTTTATACACCTATACGGGCTTTCTTACGACAATAATAGGGTTCCATTTTCGTGAAAAATAGCCTATGTCCATCCCATCTCTAAAAGGGAAGACTGGTTGGATTCATCGAATTACAGTTCGAGTGCAAGAAGACCCTTGCTCTCCAAGGTAATAGAGATACTAATTAATCGCCAGCTATTGCAGAATCTTGAAGATCACCAGTCACCAGCATATCGGGGATTGCCAATAGGGCTTTCGTCATGATCGATTAACTGACGATTTTATAGTGTTCCTTATACACGTCGAGGCGCTAGTTTTTTTTTAGCTTAGAATCCGCAAAGTTATTCCATAGGGTCTGGCATAGGACCCTTCTATGGAACGAAACTACAATTATATGGAATTCTCGAGGGACTCTGTAATTGGATTAAGAGCTTTTGGGATGCTCGGAGTATAAAAGTTGTCGTTGAAGGCTCGCTTTGATACTGTAACCATTAATACTGGTGTACCACAGAGCTCTTCCCAATGTTGCTTATGTAGCATATCAATGACATCCTCTCTATAGAATATGCATTGCTATGCGGATAACAGCACGGGTGACAAATGATATACCGAGCATCAGAATATCCCTCAAAATATATTACAGGAAAGAAGGGCTCAATTTTTATTTGAAGTCAAGCGCTATCTCGTCGGAACTTAGTTCAGTTCAATCCCACAAAGACGAAGACTGTGCATTTATTGCAATTAAGGATCATGAGGTTTTAGTTCTAAGAAGTAACTGTTCAAATTTCAATGAGAATTGGGATCCTTAACGTCGAACTATCGAGCAAAGTCCAGTTTGGGAATGATTTGAAGAACAAAGCCAAATTGCTAACCTTCCTGGTTGGCTGGGCGTACTGAATAAAGGTAGCTGATACTTCACACCGAGACAGCTTTTTGTTCATATATCTGGGCAGACGACTTAAATATGAACTAGACTCACTTGAGTCCTTGCAAATACATGCTACTCGAATCTTCAGTAATCTCAATTTTACAAACAGACTGCAATAATTGAGTAGGGGAAAGACTTTAGGTCTCTCCGTGTACTTTCAAGGGGAGTATTCTGGGGAACTGTTTGACTTGGTATCACCGTCAACTTTGTAAAAAGTCACCGTAATTGCAACTAGAAATGTTATGGTCTTCAACTCTACGTTTTTAGCGATCATTTTTTTTTTAATTGATGTGTGATGCTCATGATAGTAAGCGAGCAAGTAGCTGATAGTAAGTGTTACTGCTACTCATGGACCATACTAGACCCCTGCCTAGCTATAAAAATCCCAAACCTACCCAGGAAGTTAAACTGCCAGCTCTCTCGTTCAACGAATGAAGCACAACAGCATATTGCCTTTGTTCGGACGTCATTTTTTTGCGAGATTGTGTGTGTATTACTCCGGACGGACCAGCCCGCAAAATTGTCAACAGTGTGGTTTTACCACAAGTAAAATTTCCCCCATATATCTATAGGATCCGAAATGAATTACTTTCTGCTGAGTTGCCAAAGCGCTATAACATGTCTCTCTTTAAATAAAATTCAAGAAAAGCACTTTGTGCACGCAGTGGCTCAGCTGTGGTATTGCAAAATTCTATGAGCGGCAGTATTATTTATCATCAGATGTGCTGCTTGTTCATTTGCCATCATGAGCAATAAAATAAGTTAGTTTTCAACAGTATTTAAAAAATAGTCTTCCTTAGAGGATCAGTTTATTACAGTAATTAAATCAATGACATGTATACACTAGAATTAATTAAACAAATAAGAATCAGACATCAAAATTTTTATACAGATATATTAATATATGCACATAACACACTATATGAAAGCATAGCGTTTTGGACGACTTCATTTTTATCGAAAGGAACGAAAAGCATTTTACAAGCAAAAAATGATTGATGTGACAAGATTTTACCGGTTTACCCTTCTTAAGAACGAATCACTTCCACTTTATCAACATAGCTCGAATTCAAAGGAAAATTACGTAAACATTTAAATTTTTGAAGGGACTTTATTTTCTTTGAACTTTTATAGATTTTTGCCTATTACTTTTTATGTTTATGTTTTCGAACTTAAATAAAGCTCGCCAAGTTTTTTTTTTAAAGAGATATCTTTATTTCAAAAATATTACTGTACAATATTTAGATATGCATGGATACTAAATATATTCGTAGAGGTAGGGATACAGTTGTTGACAATTTTTATCTACAGCCGCGGACCAGTTCTTCTGAGATAGTACTACACTCTTACAAAAATTCGACGTTTTCGCAGTGGCAAAGTGCTGATTCGATTCGTACTCTGAGCGGGAGAGCCGGTAGCCCAACTTTCTGGGTGGGTTTGGGGTTTTCATTGGTAGGTAGCAGCCTAGTTGTACCTCTGATATTACAAAGGTCAATGACTACCAATAACACTTATCATCAGGTGCAAAATAAAAATTAATATTTTTTATGCCATATTTATCTTAAAAAAATTAACCAAAAGGGGGTTGACTTGAAAAGTCGAAAATCTATATATCTTCCTCTCGTATGACTATTCGTTCACACCACAATAGAAACTCACCTCTCATAAACAGCTTTTCATAAATAATCTAGCATATTAAATGTTAAATCTCAGTAATTTAAATGATAGGGTTCTGTCATTGTTTAATACAATTGTAACGGAAAAGTTAGAATATTAAAGTGATAATATTATTATATATTCGTTGTCCGATAGATGGCACGCGTCTCCCATAAAGACGAAAAAATAATAGCAACCACATTTTGATTATCATACGGTTTTATTCCAATAAGTGTGGGTTCGAATCCCGCTTGTGACAATCATTTTTTGCTCGTGAACAAGTTTTCATAAACAATATGTCATATTAAACATAAAATCTCAGTAATTCCAATAAATATGGTTGTAAATAGATGTATGTGACAAACTTGCTATAGAAGTACGTGAAATTTTGTATAAACCTTTAATTCTAGGACCAATCTGATATGAAATATTAAACAATTCCAACATGGTTGCCGAGAAAATGGCGGATAAGATTTTTTGTCAAAAAATTTCTTTTGGATATCAAATGAAAGGGCTTAAAGAGTAGAAAACGATAAAATTATATATTGACATCACAGTAAATTGAATATGACCCCTGCTCCAAGATGATGGATTACATTTTATTTGCAATCCTTTAATATATGCTTTAATATATGTTGCAACATACATCAAACTTAACATTCGCCCTTTAAAGGTCAACGATAATCACATGGAGATTCTTATATACGCCTTGGTATTTTTTACTCTACGACTTGGTAATGGCGAATAAAAATCGGGTTTATGTCGTTTCGATACTCCAGGATTGAATTTATATGACCTCGTCTTAGTCTTTCTCGTAACATGAACGTTATTTCTTAATACTTTGAGCAAGTATTGTCCTTTAAGTTTCATTCAATAAAAAGAAAATTTATAAATATCAAATCCGAAATATCGTTTCCGTGTGGTGACGGAGTAAGATTACTATTCACCACCCCATATCTTACACGTGGGTGATCGTACGAGACGACTAAGGGATATAAAACGCGTATAACATAGATGTGAGAGAAGGAAAACTCGAAACGAAACCATATACCAACACGTCTGACCAGCGCGGTACAGTAGGTTAATTTTCTCTCCCATTACGGAAGAGACCCGAGCCCAACAGTGGGACATTTTTGGGCTGTGATGATAATGATGATGATGAAATATCAAATCCATAAAGTTAAATCGTAATATAATCTATAGTATTTGCTATCTTAAGTGAACAACTATATAATAATTAACAATAAAGATTCAGCCTATTTTATGACACAATATTCCGTCGTATATTTTGAAATTTATTATTCATTTAGATGAAGACATTATATCTTTAAAACAAAAGTAAGCATGCATGCGCAAACATAAACACAACAAGTAAACAGTACCCTGAATTATTACGATGTTTTTATACTTTTAATTTACATATATTACATAGGGTTATTTTAATTTATTCAACAGTGTAAAAAGGGTATATTTAGCTCGACAAGTCTTTAAAACTTTATACATTTAAGAAAAAAATAATGTAAGTTTTGCACTGATATTTTTAGATTAGAAACAAAATCATAATTTTCTTACTGTTATCCCAATTACTTGGAGTCGATACAATATGTACTCTTCTTTCATAGTACATATTGTAAAAGTTATTGGCAATAGTTTTATTACCGGCCACTTGCCAGGCGTCAACCCTCCTTGGGAATGTAATTGTTGACCAAACGATATCAGATGGAGTTGGCCCAAGTCGTTATAAGACTCTTTGTTGTCTTTTACGACATCCACGAGCAAAGTAAGGGTTGTTAGTATTCGAAGCCGCTACCACACAGCAAAGATTAGAATGAAGAGTAAAAACAGAATATACGCTTAATACTATCCTTGTGGTAACAAAGAATGAATATGATATACTACATTACAGACGAAGGAGGAGGAGGAATTCAGAGAATATTATCTCAGTCCTACTTCGTCTGTACCATTGTATCATCATTTTTAACAGCCTGAATGTGAAGCTTGAAAAGAAATTACTTAAAGATAAAATTCCGTATTGCAATCATTTTCCAAAGTAAGATTTCAGAATGCAATGTGCCGTCACCTCTTACTTTGCCGTGGAAGTCATGTCTGCTAAGAAAGTAGGCAGAAGCAGTGTACTGGGTAATCATAATTTCAACTGGTATCACTAACACCTGATAAGTGTTGTGATTATGCTATTATAATTTTTATAGGGCGGTTTATTTCCAAGAGCGGACGTTGTTATGAACAAGTGCAGGGGTCGGCTACCTGCGGCTCGTGAGGCACATGAGGCTCTTTGGATTTGAAGTTGCGTCTCTTTAGTTCTATAAGCAAAGAATATTTTATAAAAAAAAAACATTTAAAAATGGTTCTGAATTGATTAATGAGTTTTAGGCACAAATTATTGTTGCCAAATAAAAAATTGTGGCTCTTTAAAAACTTGAAACTTTTACAAATTTTTGACTCTTCGACTAAAAGGGTGGCCGACCCCTGAAGTAGTGGATTGTTAACTATAGCGTAGAAGAAAAAAAAATATTTCTTATTCACATGGACAAGTATCTAACAATGAGATTTATTGCATGAAAGTTCTGTTACCTAACAATATTATCATTTTTAAGTAGTTAATTGCTGTTTAAATCTTTTATACAATATTTTTCGGGTGAATTTGTAAATACAAATTAATAAATTTCTGTCAAAAATAATTTGTCAAATTGTAACAAACTATATGCATTTACATATAGTTTATTACAATTTGACAAATTCTTTTCTTAAAGATTAGATAATTTTATTAACAACTTTACGAAATCAGTTAGAGCAGTTAATCATATATATATATATATATATATATATATATATATATATATATATATATATATATATATATATATATATATATATATATATATATATATATACATATATACATATTATTAAAATTCTCATGTGGTGTCGCATTATGGATACTCCGTCCTTTTTCCTGGCCGTGAGTGCACAGCAAATGTCTCAACCATTTCTTATGCTATATATATACATATATTTTCCATAGACAAGCGAAGGAAAACTCTAAATGAAACACCATACTAACTCTACTGTTGTTGCCACAATAGCGGGTAAATTCCTTTCTTATTCTAGACTCATTTCTCGTAGTTATACGTATATAAGCTAATATAATGATACAATAATAATGTAGTAAGTTGCAAATAGGGAAATAAAGAACCTCCGTATATCACCCACACATCGAATATATTTCATATAGACCTGACAGTCTCATACTACTATTACTAAAACTCACGCACACTTTAATCTTACCGCATAATGGGTAAATTATGCGTGCTGGGGTGAGAAATTGGGAATTAGAAAGCCAAATGTGACCTCCAAGGTTTTGTCTCAATCTCTTCATTGGTTGCGCTAGATGTAACGTTCAAATTTTTTCATCGCAACTTCTGATGTAATAAAAAGTTTACAAGGAGGAAAGAATATAATCTTGCCTCTAACTTTAATCCTTAAAGGACCTGTGAAACTAGGAAAGTATATAAATAGTATGGCGAGCTAATATACTCGCATTTATCTACGTATGCTATATGCGTATGTATATATAAATATATATATATATATACACATATACATATATATATATATATATATATATATATATATATATATATATATATATATATATATATATATCTGCTCTCGACTATAATAAATATATATATATCCTGTTTATTTTTTATAAACACTTTTACTAGGTACCAATATTTTAAAGGTGGAAAAGTGAAGTACTTTGTAAAGTATGATAAGATTAGTATCAGAGCCTCAGGAAGGCATCAGCAGTTCATTTTCCCACGCACACCAGCGCTCTATCAGAACGGATTAACAAACTTTCGCGTACTTAAACCTATTAAACTTTGAACCCGGCACGTAGCTGGTCCTTTAGTATGATGGGTCAAGAGGCAACGTTAACTGGTTTAAAAAGTTGTTTACATAATACTGTAACCTTTTACTGTTGCTTAAAGGAATAGTAATCTGTATTGAATAAGGTTGCTACGCTCAATAAATTGCCACTAACATTTTTTTAATATTATGGAAATAAGTTATCATTAATTTTAGATCCGTGAGTGTTATGATAATTCTCTTCTTCTGCAATTAATAAACATGAGCATGAGCCATATTTTTTGTTAATCAGGAATTAAGATGTACTAAGAGAACCAACGAAATTGTCTCCAATTCTCTAGCTTATTCAATGAGAAAATACAGCTAGTTATGAGACTGCAAATTATCATTTCGTTACTCTGGTTATTGGATAGGATAAGGCGGAGAATAGCTGTCCAAAAAAGTGTAGCATGGTTTCACAGTGTCGTTGTTCAAACAATGAGAAGTAGTGTCGGGTTGGTTACAATGACTACAGAGAATTCAAAGTAGGACCTCTGGTGACAGTATTATTATTAGAATCCAGAGTACCCTAAGCCTCTCGATGCATCGGACCAGCACCACGCTACCAAAGATAAAGAAGGCGAAGCATCTGTTATGGCTATATTTGGACTCTCTATTTAATTAGGCTCGAGTCTCCTCCATAATATGAGATTAATTGATATATAATAACTACGCTAGTTAAACAGGTTGGTCTAAAACTTTATTAATAGTTTTTTTTAAATCTAACTTAACCGAACATACATTTATTTAATTTTATATGTCTAGTTTGTTACTTCGAATTGTTATTAATACGAATATACATATTAATTGTTTATATTATATAAAATTTTATTCAGAAATTGTATGAGAACCTTTCTTCTTAAGCTATCTTTCTGTTACAGTAAAATGACAAGCGAAATATTTTTACAAAGGTCAAAAAGGCCGCAGTCGCTTTTATACCCTTTACTTTTGACCTTTCTTAAATACGAAAAAGGTATTTATATATTTTGCATATCGTTTCTTTATTTAAATATTAAATTAAGCAGTTGAACAAGATATTATTAGTTCATAAAGAAAGCATAATATTACTGTAACACATTTTCTATTTCTACATCAACAGTATACCTGTTCTGGTTACTGGAAAATTTCATAAAACATTTGTATAAACTACTGCAAAGCTGTCAATTTATTTTTGGTTGAATTAGTAATGGCCACATAATTTCAATGCAAAAGAAGAGTCATAATCACAGCCCACATATGTTCCACTGTTGGGCTCGGGCCTCCTCCGTAATGGGAGGGAAATTAACCTACTATACCGCGGTGGTCAGACGTATTGGTATAGGGTTTTGTTTCGAGTTTACCTTCTCTCACATAGATATCAATGCGTTTTATATCCCTTAGTCGTCTTGTTCGACCACCCACGGGTAAGATAGATGATGGTGAATAGTATTCTTACTCGGTCCCCACACGGAATAAAAAAAAGAGTAAAAAAGAAGAGTAAATAATAATAATTGCGGCAAAGGGCCGTTTCCATTTGGCCTATGTTTTTCATTGCCGTGGTCATGACTTAAAGGATGTCGATAAACTGATTAACGGATGAATGTCTAAGATATAACTTTAACTACCTTTTATAGTGTTTATGCAAATGAGATATAGTCAGATCCTCATATATATTACACTAATGACACCTCTTCATGCGCCATTTGCTTGTCTTATATTTTAATTGGAATTATAGGGCCATTATTATTGTATTTTCAGTTTAACTTTTTCTATGTCAGGCTATGGTCTAGTCACACCCCACCCACACCATTCGGTGCGGCGGAAGGGCGACGTGCAGCGCTATAACCCGACATATTACCTCTTATCGCCAATTGAACAGGCCACTGGGACCTATTCTATGAGTTTGAACTCGTGTTTTCTTTCGCTATATATTTCACATTTTTGAAGCATAATTTTTATATAAAACTAAAATTATATTAAAGTATATTACTATAAACTGGTTAATTAGCTGTTAGCTGTTTTGGCGGATAATATTTTAAAGTCGTACGAAATCTTGTATTAAAAGATATATATGAAATATTTCGTAATATATTTTAAATGATGCACTTAAAATATTAATTAATTTAAGATTCATCATCATTCTCCTACTCTTATCCCAATGCTTGGGGTTGACATAATATGTACTCTTCTTTCATAGTACATATTGTAAAAGTTATTGGCAATAGTTTTATGACCGGCCACATGCCTGACGTCAACCCTCATTGGGAATGTAATTGTTGACCAAACGCACGGCATCAGATAGAATTGGCCTAGGTCATTATAAGGCTCCTAGTAGTCTTTTACAATATCCACGAATAAAGTAAGGGTTGGTAGTATTCGTAGCCGCTACCACACAGCATAATTAATTTGTATAATCTTAAGTTAATTAATTTAAAATTATACATACATACATACATACATATCATCACGCCATATCCCTTGCAGGGTAGGCAGAGAGAACAGAGTGCCAGAGAACTCTATCTCTGCATACTTCACTCGCTTCCTCAACATTCATAATTCTCTTCATACACGCTCGCCGGTTTCGGAGACTCTTGACTCCACCTTCCTTCAGTACATGACCGATCTGGTCTAGGTAGGTTAGTCTCGGTCTCCCTCGGTACCTACATCCTTCCACTTTCGCATTGTATATCTTCTTAACCAGGCGTTCGTTCGGCATTCTTTCCACATGTCCGAACCATCGGAGCATTCCCTTTCGCATCTTTACACCAATACTCTCTTTCATACCTACTCGCTCTCTTACGTCGTCGTTACGAATGCGGTCGGTCAGCCTAACTCCACAGATTTTCCGCAGAGATCGCATTTCGACCGCATTAATTTTACTATCATACTCTTTTCTGCATACCCAACTCTCGCTTCCATACAGTAATGTTGGGACAAGCACTGCGTTATGTATTGCTACACGTGCCTTCTGGCTGAGGTGGTGGCTGCCGAAAAGTTGCCCCAACGCTCCGTTCACTCTATTTCCCGCATTCACTCTTCGCTCTATATCAGTGGTGTACCTTCCATCTCGGCTAAATCCACATCCAAGATATACAAATTCATCCACTTGCTCTAGTACATCATTACCTATTGTTACTCTTACATCTGTTCTGGTTTTATCTCTTTCAAAGACCATTATTTTGGTTTTGCTCACATTCACGCGTAGACCCCTTTTCTTACAATCTTCTGTCATTGTGTCGACTAGGGTCTGCAGGTCAGTCGCTGACTGTGCCAGCAGGACTGCATCATCTGCATAAAGCAGAGCAGTGACCACTGAGTCGCCCATCTGGACTCCCACATTCATATCGTTCAACCTTTGGAGACATTTATCCAGATATATGATAAACAGCCTGGCTGACAGAACGCACCCCTGCTTAACGCCGATATTGACGTCAAACCAAGGCGACATTCCATTATCCAGCCGCACACAGGCTCTACAGCCCATGTAACTGGACTGCACAGCCTGTAGCAGTTTACCGTTAATACCATACTCCGGTAAAATGTCCCAAAGTTCCTTTCGTGCAACCGTGTCAAATGCTCTCTCCAGATCCACAAAACTGCAGAAAACCCTCTGACCTAGAGCCAGATGCTTCTCCACAATGTTGCGCAGAGAGAACACTTGATCCATGCATCCCCTTCCACTCCTGAAACCTCCTTGTGTCTCACACAGTAAACCATCGGACACCATCCTCATTCTCCTTTCAATAATTTTTCCATACACTTTTGCTGCCAAACTGGTCAAGCTTATGGCTCTGTAATTTGCGCAGTCATAACGTGAACCCTTGTTTTTAAACAAAGGCACGATGACTGCGCTATTCCAGTCCCTGGGAACCATTCCCGAGCTCCAACATAAATTGAGGAGCAACAGGAACGCCTCCCAGACACAAGAGCCACCGAGCTTGATCATCTCGGCAGACACCATATCAATGCCCGCTGCCTTACCATTTTTCAAACTTCTTATCGCCCATTCAACTTCATCCATACTGATGCCATCGGAGGACGCCGTTGTCGAATGTTGATCTACTAAACCACATCCAACACCGGCGCCAACCGTAGCATCCGCATACATATCGCCAAAATATTCACTCCATCGGCTTAACACGTCTTGTGTTTGTGTAAGAATGTCTCCACCTTTAGACCTTATTTTATTCATTCTGAAGGCTGACCAACCACCCCGAGACTTCTTCACCTCCCTCCAAAAGAGTTTGGTGTTACCCTCGAAGTTTTTAGTCAGCCTATCTTCTGCACTCATACTTGCTCTATCACGTTTCTCTTTCACTAAGGCCTTGGTGTCATTCTTACATTGCCGATATATTTCTTTCTTCTGTTCAGTCATACTGTCATTCAGATTCAAAGAAGAGACATAGTCCAGCCACGCTTTCTTCTTTTGCTCTACGGAAGCTGCCACTTCCGCATCCCACCATGCATCACCATTTGTTTTTCTATGGTTCTTTGAACTTCCACATACTTCTTTCGCTGTATCTACCATACTCTCTTTCAATACTCTCCAGCATTCTTCAATGTCCGATTGCGGCTGGCTTGCCATCGTCAGCCGTTCTCGGACACCCTCTGCATACTTTTCTCTTACACACTCTTCTTGCAACCTTTCAACCTTTATTCTTTCAAGCCCTCCGAAGTGGACACGCTCTCGCCAGTGCCTCCACTTTCTGAACAGACCACTAAATCTCGCAATAACGAGATAGTGGTCCGTGTCGACTGTGGGGCCCCTGTAGGCTCTTGCGTCCAATATTTTGCTTCGGAGGCGACTGTCTACCAAAATTAAATCTATTATGCTTTTCTGTTCATTCCTTCTCCATGTATACATATGGATGTCCTTATGTTGGAAAAATGTGTTTGACACAATAAGGTTTCTCTCCATGCATACATCCGCTATGAGCCTACCTGCGTCGTTCACTCTCCTATCACCAAATGGACCAAGTACGTCCTCATAGTCGGGACGCTTGGTCCCCACCCATCCGTTCAAATCTCCGCATACAATCACGCGTTCACTGGTTTCTGCCATATCCAGAACTTCCCTAACATTATCCCAAAACTTCTCTAGGTCTGATGCCACCGAGGATCCTACGGGAGCATATGCTACAACCATGAATACCTTGGTGACACCTAGTTTTATACGGACCCAGAGAAGTCTGGGATCATACATTCCGTAATCCTTCACACCTGAGGCCAAGCGAGAGGACAACAGCACTCCTACCCCCATGCTGGCTCGATCGCTCTGTGGTACACCAGACCACAGAGCCATCCCGCCACCAGGAAGATCGCAGGCGTCGCTGCCCCTTCGCTTGGTCTCTGTTACACAGAGCACGTCTAGCTGTTTGTCCGCCATGACGGATATCAGCTCGTGCAACTTACCTTCCACACAACCTCTTACATTCCACGTGCCCACCCGGCACTCCGTTCTCCTCGACTCGCCTAACTGGGCAAGGCGTGATGGGTGGCGGCCCCCATCGCCGCAACTGCCGATGTTCGTACCGACGGGGGCGGGTCGGTACGCGTCGCCTCCGGGGGACGCCCTAACCCGCATTGCGGTACGCATTTCGAGCCGGATTAGCAGTCTAATTAGACTGGCAGGGGACGCGAACGAGCACGCTCCGGACTATGCCCCCCTAAAATATTATTATTTAAAATTATACTACAAAGATATATATTTTGTATAAAATCTAGTCATAATAATTTTGTATTAGTTTATTTAATAATATTTATAATTAAATACAACTAACATCATATTACATACTATAATATATTTAAAAAAATGTGATTATTAAATTGCATTCTAAGTCAAAAGACCCACTTGCTTAAAAAACAGTGGATACGAAATGTTTTATGTCGAGTCATGAAGGAGAAGTGTATTCTATGTGACTCGAATCACGTTATTTACCATAAGAAGCGAGGTTTTATTTTTATTACGCACTTTATCCTCGATCCTAACATGATGTGTGTGGAATCAATAACAAAATCGTTATGTAATCAGAGATATAGTTTTGTTTTGGTTGAAATTAATTTTGGTGATTTGTTATATATCGTTTTCATAATTAAAGGAGACATAAACTACTGCATTTTGTTGTTTCGATTTTTACTTTTATTGTAATGATATAATTTAGTGTTCTCTCTCTGCGCAACATTGTGGAGAAGCATCTGGCCCTAGGTCAGAGGGTTTTCTGCAGTTTTGTGGATCTGGAGAGAGCATTTGACACGGTTGTACGAAAGGAACTTTGGGACATTTTACCGGAGTATGGTATTAACGGTAAACTGCTGCAGGCTGTGCAATCCAGTTACATGGGCTGTAGAGCCCGTGTGCGGCTGGATGGTGGAATGTCGCCTTGGTTTGACGTTAATATCGGCGTTAAGCAGGGCTGCGTTCTATCAGCCAGGCTGTATAAATGTCTATCTGGATAAATAAAATATCTGGATAAATGTCTCCAAAGGTTGAACGATATGAATGTGGGAGTCCAGATGGATGACTCAGTAGTCTCTGCTCTGCTTTATGCAGATGATGCAGTCCTGCTGGCATAGTCAGCGACTGACCTGCAGACCCTAGTCGACACAATGACAGAAGATTGTAAGAAAAGGGGTCTACGCGTGAATGTGAGCAAAACCAAAATAATGGTCTTTGAAAGAGATGAAGCCAGAACAGATGTAAGAGTAACAATAGGTAATGATGTACTAGAGCAAGTGGATGAATTTGTATATCTTGGATGTGGATTTAGCCGAGATGGACTGTACACTACTGATATAGAGCGAAGAGTGAATGCGGGAAATAGAGTGAACGGAGCGTTGGGGCAACTTCTCGGCAGCCACCACCTCAGCCAGAAGGCACGTGTAGCAATACATAACGCAGTGCTTGTCCCAACATTACTGTATGGAAGCGAGAGTTGGGTATGCAGAAAAGAGTATGAAAGTAAAATTAATGCGGTCGAAATGCGATCTCTTCGGAAAATCTGTGGAGTTAGGCTGACCGACCGCATTCGTAACGACGACGTAAGAGAGCGAGTAGGTATGAAAGAAAGTATTGGTGTAAAGATGCGAAAGGGAATGCTCTGATGGTTCGGACATGTGGAAAGAATGCCGAACGAACGTCTGGTTAAGAAGATATACAATGCGAAAGTGGACGGATGTAGGTACCGAGGGAGACCGAGACTAACCTACCTAGACCAGATCGGTCAGGTACTGAAGGAAGGTGGAGTCAAGAGTCTCCGAAACCGGCGAGCGTGTATGAAGAGAATTATGAATGTTGAGGAAGCGAGTGAAGTATGCAGAGATAGAGTTCTCTGGCACTCTGTTCTCACTGCCTACCCTGCAAGGGATATGGCGTGATGATATGTATGTATGTATGTTTATAATTTACTTAAATCATTTAATTATTTTAACACTTAGATACCCAAGTAATTCATTGTATTTTTACTCGATATGCATATATATATCATGATAAATTACTGTACGCTTTTGTGAAAAGTAGGAATGTGTCTAAAAAGGCACGTCTAGCTGTACATAAGGGAGTATTAGAGCCCACTTTCATTTATGGCAGTGAAAGTTGAATTTTGCAGAGAAAACATGAAAGTAGAATAAACGCTGTTGAGATGAGAGATCTTCGTAGTATGTGTATCTGAAACATAAAATTAGGAATAGTGTTAGAGCGCTGTGGTATGAACGAAAAGATAGTGACAGAGATAAAAATTATGGGCTGAGGTGGTTTGGACACGTGGAAAGTATGAGTGAAGAAAGGTTGACTAAGCAAGTATACAAAGCGAATGTGAGTGGGACGTGAGACGATAAAGAGCATGCATGAAGACTGTGATGAGTGTGAATAAAGCGATGGAGGCATGTCAGATCGTGGTTTGTGGCAATCCGTAGTCTCTGCCTACCCCTCTGGGAAACAGGCGTGAGGCTATGTATGTTTGTATGAATAAACTACTTGACTGCTTTGTCTCGCGCATTATGTTGCGTGATTATTAAATATTATATTTTCATTCATCTGTAATAGCCCCTGCCATGGATATATAAATTTAATACTGAACAATTGTGTAATTTACGATTTCCCAGCTGGCTATGGATGTCAAGGAATCGCTACCAGTGGTTGGCCGCATGGCGGTAAGGAGGTGACACCATGAGGCTATGCATCACCGTAACGTCGCCCCGGACGGAATGTACAAAGTGCGTCGAGAATATAGTCTGCCAAAAAAATGGGTAGATTGTGCCCAGATCATAGCCTGCCAAAAACAAGGTTTAAGTTTAGATTTATAAATAATTCTCAGTATTTTTTACTAAGAAGCTTGATTGAGAGAGGTGTATATTTTTTGAGTTCGTGAGTCTTCAATTTAATACATACATATACATACATACATATCATCACGCCATATCCCTTGCAGGGTAGGCAGAGAGAACAGAAGGCCAGAGAACTCTATCTCTGCATACTTCACTCGCTTCCTCAACATTCATAATTCTCTTCATACACGCTCGCCGGTTTCGGAGACTCTTGACTCCACCTTCCTTCAGTACATGACCGATCTGGTCTAGGTAGGTTAGTCTCGGTCTCCCTCGGTACCTACATCCTTCCACTTTCGCATTGTATATCTTCTTAACCAGGCGTTCGTTCGGCATTCTTTCCACATGTCCGAACCATCGGAGCATTCCCTTTCGCATCTTTACACCAATACTCTCTTTCATACCTACTCGCTCTCTTACGTCGTCGGTACGAATGCGGTCAGTCAGCCTAACTCCACAGATTTTCCGCAGAGATCGCATTTCGACCGCATTAATTTTACTATCATACTCTTTTCTGCATACCCAACTCTCGCTTCCATACAGTAATGTTGGGACAAGCACTGCGTTATGTATTGCTACACGTGCCTTCTGGCTGAGGTGGTGGCTGCCGAGAAGTTGCCCCAACGCTCCGTTCACTCTATTTCCCGCATTCACTCTTCGCTCTATATCAGTGGTGTACCTTCCATCTCGGCTAAATCCACATCCAAGATATACAAATTCATCCACTTGCTCTAGTACATCATTACCTATTGTTACTCTTACATCTGTTCTGGTTTTATCTCTTTCAAAGACCATTATTTTGGTTTTGCTCACATTCACGCGTAGACCCCTTTTCTTACAATCTTCTGTCATTGTGTCGACTAGGGTCTGCAGGTCAATCGCTGACTGTGCCAGCAGGACTGCATCATCTGCATAAAGCAGAGCAGTGACCACTGAGTCGCCCATCTGGACTCCCACATTCATATCGTTCAGCCTTTGGAGACATTTATCCAGATATATGATAAACAGCCTGGCTGACAGAACGCACCCCTGCTTAACGCCGATATTGACGTCAAACCAAGGCGACATTCCATCATCCAGCCGCACACAGGCTCTACAGCCCATGTAACTGGACTGCACAGCCTGTAGCAGTTTACCGTTAATACCATACTCCGGTAAAATGTCCCAAAGTTCCTTTCGTACAACCGTGTCAAATGCTCTCTCCAGATCCACAAAACTGCAGAAAACCCTCTGACCTAGAGCCAGATGCTTCTCCACAATGTTGCGCAGAGAGAACACTTGATCCATGCATCCCCTTCCACTCCTGAAACCTCCTTGTGTCTCACACAGTAAACCATCGGACACCATCCTCATTCTCCTTTCAATAATTTTTCCATACACTTTTGCTGCCAAACTGGTCAAGCTTATGGCTCTGTAATTTGCGCAGTCATAACGTGAACCATTGTTTTTAAACAAAGGCACGATGACTGCGCTATTCCAGTCCCTGGGAACCATTCCCGAGCTCCAACATAAATTGAGGAGCAACAGGAACGCCTCCCAGACACAAGAGCCACCAAGCTTGATCATCTCGGCAGACACCATATCAATGCCCGCTGCCTTACCATTTTTCAAACTTCTTATCGCCCATTCAACTTCATCCATACTGATGCCATCGGAGGACGCCGTTGTCGAATGTTGATCTACTAAACCACATCCAACACCGGCGCCAACCGTAGCATCCGCATACATATCGCCAAAATATTCACTCCATCGGCTTAACACGTCTTGTGTTTGTGTAAGAATGTCTCCACCTTTAGACCTTATTTTATTCATTCTGAAGGCTGACCAACCACCCCGAGACCTCTTCACCTCCCTCCAAAAGAGTTTGGTGTTACCCTCGAAGTTTTTAGTCAGCCTATCTTCTGCACTCATACTTGCTCTATCACGTTTCTCTTTCACTAAGGCCTTGGTGTCATTCTTACATTGCCGATATATTTCTTTCTTCTGTTCAGTCATACTGTCATTCAGATTCAAAGAAGAGACATAGTCCAGCCACGCTTTCTTCTTTTGCTCTACGGAAGCTGCCACTTCCGCATCCCACCATGCATCACCATTTGTTTTTCTATGCTTCTTTGAACTTCCACATACTTCTTTCGCTGTATCTACCATACTCTCTTTCAATACTCTCCAGCATTCTTCAATGTCCGATTGCGGCTGGCTTGCCATCGTCAGCCGTTCTCGGACACCCTCTGCATACTTTTCTCTTACACACTCTTCTTGCAACCTTTCAACCTTTATTCTTTCAAGCCCTCCGAAGTGGACACGCTCTCGCCAGTGCCTCCACTTTCTGAACAGACCACTAAATCTCGCAATAACGAGATAGTGGTCCGTGTCGACTGTGGGGCCCCTGTAGGCTCTTGCGTCCAATATTTTGCTTCGGAGGCGACTGTCTACCAAAATTAAATCTATTATGCTTTTCTGTTCATTCCTTCTCCATGTATACATATGGATGTCCTTATGTTGGAAAAATGTGTTTGACACAATAAGGTTTCTCTCCATGCATACATCCGCTATGAGCCTACCTGCGTCGTTCACTCTCTTATCACCAAATGGACCAAGTACGTCCTCATAGTCGGGACGCTTGGTCCCCACCCATCCGTTCAAATCTCCGCATACAATCACGCGTTCACTGGTTTCTGCCATATCCAGAACTTCCCTAACATTGTCCCAAAACTTCTCTAGGTCTGATGCCACCGAGGATCCTATGGGAGCATATGCTACAACCATGAATACCTTGGTGACACCTAGTTTTATACGGACCCAGAGAAGTCTGGGATCATACATTCCGTAATCCTTCACACCTGAGGCCAAGCGAGAGGACAACAGCACTCCTACCCCCATGCTGGCTCGATCGCTCTGTGGTACACCAGACCACAGAGCCATCCCGCCACCAGGAAGATCGCAGGCGTCGCTGCCCCTTCGCTTGGTCTCTGTTACACAGAGCACGTCTAGCTGTTTGTCCGCCATGACGGATATCAGCTCGTGCAACTTACCTTCCACACAACCTCTTACATTCCACGTGCCCACCCGGCACTCCGTTCTCCTCGACTCGCCTAACTGGGCAAGGCGTGATGGGTGGCGGCCCCCCTCGCCGCAACTGCCGATGTTCGTACCGACGGGGGCGGGTCGGTACGCGTCGCCTCCGGGGGACGCCCTAACCCGCATTGCGGTACGCATTTCGAGCCGGATTAGCAGTCTAATTAGACTGGCAGGGGACGCGAACGAGCACGCTCCGGACTATGGCCCCCGATTTCAATTTAATATATATAAGAAATCCATAACGATAGCAATAATAATCAGGTCAATAAACTATAAAGGAGTGTCAAATTACTGACTTCTAGACGTTTTTATTAATCGCACGTAATTCTTTAATGCTAACGTTATTTAAGATGAGGGAAAACGTCGCTTGAAAAGAAGCCTGTATACATACATACATATCATCACGCCATATTCTTTGCAGGGTAGGCAGAGAGAACAGAGTGCCAGGGAACTCTACCCTTGCATACTTCATTTGCTTCAACTCAACATTCATAATTCTCTTCATACACGCTCGCCAGTTTCGAAAACTCTTAACTCCACCTTCCTTCAGTACGTGACCAATCTGGTCTAGGTAGATTAGTCTTGGTTGCCCCCGGTATCTATACCTATCCTTCCACTTTCGCATTGTATATCTTCTTAACCAGACGTTCGTTCGGCATTCTTTCCACATGTCTGAACCATCGGATCATTCCCTTTCGCATCTTTTTCCAATACTCTCTTTCATACCTAGATGCCTGTATAATTTGAAATAATAAAAAGTTTGCGAACATATGCAATAATTCATACCTCATAGCAGTTTAAGCATCGGTCCTGGTAGCCAGATAATTTAAAATATAGTATATAAAATATCATAGTTTCTAGTTAACATTTAGAGCAAGTATACTTTCAGATTTCGGTGGTCCTATAGCATTCAACCAGTGCAAAATAATAATGTCCTCTTATTAGTGGAGCTGGTAATCTGAATAATAAAACCAGACTACCGAAGTCAAGCAGTGCTAGTGGCCCGCATAGAGGTAGAAACAAGCAGCACAATGGGTAATAAAATTCCATATAATCCTTTTATCGCCTCAGACTGAAGCGTTGCATTTTTAATCCGTGAATACCAAGACCTGAATTTCTACTTAAATAATATTGTTTATTATATTGAACCCATACTATGAAGAGCATCAATGTGTTATACTCGTAACTATGAATATAACATCTGAATAATATTGTGAATGTCTTCGTATTCGGGGTTACAATGTTCGATTTAAGTATATTGGAAAGTTATGCAATGGTACGTTGTAATAATATTATGGGAAGCAAAATTTCTTTTGGACAAATGGAAACGTAAATGTGGACAGGAAAATTTTCTTTGTGTAATTGAATAAGTATTTGAGATACATTTAATCATCTCGTGCTTCATATTTTATACATAAAAGTATATAAAAAATATATACATTAAAATTTAAACTGACGTTGAAAGAGAAATGGGTATTTATTGACGCTTAAAAATGTTGCTTATAAAAAGAGTATATATTTTTTTCAAATGGATGCTTGAAAGCGAAAAGTGAAAAGCCAAATTTAGGCTGAATTTTTTTTATTGTACGATTACAATCTGCATAATCTCTGAGTAGATCAAGGGAATAGTATAACTGAGTCATCATCGTCACAGCCCATATATGTCCCACTGTTGGGCTCGGGCCTCTTCCGTAATTTGATTTGGAGAGAAACTAACCTACTATACCGCGCCGGTCAGACGTGTTGGTATAGAGTTTTGTTTCGAGTTTTCCTTTTCTTACTTTCTTCTATAACTGAGTAGTTGATAAATAATAATTCAACCAACTTCTTATTTATTGTGCTTGAGAAGTTTGAAAGAAGCGACTAGCAAATAATGCAATGCTTCCTTGAGCAACTTAATCAATTTTGGACTCCGAAAAATAGAGTTCGTGACCATTCTATATACAATCTGAACATAAAATCATTATGTAACTTTATAATATGTGTTTTGAATTAATTATGGAAACACTAGCTGGATCATTCCGTTGCCTATATGATTTAAAATTGAATGCGTCTGAAGTTTCTTTAGATTAGTAATATAAAACTGTTTAATCTTTATAAAACTAATTTCATAACTTAAATAGGAGAGACAGAATATAATTTGAACGAAATGCGTATAGGCGTGAGTTCAAGTAAGTATATTTCTGGTTCATAAATTCACATATAAATTATACTAAATATATAAATTACTAGGTTATGCTTGCGACTTTATCCGCGTGGTGACGGTAAAATGCACGAAATCCAAATACAATGGTGCTTCTAATAAATCAAGATTTATTACTAACCCCATATAGAAATAATATGTAACGACGTTAACTCAGTATCTGAAAACATAGGTCTATGACCCGTGTGTGTTACCAGTGATGACTTACGGAACAGAAACGTGGTCCCTAAATGTAGGCCTCATAACCAGGCTCAAAGTCGCTCAGCGTGCTATGGAGCGGGCTAGGCTCGGGATTTCTCTGCGAGATTGAATCCGTAATACGGAAATCCGCAGAAAAACGACATAGCACGCTGAAGTGGCAATGGGCGAGCCACATCGCTCGAAGAACCGACAACCGCCGGGGATGAAAGGTTCTAGAGTGGCGACCACGTACCGGACGACGCCGAGAAGGGCGCCTACTAGGTGGACAGACGACCTGGAGAAGGTTGCTGGGCGTCGTTGGATAATAGCGGCACAGGACCACACTCTGTGGCGTAGCATGAGGGGCCTACGTCCAGGAGTGGACGGTGATAGGCCGAAATGATGATGATGACGTTAACACGGAATTTCAACGTTGGAATACTCCAAAGGAGTGATAGTATATACATACTACCACTCCTTTTCTTGTCTCTGGGTCTCGTAAAAGTGACTAAAGGATGTAACTACTACACCGATATAAGAAGATATACTCAATACAATTACTCTGACTGCTACGAGTATGTGGTACTCTGATAGCTATGTGGTAGCGGATACGAATACTACCAACCCTTATTTTGCTCGTGGATGTCGTAAAAGACGACTAAGAGCCTTATAATGACCTGGGCCAACTCCATCTGATGCCATTTGGTCAACAATTACATTCCCAAGGAGGGTTGACGTTTGGCAGGCGGCCGATCATAAAACTATTGCCAATAACTTTTACAATATGTACTATGAAAGAAGAGTACATATTGTATCGACCCCAAGTAATTGGGATAAGAGTAGGAGAATGATGATGATGACTTAATACAACTCTGACTAACCAACTTGGTATAGTACGTGAATATCCCTTTGCATTTAACTGCAAACATGAAGAAAACAACACAAAAATTGATATCTAAAGATAATGTTTCCTAGTTTCAATGGTTGCTAATCTTCTATATAACGACATTTCACTATTTTATAATGCTCTTAGGAGATATCGTCCCCCGAATGAGTACCACCGGACGGAACCACAGATGTTGGACTTACAACTAAACCACTAAGGAGCTAAAACTCAAAAAAAACATTACAGTGATCATGGTTATGGGAGGACTGAACTGTCTGACCAACTGACTGTCCTCCTGTGGCTATAATCACTGTAGAGTATTCGAAACACTGGGAAATAAAAAATAAAATACAAACGCAATAGAATCCATAAAATAGATTAATTTCAAATGCCTTTTAGTAGATACATCACATTATACAAACTAGGTAAGAAGGTTAGAGTAAGTAGCACATTATAAAATTTAAAGCAAACTCTTGATTTTTCCAAGATTTCATCATTAAATCCTGACCTGATGATCATCGAACTACTTATAAACTATAACTACCCTATCGAATAAAAGTAAAACAATTTTCCAAATCTTTCCAGCAACTTCGACTAATCGATAAACACATATAAAACGAAAAGATTCCTACGAATTATAAAATAAGAGTACATAATACTGTATCGACCCCAAGTAATTGGGACAAGAGTAGGAGATATATATCATTCTCCTACTCTTATCCCAATTACTTGGGGTCGATACAATATGTACTCTTTTTTTCATAATACATATTGTAAAAGTTATTGGCAATCGTTTTATGACCGGCCGCCTGCCAGACGTCAACCTTCCTTGGGAATGTAATTGTTGACCAAATGGCATCAGATGGGGTTGGCCCAGGTAATTATATGACTCTTAGTCGTCTTTTACGATATCCACGAGCAAAGTAAGGGTTGGTAGTATTCATAGCCGCCTACCACACAGACTATGACTACTATACTAAATATATATATATATATATATGTATATATATATATATATATATATATATATATATATATATATATGATTTCACATTTTAGATTCTTACTTTCTATTACAAAATTTAATTTATAAATTTCATCTATCATATTACTATATTTGTTTTCTAGTTTTACACTTATTTTCTTGCAGAACAATTTCGACAAAGAGTTCAAGTGCCTATCTAATGTTCAAAAGATTTCCTTCAAAGGCCCTTGAGCTAGCTGTACCCTTTTCGGTGGTGGCCTTTTAAGCGACAAGTGGTCTACAACCACTAATGCACTTACTTTTACGTTTATTTTCTCTTCATTTTTATTCTAAAAATAAAAATAACACTTCTAGATATACTAAAAAGGTAAATTAGTTTTATTTTATATATAAATAACAGAAGGGTTTTAAGGGATATCGACATTTGCATAAAGGAAAGAAAAGGTTGACTTAAAAAAGAAAAGTACTGTAAATTTGTTAATTTGTGAATTAATTACAACTCGCGAAAACGACTAAAAGAGTTTAATATAATTTTGCATAGAGGTAAGACTATAAGCTTTCATATATATATTAGGAATACAATTTATTACTAGCCATTGCTTTCCCATGAGGGTGGTAAAATCATCACCAAGACCTCCAAAAGCATAGCCTGCCTCCCGAAGTATCAATAACAAAAACTGGAACGCAGGCATCTGCTGGCTAAGCATGGCCTCTATGGTATTAAAATTCCATTTGAACTAATGAGATTCTTAATCGTAAAATCTATGTTAATACATTTCTGATGCGGTTTTTTAATGAATCTGTATTCATAATCATAATTCACCACTATTAATGAAAGTCTTTATATGTATATTTAGCTTTTTTTATTGCTTGTGGTGGCAAAAGAGCGAGCAGCATACCTGATAGTAAATGATACGGCCGCTCATGGATCTTATATACACCGGGGATACCGCTAGGCTGTTGCCTACTAGTGAAAACCCTAGACCCACCTAGAAAGACGGATTTCCAGCTCTCACGCTCATTAAACGAAGCGCAGCAGCACATTGCCAATGCTCAGGCGTCGATTTATTGCGAGAGTGTGGTACTACCACGGATGAATCGGCCCACGGCTGCATAAAGTATACTGTCAACAGTGCGGTCCTAATACTTTCAAAAAGCTGTAGACATTTTTGCTGAAACGGATCTAAGATTTAAAAAAAAACTGTTGTGAAAAATATTCCTTAAATTTCATATTCTTATGTATTTTTTTTACATAACTATTGAAAGTATCTAAGGTAAGTACCCTCATTTTTGTATGTATCTATTTTTATTTACATTTGCTACAAAGCTTTTTCTTTTCGGAGCAAATAGTCGAAGAAAATAAATCTAATCTTTACTCCATGTAATACTGGTCACATAAATGTTAATTTAATTATATTGGTATACTAACATCATTACTGTAACGTATAACTGTTTTTTTTTTTAAATTATCTGCCGAAACTCTTTTAACATTCTATGTTTATTTTTCAATACAAAATAAAGGAAATCTTTTATAAGATAGTTGATACAGGAATTGATTGGTATTACATAAAATATACAGTCAATCATTCAGTTACTATACAAACAAGGCTTAACTTGAGGAATCGATCAAGCTTGGCCTTCAAAAGTTTTATCAAAGAGTATCATTGGCTCTATTGTTAAGGGCAAATAGAAAGCTATTTTATAAATTCTAAATGGATCTTTAGATAACAATTGTAACTTTTCCTTTATATTATTCTTTTTCAGAAGTAATCAGAAGTTCGAGACGTTATGTGTCCTCTCATCACATATGTTAAAATAACATCCATTATATAGCAAATTCGCATATTTATACACATACATAAGACACGCATGCACATATACGAACATATAAACACGCAGGTATGCGCACAAAATACATAGGTACCTACTTGTATACATGCACACAGATGCACACACGCCCACATCAAAGCAAACATGCGCATATCCACAAGAGTTACATACATACATATCATCACGCCATATCCCTTGCAGGGTAGGCAGACAAAACAGAGTGCCAGAGAACTCTATCTCTGCATACTTCACTCGCTTCCTCAACATTCATAATTCTCTTCATACACGCTCGCCGGTTTCAGAGACTCTTGAATCCACCTTCTTTCAGTGCCTGACCGATCTGGTCTAGGTAGGTTAGTCTCGGTCTCCCACGGTACCTACATCCTTCCACTTTCGCATTGTATATCTTCTTAACCAGACGTTCGTTCGGCATTCTTTCTACATGTCCGAACCATCGGAGCATTCCCTTTCGCATCTTTACACCAATACTCTCTTTCATACCTACTCGCTCTCTTACGTCGTCGTTACGAATGCGGTCGGTCAGCCTAACTCCACAGATTTTCCGAAGAGATCGCATTTCGATCGCATTAATTTTACTTTCATACTCTTTTCTGCATACCCAACTCTCGCTTCCATACAGTAATGTTGGGACAAGCACTGCGTTATGTATTGCTACACGTGCCTTCTGGCTGAGGTGGTGGCTGCCGAGAAGTTGCCCCAACGCTCCGTTCACTCTATTTCCCGCATTCACTCTTCGCTCTATATCAGTGGTGTACCGTCCATCTCGGCTAAATCCACATCCAAGATATACAAATTCATCCACTTGCTCTAGTACATCATTACCTATTGTTACTCTTACATCTGTTCTGGCTTCATCTCTTTCAAAGACCATTATTTTGGTTTTGCTCACATACAAGAGTTAAAGTGTTATATATGTATATTTACAGTTGGTATAAACTTTAATAAACAAATGATAAACGCCGTGTCGTGTCGTTAAAGCCAGGTCTTTTAGGTCAGTTAATGCCTATCTATGTAAAATAATATTATATTAAGCGATATTTAATCAGGAAAACCCAAAAGGGATACAATAATGTGATAATGCTTTATGGCAGAATCAGTATAGCAGTATGAAACAACAAAACAAGACCGTCGTTTGAGTTGCTAGTTCAAATTACAAAGGGGAATAGTGTATTATAAAAAAAGACAGGATTGAGAACAAATACAACAGAACATTTCCACGTATCATAAAAGAATGTAGTACTTTTACTTGTTGAAAGCGAAGCTTCAAATAATTATGAATTTGACCGGTTTGTATATATTAGTCTTCTCCATTCATCATCATCATCATCTCAGCTCATATATGTCCCACTGTTGGGCTCGAGCCTCCTCCATAATGAGAGGGTAATTGATCTTTTATACCATGCTGGTCAAACGTGTTGGTATAGGGTTTTGTTTCGAGTTTTCACTTCTCTCGCATAGATGTTATATGCGTTTTATATCCCTTAGTCGTCTCTTACGATCATCCACGGGTAAGATAAGGTGTGATGAATTGTATTCTTACTCCGTCACCACACGGAAAGTCGTCTTCTCCATTAGTATTTGCAAATTATTGATCCGAATTTGATAAATGGGATGTCGCAAGAAGTATTTCGCTAGTTATAGACTATGATAAGTCGCACTAAATTGATATAGTGTCATCTAGACGACAGAAAGTCTTAAAATAAAATTCTTAGTGTGTACTATTTAGTATCAAATAAAAACAGTTCAATAGTTAATTTTTTAATATCTAAACGTTCATGATCACGGGAGGACTCACGAATGCTGTAAAGAGTTTGAAACGTCGGGTAATTAAAAAGTCAAATACAAACGCGATAGAATCCTTAAAAATAATTTTATTTCAAATGTACAAATACTTTCCGTGTGGTGACGGAGTAAGAATACAATTCACAACCCCCTATCTTACCCGTGGGTGATCGTACGAGACGACTAAGGGATATAAAATGCATATAACATCTATGCGAGAGAAGGAAAACTCGAGACAAAACCCTATACCAACACGTCTGATCAGCGTGGTATAGTAGGTCAATTACCCTTCCATTATGCAGAAGGCTCGAGCCCAACAGTGAGACGTGTATGAGGTGAGATGAATGAAGTTCAGAAATGATTATATCTAAACATCTTTTGATATTGCTCACTGGTTTGCTAGATTTTGTTTGATAATACTGTATATAAACTTATTATTAAGTTGCTTCTTAACATTACTAATATTAGAATAAGTAATACTCGAAAATAATTTCAATAACATCGAAATTTAGAATCCCACGCGCTCTAAAAATTGTTTGTTATTGTTTCTGCTTGTTTCATACAATAAAATATTCAACATAGCGATATTCAGCGCATACCTTTCGTCATCGCGTTCTATTTGACGAATAGTTAACTCAATGATACAACATATATGTATAAAATGTTTTAAAATATAAAAAAATTCAGTGGGCGGTCTTTGTTCAAGATGTCATACGACTACAGCAATGCTTTGAATACAGCTATGTTGAATATTTTGTTTGGTTCATATATTTAATCCAATTCAAACTTTTTTTAATTATTTTTATTCGTAGTTTTTAAATTATTGATGATTTTATTGCTTACGAAGTAAAATCTATACTTTTACTCTTTCAGATTAAGTTAGCTGATTTTTTGAGTCAAGCTATAGGCTATATATCATCATGCTAAGACTAATAGGAGCGGAGCACCAATGAAGAATGTTCCATAATCATTTTCTTTTTACACGCTTTTTATTTTCCTTTTGAGAGCTTCCGGTGCGTACACGATTAAAGTTCCCAATACTTTTACCTGACGTTTTAATATTTCACTAATAAAAACAACACGTGCGTACCTAAAACAGCTCCGTAATGTAATTATTAAATAAAAATATTTCCAACTTCTTTTATCTTCACCTGAAGCTAGTCATAAATATAATTATTCTATACAGCCCTTTTCTTCTCCAGTTATAAAGGTTTCACTATTGCAAATGTATCTTCTTCGAAATGTGATCGCAAGTGCTCTACAATCACAAAATATTCAGTGTGGTAACTGCGTAAGAATGTATTCATTATCTATATCCACTATTCACTGCACTATCTTACCCATGAGTACTGCTAAAAACGCTAAGGATTCAACAACATCTACAAGAAAAATAATAAAAAAAAAAATAAACCCTATAGCAACCTGTCTGGCCACCGTGGTAGTAAGCAAATTTCCTCGTATTGTAGAGAATAATGAAACTTAACAGTGGATTTGAACTGGAATAATGATTGAACTAAGCCAAATATATTCAACTCGAACGAAACAGGTTAAATCTGTTATTTTTTATCTGGGTTACAAATTTTTTTTAATAACAACCTACATATATAATTTGCCCAATTTACAAAATTAACTGACTTATTTATGTTCGCTTTAATATTTACGAGTTTTATTATATTTATTTGATTACTCTAACCTTTATTGTGTTCTATCTAATTGACTTGATACAGGTAGTAATAATCTTAGCAAACTAAACATTTTCCAGAACAAATAGCTAACAATAGAATTCCCGATAACTGAGTCTGACAGCGACCACTTTTGGTAAACGATGTAACTCGCAAGTTTATTATCGACGAAGACAGTTCTCTAAAAGCAAAAATCTTGGTCTTATTAATACTTCCTTTATATATGTACTAATACAATAGATTTTAGCTCATATAGCTAAGAAACAGAATATTCTTCTCAGGTGATACTGATATCACTGTTAAGAACGAGTTTCCTTGTGATGAAAAAAATATGCCTGTCATATCACACTAACCAGACTATTTAGAACTTAGCGTTCTAAGATAGTTCGTATTCATGTAATGACGTAGTAATAATAAAATTCATTACTTGCCCTTAGGCATAATAAAAGACACCACCGAAGACAAAGATCGGGTACCGGTGGTCCGCTCGCACGGCGAAGAGAGAGGATTTTACGGTGGGTCTATGGGGTCACGCGCCGCCTTCTCCGTCACCCCGGACCGATTTGGCGGGGCGAGACGCACCCATAGCCTACAAATAAAAAAAAAAAAAAAAGGCATAATAAAAGACGACGGAGAGATATAATATCTATATAACATTGATGCAAAAGAAAAAAAAAACTTGAAATAAAACTTTATACCAACTCGACTAACCAGCGTGGTAAACAAAATTTAATTTCCCTCGTATTGGGAAGAGGCTCGATCCCAGCAGCGAGACGTATATTAGCTGAGTTGATGGTGATTTTTATTCCACGTTGTTATTTATCGCGCACAGTTCCAAGATTCGTTTTCATTATTGAGGATGTATTTCTAAAATATTGACTTTATTTGTAGGTTCTAAATAAACTCAATAATACTTACCCAACAAGTATTTTTGCTAGACCAATCGTTCGATCCTGTTGATCCTGTTGTTTCATGTATTACCCACTGTATCGCGTAAGCTTTATTTAAGGAGAAATCCTACAATTTAAGCTTTTAGTCTGGAGTTATATTGGCTTCAAAAGCACTATATATTAACTAAATTCGATTTTATTGTTATTTATACACATAGACTTGAGTACATACATTTCGTTGCTAACCTTCGCGCGTCACTATAAGGAAAAAATATTTATTTGTACGTATATACCTATTATAGTATATTATGTAAATATACAAGAGAAGGAAAACTCGAAATTAAACCCTATACTAATCCATCCAACCAGTGTGATATAGTAGGTTTATTTCCCAGCCCAGCAGTTAGAGATATGTGATATAAGATGATTATGGTGATGATAAGGTATCCCAGTCACTTTCAATATTTACTCAATGAATGAAAATAAAGCATAATTTTTGACTAGCAGAACTATCAGAAATTATTTAAAACCTTACTTTCTAGTTTTATGACCGGCCGCTTGCTCTGGCAAGCCTCCGTCAGATGTCAACCCTCCTTGGAAAATAATTGATAAATAATGTAATTGAATGATAAATAATTGTAATTGTTGACCAAACATCAGATGAAGTTGGCCCAGGTCATTATAAAGCTCATTATAGAGCAAGTTATGAGTTGGTATATATATATATATATATATATATATAAATCGTCTGGGCAGTGGCAATATTCTGTTGCACTTTGTTAGGTGACCAACAGAGTCGTTGCTTGGTAGGAAGTGACCTAGTTGTACTCTCGGTATTTCAAAGGTCCATGAGCAGTAGAAATACCCACGATCAAGTGCACTGCTTGCTCGTTTGCTACCATGAGTAAAACAAAAAAAGATTTAAACCCACGAAATGATATGATAAAATAAAAAAAATTTATATAAAATATTTTTGTTAGATGCTTTGAGATAAAATAATTTACGTCGTATTAATTGAAAGTCCTTTTTATGCCTGAAAAGCTCTAGTTACAGTTAGACTGTTGTCGAGTACATAATTAAGCTTGCTTTTATGTAGAAAAATCCATTTCAATTTCTAAAAACAACGTCAAAAGCCATACAAAACCTTTCTGGAAAGTTTATACGCTACAGTTTTTACGCCGAATGATTGGAGCAAAAGCATTTTTGTTTGTATTGAAAAATATTTACTACTACTTGTTTCATTTTAATAAAAATTTACAGTTTACTTGTATGTTATTGAAATATTTGGAATTTCTCTGTAAACTCGAGCCACCCCGCCAGCAGCTCTGTTGCTTTGTGCTCGGACAAACGCATATTTCATGAATATTACACGCCCTGGGGGGTTATTCTATGGACCAGCAACGGCAAATTTTCTAGCAACGAAATATATTTTTGGGCCGTGGATGCTGATAGATATATTATTGATTATATAGGCTAAAAATATAAAATAGTTTGATTTTTTTCATTTGCTTTGAAATAAAATATAAAAGTTGTATTTTTAACTGAATTAGATTAGAGATAGATACATAGTCATTCCAAATAGATAACAGTCGAGCAGTAAAAAATAATAAATGATGCCATTCCAGCTCCAGTGACACTTATTTTCGTTTTTTTCTTTTTGTGGCTGGCTATGGAGTGGTCACAAAAGATTCAGAATATATATATATATATATATTTACTAGATTTATGGAACGTTATATACTTAAATCTTTATACAATTAACATTTCCTCACACAGACATTATTTCACATTATTTAACATAATTTAAATGTCTATAGAATACCAAAATAGCTCTCTAATATAAATACATTATGATTCACTTATATTACTTCAATTTAGCTACCGCTCGTTGTTACTGAAATTGAATAGAAGCTAGATACAAATTATTTGGCAAACGTCGAGGCTGTAGTCAAAGGTGAATGAATGTTAACGATGGAAATTTGTAACTTCGTTTAAACATAAAATAGAAATCTTATTCGCAATGTATAATACATGTACAGATGGCGTCATGGTTAAGATGCCGACCTTCCGTACCAGTGCCGTGGGTTCGATTCCCACGCAGAATATTACTTTGTGCGATCTACAAAGTGTTGTTCTGAGTCTGGGTGTAATTTGTCTGCGTTAATTGCATATTTGTAAAGTCCCCCGCAATACATGGATTATTTTCTTAGTGCAGGATTTTTAAAAAGCAAAAATAAAATGTCTTTCATCTTAGCTCATAATGGAAGGGTAATTGACCTACTATACCGCGCTGGTCAGATGTGTTGGTATAAGGTTTTGTTTCGAGACTCCGATGACTCACTACTAGTTTCCACACGTGGCTTCGCCCGCCGTGATTAGTAACTTACCCTAAGTTGAATTATTATCCCGAAGGAATATATTATTGCGATTAAATATATGTATATATGCCATAAAAAGTATGTAGTACCATGTATTAATTCACGAAATGGCCTATCTGAGTGTCTATTTTCATTTAAATCTGCTCAACGGTTTACGCATGATTGAGTAACAACGCAAACCTCCAAACATCTTCACAAACTTTCACGTATATAATATTAGTAAGAGGTAAAAGTATGTTCTATGGTTCAGCTGTATACTGTGGTAGCTAATTTCTAATTTCCTTGGCCATATTCTCACTTTAAGATTACCTAAGAGAACCTATAACTTATCGAGGTAAGATATAATAAGTACATTCAAAGAAGGAACACATACATTATTTTTTATTTATTTTTACGTAACTCTATTCTTTTTAGACTTAAACTAACTTACATACATACATACATATCATCATGCCATATCCCTTGCAGGGTAGGCAGAGAGAACAGAGTGCCAGAGAACTCTATCTCTGCATACTTCACTCGCTTCCTCAACATTCATAATTCTCTTCATACACGCTCGCCGGTTTCGGAGACTCTTGACTCCACCTTCCTTCAGTACCTGACCGATCTGGTCTAGGTAGGTTAGTCTCGGTCTCCCTCGGTACCTACATCCTTCCACTTTCGCATTGTATATCTTCTTAACCAGACGTTCGTTCGGCATTCTTTCCACATGTCCGAACCATCGGCGCATTCCCTTTCGCAACTAACTAAACTAACTTAGACTTAAACTAACTTAGTTGCTTAGAATATTCGGGCAATGAATACATAAACTCGTTTATAATGACTCATCATCATAATCATCACAGCCCATATATGTCCCACTGTTAGGCTCGGGCCTCCTCCGTAATAGGAGGAAAATTAACCTACTATACCGACCTGGTCAGACGTGTTAATAAAGGGTTTTGCTTCGAGTTTTCCTTCTCTTACATAGATGTTATATGCGTTTTATATCCCTTATTCGTCTCGTACGATCACCCACGGGTAAGATAGGGGGTGGTGAATTGTATTCTTACTCTGTCACCACACGGATATTATTAGTTTATAAACAATAATGTTATTAAGTCCTTATGAAACCTAAGAATTGTTTTAATATATATTAAAACAATAACTAACAGAAACCTTTATGTAATCAAAATAAATGAATTGAAAATATGTATAAATATTTCAATAACCTCGCCTGGTTATAATATATTTGCTAAGATATCATACTTTTATTGAAAAACCCACGCAGAACCTTATATAGCGGTAAATAATTTCATGGCTTCTTTTATAATATTTTCTGAGAATTCGTATTATCTAAATTTAATGATTAGCTTAAACACGAAAAGTTTTTATGTCTTAAAAATGAATTTCATAACCATACTTGAGATGATTGAATAACAAACGTTTAATTTTGTTTCAAATTTAATATAGTAATTTAAATACATACATACATATCATCACGCCACATCCTTTGCAGGGTAGGCAGAGAGAACAGAGTGCCAGAAAACTCTATCTTTGCATACTTCACTCGCTTCTTCAACATTCATAATTCTCTTCATACACGCTCGCCGGGTTTGGAGTCTCTTGACCTTCCTTCAGTACATGACCGATCTGGTCTAGGTAGGTTAGTCTAGTAATTTAAATGATATTAAATGTTGTAGTGATTATAATATTTATAGAGGTTGGGCCACATAGTTAATACTTTTCTGTCTACAGCCACGGGCTAGTCCGTCTGCGACAGTACCACACTAAAAAATTGGTTGCCTGTAAAGTCGGTATATGGGCGAAAGTTTTACGTGACAACGACTTTGAGTGGTAAAATAATTTTAATGTGAATATTCATTCGTATAGTAGGAAGAAGGATGAAATAATAGTAACAATTTAAAACATTTATTTATACAAAGAATTATATTTAAAACATTAATTTATACAAAGAATCTCGCACTGAATTTCATATTAACAAAATTTTATTTTTACCTTTACACATACATACGTATTTATATACAAATATACATACAATAACTTGCAATACATTAACAACATAACTTTTTATGTCTGTCTCTCTCGCTCTTAGGCGGGCTAACCATGCCCGAGTGGAAGGGACGCGTGCCTCTCACTCGCTCTCATTGTGAGCGCATAACGTGAGCGGAGCGTAACGCAGTTTCTTGAAGTGTCACCCGGCAAACCAATTTATAAGACGTTGTCACGTCAAAAAAAGAAATATCATTTGAGCAGTGACAATCTGCTGTTGCGCTTGGTTCGATGAACGAGATAGCCAGCAGCCTAATTTTCTGAATAAATTTTGGTTAGAAGGCACCAGATTAGCTATACTCCGCTTATATAATAATATACGTGAGCTTAAATGCAAAGTAATCTTCATTTCAATATTTGAAAAGACTCTCGGCTAAGATTTTATCTTGCCTTTTCCCTATTCCATATTCAAAACTACAAATTATTCTAAATATATTGTCTATAATATTAGCAAGAAGTTTAAAGACTGTAATGTAATAATTAGTCACTTCAATTTAGGTTGCCGACTTGTTAATTGATTCAGACTAATCAAATCATTCAACGGATACTATTCATAATAGTGCTAAGGCACGTATACAATTTAATGTTTCAATAATAATCATTAAATAATAATGCTTTATTTTACTCATCATCATCATTCTCCTACTCTTATCCCAATTACTTGGGGTCGATACAATATGTACTCTTCTTTCATAGTAATGTAAAAGTTATTGGCAATAGTTTTATGACCGGCCGCCTGCCGGACGTCAACCCTCTTTGGGAATGTAATTGTTGACCAAACGGCATCAGATGGAGTTGGCCCAGATCGTTAAAAGCTCTTAGTCGTCTTTTACGACATTCACGAGCAAAGTAAGGGTTAGTAGTATTCGTAGCCGCTACCACACAATACAATAATGCTTAATTTATTTATATATAGAATTAGTGAAATAAATAATAATGCTTTATTTTACTAATTCTATATAAATTAAATTAAATGAATATCTTACTGATGGTGAAATAAATTAAGTGTTGTGTTGTTAGTGGCTACGATAACTACAAACCCTTACTTTACTCGTGAATGTCGGAAACGACGGCTAAGAGTTTTATATCGACTTAGGTCAACTCCACTTTATGTCGTTTGGTCAACAATTACATTCCCAAGGAGAGTTGCCGTCAGGCAGACGGCCGGTCATAAAACCACTGCCAATTTTTTTTTGTATTTGTTTTTTTGGTAGGTACGCGTACATACATATTGCGTCAACCCCAAGTAATTGGGATAAAGCCAGGAGAATGAAAATGATGATAATTGTCATTTAAATTTAATATAAAAATCATCATTCTCCTACTCTTATCCCAATTACTTGGGCTCGATACTTTCATAGTACATATTGTAAAAGTTATTGGCAATAGTTTTATGACCAGCCACCTACCAAACGTTAACCCTCCTTGGGAATGTAATTGTTGACCCAACAGTCAATATTTTATGTAAGAATTACATTCCCAAGATCGAGTTTGCCCAGATCGTTATAAGGCTCTTAGTCATCTTTTACGACATCCACGAGCAAAGTAATGGTTGATAGTATTTGTAGCCGCTACACACAGCAGTTTAATATAAAAATATTAATATTTCACATATTGCACTAATTACGTCAATAATGAAATAAGATATTAAAAGAATTTCGTAGGTAGTATCGTCGTTAAAAAAATGTTTTATCCCTTATTCTCTCCGAACGCATACATAATATTATGCAAGTTAATTAAGATAAGGAAAGGAAAAGATTTATGTTGAGCAGAGTAGACATAATTAATTATCTCTGATTACCTTGTAAGTAGTGTCAGCATTCTATGGGATATCATTAGGGTTGTGTTAACTGACTAAAATCAAGGATACGTAATTTAAAAGAAAATCAAATTAGTACCTATCTTTTGTTAATTTAATTTTTGTTTTGATTTTGACTATTATTTTAGTGAAGAATAATCTTTTGAATATATATCATGTAAGACCCAAATATTCCCTAACGGATAGTTAGCCATTAGTTGAAAAGTTATGATGTTTAAATTTACGCTCCAAAACTTTGATAAAACTAATTTGTGAAACCGAAAAAGGGATTAGCATAAATGAGATTTGATCTCACATTTATTGGGTATTCGTATCATTTAATTAACATTTTATTTTCAATCATTACTTGAATATAAGAAAACAATTTGTTACGCCATCTTTTAGTTCGGCTACACATCACTCTGATAAGAACGCCTAACTTTGCGGTTAAAATTATACTGAACAATAAAGTGACCGATTTTTTCATTTAAAGCTATTTCGTTCACAAATTCAATATCATAAAATTTTCATTTTAATAATCTATATACTTTCCGTGTGGTGACGGAGTAAGAATACTATTCACCACCCCATATCTTACCCGTGGGTGATCGTACGAGACGAATAAGGGATATAAAACGCATATAACATCTATGCGAGAGAAGGAAAATTCTAAACAAAACCCTATACCAACACGTCTGACCAGCGCGGTATAGTAGGTTAATTTCCCTCCCATTACGGATGAGGCCCGACCCCAATAGTGGGACATTTATGGGCTGTGATGATGATGATGATGATGATGAATCTATATACTTTTTGTATGAAGTACAGTTTCTATAAATATTTCCAATTTAGTTTTCTTAATATACTACAGCAGACAATAACTAATAGTTCAAAAGTTTGAAAATAAATAAAATTATCAAATGTAGTTTTGTTAGTTAGAAACCTGTTTTATATAAAAATAATTTAGGTCATCATCATTCTCCTACTCTTATCCCAATTACTTGGGGTCGATACAATATGTACTTTTCTTTCACAGTACATTGTTTGTTGGCAATAGTTTTATGACCAGCCGCCTGCCAGACGTCAACCCTCTTTGCGAATGTAATTGTTAACCAAACGGCATTAGATAGAGGTGGTCAAGGTGGTTATAAGGCTCTTAGTCGTCTTTTACGACATCCACGAGCAAAATAAGGGTTGGTAGTATTCTTAGCCGCTATCACACAGTATAATTAATTTGTAAAAAATAATATAGGTATAAGTAATAAAATTATCCATGTGGTGACGGAGTAGGAATACAATTCACCACCCCCTATCTTACCCGTGGGTGATCGTTGAAGGCAACAAGGTATATAAACGCATATAACATCTGTGCAAGAGAAGGTCAACTGGAAACAAAACCCTATAACAAATCATCTGACCGGCATGGTCATTCATCATCATTTCAGCCTATCGTCGTACACTACTGGACGTAAGCCTCCCTCGTGTTGTTTTTAAAGTTCTCCCTCATGTAACGATTTATTCTTTGTACACAGTACTTTTTAAATAAAATTATTCTGCAATGTCTATTAATTTAGCTACATTAAATCAAGTCAGCAAATTATACAAATAGACTTTTTCTTTCTTTTCGTTATGCAATTAAATCGTCTACAGGGTATGACGGTTGCACTCATCGCTTTTATTATTCTACATATACAGATCTTAGCAAACATTTTTAACAGTTCTATCTGACGTAGTAGAGCCTAGCTTTCATTAAAAAGTGCAAGCAGATAACGCGGGCGCTGTCATCGTGCTTTCACTAGGACGGTGGACTGATCCAGTTTTACCACTTTTATGCTTGCGAGTATTAGCATTTTATCGTACTTTCAGCGTCTGTTAGCGCCCAATGCAAGACGCATTGGGCGCTAACAGATGCTGAAAGTACTGAAAGATAATCGGTAAACGGTATATGTTTATTGTACATCTATGCTAGTCTAGGAATCTGTAGGTATTTAACGAGGAAACCAATTTATATGAAGAATTTAAGTTATACAAAGAATTTGAAGTATCTTAAACTATTTTGTATGTACGCTGAAGACATTACGTCTCCAAAATTTATTTTATTATATAGTAGCTACAAACGAGTCTCCATCTATGTCGACATCTGTATTTGAATAATTATGATTAAGATACTATAGAAGAGAAACACGAAATAACAACAAAGAGAACGAAAACTCGAAATATAACCCTATACCGTTTAACTAGCGTAGTGTAGTAGATCAATTTCTCTCGTAGTGTGGAGCAGGCTTGAGCCCAGCGGTGGGACATATATAAGCTGAGATATTTAAGATACTCATTTATGATAGTGCTGATGTAAGCACTATGTACATACTCTAGGGTATCGAATTTCAAGAAACTCAGCCAATTAATTTTGCTTTATTAGTGAATAATTTATATATATGTAGATACGCAAAATTTCCAAAAGACGACAGGATGTATTTCTTTTTATTCATTTTTTATTTGCTTTTGGTGGCAAACGAGCAAGCGGCACACCTGGTGGTAAATGTTACTGCAGCCCATGGACCTTTAGGGCCGCTACCTACCAATACAAATCCCAAACCCACCCAGTTGGGCTACCGGCTCTCTCGCTCATCGAACAAAGCGCAATAGCATTATTCAGACGTCGATCTTCTACGAAAGTGTGAACCCCGGACGGACCGGCCCATGACAGAAAACTCTCAACAATGTGGTCCTACCACTATTTTTTTTTTTTAAAAAGATACCACCCTGCACTGAGGAAATAAACCTTGTATTGCAGGGGACTTTACAAACATGCAATTAACGCAGACAAATTACACCCAGACTCAGAACAACACTTTGTGGATCACACAAAGTAATGTCCTGCGTGGGAATCGAACCCACGGCACTGGCACGGAAGGCCGGTATCTTAACCACTACGCCATCTGTGCAGTCAGTATATTCTGTACTATTGTATATTCTGTCAATGATTATATGCTCCGTTCAAATTCTTTTTAAATATCTTTAATAACTTTATGCAGTTTTACTATAAGCATTATAAATGTATAGGAGTTAAGTTGTGTTACCAGAACGGTGATAAAGTTTTACTTCACTTAATAAACTTCGATAAAATCCTACAGGTGCGTGAAATTAATTACCATCCATAGATTTGGAATTTAATTACCGTAAATAGGAACGGTTACTAAATCTCATTAGTCTTATTTTATGTATTAAGGGTTTCTCAAACTTGATTAATTCCATTAAATTAATTCATTTAAATTATTATTCAAGTTCGAATGAACAAGTTTCGAAAGTTTCTTATAATACACTAGATTAAGTAATTATATTCTAAAAGTCGCAAGGAATTCAATGTACCTAGATATAGACCAGTTCTGAGTGATTTTATTATGGCGAGGCCTATATCCAACAGTTTTGGGGAATGAATGTTATTTTCGTTATTATGTCACGGCTAATATCCGAATTGCGGCTACATCTTGTTCTAACCGGCTAAAACTAACCGAACAGATGATCTTTATAAAACGAAATTAAATTTCTATGGGTAAACTTGCTTGATGATGATAATAACGATTATATATATACGACATCCACACAAAACAATAGGTAGGTTGGTTAGGTTCCTTTAGATAATACGTCGACTGGTTTAAACATCGAAGGGCGGCTACATCTAGTTTTAGCCGCCTAGAACTAGGTTTAGCCGCACTTCAGGTATTATCCGTGATAATTATATTCGTTAATCATCACCATTATATTCGTTAATCTAGTTTAATTGAATTTTTAAGCATAAAAGTTTATTACAAACAGACAGATCACCCCGTATAAGTGACGTGACGTACTCAACGTAGTGTGACTAAGGGGTGTGTAAAAGGGTGTATGTAAGGGTGTGTATAAGGGTGTACGAAAAGGTATGTAGGTTATGAGTAAGGGTGTATAAAGAGGTATGTGTAAGGGTGTGTATGTAAGAGTTACTCATCTGTAGGAGTTGTAAAAGTGGCTAAGGGATCAGTAGAAGGATCAATCAATCAAATCTTAGGATGTAGGTACCAGGGAGACCAGACTAACCTACCTAGACCAGATTAGTCACGTACTGAAGGAAGGTGAAGTCAAGAGTCTCCGAAACCGGCGAGCGTGTATGATGAGAATTATGAATGTTAAGGAAGCGAGTGAAGTATGCAAGGATAGAGATCTCTGGCACTCTGTTCTCTCTGCCTACCCTGCAAGGGATATGGCGTGATGATATGTATGTATGTATCAAAGCAAAACTGTGTGTCAAAAAAATCTAAATCTGTGTGTGGCTAATCTGTGCGTCAGTAAAAGACGTTTTTGCCTTGCAGTGTTGATACTTATTGTTAAATTTGTGTGTGTTAAGTTTGATTATTACGACGCCAGCAATATCCTGCAAAGTGCAATTTACCTATACAATATGTAAACATTGTCCGGTAGATGGCATACGTCACCTTGAAGACGTAAGATATAATATGAAGCGAAATTTGCATGTCCTAAATTAGTTCACGATGGTGTAAGTGGCAGCACGATTGGGCCGGATTCCCAATAGGTGTGGGTTCGAACCCCGCTTGTGACATCATTTTTCGTTTCGTAATCGGGTATTTATAAATAATTAAGCATATTAAATGCTAAAAATTTCAGTAATTTAAGTACAATTTAGGTCACTACATCATTAACATAATTTTCTTTGTGTTTGTGATATTTACAATTACTTTTTGGAAATGGGATCAAAGAGATCGTTATTAGTGAGTTTTAGATTACGTCATTTTCCATATATTTTGTATGGTGTCAAGTGTATTTAAATGGTCTCTTAGGTTTGCGGTATATATAATGTGATCATTTAGATATTGGCGTTTTTCATTTTGCCTAACCCGTAAAAAATGCAGTTAGAGTATTTGGCAGATATACAAAAAAAATATTATGACGTAGAATTAAGTATAATTTATTACCGGCAGGACCACGCTGTTGACAGTCTCTGTCTGTTTCTGCAGCCGCGGGCCAGTCCGTCCGGGGTAGTACCACACTCTCGCAGATGATCGACGTCTGAGTAATGGCAAGGTGCTATTGCGCTTCGTTCGGTGAGCGAGAGAGCTGGAAGCCTAACTGGGTGGGTTTGGGATTTGTATTGGTAGGCATTGGCCTAGCTTATTAGCCATCTGATCATCTGATGTACTGCTGGCTCGTTTGACACCATATGCCATAAAAAAAGTATTGTGGAAGTTAGTTTTGTAGCAAAACTATAGTACCATTCATTTCTACAGAGATAATCTATATATATATATAAATATATATATATATATATATATATATACATATACATATATATATATATATATATATATATATATATATATATATATATATATATATATATATAATTTACGTTAATCACAAAAAAGATAAGCGTAGTAGTACGTAGAAATTGAGCAAGTATTATAATCATTATTGATATTTATTGTTGAAGAGAGATCTCCCTAAGCTCTTCTACGCTTGACAGAACCACTTGAAGTTGACTGGACAGGCGAGTTAATAATCGCAGTTAGAGTTTAAGTTCCCCAAGAGACCGCTCCTCACTTGCCTGGTGCTCCCTAAACCGTTTTTTACGAGCCCTATGGGAAAGATAAGAGATGTTGACTTATTGTATTCCTTACAGTGAAGGAAATATTTCTAATCTTACCTTCAATTATTTCATAATTTTACTCTCTCTCTCTTTTCATACCCCTAGTAATATACTTATTTGATGTATTATATAATTTATATATCACTACGTATGTTACTAAGCACAAAAATACTATTATTCGTAATACATTCAGTTTAGAATGTTATTCAAAATAGAATTTATTTTCATTCTTTTATTGACAAAGAACCTCCATTAATAATATCATATAATCTTGACAATATAAAAAAGATATTTATAAGTTCTTCTATCGTATTTAAACTATTATTCTAGGTCTAGTAGTACTAGTAGTGTATACTCTTAGTATTATTAGTAGCGTAGTTTCTGAGCTGGTAAGCAACTATTAATATATTATTAGAATCCAACGGTTCGAAACTGCGACATCCTTGGTCATAAATCGAGTCAAAATGTAAACTTATATTTTATTTTATATGGAAATAAGAACATCATTTTAATTTTCAAAATACACTCTAAATAATAATGACTATATTATCAGAAAATAAAATAATTATATAACAACTACAGCTAATGACATTTCAAAGTTTTTACTTTATAATAACAATACTACTTTTTGACTCATAGTGTTGTAAAAAGGGATTAGGAAAAATAAATAAATCGATAGCACGATTGCAAAGGAGTTTTTATTTAAATAAAATCCTTCTCTGTCCCATATGACCATGCAGTATAGTAAGTCATTCTCGCACCACTGTAGAAGAGAACACCATGGTCCCACCTTGCGAAGAAAAAACAACTAGACTAGGGATTAGTTCGGTCACCCGGAGTGAGGCCACCGCGTGAGGACGACGTGCTGACATCAAGACTAATTGGTCAAGATGACAGAGCGTCGACTCGAGGGGATACCGGTGTGAGTAGACCGCTGGATAGGCCACCGACGACAAAGAGAGGTACAATGCGGGGTGGGCTTATAGGGTCGCGCATCACTTCGAATGTTGCCCTGGATGGATTTAGCGGGATGTGACCAGACCATAGCCCGTCGCAAAAAAAAAACGGCCCTTTTTAGTGACAAATTGTGAGCTCTTCATACCACATCCAGCCTTATGGATTGCTAACGTATTGGTATTCTCCATAATTCACCATGTTACTGCTCTCTCTGTCTTTTGAGCGGACCACACACACGTAGATATTTGATATCGGGATCAAATGGCCCAATTAATATCAAAGGTCTCCTTACGTATGCTATGCGGTTAGTCAATCTGATGCTGTATACTATATTGAGCTATATTTATTATAGTTATTAATCCTAAATATTATTTAATAACAGCAAAATATTATTTAATATTATGATTATACTAGCGGACCCGGCACACTTCGCTCCTTCTAACAGTTAATGAATGAGATGAGCAGATTTCGATTAATTTAAATTTATTAAGTTATTTTTAGCTATGTGGTAGCGGCTACAAATACTATCAACCCTTACTTTTCTCGTGGATGTCGTAAAAGACGACTAAGAGCCTTATAACGACCTCGGCCAATTCCATCTGATGCCTTTTGGTCAACAATTACATTCCCAAGGAGGGTTGACGTCTGGCAGGCGGCCAGTCATAAAACTATTGCCAATAACTTTTACAATATGTACTATGAAAGAATAGTACATATTGTATCGAACCCAAGTAATTGGGATAAGAGTAGGAGAATGTTGAATAAATATGAATAATATATAAATTAAAAAAATCAAGTATTTTAATAACGTGCCAGCAAGACGAAGAATTATTTTATGTTATACGACATTTTCCTTCATATGCGTTGAAAATTAACTAATTGTTGATCTCTGAGATTTGCTCGACGATTTCGCATTGATAGCACGGCCTGCCTCGCTTTACTCTTGTGATTAAGAAGCACGGAGTTGGGCCATATTAACGCGGCGGTCTTCCCGTGCAATAAATTGTTCTTCTGCCGTGGTTACATTCGTTATGTTTCGAATTCTAACTGCGTTACGACTTTGTCGGAAAAGACTTGATCTCATTGGTCGCGGCATTGTTGATGACAATATAGACATAATACCTATGTTTGATTATAACAATATTCGTAAAAAATTGTAACACTCACACAAAACGAACTCTGACCGGTCAAACTTAATTTCAACTTTTCGCGGTATTTTCCAAACAAACTATTAGACCACGTGATGACGTGAGCTGTCAGTTGCCATTGGCTACATCATCAACAAATGAACGTTTAGAACTATAATTAAACTAAAAGTATTATTTTTTTTTGTTTATTAATATCATATTTTAATATCCTATATCCTATTCCCAACGACAACTAACTCAAAAACATAAAAATCATAAAAATTGGTGCAGCCGTTCTCGAGTTATAAGTGTTGTAACTAACACAACTTCCTTTTATATATATAGATTTATTTAATAAAAATCGATAGCCAACATCAATTTAAATACGGGGATTTGTGTAATCTCGCCGTTATTTACATACAAGTCGATAACGAAATTGGAGAGGACAACAAAGTAGCTGTATACCTATATTTTGCAACGTTAACAAACTTATTTTGTCACGGACAAATTATCTACGTACCGGGAGGATTAAGATAAAAGATACATCAAAAACATGAAACAATAGATTTACCGAGGGAGGGCGAAATTCACACGCAGAAGGTTTACAAAGGTTTTGAATTAAGGTACAGACAAACTGAAAGCATGTGTTTTCTTTATATTCATCGTAACATAAAATGTATAAAATATTTAGTAATTAATAACATTAAACCTTTTAAAAAAACGTAGATGTTTAATTTTAAAGCTTAATAACTTGTTTAGATGACGTCTGATAGAGTTGTTTGGAAGGAGAAGACATATTGCGTCGACCCCAAATAAATTGGGATAAGAGCATGTTGATGATGATGATGATGATGATCAACTTGTTTAGTGGTAGGACTACACTGTTGATAGTTTTCTGTCTCCAGCCGCGGGGACTTGATTTAGGGTATTTATTCCGTAGCCAGCGGCCTAGCTATACCCTTGGTATTGCAAAGGTCTATGGACGGCAGTAATACTTACCATTAGGTGTGCTGCTTACTGGTTTGTCACCAAAAGTAATAAAATAAAAACGATATTTCCTATAGTTATTGGTAAAGGTGTAAATAACATATTTTGGTAGTAGGATCAATAAAACTAACCTAACCTTTTTTTTTTCACGCTGTGGAAATGCATTTGCGCACTATCCTTCCACCTGTGAGGACGGGAGGACTTGTGTGGGACTCACCGGCCACCGTGCGACCGAAATACCCACTAAAACCACAGCGGCCCCATCCGCGCTTTTACAGGGTGCCGGGGAGATCGTCTGATGGCATTCAATCCCCGACACCCCAACGCATAGCCGTCTGGCCACGTCCCGTCGTCATTCAAGGCGCTGGAAGAAGAAACGTATATCTGCGCCTCCCCCTTCCTGGTCGCCGCCGTCGGAGCGAGTCAGCAAGATCTGGAATGAACTACCTGCTGTCATGTTTCGCGAGCGCTATAACATGTCCTTTTTTAAACGAGGTTTAAGAAGAGCACTTTTTTCACAGTTGGCAGTGGCCTAGCTATGCCCTGGTATTTCAAAGGTCCATGTGCAGCAGCACACCTGATGGTAAGTGACATGTCGGCAGTGTCACTTCCCATCAGGTTTGCTGCTGGCTCGTTTGCCATCACCGGCAATAAAAAAAAAACCTAGTGGCAATGGGAAAGGTTGTTGATTGGCGACCACGTATCGGACGTCGCAGTGTTGTGTTCACTTTTTGTATTGGTAGGCAACGGCCTAGTTATACCCTTGGTATTGCAAAGGTGCATGAGCGGCAGTAACACTTACCATTAGGTTCGCTGCTTGCTCATTTGCCACCATAAGCGATAAAAAAAAGCAGTGTGTTCGTCTATTTACTTTTTTTTATTTACTTCCTTTGTATAAAATTGTACATAGCATGTATCAGCATAAGTATTAGTTCCAATTTAACCTTCGAAACACAGCTTAAAATAATTTTGAAATATAATGTTATAATATCAATAATTTTTCATGTGGTGTAAAAATGCAATTCACCACCGTATCTTACCCTTGGGTCGTCAAAAGACGTATAAGGGATATAAAACGCATATAACATCTATGCAAGAGAAGGAAAGCTCGAAACTAAACTCTATACCAATACGACTGATCAGTGTCAATCTTATCAACGTAGGTCAATTTCTCTCCCTCTATGAAAGAGGCTCGAGCCCAACAGTGGGATATATATAAGCTGAGATGGTGATTATGATGATGATCCACGGGTAAGAAAGTGAGTGATAAATTATGATCTTATTTTGTCACCACGTGTATATAGTAGTATGAATACGCGTATTTATATGATAATTTTCGCTGTTAGATAGCTAGTGCGCTTTTGCTGTGTGGTAGAGGCTACGAATATTATCAACTCTTACTTTTCTAGTGGGTGTCGTATAAGATTACTAAGAGCCTTATAACGATCTTAGCCAACTCTATCTGATGCCGTTTGGTCAACAATTGCATGCCCAATGAGGATTGATGTCTGGCAGGCGGCCGGTCTTAAAACTAATGCAATATGTACTATGAAAGACATAATGAGGGTTGTCGTCTGGCAGGTGGCCGGTCATAAAACTAATGCTGATAAATTTTACAATATGTACTATGAAAGAAGTGTACACATTATTTCGACCCCAAGTAATTGGGATAATAGTAGAAGAATGATGAGATAGCTAGTGCACCCCTATATCTAAGACATGATCACTTTCCATCGCGTGGGGTTGTAAAAAAGCATTAACATGTCAAAGTAAATTAAAAACTATAGTCGTTAAAATGTATTATATATTATTTCCAAAAGGTGAAAAATACTTTAAGATCTATTCTCATACCAAATACACGAAACTAAAATAAATACCATTAAAATTAGGCGTTTGACTACAAATAACATAACATGAGATTTTTATATATTAGATATATTAAATGACGCCATCTGTTGGCAAATCCTAGTAAACTCTACAATTTTCACAAAAACTTATTACGGGTCTTCTAGGTAAATATATTAATTGCTAAAATCAACTTATCAACTGATAATAGAATGCCCATTTATTAATTACCCTATTCGCGTCTACTGTGTTTCGCCGGAGAGTGCTACACACTGCCCCGGTGCTCCCTCGTACGGTTTTCATAACTCACAGGGATGTAAGGGAATCACAAGATTATAAGTAGTGGTACCATTATGTATTCGTAATTCGTCATCACACGGAGTAATAATATATTCACTTTATCATTATCCCAACTCATATATGTCCCACTGCTGAGCTCGAGCCTCCTCCACACTAGGAGGGAAATTGACCTATTATACTACTCTGGTTAGATGTGTTGGTACAGGGTTTTATTTCGAATTTTCTTCTCTTGCATAGATTTCATACTCTTATTTTATCCCTTAGTCGCCTTTTACGATCACCCACGGGTAAGGTAAGGGGTGGTGAATTGTATTCTTACTCCGTCACGGAAAATACTCTATCAAATGCAGGTAAACTATATCATACAATACAATTTATCTTTTAAATTGAAAGAATCTAATAGATAACGAAGGCTTTGTAATATTTACGTGAATATTTAACGTCCGAAATAAAACTGTTTTTAGAGATTTTATTGCGTTTCATTTTTTTTTATTATTATTGCAGCGTTTCAAATACTTTTTATCATTCATATCTAGTACTTCTATGCCCAAAAAATATATAAGTTATTTATTTTCTGTTGAAGAATGTTGAAGTCCATTAAAGTATCTGTGGTATTTATGTTATGTAAACCTTTTATTCTATAGTTATAAATATTTTAGGAATATAAACTAAAGGTTTTTATATCGATCTAGGCCAACTCCAACTGATGCCGTATGATCAACAATTACATACCCAAGGAGGGTTAACTTTAGATGGTCAGCCGGTCATAAAACTATTGCCAATAACTTTTGCAATATATACAATGCAAACAGGCTACATATTGCACTAACCCCAAGTAATTGGGATAACAGAAGAAGAATGATGATGAAAGTAAACGTCTTAAATAAACACATTTTCTTTTTTAATTCCACCTATTTTAGTGTTCAAATATTAAAAGGACATTTATTTTTGCTATTGCATATCATTATATTCTAAGCAATATGCAAGCAATATTATTAATAAATAATAATACTAATATTATTGAAATCTATATTCATATATTTCTTTGTGGTCAAGGAGTAAGAATACAATTATATAATAGGTATATAACATTTGTCCAAGAGAAGGAAAATTCAAAATTTAACCCTATAGCTACCCATCTGACCAGCGCGTATGTAATTTTTACCCTGTTGTGGCGGAGGATCGAGCCCAAGAGTAGGACTGAAATGATGTTGATAATGATATTCCGTGTGGTGACGGAGTATGAATACTATTCACCACCCCATATCTTACCCGTGGGTGATCGTACGAGACGACTAAGGGATATAAGGCGCAATATAACATCTATGCGAGAGAAGGAAAACTCGAAACAATACCCTATACCAACACGTCTGACCAGCGTGGCATAGTAGGTTAATTTCCCTCCCATTACACAGGAGGCCCGAGGCCAACAGTGGGACGTTTATGGGCTGTGATGATAATGATGATGAATGATATTTATATTATAAATTCTTTTATTATTTTCACTAAAACTTTAAATGTGTGATGTTAGATTAAGAATAAACTGTGTCACCATTCTTTCCTTTCTAAGTAGTAGTTGATTACGTACAAAACTACCTTGGGCTATAAGCAGATAACATCCTAACAAAAATCGAAATGAATCGCAATGTCGTTTAAGCGTATATTTTTTTTTTCTACCGTGAAAATAGTTATCGAATTTATATGGGCTGGTAAAAAAAAATCAAGCAAATATTTTTATTTATTTATTCTATATATAAAATATTATTATACCACTTACCATGTACAATTACAGACGTAAATTGAATCAACCCAGCATTAATCCATTGACTAAATCACCATTTCACGTATATAATACCGCACTTTTACCGTTCACCACAAAACTTAAAGTCACGTATGTTACTATGTTACTCGTAGACGATATACGTTCGAATCTCCCGCTACGTGTCTACGAGGAGCTACGCTGACACGTGCGACCTCCGTAGCTGAGTAGATAAACTGGCGTATTGCCGCTACGAACTAAGTTCCGAAAATTACCGAGCCCACCCGAGCGCCACCGAGACTTTGCAAGCCGTGATTGATATCAAATGAAATGTGAGGAATGAGTAGTTCTAGAGAGGTCTTTGTTTTAAGGATTATGTTTTTCCGTCACTGTGCAGTGAAGCTACGATCGTATATCTTTTGAAGAAAAGCATTCTTTTTCATAGCTATAGCTTTTTTATTCGACAAAAGGAACTCATTTGTTTCAGGATATTATTTTGCGTCGAGAGAAATCTAACGCTGAGGGGAGAAAATGAAAAATAATGTGCAAAGGCTTTTATTTAAATCTAAACAGGCATTTACTTGTGCTTATATATAAAATTTATCTTTATATCGTTCATGATTTTGGTTAATATTAATTTTTCTGATAGTATTAAGTTCATTGTTATACTCAATTATTTACTTTATAAATTACAAAGTCTTTGTTTATTTATTTTTAATAAACTCATAAATACAAACCATGAACTAAATAATAAATTTATAGATCGTGGGCAACTTTACAAACGTCAAATTACACATAAATTTATAATAACCATTTTAACTTTACGTGGGATTCGAATACTTAGAATATGAGATCAATTCTTAGACAACTAGGATATAAATAAATATAATTTAGCTCGATTACAAACTAAGAAATATACTGTCACAGCTCTTTTTTTTCCCAGAATTATTTAAGCGGACTAAGGACTAGAAATGGTAATATTCGTACATAGATTACTTACCAATATAGATTTACTATATAATACATTTTGGCGTATTTTTTTTTTTCGTTTTTCTTTATAGGTCGACTATAGTTCTGTGTCAAGCCGCCTAAGGGTCCACAATAATAGAAAGGTCATCACCCTTAAGTAGGAGGTACTGCATAACTCATCGTTTACATACAACAGTTTATTGAGATTTTTTATTATATTTTCAGTCCCTCTGATGATAGTAATCCGCTTCGTGATCGCTACTCGAAAGCTAGACTTTGCGACTCATTATTTAGTACTTACTATTAAATACTCTATAAAATTTACTAGTTAGGTATATAAAGTAGGAAAAAAATACATTGATAATAGTAATAATAATAATTCATGTTCTCACCTAAATACATATATCAAAAAAATAAATTAAAAATTTAAAAAAGCCTATCTTACCCATTAATTAATTAATTAATTTTCCATATTTCACCCATACAACAGAACAATCTCAAAATATTGCAAAATATGCGTATAAATTGTGTAAAAAAAAAAATTAAATAAAAATACATGTAATGTCCTACATATATTATATGTGTGAGTGAGTGATGTTATACTAATGTTTGTAACATTAATTTTGTATACTATCTAAATTTATACGATAGCTAATCCTTACTAATATTATAAATGCGAAAGTAACTCTGTCTGTCTGTCGCTCTTTCACGCCAAAACTACTAAACCGATCTAAATGAAATTTGGTACACAGATATTCTAGAGCCTGATAAAGGACATAGTTTTCTTTTTAATGCAATAAAAAGGGTTGTAAAGGGGGATGAAAAGTTGTAAGGAAGCATCGTCATTTTTAAAGCCAGAAGCTTGAAACTTATTTTTAGGCTATTGGTTAGATATAAATAAATATGACATTAAAATTTTGTAAAAAATTACCCTTAAGGGGTAAAATAAAAATAGGGGATGAAAAACTTCAGGAAAGTAACCTTTTATGCGGGTGAAGCCGCGGGCAGAAGCTAGTATATAATATAACTTTTTAAGAGGTAAATAAAAGTCGTAAGCGTATTATTGCAAGACAAAGAAAATTCAAAATAACCAAACTAGCCAGGCAAGGTCAACGTGATATAGAATAGCAAATTCTCTCTCCCTCTCTCTTTATAGATAAGGTACTCGCTCAGTATAAATTTATATCGAATAGAGTTAATTGATTGATGTAGGTAATATACAGAATTAATTAATTGATGTTTCTACTAGAGGTGGAACACGTGTTTAATAATTAATATTGCTGAACATTGCAATATCGAGCTATTGAAATTGCGCAATAGACAATAGTTAGTTTCCTAGGAACTACCTTAGTAGTTAGTTCGATTTCCCTCCTATTGAATAAGCTCAAATGCCACCCCAAGGCTATTTGCAATAACATACCTAAGTTCAATTAGCTACCGCAGTAAAAATTGTATATAACACAATTAGAACATACTATTAGTATTTTATGATTTAAGTAATTTTTATATTTTTCCTTTATAACGTTTATCCGTGTGGTGACGGAGTAAGAATATAATTCACCACCCCCTATCTTACCCGTGGGTGATCGTAAAAGACGACTAAGGAATATAAAACGGATATAACATATATGCTGGAAGAGGAAAACTTGAAACAAAACCCTATACCAACACGTCTGACCAGCGCAATATACTACGTTAATTTCCCTCCCATTACGGAGGAGGCCCGATGCCAACAGTGGGACATATATGAGCTATAATGATCATTATTATGTTTCTTTATTGCATGATTTTAGATATTTCTTCTATCACTTTTTTTTCCTATACCATTTGTCTAGTAAAACTCTAGCGCACACTCTTACAAAATTAAAAATAAATAACCCAAGCACGGTGTGATCATACCATAAAATGGCGCTAAAAAAAAGTTATCAGGTAGAAATTACAGTATGCTACGACCGCCTAATTGTACCAATGTTAATTGTTTTTTTTTTCTTATACTTATAAATGATGTGCAATAAAAAGGTATTGTGTTGATATTTTTTGAGGTTATTTATTATCACACTATTACTACTGGAGTTCCAATGATCCGCTGCGTTCATTTAGTCTCTCCACCTCTTTTTAGTCCAAATCGTAAGTTATATTTTTGCATAATAAAAAAATTGTGAATGGCTAATTACTTTGAGTTAGAATTAAAAATGCTTTTTTTTTGTTTTTGTCCAATAGATATCTTGTAACTGTAATTGTATTTTCATAATATTGTTTTACTCGGCAATCTCACCTAGTCACATGGATACCAAATTAATATCAATTATTTAATTATGAAAATATTCACTCTCATAGTCTCAGTACTAGTTTTTTCTTGCCCAACCTATTTTTCTAACATTATCATTATCACTCATCATCTTATCTCAATGCATAGGGTTGAAGCTATATGTACTCTTTTTTCATCGTACATAATACAAAAGATAGCTTTATGATCGGACGCCTGTCTGAAGTCAAACCTTCTTTAAAATATATTTTTTTTGATCCGGCACAATGTAAAGCTCTTAATTGGCGTTTATGACATCTAAAAAGTACTTAAGAATAAGCAGTACTCGTAGTCATTACCACACAACAATTATAACTTGCTGTTTTGCCAATATATTATTACTAAAATGTCAGAATATTTGAGGCAACCACCTGTTCGTATTGATTGCCATGGATGTTAATACACATATAACATGTAAGAGTTTAAATTTGAATCGTCTTCATAACGTTTAATAGCGTTTCTCTTGATGAGCTTCTATGATATATCTAAATATCTTTAACCTGTATTTGTGTATAGTATACCTGAAGAGCTTGCTTGTTTGAATATTAAACTAATGAACTGCAAACTAGATTAAAAAAAAATTCCATAACTCGTTTATTAAGAAAAGTATTATATCTACTAATAGCTTCTGCCCGCGGCTTCGCCCGCGTAAAAGGTTACTTTTCTAAAGGTTTTCATCCCCTATTTTTATCTTACCACTTAAGGGTAATTATTTTACAAAATGTTAATGTCATATTTATTTATATTTAATCAATAGCCTAAAAATAAGTTTCAAGCTTTTGGCTTTAACAATGATGGTACTTCCTTACAACTCTTCATCCCCCTTTACAACCCTTTTATTGCATAAAAAAGTAGCCTATGTCCTTTATCAGGCTCTAGACTATCTGCATACCAAATTTCATTTAGATCGGTTCTGTAGTTTTGGCATGAAAGAGCAACAGACAGACAGAGTTACTTTCGCATTTATAATATTGGTAAGGATAAATAGTAGCAGTATAAAATAATACATAATAAAGGTCAACATGTGAAAATAAAGAACAAAGCTGTTGTCGCAATAAAGAACAAAATTTATATGCGATTTTTTTACATAAGTCATCATTCTGCTACTCTTATCGCAATTACTTGGGGTCGATACAATATGTACTCTTCTTTCATAGTACATATTGTAAAAGTTATCGGCAATAGTTTTATGACCGGCCGCCTGCCAGGCGTCAACCCTCCTTGGGAATGTAATTGTTGACTAAACGGCATCAGATGGAGTTGGCCCAGGTCGTTATAAGGCTCTTAGTCATCTTTTACGACATCCACGACCAAAGTAAGGGTCGGTAGTATAAATAACCGCTACTACACAGCTTGTAATATATATTTAAAATTGTGACATAATATATTTAAAAATTAAAATAATTATATATGGGCAATACATAGTAGGAAGTATTGGCATAGTTGAATTTATTAAAGCCATTAAACCCTAATGAGTGTTTTCAAATATATGCGAATCACGAGGGTCGTGATTTATGGCTATTGAATTTATTGTCACTACACAACCTCATAGAATGGTTTGGGATTAAACTTAGTCAAGACAATTCCTACTCACTTAAGTTATTTGGAGACTTTCTGGAATGTCTTCCGCTAGACCCTAAGGCGAGATTATAATATATTATTTAAGTTGGTTTAGCAATGATAAACTATTCAATCTGAAAAGTTAAAAAATTCACTATGTATGTATTTTTGTTTTAAGTTCAAGCTTGCTATTTTAGATTATTTGGCAAACTCACGTAAATCATGTTTAAAACTATACAAATTTACGAATAAAATTTCTAATTAGACATTAATGCATTTTGCAAAAGAATAAGTGTACTTATTACTTATATCTTTCACGTCTATCATTTTTGATGTAAATACATTTGATTTATCAATTACAATTCGAATGCTATTAACTATATTTGTTATGTATCATTATTATGGCCTTATTCCTAATGAGTAAATTCTTAATAAGGCCTGCTATACTGTTGTTCAGCATGTTGGACTACAAAACGCATATAGCGGATGCAAATATTGAGATACTCACATCCAGTGTAGTGTGATAAGAGTAGATAAAATAAGGAATGAGCATATTAGAAAAAGTTTGAGAGCTACCCCAGAGACAAAGAATATTTAGCAGTGAACGCTGGACATAGCTTAAAAAAGTGATGAAGGGATGAAAGTAATGTTGTAAGGAAAATTATAAGTATAAATATGTGGCTTTAAGCCATGTGGCTTTAAATGTTAAAGGAAGTTGATTCAAAGGATGATTTTTTTTTATTGCCGGTAGTGGTAAATGATCATGCAGCACACCTGATGGTAAGTGATATTGCTGCACATGGACCATAGCAGCCGGCCATGACCGGCCGCCTGCCAGACGTCAACCCTCCTTGGGAATGTAATTGTTAAAGTAAGTTGATTCAAAGGATGATTTTTTTTTATTGCCGGTAGTGGTAAACGATCATGCAGCACACCTGATGGTAAGTGATATTGCTGCACATGGACCTTAGCAGCACCAGGGGCCAGCCAGGCCGTTGCCAAAGAATTTCTAAGATAAACGTTTAAAATAATCACGAAGAGCTTTACAAAATTATCTCATTGAGTTAATAATAATCGTAGTAGCTATTTTGTGGTTTTAAACATGGTTTAAACCAAATTTCGTAGAATGTAAATACATGTCAAACATTGGTGGCATAATAATTCTCTATCCGTCAACAATTAACAGAAATATCAACAATAACCTTTATTGCTATAAACTTTTAATATTCAAATTGCTGTGTGCTTGGCGGCTACGTATAATACCAACCCTTATATTTGTCGTAGGTATCGTTAAAGACGATTTAGTGCTCTAAGAATACCTAAGCCAAATTCATCTGATGCAGTTGGTCAACAATTAAATGTCTAAAGATAGTAATGACGACCGCTCCTAAAACTATATCCAAGACTTACGCATAACTTACACATAAAAAGAGTACGTATTACGTTGACCCCAAGTAATTTAGATAATTGCAGAATGATGATGACGATCAATCCATTTAGTGCATTTATGATGTATTTATCAGCCTATCGACGTCCACTCTCACATACTTTTCTGGATGAAGTGGGAGATGATACCATAAGCGAGACGCTTGGCAGACGAGTTATCAATTGTGTTCAATTATGAATTGGCCCAGAAAAGAGTTTCTTAAGGGGCTGCCTATTGACATATTGTATGCCTAATATTTCATTCTCAATCCTGAAAGATTCAATATATTTATTGTTTCACCACGTAGCAGGTTTGATGAGTTAAAGTTGATGCTTTATGATGTATACTCGAATATTACACATTTGAAATTATACTATTTTTCAGTTAATCCACCTGTTAACACGTACACTGTAATGTAATCGAAACTTCGGGAAATTAAAAATCAAACGCAAACGTAAAATAATTCTATTTCAAATGTATATTATTTGCCTGATTTTATCAAAGAGCTTAAACTGAATTCATTTTACTGCATGTAACTATATTTTATAGACTCTTAGTACGATTATTTTAATTAGTTACTAACTAAAATAATCGTACTGATAATTACAATAATCGTAATTCATCTTTATAATAGTTTAGGTCTCATTCAATAACGAGCGATTCTATTAACATTACTGAATACAGTTTCAGACTCCCCACTGCAACTCTGATTTGCATACTGAAAAATCTAAATATCATCTGACAGCGTACTAAAGCTTGAAACCTCTTGCCTATCCGTCATAATATTCAATTTGCCCAACAAAGCTATCTTACCATATATTATGTATACCAATGAAACTAAACATTTCAAGGTTACAAATAGTAATGCAATAAATCATGAATTTTATTCTCCATGTTGATTTTATTATTACCGATTTTTATAATATATCATCATTGTCATCATTATCCAGCTCTTATCAAAATCACTTGAGCCGACGTATATGTACTCGTATATATTGCATTTATTGACAATAATTTAAGGTAATTGTGGACCAAACGGCATTAGGTAAAGTTAGCCCACGTCGACTAAAGCCCTTAGTTGTCTCTTACCATATATCCACGAGCAAAATATGTATGACGTTATGTCGATAATAACAAAGTCTACATACTAAGAGAATGGTTTATATAACACAGAATCAACTATTTTGTTATAATTTATGTCTGCTATTTATAAAGTCAGTTAATATTTTAAGTCCATTGTTTCCTACAAAAATTATACAGGAACTTTATAATATTCTTTACGAAAACATACATACTGTATAACTATGGTCAACTAGTAAGCTGACTTAACAGATATTGTTCTCTGTAAAATTAAATAATATTAATTAAGTTATCTTAAACATATATAGCACCATCTATGAGATGCAATTTTAAATCTAAACCTGCAAGAACTCTCCCAAAAATAAGCAAATATTTCTAGCAAAATAAATAAAGCTATTTCAAAGTTTAGATAGAGAGGGATACTAAAATAATTATATCCATACATCAGCCCGTAAACGTCCACTGTTGGACATAGGCCTCCCCACGAGAATGCCATCTGCAACGGTCCTGTGCCACCTGCATCCAACGGTTTCCAGCGACCTTGATGAGGTCATCAGTCCACCGAGTGGGGGTCTTCCTACGCTGCGTCATCCGATTCGTGGTCGCCACTCGAGAACCTTTCTTCCCCAATGGTTGTCGGTTCGTCGAGCTATGTGGCCTGCCCATTGCCACTTCAACGTGCTAATTCTTCGGGCTATGTCGGTTACACCCGGTCTTCTACGGATTTTCGTATTCCGGATTTTATCACTTAGAGAAATACCGAGCATAGCCCTTTCCATAGCACTGAGCGACTTTGAGCCTTTTTATGAGGCTGACATTTAGAGACCACGATTCAGTGCCGTAAGTCATCGCTGGTAATACACACTGGTTATAAACCTTTGTTTTCAGACACTGCGGAATATTAGACGAGAGATCCTCCTAAGTTTTCCGAACGCTGCCCAGCCGAGTTGGATTCGTCAGCTGACCTCTTTCTCGAAATTGGATCTACCTAATTGGACTATTTGTCCTAGGTAAACATAGTGATCGACAACTTCAAGAATCGCATTCCCAACTAGGACCGGTACAGAAATGACATAGGAATTAGACATGATTTCGTCTTGTCCATGTTCATTTGCAGCCCTACTAGTTGGGAGAACTTGCTGAGGTCATTGAGCATGGTGTCAAGGTCCTCCAGGGATTCTGCCATGACTATGATATCATCTGCGAATCGAAGGTGAGTGAGTAATGTCATTGATATTGATGCCGAGTCCGGACCAGTCTAAGAGCTTGAAGATATCTTCCAGCGCTGTGGTGGACAGAGAGTCGGAGAGATAACGTCTACCTGTCTCACGCCTTTTTGCAACTGAATCGATTTCGTACTCTTATCCTGGATGCGGACCGAAATAGTAGCGTTTTTATACAAACACTTTAGCACTTTGATATATCGATAGTCAATTTGGCACCTCTGAAGGGACAGCAGCACTGCCCAAGTTTCGATAGAATGAAAGGCCTTCGCATAGTCCACTAACGCTAGACACAGAGGCCGATTATACTCCTCGGTCTGCTGTATAATCTGGCATAGCGTGTGGATGTGGTCTATGGTACTATAGTCTTTTCGGATATCGGCTTGTTCGAGTGGCTGGAAGTCGTCTAGCTTACGTGTGAGTCGGTTCGTAATGACTCTTGAAAACAATTTGTACACGTGGCTCAGGAGTGAGATGGGTCTGTAATTCTTTAAGAGCGTTTTATCGCCCTTCTTGAAAACCAGCACCACAACACTCCCGGCCCACGACTCTGGAACGTCGCCCCCAAGAATGACAGAATTAAACAGCTTCTGTAGAGCTTTTAAAACCGGCTTGCCGCCTGCCCTCAGGAGCTCTGTGGTAATTCCGTCATCTCTCCGTGCTTTTCCGTTCTATAATTGTTTAAGAGCCATTCTGATATCGTATAAGCTGACGTCCGGGATTTCTTCAGAACAGGATTCAGGGATGATTTGTACAACTGCGCATAGATACTTTCGACCTCTCCCAAGATCTCACTCTGAGATGTAGTGACAGTATCATTATCGGTCTTCAGCTTAGTCATTTGGCTCCGCCTAATAGACAAATCTCGTGCAAATATTTTGGAGCCTTGAATTCACTCTATCGCCTCTTCAATACGCAGTGTATTGAATCGGCGAATATCGCGTCGCATAGATTTAGAGATTTGTCTATTAAGCTGCCTGAGTTCGTACCAATCGGCTGAAGACTGTACCATCATTTCCTTTCTCCTCTCCATGAGTTGAAGGTCTGGTCAGAAAGCTTTTTTATACTAATAGCGCGACGAGCCTTAAAAAATTTTGACGCGACCGCGTGGACAGTTTCCACGAACCTGTTATTCATATCGTTCGAAGATTCGCACTCTTCCAGGCATTGAAAGCGATTATGTAATTCGAGTTGAAAGTTATCGGGGTTCTGGTATTGGACAGGTGTAGGTCGGAGTGTAGACTCCATCAAGCGGGACCGCTCGACTTTCGTACGAAGATTCAATGTGCCTTAAACCATCCGGTGATCACTCCCAATTTTAATCATGCTGATCACAGAGATATCATTGAATATTTGTCGTTTGTCCGTCAAGATGAAGTCTATCTCATTTTTAGTGGATCCATCACGGCTAATCCAGGTCCACTTCCTTTGTGGCCGCTTCTAGAAGAAGGAATTCATCATGAAGAGGCCTTCTTCTCCAAAAAGTCAGCCAGTTTTTGGTTTCTCTGTCCAAATCCATATTGCCCCACTCTCAACTCATCGTCTGTCCTTTTGCCTAGTTTTGCGTTGAAGTCTCCCATAACTACCGTGAAGTGGGTTTTGGACGTGTGGATGACTTTCGAGATATCCTCGTATAAGGACTCCACCACGTCGTTGAAGTATGTCGAAGTCGGTGCGTAAACCTGTATGACCTTCAACTAATACCGTTTGGTAATTCTGAGTATAAGGTACGCTACCCTTGTTGACACACTTTTGATCCTCTCCACGTTCTTTACGAGAGACTTACGAACGATAAGCGATTAGCGAGTGGATTGGCGATCACGGTAGATATTATTAAGTTTTCCGGGAGATAGCCGATACCCAATCTCCCGGACCCTTAGGCGATTTTTACGACTCCCACGGGCTAGTAAGGGGTGACGACCTTTGTATTCTATTCCAGTCGCCACACGGGTAAATAATTATATAGATAAATTTAATTAAAATTTCCCTATTATGTTCTACTATTTAATATAAGTCTATTCATCGTAAAAGGAAAATAGACCTACAATATCACGCTAGTCGCATGAATTGACATAGTCTATTGAACCAAGTGTCCAAGTCCTTCGAAATGTTATTATTTGCTTATGTTCCTTAGTCGATATTAGTAGGGGTAAGGGAGACGTATTATATTCTTACTCAATAATCACACATATCGGATTATAATTAAAAAAAAAATATTATACAAACCAGCACACAATTCTGCCATATAGATATCCGCCATCTTTAACGACAATTCGGCTCGTTTATGTTCATTAGTTAGTGTCCACTAATGGAAATGGCTATAACCAAACGAAATGGTCACCAAAATGGTTTCGCGTAGCGTTTAACCTCTCGCCAAGTGGTCGTAGCTTTTTGCTATATATTGTTCAACTTGAATAGTTCTAAGCAATTATATTATATTAGGTCTCATAATCGAGATTATCGCTTTAATAATTAATATATAGCGCAAACTATTGAAACAATAAATTGTATTTGAACTGTAAATCAAATTCTTAATGCTTGGTTAGTGGTAAATATGTGACAACTATTACTACGATATGTTTATCAAGTCTCTCGTTTAGGTTTTAACCCAATAAAAAAGCATTTTGTCACCATGAAGAAAATGCCAATAACAGGCACATCTTTAGAATCATATATCTGGATGTGATGAATGCTGAAGGATGCCAGAATCATGAATGAAAGAATAACGAAAGCTTAACCATTTTAATTAAAAAAATATGCAATAAAATTACATGATAAGTGTTACTAAAATAAATTTCTAACGATATATGCCATATTTAAAATTAGGAATTATCTCTCTCTTTCTATTAGTAATTAATATTTATCATTATTTAAAGTCGTTTTGTACGTCGTTTCTAATACTTAGATATTGTTAACCCAATTACATCGTGAACATCTAACTACCTTGGTTTTCTCACAACTATATCTAATTTACGCTATTATACACTATAAAATCCGTAAAATTACTTTTATTTACTAAAGCTAATACTCGTACAAACATCAGAAATCATAATTTTGAGACTTTATAAACACATTAGCTAATTAAACTGTTCTAATATTAAATATTTATATCTTCTTTTTTTACAGTCGTGCCTAGGCAAACGTATTTTGGCTATTATGAAAAAATATTCAATAACATTAATCAATATCATTAAGATTGTATGAATATTAATATTGTATTGTTAATATAATTAATATTCAAAATAATAATAGTAATCAATAAACAATTTACTTCATTCATGACAAATATTATTATGCTAGAATATTTGTATTCGTATTTATATTTCCTACATATGGCTCGAGGCTAATGGGCTTCAGACGAGTGTACCTACTCGGGGCTATGTGTAATGAGATGGATACAGATCTACATCTCCCTCGACCTACATTTCAATGCAGCCTTTCTTTATTTTTAATAGAATTGATAATTAATAACACAACATTTTGTTTCTTTTATTGAATTAGAATACATTAAAATGAGTCAATCTACGTTTGCCATATTTTATTTAATATTTGAAGCTTTGAATTAGGATCTTTTGATTTTGTTTTTCTGATCATTGTAATGATAACTTTGTTTTAACAAATGTATTTTTACTAGAGCACAAAATATGTTACAGATATACTCGTATTTACGCATGGTTAGAATCGAGTGAAATTCAGAATGTGAACACTAAAAAAATAAATCTTAAAAATAAACTATGTCTGGTGAGATAAGAACGTAACTAAAAAAAAGTATGTATGTCAGCTCCGACGCACGACTGGAGTTTACTCCTTAACTACGATTAATTATCAAAACAGGCGCAAAAAAAGTTCATTTGACTAAAAATAAAATATATATTTTTATTTATATTTATTAAAACTGTTCAGTGAAGTATTATCTTACGTCAGAAAGTGAAAGGTGCGCAGAATAGGTTGCGCACTAAAAACGTAACGAGGTCATTCGATCACTAGATTTTATTCCTCAATTTTTTCTCATACCGGGCATATATGAAAATCGATTCTTAAGGAAAAAAACTCCAGAAAAAAAAAGTGAATATTGGGTTTCAGTATCTCAAGTAAATAGTTAAATAGTACACTGATATACCTCAATGTAATTCAATGATTACTTATTTTTCCGTTCATATAAATTTACCCTGCTGGGGCATATAAATGCATATATATATCCTGCTAGTGATCCTATCTAAGCTGGGTATAAACTACCTCTTTTATAGGAAAACTAATACTAATGTATCAAGAACATTAGAAAGATTTAACCTAAGGTCATATTTCAGGCTTTCCATCTCTTACAATACCGTTTTCTAAATACTATTGTTAGTCACAACAGTGGAAAAGGGGAAATGTCAAGACATTACATTCTTTACTCATCATACGCAAGAAATTACATAAAGTACTTTCATCTTTAGTACATAAGTTTTCCACTTTAGAGCCTCACTATAGTAGTAGCATACTTACATAGTAATTATAGTAATATTACAGCAGAGCACCTGCTATACAATGGCAGTTAGATGGTTTGATATAGGATCTTAAAACGAGTGTTATTCCTCTTGTAATCACATTATCTGCTTAAGAATACTCAGTCATAATTCGCAAGATTCAAGAGAAATATGGGTGGTCAACTTTTACTTGATAATGATTGCATAGATACCGCAGTGGTTGTTAAGACCGACCTGCATTACCAGTATCATGGGTTCGATTCCTATGTTGAACTAATACTTTGTGCGATCTAGAAATTATTGTTCTAAGTTTGAGTGTAATTTATGTTCGTTAAATTGTTTGTTAAGCCCTTTAATATAAGGATTATTTTCTTAGTGACGGGGGTATACTTAAAAAAAAGAATAGCGACAGTTCTTATTGAATATAAATTTAACAAGACCATTTCTTTGTTCTTACGAAAGAATGTGGACCTTACAGACTTAACATATTTACGCGTTCCTTTCTTAGAAATTGAGAATAGTAATTCTTTTTAGAAATTATTCGCTTTGTGATTTTATTATTTAATATTTCCTCATCTTGTTCGTTACTTTTAATTTATAAATCAAAATTGAGTGGGCCATATTATCTTTTATTACTAATTAAAATAATAAATCATATTCATATAAAAAACTTTACATTAAAGATTGCAAAAATTATTGCTTATAAGTAAAATGTTATTTATTACTTGGTTATTTATATATAATAATATCTCTTTTTAAGTCCAGGCATAAACATGCGACTGGAAATTTGTCGGTTCGGGCAAAAAGTTTCATTACATTTTTTGATCGGTTAATCGCAGAAGTTCTGTATAGTCAATCAGCCCTGAACTATTTCAGATAAATACTTATAGCCTGCCTCTATAATATGGGACTAAAATAACATGAGGTCGTCTGCTTAACATTTTAAAGGTCATCATCTCAGGTCATGTTTGTCCCATTGCTGGGCTCAAGCCTCTTCCATAATAATCCATAATGGGAGGGAAAAATTGATCCACGCTGGTCAGACGTGTTGGTACAGGGTTTTAATTCAAGTTGTCCTTCTCTTGCATAGCCGTTATGTGTGTTTTATATCCCTTAGTCGTCTATTGAGATCACCCACAAGTAAGATAAGGAATTAAAAGGTTATTATGAAACTTATAAATGTTTATATATTTCAATATACATATCAAGGTGGTGTTAGTCAAAAGCCAGGATTGCGTAACCTAGCTTTTAGGTATGTTATAGCCATGAGCGAGAAGGATTTACCAGTGTCTGTTGTGCAACGCAACATTATTCGTTTTTTGGTCAATGATAATCTAAAATCCGCTGAAATTTATCGAAAATTACTCGAGCAGTTCGGGGATGAGTGCTTCTCCAAAATTCAAGTGTATGAATGGTGATCTGCTTTTCGATAAGGCCGAGAAGGAATGACAAACTTCCCACATGCGCGGCGCACCAGAACAAGTGTTACTTCTTCGTGCGCAAATGGTTGCGTAACAAGCCGCGAGATTTTTACGACAAAGGCATCCGAAAGCTTCTGGAAAGGTGGCACAAGTTTGTAGAGTGTGATTATCTAGAAAAACTGTAAATAAAAAAATCAGCTCTGTAATTTAATAACAAATTCTTTTATAGCAAAATTCCGGTTTATATTTGAACCAACCACGTATATACTGGTACCACTAAATTCAAAGTCTAATAGATAAATTACTCAAAAACTTTTGGATATAATTAATATATGCGTTAGTCTTATTAGATATAAGATTTTTATAGTTTATATGTAAAAGTCATATATAACCATTCTTCTTCTTTTAAATAATGTTGTTTAAAAACAAGAGGATATATTTAATTCTTAATCTTGAGCGGTCTTCTATCCTATAGCTAGCTCGCATTGATGAATATAGTTTATAATATAAGTTTTTATATCGAGATTTAATTACCAAACGGTGATGTTATCTATTTACATGTGGCCATTTAAGATTCTCTATTACAAAATTGTTATTTTCCAGTTTATTTATATGAGGTATAGACACTTCAGTGGTATTTACATAACCGCCAAACATAAAAAAAAATATTTACGTAAAAGAGGTAAATCAATTTTTTTTAGCAAACTATAGGCCGGCTATATTCCATAGAGCTAAAGTTATGGAAGGGCGGCACGGGGGACTCATAATCTACCATATCTCCGCTCTCTGCCTATTGAGCGGACCACCAAAAACTTTGCTTTAATTGTTATGCCTCAGCCGTTAGAATAGATACTCATATTCTTACGACGTGAACTGCAGATGACTAATGTAAGAAGAAGAGAGAAGTTAAATTATGTACTTAGTAGAGGCACATATTTTAGTAGTGGGTAATACCTACTACACTCTAATAAATATAATCTATATCTATAAAAGAGGATATTTGTATATATGACATAACTAAACTCAGAAACTATTTGACTGTATATATGTATATGTATTTGTTTCACGGAGAAGTTTTATATGCTATCCCCATTGATGTAACACGCCACAAGGTTGGCCCTACGATATATCGATTTCTACAAACAAACCAACGAGTTGGATTTTGCTTGTAATATCATAAAATGACATCTCTCACTGCTATAATATTAATAAACATGGCTTTTGACAAAAATGTGTCTGATATTTATAAACACAAAATATATAAAATAAAATAATTGTCGTAGTTCTCGAATAAAATTTTAATCTTAGGGAGTCTGAACTTTACTCACACCAGGAATAACGTCCATGAGTTTAATTTCCGGCATCTATAATGAGTATGGTATATTAATTTATAATTTCATTATACTCAATGTGTAATAGAGAAACTGGATAAAATTATATTATATATTTCATACATTTACGTAATCATAATGAAAAAAAAAACAAAGTTTAACACTGTGTAGATAGCGGAGTATTCTAAGGAACGACTTCTCCTGCCAAGTTTCATGGGTTTGATGCTCTCCTAGGTTAATTCTTTTATGATCTATAAGTGATTATTTTGCGTCTAATTGTAATTTGTGTTCGTTAGTTATATGGTTGTAAGGTCCCCTCACGATTACTTAACAAAATATAAAAGATATATTGAAATTTAAAAAAAAAAAATATTTTTATAACTGATTAAAAAGTATAAAATTACATGGTAATAATTAGTCTCAAGATTGGAAACGAAAAACATGGGACAGATAATTGATAATGCACCCCATGTTTTTGTTTCCAATCTTGAGAAAAAATATTTTGTTCTTTAACTTAACGGATTAACCGTTATAAAAACGTGGTACATTATTTTTTAATTCATTTATATTTTCTGGCCAACTCTAAAGAACTAGAAGATATATGAATGAGATTTTGTGATTTCTTTCTTTCACTTTTATTTGTTTTTTTTTAATTTAATATTCATCCCTTTTTACATTTCCATGCATTGTCATTCCCTTTTAAACTATGTTCCACATTTGAAATAATAAAAAAGGTTAAAATATGGTAAAAACATAATTAAAAAAAGATAAAAACGTGGTAATGTCATGGTAAATATCATTATAAAATGGAGGAGAGGAAGGAATACCCACCACTTTCCCACGGTTAATCAATATACCGTTACACCTCAAGAAAGGAAGGAATACGGGAAGAAGTTCTGGAGGCGGTGCTCATCACAGGAGTAAGATTTCCTTATATCCTATTCCACCTTGATCCCATCACGTATTCCTTCCTTTCTTGAGGTGTACGGTTTATTGATTAACCGTGGGAAAGTGGTGGGTTTTCCTTCCTCTCCTCCATTTTATAATAATAATGGATTTCCGCCATGTATCGCCTAATTCAATCAATTATATGGTAGATATCGTAAAATAATATGATAATAAGATAAAATATTGTAATGTTGGTATTTTAGGTTTGATTAAATAATATAACCATACTGTTTGAGTGCTGTCTATATTTTATGTATAAAAACTTATGTTAACATAATGCGCATTATAATGTAAAGTGCAAGCTTAATAAAATTATATTATAAAAGAACATACATACTAAAATCAACTTAAGGAGCATATAAATTATTTAATATACACTACAATATCATTCATATAAAATTCTTCAATTTAAGTAAATTTTTACTAACCAACTCTCTTATTCTGAATACAAACCAAATTACAAACCCTTTCAGTACAAACCTCTTATTTTGAGTACAAATTAAATTGATTCATCAACCTCCAGCCCTTAGTGTAATTTATATAGGGTCGGAATAGCATATTCGTATCTCTACAGGTCGACGAATGACAGAACTTTGTACTAAAGTTTATGACAGGCTTTAGACATATTGCTAAAAAGCCTTAAAATTAATTAAAGTTAAATAAATATAAAGATATTTTATCATTAAAATATATCCCTAGATTAAAACTGTCACCCTCATAACAAGACTCAAAGTCGCTTAGCATAGTATGGAGAGAGCGGTATTTCCCTACGTAATAAAATCCGTGACGCAGATAATCTTAAAAGAACGGGTGTAACCGATATAGACAGAAAATTTGGCATTGATGTGGTAATGGGTGGACCACATTACCCGTCGAACTGACAATTGTAGGAGAAGAAAGGCTCTCGACTTGTTGGCCACGAATCTAATGACGTAGCGTATTACGACACCACACTAATAACATCTTAAATGTCATAGGACCGTTTAGAGTAGCATTCTTGTTGGAAATCCTATCTCCAGCAATGGATATTAAAAGGCTGATGGATTGATAAATCACTTATACTATTTCACGTTAAAAAAAAATCATAGAAGTAATAAATTCATACCTTAATATTCAGTGTAATAAGATTATACACAGATATTCTAGTAATTTATATGCGTATAAACTATGACGGGTTTGAATAATACGTCTAGACATGGTTAATACTATTCCACCTCACTGTGGTATTTCGATATCCGAGATCCTTATCATCCACAAGGTAGAATATACGAACATTGTGACATTTGAATGTAAATAATGTAATCGTACCTAACATACTTATATTTGTTTATAGAAGTTTGTACAGCTTCTCTTTGTAGAATAGCGTATTCTACAACCCTTTGTAATTTATGCCTAGTAGTCTAGCAACCCTACTCAATTATTGTTATAATTATGTTATCTTAATTTATAGTGTGGTCAGGAATTAAGAATTCAGTTAGACAATTATGGCTTATAATGTCCTTTTTAAGCAGACTTTTGTCTAACAGTGCAGTGAAGAGACGATGGATGAAATGATTATGGTACAAAACTATGAACTACGAGTAGAATGAGTTAAAAAATAAAGTGTGTATGGGCTGAATAAGAGAAAGCAAGTATCTTGTTTCCATTATATTTTGAATGTTTTGAAGGTAAAGTATTAAAGGTAAAGTACTCGCACGTAAGAGAGCGAGTAGGAATGAAAGAGAGTATTGGTGTAAAGATGCGAAAGGGAATGCTCCCATGGTTCGGACATGTGGAAAGAATGCCGAACGAACGCCTGGTTATGAATATGTACAATGCGAAAGTGGTAGGTACCGGGGGAGACTGAGACTAACCTACCTAGACCAGATTGGTCACGTACTGAAGGACTCCACCTTTCTCAAGAGTCTCCGAAACCGGCGAGCGTGTATGAAGAGAATTATGAATGTTGAAGAAGCGAGTGAAGTATGCAAGGATAGAGTTCTCTGGCACTCTGTTCTCTCTGCCTACCCTGCAAGGGATATGGCGTGATGATATGTATGTATGTATGTTGAAGGTAAAAGTAAATATACTGTTGTTAAAAAAATCTGTGTAAAAATAATATAATTGAGATTACGTCTTACAATAACTAATGGCCGTGACTTCGTCCGCTGAGATTTCATGTGTGATAGCAAGCAGCAAAAACTGTGCAGGATGTTGAGGGTATATTTATTCTACAAACTATATCGTTTTTTATTCTATATCTATTGCAGCAAGAGGTTAATATACATATGTCAATGTTTATTTGTGTATTTTAATTCAATAATAAATCTTGTAAAAGTATCAGTCCTAAATTTAGTACTTCATTTTACATTTCGCATTTGAGGATGAAAATTGACAAATGCCGAAATACGTATTTTTTTTATTTTTATTGAAGAAAATATCTACTTAATTCGAAGAAATTGGATAAAGTAAATTGTTCCTGCCCATTTTGTAGCAAGATTACTATGTGGTTGAATTTCTTAAAATCCTTTCTCAGTAATATATAGCAATGTAGGAATAATTATGAATAGATATATAAGGAGACTTAGTATATACAGTAAAAGTATATTAGCAAATTGCGATAGTTTATATTTTTAAACCTAGAATATAACACACACCTATTAAAATTACTGAAATTTAGTATTTAATATGCTTAATTATTTATAAAAATCTGATAACGAAGCGAAAAATGATGTCACAAGCGGGATTCGAACCCGCACCTATTGGGAGTCTGGCCCAATCGTGCTGCCACTTACACCACCGTGAAATATTGTAGGACATTCAAATCTCGCTTCGTATCATATTTACGTCTTTAAGGTGATGTGCGCCATCTACCCGACAATGTTTACACACATTGTAGGCTTAATATTTCAAATTTTGCAGTTAGAATTGAATTAAACGATGACAGAACCTTGTTATTAAAATTACTGAAATTTAGCAATTAATATGATTAATTATTATTTTTCGCTTCGTTATCGAGTTTTTATACGTACCTATTCACTAAATTATACGTGTTTAATACTTACATTATTCACTAATAATTAATCAACTATTTAAAACGTATCCGTGGAAAAGGTCACATATGTACATAAAAAAACGTTTTATTGGAATGGCGCATGATATTCTGGAGGCCATAACGATATAAACCTGGGCGCAGACTATTACTATAAAGAGTGAACATCATTCTACGCATCTAACTGTTTATATAGACCTTAACATATTCAAAATTTAAAAAAAAAGCATGTACATTAAAGCTATTCATATAACATTTTTATAAACGCTCTTTTTTTTCTATCAATTCTACTAAATATCATTACTGGTCTGGCGGATCGGTATAGAGTTTTATTTTATATTTTTCTGACTAATGATTTCTGCTTTTACTTTGCAGCCCATATCTTTCTTCTTCTTCTTGTCTTCGATCTTGTGGGATCTGGTATATTAGTAGTGGTCTAGTTCCGATCCGGTGGTAGTTTATTAGATTAAATTAAAATGTTAATACTGACAATATGTAAGTGCCCTCACAGGGTTTATACATAATAAATGAATTTGAATTTGAATTTGTTGTGCTCGAGCTTCCTCTACAATAGAAGGGAAATTGAAGTACCTGCTATAACGCGCTGATCAGGCCGGTTGCCGTAGAGTTTTATGTGGGGTTTTCTTTTTCTTGCATCGATATTAGATGCATATCATATTCCTTAACCGTCTCTTACATCTCCCACGAAACACGAAATATAGATTGCGAATTGTGTTCTGACATTTCTCTTCGTCATCATCTTATCTTAATATATATAAATTACGTGTCACGTTGTTTGTCCGCGATGGACTCATAAAGTACTTAACCGATTTTAACCAAATTTGCACAGCATGTGTAGCTTGATCCAACTTAAAAGATAGGATATAGCTTAAATCTCAATTTAAAGTAATATTATTTTATTGCAAATTATTTGTCTAATATTTCACAGTCAAAATCATATGTTATATCAAAAGGATTTTATAAGATGGCGGAATCTGTTGACTGGATTCAGTAAGTATTTAATAGATGGCGCTATGTTAAATGTACAAACGCTTCATATAAGCTAAAATTTGTTAGAATAAACAAAAAGTGTTACTGAGGCTAACCTAAGCCACAGCAACGCTTGGCCCGGTCTGCTAGTCTTAATATATATAAATTACGCGTCACGTTGTTTGTCCGCTATGGACTCCTAAAGTACTTAACCGATTTTAATCAAATTTGCACAGCATGTGTAGTTTGATTCAACATAAAAGATAGGATAGCTTCCATCTCAATTTATAGTTGCAATATTATTTTATTTCAAATTATTTGTCTATTATTTGACAGTCACAATTATCTGTTATCTCCAAATGATTCAAACAGATGGCGGTAACTGTTGACTGGATTGAGTAAATATATTAAATATTACGAGACGGCGCTATGTTAAACGTACAAACGTTTCATATAAGCTACAATTTATTATTATAACCACCACGTGTTACTGAGGCTACCTTAGCCACAGCAACGCATGGCCGAGTCTGCTAGTAAAGAAATTAAAATTTTGTAAATCATTTTAAAGTGTCTTCCCTATAGCCTCAAATCATTTGAAATTGTTGAATTTATAAAAAAAACAAAATATTAATATTGAAGTCGAACTTTATGTATGTGAAGAGTTAGTGAAGAGAAAACGAATTGAAATTTTATAAATAAAATCATTTCATCCAGGATTAATAACGATATGTGTGAAACTCATGTCTCATGTCAGTCGTACCAAATAAATATCTATGGTATTCGATATAAGTAATCTTTCTCAATATCGTGACGTCTGTCATAGACACCTTTACTTTTTGTTTCATTTCTCATAAAATGTGATTTGTTTAATAATGATAAACCTTATTCATATTTTTAGATATCACGCTGGTCAGACGAGTTAATAATTTTTTGAAATAAAACTACTTTTAGGGATTCTATCGCGTTTGTATTTGATTTTTAATTTCCCAACGTTTTGAACACTTTACAGTGATCATGGTCACGGGAGGAATGATGATGATGATGATCACTGCAAAGTGTTCGAAACATCGGGAAGTTAAAAATCAAATACAAACGCAATAGAATCCGAAAAAGTAGTTTTATTTCAAATGTGTAATACTCCCGTAAACATTAAAAGTCATTATAGTATTTTTTTTTTGGCGGCGTGTTATGGAGTGGTCACGCCTCGGCATATAACTTTTAAATGATCACCATAATATTAGTTATCTATCTATAATCATCTCAGCTCATATATGTCCCACTAGGAAAAATATTGACCTACTACACCACGCTGGTCAGACATGTTGGCATAGGGATTTATTTCCGAGTTTTCCTACTGTTGCATAAATGTTATATGCATATTTTATGCCTTAGTCATCTTTTAAAATCACCCACGGATAAGACCACATGGAAATAACAATAGTATTTTTACTAAAATCTTTATATGAAACTGAATTTTACTTTAAATTTTAGTCATTTTTTAATGAATATAAAACTTAACTGTATTATCGTAAAAAATTTCTACCGAAGAATATTACCTAAATTCCCTTTGTAAAATTTGTACCAGGAAGTCGAGGCAACGCAAATTGATCATATATGCGTGGTTCTCAATTTTACTTAAATATCCGGTAACATTTCGGTTTTCTCGTCCTTGATTAATATTAAGACGTGAGTGAGCGATGCCAAATCAATATTACTAAAATCGAAAATTTAATAAATTACATTATCTAAGCGCGTTCGAACTGATTGTGAAAATATTTGAATTGAAATATATACATATTGAAATAGTAATCAGTACTAATAAGTACTGATATATCACATTAATCATATATTTATTTTCATAATTAAATTGTTTGTTTAATAGGAGAAGTTAATTAAACTGACGTAATAATATTGAAAGCCCTCAGACATGGATATACAGAAAGTCGTGGAGATTGTTCCAAAAAAGTTTGACGTCTGGCATATGGCGTTCATAAAGTTATGACCAATAACTATTTAAGAGAGTGAACGACGCAGGTAGGCTCATAGCGGATGTATGCATGGAGAGAAACCTTATTGTGTCAAATACATTTTTCCAACATATGGACATTCATATGTATACATGGAGAAGGAATGAACAGAAAAGCATAATAGATTTAATTTTGGTAGACAGTCGCCTCCGAAGCAAAATATTGGACGCAAGAGCCTACAGGGGCCCCACAGTCGATACGGACCACTATCTCGTTATTGCAAGATTTAGTGGTCTGTTCAGAAAGTGGAGGCACTGGCGAGAGCATGTCCACTTCGGAGGGCTTGAAAGAATAAAGGTTGAAAGGCTGCAGGAAGGGTGTGTAAGAGAAAAGTATGCAGAGGGTGTCCGAGAACGGCTGACGATGGCAAGCCAGCCGCAATCGGACATTGAAGAATGCTGGAGAGTATTGAAAGAGAGTATGGTAGATACAGCGAAAGAAGTATGTGGAAGTTCAAAGAAGCATTGAAAAACAAATGGTGATGCATGGTGGGATGCGGAAGTGGCAGCTGCCGTAGAGCAAAAGAAGAAAGCGTGGCTGGACTATGTCTCTTCTTTGAATCTGAATGGCAGTATGACTGAACAGAAGAAAGAAATATATCGGCAATGTAAGAATGACACCAAGGTCTTAGTGAAAGAGAAACGTGATAGAGCAAGTATGAGTGCAGAAGATAGGCTGACTAAAAACTTCGAGGGTAACACCAAACTCTTTTGGAGGGAGGTGAATAAGTCTCGGGGTGGTTGGTTAGCCTTCAGAATGAATAAAATAAGGTCTAAAGGTGGAGACATTCTTACACAAACACAAGACGTGTTAAACCGATGGAGTGAATATTTTGGCGATATGTATGCGGATGCTACTGTTGGCACCGGTGTTGGATGTGGTTTAGTAGATCAACATTCGACAACGGCGTCCTCCGATGGCATCAGTATGGATGAAGTTGAATGGGCGATAAGAAGTTTGAAAAATGGTAAGGCAGCGGGCATTGATATGGTGTCTGCCGAGATGATCAAGCTTGGTGGCTCTTGTGTCTGGGAGGCGTTCCTGTTGCTCCTCAATTTATGTTGGAGCTCGGGAATGGTTCCCAGGGACTGGAATAGCGCAGTCATCGTGCCTTTGTTTAAAAACAAGGGTTCACGTTATGACTGCGCAAATTACAGAGCCATAAGCTTGACCAGTTTGGCAGCAAAAGTGTATGGTAAAATTATTAAAAGGAGAATGAGGATGGTGTCCGATGGTTTACTGTGTGAGACACAAGGAGGTTTCAGGAGTGGAAGGGGATGCATGGATTAAGTGTTCTCTCTGCGCAACATTGTGGAGAAGCATCTGGCTCTAGGTCAGAGGGATTTCTGCAGTTTTGTAGATCTGGAGAGAGCATTTGACACGGTTGTACGAAAGGAACTTTGGGACATTTTACCGGAGTATGGTATTAGCGGCAAACTGCTACAGGCTGTGCAGTCCAGTTACATGAGCTGTAGAGCCTGTGTGCGGCTGGATAATGGAATGTCGCCTTGGTTTGACGTCAATATCGGCGTTAAGTAGGGGTGCGTTCTGTCAGCCAGGCTGTTTATCATATATCTGGATAAATGTCTCCAAAGGTTGAACGATATGAATGTGGGAGCCCAGATGGGCGACTCAGTGGTCACTGCTCTGCTTTATGCAGATGATGCAGTCCTGCTGGCATAGTCAGTGACTGACCTGCAGACCCTAGTCGACACAATGACAGAAGATTGTAAAAAAAGGGGTCTACGCGTGAATGTGAGCAAAACCAAAATAATGGTCTTTGAAAGAGATAAAACCAGAACAGATGTAAGAATAACAATAGGTAATGATATACTAGAGCAAGTGGACAAATTTGGATGTGGATTTAGCCGAGATGGAAGGTACACCACTGATATAGAGTGAAGAGTGAATGCGGGAAATAGAGTGAACGGAGCGTTGGGGCAACTTCTCGGCAGCCACCACCTAAGCCAGAAGGCACGTGTAGCAATACATAACGCAGTGCTTGTCCCAACATTACTGTATGGAAGCGAGAGTTGGGTATGCAGAAAAGAGTATGATAGTAAAATTAATGCGGTCGAAATGCGGTTTCTGCGGAAAATCTGTGGAGTTAGGCTGACCGACCGCATTCGTAACGGCGACGTAAGAGAGCGAGTATGTATGAAAGAGAGTATTGGTGTAAAGATGCGAAAGGGAATGCTCCGATGGTTCGGACATGTGGAAAGAATGCCGAACGAACGCCTGGTTAAGAAGATATACAATGCGAAAGTGGAAGGATGTAGGTACCGAGATAGACCGAGACTAACCTACCTAGACCAGATCGGTCATGTACTGAAGGAAGGTGGACTCAAGAGTCTCCGAAACCGGCGAGCGTGTATGAAGAGAATTATGAATGTTGAGGAAGCGAGTGAAGTATGCAGAGATAGAGTTCTCTGGCACTCTGTTCTCTCTGCCTACCCTGCAAGAGATATGGCGTGATGATATGTATGTATATATGTATATGAGTACATTCGTACTTAGACCAACGATGAAGCTTTTTTACCCGACTGCAAAGGAGTGGTATTGTGTTTAACAGTCTATGTATGTATGTATGTTCCTTTGAAGCACTATATATACCAAACGCCTGGGCCAATTTTTATGATTCGCACGTCAATCGATTCCTCTTAATCCAGCGAGTGTCACTAAAGATATGACGTTATTGAAAATTCAATATGGCGACTACTGGACGCCATATTGTGCAAATTAAAAAAATTAAAGTCAACAAACTATATCGAGTGGGGTATCGTTAAATAGGTATTTAAAAATCATTTTTAGTTTTCTCAACATTTTTCGATTTGACTGTCCGTTTAGGATCTATATCCATTTAAAGTTTCGTAACAACTTTTCTCACATATAGGTTTTTTAGACAGTAGAAATTTACGATTAAAAGACGAAAAATTCATATAACTGGATGTGAATGGAGATATACTGAAGTATCTAGTAGGTTTATTGTCCAATATACCATAGGTAGTCCTACCTAAAGTATCTAATGTCTTACGCGGTCGCCCATCTGCAATTTCTAACGATTTAGTACTCAACTTCAATCGAAACACTATATATAGTTAGGTACTTACCTACTTATTAATAAATAAGATAACTATAGCTACCTAGGTATTTATACTTAAAAATCCTCCCGGGATCCTTTATTCGACAGCAAATCTAATTTTTCAATGGATCCCGACTGTTCAGTTGTCATGTTCTATTATTAAAATATATTTCATTTTCTGCAATAGTATTTATTCAATAATATATTATGGAATTCTAGACCACCGGACATCTAAGTGCTTGTTTTTTTCTTTTCAGTTTTTTTATTATGTACGTAGTTTTGGTGACTTTTTAGGCAGTCAGGTTTTTTGATTTTTTTAATCTTTTTTTTTTGGCAGCATATGGATTGGTCACACCCCGCTCATACTGTCCGGGGTGACAGAAGACTGGCGTATGGCCCCATAACCCACCGTATTCCCTCCCCATCGAGATTGAACCGACCACTGGTACCACTCCTTTGACTGCCGGCGCTGGCCCGTCGGCTTTTGTATATATAGTTTATAATATAATGTAAGTCAGTGTATTTTTATTTCATGATATTGATTTCTTCTTCCTGAGGTCGTGAAATGTTCGTTATTCTACCGAAGTTTACTTTGACGTTTCTTTGCCTTACTTTATCTTTACGCCCCATAATCATCTTTTTACAACAGTCACTACAAAAGAAGGCGTGATAACAAATTATTTTCTAAACCCATCAGCGCTTGAAACAAAATGATATTCTAATTATAAAGTAGATTCGTTAGCTTTTTATTATAAACACTTCAGTTTTAGTGACCTCGAATTCTCGGTGGTATTTACCCGCTCTTTTTGTAGCCATATACCTGTAGCTTGGAATACGATACGCACGGTTGCGCTACCAGGTATTGGCCGTTTTATTACATCCAATTTTATTTTATACCCCTTTCATGCTCGAATTGATTGTTCGATAGATCTTTATGCATCTAAATCTTTATTCGACATTACAAATGACATTTTAATATCCTGGCCTGTATCTGGACTATATTATTTGAATTCAGATGGTTAATATGAAAAACCTATCTAGGTCGAAATTGCTCTTATAAGCTATCAGAGATTTCAAATGCAAGTACGGAGCCACCGAAACTGAAACAAATCGAGGGCGGGTCATAGAGGGAGGGCGGGATATAAATCTTATAGACTACCATAACGCTCTCTCTAATCATGCTCCTGGTAGTTCTGAAGATCGTGATTTTTCTATTCATCCTCTAATTTGTCCATATTAATGTAATGATAGCCGCATAATGCCAAAAGTCTATGTATATCTATAATTAATTTTAAATTAATTGATATCTCCGTGTGTGTGCATTAAGTATGGTCACTTGTGATTTCAAAAAACGCTGAATGAATCGAGGTTGATAATAAATGAATATAATTGACCACGTAATGAAAACCTAACACCCATATGAAAGCTCCAGCGTGCAGGAAATTTAGGCCTTTTTTTTTTTTTTTTTGTGGGTTGGGCTACGGTCGTCGCGCTCCTCGCACCACTCTGTCCGGGGCGACAGAGGGGCGTAAGCACGCTCACCCATAACCCACCCGTGAACCTCGCCTTCGTCGTTGGACCGGCCACCGTAGCAGCGTGAACTTGTCATCAGTGGCCGGCCCGACGGAATACCCCCCGAGGGGTACCCTCTTCTTGAGCGACATCCCCTCCCTCGGGGAGGACGTCGGTCTTTTCCTCGCGGTCAGCCTGTCGGCGGGTGACGGACTAATTCCCCGGTCCAGTCACCCGCGGCCTCGGCTAGGGCGGCATCAGGCGCAGGTAATCGCGCCTACGCCGCCCCAGTCACCGGCGGCGGTTCGCGTCGTCGAGGAGACGCTCCTCGCGCACGCGCCCCGCCACCTCCTTCCGTGAGACTACTGCCTCACAGAAGGCTGCGACCGCGTCCCAGTTCCTGACGCTGTCGAGCATCGCCCTGGCGATGGTCGGCAGCATCAGATCAGCACCGATGACTGCGAAGAGTTCACGGCGCTGCTCTGCCCAAGCGGCACAAGCCTCGAGCGTATGCTGCGCCGTATCCTCGTCGCAGTCGCAGTGGTGGCAGGACGGTGTACTCTCCCTCCTAACGACCGTGTGCAGGTATTTGGCGAAGCATCCATGCCCCGTCAAAACCTGCACCAGTCGGAAGGAGAGCATCCCGTGCCGCCGTTCCAACCACCGCATCAGCACCGGCCGGAAGGTCTCCACAGTCCGCACACCGAACCGAGGCCTCTCCAGCCGGACTGCCCAACGGGCAATGACGTCTTGGCGGGCGTCGACACGCCAGGCGGTGAGCTTCCTCAATGAAACCACACCGCCCTCCGCTCGCACCCCCGACACCCGCCGATACAAATCGGTGAGCATTTCCGCTTCCAGGTCCCACGGGGGAGTCCCGGCCAACAGGCAAGCTGCCTCCGTCGCCACCGTGTGGTACCCGCATATGGCCCTGATCGCCATGGCCCTCTGTGGTCGCCACAGAAGAGCCCTGAGTCGGACGGTCAGGGACCCCGCCCACACCGGTGTACCGTACAGGGCCCTCGACTGGACCACCCCCGCGTACAGCTGTCGGCACGTAGCGCTCGGTCCGCCTACATTCGGCATAAGCTACGAAAGGGCGGACGCCGCGCCGATGAGCCGTGGAGCGAGCCTGCGGAAATGCTCCCGAAACCACCAACGCCCGTCGAGCACCAGGCCTAAATACTTCATATGGGCCCGGATGCTGATGTCAACCGAATTGACGGTGATCGAGACGCCGATGGGAGGGCCAATGCGGGGCCCATGGAACAAGAGGGCCTCCATTTTGTCCAGGGACACCACCAACAGCACTCCTCCACCGACGACGGCCTCAGTCGCCACGGCCCTCAGGCGCAACAGAGCCGCGATCGTCGAACGACCCCTCCTGAATCCAAACTGGGCGTCCGACAGATCGGGCCTCGTGCCGACGAGGTGCCGCTCGATGCGGGCAGCCAGCACCCTCTCTAATAGTTTGCCCGCATCGTCGAGCAGCACGATAGGCCTAAACGTAAGACGCTATAGAAGAGTATAATACGATTATCACCACACTCTATATTTCCCTTTTATAATTACCTAAAAATACAATATCCATAACTATTCACAAAAACTATCTAAAACTAGCGGATAATCCGAAATAGTTTTATATCCGAAACCGATATAACGTTATTCTAGTATCCGTATCCAAATCAGAAACTTCATATCCATTACATCCTTAATCGTAGTCCTTAATATCATATTAATATCTTTTAGTCCTCTTTCAAAATAGTTACTCTTCCTTTTAGTAAAACGTAAATGCATTACAATTTTTATGAACATTAATCGTATACAATTATAAATATTATACAATTATACATATTTTCTATTTTACATAATTCATTTATTGTGGCGTCCAAATGTTTTTTCATATAGTAACAATTATATAGCCGTACCGCAAGTGGAAAAGCTGTAATCACCATGCTTGTTGTCTAAATCTAAATCTAGCAAACATGATGGCAGGCGCGGCTCAAGTACATGTAGCGCCCGGGTGCAATCAATAACCTTGCGTGCTCTTGTACCAAGGTGGGTGAACAAAATGGAATAGATTGATGGTTACAAGCGGCTCTCGGCGCCCCTTAACACCCGGCGCCCGGGTGGTGCACCCGGGCGCCGGGTGTTAAGGGCCCTCTGCACTATAGGTAAAGCCGGCCCTGCATGGTGGTTATAGTATTTTGTAACCCACCTGGGTTAGTGAATGCAATTGATGTTATAGATAAGTTCTCATTAAAGTGGTGCTACCCATTTTTCTAATAACTCCCCAGGCGATTTGTGATTCCCACGGGAAAATATGAATAATATACATACATACATATCATCACGCCATATCCCTTGCAGGGTAGGCAGAGTAAACAGAGTGCCAGAGAACTCTATCTCTGCATACTTCACTCGCTTCGTCAACATTCATAATTCTTCTCTTCTATCAGCCAGGCTGTTTATCATTCCGGGAGCATTTCCGACAGATTGCTCCCCGGCTGGTCGGCGCGGCGTCCGCCCTTTCTCGGCTCATGCCGAATGTGGGCGGACCCAGTTTCGAGGGCCGACGGCTGTATGCGGGGGTCATCCGCTCGATGGCCATGTACGGCGCACCCGTGTGGGCGAGGGCTCTGAACGCCCAGCTCAGGGCGGTTCTGTGGAGGCCACAGCGAGCCATGGCGGTCAGAGCCATTCGCGGGTACCGCACGGTGTCGACAGAGGCGGCGTGCCTATTGGCCGGGACACCCCCGTGGGACCTAGAGGCGGAGATGCTCTCCGACCTCTACCGGCGGGTTACCTCAGTGCGCGAGGAGGGTGGCTCCCCATCGTTGAGCGAGATAGCCACCTGGCGCGAGGACGCCCGCCGAGACGTCATCGCCCGTTGGGTTACGCGGCTGGAGAGGCCTAGACACGGTATCGTGACCGTCGAAGCCTTCCGGCCCGTATTGATGAAATGGATGGAGCGGCGGCACGGGGTCCTCGCCTTCCGACTGGTGCAGGTGTTGACGGGGCACGGGTGCTTCGGGAAATACCTGCACACGGTCGTGTACAGGGAGTGGACTCCGGGCTGCCATCATTGCAGTAGTGACGAGGACACGGCGCAACATACGCTCGAGGAATGCTCGGGCTGGGACGGGCAGCGCCGCGACCTCGTCGCTATTATCGGTGCCGACCTGTCGCTGCCGGCTGTCGCAAGGGCGATGGTCGACAGCGTCAGGAATTGGGACGCGGTCGCCGCCTTCTGCGAGGCTGTCATCTCGCAGAAGGAGGCGGCGGAACGAGTCAGGGAGGACTCCCGCGACCCGGGCCGCCGCCAGCGGCCGGGGCGGCGCAGGCGCGAATACCTGCGCCTGATGCCGCCCTAACCCAGGCCTCGGGTGATCGGACCGGGGAATTGTCCGGTCACCCGACGCGAGGCCACCGCGTGAGGGCGACGCCCCGACGGCGAAATCTGCCGGGGCGTCGACGAGAGGAACCCGCGAGGGTAAACCGCCGAGCGGACCACCGAAGACAAAGATCGGGTACCGGTGGTCCGCTCGCACGGCGAAGAGAGAGGATTTTACGGTGGGTCTATGGGATCACGCGCCGCCTTCTCCGTCACCCCGGACCGATTCGGCGGGGCGAGACGCACCCATAGCCCACCAATAAAAAAAAAAAAAAAAAAAAAAAAAAAAAAAAAAAAAGGCTGTTTATCATATATCTGGATAAATGTCTCCAAAGGTTGAACGATATGAATGTGGGAGTCCAGATGGGTGACTCAGTGGTCTCTGCTCTGCTTTATGCAGATGATGCAGTCCTGCTGGCACAGTCAGCGACTGACCTGCAGACCCTAGTCGACACAATGACAGAAGATTGTAAGAAAAGGGGTCTACGCGTGAATGTGAGCAAAACCAAAATAATGGTCTTTGAAAGAGATGAAACCAGAACAGATGTAAGAGTAACAATAGGTAATGATGTACTAGAGCAAGTGGATGAATTTGTATATCTTGGATGTGGATTCAGCCGAGATGGACGGTACACCACTGATATAGAGCGAAGAGTGAATGCGGGAAATAGAGTGAACGGAGCGTTGGGGCAACTTCTCGGCAGCCACCACCTCAGCCAGAAGGCACGTGTAGCAATACATAACGCAGTGCTGCCCCAACATTACTGTATGGAAGCGAGAGTTGGGTATGCAGAAAAGAGTATGAAAGTAAAATTAATGCGGGCGAAATGCGATCTCTTCGGAAAATCTGTGGAGTTAGGCTGACCGACCGCATTCGTAACGACGACGTAAGAGAGCGAGTAGGTATGAAAGAGAGTATTGGTGTAAAGATGCGAAAGGGAATGCTCCGATGGTTCGGACATGTGGAAAGAATGCCGAACGAACGTCTGGTTAAGAAGATATACAATGCGAAAGTGGAAGGATGTAGGTACCGAGGGAGACCGAGACTAACCTACCTAGATCAGATCGGTCAGGTACTGAAGGAAGGTGGAGTCAAGAGTCTCCGAAACCGGCGAGCGTGTATGAAGAGAATTATAATAATATACATACACTCTTAATATCCCGACACCACATGCCAATTTTATATATATATCGTTTGCACAAAATATTTTACGAATGACTGGCAATGCTATTATTGGGTATTCTGTTACATTTCAGTTTTGCAAGATTATGCAGAACGAAAACAATAAAAGCATCTGGCATCGCGTAGGTAACCAGAAAACATAAACGGCCATTTTCTAGTCGTACGTACACAAATATTAATAATTGCACAAATATTTAATATCTTCTCTTCGTATTTACTCTGTGTGATATTGATAATTGTATACCAATTAACTTTTAATAAACAGATTAGGTATCTGCTTTTTTAAACATGACATTTGCGTTTTATCCATTTTTATTTGCCAATTCACATGCTAGAAAACCCTGTGTGGCGGCGGCTACGGATATTTTTACGGTTATAAAATATTACCAAACTTACAATATGTACGACAAGGGAGAGGTACATATTGCGTCGAATCCAAGTAAGAATTTTATATAAGAGCAGGATCATGATGAAAAAGACGAACTTTGCTGCGGCCATCGAGCATAACGTCATGGTCATCCAAATTCTTTCTGGGCTTTGCCAAATCATTTACAACTCGAAGATAAATCATATTTTGCCATTAATGTTGGTATCGAAACCAATCTGTTTAACATATTGAAAACAACTTACATTGTACAGTTGAATAGATTTGGAGAGATGTAAAACAGGAAAAGGCTTTCCTATTTTACACCTTTTTACAACATTTTAATAGTTTCGTACTCCTATCCGAAATACGGATTGAGAAAACAGCATTTTTTATGAATTTTAACTCTCCAATACATAATGTACTTATCACGTTTCGACAAATTGAAAGATTTCTCATAATCCGTAGCAAGAATTTAATATGTAATATTATTATATTACGCCTGTAGGTAGTTGGACTATATATACTCAACTACAACAACGGTAAGCTGTGATGTGGGATCTGTCATAACGTCGCACGGGACGTAATATATTCTCTCCATATCCGTGTTATTGCGATTTCAAAACCCTTTTCATATTTCATTACGTTTAAAGTGGTAGTGATTAGAATTTATCAGTAGCATTATTTCCTTTGGTAATAGAGTAAGAATACAATTCTCTATCTTATATCCTGCACGCGGGTGTCGTAAAAGATGACTAAGGAATTGAATATGCATATAATATCTATGCAAGATACGGAAAACTTGAAATAAAACCCTACAGCAAAACATTTGACAAGGGTGACTGGATCGGGGCATTGGTCCGTCACCCGCCGAGAGGTCGACCGCGTGAGGAAAGACCGACAACCCTCCCGAGGGTGGGAGGTCGGTTGAGGAGAGGGTACCCCTCAGGGGGGTATTCTGTCGGGCCAACCACTGACGTCAAGTCACTCTGCTCTGGTGGTCGGCCCAATGACGAAGGCGACGTCACGGGTGGGTTACAGGTGTGTGTGCCCCTCTGTCGCCCTGGATGGAGTAGTGTGAGGAGTGCACTGACCGTAACCCAATCCAAAAAAAAAACAAGGGTGACATAATAAGTGCCGGGCGGGCCACCGAAGAGAAAGATCAGGTACCAGTGGCCCGCTCGCACGGCGAAGAGAGGCGCTTTGCAGGATGGGTCTATGTGGGCGCGCGCCACCTCTTCCGTCGCTTCGGACCGATTTGGTAGTGCGTGACCACCTCCATAGTCCAACGCAAAAAAAAAAAGAAAAAAATATATAAAAGATAATAAAATGAGGGTGACATAGTAGCTCAATTTATGTTCTATTGAGAAGGAAGCTCGAACGCAACAGTGAGACGCATATAGACTGAAATTAATGAAGAAAATTATTTAGTAATTCTATAATATAATATTGAAACTAATATTTAATATTATAAAGATAAAACTAGATATAAAAGTGTAGAAACAAATGTAATTTAAAACTAATAAATTGCAAGAAAACTTTCGAGGATATTTCAATTATGAACGAATTAATTAAATTTTAATGTCCCTTTTGTAAGAAGTGAAAGGTCAAGTATTCAACGAGGCCTTAATGTTAGTTTAGGTTATACGCTTGTAATTATTAGAGTCACGTTATATCTGTTCAACTTTATTTCGCGAATATACCTATGTATTTTGTATTTTTAGATGTATTTACCACGTGCCTTGTAACCGGCTTTATCTTAACCACGTGAAAATATATGTACACGTATATTTAGACATCAAGCCGTATCGTACATACAAAACAAGCTTGAGACTGCCAGATTTCAAGCTTGGGGCATTTATGTGAGTTGTTTTACGAAGCATTATAAATGAAAGGATTTTATAATAATCCTTTTTCATAATAAAACGTTGAATATTGTGGCTGATAGTGAAATTAGTTTTTATATATAAATTTTATATATTCCGAATATTTTATGCTACTTGCCTAAATGAATAAGTACTAAACATTTTTTCTTATTCATTTCAGCTTATATAAGTCCCACTGTTGGGCTCAAACCTCCTCTATAACGAGAGAGAAATTAACCTACAATATCGCGCTAGTCGCGCTACCGCACGTATAGAGTATTCGTTCGAGTTTTCAGTCTCTTGCATTGATGTTATATTTGTTTTATATACTTTAGTCGTTTCTTAAGATCACCCAAGGGTAAGACCTTCCATTTTATAATTTATTTTAGAGTTATTATCTCTTATCTCAATTAGTTGAGATCCACGCAAAAACACGCAGTGCATGAAATATATAAAATAAAACTGTAAATCTACGTGATTCCTCTCTTACTATAAGAAAATGGCAGTAAAAAGCAACAATTAATGAAAATATGAAATATTAGTTTCACCCAGGACGATGTATGCATAAATATAAATATTACTGATCAAATCTAACTAGCTTGATTGATACATTGACAATATAACAAGTAGCCTATGTGTGTGCGTGACATGTATTCCAGATTATAGTATACCCTTTTGTTAAACTTCGTCATTTTTTTCATTCCGCTACTCATATGTGATGGAGTAAAAAAAATCATCCATACTCTCTTTTACATTCATAACAGTAAGATTAGGTAAATTAAAGATAATTAAAATCTAATACAATAAATATATTGCTATATAGAATAAACAATTTTATTCAAAAACATTAAAATCTTCTTTTTCCTCTTATCCGTAATTAATCGAAAGTAATGTAATAAGACAATATGAGAACAATTCATACGAAATTTAAGTACTTACGATAGTCCGCAAAGAAAGCAACGAGTACTCGCATGATAGACTATTCTACACATTCCTCTTGTTGCCACTCCAAATGGTTGGGCGAGATGTGGTCAGATCATCCCGTAAGCAAGATCGTGTTCGCCCCACGGTTCTATTCAAGTCGAACATGAAGCCGCAATCAACCTAACATATCACGTTGAAGAAACATGATAGCACAACTTAATTAGGTTTTGTTCTCTTGTATATCTAATATCCCATTATTTATGCATATATATGCATCATGAAAAGCTATTCTATCCCAATGAATAAAAATCCTTCGTAAAACTACGAGACCGTAATAAAAATTATAAAAATGTTGATAAGCCTCAGGTAGGAATAATAATATTATAGAGCAAAATATCTTTCAATATTTAACTTGATAACGAGCGAAAAATGATTGTCACACATGGGATGGATCCCAAGTGTGATAATCATTTTTCGTTTGTTTTATTAAAAAATAAAATTTTTATTGCTTCTACAATTACCGGCGAATTAAAAATTTGCAGCTTCAGGCACCACCACTTTAGTACGGCACTAGGTTTTTCGACATTTATTTTTAATCATCTATAAGCTGTAAAAAAGCCGTACATTAATAATTAGTCGTAATTCCTCACTTGTACCTGAGAAATGCCATTTACTCACGTACTCACATGTACCGCTCAGAAATGACGGCATAGCGCTCAGAGCTATTTTTAGCCGACTGCGTGACGCAAAGGAGTGGTATTGTGTTTAACAGTCTATGTATGTATGTATGTTTGTATGTTCCTTTGAAGCACTATATAGACCAAACGCCTGGGCCGATTTTTATGATTCGCACGTCAATCGATTCCTCTTAATCCGGCGAGTGTCACTAAAGATATGACGTTAATGAAAATTAAATATGGCAACTACTGGACGCCATATTGTGATAATTAAAAAAATAAAGTCAACAAACTATATCGAGTGGGGTATCGTTGAATAGCTATTTAAAAATCATTATTAGTTTTCTCTCAACATTTTTCAATTTGACTGGCCGTTTAGGATCTATATTGATTTAAAGTTTCGTAACAACCTTTCTCACATATAGGTTTTGTAGACAGTAGAAATTTACGATGAAAAGACGAAAAATTCATATAACTGGATGTGGAAGGACATATACTGAAGTATCTAGTAGGTATATTGACCAATATACCATAGGTAGTCCTATCTACAGTATCTAATGTCTTACGCGGTCGCCCATCTTCAATTTCTAACGATTTAGAACTCAACTTCAGTCGAAAAACTATATATAGTTAGGTACTTACCTACTTATTAATAAATAAGATAACTATAGCTACCTAGGTATTCATAACTAAAAAGTATAAAATAAAAAAATAATTATTCCATAATATATTATTGAATAAATACTATTGCAGAAAATAAAATATATTTTAATAATAGAACATGACAACTGAACAGTCGGGATCCACTGAAAAATTTGATTTGCTGTCGAATAATGAATATATAATATATACATTGTTGTGAAAAGAATATATAACAATCAATACTCAAATCCTGTTTTTTAATAATAATAATAATTAACATAAAAATCTTGAGAACACTAAAAAATTTCTGCATTGTAGTTTTCGCTGATATATTCGTAAAATTCGCTAACGTTTGTCTATGTGTGATAACAGAGCTGTGGAATATAACTACTTTCTTTACCGAGGGTGATCTTAAAAGATGACTAAATAACGCAAGCTAAAAACCTTAATGCAAAAGAGAGAAAACTTGAAGTAAAATCCTAATTTAACCCGTATAACTAGATTAGCATGGTAGGTTTACTTTTTCCTCATTATGGATTAGGTGCAGAACAACAGTGAGACATACATGAGGTCAAACAATGACGTTGATTTACGGAAGCACAGGTTGTACTTAAACCTGGAAGAAATATAAAAAAATAAAACTGTTTTTACTGATTTTTTCGTCTTTGATTTTGGCTTTGCTGTGTGGTAGCGGCAACGAATACCATCTGATGCCGTTTGGTCAATAATTACATTGCCAAGAAGGGTTGACGTCTTGCAGGCGGCCGGTCATAAAAGTATTGCCAATAACTTTTACAATATGTACTATGAAAGAAGAGTACATAGAAATTTTTGTTTGTTGATTAATATCATACTTTAATATCCTATATCCTATTCCCGACGAAGACAAACTCAAAAAATAAAAATTATTAAAATTGATCCAGCCGTTCTCGAGTTATAAGTGTTGTAACTAACACAACTTTCTTTTATATATTTTAGATGTGTAAAACTCGCGTAAACATCAGAAATCATAATTTCTTTTTGTAAAATAACATTTTGAAACTTTTAATACTTCTTTTGTAAAAAACATTAAAAGAAACGTTGTTATTGCTGTACTTAATTTGGAGCTTAAGAACAGCTTAAAATAAATATTGCAGATAAACGGCTTTGAAGAATCTTGTCTCACCCTCAAGTAACGATTGTTGTCCTATCTGCCAAGTAAACTGTAATAACAAGCACACCTTAGAAAGACTGTGATAAATCTACAGTGTGTGGGATGAGTGATAAGCTTCGTTGCCTTAAAGATTTTCTTAATTTTATTAATGACGTTTCTTCGTGTAGTAAAAAAGCAAGAATACAATAGTTACCACTCGATCCTTTTCCGTAGGTAGTAAAAGATGATTAAGAGTTGCAACCAAATATTATCATAGTAAGCGTCTGACCAAAGTGTATATTAGGCCAATTTCCTTGCCATTGTGATGCAAACTCAAATCCGGCGTTGGGGGGAATGTTGGGAAAATGGATTAGTACATGAATCTGGTTTAGTAGTTTAAATAACGCAGACAAATTACACCAAGACTCAGAACAACATTAAAGATTGCACAAAGTATTGTCCTGTATAGGAATCGAACCCACGGCACTGGCATGGAAGGTCGATATCTTAACCACTACGCCATTTGTGAAGTCAATATCCGTCACTATTAAAAAGTGTTCAGTAAAAATTTACTTTTTAATACTCATATAATTTTATTTTGGCCGTATGTTGAAGGATCGAACACAAATGCTACTACTAATTTGTAGCTATGGCGGTCTTAACAGTGTCATTAATAAACGAAATTTTATATAAATAAATATTCTTGAAATAAGCGTAATATATTTTAAAAGTGTATATACACTGTTATAGGCTTAATACTTCAAACTTTGCAGTTAGAATTGTATTAAACGATGACACAACCTTGTTATTTAAATTACTGAAATTTAGCATTTAATGTGCTTAATTATTTATAAAACCCGATTACGAAGCGAAAAATTATGTCACAAGCGAGATTCGAACCCGCGCCTATTGGGAATCCAGTAAACATTGTCAGGTAGATGGCATACCGTCACCTTAAGACGTAAAATATGATACGAAGCGACATTTGCATGTCCTACAATAAGTCACGGTGGTGTAGTGGCAGCACGATTGGGCCGGAATCCCAATAGGCGTGGGTTCGAATCCCGCTTGTGACATTATTTTTCGCTTCGTAATCGGATTTTATAAATAATTCAGCACATTAAATGCTAAATTTCAGTAATTTAAATGTATATACACATTTAATATTTATATCTTTTTTTCATCAATTTACATTCTTAAATTTAGTGGTAAGGTAATCTCAACAACTTAACTTTTTAATATTCGAATATTGTTCATAGACACTTAGCACAGCTTGGTTAATAACCGCCTGAGGAATTTATTTCGTTATAGATGAATACTCTAACTGTTATTTTATAATAAAAATTAATTGCCTCCAAGTGACATCTAATGTAAAGACAACAAAGTTCAATGTATTATTACTAATCGAAAATTTAATCCATTAATTAAATTAAAGGATTAAATTTAGTTTCTTATGACTTGAGTTTCTCGAACCCTGGGTTGAAAGACAATTGCAATCTTATTTAAAATGTACGGAGTTCGTCGCAATAAGAACCATTGAATGAAAAGGTGGGTACAAGATAAGACTTTCTTCTGGGACTGCTGTTTTAACCAGCCAACAATATTGTTTCAGTGAACTAAGTCGTCAAACTGCTGGAGATAATACGCTCAGAATAAAAAATACAATAGGTCTAAACAAGTTCCAAGTGATTTTGTGGATAGATAAGGTATGAAGAAAGGAAGAAAAATTATACGACTTTACTTTGTTGTAATAGACATTTTTTTTTTATTTTAACATCGTTCTATAAAAAGGAACATTGAAAATTGAACCTTATGGAGACGTCCATTAATCACGTGATCTTTTTTCTCAGAATTTTTAATATAGGTATATAACCTCCCCTCCCTCTTGGTGATACGTAGTGAGGTTTAAGACTATGACCTCCCTCGCCCACCAATATCACGTGAATTTTTAATAGGTGAACCCTCCTTGTCAACCCTCCTTGGGAATGTAATTGTTGACCAAACGGCATCAGATGGAGTTGGCCCAGGTCGTTATAAGGCTCTTAGTCGTCTCTTACGATATGCATGAGCAAAGCAAGGGTTGGTAGTATTCGAAGCCACACAGCTTAATATGTAGGATATATATGTATTTATAATATGTACGATGGAAAAGGAACATATATTGAGTCAACTCCAAGTAGTTTTGACAGGTTTGACAAAGAAGTAGCCCACAGCTCATTATATTCTTGGTTTTTATGCCTTTTTATACTTCGTAAAAATAAATACACGTGATATCTTACTACAACCTTGTGATATTTCGTGATTTTTGTCAAACCCATTCCCTCCTTTCAAACCTCACGGGATTAATGGACGGCCCCTATGATGTGCGTCTTGCCGGCGTGTAATAATAGACCAATATACCCCTCTCTACTTATGGTATACCCGATACTGGGATGTGTTTGCGCTACAAAGCATAATAATAGTATCATTATTATTTACCTAGCAGATTTTTACTGTGTAACAATGAACGTACATCCATATAGGTCTCCCCAACAAGGTAACTTATCTTTATATGTATAATTCTTATGTACGTGTATATGTCACTGAACTCCTCCGAAACGGCTGGACGGATTTTGTTAATTTTTGTGTATGTGTTCAAGTGGATTTGAGAATGATTTAGATTCGCAATGGGACCCGGTAGGTGGCGTAGCGATTGAGTTGTGTGATTTTTACTTTTCGTACATTGACTGTTAGACGGAACGAAGTTTGCTGGGTCCGCTAGTAATATAAAAAACTATCTTTCTTTGTGCTCGTGTGGGGAAAGAGTAAGAATATGATTCACTATCACTTTTCTTGCTCATGAGAACCTTAAAAGATGTCTAAGGATATATGTACATAACATTTATGTAAAAAAAAATACTATGCGAAACCGTTAGGGCCATGACCCATGCCCACCGAAGGCAAAGATCGGGTACCGGCGGCCCGCTCACACGGCGAAGAGAGGTGTTTGCAGGGTGGGTCCACGGGGTTGCGTGCCGCCTCTTCTATCGCCCCGGACCGATTTGTCGGGGCGCGACTACATCCATGGTCCAACTTGCAGAGAAAAAAAAAAAATATGCCCATGACCCATAAATGCGACGAATATGGGCTGTGAACGTAAGTGTGTGCGGATATTTAATTTATTAAGTTTTGATTTAGTATAATTTCAGCGGATCTCAGTATTTAAGTGAAGCAACGGCAGAATCATAAAATATAATAATGTAAATTTAGTATGGTGAATTTATTATGTATTTGGTTGGATAATATCGTAGACAGTAAAATGTCAAACACTCGTAACTATATCACTTTAGTTAATATTTTACTTTGCGCATTTACTTGAAAATGGGGCCTTTCTTATCCTTACTAATAGTATAAATGCGAAAATAACTCTGTCTGTCTATCTATCGCTCTTTCACGCCAAAACTACTCAACCGATCTAAATGAAATTTGGTACACAAATGGTCTAGAGCCCGACAAAGGACATAGGATACTTTTTATTGCAAAACAAGGGTTGGAAAGGGAGATGAAAAGTTGTAAGGAAGTATTGTCATTTTTAAAGCCAGAAGCTTGAAACTTATGTTTAGGCTATTGATTAGATATAAATAAATATGATAATAAAATTTTGTAAAAAATTTACCCTTAAGGTGAAAATAAAAATAGGGGATGAAAAATTTTAGGAAAGTACCCTTTTACGCGGGCGAAGCCGCAGGCAGAAGCTAGTTATAAATATTTATGGAAGCCGTTAACACCAATTTTTATTAACAGATTTTTTTTGGAAATTTTCAATTGAAATTTTGGCGTTTGGAATCATGTCCGCCAAACGGTAATAAATAAATAGAAAAATATTTACATGCATGTTCATTGTTTAATTGTGATTGTGATAAGGACCTTTAGAATATAGGGATCTATAGATGTTCATTATTAGAAAAAAGAAACGAAATAATTCACGTATGTATTAACTTAGATATGTTATAAAGAATCATTTTCTTTATTTTATTTTTTACTATTTAATAGTCTATGAATTCCACTGCCATCTCTCTCTTTGCCTTCTCTGCAAGATAAATAAATCTGTATAAGCTTTTCTTAATTTTATTCCTTATCTTGCAGTGATATTATCTAATGAATTATAATACAGACATATGGTTTCATAATTAATATCTAATTAGGTAATTGCCAATTCGAAGAAGAGATTGAAGTAAACTAATAAGTGCGATAGAATTTTTATATTTAAGAATATTTTGGCACCGACAATTACAGCAGGGAATTCTTTAAATTTATTCCATTCATGGTTGCTTTAACTTCTCGCTTCGCGAATAACTCAGTCAACGACGGTACTGGAAAGTCTGAGCATAAATATTTAGTCATTTTACACAACATAATAACATAATACATATAAACATATATGACCTATTCAACGAAGCTTTTTTTATTGTGAAGTATGTGTTATGTAGTTTACAAACAAAAATTACATTTATGATTCAAATTAATCGTAAAAAAAACTATTTAAATATTATATTTAATTGTAAAAAAATTTTTAAGGTTTTTTTTTACATTTATTTTTTATATTTTTTACATTTAATTACGAAAAATTTGGAAAACTGGAGAATTTTCAGCAAATTTGCTTCAAATTATTTGTTTACATACTAAATAAAAATTTACTGGCTGTGCTAGCGCCTTCTCCTACATATTAATATATTGCATTTTATGACATCATTAGTTCATTACACCTACGTCAACTCGCGATATTAGAAATAATACAAACAATAATAATAATATCCAGAAGTGTTAGGATTATATTGATATTGGCGTATATAAGTCACAATCTTTGTTATCTCGTCAGTTGCCATGACGACGGCAACTGCGCAGAGATTTACCTAGTAACATTTATAAACCCTGCTATACTTCTATTTATCGCTTTCTTACATACATACATACATACATATCATCACGCCATATCCCTTGCAGGGTAGGCAGAGAGAACAGAGTGCCAGAGAACTCTATCTCTGCATACTTCACTCGCTTCCTCAACATTCATAATTCTCTTCATACACGCTCGCCGGTTTCGGAGACTCTTGACTCCACCTTCCTTCAGTACATGACCGATCTGGTCTAGGTAGGTTAGTCTCGGTCTCCCTCGTTACCTACATCCTTCCACTTTCGCATTGTATATCTTCTTAACCAGGCGTTCGTTCGGCATTCTTTCCACATGTCCGAACCATCGGAGCATTCCCTTTCGCATCTTTACACCAATACTCTCTTTCATACCTACTCGCTCTCTTACGTCGTCGTTACGAATGCGGTCGGTCAGCCTAACTCCACAGATTTTCCGCAGAGATCGCATTTCGACCGCATTAATTTTACTATCATACTCTTTTCTGCATACCCAACTCTCGCTTCCATACAGTAATGTTGGGACAAGCACTGCGTTATGTATTGCTACACGTGCCTTCTGGCTGAGGTGGTGGCTGCCGAAAAGTTGCCCCAACGCTCCGTTCACTCTATTTCCCGCATTCACTCTTCGCTCTATATCAGTGGTGTACCTTCCATCTCGGCTAAATCCACATCCAAGATATACAAATTCATCCACTTGCTCTAGTACATCATTACCTATTGTTACTCTTACATCTGTTCTGGTTTTATCTCTTTCAAAGACCATTATTTTGGTTTTGCTCACATTCACGCGTAGACCCCTTTTCTTACAATCTTCTGTCATTGTGTCGACTAGGGTCTGCAGGTCAGTCGCTGACTGTGCCAGCAGGACTGCATCATCTGCATAAAGCAGAGCAGTGACCACTGAGTCGCCCATCTGGACTCCCACATTCATATCGTTCAACCTTTGGAGACATTTATCCAGATATATGATAAACAGCCTGGCTGACAGAATGCACCCCTGCTTAACGCCGATATTGACGTCAAACCAAGGCGACATTCCATCATCCAGCCGCACACAGGCTCTACAGCCCATGTAACTGGACTGCACAGCCTGTAGCAGTTTACCGTTAATACCATACTCCGGTAAAATGTCCCAAAGTTCCTTTCGTACAACCGTGTCAAATGCTCTCTCCAGATCCACAAAACTGCAGAAAACCCTCTGACCTAGAGCCAGATGCTTCTCCACAATATTGCGCAGAGAGAACACTTGATCCATGCATCCCCTTCCACTCCTGAAACCTCCTTGTGTCTCACACAGTAAACCATCGGACACCATCCTCATTCTCCTTTCAATAACTTTTCCATACACTTTTGCTGCCAAACTGGTCAAGCTTATGGCTCTGTAATTTGCGCAGTCATAACGTGAACCCTTGTTTTTAAACAAAGGCACGATGACTGCGCTATTCCAGTCCCTGGGAACCATTCCCGAGCTCCAACATAAATTGAGGAGCAACAGGAACGCCTCCCAGACACAAGAGCCACCGAGCTTGATCATCTCGGCAGACACCATATCAATGCCCGCTGCCTTACCATTTTTCAAACTTCTTATCGCCCATTCAACTTCATCCATACTGATGCCATCGGAGGACGCCGTTGTCGAATGTTGATCTACTAAACCACATCCAACACCGGCGCCAACCGTAGCATCCGCATACATATCGCCAAAATATTCACTCCATCGGCTTAACACGTCTTGTGTTTGTGTAAGAATGTCTCCACCTTTAGACCTTATTTTATTCATTCTGAAGGCTGACCAACCACCCCGAGACTTCTTCACCTCCCTCCAAAAGAGTTTGGTGTTACCCTCGAAGTTTTTAGTCAGCCTATCTTCTGCACTCATACTTGCTCTATCACGTTTCTCTTTCACTAAGGCCTTGGTGCCATTCTTACATTGCCGATATATTTCTTTCTTCTGTTCAGTCATACTGTCATTCAGATTCAAAGAAGAGGCATAGTCCAGCCACGCTTTCTTCTTTTGCTCTACGGAAGCTGCCACTTCCGCATCCCACCATGCATCACCATTTGTTTTTCTATGCTTCTTTGAACTTCCACATACTTCTTTCGCTGTATCTACCATACTCTCTTTCAATACTCTCCAGCATTCTTCAATGTCCGATTGCGGCTGGCTTGCCATCGTCAGCCGTTCTCGGACACCCTCTGCATACTTTTCTCTTACACACTCTTCTTGCAACCTTTCAACCTTTATTCTTTCAAGCCCTCCGAAGTGGACACGCTCTCGCCAGTGCCTCCACTTTCTGAACAGACCACTAAATCTCGCAATAACGAGATAGTGGTCCGTGTCGACTGTGGGGCCCCTGTAGGCTCTTGCGTCCAATATTTTGCTTCGGAGGCGACTGTCTACCAAAATTAAATCTATTATGCTTTTCTGTTCATTCCTTCTCCATGTATACATATGGATGTCCTTATGTTGGAAAAATGTGTTTGACACAATAAGGTTTCTCTCCATGCATACATCCGCTATGAGCCTACCTGCGTCGTTCACTCTCTTATCACCAAATGGACCAAGTACGTCCTCATAGTCGGGACGCTTGGTCCCCACCCATCCGTTCAAATCTCCGCATACAATCACGCGTTCACTGGTTTCTGCCATATCCAGAACTTCCCTAACATTATCCCAAAACTTCTCTAGGTCTGATGCCACCGAGGATCCTACGGGAGCATATGCTACAACCATGAATACCTTGGTGACACCTAGTTTTATACGGACCCAGAGAAGTCTGGGATCATACATTCCGTAATCCTTCACACCTGAGGCCAAGCGAGAGGACAACAGCACTCCTACCCCCATGCTGGCTCGATCGCTCTGTGGTACACCAGACCACAGAGCCATCCCGCCACCAGGAAGATCGCAGGCGTCGCTGCCCCTTCGCTTGGTCTCTGTTACACAGAGCACGTCTAGCTGTTTGTCCGCCATGACGGATATCAGCTCGTGCAACTTACCTTCCACACAACCTCTTACATTCCACGTGCCCACCCGGCACTCCGTTCTCCTCGACTCGCCTGACTGGGCAAGGCGTGATGGGTGGCGGCCCCCATCGCCGCAACTGCCGATGTTCGTACCGACGGGGGCGGGTCGGTACGCGTCGCCTCCGGGGGACGCCCTAACCCGCATTGCGGTACGCATTTCGAGCCGGATTAGCAGTCTAATTAGACTGGCAGGGGACGCGAACGAGCACGCTCCGGACTATGCCCCCCGAGCCAGTTGGGCTCGGGGGGCATAGAGAGAATGTTATTTCTTACGTATTAAAAATCTATATCTCTCTTGATAAATATGGCTATCAACATTTCTTTTTCTGTTCATGTTTCCTTGATAGTTTCTGATATTATCTTCGTTTAAACAAACAAACTCTTAAACTTTTAATAATATGTTATTATTAAATAAAGGTAATTATTTATAAGAGTCAGTCATTTTAAAGAATGTATATGCTGTGTGGTAGCGGCTACGAATACTACCAACCCTTACTTTGCGTGTCGTAAAAGACGACTAAGAGCCCTAAATCGGCCGGTGCTGTCTGCTCAACTATTACATTCTCAAGGAGGGTTGATGTCAGGCAAGCGGCCGGTCATGAAACCATTACCAAAACCATTTACCGAAGAAAAGAGGGATGGACTGTGTGAAACATGAAATGGATAGACAAGGAGTGACCACAGAGATGACGTCGATCGTATTGCGTCGACTCCAAATAAATTGGGATAAGAGCCAGTTGATGATGAGTCAGTTTAAAGAATGAAAATTTCCATAATAAGTTAATTACCCTCCCAAAATATCCAAGGAAGAGCAGCGTCTGGATTATAGAAGAAATAGAATTTATAATTTTGAGTCAAACAATATAACGGCATTAGTAATTACACAATACGAAATAGCAGATAAGATTGACGATGGTTTGAAATACTTTACTTGTAAATAAAATTTAATTATCATTCTAAAATGTAAAATAAACAAATTCTTACCAAAAAAAAAACATAAAAATATTATGTTATTTTTGTTTATCATATCATTAGTTTACTTTAACAGTAGATTGTAAAAATAATCTTATTTCGACATATAGATTAATAAACACAATATAAACTTATTATTTTTACTGTAAATTGTTTATTTAGATTTATTGATTTTTTTTAAATTTTTTTATGCAAAGTATTTTCGTTGACTCGGCAACTATTCCTAAGATTTATTTCTCCATTTCCTTTTCTCCATAGCACACGTCCAGGCGAATGACAGACCTCTATCTATATTGTAAGAATTCCACCTGTCCGACCTAAATCTTTTGTGTCAACATTTACAGCAGGGAATTGAAATCAGTTACCAAGGCACCTACTCTTATTCAACTCCAAGAACGAGTGTCTATATGTTAAAAGATTTTCACTAAGCTTGTGATTTATCATTATTTATTACATTCGCATATATCATCAGATGAAATGTAAGGTCACGCGCTTGTATACATATGGTGAGTCATAAAAACGTGTAGGAAGTTTCCTTTTATTTTATATCTATATATAGGTATATGTATATTTATAATTTTATAAGAACTCTTACCTATCAAATATATGCTATTTTTATTTTTATATTCGCATGTCTTTGGTCTTACCCATAGAGTAAATAAAGCGTTAAGAATATAGTGACATGATAAATTTTACTTGCTCGTGATAGTCTTAAAAGGAAGTTCTTTATGAGAAAGTCGATGGACTTTTGACGGGAATTTGAAAACGTCATGTGGTGCTCTTGTATTATATTCGATATCTTAGTGTTATAACGTGTTATATTAGATAATTTTGATGGCATTTTATGTAATGTGATGTGCGGCAACACTGGGATGTAGTAAATGTCATATAAAAATGCTTTACAACGTTTTCGTTTTCTATCAAAATTCTCACAAGATACCATTAACAGTGTGGCCATTGCACTGTTAATGGTGACAATTTGACTTAGACAACGACTGATTTGAAAGACTAAAAACGTGAAAATATAACTTGACACTGGCACCAATAACTCGTATATGTAGCTGATTGCCAATACATAAGAAGAAGAAGAAGAGAAAGGCGATATTCCACAATATTTAATGAAAATCTGATGATGTCTGTACTTCTAAAAGGATCAGTGAAGGATCATATTTAAAATTATAACCTTTAATGTTTTACAGGAGGCTACGCTGTGTAGTAGCGGCTACGAATACTACCAATCTTACTTTGCTCGTGGATGTCGTAAAAGTCAACTAAGAGCCTTATAACGACCTGGACCAACTCCATCTGATGCCGTTTGGTCAACAATAACATTCCCAAAGAGGGTTAACGTCTTGCAGGCGGCCGGTCATAAAACTATTGCCAATAACTTTTACAATATCTATGAAAGAAGAGTACATATTGAATCGAACCCAAGCAATTGGGATAAGAGTAGGAGAATGATGACGATGAATGTTTTACAGGAGGCGAATATGTAACTGTCGATGTTCGTACCCTTCCAGCTTCTATTAAGCTTTGGCTAGTCTATTGATCAAAATATAAGCAGCATGACTGAAACGAAGTAATTACTATCTTATTATGGTAATCAAATTCAAATTCATTTATTATGCATAAAACCTGCGAGGGCACTTACATATTATGAGTTTTAATAGTTCCAGATCGGAACGAGACCGTTATTGAGAAGATCCGGCAAAAACTCAGCGGGTGTGTCTATTATTATTATTTCTTTAGTGATCAGTTTTATACTAATAACCAAATTGGATTCAGTTAAAATTAAATAAACTCTTACTTTTATTAACGATTGAAATATTCACGATAGTATTAACCACAGCAGATAACACTAAAGATTTATGTTTGTATAAATTCAACCACATTAATTATATGAGTATTTTTATACAACCATATATAATTATGATCATAAACGTTATCTTTCGGTATACCAAAATATTTGTTCTGGACTTACATAAAACATATACATAAAACACGCCTGCTTTTATTGCTATAAAACATTCTCGAACAGTAAACGTTTGTGGCGATAGTTACATATCCGAATTATGTGAGAATTTTATTACAAAGACAACATTCTACACTAAGAAAATAATCTTTACAACACGCGATTAACAGACAAAAAATACATGAAGACTCAAAACATTAATTTATATAATCGCATAAAATATTGTCACGATAAATTGGCATTATAACTTCTACGACATCTACGCAGTTAACATGCAGTCGAAGATATGTAAAACATATTTTTAAACACTAGGAGGCAAAAGTGACATATGTAAAATAAAGAGACATATATAAGCCAATATCTTTTTTTTATTGCTTTTGATGGCAAACGAACAATCAGCATATGTGACGGTAAGTGTCACTGCTACCCGTGGACCTTTGCAATACCAAGGGTGTAGCTAGGCCGCTGCCTACTAATGTAAACCGCAAACCCACCCAGTTGTGCTTCCGGCTCTTTTGCTCACCGAACGGATAAAAACAGCACTTTGCCATTCCTCAGACGTCGATCTTCTGCGAGAGTGTGGTACTACCCCGGACGGACCGGCCACTGGCTGTAGACAGAAAACTGCCAACAGCGTGGTCCTACCACTACTCAATATTTAACAATACAAGCTTTTCCAAAATTCAATTAAAATTTAAATTGTGAAGAAATTATTAGTCAATAAACAATAAGTGAGTTAGGATACTAATTAAATATTTTTTTCTTATACAAAGATATTTTCAATAATGTTTCTTTCTCGTAATGTTATCGAAAAATAAATGGGTCGTTAATATATTCAATCTAATTGCGTTTAATGCGGCCAATGTGAATTGGACCATGAATTTTCCGTTAAAAATATAAAGTCTAATATAAATATTAAGAAAACAAAATTTTCCATTACCTCTTTGTACTTTTGCTTCTGATTTCTTTGGGTAACATGACCCTCCACTTGATTTATAACTCGCTGTGTTATTGAACATTTTTTCAATGGAAACACAATATTCAAAGTATTCAGTTATTCTATTCACAACCTTTGCAGATGGCAAAATTCGCGTAAACGAAATGTTGCAAAAAGCACTTTTTTGCCCGCAAATAATTTTAATATGATAGCAGCGTTCGCGTGAAACGCATGTGTCGAAACTGAATTGGCGAGCGTCGCTCGGCCGTGTTATTTTTGTTACTCTGCCACTCGGTCTCTGTTTATTTAATTTTATTAAAAATATTTTCTGGACATACTTTTCAACTTACATACTTTTGACAACGAAACTAGAAATACATTAATCACGTCGTCTTTAGACGCCAATATGGTGTTTGGACAATTAAAATGTGGAAATATGGTTAATTAATACATAATATATTATGATAACACTCATACTATAGCGTAATTGCGTTTTTTTTTTAATATGATGTTTTGAATGAAAATTGATATCGAAGACATGCTAATAATTTTGTATGGGGCGACAGCACAGCATAGCAAAATGGGACTGGAACCAGCCGTGTGGACTCTTCTCGAAAAGACAAAGTCAAATGATTATCTGCACGAAGAAGATCTCTCGATAGGTTTGGATAAAGCTTGGATAAAGTTTGAATGTAATTTGAGCGGCAACCCAGAGCAATTTGTACCTACGTGATGGATATAACTACGGTGTTCTCAAAATGTTTATTTAGTTGTCAAACAAAAACTTTGAAAACTAACGAAAAAGGTAACCTGTAAAAAATATCTAACCTGACGGGTGTAAGTTTCTGGTGCAGACTATTACTATCCACTGAGTAAAGTCATGAACTCAAATAACTTTTAGGTATAATCGGTTTTGTCCTTTTGAATTACATTAAAACTTAATCGGATGGTATATTGTAAAGAATTAAAATTATGTCATTACTTAGGCTTTAAAAGTTCTAAATCTATGGAGTCGTGACATATCCCTTAATTTTTTTTTTGCCAGCTGTGGTATGTTCATACTTCAACCACCATTTGGGGTGAAGAAAAAGCGTGGAAAATGCAATGTATTGCTAGATATTCAAGTAAGCTGAACATTCAGTTCGATGTTATTCCATCGTTATCATTTTATAATTCCTCATTTGTTTCCTAGCTTTATAACAGCTCTACTCGTTATACACCATTTATAATTATAGAATATTTTATCATACGTTTGTCAATGAATTCATCTCTTAGCAAATAACAATTAATTGCCTCAAAACCAATACAGGCTTAAGAGCGTCGTACCATTAAATTTGCTCACAATGTTTGCTTTAAAGATGAGTAATTATATCTGAAATTGTATATACATGTATATAGTTTGCTGTTTAGTCAGCAATACACATATATATATATATATATATATATATATATATATATATATATATATATATATATATATATATATATATATATATATATATATATATATATATATATATATATGTGTGTATATTATAGCATTAAATACAAATCTAACCATAAACGAATTGCAAGATATAGAAATTTATGTCATCATATTCTTTAATTACCGAATTTAATGTAGCACTTAGACTATGTTTACAGTAAAAAAAAAGAAAAAGAGGGATACAAGTGCATAAATTGCTATTATATATTTCGAGTATAGATTGTGTACATTCATCTTTATGTATAAAATTGCTCCACCAAAGTTAAACAATGAGTGGCAATAATTTCAGCTCTCAATACGGAGTCGCCATTGTTTATATTTCATTGAAAATACATTAACAATTAAGTTTATAATTTAATTTATTTAATAATAAATTTATTGAAATCATTACAAACAAACACAATTGTACGAACTATTAGTTTTTGTTTCATCCTATTCATGGCACTTAATCTTGTTTACGAATGTTATTAGGTACGAAGCGTTTAGTTGATTTTGGTAGCAGTTGTTTTAAAATATTAATTTCGATTTTAACTCGTCGAAAATAATCACCATTTAATTTATAAATGTAATTTTACAACCTATTGCCAATCAAATTTATTTTTAAGAATTAATTATACAAAATGAATAGCTCGATGTAATCGCTCCAAGATGACTTGTTGAAATTTATGGTAATATATATATATATATATATATATATATATATGTATATATATATATATATATATATATATATATACATACATATCATCACGCCATATCCCTTGCAGGGTAGGCAGAGAGAACAGAGTGCCAGAGAACTCTATCTTTGAATAATTTACTCGCTTCCTCAACATTCATAATTCTCTTCATACACGCTCGCCGGTTTCGGAGACTCTTGACTCCACCTTCCTTCAGTACATGACCGATCTGGTCTAGGTAGGTTAGTCTCGGTCTCCTCCGGTATCTACATCCTTCCACTTTCGCATTGTATATCTTCTTAACCAGACGTTCGTTCGGCATTCTTTCCACATGTCCGAACCATCGGAGCATTCCCTTTCGCATCTTTACACCAATACTCTCTCTCATACCTACTCGCTCTCTTACGTCGTCGTTACGAATGCGGTCGGTCAGCCTTACTCCACAGATTTTCCGCAGAGATCGTATTATATATATATATATATATATACACATACATATAATTCTTCTATACGTGTGCTGACGGATGAAAGTAATGTTATGAAGCAAGTTTTAAGTATGAATGTTGAAGGCTTTACGGGTAAAGGGAGACCAAAGAAAAGATGGATGGACTGCGTGAGGCATGACGTGGATAGACTGAGAGTGACTGCAGAGATGACGTCTGATAGGACTGTATGGAAAAAGATGACATATTGCGTCTACCCCAAGTAATTGGGATAAGAGGAAGATGATGATGAATACATTAAAGCCCAAACAAATAAAATTCTCTATAAACTAAAGTTAAAAACCAAGTGATACGCTAGTGGTAAGTTAATGTCACAAATAGCAAGTATAAGATCATCGTTTATTTTGTTACTAGGTGAACGAATAATCAGATCGTCAGAGTTTCGTCTTTAGAATTTCATAGTAGAGTTTCAGATCTCTAGATTTTTGTCTTCATTAGAAACAAAGTTGCCTAGAAGGGCTCGTATTTGCAAGCACAATCGTTACTAAATGTTAATGTAACAAAGTTTGCCCTTAAGCTTTATGTGAAGCTTGCTTTTAAATATAGATATTTATCACTAATTATCTCATGTAAGCTTTTATCAATAGCCTTGTTCAATTTAATATAATTTAAATATGTTGTTAGATAATGTAATGATTTTTTGATTATTTAAAATCAAGTCCAATCCGGCTTGAAAGTGAAAGAATTAAATGTTTTTTTAACTTTTAAGGTACCAATATCGCGTGCCAGTTGTCGCAGGTTCTAATCTCACATAGGATAATACTTTGATGATCCACAAATTGTTATCTGAAGTCTAGACCTAATTTGTTTTCATTAATTATGTGTTTATAAAGTTCTACGAAATTATTTTCTTAGTGCAAGTTGTTGCCTTTAAAAAAAATATTAAAATAGTACATACGTACACATTCATATCATGACGCCATATCCCTTGCAGGGTAGGCACAGAGAACAGAGTGCCAGAGAACTTTATCCTTGCATATTTCACTCGCTTCCTCAACATTCATAATTCTCTTCATACACGCTCGCTGGTTTCGGAGACTCTTGACTCCACCTACTTTCAGTACGTGACCAATCTGGTCTAGGTAGGTTAGTCTCGATCTCCCCTGGTACCGACATCCTTCCACTTTCGGATTGTATACCTTCTTAACCAGGCGTTCGTTCGGCATTCTTTCCACATGTCCGAACCATTGGAGCATTCCCTTTGATATCTTTACACCAATACCCTTTTTCATACCTACTCGCTCTCTTACGTCGTCGTTATGAATGCGATCGGTCAGCCTAATTCCACAGATTTTTCGTAGAGATCGCATTTGGGCTGCATTAATTTTACTTGCATACACTTTTGTTGAGAGATGAACGCCAACCCTATTACTAAGCTCATCACTACAAATTTATTATCTATGGTCCCTTTTACTTTGTGATTTAACTAATGGCGCACTGTACTTTTTTCTATCTATAAGAAATATATATTTATTCTTGATAAAGTTATCAACTCTGCTTTTATTTCTTCAGGTTATGGGCCCAGTAGTGCCTGTACGTAGTTTTTTCGTTAAAAGTTCGCGTATTAACAAAATAAGTAGACATAACCTAGTTAGTTGCCACGCGGTCGCCGTTTTTTTCTATTTCAGTTTTTTTAGGTGGAAAATAATAAAGAAAATGAATTCAAATAACACAATGACACTGATTCAGAAGCTCACTGGCCGTGATAATTGGGCAACATGGAGTTTTGCAGCAAAAGCCTACCTCGAGCATGAAGATCTTTGGGAGATTATTGAAAATGGACCCACTGACAAAATTAAGGACAAAAGGGCTAAGTCTAAGCTTATACTATTGGTAGACCCAATTCTGTTTATTCACATCCAAGAAGCACAGTCAGCTAAAGAGGTTTGGTATAATTTATCTAAAGCTTTTCAAGACTCCGGTCTACTACGAAAGGTTGGTTTATTGAAAGACCTTATAAACACAACATTAGAAAATAGTAATAGCGTCGAGAATTATGTCAATAAAATAATGACATCAGCTCACAAGTTGAGAAATATTTCATTTGAGGTAAATGATGAGTGGCTTGGGACTTTGATGTTGGCAGGTTTGCCAGACATGTACAAACCTATGATAATGGGTATTGAGAGTTCCGGTGTAAAAATTAGTGCTGATTTAATAAAAACCAAACTTCTACAAGAAGTGAAACAGCCAGATACTACTGCATTTTACACAAACTTGCATAAAAAGCCCTCTTCATTTAAAAAGCAGTCTCAGTCTAAACCAAAAGGCCCAAGGTGTTTTCAGTGTAATAAATATGGCCATGTTAGTAAAAACTGTTGGTATAGTAAAGACAAATCTGAAAATAACAATAATAAAGATAATGGTTTTATAGCAGCTTTTTCAGCAATGCACTTGAATGACATTTACAACTGGTATGTAGACTCCGGTGCATCAGCCCACATGACCATGCATCGAGAGTGGTTGGAGGATGAAACCACTCCGCCTGTTTCAGTCATAAAAATTGCTGATAGTAAATTACTGCATGTAGCGAGTTGTGGTAATGTAACTATTCAATTAGAAAACAACAGTACTATACAGGTAAGAAATGTTTTATACATACCAGAATTATCAACCAACTTACTATCTGTAAGTAAGATAATAAAGGCTGGATACAATGTAATATTTGACAAGACTGGATGTTTGATACAAAATCAACATAAGCAAATCTTAGCTTCTGCAAATATTATTAATGATACCTACAGATTAAATGTCATGAACAAATTTCTAGCAATGGCAGCATCTGTAGAAACTGATAGTTACTTATGGCACTTGCGTATGGGGCATTTAAACATGAAAGATGTTAATAAATTACCAAAATTAGCCACTGGAGTAAATTTATCACCACAACAGGAAAGTTATACTTGTATCACATGTCTTCAAGGAAAACAATCTAGGCAACCCTTTCCAAGTAGCGGCTCCCGAGCACATAACCTGCTAGAGCTGATTCACACCGACTTATGTGGACCGATGCAAACTACTTCCATTGGAGGGGCGAGGTACTTTGCAACTTTTATTGATGATTATTCACATAAAGTATTTGTATATTTCATTAAACATAAATTTGAAGTACTGGATAAATTTATTGAATTTAAAAATTTGGTAGAAAATCAGTCAAATAAAAGAATAAAGGTTTTAAGGAGTGACAATGGGACAGAATACATGAGTAGAAATTTTGATAATTTTCTTAAAAAAGGTGGAATATTGCATCAAACTTCCAATCCTTATACACCGCAACAAAACGGTTTAAGCGAACGAATGAATCGCACATTAATTGAAAGAGCTAAATGTATGTTGTTCAATGCTGGTTTACAGAAAGAATTTTGGGCTGAAGCGGTAGCCACTGCTGCACACATTATAAACCGCTCACCTACACAAACTCTCTCAAATACTACACCTGAAGAAGTCTGGTCAGGAACAAAACCTGATTTGAGTTACATGAAGATTTTTGGTTGTAAAGCGATGGTACATACACCAAAGGAAAAAAGGCAAAAATTGGATTCAAAATCAAGCGAGTTAATATTTGTTGGATATTCTGAAACTACTAAAGGTTATAGATTTATTGAACCTAAAAGTAAAAAGGCAATTATGAGTAGAGATGTGGTATTTCTGGAAGGGAGTATAAAGAGAAATATTGTCCCCACTGCTGAACCTGAAATTAAAAAAGATATTAATATGAATAATAAAATGAAAAACAAAGTAAACTTACCTTTAACTGAACTGCAGCCTGAAGCGAAATCTGAAAATCAATCAGTTAGTAAATCAGACTCAGATTCAGGATCATACTATGATGATCCTAATGATGATACATACTTACCAGATGAAACTATTGAAACACCTGAAAAATCTCAGGTACATCTTATACCAAAGCGGCGAATGGAACTTTATGACCACACTTCAACTACTTACCTTTGTATGAATACTGAGTTATTACCAAGTTTACTTTACAGTGATCCGCAGGACCTTGATGAAGCATTAAAAAGTGAAAAAGCACACCTATGGAAACAAGCAATGAGTGAAGAGTATGATTCGCTGATTGAAAATAATACATGGTCACTGGTAGATAAACCAGTAGGTAAGAAAATTATACCTTGCAAATGGGTGTACAAATCAAAATTAGATGAGAACGGAAATGTTATACGTTATAAGGCAAGGCTAGTCATTAAAGGTTATCAACAAAAGAAAGGGATAGATTATAATGAAATATACGCACCCGTTGTCCGATATTCTTCAATTAGATATCTAATTGGACTAGCTACAAAATATAACTTAGAAATTCACCAAATGGATGCCGTGTCAGCATTTTTACAAGGTGACATCAAAGAAGAAATCTTTATGGCTCAACCGCCATCTTTTGAGCAAGGAGAGAAAGTATGTCGTTTGAATCGGTCAATATATGGCCTTAAGCAAGCAAGCCGACAATGGAACAAAAAGCTAAACAATGCTCTGTTGCATATTGGGCTATCCCGTTCAAATGTAGATCCTTGTATTTATTACAGAATATTAAGCAAAGAAGATATTTTATTCATTACTGTATATGTAGATGATTTGGCCTGTTTCTTTAACAATAAAACTACAATGGATAACATAAAATATAAACTACAAAATAAATTTCAGATGAAAGATTTAGGAAGAGTGAAACAGTGTGTTGGCTTTAGAATTATACGAAAGGAAAAGGAAATTTCATTGGATCAGTCTATATATATTGAGAAAATTCTAAATCGCTTCAAAATGCAAGATTGTAAGCCTGTTTATACACCTTGTGAAGCAAATACTCAGTTAAAGAAGGCTGAACATGAGGGTGAAGTACTTAAGAATATTCCATATCATGAGGCTGTCGGATGTCCACTATATTTATCACAAGGCACAAGACCCGACATAGCTTATATAGTGAACACTTTAAGTAAATACAATAACAAACCAACGGCACAACACTGGAGTGCATTAAAGAGAGTTTTAAGGTATCTAAGGGCTACAATACATTACAAATTAACATTCAAAAGAGATGATAGTGAAATAGTTGGCTATTGTGATGCTGATTGGGGAAGTCAACCTGATGATAGAAGATCCTGCACAGGATATGTTTTTCTTTTTCAGGGAGCCACTATAAGTTGGGGCTCTAAGAGACAACAAACAGTTGCCTTATCCAGCACCGAGGCTGAATATATGTCTCTGGCTGCATCTGTACAAGAAGCTATGTGGTTAAAACAACTGCAACAAGAGTTTTGGCCTGAGTTTAAAAATAATCCTATGTATATGTATTGTGATAATCAAAGTTGTATAAGTCTTTCAGGTAACGAAAGTTATCAAGCCCGAAGCAAACATATTGACATACGGTATCATTTCATCAGAGAGAAGATCACTGCAAATCAAATTGTTGTGAAATTTATGAAGTCAGAAAACATGCTGGCTGATATTCTCACCAAGGGCTTACATCGTCCTAAACATGAAGGTTTCACTAATGCAATGGGTTTGCGTCCAGGAGAGGATGTTGAGAGATGAACGCCAACCCTATTACTAAGCTCATCACTACAAATTTATTATCTATGGTCCCTTTTACTTTGTGATTTAACTAATGGCGCACTGTACTTTTTTCTATCTATAAGAAATATATATTTATTCTTGATAAAGTTATCAACTCTGCTTTTATTTCTTCAACTTTTCTACATACCCAACTTTCGCTTCCATATAATAATGTTGCGACAAGCACTGCGTTATGTATTATATAAATTTTGTTTATATTTTTGTTTTAATGTACTATTTTAAGAATTCTATTTTAACGTGACAGGTACAATGTCCTTATAATCTGTCATTATTGTTTTACGTAGTCTCCGTTAATGAATGTGTTAACGAGTATGTCCACAAAAGTTTTTATTTTATATTTTTCTGTTTGTCATTTTCTATACATAAAAGTGCACCTTGCTTTTTGAGTCTGCTGTCAATCGCCACATCCTATAAGACGCTACGGAAGAACATCGTTGTGGTTTCTCATGTGAGCTACCACAACATTATGCTAAGTAGTGATCCTTTTCACTTGCTCGCTGTTGGGACACTATAGCTCTTATGTGTTGTGTTTTACATATCTCTCGTGTTATCTACTATTAATACTAACTATGTTATATACTTATGTGTCCCTCTGTGAGGGAGAAATAAATCATTTTTCTTTCTTTCTATTGCTACACGTGCCTTCCTGGCTGTGGCTAGGTGGTGGCTACCGAGAAGTTGCCCCAACGCTCCGTTATTAAAATAGTAATTATGCTTTATGTCTTGCCAACTTGATTAATTGACTTAATTATGTTTATTATATCATAAATTATATGATCCTGTAACAACTTATATAATATAATACAGGAAATATACTGCTATTATTATTTATATGCTTTTTTTTTGCTGAAAACGTTACTCACGTATTATTACAACCATATAATTTCAGGGTGCTATAAAAAATATTGCTCGTAAAACACATGAAATTACGCAAAGATGAGGAGTTATATTATTAGTGTAGAGAAAAACATAATGGTTTATTTATAACGGTGGGTATAGGCAAGGGTGCGAAAGCGGTCAGTATAGTCCGACGATCATAATTTTTCATTTCATTAGGCGTATAATTATCTATTCATGCATGTTCTGACTGAGCCGATGTTTTTCATAATACATCTTTTATGTATTTGTAAAAATAATTAGTATAAAATTATTCTAATATGTTGTTGTAAACTTAACAAAGGTGTTTTTGTTCGGTTTTAACCTGTATATACTATATTTATTAATATAAAATTTCATATCTTCAAGTTTTATTTGCATAGCAAAAAGTAGTTTCTTATGTCATTCTCCATGATCTATACAAATATCTAATATTCAAAATAAATGAGTGTTGATAAAAATTGGTTTAGTTGTTTAGGTGTGGAAAACTAATGTGTACAGATTACTGAAATTTAGAATTTAACATGCTTGATTGTTTATGAAAAGTTGATTACGACCGTAAAATGATTGTCACACATGGGATTTGGCCTATTGGAAATCCGTTCTAACCGTGCTACCACTTACACCAGCTTGACCTGTTACTATGACATTCAATTTTCGCTTCGTATTATATTTTCGTTTTTTGAAGGAGATGTGTGCCATCTACCCGCCTATGTTTACACATTATACAGATTTAATATTCTAACTTTGCAGGTAGAATATTTTTTTATAACTAATGACGTAGACGAAGTTAATTTTGGTCTTTATAATATTAGCATAGTATGTATAGGCATATCAAATACAATAAAACGTGGTCTTAATTTTTTACTAAAAATATGTATATAATCAACTAAAAATATGAAATAAAAGTATGTATACTTAAAATCTTTTTGTAATTTTGAAAATAGAGTCAATTAGAAAATAAGAATAGACTTTTAAAATAAAAATAAACGTTTTATTGTATGCGTGTAAACAAAATACTCAATACAAAATAAAATAACTAAAAAACGTATAAAAATTTTTTTCAAGACTCAAACTCACATTTAAGTCGTTTATTATGTCATGAGTCTTATAAATAATTCAAATAATTTTATGTCACTATGCTTTTGGACTATTTTATAAAAAAAAATAAGTGTACGTTATTATCAGCTAAAACTGACAGCTTAATCACTAACGAGATATACTATAAGAATCCTACGAGCTTGAATTTTTTAAAAGTCTTACAGAATATACGCCCTGGTAGATAGTTTTAAAATTGTATTTTTTTTTTAAATTACTGAAATTTAGCATTTAAAATGCTTAATTATTTATAAAACCCGATTACGAAGTGAAAAAGTTGCAATTTTTTGTTTTTAAATTCTGGATTTTTTTAATATCTTTATTACTTCAGTAGAGTAATATAGTAATTTATTAAATCAACATTACTTTTATTAGATTAAGATGGATTACCCTTTCTATATAAATTGTAAATTCTTGTTTGAAGCCCTTTTGTAAGGACAAAGAATGTCCTTAATAAATTTGTACCCAGCAATGTGTCGTTCCAATTCGTCACAAAATCAGTTCGGCTTTGTTACAAAGGCGACTTAATTGATTGCGAAATTAAATTTAATAGGGTTCATTTCATTTTATTACCTGTTCAATATGTGCCTCTCTACTAATGATGTTTGATTATATTGATTAAATATATAATAATATTTTTTATATTAATAAAAAATCAGCATTAAAAAATGAGCCAGAACAGATGTAAGAGAAAAAATAGGTAATGATGTACTAGAGCAAGTGGATGAATTTGTATATCTTGGATGTGGTTTTAGCCGAGATGGAAGGTACACCACTGATATAGAGCGAAGAGTGAATGCGGGAAATAGAGTAAACGGAGCGTTGGGACAACTTTTTGGTAGCCACCACCACCTCAGCCAGAAGGCACGTGTAGCAATACATAACGCTGTGCTTGGCCTAACATTACTATTTGGAAGCGAGAGTTGGGTATGCATAAAAGAGCATGAAAGCAAAATTAATGAGGTCGAAATGCGATCTCTACGGAAAATCTGTGGAGTTAGGCTGACGGACCGCATTCGCAACGACGGCGTAAAAGAGCGAGTAGGTATTAAAGAAAGTATTGGTGTAAAGATGCGAAAGGGAATGCTCCGATGGTTCGGACATGTGGCAAGAATGCCGAACGAACGTTTGGTTAAGAAGATATACAATGCGAAAGTGGAAGGATGTAGGTACCGGGGGAGACCGAGACTCACCTACCTAGACCAGATTGGTCACGTGCTGAAAGAAGGTGGAGTCAAGAGTCTCCGAAACCGGCGATCGTGTATGAAGAGAATTATGAAGGTTGAAGAAGCGAGTGAAGTATGCAAGGATAGAGTTCTCTGGCACTCTGCTCTCTCTGCCCACCCTGCAAGGGATATAGCGTGATGATATCATCACGTCCGTGTGGTAATGGAGTAAGAATACAATTCACCATCCCTTATGTTACCGTGGGTGATTGTAAGAGACGATTAAGGCCTATAAAATGCATATAACATCTATGTGAGAGAAGGAAAACTCGAAACAAAACCCTATACTAACATGTGTGACAAGCAATTATATGTAACATAAAAATCGCTAACATATAACACAATTTTATCGTAGTTATTATTTCAACGTTATCTATATTAGCAATAAGATATTGTATAGCCTCTTAATATAAATTTGAAGTCTTTGAAATTAAATTTCAATCACTATTTTGTTCGGGATTTAGATAATTTGGTTATTTATATGTTTTGCAAGCAAAATATTTGGCCAATACAACACGTTCATATATAAAAAAAAAAACAATTTATTTTTATATATAAAAATAAATGTTTTATATATAAAAATAATAAGATTTAAATTAAGATAGACAATCCATATTATCATCATCATCTTAGCTCATATATGTCCACTGTTGGGCTTGAGCCTGCTCCATAATGGGAGGGAAATTGACCTACTATACCACGCTGGTCAGACGTGTTGGTATAGGATTTTGCTTCGAGTTTTCCTTCTCTCACGTAGATATTATATGCGTTTTGTAAACCTTAGTCGTCTCGTACGATCACCCACGGGTAAGATAGGAGGTGGTGAATTGTATTCTTACTCCGTCAGCACACGGAAACTTCATCTTTATCAATATACATACATACATATCATCACGCCATATCCCTTGCAGGGTAGGCAGAAAGAACAGAGTGCCAGAGAACTCTATCCTTGCATACTTCACTCGCTTCCTCAACATTGATAATTCTCTTCATACACGCTCGCCAGTTTCGGAGACTCTTGACTCCACCTTCCTTCAGTACGTGACCAATCTGGTCTAGATAGGTGAGTCTCAGTCTCCCCCGGTACCTACATCCTTCCACTTTTGCATTGTATATCTTCTTAACCAGACGTTCGTTCAGCATTCTTTTTACATGTCCGAACTATCGGAGCATTCCCTTTCGCATCTTTATATCAATACTCTCTTTCATAATCTACTTCTTTATCAATAGATATATTAACGAAAGCCACAAATTGTCCTCTAGCACCAATAAATGATTAATGATTGTCAGCAATTTATACAAAACAATTAAATGCTCGTGAAAATTGAAGTCCACGGACATCAAACGACCAGTCCCAAATCGTATTTTAATTCGGCGCAAATATCTCAACTGGTTGTTATATATTGACCTTTTATATTACCCAAGGGGATAGTGATATCTTTGTATTTGGTTGGGAATATACGTACCCTTGAAGTATCAATAAATGTGTCTATAGTTTAAAAATTACCTCATTTTTGATACGTTAAACATTTTAATTTTTTGGCCATGGGCGTGGAGGATTCGGTATTAGTTGCCGGCCCAATGGGGAGGGAAAACGTCGAGTTATGGGGCCACGCACTGACCTTCCTTCGCCTTGGACGGAACGGACGACGTGTGTTCTGACCATAGCCTGCAAAAAAAGGAGTTTTAATTTATAGATATTCTAAATGTAGATGTAAAGTAATTTGGTTTTAAAATGGAAAATATATCTCGGGAATTGTACAGAGAATAGAAAATGTTTTTAGGCTAATGAATAATAAATCAAATTTTACTTTAATATTAATTAGACACCATTCTTGTGGCGATCGAGTAAGAATACAATTCACTAGGTACCTATATTGGTTGTGTATGTCATAAAAGATGACTAGGGATATGGATGTTCTGTGTAAGAGAGAAGAAACCTCGAAGTAAAACGTATATATATACATATAAATAAACTACACGTGCCTTCTGGCTGAGATGGTGGCTACCGAGAAGTTGTCCCAACGCTCCGTCTAGTCTATTTCCCGCATTCACTCTTCGCTTGTGTATATGTATATATATATACATACATACATATCATCACACCATATCCCTTGCAGGGTAGGCAGAGAGAACAGAGTGCCAGAGAACTCTATCTCTGCATACTTCACTCGCTTCCTCAACATTCATAATTCTCTTCATACACGCTCGCCGGTTTCGGAGACTCTTGACTCCATCTTCCTTCAGTACGTGACCGATCTGGTCTAGGTAGGTTAGTCTCGGTCTCCCTCGGCACCTACATCCTTCCACTTTCGCATTGTATATCTTCTTAACCAGGCGTTCGTTCGGCATTCTTTCCACATGTCCGAACCATCGGAGCATTCCCTTTCGCATCTTAACACCAATACTCTCTTTCATACCTACTCGCTCTCTTGCGTCGTCGTTACGAATGCGGTCGGTCAGCCTAACTCCACAGATTTTCCGCAGAGATCGCATTTCGACCGCATTAATTTTACTATCATACTCTTATCTGCATACCCAACTCTCGCTTCCATACAGTAATGTTGGGACAAGCACTGCGTTATGTATTGCTACACGTGCCTTCTGGCTGTGGTGGTGGCTGCCAAGAAGTTGCCCCAACGCTCCGTTCACTCTATTTCCTGCATTCACTCTTCGCTCTATATCAGTGGTGTACCTTCCATCTCGGCTAAATCCACATCCAAGATATACAAATTCATCCACTTGCTCTAGTACATCATTACCTATTGTTACTCTTACATCTGTTCTGGTTTTATCTCTTTCAAAGACCATTATTTTGGTTTTGCTCACATTCACGCGTAGACCTCTTTTCTTACAATCTCCTGTCATTGTGTCGACTAGGGTCTGCAGGTCAGTCGCTGACTGTGCCAGCAGGACTGCATCATCTGCATAAAGCAGAGCTGTGACCACTGAGTCGCCCATCTGGACTCCCACATTCATATCGTTCAACCTTTGGAGACATTTATCCAGATATATGATAAACAGCCTGGCTGACAGAACGCACCCCTGCTTAACGCCGATATTGACGTCAAACCAAGGCGACATTCCATCATCCAGCCGCACACAGGCTCTACAGCCCATGTAACTGGACTGCACAGCCTGTAGCAGTTTACCGCTAATACCATACTCCGGTAAAATGTCCCAAAGTTCCTTTCGTACAACCGTGTCAAATGCTCTCTCCAGATCCACAAAACTGCAGAAAACCCTCTGACCTAGAGCCAGATGCTTCTCCACAATGTTGCGCAGAGACAGCACTTGATCCATGCATCCTCTTCCACTCCTGAAACCTCCTTGTCTCACACAGTAAACCATCGGACACCATCCTCATTCTCCTTTCAATAATTTATATATATATATATATATATATATATATATATATATATATATATATGTGTGTGTATATGTATATATATATATACATTATATTTTTTTTAATCCATATGGTGATAGGTTACAAATACATTGTATCTCTACGCCGCATGCCGTACGCGTAAACGCTGAATAAAAGAGCATAAAGAGAATATAAACCAACACTGTTTCTTATAATTTATTACATCAATTCCGATTGTTAAGTTATTTGTCCAGCGTGGAGATTATGGTATTACAACTGTATTAGACCTACGTAAAATGGTAGACATCACAAGACTAATGAATGGAGGATTTATAATATAATAAACTCGATATGTCTGTTTATAAATTAATTTCACTTGTGGTAGGACCACGCTTTTGACAGTTTTCTGTCTACAGCCGCGGGCCGGTCCGTCCGGGGTAATACCACACTCTCGTAGAAGATCTACGTCTGAGTAATGGCAATGTGCTATTGCGCTTCGTTCGGTGAGCGAGAGAGCCGGAAGCCCAACTGGGTGGGTTTGGGTAAGTATTTCAAAGGTCCATGTGCGGCAGTGACACTTACCATCAGGTGTGCTGCTTGCTCGTTTGCCACCATAAGCAATAAAAAAAGGAATAATAAACATGTATATTTATAAATAGCCGTGTTATTTATATTTGGCCGACATTTTAATAATGTTTATGTTATAACCACAGCAGGTTATTTTAATAGTAATTACCCAGCGACGAACATCTGTGCGGGCTATATTTATAATCAACAAGAATTTGTGTTGACACAAATGCACTTCCTTCGCTCTCGTATTCTAATGAAACTACAATGTGTGTACAAATAGATTATAATTATTAAGATTAAAATTCTACGCACTATTAATAGATGACTTATACATATAGTTCTGTAATTTAGCAATGGCATATTTATAAACTTTCATAAATATATCATAAAAAAAAAGAATTTTTACGGATTCTATTATGTTTGTATTTGATTTTTTATTTCACTTTAGAGCATTTATGGTCATGGGAGGAGTGGGTATCCCGGTCACCATGAACGCTATAAAATGTTCAAAACGTGGGGCAATTAAAAATTAAATACAAACGCGATATAATCCATTATCATTACCCTACTCTTATCCCAATTACTTGGGGTCGACGCAAAATGTCCTTTTCTTCCACTCAATCCCATCCGATGTCATCTCTGCGTTGACTCATTTTCTATTCATATCATACTTCACGCAATCCATCCATCTTTTCTTCGATCTTCCTTTATCCCTAAAGCCTTTAATATTCATACTTAAAACTTAAAACAATAAAGTTCGTAAAAGTCGTTTTATTTCAAATGTGTAACTACATCAGAATTCATTACATCTTAAAAGATAATACACGTGACAGAATCATTAATTTGAATACTTTTAGTTATTTATCATCATTAGAAGGAGAAATAATCTTCAAAATAGCGTATCACATGTTAAAATTCGAGGCGATATTTTATAATGACAGAAAATAACTATGAAATATGAATCATAAAAAGATATTAATAAACTATCTCTTTTCTCAGCCCATATTTATTACACTGTTAAATACAAATACATCAGCCCGTAGACGCTGTTAGATATAGGCCTTCCCAAGAGGGGGAATAATGTAATAATCGTCACGTTTGGCAGGTAGATTTGCGATCACACTAGTTTTTATATATTTCCCAAGAGATAGCTGTTGCCCACTCTCTTGGTTAGACTTTCAGTCAATATTTACGAATTTTACGGAAAAGTAAGAGGTAATGACAATTGTATTCTTATCTCATTGCTACACTGGAAAATAAATAATACTAAATTACGAGATGGGATTGGGTCAAATACATTCCACCTTCATTATGACTGGAAAATTAGAAACTTAATTATAGCAACTTAATTACTTGGTAGCACCAAGACAGACTATGTGTAAAAAAAGAGTGGTGACATATACAGAAAATAAAGACAGATGACCCTATTAGTGCTACTTGTAATGATAGACTAAAAAAAAATCGATTCGGATGAAAAAAAAATTTTTTTTCACAACAAATTTTAAGTTTTTTTTTCACATTCCATCGTATTAGGACAGTGCCATGACACGATAATTCCATAAAAAATACGTAGATTTACTCAGATGAGAAAAGACGCAATCTATTCGAAACTCACGATCATATATTCAAGAGTTCAATGACCTCGCGTGGTGAAAAAAAAAATTTTGTTCATCCGTTTCGATTTGTTCTAGCCTATCATTACAAGTAGGACTAGTAGGGTTACCTGTCTTTGTTTTCGGAAGCGGTCCCCTTCCACCCTGTATATTATATTTTTTTCTTATTCCATTTTCTTTATTTTTGTTCTTATTCCATCACCATAGCAATAAATAAACTGTTACGTAAATGGATCACGTATTTTTTTTCCTTGTTTCTTTTTTTTTAACTGCTATAGGCTAGTTATGCTATAGTTTTTAACTGCTATAATTCCACCTAACGATAGGTAAGGTAGTAAGGGGCTTGTTAATCTACTTTCTTTTTTCTGGCGACGGGATACGGTATTTCACGCTCCGCTAATCCGTACCGAGCGACAGGAAAAGCGGCGCACGACCTGTAGACCCGCTCTACAACTTACATCTCGACGCCGTGATGGTGGGTCATTGGAACACCGTCTTTTTCTTCAGTGGTTTACCCGGCGGTCTACCCTCATGAGTCCTCTCGAGTCGACGCCCTGTCATCTCAACCCATAAAATGGATCACGATGTCAGGACGTCGTCCTCACGCGGTGGCTTCGCTCAAAGGGCGACTAGCCTAGTCCCCATCCGGTCACCCGCAATCTACTATATTACTCTGTTTGGCTTATTGAGTATGTCACTGGAATAAATTACTTGAGTATGATTTCTATTGAATTTGTCATTGGAACAGATTCCTTGACCTGGGTAAAATCTCTTATCCTAACTAATATTGATTTGATTAAAATTCGAGCGAGAATTTGTTATATTTTTTATACATATATTTTAAATATATCTTCCCGCGTGGCGACGGGATAAAAATACAATCGTCCTCTACCATTACATGCCCATGGGAGTTGTAAAAATTGCCTAAAGGTGCCAGGAGAGTTGGCAGGATATTTCTCATAGTACGAATATATTACAATTTACTGCAATCGCCAACCCGACTGCCAAGAATGAACATTATAGCACTGTCATCTCATTTATAGTGGATGCCCAAATTCAGTAGTGAACGGTGATAGGCTGAATGATGATGGTCACATATATGTAAAAAAGTATATAAGTTACCGAAAGGTAGATGAAACTCTATAAAAATAATATGCTTTCCGAGGGATAGAAAAATAAATTTGAAGCGATCGTCCAACTTAAAACGGGAGCGAGAAAGATGGTGTTGGTAGTATTCAATAAACAATATATATCAAAGTCGACGGAGTTATGAGTTATAGATAACTGTGCTTATTGGATTAAAGTGATATACATGCAAATCGATAATATACGGCAACCGAAAACAAAAATTCACTGTATATTGAAGGCAGTGAGTGAAAAGAGTAATTTTCTCCTCCATAAAAACAGTTAGGCAGTTATTTATGGTGATACCGCAATCTATACAAGGGATTTCGCCCAAGGCAGAGCATTAACGATTATCCGGGGTATTTCCTTGGAAGAAATATTACTTGACAAGTAAATTCCATGTAGGTATGTGGCCTTTACGTTCATCAAAGTGCCATGGATTTTCTAAAGTGTTTGTTTGAATAAAATTAATTCTCCACTAAGTCTATACTTATGATTGTTATACAAATTGAAAGTTGTCCGCATAAATTATATATCTACGGAATTATTATGGCTTGGTTGAAAAGACGTTCCGTTAATACGTTACAAGCGAATATGAAACAGTCTCTATCATATTTAGATAATTCTACTGGCAGCTTCGCTTGTTTTATTCTAGGCGGCCGTGAAAAACTATTTACCTACAATAGTTTTTCTAGATGAATTTTACCTTATGACATTTTTGTAAATATGATAATGTGTATGCAAAAATTTACGATGAGCCGTCTTCTAATTTATGTGTAAAAACATAACAAACTTTAATTACATTTTTTTATAGATACTATCTTGCACTAAAGAAATTCTCCTTGTACTGAGGGGGATTTTACAAGCATATAATTAATACAAGACAAGTTACATCAGACTCAGAACAACAGTTAGTGGATCGCACAAAGATAATAATCGTGCATAGGAATCGAAGCCTCGGCAATAGCACGGAAGGTACCTTACCCACTATGCCATCTTTGCAGTCGATTCTTCTTCTTCTTCTTCTTAATGAATGGCCTCTGTGAGTGATTAACCACAACTTCGCCAATGTCAAGTAAAATAAGTTTAAAAAATTATAATAGATTTATATTTTAGTCGTCAGTCATGTCGGTTCATTGTCTAAGTCCAGTCAAAAAAAAAACTTGCAGTCGATTTATAATTTTAATAGCGATCAGATAACGTGTTTCGTTTTCAAATTTACTAAAACTTAAAACAAACAATATAAATTCGTTCCATATTTTCAAATATTAAAAATTCTTGCAAAAAAAAAATAGTTTAAATAAAAATCTCTTTAAGTGGGTATGAATATAACTCCAAAGTTACGAGAATTTTTTGAAAGAAATAGTTTATTTTCAACATCTATAACAATATGAATCAAAACGAGTATCAATAGTTATACTAACTATTAGTAGCGTATGTTGCTATTTAGAATTAGCGTATGTTGCTATTTAGAATATTACAACATCGATCCAGTACAAATCAATTCACTTTTTTTTAAGCCTTTATCTGTAAACAGAAATATAATACACTCACAATTTTTAGCAACACGTACATGTAATAAAATGCAAGCCTATTATCACTAGTCAGATACAATTTCAGATTTCGTTAGACATGGCATGTTATTGAGAAAGTGTACAAGAAAATTTATAAAACTTTTGTGCAGTAAGTTTTAATTATTATAAATTGCATATCTCATAAATTACATATATTATTTGTTTGTATTACTAGATTAATGCGATTATATAGGCATATTTTTATTTTCCGTGTGGGGACGGAGTAACAATACAATTCACCACCCCCTATCTTACCCGTGGGTGATCGTAAAAGACGACTAAAGGATATAAAATGCATATAACATCAATGCAAGAGAAGGAAAACTCGATACAAAAGCCTATACCAACACGTCTGACCACCGTGGTATAGTAGGTTAATTTCCCTCCCATTACGGAGGTGACACTAGTCCAATAGTGGGACATATATGGGCTGTGATGATGATGATGATAAAGGCATATAAGTGTTTTATTTTGACTTTATTTAGTTATAAGATTTTTTATATGATGATAGCAAGAATAGTTATTGAATATTGATAAGTTGTAGTTTTAGGGCCACGCTTTTGATAGTTTTCTGTTTAGAGCCGCGGACCGGTAGGTTGAAGATAGTGCTACACTCTCGCAGAAATACGATGTCTGAGTAGTGACAATATGCTGTTGCGCTTCGTTTGGTGAGCGAGAGAGCCGGCAGCCCAGCTTTATGGTTGATAGGGAGCGGTCTAGACCCTTGGTATTGCAAACGGCGATAGTAACACATACCATCAGTGGTACTGCTTACTCATTTGTCATCATAATAAAAAAAAATGTAAAATTGTTTGAAAACCATGCGGCGACGTTGTCTTTAACTTTCCTCTTCAAAATTAGAAGAATATATCGTATGCTTACTTTTTATACTGCGAATTGTACACGCTAAGACACTCAATTTTTACTTCAATATAAGGTAATATAAGATTATAATATGCATATCCTGGTAAGCAGATTATTATTTTGGATCGGAAACAATATACCTATAATTATTTTAAATTGTTGAACTTGAGACATCAAAACAAAAAAGAATCTGCATTTCTTTCTTCTTCTTCTTTCTACACTTATATTTTTCTCTTATATCTTAATCCTATCTCCTACTTTTATGCCTTAATAACTTGGGATTGATATAATATTTATCTACTCTTCTTTTATAGTACATATTGTAAAAATTATTGGCAAAAGTTTTATAACCGGCCGCCTGCCAGACGTCAACCCTTCTTGGGAATAAAAAGAACAACCTGCAATAATAAAAACAAAAGATTTTTAAATACGTAAAATTTTAATTGTTACCATTTGTGCGTAAAAAGATGATAAATTTATTGATAGGTAAATAACTTGTTCTATTAATAGATAGTCTATTTGCAAAAATAAGTAGTACACAAGTAAGAGTATTTGTACGAGTAGTTATGAAACACAAATATTAGTACCATAAATATTGTTGCCACAAATATACTCCTCGGCTTCAACTTACAACTGTTTTTGTTATACATATGATAACTAATTGCTTATTGTTTGTTTCTTTTCTTTTTTTTTTATTGCTCATGGGGGCAAATGAGCTGACAGCACATCTGATGGTAAGTGTCACTGCCGCCCATAGACCTTTGCAATACCAAAGGTACCTAGGCCGCTACCCACCAATATTAACCCCAAACCCGGGGTGGGTTTGTATTTGTGGGCCGAGTTGGGTTACCGGCTCTCTCACTCACCGAACGAAGCGCAATGACACATTGCCATTACTCAGACGTCGATCTTCTGCGAGAGTGTGGTACTACCCCGGACGGACCGGCCCGCGACTGTAGACAAAGAACTGTCCACAGCGTAGTCCTACCACTATTAAATTATTATGATCAAATTGATATTTACTTTAAAATAATAACGATTATTTATTAATTAATTTGTTTAGCTTTTATCACTACAGCTTTGTAACCTTAAGAAAAATGACGATACAATTTTCGTAGCAATTGTATAACAGGATAATAATTCTATAAGAAAACTCTGCGAAACTTAAATAATAATATAATAGGTAGTAAAAATGTTAGGAGATACGAACGCTAGAAGCAAAATACTCTTATAAAAAGAAAGAAAAGCTTTAGCGACGTGACGTTATCTTGCGCATGCAACATCGTTATGTGATTAGCATACAGATTGTTTACATTTATCCACACGACATTGCTACAGATTTAGTATTTCGCCGCCACATTTACATCACGAATTTCGATTTTCTTTATTATTTATTTATAAGCCCCATTAACATTTCACTGTAAAATTACCACAATAGTGTAAGTAGTCTTAAATATTCTTGGAAATACTATTTTTATATTTAAGACCACCGTTGTAATAATAAATTCGTATTAATTGGCATTAAAATAGTTTCGATACCATTTTTCAAATAAAAGATGGTAATACAAAATAAGACGCGGATCCTCAAAAAATAACTATATATATATATATATATATATATATATATATATATATATATATGTATGTAAATAATGTATGCTAGCAAATATGTAGACACATGTCATATATCTCTACTTGAAGACGTATATATTTTATGGAGTTATTCCAAGACGCCATTTTAAGTCCAATTCCTATGCTGTAGTGCCACGGAATATACAAAAAGAAAACGATATCTCGTCTACCGTCTGTAAGCATACAAATAACGTCATTAAACTCAAATTTCAAATAATTATATTATTATCTCAATTTCGAATTTTTTTTGTCTGTATGATGACGAAATAAGAATACAATTCAACACCCGCTCTCTTGCCCATGGGTATCGTAAGAAACCTCTAAGAGATATGATATGCGGATAACATAGATTAAAGATAAGGGAAAAATCACCAGAACAGCTATAGTGGTAGGACCACACTCTAGACAAGTCTCTGCCGGTCCGTCCGGGGTAGTACCACACTCTCACAGAAAATCAATATGCTGCTGCGCTTCGCTCGGTGAACGAGAGAGCCGGCAGCCTATCTTTCAGAGTGGTTTTGGGATTATTGGTTGGCAGCGGCCTAGCTGTACCTTTGGTATTGTAAGTACGACGGCAGTAACACTTACCCCCTAGGTGTGCTGCTTGCTCGTTTGCCACCAAGAGCAATAAAAAAAGCCTATGCCAACACGTCTGACCAACGTGGTATGATGGGTCAACGAGGTGATTGCCTAACAATATGACAAATAAAAGACAAAAAAGAAAAACAATGTAAAATAATTTTATTTTTAAACTATTTAGTTTAGATGGCTACAAATGTGTGTACACATGTTTATAGACCAATATCATGTGTCTGATGACGCTTTGTTAATCAAGTATATAGCTTGATAATAAAGTTAACTAAATCACACAGTAAATATATTAACGTTGTAATTATTCTCGTTTAATAATTAATCGTTGAACTTTGCAATGTATTTCTATTTGAATTTGTATTGTTTATTAGCGCTTTGATCGTTATTTAGTTATCTTTTCAACGTATTTATATACCATTTTTTTGTATCAGTATTTGAACATAGATTTCACAGGTTGTAAAAGTTGGGGTACGATGCCAGAAACCTCCACGTGGTGTACCCTGGGTGCGAGCCACAGTCCCCCAGATCCTTCTGTTGAATTGTCGCTCGCAGCAAATTTCTGGCGCGAGGGGGGGTTCCCAAGCAATGGGTTGAGCTCCAATTCGCTCCTGACCCTTTAGTTGTAGAGGGTACAGGACACGAAATTTCGGACGGGCGTCGGCGGGCGGGTCATTCATTAATTTGAGGGCTGGGTAGGCTTATGCCACCGCCGACATATCGTAAACCTGAGATCTTGCTTCAAGACATATTGTCGTGAGGCGTAGTTTCAGGAGCGAGGGTCTTGGCTTAACCGCCTGGACCGCGAGGAAGACAACCTCTATAAAGAATTCGACATTCAAATTCGGAAATTATCATGAATCCTAAGTTCTGGCGTGCGGCGAGAGGATGCATGGCAGATGGGGTATTCTGTTCTTAGCACGCTCCAGCCAGGGTACCGGCCGACCTCCTGGTTGATAAATGTAGGCTTGCCTGGGTACAGGGATCTCTGCCCGGGTGGACGGTGTACTTCTCCCGTACTCGTGGGAACAAGATGGATGCTCATACTTTACCACTTACAGACGGGGATCCTAGCGGTTCCCACATTACAGCCTCGCCGTGTTACCGTAAAACTGGCACAGAAGACGGCTCGTCCTCTAGACTGGAGGCGTTCAAATCCGCCGAGGGCCCGGCACCCATGGAGGTCCAATCGAAGCCGAAGAGGCGTGGAAGACCACCCAAAGTGACTCGTGGGAAGGTTTCCGTCGCGAAGAGGCGCCAAATGGAGCGAGAGGAGCGGCGGGCTCTCAGGGAGGCTGCCGCCGCTCCAACCCATGAAGGAGACGACAGTTCTGCTGCAGAGCCGTCGAAGGACGAGGGCGACAGTTCTGTCGCAGAGCCGTCCAACGACGAGGGCGGCAGATCTATCGTGGAGACAGAGGACGGGGGCGGCGATGCCGATGATCCGTCGGAGATGGAGGAGGGCAGCATGTCGGCTGCCGAGACTGCCGCTGCGTAATCGTCGCGTTCTGTGGCATCAACCATGGTGGCGGCTTTGACGCTCAAGGAGGAGGCACTCCCCTCGAAGGTGCGGAAGCACCCCCTAAATAAGGGTGGCAGCTCAGGGTCCGACTACGAAGGGAGTGCAATTATTATGGCAACCTCCTACCAAGATGGCAACCTCTCGCAGGGGACGAGGGGCCGCGGCGGCGGCGAGATCGGCGGCTTCGTCCCCGGTCGGCCAAGTGAGGGGGTCCGAGGCTCGCATGCGTGCCGAAAATGAAGCAGTCGCCGCGAGGATGGTGAGGGTGTTGTCCAACATCCCTCCCATCGATGCGGCGGTAACTGACGGCGCTGTGAGCGGCGACCCCCCAGCCACTCAGATGGAGGCCCTGCAGGCCGAAAATGCCCGCCTTAGCGGCGAGGTATGAGGTCTGCGGGACCAAAACCACCGACTGGAGGCGGAGTTAGCGGCGGTGAGAAAGGAAAACCGCAAGCTGGCCAAAGATATGGCCGACTTGCGGAGCCAATTCGCGCTTTTGACGCCGACCACGCCGACAACGTCGTTGACAAGGTCCGACTCTGTCGCCGCCTCAATTGCGCCGGCTCGAGCTGCGAAGCGCGCCTCGAAAGTCCAGCCAGTAGCGGCAGTACCGCTGCCCACGCTGCCTGTGGTAGACGGCTTGCCGGAGGCAACCATGCGCGCCATCATGGAGTCTGTTGGCGTTAGGGTCAATGCGCGCATGGAGGTTCTCGAGGCAAGATTGCCACCGGAGCCACGTCTCTGGCTGCCACTCGCTGCGGACGGAGGCAAGACCATGCGACCGACTATAGCGTCGAGACCCACCCCGTTACCTTGCCAGGGTGGCCGCGTGAGCTTCACCGCAGCTGTGACTGGGCCCAAGACTGGGTCCAAGGGGCTCGCTTCAGCTAAGAAGCCGAGATCGGTGTCGGCTCCTGCTAAGGCCACGCCGCAACCAGTGCCCGCACCTGCGTCGCTGGTACCGGCTGCGCTCAGTGCTGCTGTCATGCTCAAACAGGGCTGGCAGGAGGCTGAGAGAAGCAGGAGAAGTCCCGGCCAAAGACGGAAGGCGGCGGTCAAAAGCGCCGCTGAGGCCACCGCTCCCCAAGCAGGAGCCGAAAAGAGGGGGAAGAGGTCGCGCAGGAAGCTCCGGTCGCCAAAGTCAGCAGCAGTGGTTATCACTGTGCTGCCTGAGGCGGCTGAGAAGGGCCTCAACTATGAGGCCGTCGTCTTACGTCGCGCCCGGCGGGAGCTAGACGTCTCCGATATTGGGGGCATCGAAGTTAGGACCCGCAAGGCCCGGCCAGGGGCTCGAATCCTCGAGTTCCCTGGGGCTGACGGCACCAAGTCGGCCGATACGCCACGAAGCTGCGGGGGCTGTTTGGCCAGGAGGGTGGCATTCGCATTGCCAGACCCGTCAAGTGCGCAAAGATGCGCATTGCGGGTCTGGACGATTTCGTGACGGTGGAGGACATCAGGGAGGCTATTGTCTCGAAAACCGGATGCGCCTCGGACACTGTCCGGATTGGTGCCATTCGCCCTGGACCGGGCGGCGTCGGAGCTGCCTAGGTGCAGTGTCCGGTAGAGTCGATCATGAAATTGGCTGACTCAGGCAGGATTCTCGTAGGCTCCAGCCTAGAGCTCGAAGCTCGGCGTGGGTAACCCTGCTGGAGTCCCGGCCTGCGAGGTGTTTTAGTTGCATGGCAGTCGGGCATACCCGGCCAACGTGCACCAATTGCTTTGACTGCAGTGGACTATGTTTCCGCTGCGGTAAAACTGGGCACATGGTGGCATCGTGTGCTACCGCACCCCACTGTCCCGCGTGTGCGGCGGGCAATAAGCCCGCCAAACATCGCATGGGGGGTGGAGAGTGCAGACCCCCGGCGTCGGCTTCAAAGGAGTGGAGCGGCCCGGCGACCCCGGCCGCTTCCGCTCCTAACGCGACCCAATCGCCCGCCGGCGCGAAGGAGATGATGGACACGGCCCTCTAATGGTTACCGAGTCCATCCACCTCTTGCAAGCCAACCTCAACCACTCCGCCGGTGCGCAGGACCTTTTCCTGCAAGCTATGACGGAGTGGTTGATAGGTGTAGCCGTAGCCGCGGATCCGTATTGCGTGCCCGACCGATCTAATTGGTTGGGTAGCAGTGACGGCTCCGTGGCAATCGTCGCCTCCACGTTGTGGCCTTCCCCGCCCCTGTCTCTAAAGGATAGGGGTGATGGATACGCCGCGGCGGACTGGGTAGAGGCAACGCTCTACGGCGTGTACTTCTCCCCTAACAGGAGTATGCAGATTTCAGGGCCTCCCTCACCAACTTGGAGGCCTCGATACGGCGACTGGCACCGCGCCAAGTCTTCGTAATGAGGGATTTCTATGCCAAGTCTACGGTGTGGGGGTCACCCAGGACGAACGATCGCGGGCGGGCGGTTGAAGAGTGGGCGGCGTCACTGGGCCTCTGTTTGCTGAACAGGGGCTCAGTGCATACGTGCGTGCGGCAGCGGGGTGGGTCGATAGTGAACTTGTCGTTCGCTAGCCCCAATGTCGCACCGTGTGTAAGGAGCTGGTACGTCCAGGAGGAGGTTGAGACCCTATCCGACCATAGATTAATTCGGATAGAGGTCTCCCGGAACGTCCGCCAGCCCAGCAGGGGTCACACGGCAGACGGAGCTCCCGCTTTTCCACGGTGGGCTGTGGGTCGTCTTGATCAGGACCTACTGGTGAAGGCAGCCATTGTGCATTCGTGGCTGCCGTCACCGTTCTCGGTGGATGGGGTGGACGCCGAGGCTGGCCGCCTTCGCTGTGCGTTAACGCAGATTTACGATGTGGCCATGCCCCGTGTACGGTGTCTTCCCCCGAAGAGGGCGATTCCCTGGTGATCCTGGGAGTTGGCAGAGCTCCGAGCTGCGTGCAAACGTGCTTGGAGATCATATACCCGCAGTCGGCGGCGTCACCGCGACGCTGAGCAGAAGGGCTGTACGAGGCTTACCGCAGTGCGCGGTCTGCCTTCAGGCTGGCCATCCGTCAGGCCAAGGACGTTAGTCGGCAGGAGATGCTGGACAGTCTCAAGCGTGACCCCTGGGGTCGCCCCTATCGTGTGGCGCTGAGTAAGCTCTGCACGCGCCCCAGAGAGACTCTCCAGCCCAACCTCCTCACCAGAGTTGTCGAGGAACTATTCCCACGGCGGACGGAACACACGCCCCCGGTCATGGCACTGCCAGATAGTGACCGGGAGGCCGACTACGAAAATGAAGAAATGGGGGCGGCGGTGGAGCAAATGCGTGCCAAGACCACCGCTCCTGGGCCAGACGGGGTACCCGATCGGGTGCTGGCCCTGGTTCTCGAGCATCAGGGTCCACGCCTCGGGGGACTGTACAACGCGTATTTATCGTCTGGGCAGTTCCCTGGTTGTTGGAAGGAGGGGAGGCTGGTACTCCTGCCGAAGCCGGGACGGTCTCCGGACTCGGCCTCGGCCTATAGGCCGATCGTGCTGCTGGACGATACGGGTAAGCTGTTAGAGAGGATCCTAGCTGCCCGTATCGGCCAGCACATTAGCGAGGTTGGCCTCGATCTGTCGGACGCCCAATTCGGTTTCCGAAAGGGGCGTTCGACGATTGCAGCCTTACTGCGCCTAAGCCGCCTGGCCGTAGTCACGGAGGCTGTCACTGGCGGTGGGGTGCTGTTGGCGGTGTCTCTAGACATCGCCAACGCATTCAATAGTCTGCCATTCAGCTGCATCAGGGAGACACTCCGGTATCACGGGATGCCTGTATACCTGAGGCGGCTGGTGGCAGACTATTTGGAGGGGCGCAGCGTCCTCTATAAGAACCGAGTAGGGGATGTTGTGCGAACGCCCATGTCGTGCGGTGTTCCGCAAGGGTTGGTCTTGGGGCCGACTTTGTGGAGCATCGGCTACGACTGAGCGTTGAGAGGGAGCCACCCGCCCGGGCTGGGTGTAATCTGTTACGCCGACGATACACTCGTCACAGCCCGGGGTGGGACGCTGGAGGAGGCGGCACGCCTGGCAACTCTTGGCACCGAGGAGATTGTCAGGCGGATCGAGGCGCTGGGGCTAAGGGTGGCCCTGGATAAGACAGAGGCCTTATTATTCCATGGGCCCCGCACCAGTCCACCCAACGACGCCTCGATCACTGCCAATTCGGTTCCCACCTGCATCTGGGCCCATATGAGGTACTTGGGCCTGGTGCTCGACGGACGATGGTGGTTCCGGGAGCATTTCCGTCGACTTGCTCCACGGCTTGTCGGCGCGGCGTCCGCCCTATCCTGGCTTATGCCGAATGTGTGCGGACCCAGCGCTACGTGCCGACTGCTATACGCGTAGGTGGTCCGGTCGATGGCCCTGTATGGCGCACCCGTGTGGGCGGGGTCCCTGACCGTCCGACTTCGGGCTCTGCTGTGGCGACCACAGCAGGCCATGGGGGTCAGGGCTATACGCGGATACCGCACGGTGGCGACGGAGGCAGCATGCCTGTTGGCCAGAACACTCCCGTGGGACTTAGAGGCGGCGATGCTCGCCGGACTGCACCGGCGGGTGTCATTGACGCAGGCAGGGGGCGGCACCATCTCGCTTAGTGGGATGGTCGCTTGGCGGAGCGACGCCGGTATCAGTGGCCAGCCCAATGGCGATGGGGAGGGAATACGGTGGGTACGCGCTGCCCTTTCGTCGCCCCAGACGGTACGGGCGACGTGTGACCGGGCCATAGCCTACCAAAAAAAAAAAAAAAGGTGTAAAGGATAAAAAAATTTGAGCACGTAATTCTAATACTTTTTCGGAATAAAAATAGCTGAAGTTAGTTTAGTAATAGTGAGTTACTTCTTATAAAATTTAAGGTCGATCCAGTAATTTCTGACATTACTCAGAACAGGCACACTTTTTTTTAATTAATTTGGTATTAAAATGCCGTAGTGCCTGTTCAGACGAAGTTCAAAATTTTGAGACTGCTTGAATGAAATTGATTTTTGAGACACAATAAGCAAATTGTTCCAGTCAGTAAAATCGGCAACTTTTTGCTCCACGCAGGATTCAAATCAAGGTAGCATGGGCCCATTTGTATATTATAAAACTATTTAATGAATATTTAATTTTTTTTTTTTTTTTCATACCTTTGCTTTTTTAAGCCCCGTCGGGCATAGCATGTTGCAAATGATAGAAATTAGCTCATTTGTGTTGCACTAATGAAATGGACTGACATAGTTTCGTACCTTGAATTTTCCTTTGCTTGCAATGCTATTACTTGATTAAAGTTCTTGATTTAATGGATACTTTAACATTGGAGATATAGGAAGAGGCACCCTAGTGCATGCTATTCGCTGACAACATTGTTCTCGTCGGTTCGCTTATCCAAAGCAATGGCGTCGCTAGATCGTGCGGGAAAGGATAGAATTGATTCGGGATGGATGAAATAGCGGCAGATCACGGGTACAGTATGTGATTCCCGAGTACCCTTTAAATTAAAGGAAAAAGAATTACAAAACACTAATAAGACTTGCTATATTGTATGGATCAGCATGTTAGGCTACAAAAGCAGCGGATGAGAGACGATATAGAGAAATGTTTTCCTATCACACAAATTAAATTTATACATACTCTCTATAAACTTATGAGACGCAATAAAGACCATATAATATAAATATCCGAATTATTTTTAAACTTCAGGTCTATATGAACGTAAACAGTAAACTCTGTGGAATGAATGTAAGACGGAAGGCGGAGAATTGCAACGCCGTGCCGTGTAATTTCGAGTTAGCGAGCAATTTGGTGTTTGCTTTCATAGTTCAGCTCAAAGCGTAAGATTGAAGTGAGTAAAGTATAGAACAACTTTAAGGTTAGTCTTTTAATTTAGTGAAATATAATGTTGTGACGTTAATGACAAAGTTAATTTTAAGACTACATACATACATAGCTTCACGCCTGTTTCCCAGAGGGGTAGGCAGAGACTACGGATTGCCACAAACCACGATCCTGGCATACTTCCATCGCTTCATTCACACTCATAACAGTCTTCATGCATACTCTACGATTACGCATACTCTTAATATGACCTCTCGTCAATACATCGCTAATTTGATCCAGAAAATAAGTATTTATTTTCTGTATGATGGCGGATCTAAGAATAAACTAAATTGTTAGCAGGATAATGAGTGTAGCAGGTTTCTCTTGGTAAACTCTGTTAGCCTACTCGTAACATTCCAAATGATGACGATTATGTCATCTATCTTCAGGGGACCTATCTCTAAGTAAGCATTAATAGCCTCTTGTCTTACACGTATTTCACTGTGAAGCATGACCCTATTCCATAATGGAAGTAAAATTAATATTCTATGCCTACTATATTTCTTTGACTAGATGATTTCTCTAAGTTTTCTCTCGCCTGCAGTACTTTTCTCCTTTATTGTATTTTATGACAACAGTACAAATAGGAGAATTGCATTTTTATTACATTGCCACCTAGGCAAAAGTAATGTATTTAGAATTCAATGTCGGTTTATTAAACTCTTTTTTTTATATTTAATATTCTAGAAATCTCTATTATGCTAAATATTCTAAAAATTCTGTAAACCATGCGACGGATTCACATCCTCGTTCTTCAAGAGCATAAATTGAAATTCGCACATCCACCAATAACTGCAAAGCTTTCCTTCCTTTCTTTAGTTATTACATTGCCATTTTTTCTATGTATAAACCTTTGCAATGCCAGAGTCATAGTCAAATCGCCGTTTATTTATAAGGCAAATAGGGTTTATTATGATCTCCATCCACATCAGCATCCAGGCCCATATGAGGTACTTGGGTCTGGTGCTCGACGGGCGATGGTGGTTCCGGGAGCATTTCCGACAGATTGCTCCCCGGCTTGTCGGCGCGGCGTCAGCCCTTTCTCGACTCATGCCGAACGTGGGCGGACCCAGTTTCGAGGGCCGACGGCTGTATGCGGGGGTCATCCGCTCGATGGCCATGTACGGCGCACCCGTGTGGGCGAGGGCTCTGAACGCCCAGCTCAGGGCGGTTCTGTGGAGGCCACAGAGTGCCATGGCGGTCAGAGCCATTCGCGGGTACCGCACGGTGTCGACAGAGGCGGCGTGCCTGTTGGCCGGGACACCCCCGTGGGACCTAGAGGCGGAGATGCTCTCCGACCTCTACCGGCGGGTTATCACAGCGCGCGAGGAAGGTGGCTCCCCATCGTTGAGCGAGATAGCCACCTGGCGCGTGGATGCCCGCCGAGACGTCGCGACGATCGCCCGTTGGGCTACGCGGCTGGAGAGGCCTAGGCACGGTGTGGAGACCGTTGAGGCCCTCCGGCCCGTATTGATAGAGTGGATGGAGCGGCGGCACGGAGTCCTCACCTTTCGGCTGGTGCAGGTATTGACGGGGCACGGGTGTTTCGGGTTGTACCTGCACAGGGTCGTGTATAGGGAGTGGACTCCGGCCTGCCACCATTGCAGGAGTGACGAGGACACGGCGCAACACACGCTGGAGGTGTGTCCGGGATGGGAGCGGCAGCGCCGTGACCTCGTCGCTGTCATCGGTGCCGACCTGACGCTGCCGGCCGTCGCGAGGGCGATGGTCGACAGCATCAGGAACTGGGACGCGGTTGCCGCCTTCTGCGAGGCTGTCATCTCGCAGAAGGAAGCGGCGGAACGGGCAAGGGAGGATTCCCGCGCCCCGGGCCGCCGCCAGCGGCCGGGGCGGCGCAGGCGCGAATACCTGCGCCTGATGCCGCCCTAACCGAGGCTTCGGGTGATCGGACCGGGGAATTGTCCGGTCACCCGACGTGAGGCCACCGCGTGAGGGCGACGCCCCGACGGCGAAATCTGTCGGGGCGTCGACGAGAGGAACCCGCGAGGGTGAACCGCCGGGCGGGCCACCGAAGTTAAAAATCGGGTCCCGGTGGCCCGCTCGCACGGCGAAGAGAGAGGAGTTTTTACGGTGGGTCTATGGGGTCACGCGCCGCCTTCTCCGTCACCCCGGACCGATTCGGCGGGGCGAGACTAATCCATAGTCCACCAAAAAAAAAAAAAAAAAAGGGTTTATTATGACGTTACGCTTTATCCCATCGACTGCTTAAAGAGGTTTGGATGAAGTGTGACTGAACCTGACCCAGAAAAAAACAACATAAAAATAGTGATTATGGCACATTCCTATCTTGGCGAAGACTAAGTCAATTATGGACTACCAAGTATATCATGGACGTAGACGGATGAATGTACGAACTTAACACTGAATTCTCTACATGTCTACATACTTATGTATGTGATATTAACGAAGAGTTTACTGCAATATATTTAAAGTAAAATAACATACAGTTTGAAACCTACCTGTTTGTAAAACTAATTTTTGAAGCGAAAAATGAATTACAATAGTGATGATACCTTAATATTATCTCACATCTATTAGTAATTTATTTCAAGTGCTTTATCATGCAAACCCTATAGTAGCTTACTACCTACCTGTGCGTAGTATTCAATTCTTAGTTTACAGTTTTATCTTTTGCAGTTGGATTTCCTATAGATGAAGGTTAAAATGCTGCACACAGTAAGCTCATTTTCGTTTAATAAATAAATTTCATATAAGTCAAATGCTAAATTAACAAAAATATAAATATCTATTCACTTTTGGCTTAAAGAGAATTTTCAGTAAAGTGAGTCATTTTAATCGGACGAACTAACGACACAGGAAAATTTTCCTTTTCATTGTTATATGCATTACGAAGGATGAAGCAAAACTTTTAGTTTGTATAGATGGAATTTCAGCGATGAGAGAATGGAAGCCCGGTTCTTAAATTTAACTATCAACAATTAAAATTCTAACTGGATCCTTTTGAAAATTTAAGATAAATCTAATAAATTTTAATAATCAGTGCTTTTATCTGTTCAAATAAATAAAATTGTCATGGTTTTCCGTGTGGTGATGGAGTAACAATAAAAAAAAATTGAATATAAAACTCCATACTAATACGTTTGACCAGTATGATACGATGGGTAAATTCGAGAAGCTTTTCGAGCATAGCAATAAGGTGTAAGTGAAGTATCATTACATTGCTCGAAGAACCGACAACCGCTGGGGAAGAAAAGTTCCAGAATGGCGACCACGTACCGGACGACGCAGCGTAGGACGCCTCCCCACTAGGTCGACAGACGACCTGGTGAAGATTGCTGGGCGTCGTTGGATGCAACTGTGACGTAACATGAGGGAGGCCTACGTTCAGCAGTGGACGGCAATAGGCTGAAGTGATGAATGATGATAATGAATAATGAACGATCATCTCTATTTTGCCTCGTTGCTTTGGGTAATCTTAGAAACATCTGAACAACAATTAAATATCTTTTGACAACAATTTAAGTCTAATCAATCTAAGTCTAAGTAATAATATCTAGTATAATAGTCAATCTAAGTCTAAGTAATCTGCGACTTAGATTATGGCGATTTAAGAAAGAATTTTAGCATACGTTTAATACAAAGAAAAGTTCCTATTCTACGTAAAAAACGATAAAACTCGATAAATTGAGATGAATTCTTGTTCAAATTCAAAAACGCTATCACCTATTATTCGTTATTGTATGTGATTTTTTGATGTTAATCAACATCAACGTTTGATTGCGATGTATTTATATTTGAAATTCATTAGATACCAACCATGAATATTCTCTAAAATGATTTAAAATACTACCCGAAACTTTAGGAATCGTTTAATTTAACAACAATTATGTTTTTAACTTGAATAATTTTAGAAGGAATCACTTTATCGAAAAATGATAACAGACTTTTTTTATATCGTTTAATTACCTACAAAACTAAGTATAGACCTTTGGTATAGTTATTCATATAGGAGCTGGAGAAATTCGAGATAAAAAGGTTTTTTTTTTATATTATTGGAAACAGAAACCTCCGCTGAGCGACCTCTGAATGTTAACTTTGAAATCTTTGATTTTCACGGCTGTCATTTTTTAATACTTGAAATTATTAAAATTATAGATTTATAAAAAAAATAGAGATATTTTGAACCGGTCTTGTATATATACATATATAAAAGGGTACGTTATGAAACTATAACACTAATGAAGACACAAGCATATTGCCATTATAAAATGCAAATATAACAATATTAATGTAGTATGCGAAAGTATTGATTGAAAGAGTAGTGAAAGTAACCAAAAAGAAAATATGGGATGCACAAGCAGGTTTCCGAAAAGGTATGGGTTGTACGGATCAAGTCTTCTCCTTACGATGCATGACGCAGAAATTTTTGGCTAAAGGTCAGAAAATCTTTTGTGCATTCATTGATTTGGAGAAAGCTTATAACAAAGTGAGGAGGAATGAACTGTGGTCGGTACTGTCTATGTATGGGGTGGACAGCCATCTTATTCACGCGTTGAAATCCATCTATAAGGATTCCAGGGCGTGCGTAAGAATAAACGGAGCCTACACGGAGTGGTTTAATATCGATAAAGGTGTTAGACAGGGATGTGTAGCGTCCCCGTGGCTGTTTAACCTATTCATGGATAGCTGTTTGAAAGATCTGAAAAATAATGATTGTGGTTTACGAATGAATGAGTTACTTATCAAATGTCTTCTTTATGCCGATGATCAGGTATTACTTGCATCATCGGCAGAAGATTTGCCGGCGATGGTAACTACTATGCATGAAGCTTTTGAAAGAAAAGGTATGAAAGTAAATGTAAGTAAGACGAAAATTATGGTTTTTGAAAAGGATAAATGTATGACGGAATGTAACATTTTTATAAATGGTGAGGAACTGGAACAGGTGAAAGAATTTTTATATTTGGGTGTTTTGTTTACTAGAGATGGTAAAAATGATGATAATGTTGAAAGAAGAGTAAATGCTGGTAATAGAGTGAATGGGGCACTATACACCTTTATGAAAAGCAGAAACGTGTCCAAAAAGGCACGTTTAGCTGTACATAAGGGAGTATTAGTACCTACTCTCATGTATGGTAGTGAAAGTTGGATTTGGCAGGGAAGACATGAAAGTAGAATAAATGCTGTAGAGATGAGAGCTCTTCGTAGTATGTGTGATGTAAGTATGAAAGATAAAATTAGGAATAGTGTTATAAGAGAGCGCTGTGGTGTGAATGAAGAAGTAGTGACAAAGATCAAAAAGAGTATGCTGAGGTGGTTTGGACATTTAGAAATAATGAGTAACGAGAGGTTGACGAAGCAAATATATAAAGCAAGCGTGAATGGGACGAATACAAGGGGAAGACCACGTCATACTTTTCTGCACCAAGTTGGAGATGTGTTGACGAGAGGTCTTATTAAGAGTATGCGTAATCGTAGAGCATGCATGAAGACTATTATGAGTGTGAATGAAGCGATGGAAGTATGCCAGGATCGTGGTTTGTGGCAATCCGTAGTCTCTGCCTACCCCTCTGGGAAACAGGCGTGAGGCTATGTATGTATGTATGTAATGATGGCACTACCTATTGAAACTTGCCGGTCGGGTTCTAAATAATTAATGACATGTGGACAAATTATTTGCTACGTTCAGGTAAGAAATAATTTGTTAACGGCCATTAACGATAATGGATGAACTGATTAGATTTTAGATCTATTTCAATTAAAAAAATGTATTTCAACCTTTAAAAATAATAAATTCATATTGCTTTTATTTTAATAAATGTCTTACTAATTATATTAACGCTGATATACGCATGCATTATTCTTATTAGTAATGCTGAACTGCTCATAAAACAACTCCTTACACCAACTATTAAACCCTTCTAATGAAGACTAGACCCAACCTTGTCAAATGAGTCTAAAATAATAATAATGTTAACAAGACGTTGGTTTTAAAGTGTTATACTCAGTGAACCGAGGTGAGTTAACATAATCAGGTGTGAAACAAGCTTGTACAATGGATCGTTTACACCTCTGTGGCAACCCTAAGGTATAATTTTATAAATTGTGACTACGCAACGTGAAGCATGTTATGTTATGACGCTAAATTTAAACTCTGTAAATAGAACATCTATATATATATATATATATATATATATATATATATATATATATGTGTCTATACATATATATATATATATATGTATATATATATATATATATATATATGTATGTGTGTGTGTGTGTGTAATGAAAAAATATATATTTATTTAATTTAAACTTTCCCGCGCATTAAACGTCATTGAACGCACAGTGAAACGTCTGCAATAGTTTGGCGATAGTTTGACGTAGCGATTATGCCATTATCCTTTCAATGGAGAGGCCAACATTACATAATTAAATAAATTGTATAAATAATTTATTAAATTGAAAATAATTTTGAATTGTATGTACCTACATTAAAATATGCAGCTGCATATTCTAACTTCATATTTTATCCTATCATTTAGTATAATTTAGTTGTATTATATACGTAGTCATGGCAGAATCCCTGGAGGACCTTGGCACCATGCTCAATGATCTCAGCAAGGTTTCCCAACTAGTAGGGCTGCAAATGAACATGGACAAGATGAAAATCATGTCTAATGCCCGTGTCATTTCTGTACCGGTCCTGGTTGGGAATGCAATTCTCGAAGTTGTCGATCACTATTTTTTTGCCTAGGACAAACAGTCTAATTAGGTAGATCCAATTTCGAAGAAGAGGTCAGCCGACGAATCTAACTCGGCTTGGCAGCGTTCGGAAAACTTAAGAGGATCTTCCCGTCTTATATTCCGCAGTGTCTGAAAACAAAGGTTTATAACCAGTGTGTGTTACCAGCGATGACTTACGGAAACATGGTCTCTAAATGTTGGCCTAATCAAAAGGCTCAAAGTTGCTCAGCGTGCTATGGAAAGGGCTATGCTCGGTATTTCTCTACGTGATAGAATCCGAAATACGGAAATCCGTAGAAGAATGGTTGTAACTGATATAGCCCGAAGAATTAGCATGTTGAAGTAGCAATGGGCAGGCCACATCGCTCGACGAACCGACAACCGTTGGGGAAGAAAGGTTGTCGAGTGGCGACCACGAATCGGACAGCACCGCGTAGGATGACCCCCCACTGGGTGGACTGACGACATTATAAAGGTCGCAGGAAACCGCTGGATGCAGGTGGCGCGGGTCCGTGTTGAATGGCATTCTTATGGGGAGGCCTATGTCCAACAGTGAACGTTTACGGGCTGATGGATGGATATATACGTATTGTAATAAGTCATTTAACTGTATTTTTAGAGGTATAACTTGATGAACTACGTGTATGTATAGGGAAACTCTCAATAGTACCATAGATGTATGGCACTATATTTTATATAGCATATAGTAGGTAATAAACTCGACCTTAATACGTAGAAACTTACATGGCGCAGGTGGTTCTTTTGTACCTCCTTCTGTTTGTTCGTAATAAAGATTTATAATTGCAATTAAGCAAAAATCCGTACTGGATATAAGTCTTCTCAATATTGCGCCACATCATGTGATCCTGGGCCTACTACATCCAACGGCTCTCTGTGATATTTATGAAGTATCTGAGTGAAAATAAAAAAATGAAAGTTGATAAACACTTTGATATTAGACTAGTCATGTTACATTACTCTTTTTCAATTGACATATAAGATAGTTAAGAGAAATGTCTTTGAACTTAAACGCGCTTATAAGTCAAAAATTAAACTTTCTTAATTTACAAGTAGCTCCATGTGGAATAATAATGAATATGTTTGTAAATCATAAAAAAAAGCTGAATGAATCGCAAAAATAACAAAGGTAGTAATTTTTATAAATACTGATATAACAAGTATTTTATATAGCAAATTAACTGATGACTAACTTTATTACGCTAAAATTCAAGGTGAAAACCACTATAAATATATACAAAACATTAAAGTGTACGTTCACTTTACGAAAATATCTGCTGTAATAAAAGTTTCAACCACTACAATTAACAGACCAACCATTTCGTTAGTTTGTTATCTGAAATGCGAATTGGATCAAAAGAAAAACAACATGAGCGCTCTCATCAAAACGTCGATTGTTCAACAACTGGTGTGCTAGTTCCGTATGTATGTATATATATATATATATATATATATATATCTCGGCAGTTGCGGCGATGGGGGCCGCCACCCATCACGCCTTGCCCGGTCAGGCGAGTCGAGGAGTGCAGAGTGCCGGGTGGGCACGTGGAATATAAGAGGTTGTGTGGACGAGCTGATATCCGTCATGGCGGACAAACAGCTAGACTTGATGATATGTATGTATATATATATATATATATATATATATATATATATATATATATATAAATTTAACTGACAGTAGTATAGAAAGTTATTTTGGAATTATATAAACATTAGAACCTGAACATAGTAGCAACCACTGGCTATCAATAATAGACCAGGAATGATTTACGTCAAAATCACAAATCTTAAGGTAAAGAGTTTTATTTTCATTCACCTACCTTGCTACAAGCAAAAAGCTATTTCTTCTGCCAAGAAAAAGGCTTGAAAGACTATAACTATTGATATAAAGCCATAAGCATGATATACAACAACTGCTGTCATGACAGCGAACTATATTATCAGACTGCGATTAAAATTTTTATTTATAGTTAACATCGTTGGACATTAATCCAGATTATTCAGCCGGAGAAACACAGGTTCACGTGAATTATAACGACATTCGATAATATTTTAAATATAAAATTAATTTAGCCTGTTATTATTTAACAAAGTTATGTGTTATGTTATAACATATATGCCAGTATAGTAATAGTATTTTTTAGGGTTCCGTACCCAAAGGGTAAAAATGGGACACTATTACTGAGACTTCGCTGTCCGTCCGTCTGTTACCAGGCTGTATTTCAAGAACGGTGATAGACAGTTGAAATTTTCACAGATATTTCTATTGCTGCTATAACAACAAATACTAAAAACAAAATAAAATAATTATTTAAGGGGGGCTCCGATACAACAAACTTGATTTTTAGTTACATCACATATTTTTTTTAGTTTTACGAATCCCTTCGTGTGCAAGTACAACTCGCACTTTTTAATTCATCATCATCTCAGCCCATAAATGTCCCATTGTTGGGCTCGGGCCTCCTCCGTAATGGAAGGGAAATTAGCCTACTATACCGTGCTGGTCAGACGTGTTGGTATAGGGTTTTGTTTCGAGTTTTCCTTCTCTCATGCGGTGAAATATATAATGCCTAACAAATTACGCTGAGTATCTTTGATTCTAGTTATGGTACCGACTTTTAGAAACTGCAAAATATATATACAGAATATCAGAAAAAATACAACGATGAAAACATTAATATAAAAAAGAAATAATAAACTTAAGCAAGTATTAATAAGCAAGCAAGCAAGCAAGTATTATAAGTATTTTTATTTATTTATTGTATATTATAGAATATGGTACGTGTGATTATAACCAACTGTACGTGTGATTATAACCAACTGTGTATTTTTAAAGGGGTACAAGTCTAATAGTTGAACGCATATCAGCTAAAAAGAAGAATACAACTATTAATTCCAACTTTATTTTCAATTAATTAAAAATTAATATTCAATAACCAAAATAAATAAAATACGCAATGTAAATTGAGTAATAACCATTCCAAAAAGTTATTTGTTTATTTTTTTGTCTCTCGCCTTGTTTATATTTGATATAACAGTTCATATAAATCAATGTCGAATTGCTTATGTTTGTTCTCTGTGTAAATCCCATTTTGGAATATTTTTGATTACGTGACAGAGTAATAAATATTTATCTTACTCTTTATTGTTTTCGTACAGTCTAATAAATTTAATAAATAATATTGTATTTAAACGATTTTAAATGAAAAAAAAAAACTAACTAAATATATTGTTGAATCTGATGAGATATTAATCTTTTACTATTATGTTTTTTATCCTTCCACCCCGGGTGGGTAGTAGAGGTTTGCCGAACTCTTGGTAAAAGTTATCGTTAACCTACTAAAACCTCTTAGTATTCATTCGCCTACTTATTATTTTGGAGGCACCAACAATCTTTCTAAGAGAGGTGCATGAGATAGGTGTGCGCCGCTATCTCAGGCCTAATTCTACTAAGACGGCACACTGCCTTAGACCCATCATACTCTCTCCACCATTCATGAAATCCGAAGGTCATCTAGTGGTTTTACATATCTCTTGTACGACGGAATTGGTGATTTTCTTCCTTTCACGCTCTGCCACCTTTTTTGCGTAACATCAACTCTTTATAGAAGAAGATGACAGCGTCTCACTCGCTCTCGGTGAGCACCACAGCCTTTATTATTATCGAATGCGATAAGTAATCTACTCTGCTTTCCCATGCGAGTCCACTATACTGCTTTAGCCGTAACCTGTCGCCACATGGTATGATAGTCCCATGACCCACTATTAGACCCCAAGTCTTTTATCTAACAGGTTAAGTTGGGATATTTTTCAAGATTTTCTTCTATTAAAGTGAGGTTATGTATTCATTTACATCCCTTAATCGTCTCACACCTACATATAACTGCAAGCTAGGAATAAGTGATGGTATTTTGCATTTTCTAACAGAATCCGAAAAAGACTTTATATTAAATGCGTTTCATTATAAATAAAATGAAATATTATTTTAGCTTAGTGGAATTTATGATACATATTTTTTTTTTAAAGTTTAAGAGATTCGTATTTTATTCGAAGATAATAATGCATTGTTAATATTGCAGTGTGCTATGCGCTTATTGTAGTTCAGAATATTGCAATGGTATCATTCGAAACTCAATTGCGCTACTACATTTGAAATGGGAATAATAAAACCTTGTATCAATGCTTGTTTTATTGCGAAAAAATAAAAAAAATACAGGAATTGGTCTGGGCGGAATAGAATTCTACTCTCGGTAAAAGATATATTTATTCTCAGCTAGTGTTAGTTCGAAATTACAAAATACATTTAAATTTCTTTATTCACGTTCACTTTTCTGCACCTGATTCTATATTCGTATTTTTTTTTTTAAATCGATATACGCCTTCATTACGCTCTACTTTTAGCTTGGGCCCTAGATATATCTGCTACACCATTCTAATCAGACATATTAGTATGACGAATTTTTCTTATCTTGCAATGATATTATCTGCATATTACATCCCTTAATCATTTTTTTTTACGACAGAGATCTTCCCTTGCGTTTGAGTGTCGTGAACCTACTCCGATACAACTTAGAATTTCTTTTTTTTTTTTTTAATATATCATCATCATCTTAGCTCACATAAGTCCCACTGTTGGCTTCAAGCCTCCTCTATAATGGGAGAGAAATTGACCCACTACACCATGCTGGTCAGACGTGTTGGTATAGAGTTTTTTGTCGTATTTTCCTTCTCTTACTTTTATGCGTTTTATAGATGCTGATTTCTGATAGAAGAAGTTTTATGCGTTTTATATCTCTTAGTCGCTTCGTACCATCACCTACGGGTAAGATATGGGGTGGTGAATTGTATTCTTACTCAGTCACCACACAGAAAGGCTTTAGATATGTAGACTAAATTAAATTTTTGACTATGTATGTATAAATATAGCATATTTTTATAACAAAATTTTTATTAACCGTTAACTCTAATCCTTCAGCCAGAATATTACAGACTGATATCATATAATCCCCATAATTATGCTTGTAAGCATAATTAATTCACTTAAATGCACTTATAATCTAAAATCTCGATTAATAAACAGCTATTATAAAAATATCGACTGCTATGTTGAAGTGAATTATAAAGCTGAATTTATTACTACAATAAAATATTTTACCAAGTTTCACACCCATATAAGTGTCTCTAAGATATTTGAAACGCTTATCATTTCCACGCCATTAAATGCGTAAAAGCGGACTGGACTTCTTACCTTACGCTATTACAAGAATTCATCTACTGGCAGAAAAGAATTCGATTGTCAAAGATAAATTGAAATTCAATCAATATTAAAAAGACATTATAAATGAGAGTTATAATTCATTTCGAATCTGATTATGCAATAAATTGTATTTTTTTTTTTTTATCACATACAGTTTCGTAAATTGTGTATTAACGAAGTTATATTTAAATGGAAATGTCAAAAAGTAGGTAGTAATTCATCATCTTGACTTATATACGTCTCACTGTTGGGCTCGAACCTTCTCCTCAATAAACCACCAGGCTGAACAACTGTCCCACCTTGCGAAAAAAAAAAGGCTGAACAACTGTAAAACGTGTTGGTATAAGGTTTTATTTAGAGTTTTCTTTCTCATATCATTCTCTTATTCTTATCCCAATTACTTGGGGGTCGATACAGTATGTACTCTTCTTTCATAGTACATACTGTAAGAGTTATTGGCAATAGTTTTATGACCGGTCGCCTGCCAGACGTCAACCCTCCTTGGGAATATAATTGTTGACCGAACGGCATCAGATGGAGTTAGCCCAGATCGTTATAGGGCTCTTAGTCGTCTTTTACGACATCCACGAGAAAAGTAAGGGTTGGTAGTAGTCGTAGCCGCTACCACAAAGCTCGAGTTTTCTTTCTGTTGGATAAATATTATATTCATTTTGCATCCCTTAGTAGTTTTTACAATAACTATGAGTAAAAAAGGGGACAGCAAATTATATTCTTTTCTGTTACACACATCATTGGTAATAGGTGCGTTATTATTATTATTATATCGAAAAGTTTATTTCAAGTCTCATTTTTATGAGTCTGTGATCTTTATATTACTAAATAGGACAATTTCAAGGTTATATTTTAATTTTTGTGACTTTCTAGCGTTCACGCTAAATATTCTGATCGATAAACAATCGCAGTTTTAAATATCCCTATATTCTTAAGGAACATGATGCACGTCGTATATAGAATATTATTTAAAGAGCCATCACTAAAAAGACACCATCACTAAACACATTGTTACATTCAATGTGCTGAATATTCTGAGTTACCTAATTAATAGAAACTAAAATAAATCACATTTTTTTAATTGCTAACCTTAGGGATATTATTATTAGTAGCTTATTAATTAGAAGCTAAGAGTGGAGGCTGACGCTTAAGGTTGCCGAGGGGGATGTTATTTGAAAAGAAAACCCTCTGTGTAGGCCACCAAAAGCAAGTACAGGTGGTCATCATAATGGTGATTGTCTTTATCAATTATGTATGTGAGGTATGTAAAATACGTTATTACTTAGTCAACATGCATATCACGCATGTAGCCTTTATACATTTAGTTAAGGTACGCAAAATTATAAATTATTAGAACAACAACTGAGAACGTTTTAATAATCTCAAATAACGATGTATTTATGCTGCGGAATACAAAAAAAAAAACGTGTCGAAATAATATACTTAATGAAGCTTGCTGGCACTGACTACAATCTGGACCACTAAATTTATTCACACCAAAAAATCGTGCGCGATGCTCGAACGGCACGAGAAAAAAGTATTTAATTGCTCCCAAGGAGCAGAGAGAATGGTGAAAATTCGGGTACCGAATTTATAGCAGCTATTTGGATGCAAATGATGAGCTCCTAGCGGCCTCCTAGTGACGCTGTAACCCCAAAAGAATAAGTGAGAAACGTCTTACGAGAAAAAAGGCTCTCAAATACTTATGATGCTCTTTTACTTTTTATTTACTTGAAAAATGAGAGAAATATGATGTTAAATGTTTTACTTTTTCTTGAGCTAGTGAATAATAGCGTGTGCAAATTTAGTTATAGATATGTTAGCGTTTTAGAATTGAACACAATAATGACGTTTATATAACAAATACTTTTAGTACAATTTAAAAAGCCTAAAGATGTATAATCGTAACGTCACTAAAAGTAAGGGTTGGGTTGGCGAATTGCATTATTAATCGGTATTATTTTTTTACGGCATTATTTTCGATATCGGTATTATTTTGACATTATCTCCGAAATAAAGAGCAGGCATAATACACAGCCATAAAAAAAAGTTCAATGAAATAGTGGCGCATTACAATTCATTTTACATTACAATAAACTTTAATAGGTTAATTAAGTACTAAGAATAATAATTAATTTATAAGATTTCTTAAGTAGATCATCATCATCTCAGCTCATATATGTCCCACTGTTGGGCTCGAGTCTCCTCCATATTGTGAGGGTAATTGACCTACTATACCTCGCTGGTTAGACGTGTTGGTATAGGGTTTTGTTTCGAGTTTTCCTTCTCTCACAAAGTTATTAATGCGTTTTATATCCTTTAGTCGTCTCGTACGATCACCCATGGGTAAGATAGGGGGTGGTGAATTGTATTCTTACTCCGTCACCACAAGGAAATTATACCTTAACCCTTTCGCACCTGAAAAATTTTCTCCCTCCTTACGGCTATATTTATTAAAAATAATAATACTTAAGGCCTTCAGATTAAGGGGAAAAAAAGTAAAAAAAATCCATCCTATGCAGAGTTTTAGAAAAGCATGCCGCACGATCATGAGTTCCCGGGCTTACTTCGCCCTACACACGATCGTAAATTAGGTTAAATTTAGTGTTTCACTACGTTTTTTCTTATTATTGTGCATTATTATTGGTTAGGTAATATATAGTTTTATAATAAAACAATGAATTTACCAAAATCAACTATTTATTATACTAATTTGGTCACATTACACCAGTCTAACAAAATTAGTATTTTTCTCCTTATTTGGTCATATTGCCAGTCTTTACTTATTTTCTAACTATTTATATATTTTAATGGTAAGCTTCAAACTAACAAATGATAAAACATACCTCTCAGACAGTAAACAATTTAGGTCTTCTAAAATATTAATAAATGAGATCAAAATTAACATTTAAATCAGTCTCTTAATATTAGGAATTAACGTGATAGAGGTAGAAACAGTTTTTACTGCGACTCATATATAGGTACACGTTGCATTTTCGGCATCTAATTTTAGTACGCGATTTACAGCTCTCCAAACGACAAACTCGAGGATCCTTCAATTCGTCGAAAATGGGTAAATGCATGTATCCATCATATCTCTTTCCCTGAGACGGATTATTTGCAGGCTTGTATCTGCCCGCTGCTGATGATCGAGATATGATAGGATCACCTGGAGATGAAGCGCACTGTTCTCTATCGGGGATAATAATCAAAGTCTCAGCAACTTCAAATCTAAATGAGAGTAGGTCTTTTATTTCTCTTGTTGCTGCTCCAGTTGCCAACATATCACATCTATATAATCGCCATGCATTTACCATAGCCAGGTCCATGAAATGCAGTATTAATTTAAGAGTCCATTTGCGTGTCTTCATAAACATACGGTAATATTCCATGGACTGGTCAAGAACGTCTACTCCACCCATGTATGAATTATAGCTTGTTACAAGCTTTGGAGCATCAACGTCTATGTAACATTTCTGTCTCTTATCATATCGCTGAACTATTTGAATACCCGTGCCAACAGTGCAATTGGAAACAGTTCTTCTTCTTCTTCTTCTTATGTATTGGCAATCAGCTACATATACGAGCTATTGGTGCCAGTGTCAAGTTATAAATATTTTCACGTTTTTAGTCTTTCAAGTCAGTCGTTGTCTAAGTCAAATTGTCACCATTAACAGTGCAATGGCTACACTGTTAATGGTATCTTGTGGGAATTTTGATGGAAAACGAAAACGTTGTAAAGCACTTTTATATGATATTCACTGCATCCAAGTATTTCCGCACATCACATTACATAAAATGCCATCAAAATTATCTAATATAACACGTTAAAACACTAAGATATCGAATATAATACAAGAGCACCACATGACGTTTTCAAATTCCCGTCAAAAGTCCTGGAAACAGTTAATACTGCTTTACTGTCTTTCCATTTGACTAACGCGACGTCACCTGAAACTCTTAGATCAATCTCGCCTCTTTTCATTTTGCTGTCGTACTTCGGCCACCTGTAGATACTCCGGATTAAAAAAAAAACCAAGGATAAACACCAAAATACGAATCAATACAATGATTTTTAGTTATACGCTTATATTATTGAACTAAGGATATGATATTACTTAAAATGTATTTATATAAAATAATAAAGCTTGGTTGCGTTATAGACTAATACCGATAACTGACAATGCGATCAAAAATACATAGTAGAACGCAGTTATGTTTTATTTAAGTTTCATTTGGCGACCGAAATTCGTTTTATTTACCACAAAGGCTACTTGTAATGTGCCAACCAATCCATAGCAAACTCCTTATCCATACTTTATGTAATTAAGTCCTTTAAAATAACGGATTCATATTTATAACCCCTTTATGCAAATATCCGAGGATTGATTAGAAAGAAAATATTATTTAATAGCAAACGTATAATTAAGACATTTTTTTGCAAAGGGCGATGGCATATTTGTATTTAAACATACTCATCTATAAAACCCGATTACGAAATGAAAAATGATGTCACAAGCGGGATTCGAACCCGCGCCTATTGGTATTCCGGCCCAATCGTGCTGCCACTATACCACCGTGACTAATTGTAGGACATGCAAATTTCACTTCGTATCATATTTACGTCTTAAGGTGACGGTATGCTATCTACCCGACAATGTTTACAGATTGTTATAGGCTTAATACTTAAAACTTTACAGTTAGAATTGTATTAAACGATGACACAACCTTGTTATTTAAATCCCGCTTGTGACATCATTTTTCATTTCGTAATCGGGTTTTATAAATAATTAAGCACATTAAATGCTAAATTTCAGTAATTTAAATAACAAGGTTGTGTCATCGTTTAATACAATTCTAACTGTAAAGTTTTAAGTATTAAGCCTATAACAATGTGTAAACATTGTCGGGTAGATAGCATACCGTCACCTTAAGACGTAAATATGATACGAAGTGAAATTTGCATGTCCTACAATTAGTCACGGTGGTATAGTGGCAGCACGATTGGGCCGAAATCCCAATAGGCGCGGGTTCGAATCCCGCTTGTGACATCATTTTTCATTTCGTAATCGGGTTTTATAAATAATCAAGCACATTAAATGCTAAATTTCAGTAATTTACATACTCATCTAATTTAATGACAAAATCCCTGTCGACTGTAAAAATCTAGGTACTTCTAAGCTAAAAAGGGAAGTTGAAGAAAGACTGCTCCATATTCCTTTGGGGATGTTTTGTGACTACATTGCTTAATATTGAAATCTAACTAAAAACTAAAATTGACCATAATTCTATTACATTTATCAAAAGAGTATCCTGTAAATTTTAATGTATAACGAATATGAATTACAAGTACTGTGAAGTACTAATATGTGTCTAGTGTACCCTAATCATCTTGCCTATCTCTCGTAAGTACTCGACCAATGTAAACAGTCAATTATTATTTCGTCCGAAATTTGAATCTCCCTACTTTTCGTTTAGAGAATACAAGCAAGAGCTGTGTATACTTATTTGTAAGATTTCATATTTTTCACTGCTCAGATGACATAGCGGTTAAAATTCCAATCTACCGTACTAAGTAGGGTTTGATTCCAATGAAGTTCTATGCTTTGTGCAATCTACTACTTTTCTTTTAATAGTCTGTCTGTAATTTGTGTTTGTTAATTATGTGTGTAAAATTTCTTGCAATACAGCGATTATTTCCTTTACGTAGTGTATTGTCAAAACAAAAAAAAACTCGATCCTATAAATACATACATATTAAATTCGAATATATACATTATGATTGTTCAACACCACATGAGTGAGTGTATTTTAATGTAATCATAATTCCTGTTATTATTTTCCTTATTATCTATAATTTTCCTAATCGCATTATTTTTCTTAAATAACTGATACACTAATACACAGTAGTAATGAGAAATACAAATATCATGCAGGATATATTTGCTGCTTTGCTAGTAAATACTTCAAGACTATAAACAAAATTTTTAAACTTTTGACTTTACACCACAATAATATATTCTTATATCTATCAGTAATCATCAAAAGTTATATCCTCGCTTATATTTTAATACTATCAATCTATTGTAGTATATCTGAGTACTACATGATCGTCAATATAAAACTCTTTTCATTTAAAAAGCAGCAATAGACAAGTAGATACTCAATCTTATGAAGATAGAACATTTAAAAAGTTCTAGCATAAGAATAGACTAATACTGACAGAGCGACAGATGTAGAGATTGCGTTATCGCTGTGCCTGACGACAATTTTCACCAAAGAATTTGAAAATATTGTGTTTATTCTCTTAGAGTTAATATTTATTTAGGCATATAAGAAATATTTTCAGAGCACCACATCTCAGTCGTAGAAAAAACAGGACAATATCAAAGCGGTATTTCGCACTATAATCGTATTTTGTTTTTATTGGAGTCTGTGATTGCCTTGGTTTTTATACCCTTCAGTTTTTCCAATATTTGTTGTTATTCTAGCAGATATATATTGCCTATGTTTGGAATTTATTTTAAAGATATTAACTTCATATTATTAAACAACTCTTATACTGCGAACGACTTTTCGAATTTAAATTTATCCAAATAAAATTGCACGTTTATTGTATTTCAAGAACCTAAGTTTTAAATATAAAACTAAAATAATAACATCTTTTTTATAGCTGTAAATGTATTTTTATATTTACGAAAACGTTAGTATTTTAATAGCGATAATTCATTGAATAATAATATTTTATATGTGGTTTTATTTTCTCATACTGTTGACAGTTTTCTGTCCACAGCCACCGGATCAGTCTGTCCGGGATATTAGCACAGTCTCGCAGAAAATATTTATTAATTTTAATTTTGTTAAATTAAATAAAAGCCTAGGCCTATGACCAACAGTGGACGTTTACGGGCTGATGGATGGATGGATGGATGGAAATAAAAACCTATCATTAGACCGGTTATATAATTAATTATTAAATTGAATTATATAGCTATACAATAAAATAAAAATTATATAACTTTTACACCGGTTATGTAATTTTTATTAATTATTAAAATGAGTTACACAATTTTTATTAATCTAAATTATATATCATTATATTAAATTGAGATGAAAAATGTATTTAATTTCTTCTTAATAAAATCATATAAATTGGCAACAGGAAAATGTTGTTTCAAATTTAATCCAAAAAATCTTATAAACTACAAGTGCACTAAATCCTTAAAACCAAATAAGCGTTACCCAAGAGAGTCGCCTTAGCATACAAAAACATGATTTCTAAAAAGCCGAAAAAGCCGAAGTTCATTCCAGCACTACACCGTCACTTTATATAGCCTTTTCTTCGACAAAACTATAAAGTAAAATATATCCATTGTGTGAAAAGGATATATTATCCTCGTCACATTTCATATCATTCAATATAGAAAATGTCTGCTGATGTTTCAATATATGAACCATTTAGAATATCATTACAGTATAATAGGCATAGATTGTGTGCGTGTGTACGTGTGTGTGTGTGTGTGTGCATGTATTCGTGTGTGTGTGTGTGCATGCGTGCGTGCGTGAGTACGGGTGTGCGTGTGTGCATGTATTCGTGTGTGTGTGTGTGTGTGTGTGCGTGCGTGCGTGCGTGCGTGTGTGCGTGCGTGCGTGCGTGCGTGCGTGCGTGCGTGCGTGCATGCGTGCGTGTGTGTATGTGTGTGTGTGTGTGTATTGTTGACCGGAGTCGAGTACACTGTTTGCAGAGATATGTTAGAGGGTACTGAGGTGTTAGATTGTAACAAATAATCAGGCCACAAACTTTGTAATGATAAATTTTGGCAGTGTAATAGGCATAGCATAGATATAAAATAACAATTTTAATTAATGCTCCTATGTCGTGACGGGTTAGAAATCCTTTACTCTTCCTAACTATCACTACAGAAGTCATAAAAACTAACTTCGCAGTTACTAGGAGTAGGAGCAGAAGCAATCTTCTAGAGAAATTATCCATCTACAATAATCAACTTAACTACAAACCTGGTGATTCTAGCAATAATTCTCTTTAAGTAGGCTTATTTCTATAGTGATGTTAATAGAACTAACAACTATTAATATGCAATTATACAAATTTAAAATCTAAAGCACCGTGCACATTGCTGACTTTTAAAAATTATTATCTGGTACTAGTAACTAAAGCCCATATCTATCTATCTAATATCTTTAACCTAGCAATATATGTATATGTATATAAGCCGGCAGCGTCAGGTTCCAGGGGAACCTGACGCTGCCGGCTGTCGCGAAAGCGATGGTCGACAGCGTCAGGAACTGGGACGCGGTCGCCGCCTTCTACGAGGCTGTCATCTCGCGGAAGGAGGCGGCGGAACGAGTCCGAGAGGATTCCCGTGACCCGGGCCGCCGTCAGCAGCCGGGACGGCGCAGGCACGAATACCTGCGCCTGATGCCGCCCTAACCGAGGCCTCGGGTGATCGGACCGGGGAATTGTTCGGTCATCCGACGTAAGGCCACCGCGTGAGGGCGACGCCCCGACAATCTTCGGGGCATCGACGAGAGGCACCTGCGAGGGTAAACCGCCGGGCGGGCCACCGAAGTCAAAAATCGGGTACCGGTGGTCCGCTCGCACGGCGAAGATAGAGGAGTTTTACGGTGGGTCTATGGGGTCACGCGCCGCCTTTCCGTCACCCCGTACCGATTTGGCGGGGTGAGATGTATCCATAGGCCACCACAAAAAGAAATAAAAGGGGGTTTCAGGGGGACGATTAATCGATCTAACTAGGTTTCATTTACAGAAAATATTATTTTATCAGTATATTCAGGCATCGAATAAATATAATTACAAGTGGCAGGGCTACATTTTTGTCAGTTCTCTGTCTACAGCCGCGGGCCGGTCCGTCCGGGGTAGTACCACACTCTCGCAGAAGATTGTTTGGGTGGTTTGGGGTTTGTATTGGTGGTAAGTGGCCTAAAAGGTTCATGGGCAGCAGTAACACTTACCATCGAGTGTACTGCTTGCTCGTTTGCCACTAAAGGCAATAAAAAAAAAATTTTTTTTCATTGACTAAAAACTATTAGAAATATGAAGGCAAATTTTGACACTGTCGTTAAGAATAGACATAGCTCAATTAAAAAATCGAGCAGTCTAATCGAGACCCGTTCGCATCCTTAGTTTCTCTTATTATTATTATTTGTGAAACAAAAGAAAATACTGAGTGAAGCAGTAATCCAGATATTATATTTTAAAGGTGAAACAATCATCATTAAGAATGATCCAATACTCCAAGATCTGTTTGAGAATTTTGTATTAAATCTTACAAGGTGTATGAAATCGATGCAACAGAGAGTACATTAAGCGGTCCCTTTATGCCGTTATGAACATTTATGGCGATAGATATGGGGAATCAATACTATTAAATAATATAGTTTTAGTATTATAGTATCTAGAACATTACTATCCTTTTGTTTTGCAAAGGTTTTTGGTACTAAGGGTTCAATAGTAAAATTGATCTTATAATGAATTTGTTTGTAAATAGCAGTTGATCATAATATAATCACAGTACAATGGGGAATAAGAGGACAGAACGATAATCTTAAAGGTTTATAATATGTATGAGTGGCTATTGTTATGTTTTTAAAAAAAATATTTTTCTTCATTTTTTTTTATATTACTTATCTCGCAGCAATGTCATGAATATGATCTTAGTGCTGCTAAGATGCATGATCGATATTACATACTCCCAAGCGCTAATTGTTCATTGCCACAAGCCATAAAAATGCAAGTAATATCTAAAGGTAGCTAAAAAAAAGATTTATTCAAAATACTAATTCACCTGATCCTGTAGAATAAAGAGAAATCTTATCTATATTTACCTTCAGCCTTATGGTGAGGAGTTATAATATAGTACCTCTTTTCCTTAAAAGTCGTAAAAACTAAGGTTCACGAAAATAACACACTCCAAAGAAAAATCGTAATTTACATCATATCATGCTGCAATGCAATGCTACTATTGTACTCGAGTCTCCCCAAAAATAAAAGACAAACTGACCTACTATATTACGCGGCTCAGACTAGATGGTATAGAGTTTTATTTCGAGTTTTCCTTCTCTTACATAGACTTTATATTCGTATTATATCTTAGTTGTCTCTTATGATAGCCAGCGGGTAAGATAGGGGTGGTGAATTGTATTCTTACTCCGTCACAACCCAGAAAAACTTATAAATATATAGTTAAAAGTAAAATAATACGAATTAAAAATTAATTTTAACGTTAACTATTATTTTTGGAACGCCTCTATTTACTTAGCCGGAATTTGTCTCTAATAAAAGCAATTTAAATTTTCTTACTTTGTGAAATTAATTAGGCACATTTCAATTTACCTTCCTGATAACTTAAAGAGAGAGAGAGCCAAAATTTGCAAGCGAAACTCGCAGTAATAAATTTAATAGCAGAATGAATGACGTCGTTAACTTATCTGAAATATTGTCGATTGAATAACTCAACGCATTTAATATCGTATTTCAGTTTAAAACCCAGATACCGTCGTTAAAAGACTTTAGGTAGATCTATGGATTAATTTCAAATAACCCCATTATGTATTTAAAAAAATCTATATTTATAAAATGTAGGTGCGAGTTGATGCAAATTAAATCAGTAAAAAAATCAGTAATTATAAGAAAACTAAAAAAAAACGAATTCATGGCGCTCAATTTCTTAAAAGTAACGATAATTTGTTTAAGATATATGCTATTTTAAACAAATTATCCTAAAATTTCACAGACTCATTTTCTACATTCCTGTAATGAAAACTACTCGACACTAGACAATGTTGCAGCCAAATTCTTTGAATTTTGTGCCGGGAACCGTAAGTAAGTATGTCGTAAGTACTAAATCTAACCATATTTAATACCATAGTAACCGCATAAATTTACTGCTTGGATATAAAAATAATAGTAAAAATTGTAGTATGGTATTAATTTTACAATATACCTATTAAATATTAATCAAAAACATTGCCATAAATACAATAAAACCAAATATTATCACATATATGTATTATTTTACATATACATTTTACGTTATAGAGCCTTTTTGCTGTTTTCAAAGGATTCTTGAACCTATTTTATTCAACTTAGTCATTCTTGTTTAATCACTCAGTTAGCGTTAGATTAATATATACTTTTATCGTCAATATTCGCTTTAACCTTTCACTACTTACAAAACAAGTAATACAATAAACTAAGTAAGGGTAATATTATGAAGCAGCATAGTAACCTATTTTACTAATCTATAGGCGATGCAAAATATATAAAATGCTTAGTCCTGAATGATGGATCAACGCAGAGCCTAAACCACTGATCGTAGAGACCTGAAACTTCGAGGGTGTGTTCTTTTTGGGACGTAGCCATCCGATAAGAAAGGATTTTTCGAATTTTTTTTTTTCGAAATTGACATTTTATTTTGACACATGTTTAAAAACTTAATTTGATTTTACTCAAAAAACTGACCAAGTGCGAGTACCATTATCTACAAACGGCAAAATAATCACGTCTGTTGTAGCATCTCTTCAATATTTGCTTTATTTTAATTTAATTATTTATTTTAGCACTTATTTTAGCACTTGTATTTTGAGCAAAACGCAGAAACTAATACAACGGGTTCAGAACGCTTGTGCGCGATATTGCTTTAACGTCCCCCCACGATCTCACATCACCCCCTTCTTAAATAAGGGTAATTTAATGAAGATGACGGCACGTAGAAAGCTTCACCTAGCAACCCTTTTGTTTGATGTTGTTGTATCCAAAATGCCTGAATATCTATATCGCAAATTATCATGGTCAAAAGATTATAATGCAATAAAGACGAGGGCATCCTCTTATTTATTGTTAACTCCAAGACATAGAACGGCAGCATTTCATGGAAGTTTCAAATTCGCTGCAACTCGATGCTGGAATGATTTGCCACCTCCATTACGCCTGTTAAAATCGGTTAACAATTTTAAAATTAAATATAAGGAGTATTTGCTTGATCAACAGCATAAGGCACAATAATATATATTGCACAAATGACCTTTATAGTTCTTTTCACATTTGTTCAATACATTTTCTGCATCAATTTTATTATATTCCTTACAACCTATCTATTAAATAAAGAAAAAGATCATATTTATTTAATTCATCAAATATTTAACTTTATTTTCTTTTGCTATGAAACAAATACATAAGCGTTAGTCTTATTTCTATGAATATGTTTACACTTTCCTACTATTGATACTAGTATATATGTATATATTATGAGAAGTCCTAAGATATATTTTCATTGATCAAAACTTTTTTAACTCTCTGTTATCTCTCAGTGCCACAGCCATCTATTAAATTTATAAAAGTGATAAGTGAATGTGTATATAGTTATAAGTGAATTGTACGTGTATGTATTCGTGTACGTGTGGGTAATCATATGTGTGTGTATGTTTATGTATGTGTGTAGGTATGTATATGTATGTGTGTATGTATGTGTATGCGTCTGTATGTATGTGTTGCATGTTGTATATGTTATTAGCATGTATGTGAATGTATGTGTATATGTATGTATGCATTATGTTTAAGTGTATGTGTGTGCGAACGTGTATGTGTATGTATATACGCTTTTGGCACTGTGTTTAGTAGTACTGTGTTTATATATTGCACCTGTATATATTTTTTTATTATGTTGTAAGAAAACATACTCTCACTCATTCTCTCAAAGGTTTTACCTGAAAATCAGCGCTGTATCACGTTTGTGATGCAGCTTATGCTGAGGTGAGACCTTTTTCGGTATCCTATGTACCTATTTGAATTTGTAATTATCAATTTGTATTATTTTGGAAGCCGAAATAAATGATTTTCTTTCTTTCTTTCTTTCTTTCTATTTTCAAAGTGAATATATTAATAAATAGTTCGTGAATATTTCAAGCGTATACCTATTGTCGTTATCAATATCGAGCAGAAATGAGCAAAAAAAAAATCATGTTTATTGTATGGGTTAAATATTTATTATATTATTTTTTAGTATTTGTTGTTGTAGCGGCAACAGAAATACATCATCTGTGAAAATTTCAACTGTCCAACTATCATGGTTCATGAGAACAGCCTAGTAACAGACCGGTGGATGAACAGCGGATGGACAGCGGAGTCTTAATAACAGGGTTCCGTTTTATCTTTTGGGTACGGCACTCTAAAAAGGTTGAACTCACATAAAAACTTGGTACAATGCAAATACTCTTTAAAATTGGAATGTCTTGAAAGTCACTGTACTATATGGTATTAGTACGGCGTTTGTAGGTTTCTAACATTTAGAGAGGCCATGCACTTTTAGAACACAGCCTCATAGGAATATAGAGTTTGAATTTTGAAATTGTTGGATGGTAATTTTCTTAGTGAAATATTCTAATTAAGAGCCATGGTAACACCTTGCATCGATTAACTGAAATCCATCGCTCACATGATGCACTACAATCCCCGTTTATATTTTGCTACGGTGATGGTGGCTACTCCATTTCAGCGATTGTTAGGTTTTAGAATAGCACGGCCACCGAAGTTAAAATCGAGTACCGGTAGTCCGCTCGCACGGCGAAGAGAGAAGGTTTTACGGTGGGTCTATGGGGTCACGCGCCGCCTTTTCCGTCACCCCGGACCGATTTGGCGGGGCGAGACACATCCATAGCCCACCAATAAAAAAATAAAAAAAAAAAGGTTTTAGAATAGCACTAGTATATACCAGTGCGATCCTAAAACCACAAACACCACTTAATAAAATTATATCTACTGCATTTTTTTATTTTACGCTATAAAAATTAGGAAAGGAGCATAAAATCATCTGCTATTTTGTCGTTCGCTGTTTAGCCAATTTTTAATCAACATATTTGCAAAAAATTGAGACGGAAAGGTTGAGTAATATTAGGAACAATCAGTAAGATTCGATAGGAAGACAGGACGTTGATACTGACCAATTGGGTCCCAAGATGCTTTGACGTATTTGCGCTAATACAGTCGTTCCGATCTCTTTACACAATTTACTTGCAAAGATTTCAGATCAATCGAAAGGATCAGATATTGATATACATCCTTCGAGAAAGTGATAAACACCGAAGGTGTCATAGGTCACCGGTCAAGATTCTGAACACACTGGCTTCAGTGTGTTCCGGTCTCCCAACGCATATATTAAAATTGAGAGTTAGCACGTCAATTATGTTTCTGCGCAATGTAGATCCACCAAAATTATGCAATTCCACCACATTGCAAGTGAAAATAGCACATCGCAATGTAATCGGTACAACTATATTAGTTGGTTATTCTCAAGCGGGTCTGTGTCTATTCCTAGGATTCTCCTAATAACATCAAATTAAATCGAATTCCTGAGAGTGCAGTTTGCTATCAAAGTATACTTTGCAATGACCATAAACAAAGGTCAAACTCTTAAGGTAGCAGGAGAAGACTTGAGAGAAAGCAGCTTCTTCCCTGGGCAGTTATATGTGACATGCTCCGGAGTAAGCTCACAGAGTAGTCTGACAATACTAGCATAAAATATTGTTTACATAGAAATACTGTAGTTAGTGTAGTATTGCGGGAAAATAATACGCTGAGAGATCAACCTCACGATGGCGACGCCGCGGCATCATCGTTGTTTGTTGACGGGGCGTCGATGGTGATGATGCCTGCAAGGTAACCCGTCGGGCCGGCCTCGGATGTCAAAGAAGCGGTATTAGTAAACGGCCTAATGTCGATGCAGAACACCGTGAGTTATGAGGCCGCACACCGTCCTTTCGTCGCCTCGATCGGGATGGGCGGGGTTTCTTCAAATCATAGTCGACTAAGAAAAAGTTTAATGTTTATAAAATGTAACCAAATTTTATTTCATTTTCATGTTTATTTAACCTTTAAATCCCTACACTATAACAAAGTTTGGTATATTTTATAAGTATTCAAACATTTAAACATACAAATTTATATGTTATAACAAAATTAAGAAAGTAAAAAAAGCAATCATAAATCTTATTAGAACCATTTTCGACTTTTACGCGGATGAAGTCGGGGGCAAATGCTAGTAAAAAATAAACTATTCAATTCTATGACAAAAATATGTGTATTGTTTTATTCTTATTATTCGCCAATTGTTAATCAGCTGTGGGTTATCATCGACAAAATGAGAACCGATAAAAGCAATAATGACATCAATTAATGTTAATTATGAAAGTTTTACAACCCCGTTTCGTGGCTCAATTAATTAAAGAGGGCTGTATGCAGTTTGTGATAAATTAGATATTATTCTAGAACTGTGAAATTGTTAATGATATTTCTGTAAAAAAAAAACAAATAAAAAATAAGATAGAAATGCCGTTACGTTTTAGGTACAAATATCGTTTAACGTTAAATATTAGTTTTTTTTCTGTTTTATATCTCTAGGTTATTGTTTATGACTGTGTCTTGTACAAATTGTGCATTATTTTAATATCGAAAATAGATATTTGATATATTCCATTTCTACGTGCAGCTCAAAATAATCTCTTAGAAATTGGAATACGTCTTTGCGGGTTGTAAAAGTTTTAGGCAAAGGGTACAGTTTGGTTACCAATACCATAATCGGTAGAATTGAAACTTTTGCGGTTTGTCCCTTGCACAAATGAAAGTTGAGTTATCGATTTGGTTAACTTTATTTAAATCAATTATAGAATTATATAAATATTTCTTTACGTTATATTTCATTTGTTTTCGTTAATGATTTTATTTGTTATAATCTCAAATATTATTTAACTTTTTGAACATTTTCTAAGCCTATATGAACCTACATATACTTTTTTTTAGCAGTGGGTTATGGAGTGGTCACATTCCACTAAATCTGTCTGGGGTGACAGAAGAAGCGGCGCGCGACTCCATAAACTCGCCCTACATGTACCTCTATACGCCGAGCGAGTGGGCCATTGGAACCCGGTCTTTGTCTTCGGTGGCCCGCCCGGCGGTTTACCCTCGCTGATATCCACTCGAGTCGATGCCCCGGCAGCTTTCACCGCCGGGGAATCGTCCTCAAACGGAACCTCCATATACCTAAAGAGGCCTATATACGAATGATCCGTCTGTATTATACATCTTAAGAATTATTGCTTAAGAATTATACTATGGTGACGATCGATCGCTTAAAATTTGTCGCTCAAACATAAAACGATTGGTCGTAACGATCGATCATTTACTTGTTTGAAACGGAAAGATAAAGACGTGCTGAAATAATTCAATACGTGCCAAAATGAACTGAGTTTCCTTACCTATGTGGCGCTAACTTTAATTCGCCTATAAAAGAAAAAATGCAGCCTAGAAAAATGTGGATTAAGAAATGGCTATTGAAACGAAACCAGTATTCGCATGAAAATATTTAATCATTGATCGCAAAGAGCCATACACTCTCGATTCATCGTCACGATATTCATGATTGCATGGAATTTTGTTGCGATCTCCGACATCGTCTTCGATGAAGTAAATCGTTAACAATCTTTACATATACTATCGAGCCGTCGTTTCGATCGGTCTGAAACGACGGATCGAACAGACGGATCGTTCCGTATATAGGGCACTTTATACATACAATCATTTATTGGTTGCACACCTACTCTACAATGAGAAGGCAATTGATCTACTATAATACGTTGGTTTTATGGGTTTGCAAGGAATAGTATTTTGAGATTTTCTTCTCTTTTGGTGATATTATCTCCATACTTAATCATCTTTTAAGATATCTGTTGGTAAGAAATAGTCAATGTATTGTTCCTATATAGTAAAATGTAAAACAATTGATTCATTAGAATTTTCTATACAGTAATTCATTGAATACCTCAGACAGAAAAAAAAAGCAAAACGTTTTAAATATTGTGACATATTTCTAATACCGCAATACTAACTACACACTAAAATATTCATGGTTATGCGCAAACTTTTGAGTGATTTTTATAAGTTATACTCCGTGTTTGGAAAGAACATAGTTCCGCAATGTTTATCAGCATAGAAATAACTTTGCAAAATGGTATTTCAAGGATATTGGACATATATAAAACTGTAATTTGATCTTTTTTCTTGGCTGATTTAAATTTATAGAGGATATAGAACTATACCTTGTTTTCTTACGTCTTCCTTTAAATAGAAATCAAAATAGAGTAAATCTATAAAAGATTTCGCAAAAATTTAAAACCTGTAACGCTAAAAGACTCCTGCTAGTCCTAATTTTCATTTGTAATTTCAAATTTCTTAAAACAACATTCCTAACGTCTGCGATTACGTTGTGAAAAGAAAGGCACAAGAAATTCTGTAGCATTTTATTGGAAGAAAAGAGTCTGTTTGGCTTAATAGCGACGTAAAATTGCGACTATCGACGTCACACCGAAATGCCCGGTGTCACGTCCGTAATCTTTTACGCACGAAATGCGAATCACACTTACACAATAATATTATTTTCTAGAAAATTTATTTATAGCTTAAATATAATTCATACATTTCTAAAAAGGTTTTAGAACTCAACAAAGTGGAGATGTTATCGATCGAGGTATTTCAGTCGAAAGAGAATTTAGGGTAATATTTTCAAGGCTAAGGAATGGTCGCCCTATTACTATTTAAGGTATTACAGTAAGGTTACGGTAAGGTATTACAGTTAAGAAATAGACTACACGCATGTGTCTACTAAGTTTTTATATCAAACTAGCTTTTACGGGTGACTTCATCCGCGTGGAAATGATGTTTGGCAGAAGCTTAAAAATACCTTTATTTCGTTACAATTTTTTCAAAGCTTCAAATGGATTAAATAGATAATAATTTCAATAGTACGTATTGCCATTCAAGTAGGTATAAAACCATCGAATAACTTGAAAATTCGATATTGTTGAACAAGTTTAAAAAAATGTGCTGTTACTAAGATGTAACTAAATTTAATAAACTCTTTCTCTTAATATTTTAAATATATAAAAGAATGCTCAATATAATCCGTCGAAAATTTTTAATGATATTTTATATTACATTTACATTACATTTCTTTATACACATCTTTATTTACATTACATTTCTTTATACACAATATTCCTGGCCATTCTCAAGAGTGCTACCAGACAGAAAACAGACTCCAAGGCAAACTCACAGAATAGCCAACGTGTCGACCCTCAAACTTAAGAATTACGCTATCCACTTATTAATAATAAAGGTAAAAATAATAATTAATGACACATGTAACAAAAAATTCCTAAATCGAAAGAAAATATTAAAATTGAAGAAATAGAAAGCATTTAATTTGAATAAACAGTGAGTACAGCGAATATTCAGAAACAAAACAGGTAGCGTAATCTACAAAATAGCATATTAAATATCGTATTGCAAATAATTTTTATCTTTGCTTTGGGACAAGTAAGTTTGAACGTAAATACATACGGTGTGATGGAAGAGTGGCGCGCGGCCCTATAGTCTACCATATGCCCTCTCCATCGCCATTAAACTGATCAATAGTACTGCTGCCCATAGAACTTTGCAATACCAGTGCTACATTAAGGCCGCACCTATCCATACAAAACTCCAAATCCACCCAGAAAATTCGGCTGCCGGCTCTCTCGCTCACCGAACAAAGCACAACAGCATATTGCCATTGCTCAAACGTCGATTTACTTCTTGCCCGTCCGGGAACTGGAGTCCGGGAACCGTCCGAGGACAGGCACGTGGCTGTTAACAGAAAACTGTCAACAGCATAGTCCTACCACAAAAAGTTACGAGTATTTATATAACGGTACTTCCGTTTATCGTACGTGCTAAGCGGAAACATGTTAACAAAGTATTCACTGATAGCGCCACCTAGCGCAAACTTGTTTTAAGACACGTATAAAAGAAAACAAGCGAACTCTGTTTGGCATCGGATAGAGAGCCCACAAGGCTCGCCCATAGACTGATTAAGCTGTCAAAGCCACATCGGCTAACAGCTCGCAGTTGGTTTTTTTAGTGGGTATTCAGTCACCCTTCAGGGGCTGCGAGTCCCACATACCCCGCCCGGGCGGAAGTGCGGCAAAGCATTTTTTAGCCATTGCGTTACCAAAAACAAAAAAAAAATCTGTTTGGCAGTCTAGGCTTGCGAGTAGCACGGTGCATATAGGTGTAGTATATCGCATACTCACTTACTAATTTACGTCAGCCATGTGGACCTCTCTCATACTGTCACTTATGTGACAACGTGCAATGATTACCGTGCTTGGCAGGTAGGCTGGCGGTAGCGAGAAGAGCTGTTGCTCGTTCTCTTGATGAACCCTTGGGCGATTTGGCTGAGGAATCCACAAGCAGATAAAGGGGTAGCGCCGGTTGTAGTCTTATCCAGTGGTCGCACGAGAAAGACTGTCTTGAGTCATCCATCTATACCATATAGTTGTACAAACAACTGATCTTGAGACTGACTGACTAAACTGACATTGAGAGAATAGACCTTGGCAATCGCCTTTGTACAAACAAAGGCGATTGCCAAGGTCTACTCTCTGTAAGTTCACTTAAGTTGTGAGCATGAGTGGTATATAATGGTGAAAGTAATTATGATTACTTACAGTACGGGTATTTGCAACTTTATATCCGCAGTTTTGTTCCTCGTGCGTGACCCATTCATCTACATATAATATATAATATCTTAAAGTTTTTTTATTGAACAAATACACTTCAGTTAAAACCTTACATTTTGAAACGCTATCTAATGGTAATTGATATTATCAAGTATACTATCAAGTATACCGTATATATTATCAAGTATACCGTATTATATTGTATACCGTTAAAACGTATGTATATCAAAATTTATTAGCATAGATATGCTATACTAAGTTACAGTTATAAATATAATAATTCCCTTTTTAATGGTACTATGCATCATATTAACTACTCCTATATACGTTATATGCAATTTCATTATTTAGTTCAGCATATAAATGATATTATATGTTCAATAAAACACAATATAAAAAGATTGTTGTCTGTACTCTTTCTCTGTTATAAGTATTAATGTACATTAAATATTTCACACATCTTATCAAAAAATCTACTCGCTTTTCCAATAATGGAATGCCTTTGGTTTCTTTTATTCTCCAGAACCATGTTTTGATGTCGTTCAAACATTTACTAAAAGCCTTTATTCTGCCGAAATAAATGAGAAACCATCATTTTTAGCTATGTTTTAAAAAAGAACCGTATATTTATTCAATATGATCAAAAATAAAGACACTTTTGCCACGTAGATAACTCTCGTTACCGGATCTGTAAAGAAAAAGCAATAACTTCAGGCAAATGGAAAATCTTAATTTATATTCCGAAACAGTAAAGTTTAATGTAAAGCTTTCAAAACTCAATACAAGTAACTCGCAACTTAATTTCGAAATCTTTCAATAATTTTGAAGTACTTAATATTCATTACATATTTATTCACTGGTAAAATTATTAATAAGTAGTATTTTAAAATATACAATATAGTGTGTGTAAAACGCTTGAAACAGTATGTATGAATTTGTATAGTGGTAGGACCACGCTGTTGACAGTTCTCTGTCCACAGCTGCGGGCTAGTCCGTCCGGAGTAGTACCACACTCTCGCAGAATTTCGACGTCTGAGTAATGGCAATGTGCTATTGCGCTTCCTTCGGTGAACGAGAGCGCCGGAAGCCCAACTGGGGTGGGTTTGGAGTTTGTATTGGTAGACAGCGGCCTAGCTTTACGCTTGGTATTGCAAAGGTCCATGGGTGGCAGTAACACTTACCATTAGGTGCGCTGCTTGCTCGTTTGCCACCACAAGCAATAAAAACAAAACTTTTTTTCTTTACAATTTGAAATCCACAATCACAAGAACCACTAAACTTCGCAAACTAAAAGTTAATTAAAAGAAACAAGACATGTTTATTGAAATTCCTATACTCAACATAATGATTTCTTAAATTTAAGCAAATATACCTAACATGTTTGATATAAAAACCATTTTTATGGATTTTATTGCGTTTGTATATGATTTTTAATTGCCCGATGTTTTCAACACTTTTCAGCTTTCGATATCATGAGACGACATGGAGTTGCTTGGAGAGCCTTCACAACTTATGGCATATATCGATATTAAGCCACTGTGTATGCAATTTTATTCAAATATATTCATCTATTTTTGAATTATTCAGTAATAAACATTCAAATTTTCACATTTATAATCATAGTTGAGATCGGCTTTTGTCCGTGACTGCGCTTACTAATTGGTATTTCCATTAGTAATTTTCCCATATTGGTCACATGATCTTGGCTATGACATGACTAGAGAGATATATATGGACTTTTATATGGATGAATAGATATAACTTTTATCCAAATAACTTAATATAATGCTATTTAAAGTAATGTCAGTTCTTATTAGTGGGTGAATTCTTAAAATTGGATAGGAAGTTTCAGAGTAAATTTGCTATATCCAAATTTGGATGACTGCCAAACTTCCAAAATTTGACTATATTTATACACTAGTTGTGTCTGCTGCTTTACTTGCAATAGTTATTTAGACAATTAGTTTGAGATATTTTATCTTAGATCTGTATGATATGGATTAATCAAATAGCATCACTTAAATATAAGAATTCTAAGTGTGGTGACGGAGTAAGCGTATAATTCACCACCCCTTAATCTTAATCGTAAGAGACGACTAAGGGATATAAAGTGCATATAATATCTATGCAAGAGAAGGAAAATTTGAAACAAAACCTTATACTAACACGTCTCACCAGTATGCTCTGAAACAGGTGTTTTGAATCTTCATGCCTTTTACAGTCCAATTTTTTCATAGTTACACTTTAGTTATTGAATTTATTTTTTTATTTGGGTCTATGTATGAAATACGGCTTATATATTAACGCACAAGTGCAGCGTGCTTAACAAATTACTGAGAAGAAGGAACTTAATAATTTATATTGCGGTGAGGGAGTACCACTAATTGATCCCAGTGGTACAAGGACTAGAGTATACTTAGTCGACCCTACATTCATAATCCTCATGTAACATTCATTATAAAGTACAATTGTGTAAATCTGTGTATGTGCCTTGCCGCAAACACCCTTTAATGTGTTGCTTTAAATCAGTATATCATTGTAAACGATCTATTCGTCATGTCGTTATATCGGTTCATTTAAGTCCCACTATTGGGTTTCAGCCTCCTCTATATTGCGAGAGCAATTGACTCGTTATACCACCCTGGTCAATTTGGCATAGCATTTTATTTCAAGATTTCTCTTTCTTGCAGAAATTTTATCTGCATATTACATTCCTTGGTTGTCTTTTGCGGTGTTCCGTAAACTAACTTCTTTAATGAAGGGTGATTAATTTTATATTTGCTCGTTCACCACACGGATAAATGTTCTAATAAAATAGAATAAACCTTCATTGCTGTAATTTAATTACACGTATGGTTTTAAAAACTATATAATGCTTATAATTATTTTATCAGTAACCAGTTTTTATTTGACAGCTTGTCTTTCCACAAAGGCCTCCTCTAGAGCTTTTCATATCTTTTGGCGGGAATCTAAAACGTCATGTTGTGCTCTTGTATTATATTCGATATCTTAGTGTTTTAACGTGTTATATTAGATAATTTTTATGGTGTTTTATGTAATATGATGTGACAGAACAGCTGGGATGTAGTGAATATCATATAAAAGTGCTTTACAACGTTTTCGTTTTCCATCAAAATTCCTACAACATACCATTAACAGTGTCACCATAGCAGTGTTGATGGCGACAATTCGACTGACTGACAGACAATGACTAACTTGAAGAGATTAAGAACGTGAAGATAATTATAACTCGACACTGGCAAAAATGGCTCGTATAAGTAGCTGATTGCCAATACATAAAAAGAAGAAGAAGAGCTTTTCATTTCGTCGTGTACTTTGCAATGCGTCTCGATTTTGGACCAGCTATCTTTTTCAAATCGTCTTCCTAACGTCTAGTTTGTCTACCCTTATTCCTCTTGATGTCTCGCGGATGTCATTCCGTGATATGTCTCGTCCATTTTCCTTTTCCTTCCCCTAACATGTGGCCTGTCTATAACGACCTAATAGGTACCAGTAACTTTCAAAAATTTTGGCGTTAATAAAAAGAGTCACAATTTTTTTTCCGCGAGTATTCTATAAGTCCCATACACAATAGTACATATTCATATTATGGGAATCTGTGGTCATACATCAGATAAGTTCCACCTCATAAATTGTTACCTAATGATATTCAGGGTATACCGATATCGATCTGGTATAATCCGTGTGTTGACGGAGTAAGAATACAATTTATCACCTCCTATCTTACCCGTGGGTGATTGTAATAGACGACTAAGGGATATAAAATGCATATAAAATCTATGTAAGAGAAAGAAAACTCGATAAAAACCCCTATACCAACATCGCGGTATAGTAGGTCAATAACCCTCCCATCACGGATGAGACTCGAGCCCAACAGTGGGACGTGTGTGATGTGATGAGATGATGATCGCAATATGTAGGTACTGTTCTTCCATTGCACAATTTGCAAAAGTTATTGGCAATAGTTTTATGACTTGCCACCTGCCTGACGTCAACCATGCTTGGGAATAGCTTTTACAAATATAATATCACTATATCTTTAAATGTGAAAATTAATAACCAGGCCAAATAACTTTAAACGATAAGGCAATTCATTAATTTATGTCTACTATACATAATAGTATTATGTTATCTTGAAATAGAAATGCAAAAAGAGTGGTAAAAGCAGGACGGAAAATAAGGAAAATTCAATAAGAAAACAGCTATCCGAAATCGACTTTGTAGTTTTTCGCTAATACATCGAATATTCTTTTGACAAGTGGTTCGCTTTTGGACAAGGAATCTTTTAAATATTTCATCAACGAATAAGTATATCATCATCATCATCATCATCATCTCAATTCACACACGTCCCACTGTTGGGCTAGAGCCTTCTCCAAACGGGAGGCAAATTAACCTACTACCACGCTGCATAGCTGTGATTGTATGCTTCCCAAATTTGATATTAAAAAATGTATTATATGTTTCTGTGACAGCTCTGTACCGCATTTCGGGAAGGGTATTTTGTCTGTGAAGACTATAGAGCATCACGACAGTCAGGCAATACGTAGTTACTACAGTCTAGTTCTTGCATCTGATTCAGCATTTAGTACAGGCTGCGGGTACATGGACCGAAAATAGTCAACTAGCCACTAATCCAAAACTTCTCGGTATTTCATCAGATGATAGATACCCAAAAAGGTAATCAGTTAAATCAGACCAAAGTTTATCAGGAAAACTGATTATCAAAGGAAAAAAGGAGGTGACGTGACCCGTTCAAAAGGGTTCTCATGGCAAGTTATGGAACGCTATGCTACCTTGCTATCATTGTGCGAGGTGCTATAAGATTAAGGCCTGTTAAAAAATAGTACTTACATATCATCACACCATATCCCTTGCAGGGTAGGCAGAGAGAACAGAGTGCCAGAGAACTCTATCCTTGCAAACTTCACTCGCTTCCTCAACATTTATAATTATCTTCATACACGCTCGCTGGTTTCGGAGACTCTTGACTCCACCTTCCATCAGTACGTGACCAATCTGGTCTAGGTAGGTTAGTCTCGGTCTCCCACGGTACCTACATCCTTCCACTTTCGCATTGTATATCCTCTTAACCAGACGTCAGAAATTAATCATATGAGTCAATGTATACCTTAGCTATTTCTGTCAAACCTATATACCACATTAAAATTATAATGATGACTGAAAAAATTATAATAATGAATGAAAATAACAAATGTTAAAAATACAAATATTAAATTAAAAAAAAAATGAAAATGTAAATGATGACTTAAAGAATGGTAATGATTAATGAAAATAACAAATGTTAAAAATACAAACCATATTACAAGTTATTACAAAAAACGGTTGTCCCAAGTTGCATAAACCTCTTTACAATTTTGGATGATTAAATCGTTTTTTGGGAATGTTCCATTTGACTTTGCTTTGAGGTTCAGAGCAATACAAAAGCGATTAATTAAAAAGGAAAATCACACAAGGGATCCAATATCACTCTTTCATTTGAATCGACGTCGTATTCAAAGCTGACACGTGTAACTCCAATTGTGTGTTGTTATTACATTCGGTTTGTTTGAAATTGTCTGTGGCGTTAAAATAACATGTTAATGTAAAGATTTTATTAATTCTACGCTGTTTAAGTATTTACAAATGCAAACATAATTATCTATATGTACTTTTATTATATATATTTTTTATTTGTTTTTGTAACCATAAAACAACAATTATATGTTTAACTTTTTCTGTAGACATTTTGGTTATAAAAATAAATTATCAGTTCAAAATCTATACTAATATTATAAAGAGGTAAAAGTTGTGAGTTTGTGAATTTGTGAGTTTGTGACGTTGTAGGGGGTAATCTCTGGAAATACTAAACCGATTTTAAAAATTCTTTTACCAATAGAAAGCCTTGTCATTTGCGAGTGACATAGACTACATATTTTATTTAAAAAAATACAACTTCTTACTAAAACTTCAATAATGTAAACCTAGGTATGAAAAAGCTTGCCATAAAATGTCTTTAATCGTATGCGCTGCAGAAACTATGAATAGTAGAACAAAAAATGTTTTACAATATTAAAGAACATATTAATGTCTACAAAAAACTTTAGGGTACCATATGTCTAACTATTGTAGTTATGTCAGTATAACTACTTTTTTGAAAGAAATGTTAACAAAAACTACACCATGCCTAAAATGCCACATTAGTCATGTCTTTGTATTAATCCTTATCCAAATAAACTATTTATTAGTTAAGACTGTTTCAATAACAGAAAATTACTTTTTGAATTATTAAAATCGGTCATTGCATTCAAAAGATATTACGAGTTTAAAAATGTCAATCTAAACAAAATCCTGCTACTATTACAAACGCGAAAGTTTGTATAGATGTATGGAGGGATTCCGGCTGGTGCAGGTCCTGCTGGTGCGGATCCTACTGGTGCAGGTCTTGACGGGGCACGGTTGCTTCGACAAGTACCTGTACACAGTCGCAAGGAGGGAGACGACTCCGTCCTGCCAACAGTGCGGCGGCGACCGGGACACGGCGCATCATACGCTCGAGGTCTGCGTGACCTGAGCTCAACAGCGCTCTGTCCTCGTCACCGCCATCGGTGCCGACCTCTCGCTGCGGCCCGTCATGCGAGCGATGGTTGACAGCGAGAGGAATTGGGACGCGGTTGTCGCCTTCTGCGAGAGCGTTATCTCGCAGAAGGAAGCGGCGCGGCGGCGGAGCGAATCCGAGAGGATCTTCTCTTCGAGAATTCGCGTCGCTGCCGGCGACTGGGGCGGCGGAGACATGAATGCTGTCTCCGCCTCATGCCACCCTAGCCGAGGCAGTGGGTGACCGGACCGGGGATTAGTCTGGTCGCCCTGGGAGCGAGGCCACCGCGTGAGGACGACGCCCCGACGGTGCAAGCTGTCCAGGCGTCGACATATGAGAGAATACCCGTGAGGGTAGACTGTCGGGTAGGCCATTGAAGAGAAAGACCGCGTACCAGTGACCCACCCGCACGGCGTCGAGAGGTAGATTGTAGGGCGGGTCTACGGGGTCTTGCGCCGCTTTTTCTGTCGCTACGGATGGATTAGCGGGTTTTGACGTACCGTAGCCCAGCGCAAAAAAAAAATGAGAGGTGTCAAGGGATACCCGGATGGAACGAAGTTCCTTTTTAGAGATTCATAATTCTTATTATAGAAAAAAAAAAACAATTTCCATCTGAAGGAATGTCGACATCTTGGTAATAAATTCCTGGTGACTGTGCACAGTTTCTAAACTGTTGATATGGAACGTGAAATGAATTATTTTGCTGTGTTTATTCTGCATTATTACGTATTTCTTCTGGATATTTACATATTTTTGCACTGCAATTATCACGTGATCTAAAATTAACCAATTAAAAAATATTGTTTTAAAAGACATCATATTTTACTCCAAAAATATACCTTAGAAAGATATAAAAAAAATCATACTTACGCATCTAAATGATGATTTAAAGTGTTTAAAGCCTGAAATTTTCATTTCCTATCGTAATATTCTTTATTTTTTTGTTTAATAATCATTTCCTATCGTAATATTCTTTATTTTTTTAATTAATAATGAAGGATTCATACAGTGTTGCTGAAACACTGTTGTTTGTTGCCAATGATGATGATACCTGAAAGGATAATCCACCGGGCTGGCCACGGATGTCAATAAACGGCATTAGTGATCGGCCTAATGGTAATGGGGATGAAGCACGGTGGGTTTTGGGTCCACACGCCAACTATCCGTCGCCCCCGGCGGAATAAACCTGGTGTCTAAGCGTTAGTGTGCTAAAAGAAAAAAAAAATCAGCAATAGTTATTATCTGGAAAAACTTTATACTATAATTAACATGTAATTGATATATAATTTAATATGTAATTGATATTTAACCACTAACCAAGCATGGCAATTGTAAAATTATTTCCACTTATTCCATGTCGGATGCATGGATAGATGTACAAAATATAGATAAAATATATAATCCTATTCTCTTTGATTTAATTTAGACACAAAGTCAAATGGCGGATTTTAATTTGCTTCTCCGAATATCCTCTTTTTTAAATTAATTCATTTTGTTACTGTAGATATTTCAAAGCAAAAGGCCTGTATATTTCTTGATTTGTTGAATCTATTGAAAATAATGTTATATACAGAATGTGACACAAACGTTTTAAATGTTAATTAATCGATGTTTTGTATGTATTCGTATTATAAATGAAATCCACATTCCAATTCAATAGCTTTGTACCTTTCACATTTATAAAACAGGGGACGAAAATTTGTATATAGGAGTGAAGTTGTCAAAATCCTTAAATGTTGCTTGCCTATACCCGAAAGGATAACCAAGACTTAATTTTGGCTATTTTGTATGTATTTTAATGCTTTGAAGTAGAATTTTCAAATATTTTCTTTGCGTAATGAAAAGTAAAATGCGTAAATAATAGATATTTTAACTTTAAAAGCTCAACTGTGTAAGCTATGTGATGTTTAAGGTAAGCAAAACAATCAAATACTTGATATATAAGAAACCAGAATGAAATACTCAGATGCCGTGGTTTTAAGAAGTATTGAGGTTAAAATATACAAACAAATAGATAGTTTAATGATTACTGATGTTTACGCGAGTATTACCACATTTGAAATAAAACTATTTTTACGGATTTTCTCGGCGGAGTGGATCAGCGTGGATAATCTTCTCTCTGTTACTGCTGACTCTACTAGTAATATAGTTATAATATATATTAATCTGAATTAATTTGGCTGCACAGATGGCGTAGTGGTTAAGATACTGACCTTCCATGCCAGTGCCGTGGGTTCGATTCCCACGCAGAATATTACTTTGTGCAATCCACAAAGTGTTGTTCTGAGTCTGGGTGTAATTTGTCTGCGTTAATTTCATGTTTGTAAAGTCCCCCGCAATACAAGGATTATTTCCTTGTTGTCTTTGGTTGTTTCGGCTTGTACCTGCACACGGTCGCGTATAGGCAGTGGACTCCGTCCTGCCACCATTGCAGTAGTGACGAGGACACGGCGCAACATACGCTCGAGGTATGTCCAAGCTGGGACGGGCAGCGCCGTGACCTCGTCGCTGTTATCGGTGCCGACCTGACACTGCCGGCTGTCGCGAAAGCGATGGTCGACAGCGTCAAGAACTGGGACGCGGTCGCCGCCTTCTGCGAGGCTGTCATCTCGCAGAAGGAGGCGGCGGAACAAGTCCAGAAAAAATCCCGTGACTCGGGCTGCCATCAGCGGCCGCGGCGGCGCAGGTGCGAATATCTGCGCCTGATGCCGCCCTAACCGAGGCTTCGGGTGATCGGACCGGGGAATTGTTCGGTCACCCGACGTGAGGCCACCGCGGCTGTCGCGGCGTCGACACGGGAGGAACCCGTAAGGGTAAACTGCCGGGCGGGCCACCGAAGACAAAGATGGGTACCGGTGGCCCGCTCACACGGCGAAGAGAGGTGTTTGCAGGGTGGGTCCATATGGGGTTGCGCACCGCCTCTTTCGTCGTCCGGATCGATTTGTCGGGGCGCGACCACATCCATGGTCCACCCTGCGGGAAAAAAAAAGGGTGGAGTCTTTGGAAAAATAAAAAACGAGCCGTCATGGGACGCCTGGCAGATGTGAAACATCGTGTGTGTACAAGTAATATGCATAAAAGATAATATTATTACAGGAATTAAATATAGCCTAATGAAAAAATGAAGTATTACGAATTTCTTACAGAAAATGGTAACTTTATTTAATAAACATTTATTTACATGTGATATAAAAATTCGATATTAATATCAAGTGGCCACAATTTAAATATTTAAATACTGATCCCTGTGATGATTGTTGGGAACTGAAATATTTAAAAAAATATGATATTAAAATACACAAGAAAAAGAAAAAAAAATTGAGTGTGGCTTCAATATACTCATGAACTCAAATCTTAGTTAATTATTGCAATATATGACTAAAAGAAACAAATATAAATTTTATTAATAAATTTTTCCATATGAATTCATGAATAATAAAAAAAAAATTAATTGAAGATAATATTAATATAATTTATATAATTATTAATCTTAATATAATTTATATAATTACTAATATGATTAATATGAATATAATTAATTAAATATCGTCGAACTGAGTGAGAAGCCACACCGTACACTCTACTACATATAAAATATATATATATGTATACCTCAGTATAGCGTGGCGACCCGTCGCCACACCGTACAGTCTACTACACATAAAATATATATATGTATACCTTAGTATAGCGTGGCGACCCTTCGCCACGGCAAGCGTCGCCACGCCAACAATTCGGTTTACAAGTGAGCCTATAGATGTTTCACATCAAAAAATCAAGTAAGCATTCAATAATAGATAGGTACAAATTACATACAATGGCATTTAATTGGAAATAAAATAGCAAATCAAACTTTATTTTATAAAACAGCAAGAAACTAATGACAACAATATTCTTGATTGACCCATCTTTCTTTCCTGTGAGAGTTGTAGAAACCAGCTGAGAGATCAACGAGAAAATGAACAGCGGCATTCGTTTGAGAAACTCATAACACTAGCCAAATTACTTCATCATAGTGCTTTATATACCTGAGATCATATTAACTAGTAACAAAATAAAATATAATATTTTCACGTTAATTATAAATGTTCAAAAAGCTCATTCAACTACACACTTATGAAATACTCCATAATGGTGAATGTAAGCTTGAATTTCCTCTTCAAAGCTAATATGAAAACAATGCTGGCACGACTACGTAGTGCTTTAGAAACTTTACCTTTGCTTCACTCGAAACTTGCACTTACTTAGACACGCTTTGGTCACTTCAAGAAAATAAAATATTTTAATGAAAATCTAACCTTTTATATGGTGAAGCAGTAAGAATATAATGAACTTGCTTTTCCCGTGGGTATTTTTAAATCGATTATGGAATATAGGCTTATAACAACACTGCAAGAGAAGCCAATCTCAAAATAAAATCTTACCCAGTGGTAGGCTTAATTTCTCTTTCTCAAACATGCTTAGGAAATTGAGCATTATTTTAACAAACTTCTTCGAGATAAATCGAAATTGCTGTACTGACCAAATACATGCGAGCAACAGCCGGCAAAAAATGTAAAAGAATCAATATCTGTCGTGTTTTCGCGGTCAAATAAATATACATGTAAATTCATATCTAACGTGTATTTTAAAAATAGAACGATTTGTTACTCCAAAACATGGCAACCAAATAGGCAACTTATCAGAGTTTTATTTAAATTTCGAACTGGCTTGAAAAAGAAACCTGTTGGTTAATGAAAAAAAAAAACAAATGAACCCTAAAAGTCACCCTAAAGTTTAAATGTTGTTCGCTGTTCGTCATGTATACAGTTCTACATAGTAACACTTAGTTTTAAATTCCGTGCATTATTTGAGAAAAGTACTATACAAGCCTTGGCCACAACTATGAATTGATGGACTTACGTATGTGTGCCTCGGCTTCGCCTCGGCTTTACAAGTTCGTCCATCAATGCTTCTTTTACTGGCCGCTGCAGTAATGTACTATTATTTATATATGATGAGACTAGCTGTTTCCCACGGCTTCGCCCGTGTGGATATATTGAAATATAGCTAGTTGTTTGAATGGTCAAACAGTAATTAGCAAGATAATACCTGAAATTATTAAAGAACTAATAAGTAAAAAATAATATAACACCTTTATTTTGATAATAGACATTTTTAATTTTATTTTTTTATACTAAATATAAGTTTATTTTATTTTTTTATATTATTTACGAATTACTGAGGGTGGCCGCAATAGACGGGCGATGGTGGTTCCGGGAGCATTTTCGTCGAATTGCTCCCCGGCTGGTCGGCGCGGCGTCTGCCCTTTCGCGGCTCATGCCGAACGTGGGCGGACCCAGCTTCGAGGGCCGACGGCTGTATGCGGGGGTGATCCGTTCGATGGCCATGTACGGCGCACCCGTGTGGGCGAGGGCTCTGAACGCCCAGCTCAGGGCTGTTCTGTGGAGACCACAGAGAGTCATGGCGGTCAGAGCCATTCGCGGGTACCGCACGGTATCGACCGAGGCGGCATGCCTATTGGCCGGGACACCCCCGTGGGACCTAGAAGCGGAGATGCTCTCCGACCTCTACCGGCGGGTTACCTCAGTGCGCGACGAAGGTGGCTCCCCCTCGTTGAGCGAGATAGCCACCTGGCGCGAGGACGCCCGCCGAGACGTCATCGCCCGTTGGGCTACGCGGCTGGAGTGGCCTAGATACAGTGTCGTTACCGTTGAGGCCCTCCGGCCCGTACTGATGGAGTGGATGGAGCGGCGGCACGGAGTCCTCTCCTTTCGACTGGTGCAGGTTTTGTCGGGGCACGGATGCTTCGGCTTATACCTGCACACGGTCGCGTAGAGGGAGTGGACTCCGTTCTGCCACCATTGCAGCAGTGACGAGGATACGGCGCAACACACGCTCGAGGTATGTCCGAGCTGGGACGGGCAGCGCCGTGACCTCGTCGCTGTTATCGGTGCCGACCTGACGCTGCCGGCTGTCGCGAGGGCGATGGTCGACAGCGTCAGGAACTGGGAAGCGGTCGCCGCCTTCTGCGAGGCTGACATCTCGCGGAAGGAGGCGGCGGAACGAGTCCGGTAGGATTCCCGCGACCTGGGCCGCTGTCAGCAGCCGGGGTGGCGCAGGCGCGAATACCTGCGCCTGATGCCACCCTATCGCCGCCTACCGCCGCGTCGATGAGAGGAACCCGCGAGGGTAAACCGCCGGGCGGGCCACCGAAGTTAAAAATCGAGTACCGGTGGTCCGCTCGCACGGTGAAGAGAGAGGAATTTTACGGTGGGTCTATGGGGTCACGCGCCGCCTTTCCGTCACCCCGGACCGATTCGGCGGGGCGAGACGCATCCATAGTCCACCAAAACAAAAAAAGGGTGGCCGCAATATGTCTTCCTCTTCCTACATATTGTAAAAGGTATTGGTAATAGCTTTATGACCAGCTGTCTGTCTAACGCCAATCATCCTTTTGAATTTATTTATAGTTAAGCATCGAAATTGTAGTACCTTTTTTTCGTCTTTATTTAAATATTAGTGTTTGGTTAAGTTACAGTCGCTATTTGGTAATGGGTACGAATACTATCAACCCTTACTTTGCTCGTAAAAGACGAATAAGAGCTTTATATCGACCTGGGCCAACACCATCTGATGCCGTCTGGTCAACAATTAATGACGTCATGCACGTTGTAATTCATAGAACTATTGCCAATAACTTTTGAAATATATAGGAAGAAGAATACATATTACGTACTTGTGGTCAAGTAATTGGGATAAGAGCAAGAGAATGGTGAATTGTGCTTAAATTACACATTTCGGTATTTAAAAAAAAGCAATACAAAGTGCCGTACTTATTTATAAGTTACTTTTCGTACAAATTTCCAACATCCATTTCCCTCTTTTGGGAATGATTTTCAAAAATGCTCTAATACATATTTATTTTTAATATTGAGTAGCCGAATACATATTTTCCTATAAATTCGCAACCCTTATTTTACACATTTAGTGTGCATTTTCCAGAAATGCTGAAACATGTATTATTATATTCATTTAATATTAAATAGCCAAATACCTATTTTCAAGGTACCCACTTTAAAGCTTACAAAGTTTCTAACAAACATCCAATCCCTGTTTTACATCCTTATAAAAATATCCAAAAATAATGAAACATTAAATAACCAGAAAAACATCACAAACGTAACTTAAAAACTGTTAAAATTTGATAAAAAGCTTATTTAATACTAAATAGCCAAATACAAATTTTCACGAATCTAACTTCAAAACTGACAAAGTTTCATACAAATTTGCAACTCCTATTTTTCACCCTTGAGGGGATATTTCCAAAAATACTGAAACATGTGTTTATTTATTTAATATTAAATACACAAATTCAAATTTTAACAGTTCTAACTTCAAAACTGACAAAGTTTCATAAAAAAACTTGCAAGCCCCATTTTATTCCCTTAAGGGGGTAATTTCCAAAAATTTAACACTTGTTTGTTTAATTAATATTTAGTAGCCGAATACATATTTTCATACCAATGTGCAACGCAAACCCTATTTTACATATTTAGTAGGCATTTTTCCAAAAATGCTGAAATTATTTATTTATTTATTTAATACGAAATTACTATTTTCAAGGTACTAACATTAAAACTGATGAAGTTTCTAATAAACTTACAACCCCTGTTTTACATCCTTATGAGAAAATATTCAAAAATAATGAACACTAAATAGACAAACAAAAATCATCACAACTATAACCTAAAAACTGTTAAAATTTCTTAAAAAGCTTACTTAATACTAAATAGAAAAATACAAATGATCACGGCTTGAACTTCAAATCTGACGAAGGTTCATACAAACTTGCAATCCCTATTTTTGGAAATAATTTCTGTTTTTTTAAATTTTGACAAAGTTTTTTAAATTTCATACAAACTCGTAATCCCTACTTGGTATTAAAATTTCTAAAAAGGCTGAAACATGTATCTCTTTGTTTAATATTAAATAGCTAAAAACAAATTTTCAAGGATTTTAATTCAAAAGTGACGTTTCAAACAAACTTGCAAATCATTACTAATATTATAAATGCGAAAGTAACTCTGTCTGTCTGTCGCTCTTTCACACCAAAACTACTAAATCGATCTAAATGAATTTTGGTACACGGATAGTCTAGAACCTGACAAAGGACATAGGCTACTTTTTAATGCAAAAAAAGGGTTGTAGAGGGGGATGAAAAGTTGTAAGGAAGTATCATTTTATAGCCAGAAGCTTGAAACTTATTTTTAGGCTGTCGATTAGATATAAATAAATATGACATTAAAATTTTGTAAAAAAATTACCCTTAAAGGAGTAAAATAAAAATAGTGCATGAAAGTTTATATGGAAATTGGTTATTTTAGAAGCTAGATTGACAAAACATTTTTTTTTTGCTTTTGATTAGATATAAATAATAATGATTAGATTAGATATTAGATATAAATAATTTTAATTTTTAATTTATTTTCAGAGATTAGATATAAAATATTTTGCCGACTGCTGTCAGTAGCTCTTCTAGAGCCATGCCTCGCAGCTCAGACGCATAGTTGGCTAAATACAAAATGCTGTCTCTTGCGATCAGCTTTTTGTTATAATTTTTTATGATATCTCATCTTAAATTTTAATTATATATAAATAAGTTAGCTATAAATTTTGTTTTGTTATTTTCTATATTTTCTATTTTTATCTTATCCCAGTAACATCACGTATGTTTATGTTTCCTTTGCAAGCAATTCCTAGATTAACATATAGGATACTTTTATCCCAGTAAATGTGATCCCTTGCGATAATAGTTCAACTTTAGGGAAGTAACCTTTTATGCGGGCGAAGCCGCGGGCAGAAGCTGGTATTGTATATTATTTATTTAATATTAAGTAGGCAAATACAAATTTTCACGTTTCTAACTTCACTCACAAAGTTTCATAAAAAATTTGCTACCCCTGTACTCCCTTAGGAGAGAATTTCCAAAAATGCTGAAACAGGTATTCTTTTAGTTAATATTATACAGCGAAATAACAAAATTTAAAATTGATCTAACTACAAAGGGACGAAGTTTCATACAAACTTGCAACCCCTATTTTTCAACTTTAGGAGAGAAATTTCCAAAAATTCTAAAACACATGTATTTATTTAATATTAAAGAAGCTAATACATTTTTTTTTTATGAATCTAACTTCAAAAGTGACGAATTTCATACAAACTTGCAACACCTATTTTCACCCTTGAGGGGAAAATTGCCAAAAATACTGAAACACTTGTTTATTTATTTAATATTAAATACACAAATCCAAATTTTAACGGTTCTAGCTTCAAAACTGACAAAGTGTCATAAAAAAACTTGCAAGCCCTATTCTACTCCCTTAGGCGAGAATTGCCAAAAATGCTGAAAGAGGTAAATTTTATTTAATATTATTATATAGTGAATGATAAATTTTTAGGTAACTTACTTCAAAACTGACGAAGTTTCATACAAACTTGCAATCCCTTATTTTTCACCTGTTGGAGAGAGATTGCCAAAAATGCTGAAACATGTATTTATTTATTTAATATTAATTAAGCAAATCCAAATTGTAACGGTTCTAACTCCAAATTGACAAAGTTTCATAAAAAAATTGCATTCCCTATTCCACTCCCTTAGGAGAGAATTCCCCAAAATGCTGAGACAGGTAAATTTTTATTTAATATTATATAGCTAATAACAAATTTTCAGGGATCTAACTTGAAAACTGACGAAGTTTCATACAAACTTGCAATCCCTTATTTTCACCCTTAGGGGAGAAATTTCCAAAAATGCTAGAATACGTTTTTATTTATTTAATATTAAATAGGCGAATACAAAGTTTCACGAATTTAACTTCAAAACTGACCAAGTTTCATACAAATTTGCAACTCCTATCTCTCACCTTTAAGGGGAAAATTTCCAAAAATGCTGGAATACGTGTTTGTTTATTTAATATTAAATAAGCAAATCCAAATTTTAATGGTTCTAACTTCAAAACTGACAAAGTTTCACCAAAAAACTTACAAGCCCTATTGTACTCTTTTAGGGGTGAATTTCCAAAAATGCTGAAACCGATAATTTTTATTTAACATTATATATAGCTAGTAACAAATTTTCAGGTATCTAACTTCAAAACTGATGAAGTTTCATACAAACTTGTAACCCCTTATTTTTCACCCTTTGGGGAAAATTTTTCAAAAATGTGAAATTACATTTTTATTTATTTATTATTAAGTAGGCGAATACATTTTTTTAAGAATCTATCTTCAAAACTGACGAAGTTAGATACAAACTTGCAACCCCTATTTTCCACCCTTAGAGGAGAAATTTCCAAAAATTCCTTCTTAGTGAGCGCCTACAATATAAAAGGCAGCAACTGTCAAAATTTCATGTAATTATCCCCAGCGGTTTAGACTGTGCGATGGTGTATCAGTCAATCAGGACAAGCTCTTTTATAATTATATATATATAGATGTATATGACATGCAAAAAATATTATATATGTATAGATATATGTCATTAACTGTGACAGCAGCCTCGCTGTTATGAATTACATATTTATTGGACTTTTGACGGGAATTTGAAAACGTCATGTGGTGCTCTTGTATTATATTCGATATCTTAGTGTTTTAACGTGTTATATTAGATAATTTTGATGGCATTTTATGTAATGTGATGTGCGGAAATACTGGGATGTAGTGAATATCATATAAAAGTGCTTTACAACGTTTTCGTTTTCCATCAAAATTCCCACAAGATACCATTAACAGTGTGGCCATTGCACTGTTAATGGTGACAATTTGATTTAGACAACGACTGACTTGAAAGACTAAAAACGTGAAAATATTTATAACTTGACACTGGCACCAATAGCTCGTATATGTAGCTGATTGCCAATATATAAGAAGAAGAAGAAGTACATATTTATTTAGTGTTATTGTTTTGTTTAAATACTTATCGCGTTCCGTGGTAGATATTAATTATAATATAGACTTTTATATTACTTACAATATATCAATCAGTATTTTTGTTACATCAGTAGTTGCTATGATAGCAGTAATTGCGCAGAACCCTTAATACGCGATGTTTTATTGCTATTGAATTTTATTCGCTTTCGACGGGGCTGCTCACGAAGAGGCAAACATTTATAAAAATCAGTTAAAAGCAGTACTAGGAGCATATTAGTATTCATTTTACTTGCCCGTGTATTTAACATGAGCTAAATAACAATAGGCGTCGGAAATCGATCATGACACAATTAATTAACATATTAATGGCCTTTGAGAGCTTTTGATCTTAATCAAGATAGTTAAATATTCTTAATATTCATGTTGAAATTGAATTAATTACCAGCTGTTAAAATCTTCTCAATTGCTTCACAGTGGCACCTAATATATTGCTTACAGGCCAATTACACACACACGTATTTTAGTATATAATTTTTTAAGAGATGAAACCAGAACAGATGTAAGTGTAACAATAGGTAATGATGTACTAGAGCAAGTGGATGAATTTGTATATCTTGGATGTGGATTTAGCCGAGATGGAAGGTACACCACTGATATAGAGCGAAGAGTGAATGAGGGAAATAGAATGAACGGAGCGTTGGGGCAACTTCTCGGCAGCCACCACCTCAGCCAGAAGGCACGTGTAGCAATACATAACGCAGTGCTTGTCCCAACATTACTGTATGGAAGCGAGAGTTGGGTATGCAGAAAAGAGTATGAAAGTAAAATTAATGCGGTCGAAATGCGATCTCTGCGGAAAATCTGTGGAGTTAGGCTGACCGACCGCATTCGTAACGACGACGTAAGAGAGCGAGTAGGTATGAAAGAGAGTATTGGTGTAAAGATGCGAAAGGGAATGCTCCGATGGTTCGGTGATGATATGTATGTATGTATGTATGTAATTTTTTAAGCCTTATGTCATCAATTTCTGCTTGTTGCAGAGTGATTATTAAATACACATTGTTAGTTAACAATAGTATTGCATATTTAGACGATATATAAAGGAAATCCATTATTATTTAGAATTGGCGCATAGAAAGTCCATGACATGATTGACATGATTAACATGATTGGCATGATTGGCATGACTGGCATGATTGGCATGACTGGCATGATTGGCATGATTGACACGATGGCATAATTGACATGATTGGCATGATTGACATGATTGGCATGATTGATATGATTGGCATGATTTACATGATTGGCATGATTGACATGATTGGCATGATTGACATGATTGACTTGATTGAAATGATTTTCATGATTGAGATGATTGGCATGATTGACATGATTGGCATGATTGATATGATTGGCATGATTGACATGATTGGCATGATTGGCGTGATGGGCATGATTGACAGGATTGACATGATTAGCATGATTGGCATGATTGGCATGATTAGCACGATTGGCATGATTAGCACGATTGGCATGATTAGCATGATTGGCATGATTAGCACGATTGGCATGATTGACATGATTGACGCGTTATCGCTATGTGGACAGGTCTCCAGTATTCAAGTCCTTGTCTTCGTTAGTGTACCTACTAAATCTAACACAATTACTCTTGCAATATTGACGATGTTAAGGCACTTAAAAAAATCTTAAAAAAATCTCTATGAAAATATATTAAATAATTTGCTCGTGATCGTGACTATCATCTTAGTAAATATACCCATGAAATGTCTGACGTAAATGTCCCACTACTGCGCTCGAGCCTCCTCCGCAACAGGAGGGAAATTGACGTACTATGCCATGCTGGCCAGACATTAATGTTATAGGGTTTCATTCAAGTTTTCCTTCTCTTGCATAGATATTTTCTACGTAGCATTTCTCTAATCGCCTTTTACGACACCCACAGACAAAAAAAGATGGTGGATTACATACCTACTCCGTCACAAGACGAATAAATAATTCACAAATCAACACTTCCATAGATCATTGTAAATAAATCGTTGCCATAAAGACACTTACAAAAAGTCAGTCATTTTGCTAAAAGCTTAATCAAAGAAACTAATAGCATAATATTTTATATCAGAACACGTGACACCAATATCTTGCGTGGCTTCTTCACCCAAATAATGTTGCGCATTAGCCTCAGTTACAGTGATTAAGTGACTTGCCAGTTGGATAATAATAATGTATTACAAACACACTACCAGATAACAGCAGATAGTAAATAGGGAGGTTTAATATATATGTGAATATATGTATACAGAGCATGCTTAATTTCCATTATATTTTTAGTTGATCATTTTGAAAGGTTTTTAAGTGATTTTTTAATAAATTATTAGAACATTACGCGTAGGGGGTAGTACCAAGCCACCGAAGACAAAGATCCGGTACCGGTGGCCCGCTCGCACGGCGAAGAGAGGAGTTGCACGGTGGGTCTATGGGGTCACGCACCGCCTCTTCCGTCACCCCGGACTGATTTGGCGGGGCGAGACGCATCCATAGTCTACCGTATAAAAAAAAAATGGGGATAGTACCACACTCTCGCAGAAGATCGACGTATGAGTAATGGCAATGTCCTATTGCGCTTCGTTCGGTGTGTGAGAGAGCCTGGGTTTGCATTGGTAGGCAGCGGCCTAGCTGTTCCTTTGGTATTGCAAAGGTATATGAGCGGCAGTGATATTTACCATCACGTGTGCTGTTTGCTTGTTTGCCACCATAATCAATAAAAAAATAAAAAAGATATTGCATTAACTGTTGAAGCGTTTAAAAGTCAACTGTTTAAATTTTAAGCCGTGAGTGTCTCATTTAAAACTTCTTCTTCTATAACGATTGTGTAACTTTACTCATGAGAGATAATATGATAAATTTAATTAACACTTTAACTGCCAAGTAAAAAAAATGATGACGAAAAATTTTCAAATCTGATTTGCCGGTAAAAACCACTTAAATGGCATCAAATATTGATTTAATAATTATTTATGTATTTGTTTCTTTAAAATATCTAAAAATAAAATTATGTCAGGCATAATTAGGCACACATACAATTTGCGGGCCAAGCTGCAAGTAGTTAGCTAGGGGCCATGTCAGTCATTTTGTATAGAAAAACACTCGCAAATCGTGACGGACGGCTCGCTGAGGCCATTTGAACTTGGTGCTGTGGTGTCAGTCACCAATGACTGGTGTGGCCTAAACAGGTACTACATCTGTCAGGCACAGGTGACTGACATGTCAGCTAACGAGTTAAGCAATTCTAATATACTTTTTTAAAGATTACACTCGTAACTAAGGAAATAATCCTTGTATTGCGACAGAATTTACAAATATAAAATTAACTTATTAACTGCATACAGATTCAGAAAAATGATTTGTGGTTTGAACAAAATATTATTCTGTGTGTGAATCGAACCCATGAAACTGTCATAGTAAGTCAATATGTTAACCACTACGCATTTTTTGCAGTAAAATTAATATATTATGAAAGTCTCCGTGTGGCATGGAAACATTATTTCATTTTATTTTGTATTTACAAAATTATTTACACTTTATATATAAACTATCTTGCCTGATGATGTGACTTTATACAAGAAGAAATTCATAATGTCATCATATAAGTAGATGTGTTTCCGGCCTCGATAATGAAGGGGAAATTGGCTTACTACCATGATGGCCAGATACGTTCGGAAAGGATTTTGTGTTGGATTTTCCTTATTTTGTATTGATGCTATCTATTTAAGCCTCATAGTCGTTTATTATGGCATGAACGATAAGGAAGGAGTATTATTCTAAATTCAACACTACTTGGATTTTAATTTAAATATATTCTTTAAATAACATGAATTGATACATTAGTATTGTACCTTTAAAACACTGAGATTATTTTTAAATTTCGAACTGTATCAAATGTAATTAAATCTGACCTAATGGCTATCTATACACGCCGCCCATGAGCTTAGTTATACTAAGGTGTATTGAAGCTACTGCCAATCGAAGATCCACTACTATGGTACAAAATAATAGGGATAGGATATTTTCTGTAAACTTAAATTCAAAAAGATCTTTCATAGCTGATAACCTGTATTAACGTGTTGAAATTTTTGCCGGACTAAATCCCATTCATTCTAAAGGGTATTTTCTAGAAGTTTTCTACCACCAGTCAAGTTTATTTTTCAATATATTTTTAGTAGATGTTTTTAAGAAATCATAATATTCCGTATTCTGATCCCACCAATATATTTAGTAAAATAATATGCTATTTATTAGAAAATTGGCAATAAATTTTGTAGTTTAACCGTACGAAAACAAGTAGTGCCATTAAATAAAATAACAGTTGGGTTTTTAATATATTTTCATCACTTATTGGTCTCGTTCTACGACAAATTTAATTAAAGATGTGCCTATTTTATTGTACCGCTCATAAGACCTTTTTCATGTATTCCAAAGAATAAAACGTCCTTTTTAAAAGAAATTACATCATGAATGTCGTAATTTTGTAGCTTGTATAAACGAATAGTAGCAAAATATTTACAATAATTGTAGTCAAGTTTAATTATTTATTTTCAGAATTTGCTTTTGAAAAAAGAACTAGGGGCTACCCAAAGTATAATATATATTTTTTAATAACATTTTATATCAGTATTACGTTTTTTTTTTGTGTCTGTCTTTTAGCTGTTAGCTGCAGATGGCTGTCACAGCTTAACTCGGACTATAGGTGAGTGCTGAGGCCTCTCAACCCGGATAAGTATTACGTGTTGGTATCTTCTAGATATACCTTTTTTTTTTTTTTTTTTGCGGTGGGCTATGGACGTCGCACCCCGCCAAATCGGTCCGGGGTGACGGAAGAGGCGGCGCGCAACCCCATTGACCCACCCTGCAAGCACCTCTTCTTCGCCGTACGAGCGGACCACCGGTACCCGATCTTTGTCTTCGGTGGCCCGCTCGGCGGTATGCCCTCTTGGGCTCCTCTCTTGTCGACGCCCCGACAGCTTTCGCCGTCGAGGCGTCGTCCTCACGCGGTGGCCTCACGTCGGGTGACCGGACAATTCCCCGATCCGATCACCCGAAGCCTCGGTTAGGGCGGCATCAGGCGCAGGTACTCGCGCCTGCGCCGCCCCGGCCGCGGGCGGCGGCCCGGGTCACGGGAATCCTCCCGGGCCCGTTCCGCCGCCTCCTTCTGCGAGATGACAGCCTCGCAGAAGGCGGCGACCGCGTCCCAATTCCTGACGCTGTCGACCATCGCTCGCGCAACAGCCGGCAGCGTCAGGTCGGCACCGATGACAGCGACGAGGTCACGGCGCTGCCCGTCCCAGCCCGAACATACCTCGAGCGTATGTTGCGCCGTGTCCTCGTCGCTACTGCAATGGTGGCAGGACGGAGTCCACTCCCTCCGCACGACCGTGTGCAGGTACTTGCCGAAGCAACCATGCCCCGACAAGACCTGCACCAACCGGAAAGAGAGAACTCCGTGCTGCCGCTCCATCCACTCCATCAGTACGGGCCGGAGGGCCTCAACGGTAATAACACCGTATCTAGGCCTCTCCAGCCGCGTAGCCCAACGGGCGATGACTTCTCGGCGGGCGTCCTCGCGCCAGGTGGCTATCTCGTTGAACGATGGGGAGCCACCCTCTTCGGGCATTGAGGTAACCTGCCGGTAGAGGTCGGAGAGCATCTCCGCCTCTAGGTCCCAAGGGGGTGTCCCGGCCAATAGGCACGCCGCCTCTGTCGACACCGTGCGGTACCCGCGAATGGCTCTGATCGCCATGACTCTCTGTGGCCTCCACAGAACCGCCCTGAGTTGGGCGTTCAGAGCCCTCGCCCACACGGGTGCGCCGTACATGGCCATTGAGCGGATCACCCCCGCATACAGCCGTCGGCCCTGAAAACTGGGTCCGCCCACGTTAGGCATGAGCCGAGAGAGGGCGGACGCCGCGCCGACCAGCCGGGGAGCAATTTGACGAAAATGCTCCCGGAACCACCATCGCCCGTCGAGCACCAGACCCAAGTACCTCATATGGGCCTGGATACTGATGTGGATGGAGTTGACGACTAACGAGGCGCCGATGGGCAGCCTCACACGGGGCCCATGGAATAGTAGAGCCTCCGTCTTGTTTAGGGCCACCCTGAGCCCCAGCGCCTCGATCCGCCTGACCATCTCCTCGGTGCCGAGAGTGGCCAGGCTCGCCGCCTCTTCGAATGTCCTGCCCCGGGCTGTGACGAGCGTGTCGTCAGCATAGCAAATAACGCTCAGCCCGGGGGGGAGACTCCCTCTCAACGCCCAGTCGTAACCGATGTCCCACAGAGTCGGCCCCAGAACCGACCCCTGCGGAACACCGCACGACATGGGCGTCCGCACAATGTCCCCTGCGGGGCTCGCGTAGAGAACACTGCGCCCCTCCAAATAGTCTGCCACCAGCCGCCTGAGGTACAGGGGCACTCCGTGGAACCGGAGCGCCTCCCTGATGCAGCTGAATGGCAGACTATTGAAGGCGTTGGCGATGTCCAACGACACCGCCAACAGCACTCCTTTGCCGGCGACAGCCTCCGCGGCCGTCTGCCTCAGGCGTAGCAGGGCCCCGATGGTCGAACGCCCCCTTCGAAACCCAAATTGAGCGTCCGACAGATCGGGCCCCACCTCTTCCAGGTGCTGGACGATGCGGGCAGCGAGGACACGCTCCAGCAGCTTACCCACATCGTCCAGAAGCACAATGGGCCTGTAGGCCGACGGCGAATCCGGGGGCCGTCCCGGCTTTGGCAGGAGAACCAACCTCCCTTCCTTCCAGCACTCAGGGAACTGTCCAGACGTCAGACAGGCGTTGAACAGTCGCCTGAGGCGAGGTTCGAGATGCTCGAGGAGCAACGTCAACACCCGGACTGGGATTCCGTCCGGGCCGGGGGCCGTGGTGGCGGAACGAATCTTCGCCACGGCTGCCCCCACTTCCGACTCCGTCACGGGCGGAACACTCTCGACGGCCTCCCGGTCGTGATCTGGCGAAGCCATGACCGGGGGCGTGTGCTCCGACTGCCGCGGGAACAGCTCCTCGACCACTCTACGAAAGAGGTCGGGCTGGAGGGTCTCGGTGAGGGGGGGGGGGGGGCCTGCGCGCGAAGCTTATTCAGCGACGCGCGATACGGGCGACCCCAGGGGTCACGGTCAAGACCGTCCAGCATCTCCTGCCATGGTGTGCCCGACCGCCATGCACTTGAAACACCTCGCAGGCCGGTGCTCCAGCACGGTGACTCGCGCTGAGCTCCAGCCCACGAGGAGCCTGCCTGAGCCGGCCAGTTGCCTGACCGACTCCACTGGGCACTGCACCCAGGCGGCACCTACGCCGCCCGGACCGGGCCGGATGGCGCCAACCCGGACGGTGTCTATGGGACACCCGGTTTTCGAGGCAATGGCCTCCCGGATGTCTTCCACCGTCACAGAGTCGTCCAAACCCGCGATGCGCATTTCGGCGCACTTTACGGGTCTGGCGATTTTGACGCCACCCTCCTCGGCGAACAGACCTCGCAGCTTCGACGCCACGCTATCGGCCGTCCTGGTGCCCTCGGCCCCAGGGAACTCTAAGATCCGAGCCCCTGTCCGGGCCTTGCGGGTCCTGGCTTCGACGCCTCCTATGTCGGAGACGTCGAGCTCCCGCCGGGCTTTCCTCAGAACGGCCTCATAGCTGAGGCCCCTTTCTGCCGCCTCAGGCAGCACAGTGATCACCACTGCAGCTGTCTTCGGCGGCCGGAGCCCCTTGCGCGGCCTCTTCCTTTTCTTCTCGCCTCCGGCTCCTGCCTGGGGAGCGGCGACCTCAGCGGCGCGCTTTGCCGCCGCTCTCCTTCTCTGGCCACGACTCTTCCTGCCGCGCTCGGCCACCTGCCAACCCTGTTCGCGCGCAGCGGGCGTGCCAGGCGCGGCAGGCGCAGTCACGGGTGCGCTAGTCGTCACCGGCGGTGTCGGTGCGGGCGATAACTGCGGTCCGGCAGAAGCCGGTGCCGTCTTCTTCTTCGGAGCGGGCCCCTTGGGCTTGGGCCCTGCCGCGGCTGCGGCGTAGCTCCCCCCCACGCGGCCACCCTGACAGGGTAGCGGGGCGGGGGCTGGTGCCGCATATGGCCGCTTGTCCGCGGCAAGAGGCGGCCGAACACGTGGTTCTGGAGGCAGCCTTGCCTCCAGAACGGCCAAGCGCGCATCGACCAGATTGCCGATGGTGTCAATAATGGCGCGCAAGGCCTCGTCCGGCACGCCCTCCACCGCGGGCAGCGGGGTTGGTGTCGCCGGCTGGACCTCTACCAGGGCCCGCTCCGCGACGTTTGACGGCTTCCTTGCCGCGGCGGCCCGGCTATCGGTGGCTGGCGGCGCACGCCCTGCAGTCGGTGGCGTCTTCTTCTTGAGGGCGGCGACCTCGACTCCATCGCGGCTAGCGCTGGTCGGTGGCGCGGTTGGCGCAGGCTGCATGAGCCGCGCCATTTGGGCCTTCAGGTCAGTCACGTCCTTGGTTAGGAGGCGGTTGGCCCTCCGTACCGCGGCCAGCTCCGACTCCAGCCGGCGGTTCTGGGCCCGCAGGCCTGACACCTCGCCACCAAGGCGGGCGTTTTCGGCCTGCAGGGCCTCCATATTCGTGGCTGGGGCGCTCGCGCGGGCACCAGCGGCCGCCACTTCGGTGGGAGGGATGCCGGACAACACCCCTAGCACCCTCGCGGCGGCCGCCTCATTATCGGCCCGCCTGCCAGCCTCCACCCCTCCACGCACTCCGCCGGCCGGGGAGTGGATCGTCCTTCCCGACGCCGCGGCCCCTCGCCCTCTGCGAGAGGCCGGAACTTTGGGAGGAGGCATGATGACCACGCTCCCCTCTGAATCTGCGCCTGAGCTGCCCTCCTTATTTAGGGGACGCTTCCGCACCTTCGAGGGGAGGGCCTCCTCCCTTACCGTCAGGGCCGCGGTCAAGGCCGCCGCCGCAGGGCGCGGTGACGACCTGGCGGCGGCGGCTTCCTCAGCCGATCCGCTGAACTCCTTGGACGGCTCTGCGGAACTACCGCCCTCGTCCATCACATCGGCAGATCCACTGCCCTCGTCTCTGGACGGCTCTGCGACAGAATTGTCGCCCTCGTCCGTTGACGGCTCTGCAGTGGATCTGCCGCCGTCCTTATCCCGCTCGCGCACATAACGCTCGCGGTTTTCAGCATTCCGCTTCTTCTCGCGAGCGTTCGCTTTCGCGGCTTTCCCCCATGTGAACCGCGCCTGTCGACGCTTCTTCGTCTTCAAGAGGGGGGGGGCCTCCTTGGTCGGTGCCGGGCCCTCGGCAGACGCCTCTAGTCCTAAGGACGAGGCGTCGTTTTGGTCAGTTTTGCATTGGCTTGACGAGGCCGTGATGTGGGAATCCGCTGGATTCCCGTCTGGTAAAGTATTATTAGGTAAATCCATTTGATTCCCACGAGTATGGGAGAACTAACGGTCGACCCGGGCAGAGATCCCTGTACCCGGGCAAGCCTACATTTACCAACCAGGGGGTCGGCCGGTACCCTGGCTGGAGCGTGCTAACGACAGAACAACCCATCTGCCATGCATCTTCTCGCCGCACGCCAGAACTTAAGATTCTGGGTGATTTCCGAATTCGAATGTTGATTCGAACTCTTTATAGAGGTTTTCTTCCTCGCGATCCGGGCGGTTAAGCCAAGACCCTCGTTCCTGATACTACGCCTCACGACAACTTGTCTTGAAGCAAGATATCAGGTTTACGATATGTCGGCGGTGGCATAAGCCTGCCCAGCCCTCAAATGAATGAGTGACCGGGCCCGTCCGAAATTTCGCCTCCTGAACCCTCTACAACTAGAGGGTCAGGAGCGAATTGGGGCTCAACCCATCGCTGGGGAACCCCCCCTCGCGCCAGAGATTCGCTACGGGCGACAATTCGACAGAAGGATCTGGGGGACTGTCGCCCGCACCCAGGGTACACCACGCGGAGGTTTCTGGCATCGTACCCCATCTTCTAGATATACCTAGTTCTAGATCGAGCTTAATTCTTATTCTATATCTCTTATTATATCTATCAGCTTATATAAGTTCTATATTAAACTGTAGAGTGGAGTGCAGTCAAGAGTCTCTGAAACCGGCAAGCGTGTATGAAGAGAATTATGAATGTTACGGAAGCGAGTGAAGTATGCAAGGGTAGAGTTCTCTGGCACTCTGTTCTCTCTGTCTACCCTGCAAGGGATATGGCGTGATGATATGTATTTATGTATGTATGTATATTAAACTGGGTATCCTCTAAATTTGCCGTGTGGTGACGGAGTAAGAATACAATTCACCACTCCCTATCTTACCCGTGGGTGATCGTACGAGACGACTAGGGGATATAAAACGCATATAACATCTATACGAGAGAAGGAAAACTCGAAACAAACCCTATACCCTATACCAACACGTCTGATCAGCGTAGTATAATAGGTCAATTTCCCTCCCACTGTTGAGGCTCGAGCCCAACATTGGGATATATATGAGCTGAAATGATGATGATGAATGATCCTCTAAATGAGAACAATTGAGCTATTATACTATACTAGTCGACCCGGCAGACTTCGTTCCGCCTAACAGTCAATGAATGAGCAGGTTTCATTTAATTCAAAATAATTAAGATATTTTTTTTTATTCTGATAATAAATATAAATGAATACATAAATGCAATCCATAAAATTAAAAATCTAAATTTTTTATAACGTGCCAGCGAGATGAAGAAGTTCTTTGTGATATACGACATTTTTCTTCTTGCGGGTTGAAATATGTCTAATTGTTGATCTCTAAGATTTGCTCGATGATTTCATATAGTCAACCAAGCACTTTCAGGGGCTGCCTCACTTTGCTCTTGTGATTGAGAAGCACGAAATCGGACCATACTAACGCAGCGCTCTTTACGTATCGTTCTTCTTCAGCGGTTTCATTCGCGATGTTTATAATCCTAATTGCATTATGGCTTTGTCGGGAAATATTAGGTTTTCTTGATCAAAACTTTGTTAATAATAATTTCGACGCAATGAGATTTATTATAATAATGCTCGTAAAAACTCGTAGCACTCACAACTCGCACTCACAAACACATCGACCGGTCAACTTTAATTTCAACGTTTTGTGCCATTTTCAAACCATATACTACATTAAATAAGCTGTCAGTTGCGGTTTATTATTCCGTAAACAAATGAACGTTTAGACTGATGTTTTTAATGTTTTTTTGTTTGTTGATTAATATCATATTTTAATATCCTATTCCCGACGAAGACAAACTCTAAAACATAAAAATCATAAAAATTGTTCCTGCTGTTCTCGAGTTATAAGTGTTATATATAACTAACACAACTTTATTTTATATATATATAGATTTAACCCCTTCGAATGATCTCAAATATTTGCAAGTAAATGGTATGAAGAGAACAGAACGACCGTAGTAGCGCACAAACGTCATAGCGTCTTGAGACCCAGCTGGTCAGCATCAACGTCCTGTCTTCCTAGCGCTATATATATATATATACTGATTGATCCTATTATAACTCATCCTTTCTGTCTCGATTTCTGAAAACATGTTGATTAAAAACTGGCTAAACAGCGAACGAAAATATAGCATACGATCTTATACTCCTTTCCTAATCATTATAGGGTAAAATAAAAAGTTGCATTAGATATAATTTTATAAAGAGGTGTTAGTGGTTATAGTATTGCAAAATTCAAAAACCAAACAACTGCTGAAATAGAGTATCGACCAACGCCGAAGCATGACACAAAGGCATATTGTCACACAAACTGTAATACATCGCGTGAGCGATGGATTTCAGTAATTCGATGCAATTACCATGGCTTTTTAATTACAATAAGCAGTATGCTTAGAAAATTACCGACCAATCATTTCAAATTACAAAGTCTACGTTCATATGAGGCCATGTCCTAAAAGTACATGACCTCCTTAAACTTAGAAACCTATAAACACTGTCCGTACTAATATAGTGCGGTGACATTCGAAACATTTCAATTTTAAAAAGTATTTGCATTGTACCAAACGTTTATGTGACATCAACCTTTTTAGAGTTCCATACCCAAAAGATTAAACAGGACCCTATTACTAAGATTCCGCTATCCGTCCGTTGCTTCACCTGTCTGTCACCAGGTTTCTCTGATGAACCGTGATAGTTGGACAGTTGAAATTTTCACAGATGATGAATTTCTTTTACCGGTAGCGGCAAAGAAATTCATCGTGCATCGAACAACGACAAATACTAAAAAACAATTAAATAAATATTTAAGGAGGCTCCCCCACAACAAAGGTTATCTTTTTGCTCGTTTTTGCTCGATATTGATAACAAAAATCGGTAGACGTTTGAAATATTCACAGAATATTTGGTAATATATTCACTTTAGAATTAAATAATTAAATTAAAATAAAACAAATAGAGAATTTAAGAGGGGCTCCCAATACAACAAACATGATTATTTTGCCATTTATAGATAATGGTACGGAACCCTTCGTGCGCGACTCCGAGTCACTCTTAGCCGGTTTTTTGAATATAATCGAATTGAGTTTTCAAACATGTGTCAAAATAAAATGTCTTTTAAATCAAAATCACTAAGAAGTATTGATATCAACTTTAAAGCAAATCACCTCTAAAATAACTTTCCACCCCTTTTTAACCCAGTTAGGAGATAAGTCTCAATAAAATATGAATCACATCTTTCATCAATTCTGTTAAAGAATGTTTATGCAAAATTTGAAATAGATTGGACCAAGGAATCACGTTGTCCCATACAAACTTTGCCCTGCTTTTTTATCCCCTTAGGGATATAATTTCGTAAAATCCGTTCTTAGCTAATCTCTACTCGGCAAAAGAAACATTCCTACCAAATTTAAGGTTTGTAGGCCTTCTGGTTCCAGAGATATCGTGATGAGTCAATACATAGGTGGAAATCTCTTATATATATATAGATTAACTAGAAGGGCGGATATAGCATTTTATTTTGATTTACCTTTCGTGTTTGTTATAAATATGTTTTGACAGCCAAACCCGATAAGAATTTATGGTCAACTAGTTGTACAACAAGTTAGCAACTACTATTATAATTATTTGACAGATAAGATAAACTATCTGTCAACTATAATAATAATATTATATAGTCGCTTACTATATAAAATACTATTTATATTCTATGCAGCAAAGGGAGTTATAACCTGTGTAATTTATTTATAAAGATTTATTTATTTATCCGGCCAGAATTTAACCTATATTTCATGTAACTATATTTTTTTTATATTCGTGATAAAGTTAAGTAGATAAAGTTTAAACATTATGTCATTGAGGTGTACATACTTAACCTACATCATGTCATATAAATTATAATAATTAATGTTACATCTCAACATCATCTCAGCTCATATATGTCCCACTGCTGGGCCTACTCCGTAATGAGAGGGTCAATCCTATTATATCACGCTGTTCAGACGTGTTGGCATAGGGTTTGTTTTGTGTTTTCCTTTTTTTTGCATAGACGATATATGCTATTGATATCCCTTGCTCGTTTCCTTCGATCACCCACGGGCAAGATAGGTGGTGAATTGTATGCTTACTCCGTCACCACACGGATAAAAAAATCTTTAAAAATCTATATATATTATTAGAATTATAATTATTAGAAATTTATATTTAATAGAGTAAAAAGTTATTAAATAAATCATGCCTTTAATAATAATAAATAAAATAACGCAGACCATAAAATAGTGTCTATTTTTACTACAACTCGAATTTAATTCAGTAACATGTTGGTGATATACTAAGACTGATTAACTATTAATATCGGTACGTAAAACACTTGTATATATATAAGTGTAGTGTATCACAAATTAATCAAACAAATAAAAAAATTCTACCTCATATATAACTCTTTAAAATATATATTTTCGAAGCCCATTTTATATTGAATGTTTACAAAACAGCGCACTATAGCATTTAATTTTTAAACAACGTGGCATAGTATTACATTTTCCCTTCCATAATAAAGGAGATCCGTGGATATCTGTAGGACCTATGTGGACTAAAGAAGTTAATCATCATTTTCCTACTCTTATCCCAATTACTTGGGGTTGATACAATATGTAGGTACTCTTATTTCATAGTACATATTTTAAAAGTTATTAGTAATAGTTTTATTACTGGCCGCCTGCCAGATGTCAACCCTCCTTGGGAATGTAATGGTTGACCAAACGGCCTCAGAAGGGGTTGGCCCAGGTCGTATTAAGGTTCTTAGTCGTCTTTTACGACATCCACGAGCAAAGTAAGGGTTGGTTAGCCGCTACCACACAGCAAGAAGAAGAAGTTAATATTATTTTATAAATATGTAACTATCTTAATGTAAAGGTTTGAACACCTACTGGAAGATTTATTTTACCATAACTTCAATTATTTGGATTATGTATTCTATTAGGAAATCCTCATTTTCACATGTAATTAATAAAATTTAAATTATACCTATGTAAGAACTAAATAATCAGATTAGCTTCGCTTTTTCCGTAACTTTCTTCACTCGTAACTCAGGGAAGAAATGTTAAGAGTTGAAAGGGTATTAGGTTGCAAATTTATTCTAAGCGATCTGAAATTTAAATGTGAGATCATCAAAGTTTCCTTTCCAGGGAGTTACTTGTAATATACATACATATGTGAGCGTATGATGGCTTTCCATCTTAAAAAGAGCCCTATACAAAGGATACCGAGGGTTGATTTACAAGAGGATTATTAGCCTAATTGGTTATTAACTTTATTAGAAAAGTTCCTTCGAAGAACATTTTGAATTGCAAAATATGTAACAACCTGTATAAAGTCCTTAAGACAATGAAAAGCTATACTTTACGTAAGTTAGTTGTATATTTATTATAAATAAATTTATTTTATACTAGATCAATCGAAATGCGTACCGCAATGCGGGTTAGGGCGTCCCCCGGAGGCGACGCGTACCGACCCGCCCCCGTCGGTACGAACATCGGCAGTTGCGGCGATGGGGGCCGCCACCCATCACGCCTTGCCCAGTTAGGCGAGTCGAGGAGAACGGAGTGCCGGGTGGGCACGTGGAATGTAAGAGGTTGTGTGGAAGGTAAGTTGCACGAGCTGATATCCGTCATGGCGGACAAACAGCTAGACGTGCTCTGTGTACCAGAGACCAAGCGAAGGGGCAGCGACGCCTGCGATCTTCCTGGTGGCGGGATGGCTCTGTGGTCTGGTGTACCACAGAGCGATCGAGCCAGCATGGGGGTAGGAGTGCTGTTGTCCTCTCGCTTGGCCTCAGGTGTGAAGGATTACGGAATGTATGATCCCAGACTTCTCTGGGTTCGTATAAAACTAGGTGTCACCAAGGTATTCATGGTTGTAGCATATGCTCCCGTAGGATCCTCGGTGGCATCAGACCTAGAGAAGTTTTGGGACAATGTTAGGGAAGTTCTGGATATGGCAGAAACCAGTGAACGCGTGATTGTATGCGGAGATTTGAACGGATGGGTGGGGACCAAGCGTCCCGACTATGAGGACGTACTTGGTCCATTTGGTGATAGGAGAGTGAACGACGCAGGTAGGCTCATAGCGGATGTATGCATGGAGAGAAACCTTATTGTGTCAAACACATTTTTCCAACATAAGGACATCCATATGTATACATGGAGAAGGAATGAACAGAAAAGCATAATAGATTTAATTTTGGTAGACAGTCGCCTCCGAAGCAAAATATTGGACGCAAGAGCCTACAGGGGCCCCACAGTCGACACGGACCACTATCTCGTTATTGCGAGATTTAGTGGTCTGTTCAGAAAGTGGAGGCACTGGCGAGAGCGTGTCCACTTCGGAGGGCTTGAAAGAATAAAGGTTGAAAGGTTGCAAGAAGAGTGTGTAAGAGAAAAGTATGCAGAGGGTGTCCGAGAACGGCTGACGATGGCAAGCCAGCCGCAATCGGACATTGAAGAATGATGGAAAATATTGAAAGAGAGTATGGTAGATACAGCGAAAGAAGTATGTGGAAGTTCAAAGAAGCATAGAAAAACAAATGGTGATGCATGGTGGGATGCGGATGTGGCAGCTTCCGTAGAGCAAAAGAAGAAAGCGTGGCTGGACTATGTCTCTTCTTTGAATCTGAATGACAGTATGACTGAACAGAAGAAAGAAATATATCGGCAATGTAAGAATGACACCAAGGCCTTAGTGAAAGAGAAACGTGATAGAGCAAGTATGAGTGCAGAAGATAGGCTGACTAAAAACTTCGAGGGTAACACCAAACTCTTTTGGAGGGATGTGAAGAAGTCTCGGGGTGGTTGGTCAGCCTTCAGAATGAATAAAATAAGGTCTAAAGGTGGAGACATTCTTACACAAACACAAGACGTGTTAAGCCGATGGAGTGAATATTTTGGCGATATGTATGCGGATGCTACGGTTGGCGCCGGTGTTGGATGTGGTTTAGTAGATTAACATTCGACAACGGCGTCCTCCGATGGCATCAGTATGGATGAAGTTGAATGGGCGATAAGAAGTTTGAAAAATGGTAAGGCAGCGGGCATTGATATGGAGTCTGCCGAGATGATCAAGCTTGGTGGCTCTTGTGTCTGGGAGGCGTTCCTGTTGCTCCTCAATTTATTTTGGAGCTCGGGAATGGTTCCCAGGGACTGGAATAGCGCAGTCATCGTGCCTTTGTTTAAAAACAAGGGTTCACGTTATGACTGCGCAAATTACAGAGCCATAAGCTTGACCAGTTTGGCAGCAAAAGTGTATGGAAAAATTATTGAAAGGAGAATGAGGATGGTGTCCGATGGTTTACTGTGTGAGACACAAGGAGGTTTCAGGAGTGGAAGGGGATGCATGGATCAAGTGTTCTCTCTGCGCAACATTGTGGAGAAGCATCTGGCTCTAGGTCAGAGGGTTTTCTGCAGTTTTGTGGATCTGGAGAGAGCATTTGACACGGTTGTACGAAAGGAACTTTGGGACATTTTACCGGAGTATGGTATTAACGGTAAACTGCTACAGGCTGTGCAGTCCAGTTACATGGGCTGTAGAGCCTGTGTGCGTCTGGATGATGGAATGTCGCCTTGGTTTGACGTCAATATCGGCGTTAAGCATGGGTGCATTCTGTCAGCCAGGCTGTTTATCATATATCTGGATAAATGTCTCAAAAGGTTGAACGATATGAATGTGGGAGTCCAGATGGGCGACTCAGTGGTCACTGCTCTGCTTTATGCAGATGATGCAGTCCTGCTGGCACAGTCAGCGATTGACCTGCAGACCCTAGTCGACACAATGACAGAAGATTGTAAGAAAAGGGGTCTACGCGTGAATGTGAGCAAAACCAAAATAATGGTCTTTGAAAGAGATAAAACCAGAACAGATGTAAGAGTAACAATAGGTAATGATGTACTAGAGCAAGTGGATGAATTTGTATATCTTGGATGTGGATTTAGCCGAGATGGAAGGTACACCACTGATATAGAGCGAAGAGTGAATGCGGGAAATAGAGTGAACGGAGCGTTGGGGCAACTTCTCGGCAGCCACCACCTCAGCCAGAAGGCACGTGTAGCAATACATAACGCAGTGCTTGTCCCAACATTACTGTATGGTAGCGAGAGTTGGGTATGCAGAAAAGAGTATGATAGTAAAATTAATGCGGTCGAAATGCGATCTCTGCGGAAAATCTGTGGAGTTAGGCTGACCGACCGCATTCGTAACGACGACGTAAGAGAGCGAGTAGGTATGAAAGAGAGTATTGGTGTAAAGATGCGAAAGGGAATGCTCCGATGGTTCGGACATGTGGAAAGAATGCCGAACGAACGCTTGGTTAAGAAGATATACAATGCGAAAGTGGAAGGATGTAGGTACCAAGGGAGACCGAGACTAACCTACCTAGACCAGATCGGTCATGTACTGAAGGAAGGTGGAGTCAAGAGTCTCCGAAACCGGCGAGCGTGTACGAAGAGAACTATGAATGTTGAGGAAGCGAGTGAAGTATGCAGAGATAGAGTTCTCTGGCACTCTGTTCTCTCTGCCTACCCTGCAAGGGATATGGCGTGATGATATGTATGTATGTGTTATACTAGATCAAAAGAAGCTAATAAATAGGTCAAAAATTATATAATGTTCTAAGTTTATTATGATATCATCATTTCTATTTTGTTTAAAAATATTATGCATCTTCATCAAAATAAATATACATTTACTTAAGGAGATACCTATGTAATCTAAGAACAACTTTGATTACAGATAGATATACTCGTATGTTTATATATATATATATATATATATATATATATATATATATATATATATATATATATATATATATATATATATATACATATACATATCATCACGCCATATCCTTTGCAGGGTAGGCAGAGAGAAAAGAGTGCCAGAGAACTCTATCTTTGCATGCATTGCTTCCTCAACATTCATAATTCTCTTCATACACGCTCGCCGGTTTCGGAGACTCTTGACTCCACCTTCCTTCAGTACATGACCGATCTGTTCTAGGTAGGTTAGTCTCGGATAGGATGTAGGTACCCGGTACCTACATCCTTCCACTTTCGCATTGTATATTTTCTTAACCAGACGTTCGTTTGGCATTCTTTCCACATGTCCGAACCATCGGAGCATTCCCTTTCGCATCTTTACACCAATACTCTCTTTCATACCTACTCGCTCTCTTATGTCGTCGTTACGAATGCGGTCGGTCAGCCTAACTCCACAGATTTTCCGCAGAGATCGCCTTTCGACCGCATTAATTTTACTTTCATACTCTTTTCTGCATACCCAACTCTCGCTTCCATACAGTAATGTTGGGACAAGCACTGCGTTATGTATTGCTACACGTGCCTTCTGGCTGAGGTGGTGGCTACCGAGAAGTTGCCCCAACGCTCGTTCACTCTATTTCCCGCATTCACTCTTCGCTCTATAACAGTGGTGTACCTTTCATTTCGGCTAAATCCACATCCAAGATATAAAAATTCATCCACTTGCTCTAGTACATCATTACCTATTATTACTCTTACATCTGTTCTGGCTTCATCTCTTTCAAAGAGCATTATTTTGGTTTTGCTCACATTCACGCGTAGACCCATTTTCTTACAATCTTCTGTCATCGTGTCGACTAGGGTCTGCAGGTCAGTCGCTGACTGTGCCAGCAGGACTGCATCACCTGCATAAAGCAGAGCAGTGACCACTGAGGCGCCCGTCTGGACTCCCACATTCATATCGTTCAACCTTTGGAGACATTTATCCAGATATATGATAAACAGCCTGGCTGACAGAACGCACCCCTGCTTAACGCCGATATTGACGTCAAACCAAGGCCACATTCCATCATCCAGCCGCACACAGGTTCTACAGCCCATGTAACTCGACTGCACGGCCTGTAGCAGTTTACCGTGAATACCATACTCCGGTAAAATGTCCCAAAGTTCCTTTCGTATAACCGTGTCAAATACTCTCTCCAGATCCACAAAACTGCAGAAAACCCTCTGACCTAGAGCCAGATGCTTCTCCACAATGTTGCGCAGAGAGAACACTTGATCCATGTATCCCCTCCACTCCTGAAACCTCCTTGTGTCTCACACAGTCAACCATCGGACACCATCCTCATTCTCCTTTCAATTATTTTACCATACACTTTTGCTGTCAAACTGGTCAAGCTTCCGGCTCTGTAATTTGCGCAGTCATAACGTGAACCCTTGTTTTTAAACAAAGGCACGATGACTGCGCTATTCTAGTCCCCGGGAACCATTCCCGAGCTCCAACATAAATTGAAGAGCAACAGGAACGCCTCTCAGACACAGGAGCCATCAAGCTTGATCATCTCGGCAGACACCATATCAATTCCCGCTGCCTTACCATTTTTCAAACTTCTTATCGCCCATTTAACTTCATCCATACTGATACTTTCTTTTAATACTCTCCAGAGCATTCTTCAATGTCCGATTGCGGCTGGCTTGCCATCGTCAGTCATTCTCGGACACCCTCTGCGTACTTTTCTCTTACACACTCCTCTTGCAACCTTTCAACCTTTATTCTTTCAAGCCCTCCGAAGTGGACACGCTCTCGCCAGTACCTCCACTTTCTGAACAGACCACTAAATCTCGCAATAACGAGATAGTGGTCCGTATCGACTGTGGGGCCTCTATAGGCTCTTGCGTCCAATATTTTGCTTCGGAGGCGACTGTCTACCAAAATTAAATCTATTATACTTTTCTGTTCATTCCTTCTCCATGTATACATATGGATGTCCTTATGTTGGAAAAATGTGTTTGACACAATAAGGTTTCTCTCCATGCATACATCCGCTATGAGCCTACCTGCGTCGTTCACTCTCTTATCACCAAATGGACCAAGTACGTCCTCATAGTCGGGACGCTTGGTCCCCACCCATCCGTTCAAATCTCCGCATACAATCACGTGTTCACTGGTTTCTGCCATATCCAGAACTTCCCTAACATTATCTCAAAACTTCTCTAGGTCTGATGCCACCGAGGATCCTACGGGAGCATATGCTACAACCATGAATACCTTGGTGACACCTAGTTTTATACGGACCCAAAGAAGTCTGGGATCATACATTCCGTAATCCTTCACACCTGAGGCCAAGCGAGAGGACTTCAGCACTCCTACCCCCATGCTGGCTCAATCGCTCTGTGGTACACCAGACCGCAGAGCCATCCCGCCACCAGGAAGATCGCAGGCTTCGCTGCCCCTTTGCTTGGTCTCTGTTACACAGAGCACGTCTAGCTGTTTGTCCGCCATGACGGATATCAGCTCGTGCAACTTACCTTCCACACAACCTCTTACATTCCACGTGCCCACCCGGCACTCTGCTCTCGTCGACTCGCCTGACTGGGCAAGGCGTGATGTGTGGCGGCCCCCATCGCCGCAACTGCCGAAGTTCGTCGTCGTATATAACGAAAAGTTAAATACAACGATTTAAAAAAAAAACATAAATTGAGAATTATTTTCCTTTCGCCATTGTGTCATAAATTGGAAAAGTGAAAAACCCTTTTTGTAAGCACTATGTGTAGTAGTACATTCAACGTTAAGATTACTGAAATATTTGAAGAATTAGCTACATAGTATAGTCCACATGAGAAATAGTTCACGCATAGATTGATACCGCTTAATTTAAAACTAGACTTATATACGACCATTGCAAATCATAGTAGTCAATTGAAAAGTTACATTTGGGGTTGCGTTTTTTAGAGGACGCAATTTTATTTTTTGATGTGTAGGGGGGGGGGGTTCAGTGTATTAAGTTTGTGGGGTCGCCACCCTTGTCCCACGGCCACCATCTTGAAAATAGGGTTTGAAATGATTTTTACAATATATCTCTTATACTATTTATTTGGCAAAAAAAAAATTTTTACATTTTTTGTTGAAAATTAAATTCTCTACAACTTTGGTCCTGTAACTTTTTGTCGTAGAACTATAAATAAAGAAGTTATAAGTGAAAATGTTCAGAAATTCGAGAAAAAAAAAATTTTCGATGTAACTTTTTTCTTATTATTTTAGGAAAAAATTATATCAGACCATTTTTGTAGATCGTTTTTTGAGGAACAACTTTTATTAACAACATTTTTTCATTAAGTCAATAGCTACGGTTTTACAGCGCTCCGAAGTGAGTAGTATTTTACAGTATTCTGAACTATACCTATATTATACGTGTATATTAATAATGTGTCATCAGTTATTGTTTTTTATTTATGTACTTTGTTATTATAATTTTTTTAATTATAAAGTGTGCAATATTATTAAAAATTAATTATTGACTCTTTTCCCCACCACCCACGAAGTAGACTCGGGAGGCGCGTTTTTTTTTTACGTGGTATCCCCAATAGGCATAATCCACGGTAATTTTCTAAATTAGAACTGCTCCGTACTCTTTCTTTTCGATGGATCAGATTGCGGCTCAGTATCTGATCTGCTTTCTGAATTAAATATCAGTGGGAGAACTGGAGAAGGAAGGGTGTCAATGTCGGCGGTTCATCATCAAAGTAATTTTCATTTATTAACTTACTATTACTATTAACTCTCAGAAGAGAGTTCCATTACGTTGCTGCAAGTCTCTCCAGAACAATGGAAGCACACTGCAGAACATTTCAGCCCTGCTTTTCGACATTCACACATCGCTCCACAGTTTCCTTTGCAATTGCAAAAGATCAATTTTAGAAGCTCAGGGGGTGCTGGAGGTTTAGAGTTCTGCACTGGCAACAATAATTTTCCACATTTTTTATTTTTATAAGAGAGGTTAGGAATAATAATAACAATTAAATAGCAGGCAGCTGGTCTTTTGTTCCCTCATGGTCACTTGGGTATTTTCTACCTGAACAGTATTCTCGGTAACGGCCATCAGATTTAAAATTATTTTAAAAATCAATAATTGTAAAATCCTGTTATGGAGTGAAAAAGAGTCAATAATTAATTTTTAATAATATTGCAGAATTTATAATTAAAAAAATTATAATAACAAAGTAAATAAAAAAAACCAATAACTGATGACACATTATTAATATACACGTATACGTGTACATAGGTATAGTTAAGAATACTGAAAAATAGTACTCACTTTGGAGCGCTGTAAAACCGTAGCTATTGACTTAATGGAAAAATGTTGTTAATAAAAGTTGTTCCTCAAAAAACTATCTACAAAAATGGTCTGATATCATTTTTTCGTAAAATAATTTAAAAAAAAGTTATATCAAAAAATATATTTTTTATTCTCGAATTTCTGAACATTTTCACTTATAACTTTTTTATTTATAGTTCTACGACAAAAATTTACTGGATCAAAGTTGTAGAAAATTTAATTTTCAACAAAAAATGTTGATAATTTTTTTTTGTCTAATAAATAGTTTAAGAGATATATCATAAAAACCATTTCAACCCCTATTTTCAAGATGGCGGCCGTGGGACAAGGGTGGCGACCCCACAAACTTGTTTTTAGCCTTACACTGACCCCCCCTACACATCAAAAAAATAAAATTGCGTCCTCTAAAAAACGCAAGGTAAGGCCTAAAAAATGTAACATTTCAATGGACTATAGGTAATTTGAAAGGAAATGGTCCTGAAACTATTAATGAAGGTCAAGATGTCTATATAGTATAAAAAAAGGAAACTATTTTTACAAATTCAATCGTACTTATTTTCGACGTTTCGAACACGTTTCAAAATTCGTGTTCGAAACGTAGAACCAGTCGGTCAGTCCTCACATAGCAATTAAATATAGTTTGAGTTCATATCTATAATAATCACGTAAACATTTCATCATTTATGTAGTAGATAATTTCTCAATGCAATAATTAGTTTACGGTGGTAAAATCAATATACCATTAAACACTTTTAACGTTTATCTTTCCAACACTATCTCATTCTCTCATTCTAACATTCATAATTTGTTTAAGATCGATATTAGTTGTCTCGAAATTGAATTAGCTAATGTGCTATTGTCCACTTCTTATTTGCCCGTCGGAGATGTAAAAACTAGCTAGAGGGATCACCAGGACAGGGGTTGGTAGTACTCTCTTGGTAAATTTAAAACAGTAACTGCTTTATCCAACCTACTTGCAAAACATGGTAATTATGTGATTATTCTCCATGCGGGGTGGATGTCGATCAAGTGATGATTGGACATTGAATATCTTTATTTGATTTGTAAATAATTGCCAACTTGACTGCAAATATGCCGTAACTTCTCGTGGTAAGTGTCTTAGGTTTGATCTCAGCCCAGGATAGACGTTAAGAATTAGCACAATATCGGCGCTATTTTATTAGAACATAGTACTCGTAGTAGGTACAAATTGAGCCGATAGACTTTTTCGTCTCTCGTTAAAATAATATTATTTTATATCGAAAATCAACAACAAATCAGCAAATACTAAAACAATATTAAATACACAGCAACGCGTGGCTAAGGTAGTCTCAGTAACACGTGGTGGTTATGCTAATAAATTGTAGCTCATATGAAACGTTTCTACGTTTAACATAGCGCCATCTATTAAATACTTACTCAATCCAGTCAACCGATATCACCATCTGTTAGAATCGTTTGGAGATAATAGATAATTGTGACTGTCAAATAATAGACAAATAATTTGCAATAAAATAATATTGTGACTATAAATTGAGATGGAAGCTATTCTATCTTTTAAGTTGGATCAAACTACACATATTATGCAAATTTCATTAAAATCGGTTAAGTACTTTAAGAGTGCAGGGATGATATATGGGCTGTGATGATGATGCGGCGGAACTACTGGGATGTAGTGAATATCATATAAAAGTGCTTTACAACGTTTTCAAAGATACCATTAACAGTGTAGCCATAGCACTGTTGTTGGTGATATTTTGACTTAGACAATGACTAACCTGAAAGACTAAAAACGTAAAAATAATTATAACTTGACACTGGCACCAATAGCTCGTATAAGAAGCTGATTGCCAATACACAAAGAGAAGAAGAAGAACGTTTATGTGACATCAACCTTTTTAGAGTTCCATACCCAAAAGATAAAACAGGACCCTATTACTAAGACTCTGTTGTCCATTCGTTGCTTAGCCTGTCTGTCACCAGGTTGCTCTCATGAACCGTGATAGTTGGACAGTTGAAATTTTCACAGATGATGAATTTCTTTTGCCGCTACAACGACAAATACTAAAAAACAATAAAATAAATATTTAAGGGGGCTCCCACACAACAAAGGTAAGGTTTTTGCTCGATATTGATAACAAAAATAGGTAGTCGTTTGAAATATTCACATAATATTTAGTAATATATTCCCTTTAGAAATAAATAATTAAATTAAAATAAAACAAATAGAGAATTTATAGATAATGGTACGGAACCCTTCGTGCGCGACTCCGAGTCACTCTTAGCCGGTTTTTTGAATATAATCGAATTGAGTTTTCAAACATGTGTCAAAATAAAATGTCTTTTAAATCAAAATCACTAAGAAGTATTGATATCAACTTTAAAGCAAATCACCCCTAAAATAACTTTCCACCCCTTTTTAACCCAGTTAGGAGATAAGTCTCAATAAAATATGAATCACATCTTTCATCAATTCTGTTAAAGAATGTTTATGCAAAATTTGAAATAAATTGGACCAAGGAATCACGTTGTCCCATACAAACTTTACCCTGCTTTTTCACCCCCTTAGGGATATAATTTCGTAAAATCCGTTCTTAGCTGACCTCTACTCAGCGAAAGAAATATTCCTACCAAATTTGAGGTTTGTAGGCCTTATGGTTCCAGAGATATCGTGATGAGTCAATACATAGGTGGAAATCTCTTATATATATAGATAATTTGGAAAATCCAAAAGCGCACGCCTCATAATTTTTATATTAGGTAGTTATCATTTACTATTATTAGTCAATGCCCTAAATGAAGGAAACAAATCCCATACAGCCATGGGTTTACAATGCTGCAAGCATTGTAAATGAACAGATATGTTTACAACTACGTTGAGAATGGCACGAAATTTTAAAAGATTTCTTTTTTCATTTACATTTCATCATCATTCTCATGCGTTAATGTGAAGATTGTTTATTTAAATTAATTATTTAAAATTTATTAATGTTTATTTAAAATATATTTTTTTTTTGGCGTGGGTTACGGTTTGCGCACTCCTCGCACCACTCCGTCCGGGGCGACAGAGGGGCGTAAGCACGCTTACCCGTAACCCACCCGTGACATCGCCTTCATTGTTGGGCCGACCACCGGAGCAGAGTGACTTGACGTCAGTGGTCGGCCCGACGGAATACCCCTGAGGAGTACCCTCTCCTTGACCGACGTCCCCCCCTCGGGTAGGATGTCGGTCTGTCCTCACGCGATCGGCCTCTCAACGGGTGACGGACTAATTCCCCGATCCAGTCACCCGCGGCCTCGACTAGGGCGGCATTTAAAATATTAGCTTTCCTTTTTGCATTTTTTTATTGATACGTTTTTATAATCTCTCTCTCTCTCTCTCCCCCTCTCTCTACTCCCTCTCTCTTCCTCTCCCCCTCTCTCTAATCCCTCCCTCTCCCTCTCCCTCTCCCCCTCTCTCTACTCTCTCCCTCTCTCTAATCCCTCCCTCTCCCTCTCCCCCTCTCTCTACTCCCTCCCTCTCCCTTTCTCTCTACTATCTCTCTCCCTTTCCCCTCTCTCTCCCTGAAACAGCGCATTGCGATTATGAAGCTTTTAAATAAATAAATATTTTGATACATTAAATTTTACGGTCGTGATCCTGCCAGATACAAAAAAAAATTATCCGACGTCCTCGAATATTTTTTTTAATCAACTATTTTCTTACTTTAAACAAAATAATTGATTTTTAAAAATATCAAATACGTTTAAACGAATGTTTTTTCTTGGCATATGTATTATAATATTATAAGTATAAGTGCAATGTGCACTATAAGTGTAATGTGAGAAAAATACAATCATTTTTAGGTTTGAAAAGTGCTTGATTTTCATATATCGTGAGTCGAGCAAGACCTCAACGCTTCGCTTATGAGGCGTGCAATACATATATCCAATTTATCATTCTTAATATTTTTTCTTTCATTGCGTTATTCGCAATATTTTTTTTTGAGACTTGGTTTGAACTTAGATGTTTTAATTTCCCTCCCATTACGGAGGAGGCCCGAGCCCAACAATGGGACATTTATGGCCTGTGGTGATGATGGTGATGATTTTTTTTTTATATTTTCACTTTTACAGCTTTTCTTTGATCTGTGCTTAGATATGATATCCTGTTTTTTTTTTTTTTTTTTTTTTTCTTTGGTGGACTATGGATTAGTCTCGCCCCGCCAAATCGGTCCGGGGTGACGGAGAAGGCGGCGCGTCGTGACCCCATAGACCCACCGTAAAAACTCCTCTCTCTTCGCCGTGCGAGCGGGCCACCGGGACCCGATTTTTAACTTCGGTGGCCCGCCCGGCGGTTCACCCTCGCGGGTTCTTCTCGTCGACGCCCCGATAGATTTCGCCGTCGGGGCGTCGCCCTCACGCGGTGGCCTCACGTCGGGTGACCGGACAATTCCCCGGTCCGATCACCCGAAGCCTCGGTTAGGGCGGCATCAGGCGCAGGTGTTCGCGCCTGCGCCGCCCCGGCCGCTGGCGGCAGCCCGGGGCGCGGGAATCCTCCCTTGCCCGTTCCGCCGCTTCCTTTTGCGAGATGATAGCCTCGCAGAAGGCGGCGACCGCGTCCCAGTTCCTGATGCTGTCGACCATCGCCCTCGCGACGGCCGGCAGCGTCAGGTCGGCACCGATGACAGCGACGAGGTCACGGCGCTGCCGCTCCCATCCCGGACACACCTCCAGCATGTGTTGCGCCGTGTCCTCGTCACTCCTGCAGTGGTGGCAGGCCGGAGTCCACTCCATATACACGACCCTGTGCAAGTACAACCCGAAACACCCGTGCCCCGTCAATACCTGCACCAGCCGAAAGGTGAGGACTCCGTGCCGCCGCTCCATCCACTCTATCAATACGGGCCGGAGGGCCTCAACGGTCTCCACACCGTGCCTAGGCCTCTCCAGCCGCGTAGCCCAACGGGCGATGACGTCTCGGCGGGCATCCACGCACCAGGTGGCTATCTCGCTCAACGATGGGGAGCCACCCTCCTCGCGCGCTGTGATAACCCGCCGGTAGAGGTCGGAGAGCATCTCCGCCTCTAGGTCCCACGGGGGTGTCCCGGCCAACAGGCACGCTGCCTCTGTCGACACCGTGCGGTACCCGCGAATGGCTCTGACCGCCATGGCTCTCTGTGGCCTCCACAGAACCGCCCTGAGCTGGGCATTCAGAGACCTCGACAACACGGGTGCGCCGTACATGGCCATCGAGCAGATGACCCCCGCATACAGCCGTCGGCCCTCAAAACTGGGTCCGCCCACGTTCGGCATGAGTCGAGAAAGGGCGGACGCTGCGCCGACCAGCCGGGGAGCAATCTGTCGGAAGTGCTCCCGGAACCACCATCGCCCGTCGAGCACCAGACCCAAGTACCTCATATGGGCCTGGATGCTGATGTGGATGGAGTTTACCACTATCGAGGCGCCGATGGGCAGCCTCACACGGGGCCCATGGAAAAGTAGGGCCTCCGTCTTGTTTAGGGCCACCCTGAGCCCCAGCGCCTCGATCCGCCTGACCATCTCCTCGGTGCCGAGAGTGGCTAGGCTCGCCGCCTCTTCGAGTGTCCTGCCCCGGGCTGTGACGAGCGTGTCGTCAGCGTAGCACACCAAGCTCAGCCCGGGGGGGAGACTCCCTCTCAACGCCCAGTCGTACCCGATGTCCCACAGAGTCGGCCCCAGAACCGACCCCTGTGGAACGCCGCACGACATGGGCGTCCGCACAATGTCCCCTGCGGGACCCGCGCAGAGGATACTGCGGCCCTCCAAATAGTCTGCCACCAGCCGCCTGAGGTACAGGGGCACTCCATGGAACCGGAGCGCCTCCCTGATGCAGCCGAATGGCAGACTATTGAATGCGTTGGCGATGTCCAACGACACCGCCAACAGCACTCCCTTCCCGGCGACAGCCTCCGCGGCCGCCTGCCTCAGGCGTAATAGGGCCCCGATGGAGCCCGAGGAAGTCGGGCTGGAGGGTCTCGGTGATTTGGGGCGCGCGAAGCTTGTTTAGCGCCGCGCGATATGGGCGACCCCAGGGGTCACGGTCGAGACCGCCACCAGTAGACCCCCTGCCTCGGAGATGGACGCCGCCGCACTCTGGGCATGGCCGCATCGCAGATCTGCGTTAACGCACTGCGAATGCGGACAGCCTCAGCGTCCACTCCGTCCGCTGGGGATGGTGAGGACAGCCACGTGCTGACAATGGCCGCCTCCGCCAGTAGATCCCTGTCAAGACGACCCACAGCCCACCGCGGAAACGCAGGAGCTCCGTCCGCCCTGTGACCCCTACCGGGTTCCCGGGGGGAGACCTCCATCCGGTAGATAGATATGATATCCTGAAATGGTACCAAATATATTAGGATAAGAGTAGAATGATAATCCATACAATAAACTAACGCAATGAAGTCAAATTAGTTTTTTAATCGTGTCTAGATTTACATTAGAATCTTACTTAAACAATATGACAATAAACTGCTAGCAACATCGAATTAATTCAGGAATTACAAGCGAGGAACAGCTCAGATAAACGTAAGATTTTCTTTAGAAATTTTCTAAATCACGTTAATAATTCAAAAGCATCAAGAATGCCATGGTATATCGCTGCAGGTTCATATTTCATGAGACGTTGGTGTGACATAATTAATGTACAATCGAACAACAACCCGCCGCCTGGTTTTGGCATAAGCGCTCACTCCCTAACTGCGATCAGAGTCGCATCTCGTACAAATACTGATTTATGGGCCTTTCTTATTTTAGTGTTCGTATCTTTGAAAGTTTATTCTGTTATAAAAATATTTATAATGTCGTCTTCAATACCACATTTATAAAAACATACAAAGACATAAAGTTAAACTTGGTTTAACTTAACTAACCAAAAAGGAGCATTTATAGATTCGATAAGTATGGTTTGACGTTAGAACTAACCTAAAAACATTTCGTGATTTTTGTTTATTTAAATTTGGAATTCCACTTTGTACTTATATCTAACGTAATAATAGCTATAATTATAAATAGCAAGCAGTTCATCGAGGACTGATACAGAAAATTTATATATATACTTACGTTACATACCTTTTGGTTTAAATCCATAGAGAACAAATTATCATTCTCTTACTCTTGTCTCAATTACATGGGGTCGATACAATATGTACTCTTTTCTGTCATAGTACATATTGTAAAACTTATTGGCAATAGTTTTATGACCGGCCGCCTGCCAGACGTCAACCCTCCTTGGAAATGTAATTGTTGACCAAACGACATCAGATGGAGTTAGCCCAGGTCGTTAAAAGGCTCTTAGTCGTCTTTTACGACATCCACGAGCAAAGTAAGTGTTGGTAGTATTCATAGGCGCTGCCACACAGCAACCATAGAGAACAAATTTTTATACAAATATAATTGTTCCACATAGCGACACTATACGTCAGTCGTCATTAAATATATGTGAAGTTAGGCACAATATTAAATACGTAATGTTCCGAAACTTATATGCGGGTCAGTCACTGACTTTTAATTCAATGAACTCCAAACCTTAAGGCCTGGGAATGATTTTAATACATAACATTTGAATCTCACTAAATATTTGACAAAGTCGTTCCAAAAAATGTGTGTGTTTACACATACAAAAATCTATGATAACGAACGGAACCTTCATCTACCCAACCCGAATCGACTAACAGAAACGATGAATATCGATGACATAATAATATACCTTTTCTTCTAGCAACATATACATTTTGAGTTCTTGCCCAACAGAAGATAAGTGTATCTTCTGTTGGGCAAGAACTCAAAATTTGTTAAACACCTTTGTTCATCGATATATATGTACTACGTACTAGATTTCGCGTTCCGAACACTTGCTTTGTTCGACTAAGCTGTACTGCAATCCGTACACCTTACTTTAGTGTGACTGCGACCATCATGGACTGTGGGTGTATACAGAGCAGCGTTGTTAATACGATAATTCGAATAATACCAATCAAAACTTGCACATTTGGATATGAATAAAAATTCTTTATTTAACTAAGTAAAATGTTTTGTTGTTAAAGTGTACAAATAGGTAATAATATCGAATTAGCACAATAAAAAAAAATATTCTACATTTAAATGTCACACCATCTTTGATATATAGACTAAAGCTCGCAGATGTTCAATTACACTGGTTGGAGGTAAAAATGTGTGACTAAACACAGACTTGACGTAGTGTCTAGAAAGTATTTTTATTATTTATATTCTTTTTTCCTTTAGTTTATGTTATCAGTTAATACTTATTTGTCAAAGATCAAACAGGTTGGTATAGGGTTCTGTTTCGAGTTTTCCTTCTCTTGATAGTATAGTAGTATATGCATATTATGTCGTTTAAAGGCGACTTTTTACGATATCCACGACCAAGACAGGTAGTGATGAATTGTATTCTTATTCCGTCATCACACGGATATTCAAAACTATTGTCGTATGTTAAAGCAAAGTTTATATAAACATATAATAGTTCATTTTCTTTTATAATTTACTATTATTTTTATTTATTTAACTACTTAATAATACACTTTGAAATAGAGTATGCTGTATGAGTTCTAATGAATCTTTGTAGGTACAAAAACTGTGTCACTTCTGCGGTGTAAAATCTATAGTACCATGCTTTGTTACATAACGTTGAACAAAACGCGTAAGTGCGCATGAAATGCCTACATCTTACGACGTTTTGGTCGCGAGAAAATTACAACTATAAAGCGATCTAGCGCTGTGTGCTTCAATGTTCGCGTTAGATTACCTATTTATTTTTTTAGCGCTGCAGCGGACTTTAGTTTAACTGTTACCAAAATGGAACAAAATATTTATTCGGGATAGCTTCTCTATACATATAACTCTATGCCTTTGTTAATTTTTTTTGGGTTGAATAGACAGTACCTTGTATATCGGTCATATATAGGATATATAGGTATATATATATATATATATATATATATATATATATATATATATATATATATATATATATTTATATATATATATATATATATATATCGTTAGGTATACATACATAGGTCAGTACTCGGTATAGGATATTACTTCGATTTTTTGTCTCTTGCATGGATATTGTAAGCATGTTATATACCTACTTTAATCGTCTTCTATGAGATTCACGGACAAAACAAGATATTATGAATTGTATTCTTACATTACATCAAGAAACATTATGACGCCATTTGCATATTCAAATATATACGAAGATTTACATTTTTTAATTATATTAGTATGAAATTTTAAACATAGAGTAAGATAGTGCATACAAAAAATATATATAAAGGGTGTATTATGTGTATTATTCTCTTATATATCTGTGGTGCCCAATATTACAGTTCCAATGAGGTTCAACTGCGTACTACGAGCGAAATATTAAGGAAATAGAGTCACTAAGACTCAGTGCACGGTGTTCATTACAAGAATAAAACCTAGACTGGCAAACTTATTAAGTTACCCAGTACCTTATGAAATACTATGAAGTATTATTACCTTTTTAATATAGAGAGATAGAGATATATATACATCAATAAATAAATAAACAAGGTGAAATTATGAATATAGTTATCGTCACCCTTTATTATCCGTGAAAGTAATAAAGGTCTGCTGAGGAATCTTCTAGGGAACGAATTAATAATACCTTTTGCAATCACAAGAATAATTAACAAACGTAGCGATTATTTTCAATCCCGATGATCAAGCCAGAGGCTGATGATTAAGCCAGAAGCTGAAAGATGGTGATTATCAAAGGCGCCCAGATCACATAAAGCTTTTAGTGGGGTTTTATCGCAATCACGAGCAGTGTTTGGGTTATAATACCTGAATAATTTCCGCGGTCGAAAGCGTGACATTAGACATAGCTATAAAGTATATTTTGTATATTAGTGGAATATATCCACAAATGATTCAAGTTTTTTTTTGTCGTGTCTTTTTGCTGTTAGCCGCAGATGACTTTCACAGTTAACAGCTTAGCTCGGACTATGTGTAAGAACTGAGGGCTCTCAACCCGAAAAAAGCTTTGAGCGACGTCGCCCAAAGGCTCCCCTTGTGAGGAACAGACCTCGGCATGGAGCATCGCTGGAAACAAAGTGGGCGCCCCACGTTTGGATTAAGTATCTCGCGTTACGTCCTTCATCACCGGCGGTGAGGATTGAAGCGCGGCTGTTTACGTGTTATGGCCGCGCGGGCCATCAAACAAAAGAAACATTTCTGAACATATTTATCATATGTTCAATGAAATTATAGTGCGATGTAGTTATTTCAACAACGCCATCTATGAAGTCATTGATCCTTATAATTAACAAAAATGAAATAAACAAATCGAATTTTATAAATTAAATAAATCTAACAACCTATTTGGATAGTCTGTCTGACTAGTACTTGTAAATACTAATATAATAATCCAAATATAAATCCACAATGAAATATATATTTTCATGTATAAACCATTACCACGCTGTCAGAAACAAATTTAATTGCTGTCAACTTTTTTTCAAGATCCGTAAACCACAATACAATCAAATTGACGTATTTCTCCCTAAGCCAAAACCCCCTTTATACGTTACGAGGAAATACAGTATGTTTCATATATTTACTAAGTGAAGTTATAAGAAGCATAAATTCTAATGAATGCGAGCAAGTTGGCTAAATAATGAGATTTTAGATGGAGGCTTGCTGTAAAGTATAAAGTTGTTGAAGAATTACAAAGCATAAATATTTAACACATTACCAACTGCAATTTATATTGGGACTTCTTGCGATACGGTTGTTTTTTTTTTTTTTTAATATGTTTCCTACTGCCATTGATTGCCTATAATATAAGCAACTGGTGACTGTTGCTCGTAGTCATTAGAAGAATCTATGCAGTAAGTTATTGATTACCGTATGGGCAGAATTTGAGGAAGGAGAGGAACTCCAGCTCTTTAACTAACTGGATAATCTTAAATAGTTACTACCAAGATGTCGATTTTCTACTAGTATGGTACTCTTGATGATTATAATTGCAAGAAAATTGTTTGCAATATTGCCCTACTAGTGCAACACTTTCAAAGTTTACTTAATACTTAAGTAAACTTTAAAGATTTTATTTATATTTTTTCTACTTACCAGCTCATAAACCCACTGTTGGGCAAAGACCTCCCCCATAGTGGAACAAAATACTAAAATGCACACGTATGCTAGTTGGATATTCATAGGATTTAGTTTCATGTTTTCCTTCTCCTTTAATGACGTTATTTTTTAATGTTTCTGAGTTATAACACCTGCGGTAAATTAAAAAGAAAAGATGTAGGCTATGCTCCATGATCACACAGACTCACATCATGTAAATATATATATTAACTTGCAACTTTATGGTGACAAGATAAGAATATCGTATTATAAAACATTTTTATGTAAAAATAATGGTATATGGATTTTACGGCCTAGCCACGAATATGCCGCTACGAGCGACAGCTTAGTGCGGGGCGTCGAACGGCAGGAACAAATGTACTAAAATGTTCAACGACGCTTTCTAGCGTCGTTGAACATTTTAGCTTCTGCTTTTATTACGGCAATTTTAATCCGACCGCTCATATGTGAAAAAATTCACAATATAAATATAATAAAAAGATTGTGGAAAGAAATAAAACAAAGATCTCTAGAAAAGTAAAGTTTAAAACAGCTAAATATATGAACTTATTTTAAGGTAAAATAGAGACATGTTGAATAGTGCCATATTTGAATACAGATGGCGAGCACACCGTGCTCACAGTTACTAAACGCTACTTATACGTGCTAGATGTACGTGGCATGGGTGCCTCTCCATTGGCAGATCTAGCCGCTGCTTGTGGTTAAGTCATGGCCGGCCGTCTTAGAAATGATAATATATTAAATGTAAAATATTTTAAAATAAATTTATGTTTAAATATATTTTGTTATTCGTTGTATAAAGATTCACATTTTATATAATGTCTTATAACAATTAAATAAAATAAAAAAATATATAGGAACAGCTATTAAAAAAAATAGTAATGTACTTACATAAAATTATTTACAGAGACACGACTGCTAGGTGAATGCATGTACCTTTAGAGATCAATAGATTATACATACCTATAGTACAATACTGTAACTATAGTACAGTAATGCAATCGACAACCCGTTTACCAATTATTGCGATTATGGTTTCTCCTTCTTTATAAAAATAGCAGATGGATAAGATGGGTAGAATTAGCATGTTGTAAAAATAATAATCAAAATAAATAATTATAGATATATATATATATATATATATATATATATATACATATATATATATATATATATATATATGCATATATATATATATATATATATATATATATATATATATATATATATATATATATATATATATACACATATATATATATATATATATATATATATAGAGAACAGAGTGCCAGAGAACTCTATCTTTGCATACTTCACTCGCTTCCTCAACATTCATAATTCTCTTCATACACGCTCGCCGGTTTCGGAGACTCTTGACTCCACCTTCCTTCAGTACATAATTGATCTGATCTAGGTAGGTTAGTCTCGGTCTCCCTCGGTACCTACATCCTTCCACTTTCGCATTGTATATCTTCTTAACCAGACGTTCGTTCGGCATTCTTGCTACATGTCCGAACCATCGGAGCATTCCCTTTCGCATCTTTACACCAATACTCTCTTTCATACCTACTCGCTCTCTTACGTCGTCGTTACGAATGCGGTCGGTCAGCCTAACTCCACAGATTTTCTGCAGAGATCGCATTTCGATCGCATTAATTTTACTTTCATACTCTTTTCTGCATACCCAACTCTCGCTTCCATACAGTAATGTTGGGACAAGCACTGCGTTATGTATTGCTACACGTGCCTTCTGGCTGAGGTGGTGGCTGCCGAGAAGTTGCCCCAACGCTCAGTTCACTCTATTTCCCGCATTCACTCTTCGCTCTATATCAGTGGTGTACCTTCCATCTCAGCTAAATCCACATCCAAGATATACAAATTCATCCACTTGCTCTAGTACATCATTACCTATTGTTACTCTTACATCTGTTCTGGCTTCATCTCTTTCAAAGACCATTATTTTGGTATTGCTCACATTCACGCGTAGACCCCTTTTCTTACAATCTTCTGACATTGTGTCGACTAGGGTCTGCAGGTCAGTCGCTGACTGTGCCAGCATGACTGCATTATCTGCATATAGCAGAGCAGTGACCGCTGAGTCGCCCATCTGGACTCCCACATTCATATCGTTCAACCTTTGGAGACATTTATCCAGATATATGATAAACAGCCTGGCTGACAGAACGCACCCCTGCTTAAGGCCGATATTGACGTCAAACCAAGGCGACATTCCATCATCCAGCCGCACACAGGCTCTACAGCCCATGTAACTGGACTGCACAGCCTGTAGCAGTATACCGTTAATACCATACTCCGGTAAAATGTCCCAAAGTTCCTTTCGTACAACTGTGTCAAATGCTCTCTCCAGATCCACAAAACTGCAGAAAACCTTCTGACCTAGAGCCAGATGCTTCTCCACAGTGTTGCGCAGAGAGAACACTTGATCCATGCATCCCCTTCCACTCCTGAAACCTACTTGTGTCTCACACAGTAAACCATCGGACACCATCCTCAGAATGAGGATGGTGTCCGATAGTCCTCCGATGGTCCGTCCTTTCAATAATTTTACCATACACTTTTGCTGCCAAACTGGTCAAGCTTATGGCTCTGTAATTTGCGCAGTCATAACGTGAACCCTTGTTTTCAAACAATGGCACGATGACTGCGCTATTCCAATCCCTGGGAACCATTCCCCAGCTCCAACATAAATTGAGGAGCAACAGGAACGCCTCCCAGACACAGCAGCCACCAAGGTTGTTTCATCTCGGCAGACACCATATCAATCCCCGCTGCCTTACCATTTTTCAAACTTCTTATCGCCCATTCAACTTCATCCATACTGATGCCGTCGGAGGACGCCGTTGTCGAATGTTGATCTACTAAACCACATGCGACACCGGCGCCAACCGTAGCATCCGCATACATATCGCCGAAATATTCACTCCATCGGCTTAACACGTCTTGTGTTTGTGTAAGAATGTCTCCACCTTTAGACCTTATTTTATTCATTCTGACGGCTGACCAACCACTCCGAGACTTTTTCACCTCCTTCCAAAAGAGTTTTGTGTTACCCTCGAAGTTTTTAGTCAGCCTATCTTCTGCACTCATACTTGCTCTATCACGTTTCTCTTTCACTAAGGCCTTGGTGTCATTCTTACATTGCCGATATATTTCTTTCTTCTGTTCAGTTATACTGTCATTCAGATTCAAAGAAGAGACATAGACCAGCCCCGCTTTCTTCTTTTGCTCTACGGAAGCTGCCACATCCGCATCCCACCATGCATCACCATTTGATTTTCAATGCTTCTTTGAACTTCCACATACTTCTTTGGTGTATCTACCATACTCTCTTTCAATACTCTCCAGCATTCTTCAATATTCGATTGCGGCTGGCTTGCCATCGTCAGCCGTTCTCGAACACCCTCTGCATACTTTTCTCTTACACACTCTTCTTGCAACCTTTCAACCTTTATTCTTTCAAGCCCTCCGAAGTGGACACGCTCTCGCCAGTGCCTCCACTTTCTGAACAGACCACTAAATCTCGCAATAACGAGATAGTGGTCCGTGTCGACTGTGGGGCCCCTGTAGGCTCTTGCGTCACATATTTTGCTTCGGAGGCGACTGTCTACCAAAATTAAATCTATTATACTTTTCTGTTCATTCCTTCTCCATGTATACATATGGATGTCCTTATGTTGGAAAAATGTGTTTGACACAATAAGGTTTCTCTCCATGCATACATCCGCTATGAACCTACCTACGTCGTTCACTCTCTTATCACCAAATGGACCAAGTACGTCCTCATAGTCGGGACGCTTGGTCCCCACCCATCCGTTCAAATCTCCGCATACAATCTCGCGTTCACTGGTTTCTGCCATATCCAGAACTTCCCTAACATTATCCCAAAACTTCTCTAGGTCTGATGCCACCGAGGATCCTACGGGAGCATATGCTACAACCATGAATACCTTGGTGACACCAAGTTTTATACGGATCCAAAGAAGTCTGCGATCATACATTCCGTAATCCTTCACACCTGAGGCCAAGCTAGAGGACAACAGTACTCCTACCCCATGCTGGCTCGATCGCTCTGTGGTACACCAGACCACAGAGCCATCCCGCTACCAGGAAGATCGCAGGCGTCGCTGCCCCTTCGCTTGGTCTCTGTTCCACAGAGCACGTCTAGCTGTTTGTCCGCCATGACGGATATCAGCTCGTGCAACTTACTTTCCACACAACCTCTTACATTCCACGTGCCCACCCGGCACTCTGCTCTCTTCGACTCGCCTGACTGGGCAAGGCGTGAAGGGTGGCGGCCCCCATCGCCGCAATATATATATATAAGTTATAGTACATAGAATAACTTTGTAATAACATGACGTCATTCATGCCAACATGTTGAATAAGAAATAATTTAGCTCTCTAATAACTTCGAATACTAAAAATATCAGTAGAATAAAAATAACTTCTATCCAATTCGCAGAATAGTTTTAAACGAATTATCAATGTATGTAGCACAACAAATTTTATATTACTTTCTGAAAAAAATCACAGGCAAATGTATGTTAGTTATTGTATTAAATTATTTTATTAATAACAGAATTCTATTCATACATCTGTGTTCTGACTTTGGCATGTAATCGTTAGGCAAGAGCCTAATTATTACATTTTCAAAGAAAACATATAAATTCAAGTTACGACATTGAGCGTTACGTAAAAACTTCAGTCGAACGCTTAATTAGAGCGAAGTTTAATTATATCTAACAAAAGAGAAAGTTCACTGGCAAAAAGTAGTATCGTAGTCTTCTTATATTCGTTACCGTCCATTTATTCTTTCACTTTCTACTACTAGACATAGGCATATTCCTGCTATAGTTACCAAAAGTTTTTTATCAACTTATCTGTTAGAATGAAAGAATAATGTATGGTAGCTGTTACGAATACTACCATCCCTGACTTTGATCGTGGGTGTCGTAAAAATGATTAAAAGCCTTACCTGAATCAACTTCATCGGATGCAGTTTAGTCAACAGTTAGATTCCTAAGGAGGGTTGATATCAGGTAAGCGGCCAGTCAAATCAATTTTGAAATATATACAATGAAAGTAGTTTACCCCAAGTAGGTAATTTGGATGAGAACAGGTTGATGATGATCAGAGTGAAAGTGTAAACCACGACTGATCAAGCTGACGTAGTATATTAGTGACAGAATATATACACCTTTAAATTAAAATTATTATTTTATTATTATAATTATTATTTAATATTTGAGATTTTTTAAATGAAAATCTCTGGGTATTCAGATTTGCAATAGATTTTCGTTACTTAAAACATCTAGATATATATAATATAGATAGAATAATAATAAGATTAATGTACGACCAGGAAACGTGTATAATGTTACCTCCCAATAGCATAGAAGTACCAACAGCATTTTTAAGTTAGTAGTTAGTTTGGTTTAAAACAGAATTGTTTATACTTATTATAAGTAAAAATGATGATAATTAATATTAACATAAAATAGAAGCTTATTTTTATATCCATAGAACACAACCACAAACAAAGTGCATTGATACAGCCAGCCGTTTTATAACAATCAGTTAATGCTATTTATTTTAATACCTCGTGCCCCGCTAATATTTTAATATATGTATATTAAAATATTAGCCATTTGTAAGGGAAAAATTTAAACGATATGTAATAAGTACTCCTAAGTAGTTGAATTCTAAAAGTGGTATAAGGAGATAAAGCAAGCGAGTAAAACAGTATATACTCTATGTGGTATGGGCAACTCGTTTATATCTTGCAAATCTAGATATAATTAAAAATTATAGATATCAAGGATTTTAAATTTTTGGAAAACCGTTTTAGTTTTGAATCATATTTTTCTTATTAATCTATCTTTTAAATGATTTTAAACTGGCCTTGCTTTATTATATAAGATAGACTGGTTTATTATAAATAATATACGATATTTGATTTATTTACTACCGGTTTTAATTTAAGAATATTCGCCCGTCATAAAAATAATCAATTACATCGTATTATATAGCATCTATGATATTGCGAGAACTAGTTTTGCTTTTTTAACAAAGTAGCACTTAAACATTAGATTATTTATTATCATATCATAGGCCACGATGAGTAGCTAAATTGTGCGATGATGTGTAAGGTACGATCAAAAGACGATGAAGTGCGGCTTTGAATGCGGTCCACTCGGTTGGTCGACCCAGCTCAAAGGCGACCGTTGCTTAATGCTTTGGGTGAATGTGTTACCCTCTTTCAGCTTAGAGCCAACACTAATAACTAAAAAGTGATAGTTTATTTTCCGTGATGACTCAATACGTACCTAATGTTTAGTATTTGTTATAGACCTTTAAAAAATATTTTACAATTCAGTTATTGGTTTAACTTAATATATCACAGAAAACACTTCAGATTATACTGATATTATAACTACGAATGTTTTTTTGTTTCGTTTGCTTTCACTAGCAAACCTAGTATAGATAGATTTTTAAAATTCAGTCCACAATGGAAATCTAAATGATTATTATTATTTTATTGCTTATGGTGACAAACGAGCAAGCAGTACACCTGATGGTAAGTGTCACTGCCGCCCATGAACCTTCGCTATAAACAAGGCTATAGCTAGACAGCTGCCTATCATTACAATCCCCAAACCCACCCAGTTGGGCTTCCGGCTCTCTCGTTCATCGTACGAAGCGCAACAGCACATTACCATTACTCAGATGCCGATCTACTGCGAGAGTGTGGTACTACCCCGGACGGACTGGTTTGTGGCTGTAGATAGAGAACTGTCAATAGCGTGGTCCTACCATTATTAATTAGAGAGTAATATAGGTTATTAAATAGCGATAATATCAGCAACTAATATAGGCTGTATTTTATCTCCATATTCCTACAGAAATGGGAATTGCGTGTGTGAAACTGCGGGAATTTGCTTGTAATAATTTGCCAGTAATTAATAATTAAACGCTACCTTTAGGCTCTAGTAGTATAAGCATGAAACTACTGATCGTGAGCTTTCAATTTCGATATATATGTTCAAAGCTCTAAAGTTTTTAATATAGTATTTTAAATGGTACAATGAACTATGGAATTGAATCAGGTAATCCGCACTCAGCTCAGTAACGACAAATATTTAATGATTTTGATGAGAATTTTATCCCACTATGGCGTGCTTCTTTTGGTATGCTATGGTCTGGTCACACCCTGCACATTCCGTCCAGGATAACGGAAAGGTGGCGTATGGCCCATAACCTACCGTGTTCCCTCCCTATCGCCATTATGCGAGACGATTGTGGCAACCACGTTCCCATTTCAGACGCTGCCGGGCATCGTCTTAGCGATGGTCAGCAGTGTCAGGTCGACACCGATGATTGCGTGAATTCACATATTTAATTACCCATCATTGTTAAATTAGTCATTCCCAGTTACAACTTTGGGCAGCAGTGCCAGGTATACTCATAACATCAACTGCAAATGGCTAGCCAAGCATGGCGATCAAGGTCCGATTTTTGGTTTCCAAATCGAACAGTGGCCATCAATAGGTGAATGGATAGAAGAAGGTCAAAAATTTAGCTCCACAACTGAACAGCATAACAATATTCTCATTAATATGTGCATATTTTTAAGCAGAAATTTGAATCTCTAGTTGTAATATAATCAGCGTGGTATATTTCTACATACATACATACATATCATCACGCCATATCCCTTGCAGGGTAGGCAGAGAGAACAGAGTGCTTGAGAATTCTATCCTTGCATACTTCACTCACTTCCTCAACATTCATAATTATCTTCATACACGCTCGCCGGTTTCGGAGACTCTTGACTCTACTTTCCTTCAGTACGTGACCAATCTGATCTAGGTAGGTGAGTCTCGGTCTCCCCCGGTACCTACATCCTTCCACTTTCGCATTGTATATCTTATATGGTATATTTCTAGAACTTAATAACGGCGGTAAGCATATTTAGATTTCCTAATCATAAATGTCGTGTCGTCATAAGTATCGCTGTCGTGTATGATATGATACACGACAAACTTATAATCTGGTACACCACGTTCGAACACTTACAACTGATGAGAGAGAAAAAGCTGAAAGAAAAATTAGTAATAAGATTTTATCGCGAAATGTTATGTCATAAGATACCAAAGGATTCCATAACCCGTATGGGCACTTAAATGGCATAATATCAGTAGACAAACGCGCCGAGTCTATGTTATTGAACTAGCTATGGAATTCTATTAAAATTTCTAGCTTACAATCACCATTTGTCTAATATAATATTGAATTCTTAGGAATCTTCATAATATGAATATGTTAAAGAAGAATTTAAGGATTCTAATAACACAGAAAATACCTTATAAGAGCCTACATAAATTTAATAACTCTCAGCTATTTTTTTGTTGTATCCGTTAAGTCAGCTAAGTTATATAAGAGTTGTAATGTAATAAAATACGTAACATACAACTTTTACATATTTATGTACTTACATACATACATACATATCATCACGCCATATCCCTTGCAGGGTAGGCAGAGAGAACAGAGTGCCAGATAACGCTATCTCTGCATACTTCACTCGCTTCCTCAACATTCATAATATTCTTCATACACGCTCGCCGGTTTCGGAGACTCTTGACTCCACCTTCCTTCAGTACATGACCGATCTGGTCTAGGTAGGTTAGTCTCGGTCTCCCTCGGTTCCTACATCCTTCCACTTTCGCATTGTATATCTTCTTAACCAGACGTTCGTTCGGCATTCTTTCCACATGTCCGAACCATCGGAGCATTCCCTTTCGCATCTTTACACCAATACTCTCTTTCATACCTACTCGCTCTGTTACGTCGTCGTTACGAATGCGGTCGGTCAGCCTAACTCCACAGATTTGCCGCAGAGATCGCATTTCGACCGCGTTAATTTTACTTTCATACTCTTTTCTGCATACCCAACTCTCGCTTCCATACAGTAATGTTGGGACAAGCACTGCGTTATGTATTGCTACACGTGCCTTCTTGCTGAGGTGGTGGCTGCCGAGAAGTTGCCCCAACGCTCCGTTCACTCTATTTCCCGCATTCACTCTTCGCTCTATATCAGTGGTGTACCTTCTATCTCGGCTAAATCCACATCCAAGTAACACACAATATACAAATTCATCCACTTGCTCTAGTACATCATTACCTATTGTTACTCTTACATCTGTTCTGGCTTCATCTCTTTCAAAGACCATTATTTTGGTTTTGCTCACATTCACGCGTAGACCCCTTTTCTTACAATCTTCTGTCATTGTGTCGACTAGGGTCTGCAGGTCAGTCGCTGACTGTGCCAGCAGGACTGCATCATCTGCATAAAGCAGAGCAGTGACCACTGAGTCGCCCATCTGGACTCCCACATTCATATCGTTCAACCTTTGGAGACATTTATCCAGATATATGATAAACAGCCTGGCTGTGTTTATGTACTTAATAATTTTATTTTTAAAAATATAACAATTTGCATTAAAGAAATAATATCTCTGCACTACGGCAATAATCCTTGTATTACGGGGGATAGCTTAAACAAAAATATGCAAATTAACGAACGCAAATTACACCCAGACTTAGAACAATTACCTATTTGTTAATCGCAGAAATTATAATCCTGCTTGAAAACGAAGCCGTAGTAACAGGAACCTGGAACAGACCGGTATTTTAACTAATACACTATTTGTATAGTAAATTTACAAGTATTGGAGAATAAAATTAAATGTATCATCTGTATCATTCTCCTACTCTTATCCTAATTGCTAGAGGTCGATACAATGTGTACTCTTCTTTCATAGTACATATTGTAGAAGTTAATGACAATAGTTTTATGACCGGCTGCCTGTCGGACGTCAACCCTCCTTGGGAATGTAATTGTTGACCAACCGGCATCAGATGGAGTTGACCCAGGTCGTTATAAGGCTCTTAGTCGTCTTTTACGACATTCACGAGCAAAGCACTAGTATTCGAAGCCGCTATACACAGCTGCTATTTTTGAAATAACAATATTTACATATAACTAAACACTAATATAATCGAGAAATTCCACGTGGTAATTTCTTTTCTGTTTCACAACATTTTTTGAATTTGGAATTATATCGCATTCATTTATCTATTTCAATAATTTACTGAACTGGTACAGGAATGTCTGTAAAAGTCGAATTTCGATTTGGGTTTCGCGGTTAACCGTTTATCTATACTAGTACAATCAATTGCAATCATGTTCATTTTCCAACCAATAACTGAGGCCCACACAATCCATTCAAAGTACCTTATTAATTGAACAACATATTTTTTCAGGCGGGTCACGTACATAAACCAGGTGGTGGCATGAAAAATGTGTTTCTAAGAAGATATAAGGAGAAAAAAATACGTGAATTTAGCTCCAGAACGTAATTTTTATCACACCAGAAATAATTGAGTCGGATATGAAGAAGGCGAATGAAATGAACTGCCATTTAGTTCAATTATAATCAAGAGTTTTCTTACAGTAACTGGTATCAGTGTTAGTTATCAGTTATCCGTGTGGTAACGGAGTAAGAATACAATTTATCACCCTCTATCTTAGCCGTGGGTGATTGTAAGAGACGACTAAGGGATATAAAATGCATATAACATCTATGCAAAAGAAGGAAAAATCGAAACAAAACCCTATACCAACATATCTGACCAACGTGGTGTAGTAGGTTAATTTACCTCCCATTACGGAGGCGGCCCGAGCCCAATAGTGGGACATATATGGGCTGTGATGATGATGATGATGAACTGGTTTCAGAACTTGCTAATATCTTATCTTCTTATCTATTTCTATAAAAGAGGATGTTTGTGTATATGACATCGTACAACTCAGAAACTATTTGACCGATCATTCTGAAAATTGGTATTAGTCCGGTCAAATTAGACCAAAAAATAAGAGTAAAGCTAAATAAATTCCCAACAACCTGAAAATCAGTAATATTGTTTAAAATATGATTAAAAATATAATTGGAAAGTTGCCCCATCTTTCCCCTGTATAGAAAAAAATATTCAAGGTCAAAGGTAAAAAAAAATTTTTCGCGATTTTCAGCAAAACGGTAAGTTTTATTATAAAAATACTTCAGACAAAAATTGTAGATCTTAAATTATCTACAAAAAATGTATCAATACTTTTTTTCCTACGAGCCACCGTTTTTGAGATATAACGATTCAAAAAGTGTGTTATCGTCATAATATGCATGAGCTACAAAAAGGGGTATATTGCTAAATGTGGTAGCAAAAATGTCGGACTGTTTTGTTCTCTCGCACGTACACATTGTCAAGGCCGGTCGTGCTCCATTATTGAATCACCAACAGTAGAGGATCCGTTTGATTCCAACGAGGCGACATCCGATACATCACTATTAACGCAGTTTACATGCACTCAGGATGAAGATGATAAAGAACAAGAAGAACAAGACGAACAAGAACAAGAAGATCAAGAAGAACAAGAAGATGAATTTCAAAGTTACGACTCGGACAATTAAATTTCACTACTTTTTTAACTTAATTTGCTTTTATCTTTTTAATCTCTGCTAATATCTATTATTTTTCAATAGTTTCAAACTAAACAAGATCACAACTGACCCGTAGAATAGGCCTACTGGGGAAACCACGTTAAAAAAAAACGCGCTATGTATACTATCTCATAGGTGGCGTAGAAACGTGTGCATATTATGACGATTACAACTTTTACAACTTTTGAATCGTTATATCTCAAAAACGGTGCCTCGTAATAAAAAAAGTATTGATACATTTTTTGTAGATAATTTTATAATCTACAATTTTTATTAAAAATATTTTTATGATAAAAATTACCGTTTTGCCGAAAATCACGATAAACTCATTTTTTTTTTTTGATTTTTTTCCATACTGCGGTAAGATGGGGAACTTTCAAATTTTATTTTTAATCATATTTTAAACCACCTTACTGATTTTCAGCTTGTTGGGAATTTATGTAGCTTTGAATGTTTAAATTGACCGGACTATATGTATATGTATTTATTCACAGATAAGATTTAAATGCCGTCACCATTGATGCAACTTGTCACCAGGTAGCATTGCGATATATCGACTTCTATAAACAAACCAACGGGCTGCGTTTGCTAGTTAAATATAAAGTTCATTTTGAAATTTGTATCACATTTGAAGATATGAACCTCTCGTTGATGACGTTAAAATAACCTACTCCTAACAACTGAATACACACAAAGCTTTAGCTAAGCTAGTGCCACACTTTTGTCAGTTTTCTGTTTACAGCCGCGGGTCAGTCCGTCCAGGGTAGTACCACACTGGGGTACTATCCCAGAAACCTCCACGCGGTGTACCCTGGGTGCGGGCGGCGGTCCCCAGTTCTTCTGTTGTACTGTCGTCCGTAGCGAATATCTGCGCGATTTCGCTCCTTACTCTACTACAGTCGTAGTAGAGGTTATAGGACGCGAAATATCGGGACGGGCTCAGTCACTCATTCATTTGAGGGCTGGGCAGGCACTTGCCACCGCCCACACATCGTAAACCTGATTCTTTGCTTGTCTTAGCTTCAGGAGCGAGGGTCTTGGCTTAACCGCCCGGACCGCGAGGAAGACAACCTCTATAAAGAGTCCGAAGTAACATTCGGACTCGGAAATCACCCAGAATCTTAAGTTCTGGCGTGCGGCGAGAAGATGCATGGCAGATGGGTTGTTCTGTTCTTAGCACGCTCCAGCCAGGGTACCGGCTGCCCCCCTGGTTGGTAAATGTAGGCTTGCCCGGGTAAAGGCATCTCTGCCCGGGTCGACGTATTGTATCTCCCATAATCGTGGGATCAATAATGGATACGCAAAAATTAGAAATAAATAACGACGGGGATCGTAGCGATCTTCACCCCAAGGCCCGGTTAAGCCGATCAAAAACTGACCTAAACGACGCCTCGTCCTCAGGACTTGAGGCGTCCGCCGAGGGCCCGGCACAAATCGTGGAACGTCGCCCAAAAAGTGAAGCGGAAGTCGCCCAGGAAGAGCCGGGGGCAGGCTTCCAGCTACAAGAGGAGGATGGAGGAGCGGCGTGCGCGGAGAGAGGGTGCCGCCGCTGAAAAGGAAGATGGTGGCAGAAATGCTGCAGAGCCGTCTACGGACGAGGGCGACAGTGACGTCGCAGAGCCGTCCGTGGATGAGGGCAGCAGATCTGCCGCTAAGATGGACGAGGGCGGTGTATCCGCAGGGCCGTCCAGAGGAGAAAGCGGGTCGGACGCTAAAGCCCCCGCTAAGTCGTCGCCGCGTCCTGTGGCGACGGCTGAGAAGACCAGGGAGGAGGCCCTCCCCTCGCAGGTGCGAAAGCGCCCCCTGAGCAAGGGAGGCAGCTCGGGCGCCGACTCCGAGGGGAGCGGGACCATCATGCCTCCACCGAAGGTGCCGGCTTCTCGCAGGGGGCGAGGGGCCGCAGTAGCAGGAAGAAGGTCGGCGACCCCTCGGCGTGAGGTGGAGCCTGCTGCGAGCGACGGCCCCCTGGACCCGCAGGCTGAAAATGCCCGCCTTAGTGGCGAGGTCTCAGGCCTGCGGGACCTGAACCGCCAGTTGGAGTCCGAGCTGGAGTCGGTGCGTCGGGTAAAGCGCATGTTGGCCAAAGACATGGCCGACCTGCGGGCCCAGATGGCGCAGTTCCTACCGCCTGCGCCAAAGCCGTCGGCCAAGGCGCGCAAAACAGCTGCCGCGGTGAAACCCGTCCCTGCGGCGAGGAGGACGCCCCTCGCTGCGGAGGGCACGCCGCCGGCTGAAGCCGTCACGGCCACCGAGCCGACACCTGTCCCGGTAGCGAGGAGGACGACTCGCGCCACGGCGACGAAGTCGCCAAGCGTCTCGGAGCGGGCCCCGGTGGAGGCTCAACTGGAGGCGTCGACCCCGCTGCCGACCCCGATGCCAACCCCTGCGGTGGGAGGATTGCCGGATGAGTCTCTGCGCGCGATAATCGACGCAGTGGGCAAAATTGTCGATGCGCGCTTCGCCGTTCTGGAGGCAAGGCTGCCTCCAGAACCACGTGTCCGGCCGCCGCTTGCCGCAGATAAGCGGCCACATACGGCACCAGCCCCCGCCCCGCTGCCTTGTCAGGGTGGCCGCGTGGGGAGCTACGCCGCGACTGCGGCCGGGCCTAAGCCCAAAGGCCCCGGCCCCACTCCGAAGGGACCTGCCCTGAGGAGGAAGACGGCGCCGGCTGCTGCCGGACCGCTGAAGCCGCCCGCAACGAAACCGCCGGCGACGACCAGCGAGGCTACGACGAGGCCTTCCGCGTCTGGCACGACTGCCGTACCCGAAGAGGGTTGGCAGGTGGCCGAGCGCGATAGAAGGAGTCGTGGCCAAAGAAGGAGAGCGGAGGCCAAGCGCGCCGCTGAGGTCTCCGCTCCCAAGGCAGGAGCTGGCGACAAGAAGAAGAGGTCGCGCAAGGGGCTCAAGCCGCCAAAGACAGCCGCAGTGGTGATCACTTTGCTGCCTGAGGCGGCCGAGAAGGGCCTCAACTACGAGGCCGTCTTGAAGAAGGCCCGGCGGTAGCTAGACGTCTCCGATATTGGAGGCGTCGAAGCCAGGACCCGCAAGGCCCGGACGGGGGCTCGAATCCTCGAGTTCCCAGGGGCCGAGGGCGCCAAGACGGCTGACAGCGTAGCTGAGAAGCTGCGAGGTCTGTTCGCCGAGGAGGGTGGCATCAGGATCGCCAGGCCCGTCAAGTGCGCCGAAATGCGCATTTCGGGTCTGGACGACTCCGTGACGGTGGAAGACATCCGGGAGGCTATTGCCTCGAAAACCGGGTGTCCCATAGACACCGTCCGGGTCGGTGCCATTCGTCCCGGTCCGGGTGGCGTAGGTGCTGCCTGGGCGCAGTACCCGGTGGAGTCGGTCAGGCAACTGGCCGGCTCAGGCAGGCTCCTCGTGGGCTGGAGCTCGGCGCGGGTAACCGTGCTTGAGCACCGGCCTGCGAGGTGCTATAAGTGCATGGCGGTCGGACACACTCGACCGACGTGCACCAATTGCTTCGACTGCGGCGGATTGTGTTTCCGCTGCGGTCAGACCGGGCACGTGGCGGCATCTTGCGCCGCCCCGCCCCACTGCCCCGCGTGTGCGGCGGGCAATAAGTCCGCCAAGCACCGCATGGGTTCTGGGGCGTGCAGACCTCCTGCTTCGGCCCCAAAGGATCGGGGCGGCCTTTCGACCACGGCCGCTCCCGCTCCTAGCGCGGCCCGATCGCCCACTGGCTAGGCGGAGGTGATGGATACGGCCCACTAATGGCTGCAGAATCCATTCACCTCCTGCAGGCCAACACCAACCACTCCGCCGGAGCGCAGGATCTCCTCCTGCAATCCATGGCGGAGTGGTCGATTGGTGCAGCCGTAGTCGCGGAACCGTACGTCGTGCCTGATCGCCCCAATTGGGTGGTCAGCCGAAACGGAACTGCGGCAATCGTCGTCTCAACGCAGCGGCACTTCCCGTCCTTATCCCTTTTGGATAGGGGCGAGGAATTTGTCGCTGCGGAATGGGGAGGGGTCACACTCTACAGTGTTTACCTCTCCCCTAACAGGAGAATGGACGATTTCAGGGCCTCCCTCACCACCTTGGAGGCTTCGATACGGCGACTGGCACCGGGCCTCGTCCTGGTCCTGGGGGACTTCAACGCCAAATCCACGGCGTGGGGGTCCCCTATGACGGACGACCGCGGGCGGGCGGTCGTTGAGTGGGTGGCTTCACTGGGCCTCTGTGTTGTTAACAGGGGCTCAGTGAACACGTGTGTGCGGCAGCAGGGCGGGTCGATAGTGGACTTGTCGTTCGCTAGCCCCGCTGTTGCGCCACGGGTGAGGAACTGGAGTGTCCTGGAGGAGACAGAGACCCTGCCGGACCACCGCTACATCCGGATGGAGGAGCTGACGGAGCTCCCGCGTTTCCGCGGTGGGCTGTGGGTCGTCTTGATAGGGACCTACTGGCGGAGGCGGCCATCGTTCACACGTGGCTGTCCTCACCGGCCCCAGCGGACGGAGTGGACGCTGAGGCTGTCCGCATCCGCAGTGCGTTAACGCAGATCTGCGATAAGGTCCTACACCCGCAGCCGGCGGCGTCACCGCGACGCTGAGCGGGAGGGCCAGCTGTACGAGGCGTACCGCAGTGCGCGGACTGCCTTTCGGCTGGCCATCCGAGCCGCCAAGGATGCGAGTTGGCAGGAGATGTTGGACGGTCTCCACCGTGACCCCTGGGGTCGCCCGTATCGCGCGTCGCTGAACAAGCTTCGCGCGCAGGGCCCCCCCCTCACCGAGACCCTCCAGCCTGACTTCCTCTGTAGGGTGATCGAGGAGCTATTTCCACGGCAGTCGGGACACACGGCCCCGGTCATGGCTTCGCCAGATCAAGACCGGGAGGCCGACGACGAGAGTGTTCCACCCGTGACGGAGTCGGAAGTGGGGGCGGCAGTAGCGCGGATTCGCTCCGCCACCACGGCCCCCGGCCCGGACGGAATACCAGTCCGGGTCTTGACGTCGCTCCTCGAGCACTTCGAGCCTCGCCTCAGGCAACTGTTCAACGCCTGTCTGACGTCTGGACGGTTCCCTGAGTGCTGGAAGGAGGGGAGGTTGGTTCTCCTGCCAAAGCCGGGACGGCCCCCGGATTTGCCGTCAGCCTACAGGCCCATCGTGCTTCTCGACGATGTGGGTAAGCTGCTGGAGCATGTCCTCGCTGCCCGCATCGTCCGACACTTGGAGGAGGTGGGGCCCGATCTGTCGGACGCTCAATATGGGTTTAGGAGGGGGCGTTCGACCATCGGGGCCCTGCTACGCCTGAGGCAAACGGCCGCGGAGGCTGTCGCCGGCAAGGGAGTGCTGTTGGCGGTGTCGTTGGACATCGCCAACGCATTCAATAGTCTGCCATTCAGCTGCATCAGGGAGGCGCTCCGGTTCCATGGAGTGCCCCTGTACCTCAGGCGGCTGGTGGCAGACTATTTGGAGGGGCGCAGTATCCTCTGCGCGGGTCCCGCAGGGGACATTGTGCGGACGCCCATGTCGTGCGGTGTTCCACAGGGGTCGGTTCTGGGGCCGACTCTGTGGGACATCGGGTACGACTGGGCGTTGAGAGGGAGCCTCCCCCCCGGGCTGAGCTTGGTGTGCTATGCTGACGACACGCTCGTCACAGCCCGGGGCAGGACACTCGAAGAGGCGGCGAGCCTGGCCACTCTCGGCACCGAGGAGATGGTCAGGCGAATCGAGGCGCTGGGGCTCAGGGTGGCCTTAAATAAGACGGAGGCCCTATTATTCCATGGGCCACGCGTAAGGCTGCCAACCGGCGCCTCGTTAGTCGTCAACTCCATCCAGATCAACATCCAGGCCCATATGAAGTACTTGGGTCTGGTGCTCGACGGGCGATGGTGGTTCCGGGAGCATTTCCGACAGATTGCTCCCCGGCTGGTCGGCGCGGCGTCCGCCCTTTCTCGGCTCATGCCGAATGTGGGCGGACCCAGTTTCGAGGGCCGACGGCTGTATGCGGGGGTCATCCGCTCGATGGCCATGTACGGCGCACCCGTGTGGGCGAGGGCTCTGAACGACCAGCTCAGGGCGGTTCTGTGGAGGCCACAGAGAGCCATGGCGGTCAGAGCCATTCGCGGGTACCGCACGGTGTCGACAGAGGCGGCGTGCCTATTGGCCGGGACACCCCCGTGGGACCTAGAGGCGGAGATGCTCTCCGACCTCTACCGGCGGGTTACCTCAGTGCGCGAGGAGGGTGGCTCCCCATCGTTGAGCGAGATAGCCACCTGGCGCGAGGACGCCCGCCGAGACGTCATCGCCCGTTGGGTTACGCGGCTGGAGAGGCCTAGACACGGTATCGTGACCGTCGAGGCCTTTCGGCCCGTATTGATGAAATGGATGGAGCGGCGGCACGGGGTCCTCACCTTCCGACTGGTGCAGGTGTTGACGGGGCACGGGTGCTTCGGGAAATACCTGCACACGGTCGTGTACAGGGAGTGGACTCCAGGCTGCCATCATTGCAGTAGTGGCGAGGACACGGCGCAACATACGCTCGAGGAATGCTCGGGCTGGCAGCGCCGTGACCTCGTCGCTATTATCGGTGCCGACCTGGCGCTGCCGGCTGTCGCGAGGGCGATGGTCGACAGCGTCAGGAATTGGGACGCGGTCGCCGCCTTCTGCGAGGCTGTCATCTCGCGGAAAGAGGCGGCGGAACGAGTGAGGGAGGACTCCCGCGACCCGGGCCGCCGCCAGCGGCCGGGGCGGCGCAGGCGCGAATACCTGCGCCTGATGCCGCCCTAACCCAGGCCTCGGGTGATCGGACCGGGGAATTGTCCGGTCACCCGACGCGAGGCCACCGCGTGAGGGCGACGCCCCGACGGCGAAATCTGTCGGGGCGCCGACGAGAGGAACCCGCGAGGGTAAACCGCCGAGCGGACCACCGAAGACAAAGATCGGGTACCGGTGGTCCGCTCGCACGGCGAAGAGAGAGGATTTTACGGTGGGTCTATGGGGTCACGCGCCGCCTTCTCCGTCACCCCGGACCGATTCGGCGGGGCGAGACGCACCCATAGCCTACCAATAAAAAAAAAAAAAAAAAAAAAAAAAGGGTAGTACCACACTCTCGCAGAAAATCGACATCTGAGCAGTGACAATGTGCTGTTGCACTTCGTTTAGTGAGCGATAGAGTCGGAAGCCCATCTTTTGGTATTGCAAACCCAACCTTTGGTAAAAGAAAATTAACCGAAAGTCCATGAGCCGCAGTAACACTTACTACCAAGTATATTGCTTATTCGTTTGCCACCATACGTTATAAAACAAAATCACTGCCCCACTTAGTCGCTTACCATCATTGAGACAACAGTGCGAAAGATTTTCATCCGTGTCTGCGGTTGTCATACATATTAGTAATCATACTTGTTACGTTATAATTAATTACTCTGTGTTTTATTTTTCTTTATGGAAGCCCTCTTTAGTCGCGTAAAAAATATTATTACTTACTTATTACTAAAGTTGGATTATTATCCTAAAGGAATACGTTACTAGAATAGAAAGTCATATGTGTTAATGCAGGTAATGGTCTATCTATGTGCCAGATATCATCCAAATCTGTTTAACAATTCACCCGTAATTGAGTAACAAAGATCCAAACATGTTTACAAACTTTCATATTTATAATATTATTATGATTATTTAAATTATTAAAGTATTTAAATTATTTATCAGCCGTATACGAGTATTTTTTTAAGTAACTCAAGTTCAATATTAATATCTATATATACATACATACATACATATCATCACGCCATATCCCTTGCAGGGTAGGCAGAGAGAACAGAGTGCCAGAGAACTCTATCTTTGCATACTTCACTCGCTTCCTCAACATTCATAATTCTCTTCACACACGCTCGCCGGTTTCGGAGACTCTTGACTCCACCTTCCTTCAGTACATGACCGATCTGGTATAGGTAGGTTAGTCTCGGTCTCCCTCGGTACCTACATCCTTCCACTTTCGCATTGTATATCTTCTTAACCAGGCGTTCGTTCGGCATTCTTTCCACATGTCCGAACCATCGGAGCATTCCCTTTCGCATCTTTACACCAATACTCTCTTTCATACCTACTCGCTCTCTTACGTCGTCGTTACGAATGCGGTCGGTCAGCCTAACTCCACAGATTTTCCGCAGAGATCACATTTCGACCGCATTAATTTTACTATCATACTCTTTTCTGCATACCCAACTCTCGTTTCCATACAGTAATGTTGGGACAAGCACTGCACAATATCTATATATTAATACTTAATATATAGACAATATCTATATAATAATACTACTACGAAAGGGAATGTTCCGATGGTTCGGACATGTGGAAAGAATGCCGAACGAACGTCTGGTTAAGAACATATACAATTCGAAAGTGGAAGGATGCAGGTACCGGGGCAGACCGAGACTCACCTACCTAGACCAGATTGGTCACGTGCTGAAAGAAGGTGGAGTCGAGAGTCTCCGAAACCGGCGAGCGTGTATGAAGAGAATTATGAATGTTGAAGAAGCGAGTGAAGTATGCAAGGATAGAGTTCTCTGGCACTCTGTTCTCTCTACCTACCCTGCAAGGGATATGGCGTGATGATATGTATGTATTAATACTTTTCCATCCACTCGGTCACTGTTGCATATATTAATATATATACTAAGGGGCGATGATACTACAATTGTCTTGAAAAAAAAGGCAATTCTCATGGGGGATATGTAGTTATTTAATAGCCTGGATATTTATAATCTATCAGCAATTATACTATGCGCAGATCAAAATACATACAAACCCAAAAAATATAGTTTCTAAAAACGCATTCTGAAGCCTTTGGGAGTAATTAAATGGAACAGAAACGTAACATCATCATCATCATTATCTCAGCTCATATATGTCCCACTGTTGGGCTCGAGCCTCCTCCATAATGGGAGGGAAATTGACATTTTTTTTTTGTTACGCTGAGGAAATGCTTTTGCGCACATCCCCCGCCAGTGACAGACGGGGGGGTGTGTGGGACTCGCCGGCCATGAGATTGACGGCCGGAATACCAACAAAACCTAACAGCGGTCCCTTCTGCGCTTTTACGGGTTGCCGGAGAGATCGTCTATTGACATTCTATCCCCAACACCCCTACGCTTAGCCATCTGGCCACGACCAGTCAGCCGTCATGGCGGTGGGAGCAGGTGCGCGTAGCGGCGCCTCCCTCTCCCTGGTTGCCGTCAGCGGAGCGAGTTCGCAGACGCGAGTGCTTCGCGCTCCCGCTCCCGGCCTCCTTTGCAGAGATGACTTCCTCGCAAAAGGAGGCCATCGACGTCCAGTACCTGTCGCTGTCAAGCATCATGTTGATGACGGTCGACAACGACAGTTCCACTCCTATGACCGCCGACAGGTCGTGGCGCTGAGGCCCCCAGGCGGGACATACTTCCAGGGTGTGACGCGCGTCATCAATTTGCGCGCCACACTCATGGCATCCAGGGGCCTCTTCACGTCCAATTCGCTGCAGGTACTTAACGAAGCCCCCGTGTCCGGTAAGTGCCTGCGTCATCCTGAATGACAAGTTACCGTGCCCTCGTTTCATCCAACGGTGAAAGTGGGGCGCTACCGCCTCAACGGTCCCCCGTCCTGCTACGGGGGACTCCAGTTCCTCCCTCCACCGCAGGACTACTGCCCTTCGAGCCGCTTCCCTCGCCCTACTCAGTCCCCTCGCGGTGACGCGTTCCCCATTCACCTGCGCCGCAGCACAGAACTGGTAGACTTCCGCCTGTGCCTTGGCCTGAAGTGGCCAGGGTGGATCGCCCGCTAGCAGTGTGGAGGGAAATTAACCTACTATACCACGCTGGTCAGGGGTGTTTGTATAGGGTTTTGTTTCGAGTTTTCCTTCTCTTGCATAGATGTTATATGCGTATTATATCCCTTAGTCGTCTCGTACGATCACCCACGGGTAAGATAGGGGGTTGGTGAATTGTATTCTTACTCCGTCACCACACGGAAAACTTAGCAATGTTGATAAAATTATGAAACCTAATAGAAGTAATATCTGAATAAAATATTTAGATTAAAATGATTAAAAAAGAAATGTTTTAAATATTCAAAACATGTTACGATGGTTTTATGACTGAAGTTATGACTTACAATCCTTGTCAAGCGTCTCCATTTCTTACGTACATTCATCAAAAATTTTAGTCATGAACGTGGCAAGTCAGGTGTTTTATATCCTCATGAGAATACGTTTACCTGTGTGTGAGGATATGATATATGACAAAGAATATGAAAGCGTGCGGTATTCTTATAAATGAAACTATATTTTTATAACTGTCTTCAGCGTGCGAGCTGGGACTGGAATGAATATCTAAACCTGATGCTTTCTAAGTACAGATTATAGATGGATTTATAGACCAGGGAAGTTAACCAACTATAATAAGGGCAGTTTCTCAGGCAAGTGCAACATATCGAGTATATTGAGACGTCACTCAGGAATCAATATTCAACAAGGAGTCAAACGACATGTAAGTCACTTAATATACATACTACAAGGCTTTCCTAAAAATAAAATATAAAACATCTATATAAACATACATACGTACATAAATATCATCACACCATATCCCTTGCAGGGTAGGCGGAGAGAATAGAGTGCCAGAGAACTCTATCCTTGCATACTTCACTCGCTTCCTCAACATTCATAATTCTCATCATACACGCTCGCCTGTTTCGGAGACTGTTGACTCCACCTTTCTTCAGTACGTGACCAATTTGGTCTAGGTAGGTTAGTCTCGGTTTCCTCCGGTACCTACATCCTTCCACTTTAGCATTGTATATCTTATTAACCAGACGTTCGTTCGGCATTCTTTCCACATGTCCGAACCATCGGAACATTCCCTTTCGCATCTTTACACAAATACTTTCTTTCATACCTATTCGCTATAAAAACACATATGTATAAATATACATATCTATATAAACACTTATGTATAAATGTACCCAATATGTTTGTACGTTTCGTTAAAAATTACATGCACACTTTCTCACCTTATTACCTAAATTTGAAGAAAGCCGTTGATTTGCAAGCTGAGGGGTGTCTAAAAGACGTACGTTTAATCTAATTTTCATATCCACGTCAGTCAACCAGCTACTTTGAGAATGAACTGAAACAAATTGAAAAAAAAAATACATAATCTTTTTGAACACAAAAATATACAGGACAAATTTTCATAATCATGTTGAGATAATGCAAGGAAATTTTAAGGAATTATTTATAAGGTTTTATTAATATAAAATGGTGATTGTTTTCGAAGTCTTTTTCATATTAATCGATTGATAATGAATTAACTGTCATCGTTCTCCTTCTCTAATTCTAATTGAGTTCTCCTGCTTTAATTCAGATTGAGTCGATCACTGCATGTTTTTACAGATATAGTTCAATAGAAGACAGTTGTATAGGAGGTTTCAGGAGTGGAAGGGGATGCATGGATCAAGTGTTCTCTCTGCGCAACATGTGGAGAAGCATCTGGCTCTAGGTCAGAGGGTTTTGTGCAGTTTTGTGGATCTGGAGAGAGCATTTGACACAGTTGTACGAAAGGAACTTTGGGACATTTTACCGGAGTATGGTATTAGCGGTAAACTGCTACAGGCTGTGCAGTCCAGTTACATTGGCTGTAGAGCCTGTGTGCGGCTGGATGATGGAATGTCGCCTTGGTTTGACGTCAATATCGGCGTTAAGCAGGGGTACGTTCTGTCAGCCAGGCTGTTTATCATATATCTGGATAAATGTCTCCAAAGTTTGAACGATATGAATGTGGGAGTCCAGATGGGCGACTCAGTGGTCACTGCTCTGCTTTATGCAGATGATGCAGTCCTGCTGGCACAGTCAGCGACTGACCTGCAGACCCTAGTCGACACAATGACAGGAGATTGTAAGAAAAGGGGTCTACGCGTGAATGTGAGCAAAACCAAAATAATGGTCTTTGAAAGAGATAAAACCAGAACAGATGTAAGAGTAACAATAGGTAATGATGTACTAGAGCAAGTGGATGAATTTGTATATCTTGGATGTGGATTTAGCCGAGATGGAAGGTACACCACTGATATAGAGCGAAGAGTGAATGCGGGAAATAGAGTGAACGGAGCGTTGGGGCAACTTCTCGGCAGCCACCACCTCAGCCAGAAGGCACGTGTAGCAATACATAACGCAGTGCTTGTCCCCACATTACTGTATGGAAGCGAGAGTTGGGTATGCAGAAAAGAGTATGAAAGTAAAATTAATGCGGTCGAAATGCGATCTCTGCGGAAAATCTGTGGAGTTAGGCTGACCGACCGCATTCGTAACGACGACGTAAGAGAGCGAGTAGGTATGAAAGAGAGTATTGGTGTAAAGATGCGAAAGGGAATGCTCCGATGGTTCGGACATGTGGAAAGAATGCCGAACAAACGCCTGGTTAAGAAGATATACAATGCGAAAGTTGAAGGATGTAGGTGCCGAGGGAGACCGAGACTAACCTACCTAGACCAGATCGGTCATGTACTGAAGGAAGGTGGAGTCAAGAGTCTCCGAAACCGGCGAGCGCGTATGAAGAGAATTATGAATGTTGAGGAAGCGAGTGAAGTATGCAGAGATAAGAGTTCTCTGGCACTCTGTTCTCTCTGCCTACCCTGCAAGGGATATGGCGTGATGATATGTATGTATGTATGTATAAGGTCTTTGCTAAATTTTAAAAAGGCCGTTGCCTAAATACTGTCATTCTAAGGAACGCCAGCTATTGATTAAGCTCTTCATATATTTGTACGGCAACTCGGTTGATATATGATATAAAATATATGTAGTATTAAATTCATTAATCGTATCGATCCATCGGGTGTGTTGCTTGCTCATTTGCTGCCATAAGCAATAAAAAAAAACTATTTTCTAAGACAATTTCAAACAGTAACTTAACACCTTCAAGAGGTATGCCACTAGAAGAAAACAGAAACGTTTATATAATTCATGTTTTGTATAATGATTACAGCTTATATCCAAATTTCAAATATCTACCTGTAAAATAAAAGATAACTAAGGAACAAAATTTAATTACCCCAAAACATAATTACATTAAAATCAACTTAAGGTTGCTCACGAAGTTCGTAAGTCCTTGAAAGTTACGAAGATTTACAAGTACGTGGCGTTGCTTGGTAACAAAGTAAAAGCTAAAAGGAGTCTACAATAGAATAGACAATAACAACAGACAATAGTGCTTAGACGATCCATGAAAAAAACCAGACAGATTCCTTATTATTAATATAATTGTAAAATACGAATATTATTAGATATATGTACATTTAAATTATGGAACGTAAAAATTACCTTCTTGTAAATGTTAAAATTAGTACTTTATATGCTCGTTAATTAATCATGAAGAAGAGATTGAAATAAAATATTTCAAATTGTTCTTCCCATTTGCTGAATATTTCTAAATAAAAAATAAAATTCTCAGACTTACAATAGTCTCAACAATGTCAAAACATTTTTCAATAGGTAACGTGCCGGGAAACGTCTCCCGTAAAGACAAGAATATGAATGATAATTAGGTTACTAACGGCGCTATCGCCGTTAGTTACGTATTGTAACGTAATTATCATTCACATTCTACTAATAATAGTATTAAGGTGATTGGAACGATTATAATAGAGAATAGAGTTTTAGTAACATTTTACAGATGTTTCTACACTTTGTGAGGACTGGTTAAGAATGTTATGTTGCTAGCCTTTGCTGTTCGATATGAGTCGTAAAAACTGGCAAAAGGATCATAGAGGATTGACAATGGCACAGTCTTAGGAAATCTATAATAACAACTGCGATCACCAAGCTGCCAACTCAGCAAGTTTATGGCTATTCCCTCTTGGTGAGGACGCCTATGTCTAATAGTGAATATTGATAGGCTGACGGATAGATGTATTTTTTGTGTTAAAATATATATAAAAGAGTTTGTATATATGACATCGTTATACTCAAAAATTATTTGACCGATCAATATGAAAATTGGTATGTATTTGTATTTTTTCACGGACAAGGATGATATATCGACTTCTACAAACAAACCAATGGGCTGGGCATCCTAGTATGTAGTTACAATTTTGTTTATGTATATATCTTTAATATACGGTTCATTTATACTAAAGTTACTATGTGACGAGGTTACGAATATCACTAATCCTTACATTGATCATGGGTATATTAAAGGCAGAATATGAACATTACATCAATGTGGGCAAACTCCATCTGATGCCAATCAAAAACCACATTTTCATGGAGCGTTGAAGTAAAGCAGACGACCGATCATAACATGAAAAGCCAAAACTTTTGCAATATATTTATAATGAAATGAGAGTACACATTGCTTCGGTTCCCAATAATTGGTATAAGTGCAGGATGATGATGACGTCATCATCCTGCACTTATACCTTATACTGCATTATATGATGATGATATATTGAAAGTTATGTGTCCAAATATTTTCAATCTCTATTATTTACGAGCGTATTTGGACATATGAATTTCATCAATGTTGGTTTTTTATTGCTAATAGTGCCCATACAAGCGAGTAGTACACCTGATGGTAAATGTTACTGCAGTCCATGAATCTTTGTATAACAAGGGTATTAGGCCGGTACTTACTAGTACACACCCCAAGCTCACCCAGTTGGGTCTTAGGTTTTCTCGCTCACCGAACGAAGCTTAATAGCACATTGCCATTACTCAGACGTCGATCTTTTGCGAGAGTATGAAACTACCTCAGACGGACCGGTCCGCGGTTCTAGACAGAAAACTGTCAACAGCATGGTCTTACCACTATTTATTTTTTCATTTCAACACTGTTGTTAAAAGATTGGGATCAATTAAATATCTTCTTTTTTTTAAATTCAGCTTTAAATACACCACTATATTTCTTGGATCTTAATTTCTTTACGGCCTATTAATATTCGTTCTACTTTCGCATAAATTTAAATACGACGATCCTGCCCTTAAAATTTTGTGTTTTGTGGTTCTATAATCTGAGACAATGTAATTTTACCGTATTATCATATTCTAGTTCTACAGAATCTCCAGTATAAAATTATTTTGGTTGAATTTATCGTTGAGTTTTGTTCGTTTTATAACTGAAATTAGGAAGGGGATTTTATAAGTTGTTATATTTTTATATTTTCGAAAATTCTTCAACAACCTCCAGCTATTAAATGTTAATAAGAATAACAATCGCAATGGTTAAGAAGATATACAATGCGAAAGTGGAAGGACGTAGGTACCGAGGGAGACCGAGACTAACCTACCTAGACCAGATCGGTCATGTACTGAAGGAAGGTGGAGTCAAGAGTCTCCGAAACCGGCGAGCGTGCATGAAGAGAATTATGAATGTTGAGGAAGCGAGTGAAGTGTGCAGAGATAGAGTTCTCTGGCACTCTGTTCTCTCTGCCTACTCTGCAAGGGATATGGCGTGATGATATGTATGTATGTACAATTGCAATAATGAAAATATTATTTATATCTCAGCTCATATATGTTCACTGCCGAGCTCGTGCCTCCTCCACAGTAAGAGGAAAACGTAGTCAACTGTACCATAGGTACTGATCAGACGGGTCTCTATAGGGTTTCATTTCGTGTTTTCCTAATTTTTTGTGCAGTTGTTTTTAGCATATCATATTTTAGTTGTCTTTTTTTTTAATTGCTTATGGTGACAAATGAGCAAGCAGCACACTTGATGGTAAGTGTTAACGCCGCCCATGGACCATTGCAATGCCAAAGGTATAGCTAGGCCACTGCTTACCAATAAAAACCCCAAATCCCCCCATTTGAACTTCCGGCTCTCTCGCTCACCGAACGAAGCGCAATAGCACATGGCCATTACTCAGGCGTCGATCTTCTGCGTGAGTGTGGTACTACCCCGGACTAACCAGCCCGCGGCTATAGACAGAAAACTATCAACAGCGTGGTCCTACCACTACCAGAGTAAATTGTATTTCTCCATTAACACACACAAAATAAAATTACAATAATAATTGTCACTAAGACAAATTCAAAAATGTTCAATACAATGGTATGAAGTCATACCTTTCTTAGATACTTTCTGTACAATTTGAAGAGTGTGAGTGTGCTTATATGTAAAAGGTAGACTGGTCTCTGATATAGAATAATGTTTCATAATATACAGGTTGGAAGTGGACTACTGCCGAAAACAAAGACAGGTGAACCTATTAGTCTTACTTATATTGATAGGCTTGAAAAAAAAATCGATTCGGATGAAATAAAACAAAAAAAATATTACAAATTTTTTATAGTTTTTCTGCACTTTTGCATACACACGAACACCCACGCACACATGTAGATACGTATATCACACACACACACACAGACAAATATATATATATATATATATATATATATATATATATATATATATATATATATATATTCCATACATGCATATTATACCATCCAGTTGCCACTCTTTTTCAATTGATATAATTTTACTATTTGGTGACACCTAAACAGTTATTAGACTGTACTTGTTCTAGATAGAAACATAAACATATTCACATGCATCATATGACCAATATATAAATAAAAATTCTCACAGGAATTGATAATTCATTATATATACAAAATAATCAATCATACGGATAAAATTTTCAGAATTTTGGTGAACAAAAGAATACCAGCTAACATCCACATTTTCCTCAAAAACAAAACTTATACACATTTAATTAATACCTATATACAAGTTTATCCAGTAACTTTATTGCCTTGGGGTGGGCAAACATCCTCCCAAAACCCTCCGTTTCAGTTGAAAGTCTTCGATAATATAATATGGGAAGCTCTAACACACTTTCCCCGGCTTTGAGGTTAAATATAAGATATATTTTTCTTTGTGTTGCCCCGAACTTGTTTCAATATTTTCGAAGTAGGTACCGAGATGAGTGGTCAGTTCTATTATGTGCCATTAAGAAATAATATCGTGGTAAAATGTTATATTTACAGCTCAAATGCTAGATTTGTGTATTTATTTATGTCTTATTCTATTATTTAAACTAAAAACATCATCATTCTCCTACTCTTATCCCAATTACTTGGGTTCGATACAATATATACTCTTCTATCATAGTACATATTGCAAAAGTTATTGTAAACAGTTCTATGACCGGCCACCTGCTAGACGTCAATCCTTCTTGGGAATGTAATTGCTGACCAAACGGCATCAGATAGTGTTGGCCCAAGTCGTTATAACGCTCTCAGTTGTCTTTTACGACATCCAAGAGTAAAGTAAGGGTTGGTAGTATTCGTAGCCGCTACCACACAGCTATTATTTAAACTAAAAACACCTAACATTATTTCATCAAACGTTTTGTTTTAAATGTACAAAGTCGATTGCCGTCTTATTTGTTGCTCTAAAATATCAATTGAAATAATATAACAGAAGATAAATCTAGCAGTACATACAAATACAGTGTCGTAACTTTACCACGCGCTAATAGCTATCAGCGATGCATTTTGCATATCTACCTATGTACCTACCATCCGAAGGAGAGTCTTAAAAGAATGCTGCTGTTCATTTTAATGATGATCCTTCAGACATTTTTACAACTTCGAAGAGAAAATAAAAGGTGCAGTAACACATTGTTTTTTTTTACCCCATCATTACACCTGTAATGATCACACGGGAAAAAACCAGGGCTCTTCTATTTCATGGCCTACGTCTAGGTCTCTCCATCTAGATTGTTCATTGAAAGACGTTATAAGCATATATACATAACGCAGCGATTAATAAAGGCGATGATTGCTTCGCAACGAAAAGCGCTGCTCTTTATTTGCGTTGCTCTAGATTTTTAGAAATATACTAAAAATGGCCGCCAAGTGGTGTGCGCAGTTACCGTTATCAAATCAAGTCAACTGAAGACAAAATGTGTTTGTTGTATATATATATATATATATATATATATATATATATATATATAGTATTAATATTATTACTAATATCATAGGATATGGATTTTTAAATAAATTAAAAACAAATTTATGTTTATAATACTATGTGTTAACGGCTACGAATACTACCATCAGCGGTTTTGTCAACAAGTACATTTCCAAGACACCGTCCTTAACCTCAGGCAGATGACCGGTCATAAAACTATTGCCAATAACTTTTGCAATATTTACGAGTACAAAGTAAGTATTAAGCCATTGGGATTAGTGCAGGAGACTGGTGATGAATAATTATGTTTATAAGCAATCTCTGAAAACTAAACTGCTGACGCATCTAATATGTAAATGTACAATTAGCAGTCTTGAGTTCTGAACGGTAAACAAATACGAATGTTTAATAAATCTCCTTTATTGCAAGTATCGTAAATGGCCAATGGAACACATAAGCATTAAAAAAAAGCCAAAATAAAACTCTATAGTAACCCTCTGGCTATCATGGTATAATATATTCCCTCTTCTTTACAAGACAGGCTTTTATTCAAGATTAGAACATGAAAAAGTTAGGCAGAAGATATATCTTTTTTATTATACATTTGAAATGATACTACTTTTACGGATTCTATCGCGTTTGTATTTGGATTTTTAATTTCCCGACGTTTCGAACACTTTACGGTGATCGTGGTCACGAGATGACTATGATCACTGTAAAGTGTTCGAAACGTAGGTAAATTAAAAATCAAATACAAATGCGATAGAGTCCGTAAAAGTAGTTTTATTTTTTATTATAATTATAACAATTAAAATAAAACTATTTTTGTAGCTTTTATCGCGTTTGTGTTTAACTTTAAAATACTTAACAGTTTTCATGGTCGTGGCAGATCAGTCCTCTTACCCATACAAAACAGTAGCTGTATTTAGATTTTATTTTAGATTAAGAACACCCAATATCATTACAAAACAATAATTTAGTACAAAAGATGTACATATACCGGGTGTAACAGAGGATGGAGCAGCTGGTCAGAAAGGTGGTAGGTAATGATGGTAGGAACCCATAATAAAAATTTGAAGGGAAAATGTTGATTCGTTAATGAATTAGAGACATTTAAAGTTTTCAATTTTGTCGTCGCTTTTCCTTTGAAACTGAATGAAATGTACCAAGTAAATGATAAATAATCTGCTACATACTCATACTTTCTTAAATATTCATTAGAACCTAAATAAATCAATGATTACATTTGCCACAGTATAACAAGCGTCGCCTTTACAGATAGCTGATGAGTCAATGACCTTGACATTTTCCGTTCAAATGTTTGTTATGTGTTCCTACCATCATCCCGACTAGAAAAAAAGTATGATTCAACCAGATCATGTCTCTGGATCCGATCAGGATAGAATGAGGCATGCCGGATCCGGCAAACCCGATCAGGACCAGGTCTGGTCCTGATCAGGATAGCCTGATGTGAAATAACATCAAGTATGGTAAGGCATACCGGATCAGGACCAGATCAGGACCAAATAAGGATAGCCTGATGTGAAATATCATTAAGTATGGTAAGGAATACCGGATCAGGACCAGATCAGGACCAAATAAGGATAGCTTGATGTGTAATATCATCAAGTGTGGTAAGGCATACCGGATCAGGACCCGATCAGGATAGAATGAGGGATGCCGGATCCGGCAAACCCTATCAGGACCAGGTCTGGTCCTGATCAGCATAGCCTGATGTGAAATAACATCAAGTATAGTAAGGCATACCGGATCAGGACCAAATCCGGACCAAATAAGGATAGCCTGATGTGAAATATCATTAAGTATTGTAAGGCATACCGGATCAGGACCAGATCAGGACCAAATAAGGATAGCCTTATGTGAAATATCATTAAGTATGGTAAGGCATACCGGATCAGGACCAGATCAGGACCAAATAAAGATAGCCTGATGTGAAATATCATTACGTATGGTAAGGCATACCGGATGAGGACCAGGTCAGGACAAAATAAGGATAGCCTGATGTGTAATATCATCAAGTGTGGTAAGGCATACCGGATCAGGACCCGATCAGGATAGAATGAGGCATGCCGGATCCGGCAAACCCTATCAGGACCAGGTCTGGTCCTGATCAGCATAGCCTGATGTGAAATAACATCAAGTATGGTAAGGCATACCGGATCAGGACCAAATCAGGACCAAATAAGGATAGCCTGATGTGAAATATCATTAAGTATGGTAGTAAGGCATTCCGGATCAGGACAGGTCTATACCAAATAAGGACAGCCTGATGTAAAATATAATCAAGTATATAGTAAGGCTTGTAGTATATCAGGACCAGAAACAGTTTTCGTAACACAAAAAAAAAATATCAATCAATAATTCAAAAATGTATCACATCATGATTGTCATATTTATGCCACGGCGAAATTGTATTTGCATCAGAGGAGATTAATCTGAAATCTTTAATTAATCATATGTATTTAATAACAATAATAATGTTTAATAATATAAAAATAATTTATATTTAAAGTAAAAAACAAAAATGTATGTACCTAACATTTGAAAACATAGATAGATGGAAATATTATAATATTGTAACAACCATTCTAACATTTAATGTTTTGGGTCATAATAAATAGATGGCGTTAGTAAAATGACGTCATTATTTGAATCGCGGTGTTAAGATTCTCCGAAGCGTAATGACATGGCCTAATATTAAATTAGTTGTTATCGAATCAGATTAAAACATATCAATCAAGTCATGAATGAGAAATTCTGGCGACAGTTGCAGTCGTTAGCATCTGGTGATTGCATCCTAATCGGAACGGCTCACTGGGATAAGAATATAGACACTGCATTCGGTGCCTACTTCATATATTAATTTATATTTTTACCTATTAAACATGTTCTTTAAGATATTCAAGTTTTTTAATAGGACCGGACTGGGCATACTCGTTTTGGATCAGGCAAGATATATAACGCAGATGATTGATTTGGTTCCGATCAGTAAAATTTCATCCGGACCCGATCAGGAATGCCTGATCTGGACCCGATCAGGAATGCCTGATCTGGACCCGATAAGGTTTTCCTGATCGGGTCCAGATATATCTTCTGCGTTACATACCTTATCTGGTCCAGATCGGGCATGCTCGGTCCGGTCCTGCTAAGGAAGACGAAAAAATTTCTAGTCGGGATTACCTACCACCATTCTGACCAACTGCTCCATTCTCTGTTACACCCGGTATATTCTTAATATAAAGCATATTTGTTTTACATTCAATAATACTGAAATACTTTTAGAAATATGCACCATTTCATAAAATTAAAATATGGGTGAAAAAAAATTTCATACCAAATTTACAGAAAAAGAGTCCTTAATTCATCAACTACATGAAAAATACTTTGTCACCTGTAATATAACATGCAGAAAGGGCGACCGTTTAATCTAATCTCCATATTCACGTCAGTAAACCAGCTACTAAGAACATTCAACGAAATCATAAAGAGGAAAGGTTTTTCTTCTGCTTATATAACGTAAAAATATTTTCTTATTACATAAACATGACCAGCAACATAATTTATGTTAGCAGATTCAACAGAAAGAGACTAAACTTCACTATATTTCATAGCTTACGCCTTTTTTTTATATATTTCATAGATTCATAAATTTGAATTGCAACATTTTTTTGTCAAGAGTCAAGAGTCTCCGAAACCGGCGAGCGTGTATGAAGAGAATTATGAATGTTGAGGAAGCGAGTGAAGTATGCAAGGATAAAGTTCTCTGGCACTCTGTTCTCTCTGCCTACCCTGCAAGGGATATGGCGTGATGATATGTATGTTTTTGCTCTATTAATGATAAATGTCGTCGTCATGAGTCTCCTGCACTTAACCCGTATCTTATATTACTTGGAGTCGACGCCATATGTACTCATACATATTCTAAAAGTTATACGCAATAGTTTTATGACCGGTCGCCTGCCTAACGCCCATCCTCCTTGGGAATTTAATTGTTGACCAAACGGTATCAGATGGCGTTGGCTCAGATCGATATAAAGCACATCCGCGAGCAAAGTAAGGATTTGTAGTATTCGCAGACGTTATCACACAGCATCACTCATTATAAAAGTGACGCTCTAAAAAAATATATAATTTCTCATTTAAAATAAACGACCTATAATTTACCGCTTTTATTTGAAATTTTATTCTACGTAATAAAATATTTGAATGATTTTTATTCTAAAATACAATGTTTCGTAACTTAATTTTATAAAGCATTAATATAATACATTCATTATTCTCTCACACCAGAATGCAATGAAAACATATTTCATTACCATTATAATAAAAATATAAAATAATATAAATGTACACTATTTTAGAGTTATAGAAATTGATAAATTATCAGTAATTATTTTTTAAATTTCATATTTATTTTATTTAAGCATATAAATTATCTTGACAAATAGTGTAGAAAGTTATGAAACCAACAATATGCTTAAAGTAAAATATTATTAATTGCATAGTGACAATTAACCGGTATTCAAACAGGACAAGTGAGATAATGGGCTTTGAACACACATACTATACGTTAGAAAGTCACAGATGAACTTTCCTGCCTAATCATCATCATCATCATCACATCTCAAATATATCCCATTGTTGCATTCGAGCATCCTCGGGAGGGAAATTGACCTATTATACCACGCTAGTCAAACGTGTTGGTTGGTTTATATGTTATATGCGTTTTATGGCCCTTAGTCGTCTCCTACGATCATATATGGGTGATCATACATAGGGGGTGGTAAATTGTGTCAAATCAAATCAAATCAAATCATTTATTTTGCATAAGCCCCATAGGGGCACTTACATATTGTCAATTTTACATTGTTTTTTTATAATTAAATTTAATTAATCTACCACCGGATCGGAAAGCAGCCACATACTGAGAAGATCCGGCAAGAAACTCAGTGGGCTCGTCATTTTTTTTTATTATATTTTTTCACAAAAGATTTTGGTTACATGTTTAATTTATGTTAGCTCCAGTGATATGCCCTTCGAGTAAAGATTCATTTTTAAAATTTTGTATATAATACAAAATTAAACTAAGAATATTTATAAAACAAAAAAGAAAGAAAAATGGCTGGACCAGATCCCACAAGCGGCACCCGATCACGAGTTAACTATTAGAGCAGCCATCACGCCCCTCAACCATATTGGAGGGAAGGGAGAGACCCGCTCCACGTAGCTACCGCAAGCAGAGATCTTTTCAGTGAGCATGACCACACCATAATCTATAAATTTGAAACAGATAGCTTGGATAATTAAATACATAACTCGTTAGGCAAAACACGCTACACTGTACAATTAAGATAATACAAATAATACAAGAGTAAGTGATAAACATTAAAAGGGCAATTGCTGAGAGAGGAGCTGCTCATAACCATTCCGTATTATCATTTAGATAATCCGAAATGCTGTAATATCCTTTTCTGCACAGTCTGTTCTTAATAGCCTTTTTGAACTTATTCATTGGCATATCTCGGATATCTTTAGGCAGTTTATTGTAAAAGCGTATACATTGCCCCATGAAAGACCTACTAATTTTTTGTAGGCGAGTATGATAGATAACTAGATTATCCTTATTTCTAGTGTTCACACGGTGTATATCACTATATTTATCAAATTCATTAATATTTTTTTTTACATATAGTATGTTTTCGAATATGAATTGTGATACAACGGTTAGAATGTCTATTTCCCTAAATTTTTCTCTCAGTGAAGCTCTTGGCCCTAGATTATAAATCGCGCGGACAGCCCGTTTTTGAAGAACAAAGATGTTTTGCAAATCTGCAGAGCAACCCCAAAGCAGAATGCCATAAGACATAAGACTATGGAAGTAGGCGAAATAAACAATTCTAGCCGTTTCAATATCGGTTAACATTCGAATTTTTTTTACCGCATAAGCCGCTGAGCTTAGCCTACTTGATAATTTTTCAATCTGAGGACCCCAATGGAGTTTAGTATCGATGGTAATACCCAAAAACGCCGTGGACTCCACAAGCTCTAGGGCCACACCATTCATTTGAACATTGGTTTCCACTAGTCTCACATTAGGTGTGGTGAATTTAATACATTTGGTTTTCTTTTCATTAAGAACCAAGTTGTTTGTACTGAACCAATGAACAACATTTGACAGAGCGTTGTTCACATCGTCATAATTAATCATTTGTCTTTTAATTTTAAACAATAAGGAGGTATCATCTGCGAACAACACTATGTTTTGGTTATCCCCTACATAATAAGGTAAAAAGTGTTCTTACTCTATCACCATACGAAAAGTCCCTTTCTAATAAGGCTCTCAAATATGCAGTAATTTGGATATTATTTTCCTTAACACAAATAATAGCGAAGTAATTATAAATTAATATGTAAATAATTGCGAAAGTACCGAGATATCTACCATGGCAATGAGCTCCATTACGGGGCTGATTCCTAGCCTTTCTACTAAGTTATCACTATTCCTATCTATTATGAAGCAGCATTGAACAATAAACTGAATGTTAACCGTATCATTTCATCGTGTACCACATGTAAAAAGGAAAACTAAGTGATTATGAAAATTAATTGAAAGATCGTTTTATTTCTGACGGTAAATTTTCCATATAACGTAGAATAGTTTTAATTCAAGTGCTTAATAGAAAATATTTATAAGAAATATTTCCATTTCATATACTTATCAATGAAACTTGAAAATAAACTGAAAATTAGAATACGAATATAAAAAAAATAATTCAAAGATTTTAAGCGGTTGCACGTTTATTATTTGTTTATTATAATATACACGTATATTATTACCTATCAATTATGATATAAAAGGTTACCAGATAATTTTGATATGATAATTGAAGGTGAAGTATGAAGTATGCAGAGATAGAGTTCTCTGACACTCTGTTCTCTCTGCCTACCCTGCAAGGGATATGGCGTGATGATATGTATGTGTATGTATGTATAATTGAAGGTTTATCATCATCATCCTTCTGTTATACCTTGCGGACGACTCAATATGTACTTTTCTACCATCGCACATATTACAAAATCTTTGACAATAGTTTTATGATTAGCAGCCTATCTGACGTCAGCAATCCTTGAGAATGTTATTTTTGACCGGATGGCATCAGATGGAGTTAGCGGAAGTATATGTAAGACTCTTAGTTGTCTTTTATGACACCGGCATTAGTCGGATTAGTCGGATTACATTCGTAAGGATTGGAAGTATGCGTTATCAACATCGCAAGGCTCTATATAAGTAAATATTATATTATTTTAAAATCCAATGTAAACTGTCATAACACAAATATTTCAAAGTCAAAAAAAATAATGGTATGCATTGATATATATAGATCTATTAACGCGTGTGTCTAGCCATTAATTTAGACCTATCTGGATCTAAATATCACTTAGGGCCTTGTGATTGTTATTCTAGATTATATTCTATGTCTTTATACGAAATATACAGGGTGAAAGGGGACCGCTCCCGAAAACAAAGACAGGTAACCCTACTAGTCCTACTTGTATTGATAGGCTAGAGAAAAATCGATTCGGATGAAAAAAGATTTTTCTTTTCCACCACGCGAGGTCGTTGAATTCTTGAACATGTGATCGTGAGGTTTGAATAGATTTCGTCTTTTCTCATCTGAGTAAAGTTACGTATTTATTATGGAATTATCGTTACATGGCACTGTCCTAATACGATGGAATGTGAAAAAACTTAAAATTCGTTGTGAAAATAAAATATGTTTTCATCAGAATCGTTTTTTTTCTAGCCTATCATTACAAGTAGGACTAGTAGGGTCACTTGTCTTTGTTTTAAGGGCGGTCCACTTCCACCCTGTATATTACATTCTAATACCTATTAGTAATTACTCTAGATTATATTCTATCTATGGCTTTATACGAAATGTATATTACCAGCTACGCATACAGCTTCACCAAAATAATAAAATAGCCTATCAATCAACTTTTATATCCCTCGGGAGCAGTACTTTTTTACTGGAATAAAGGTTCCATATAGTTTTTTTTTCTGTATGTGCAATTTAATTTTTTTTAGTTGAATAGATAAAACATAAAATAGTAACAGACTAAAATTAATTTACCGGCTCTTTTACGTGTGTTCTGAGCAACCGTTTGACTTAATAATCAACGTTTTACCGCCGTACCTCTTGACACCGTAGCAAGGTTCATCCATTTCACCTGGAAACACTACGGTCCTTAATTGTAAGTTTTCAGCGATTATTTCTGAGACAGGGCATATCAGATCTACTTAGTGTAGGATATGGAATGAAGTACCTGTTTTTATGTTTGCCCAGTACTGTGATAAGTCTTGCTTTAAACGAAGCTACCCCTGTATATCCCTGGTATTGTTATAGTTCATTTGCAGCAATACTACTTACGAGCAGCAAATAAGCAATCCGTATGATCAAGCAATGAACAAGGAATCAGTATGATCAGTGCTTGTTTGCCACTATTGGCAATAAAAAATGAAAACCATTCGCATTTATAGTACTGATTATAATCAATTACAATAAATTATGTCTATATAGTATTTTCTATTTATACATCTAATAGTTCGTGAAATATGATGATTATTTTGTAACTAATTAATTAGTAGAGAAAGTCTCTTTAGATGTGTATAAAAAAACACTATTGTGTACAACACACAACACACGCTTATGTGTTAGGATATTGATCAGCCCAATGAGATGAAATTTTATTAACTTTCGCAACGTTGGTATGCTGAAAGCACCAGCTTTCCTTGAGTCAAGCAACTAGTTCCTGTAATTCACTCAATAAGTTGCAAAGCAAGATAGGTTATCGGGCTCTACGCTATCCTTCCGTTATACTGGATGGCTAGACCTTTAAAAAAGCAGTTAAAAATACCTCCACATGATATATTCTATTTAACGTTAAGCGTTTGTAACAAAGGTATTTTTCTTGCCAGAAACAGGTCTCTATAAGGCTTTCTCTCGCAATCTAGAAGTTCAAGTTTTTCTGGCAAAGCATTATATACCAGGAAGTAATGTATGGCTATTGATTATGTTTATAAAATACAAAGTACTCTTTGGCACAGAGATTTATTTGTCATTGACAGCCTTCCCTTTAAAGAGAAAAATAAATTCAACCTATAATTTGCAGGACCATTTTACACAAGTGGTCACAAAGGCGTCGGGTCAGCGCACGATTATCGACACAACCCGGACAATAGCCTTGAATAATTGTTCAATTTGTTGTCCCACCAATGACGTACTTGGCATGTTAAGTGTTTACTCGTTTAGCTGTTAATTTCAAAATTGTGAAACATGAGTTTAATGAGTGAAAGCTTCGAGTATAAACTTCATTTAATAACGTTATCTTATGTATTCATTTTATAATGTAAAGAAGTATAATATATATGAGATATGGCGTGATGATATGTATGTATGTAAAATACACCCAGCCTCAGAACAACGGTTTGTATATCGGACAAAGTATTGATGATCTGATACTGAAGATCGGTATTTTATTCACTACGCCATCTGTGCAGTCATTTTATCCGTGTGATACAAGAATTTATTTTTTAGTATTGTTTTTTTATATAAATAAATAAGTATCATCTCCAATCATTATTCTACTACTCTTATCTCAATTACTACTACAATATGTACTCTTCATTCATGTTACATATTGTAAAAGTTATGGGCAATAGTTTTTTTACCGGTCGCCTACCAGACGTCAACCCTCTTTGGGAATGTAATTGTTCACCAAACGGCATTAGATAGAGTTGGTCCAGGTCGTTATAAGGCCGGCCACCGAAGACAAAGAATAGGTACCGGTGGCCCGCTCGCACGGCGAAGAGAGGAAAGTTGCATGGTGGGTCTATGGAGTCACGCGCCGCCTCTTCCGTCACCTCGGACAGATTTGGAGGGGCGAGACCACATCTATAGTCCACCGCAACAAAAAAAAAAGGTCGTTATAAGGCTCTTAGTTGTCTTTTACGACATCCACGAACAAAGAAAGGGTTGGTAGTATTCGTAGCCGCCACACAGCAATTATCAATTCCAATATGAGTCGCAAATTCCTGAAGATAGCAACTACGAGGTAAAGTTTACATGATGTTTGGAATATATATATTTTTTTGTCTTTTTATATTATTTATGTAGCTAATAAGCGTATCTTTATTGGATAAAGATATTTAGAGCAATAAGAAGGCAGTGAGCTCACTGTTTTTATGGTTAATCAAGTTGGTATAGCATTTTGTATAAAAGTCCCCTCTTTAGTATTAATTTTATTCGAATTGTATGCTTAGTCTTAATATAACATCTGCTGGGAAGGCATATGTGGTAATATAGTGTATTCTCACACCATTAATATAGAATTAAATTCATAAATTGTGTATAAATAGTCCTATAGCTTTCCCCACCAAGTGAACTGACGACGTAAACGTAGTGAAACTTGCTAAGAATCACTGGATACGAGTGGCACCAGATCACTACTTGTAGCGATCTACGAGGAAGTACATCCGATAGTAGGCGGCAAAAGGTTGAATGATAAATATCCATAACATCACATTGTTAAGAGTGATTAGAAAATTCTAAGTTTATCAAGCTATTCATCACATAAGCTTTGACATTTGCCCTATGTTACCATCTGCTCGCTGAGTTATCGTATATATAGTGATGTCAGTTACTAACTTAAGTAAATTAATTAATTACATACTCTAGTTAATGAGATTACTGTTAGATAATTGCACCTTCTCATTATCTCAGAATATGTTTCTAATACACTTAAGTTTACCACGTCGCCAAGTAAATAATATAGATAGCAAACAAACAAGGAAAAAAGAATCATGAGAAATGCTTAGACAAATTGTTGGAGCCGTTGAAAAAGTGAAGCCACCAAAGATTAATGAGACCCAATAAGGCAGCCTGTGAACGTTTGCATTTCATTACAACCGCTAGCATCTTTCTCCATTATATTATAAGCTCTAAGACTAGGCCGTATATTAATATTATAAATATATTGACGCTGGATGTGTATATCAATTCTGGCTGCTGCTACTTATATTCTAGCATCATAAACTGTTTTAGTATTAGCAAGCTGTGAGTAAGAATCAACTCTTATGCAAATAGTGTTGATTTTATATACAATGTCCTTATCAACTGTGCATACCAATCTTACTTTTGCCGCTGTTGCTGTAAAAAAACCACTAAAAATCATAAGTAGAAAGGCGATAAGATAGGTGACACTGCTTATTGTGCGAAAATAATAATAGGCAGGTTATAGCACGCTGAAATTTTTTCAACAAGTCATGACTTGTTCTTCAATTGTCTGGAATAAAGATATTCACTCTAACATATCTCACGGTATTGGCTAATTTCTATTAACATTGACCGCTATGGCTGAATTCTACTATCCAGCTGCCTTAAGAAGAGATTTATAAATAAATATACAATATGCTGCAGTGTATTAAGTCAATTTGTTATTAGTACAAATTTTTCTTCTATATCCAAATTGTATCAGAAAATCCGATTGTACTTGCGACTTTATCGGCCACTGGGGTTTGATCTCATAACTCGTAAGGGAGTGCCGTAAAAAACTCAGTTATGACTCGGATTTGATTAACTTTTCAACGCTACGTAGAAAATGGTTTTCTAAAATGTCTTTATTCCCTGCGGCTGTATCTGTTAAATTATAAAAAGATATATATTATAACATTTAAATTCTATTGTTCAGTATAAGATAATGATGTCTCTAGTTAGTAAATCTGAATCAGTTACAATGGATTTTCTGCCTAGATGTTCTCAATGAAAATAGAAGGTTTTATTTTTACATCTAGAATGAAATATTATATTATATATATATATTGCCATATAACTTTTGTTACTTTTTGTTTGTAACTTATTATTCCTCTGTTTCATAACCTCATGAGAATAAAATATCTATAAATATTCATATTATTTTTATCTTCTCCTGGATTTATTCGCGTATAGGTAACAATATGTGTATGTACAACCATGTAATGACTAAAAAAAGGTGTTTGAGTTGCAAACAGAGGTTCATCAACTTCATAGAGTTTATCTTTTTACGTATTCTTTATACAGTAGCTATGCCGAAGACAAAGAACGGGTTCCAGAGGGCCGCTCACTCGACAAAGAGAAGTACGTGTAGGGCTGATCCATGGGGTCGCGCGCCGTTTCTTCTGTCGCCCTGCACGCAGTTAACGGGGCGTAAACACACCATAGCCCATATAAAAATAAAGTAGCCAGACTTTTAGTTCAAGATAATGAAATTGTAATTAAAAAAGAAACTAATTAAGTTCGAGTCGAACTCATTTGCGGATAATTTCTTACATCACACAAGATTTGATAGAATGAAAATCCACAATAATTCGTTTCCTGCTACACCTTTAAGTTTTAATTTTATTTTATTTTTATTATTAAGACTCCTTATCCTTTGAAAATTTTAATTGCTTATAAGAGTTTATGTGATACAGTTAAAAAACAAATGAATAAATATTGAAGACTTAGTAATATGATTTTATTTAGCACACTTTGGATATAGAACTTATTAAATTCTTAGTTGTACTATATCATTTCTGATTTATTACCATATATTTTCACGAACCTGAACCCGAATCCAATATATACTAGTTTTATATGCCTAACCCGTATGGTGAATATTTAGGAATATAATACCCTATCATCTATTAACTTCGCAAGGAAGTCGTACAAACTGGTTTAGGAACCACAGAAGAAAAGACAAAGTCTTTCTCTTGAGGAACTTATAACAAAAACTGTGATCGCCAGCACGACTGTCAAGCATAGCAATTGTGTCATAATGCCCCTCCTTGGATGGCCTGAGTCCAATAGTTTTTCTGTGATGATGGACTCATAGTGGAATCAAGAGTCTGCGAAATCGGCGAGCGTGTATGAAGAGAATTATGAATGTTGAGGAAGCGAGTGAAGTATGCAAGGATAGAGTTCTCTGGCACTCTGTTCTCTCTGCCTACCCTGCAAGGGATATGGCGTGATGATATGTATGTATGTATGATGGACTAAGAATACAGTTCATCACACCTTTTGTTACCAGTGAGTGTAATAAAAAACTAGTAAGAATATAATGTGTGGACATTATAATGGTTTCTGATGTTTACGCGAATATTACACATTTGAAATAAAACTACTACGAGAGGACTATCCTCCCGTGACCATGATCACTGTAAATTGTTCGAAATGTTGGGAAATTAAAAATCAAATACAAACGCGATAGAATCCCTAGTTTTATTTCAAATGTGGATATTATTCATGCAAAGGAAATAAAACATGAAGTAAAACCCTACACCAACCCATCTAACCACCGTGGGATTGTAAGTCAGTTTCCCTCCTATTGTGGGGGAGGCTCTAGCCTAACAGTGACTAATATATTAGCTCTAATTTTTGTATAACTTATTATAGCAAATAAGCAAACAACACATCTGATAGTAAGTGTTAATAACGCCTATGGACCTTTGCAGTACGAGAGGTTACAACTAGGCCGCTGACTACTAATAGAAACCCTAAACCCACCTAGAAAGTTTTGCTGCTGGCTCTCCTGATTACTATACGAAATACAACTCAAAAACGAAGCTCAGAGGTTGATTTTCTACGAAAGTATGGTACCCCGGACGGATCGCTCCAAGGCTGTAGACAAAAAAACTGTTGAGTGTTGCCCTGCCCACTATTGATGATATGAGATGAACGTCCAATAGTCATCATTTATTGGCTGATAATGAGATTAATTTATCTACCATTTAAAAAAACCAAATATATAAATAAATATATTATTTACGATCTAAAAACGGCTTTAAATAAACAGCTTGCATCTGTATGTGAATAAGCAAGCTTACAATGTATGTAAGTATACAGACAGTGAGTGCTCCAAAGGGATCATCCACTTTACACGTTTCGTTGCATACGTATGAGTGTCGACGGCTTGGTAAATACACCACTTGTTTTTGTCAGTTTAATTTATAAGAATGGATATATTTTATGTTTATGTGTTTTTTATGTTGATAACTGCGCAATAATGCTCTAATTGTATGTGGTAACATCATGACAGCTCATTTATGTCCCACTGCTGGACTCGAGTCTTCTTCTATAAAGGGTATCAAAGTAAGTGGTAAATTAATCTACTATATACCACTCTTGTCAAACGGAATGGACGAAATTTTATTTCAAGTTTGACTTCTCTTTCACAGAAGTTATAGTCATATTATATCCCTTAGTCATCTTTTACCCTTAGGTGTCCTACCCAATGGTAAAAAGGCAGTGGTGAATTGTATTCTTACTCCTTCATCAAAGATGTATAACATCATTTCCTCTACTGCTGGTATCGTAATAGACCGAGAACCACTTTTTTTTGACAGGCTATAGTCTGTACACAACCCAGCGAGGTGCAACGTAACGTTGAGCTATGTAACCTGTGTTACCCTTCCATCACCAATTGGGTTGGCCACCGTTACTGAATTACATAATTTTGGTGATTCACCTGGCGGGTTACTTTATCGGGCAACCTCCATCGACGCTCCGGTAATAAAGCATCAGGGCGTCGCCCTCACGCCGTTAGCCTCAACTCTCTACTGGTGTGTGACTAGTCCTCGGTGCGTCTACCTGCGATTTCGGCTAGAAACCTATCCAACCTTAGAGTCACTAGACTACGATGTGCTGTCGCTAGACTATGATGTGTCTGACCTACGTTATGATCAACGATACAATGTGATGAATCGTCTATGCTCTACATATATATATATATATATATATATATCATCATTTCATCATCATTTCAGCCTATTGCCGTCCACTGCTGAACGTAGGCCTCCCTCATTTTACGCCACAGAGTGCGGTCCTGTGCCGCCTGTATCCAACGACGCCCAGCAACCTTCACTAGGTCGTCTGTCCACCTAGTGGGGGGGCGTCCCACACTGCGTCGTCCGGTACGTGGTTGCCACTCTAGAACCTTTCTTCCCCAGCGATTGTCGGTTCTTCGAGCGATGTGGCCTGCCCATTGCCACTTCAGCGTGCTAATTCTTCGTGCTATGTCGGTTACACCCGTTCGTCTGCGGATTTCCGTATTTCGGATTCTATCTCGCAGAGAAATTCCGAGCATAGCCCGCTCCATAGCACGCTGAGCGACTTTGAGCCTGGTTATGAGGCCTACATTTAGGGACCACGTTTCCGTGCCGTAAGTCATCACTGGTAACACACACTGGTCATAGACCTGTGTTTTCAAGCACTGAGGTATGTTGGATGAGAAGATCTTCTTAAGTTTTTTCCCGAACGCTGCCCAACCGAGTTGGATTCGTCGGCTGACCTCTTTCTCGAAATTGGATCTACCTAACTGGACTGTTTGTCCAAGGTAAACATAATGATCGACAATTTCGAGAATCGCATTGCCAACTAGGACCGGTACAGGAATGACATGGGCATTTGACATGACTTTCGTCTTGTCCATGTTCATTCGTAAACCCACTAGTTGGGATACCCTGCTAAGATCGTTGAGCATGGTGCCCAGGTCCTCCATGGATTCTGCCATGACGACAATATCGTCTGCGAATCGAAGGTGAGTGATGTATTCGCCATTGATGTTGATGCCGAGTCCGGTCCAGTCTAAAAGCTTGAAGACATCTTCCAGTGCAGTGGTGAACAGTTTCGGAGAGATGACGTCTCCCTGTCTCACGCCTTTCTGCAACTGGATCGGTTTCGTACTCTTATCCCGAATACGGACTGACATTGTGGCGTTCCTATACAAACACTTCAGCACTTCGATATAACGATGGTCGATTTGGCACCGCTGAAGGGACTGCAGCACCGCCCAAGTTTCGACTGAATCAAAGGCTTTCTCATAGTCCACAAACGCTATACACAGAGGCCGATTGTACTCCTCGGTCTTCTGGATAATCTGCCGAAGCGTGAGGATATGGTCTATGGTGCTATAGCCTTTTCGGAAGCCAGCTTGTTCGGGCGGCTGGAAGTCATCGAGCTTGCACGTGAGTCGATTGGTAATGACTCTCGAAAACAACTTGTAGACGTGGCTCAAGAGTGAGATGGGTCTGTAGTTCTTTAGAAGAGCTTTGTCGCCCTTCTTGAAGAACAGCACCACCACACTCCTGGTCCACGACTCTGGAACGTCGCCCCCGAGGATAACGGAATTAAATAGCTTCTGAAGGGCTTTTAAGACCGGCTTGCCGCCCTCCTTCAGGAGCTCTGCCGTAATTCCGTCATCTCCCGGTGCCTTACCGTTTCTTAGTTGTTCGAGAGCCATTCTGATCTCGCACAAGCTAATGTCCGGGATTTCTTCGGTATAGTGCCGAGTTAGCTTGGATCTGGATCTTGGACCAAGCCGACAACAGGATTTCGGGATGTTTTATATAACTGTCCATAGAACCTTTCGACCTCTCCCAAGATCTCACTTTGGGATGAAATGACAGTGCCGTCATCGGTCTTCAGCTTAGTCATTTGGCTTTGCCCGATAGACAGATCTTGTGCGAACACTTTTGAGCCACGATTCCGCTCTATCGCTTCTTTAATACGGAGCGTATTAAATTGGCGAATATCGTGACGCACAGACCTGGAGATCTGCCTATTTAGCTGCCTGTGTTCGGACCAATCGGCTGAAGACTGTACTGTCATTTCTTTTCTCCGCTCCATGAGCTTGAGAGTCTGGTCAGAAAGTTTTTTAGGTCTATTAGCGCGGTGAGCCTTGAAAAATTTCGACCCAACCGCGTGGACAGTTTCCACGAACCTGTTGTTTATATCGTTCGGAGATTCGCACTCGTCTAGACATTCGAAGCGATTGTGTAGTTCCAGTTGAAAGTTTTCGAGGTTCTGGTATTGGACAGGTGTAGGTCGGAGGGTAGACTTCATCAAGCGTGACCGTTCGACTTTTGTGTGGATATTTAATGTGCCTCGTACTATTCGGTGATCGCTCCCAGTTTTAATCCGGCTGATCACTGAGACATCATTAAATATATGTCGTTTGTCCGACAAGATGAAGTCTATCTCGTTTTTTGTTGAACCATCGGGGCTAATCCAGGTCCATTTCCTTTGTGGCTGCTTTCTGAAGAAGGAATTCATCATAAAGAGGCTTTCCTTCTCCAGAAATTCAGCCAGTTTCTGGCCCCTCTGGTTTCTCTGTCCATATCCATGTTTCCCCACTCTCAACTCATCATCACTCCCTTTGCCTAGTTTCGCGTTAAAGTCTCCCATAACCACCGTGAAGTGGGTTTTGGACGCGTGTATGGCTTTCGAGATATCCTCATAAAAGACCTCCACCTCGTCGTCGGAGTATGCCGAGGTCGGTGCGTATACCTGTATGACCTTCAACGAATACCGTTTGGTAATTCTGAGTATAAGGTATGCTACCCTTGCCGACACACTCTCGATCCTCTCCACGTTGCCTACGAGAGACCTGCGAACGATAAACCCTATACCACCTTGGGACGGGTGATCTCCCTCCCGGTAGAAGAGCAAGTTTCCAGAACGTAGGATTATCGTGCCCTCGCCCTCTCTTCGCACTTCTGATAATCCTACAATGTCCCAGCGGATTTTGCTCAATTCCTCTTCCAGCTCGATGACCTTCTCATCGGTCCTGAGTGTCCGAATGTTGTGTGTTACCAGGGCCAAAGGTCGTTTTGATTGGTAGCCGGATCGCTGCCGGAGATCTTCGCACCCCCTACTCCATCGCTACCAGGCCCGCTACCACGATGAGCCTGTAGGATAGCAGAGCTGCCGTGACTGGGGGCCGTTTCTCTATTTGTGTTGCTCATAAGGGGTTAAAGCCGTAATCGCCACGCTTGGCAGGCGGGTTGGCGATCGCAGTGTGGTGTAATACGTTTCCCAGGAGAGAGCTGCTGCCCACTCTCCTGGTGAACCCTTAGTCGATTTTTACGACTCCCACGGGCAAGCAAGGGGTGGCGACACATGTATTCTATCCCGTCGCCACACGGGTCGTAATAGGTATATATATATATATATATATATATATATATATATATATATATATATATATATATGCTCAACATACGTTCCACTGGGCATGAATCTTTACAGTAGGTGGTAAATTGACCCTAATCTACTATGGCGTACTATTCTGACTATCTGTTTGATGCTGTCTATATTTTGTCTACACAAATATTATACTCCTTGGTCATTTATTACGATAACCACAGATAAGAACAAATTCATCACCTCTTGATGAATTGGTTTTTATCTGTAGGATTCTTCAATCACCTTCTCATCATTATCTCAGCCCTCATAAATTCTACTCTTAGGCTTAGAACTCTTCCATGATGGGAATAAAATTAATCTACTATACGGAGTTGGTATGACGTATTGGTATAGTGTTATATGTTTAATTTCCTTTTGCTCTGGCTTATCGATATTGTCTGCATATCAGACAATATTTATTTTTACTCCGTCACCACAAGTAAAACTAAACCCATCACCATATGGGAATCACAAATTTATGACGAAAAAAAAACGCTTTATCGTGAATATTACGAATTGTGACTGTTGTACCCGCATATCTGTTTCCCTCTAGAATGTTTGTTTTCAATTTGAGTAAAAAGCATTGTATTGTTACAATAATATCGCAATCTCTGAGCCGATCGCGTCCATTTACTGAGATATATAAAAGTACATTTATGCTGATACTTTTAAATGAATAGTATTTTTTTTTTACAAATATTGTAATATAAATCTGTTTATTTTCTAATATTTCGGCAATCTATTCGCTTAAGTATTATTAAATATCATTGGAAAGGTTTTATTCATTATTCATTCTTTATTTGAAGATATTCATTCATTATCATCATCAACTGTAAGTGTGTTGAGCAGTTGAATGAATAAATAAATAAACTACCATTATTCATAATTAATTACGAGCCTATGCATACATATAACAAGGTGAATGGTTATTAAATATGAAGAGCCAGATCTGAAGAGGTTTTTTTGAAATGGAAATCCTAATTCCTATTGACATAATGTAATCAACTACGCTGACAACGTAGCGATTAAAATATAAGTTTACCATACTAAGTGTCGCGGCTTCCAATCCCATGCAGGGCAAAATTTGCACAAACACATAGAATTCGTTTGTAGAGTTCAAAAAAAAATAACTATGGGAAATACTATGAAATAACGTGGTATATTATGATAATAATAATAATGTCTTGCTTGCATACTTTCCGTTTGTTGACGGAGTAAGAATATAATTCACCACCCCCTATCATGCCCGTGGGAGCTCGTAAGAGACGACTATGGGATAGTTTTATATCCCTTAGTTAAATGTGTTATTATAAGGTTTTGTTTGGAGTTTTCCTCCTCTTGCATAGATGTTATATGTGTTTTATATCACTTAGTCGTCTCTTACGATTAACCACGGATAAGATAGGAAGTGGTGAATTATATTATTACTACGTCATCACACGAAAATCATAAACTGTATGCCCTATGATAATTCATAAAACAAAAATCATAAAATTATTCAATATCAAATAGGTTTACATAACAAATATTAAGCTTTTATTTACTTTTCATTTGTTATTTACTAGGGCCAATGAACGAATGTTCTTATCATTTATTTAACCAACAACTAACAAAGCAATATGTAGAAATCTGCCAACATTAAAATTTGTAACATTTATCCGTGCCGTACATTGTTTATTTTATAGAATTAAAGGGAAGTTACATTAAAAGAGAAGAGAGCAAGCAATTAACATTTTAATTTGATTACCATCGTTCCCCTTCTTTTTCGTCACTTCACTTATAGCTCGATGAAAGAAATTATGTAGTACTATATAATGAAATTAATATGTAAAAAATAAAAATAATAATTGTATTGTGTGTTGTGTAGATGAGTTAAATTTTCTATAGGTTATTTAATATTAACTTTTTTATTATATAGGGATTACCCTATGGTAAAATATTTTTCCTTACTGACTGTATTTTACGAAAAGTTGATGGGTCGAGGTTATTGCTGCTGAGGTCGAGGCTATTCGTAAATTGATCATGTTTTAGGACAAAATGCTAAAAAAATATATGGGAAACATTTGGTTAAACGTAGGTTTCTCTTATCTCCAAAAATATGTTGCCCAATATATTTACATATATGTTGCGAGCTACTACTATTAAAATCTTATTTATTTATTCTTATAAGTAACATGATTTTCGAGATTCTAATTTTGATATTTAGCAGATCTTACTGTCTTGCAATTATATGTATACGCTAAGAACTGATTTACATGAGTATTCACCTTAGTGTTAATTGTTTCTAATTATATTGAGATTCAGGCATTTTAAGACAGATGAACCAAACTATTTGCTGCTTTCATTTATTAAGTGGTATTATCATCTCATAAATAGCAGTTCATTCAATCATTAACTAATTAAAACAAGCTAAATGAAAAATTTATTAATACATACATACATACATATCATCACGCCACATCCCTTGCAGGGTAGGCGGAGAGAACAGAGTGCCAGTGAAATCTATCCTTGCATACTTCACTCGCTTCCTCAACATTCATAATTCACTTCATACACGCTCACCGGTTTCGGAGACTCTTGACTCCACCTTCCTTCAGTACGTGACCAATCTGGTCTAGGTAGGTTAGTCTCGGTCTCCCCTGGTACCTACATCCTTCCACTTTCGTATTGTATATCTTCTTAACCAGACGTTCGTTCGGCATTCTTTCCACATTTCCGAACCATCGGAGCATTCCCTTTCGCATCTTTACACCAATACTCTCTTTCATACCTACTCGCTCTCTTACGTCGTCGTTACGAAAATTGATTAATCTAAGCTGAATTAAAAATCATTTAATATGGCATTGAATTAATGCTATTATATTCCTACAATGGTATAATTTGAAGATTAATAAATTATAGTAAAGTTGTGTTCTAAAATTTGTCGCTGTATGAAATTACAGAACAGAACCTAGTTTTAATGCCTTTTGCTCTAATTTAGAGATATTATGATAACGAAATCAGTAGGTTTGTTAACTATAGCTTTATCTAATTAGCTTACCACGCCGGTTTTGCACAGATAAACACTTCAAAAATTATATTACCTTGTTTACCATACTAAAAAAATTCAATCTATTGCAATTGAATTTATAATAATGAAAATAATGGGGAATATGCATGATTTTTTTTAAACGTTTTTACTAGTTTTATTTTTGGTAATGTAATATTACCAAAAATAAATGTAACACGTCCAAAATATAAACCATTAAGCTAAAAAAAATTATTAAAAATTATTATCATTTTTGGGCGATTTAAAGGCGCCTATTATGGCGCGCTTCTGTGACGTCAGAATACACACACAAGTTGGTTTGTTTCACGAAGTTATTGAACATTAAAAAAGTGAGTGTAAAGTCAACTCTTTCCATGCCACACAGCCATGGAAAATAACAGAAAACCGTATTATAAATATTGAGCCGTTCCTATGTGCCAAAATATTATCAAAACTGCACCTAACAAAGTATATTTCCTTATGCCGAGAAATGTAATAAATAAAAAAAAATATGCAAGGCGATGAGAAGAGACAATGTGTCGTGTTTGAGCAGTTTATACTGTTGTGAAAATCATTTTAACGTAAGTAAACACATTAGAGAAGAATTTTCACATTAGAAAAGAATCATATTTCCTTAATTACATGCACATACTTGTTTTGTTTACAAACTTCGACGTACACATACCTACCTAATTTATTCTCAATATCTAATAATATATTCTCAATATTTAATAGGTTCATGGGTCTTTATCCATAAAAATAATATAAATTTTTAGTCATCTATGATACTTATGAATGAAAATATGTAACTTATTAGAGTAAGAGAAAAGTTTGAAATTATTTATTATTTGTCTTTCTATTGGGTTTCAGATACAGAGAATTATATGCAATACAATATAATGGCGTTAGAACAGGGACAAAAAGTGACGTTTGTTAAGTCTCTTATTCACAAGGATTAATACTTGAACACAGAAAACTAATAACTCATGAAATAACTGGGTAACGATACAAAATAATCACTAGAAACAGCTTGATACCAGAAGACTCGAGTGTACGATGACGTCACGTTTTAAACAACCAATCGCGTCGTGTTTTAGAAATTTGAAAAAAGCCGATTTTTGATAATTAAATTTTACTATTAAATAATGATGAATTTAAAAAATAATTGTATAAGTATGTTTTTTAAGCAATAAAGATTACAAATAAAAAAAAAAAATATTTTGTTCTCTTTGGAGTCACGTGCATATTCCCTATTGCAGGCAATGCGCATAGTGTTAGTAACAATAATTTTAAAGCTAATGTACTAACACTAGCTTTATTGTATACTAACATTTTGCTATTATTGTATACTAATACAATCAACATTTTTAATTATGTGTGGAGTTTCATCCAATGACGCAGCATTGTGGACTCCCATATATTTACAAATACACCCAGAATAGTGTAGTTGCTGCCGCGAATGCGATGAATAGCAAGGCGAATTTTTTGTTATATGATGGCTTTAAAAATACGTTTTTCCACGATCATGGTAGACGCACTGCAGCGTCACGGCAGGCTTAACAATATTCTAAGGTCATTATTACATTGTACATCTTGTTCACTATACGGGTGCTGGCTATAGTTAGTTCATAGGGTGCATGCATAAAATGACTGGCAAAAAGCTTTAAAAGTAACCTTGACCGCCTCGGTGCATCGCGCAAACCTGCGGGCTAGCGTAATACAACGCACTGACAACCGCCTACGCTGTTTTTCTATGTCTTTTTAACACTATATATGTTATAATACTAGCAGACCTGGCCACGCGTTGCTGTGGCTAAGGTAGCCTCAGTAACACGTGGTGGTTATGCTGATAAATTGTAGCTTATATGAAAGGTTTTTACGTTTAACATAGCGCCATCTATTAAATACTTACTCAATCCAGTCAACAGATATCGCCATTTGTTAGAATCGATTGAAGATAACAGATAATTGTGACTATCAAATAATATACAAATAATTCGCAATAAAATAATATTGCGACTATAAATTGAGATGGCAGTTATCCTATATTTTAAGTTAGATCAAACAACACGTGCTGTGCAAATTTGATTAAAATCGGTTTTGTACTTTAGGAGTCCATCGCGGACAAACAACGTGACGCGTAATTTATATATAACATATTAAGATTTTAAAAATAGAAATGACTATTGAATCGTTTAATTTCAAAATATGTTTCTTTTTATTATTTCTTATGTAACAATAATATTTAGTAATATATTACTTGAATTGTTTATTAGATATAGGTACATTATTATAAATATATCAAATTTATAATCACGACAATCTAGGTTAATCAATCCATATGAATAGTCAGTTCTAGGTTAGATAGTCACTGTAAGTACCTATAAAAAGGATTTTCCTAACATACTCGTATGTCAGTAGAGTGAAGGATCTAAAGTACTTTCCACGCGAATGATTTTAACACGTTAATCTCTACGAAGTACCAACACAATGATGGAACAACACAAAGAAAACCGCATAAATCCAATTAGATAATCCGAAACATTGAGGACATAACGATTCTGTGGGTACCGTAACAAGAATACCAGTCAATGATATTGATAACAATAACAGAGGGGTTGTATCGAACGATCAGGAACACGATTATTGAGAGGCTACATGAATATTCATTATCCAGATGTTTGGTTTATTTTGCCTACGTCTGCCAAAGTTCGAACATTACAGATTTATTCGATTTTACGTTTTTTTATACTCTTATACGCTTTTGTATAACTCTTATTACGCTTTTGTACTAGCATGAGTAGCTGAAGTGTATAAACGTTTCTTTGCACCGTGATTTTTTATTTAATAATGGATCTATTACCGTCTCTAAGATAATTCTTCAGGTGCTGTGCTGTTGTTAGAAATTATGGAAAACCGCAATAATGCCCAACCCTATCCTTAAACGTTGGACTTTTTAACCAATACCTGAAAGATTATAATCTTCAGAGAATTCGAAAACAGTGTATTATTTTTATTTATTCAAAGTCCTTCTTATTTTGCCTTGAAAAGTGCTTACCCTTGAGGCGTTGTAATATTTATTTCCACGTAACAGTAGGTAAGCCAATTTCTGTTATTCCGTTCCATTTTGGTAGAGTTCCAAACTTCAGTCTTGGCCACGGAAACTTCTTAAGAAAATTCTTGGAACTCGATTATATCTGCATAAAGCGATATTATTTTTTTGCTCTAATAAAGTTCCTACATGCGTCAGTTCGTCCAGGGTAGCATCACACATAGTCTGAGTTGTAGTAATATGATGTTGCAGTTCGTTAAGTGAGCGAAAGAGGTGAAAGTCCCAATTTGTGTCCTAAGGTGTATTTTAGTTAGGTTAGGTTTTATTGCGAAAAAAAGGAACTCAAATCCACTTGATAAATAATTACTATTGGCACAACGTGACCAGCAATATACATGTATAATAGTATCTATGCGTTTAGAATTCAAGTTCATATTACAAATTGTGGCTCTTTGTACTAATTGGTGACCTCTAATTGGTAGTCACAGCAGAAAAATTACTTTCATCAACGAGCGAAGAGTTTCATAATTACTGCAATTAAGACCATTGCAGGGTTTTGTTCAGATGAATTTGTGGCGACGGGGTGGACGTGTCACGTGTACTAATTTATCTTTTTGTTGCCTATTAACCACCATATTAAATTAATTTGCACGTTACTTTAACCTTATTCCAAAGTAGTAACGATATCTCTATATTATATATATCTCAATTTATAGTCGCAATATTATTTTATTGTATATTATTTGTCTATTATTTGATAGTCACAATTATCTGTTATCTCCAAATGATTCTAACTGATGGCGGTCTGTTGACTGGATTGAGTAAGTATTTAATAGATGGCACTATGTTAAACGTACAAACGTTTCATATAAGCTACAATTTATTATAACCACCAGGTGTTACTGAGACTACTTTAGCTACAGAAAACGGTGGCCGGATTGACCTTTTTTTTTTTTTTTTTTGGTGGACTATGGGTTAGTCTCGCCCCGCCAAATCGGTCCGGGGTGACGGAGAAGGCGGCGCGTGGCCCCATAGACCCACCGTAAAAACTCCTCTCTCTTCGCCGTGCGAGCGGGTCACCGGGACCCGATTTTTAACTTCGGTGACCCGCCCGGCGGTTCACCCTCGCGGGTTCCTCTCGTCGACGCCCCAACAGATTTCGCCGTCGGGGCGTATGGCCGGATTGACCTGCCAGTATATTACTATCTATAGTTATTTTATTTTTTTTGAGTCTATAGCAATATTTCATATTATTAGTAGAGTAGTCAAAGAGTAAGAGCATATCAAACAAATAAATTCTATATATTTCCTTAATCCATGATATTAGAACAAATCGTTTGACTTTGTAATTCACTGATTCTGACTTAAAGATAAAATGAGCAGGAGCTGAATGTAATTGGTAGATATGAAATATAAAGAGACATATCATAAATTATCTTGTCTTAGTAAAACAGAAACTAATTTGGAATCATGAGCCAAATTAATGAAGAACTACTATGAACCTAACTTCTAAATAGCAACATATTTTACTTAATATTGCCAATAATCTTATAACTCTTATAAGACAAGTGTGAATTTTCTTTTGTTATCAATTCTGATTCAATTGATTGATTAGGATAATATATCTATTTTACGCAGGTTATATCATCACTCCAATTCTCATTTCATATTTCAAAATATCGACGCTTGTACATATATACACATACACACATTGTATAGAGCCAAGCATGTGTAACTTTAGTTAAAAAATAGAGATTGATCCGAGCTTATCAATGTTTTCACAATATATTTGCTTATTTCATTAATATTCCTATTCTCTTATTCAAGTATCGGTTGAAATGAAGTTCTGTCTTTTATAATCTATGATAATATAATTTTGACGAGCGCATAAAAATATCAAAAGACTTTAGATTATATTAAATATTTTAGTATTTTCGCATACTTTATTAAATTAGACGATACATGGTAGAAATACATAATTATTATTTTAAAAATGTAGGGCAGAAATTATGGAAAACACCACTTGCCCACTGTTAATCAATATACCGCACTCTTGAAGAAGGGAAATAATACAGGATAAGATTAAAGTGAAGTAGGATAGAAAAGAAAACAGGATAGCATCAATGCTTTTGGCATTGTACTTAAGTACAATAGGATATAAGTAAGTCTTTTTACTCTTATGTGACAAGTAACCTTTAGAACTTCAACTTTCAATTTACCGCAGAACTTCGAATATTGATTCGACACATGTTTCTCATCTGATCGCGGCATTCTCAGGGCAATTCACATGCTCTGCGATCGATTATTTTATTGTTGGACTAATGATGGCTGTTATAGACTAACGCAGACTAGTGGTGAGCGCAGAGGGTTCTCAAACCTTTAACTTTCACTCTCTCCACTGTTACTCGCCTACACGACTCGAAGATGACTCAATCGTTACAAGCAATTCATTTTAAAATTGGGATGTGTGCGAAGAAGAGGTGTGATGAAAGCGAAGACAGTTATAAAATGTAGTAAATAGTATTAAATGTTTGTGATTTACGTATATTTTCATATTTTGCCAAAATTTCACAAAACACATTTCCGCAGTCAAACTGTTACTCAAGCGAAGTAAGGTTTGGTATATATATATTTATATATATATATATATACATACACATACATATCATTACGCCATATCCCTTTATATATATATATATATGTATATATATATATATATATATATATATATATATATATATATATATATATATATATATATATATATATATATATATATATATATATATGTATATATATATATATATATATACCAACCCTTACTTCGCTCGTGGATGTCACAAAAGACGATTAAGAGCTATATATCGACCTGGGCCAACATCACCTTATGCCGTTGGCCAACAATTATATTCCCAAGGAGGGTTAACGTCAGGAAGGCGGCCAGTCATAAAACTATTGCCAATAACTTTTGCAATATGTAAGAAGAGGAATACATATTGTTTCAACTCCAAGTAATTGGGATAAGAGCAGGGGAATATTATTATACGTCTTTAATCATAAAGCATTACCTATCATCTTCCATTCATACTTCATCCTTAAGAGGTTCTTCTCCAAGATATAAGCATTTACTCGCATTCTCATTCCTCGAGTGATCCCTCAACCGTTTTGTGATTACTGTGCTGAATTACATATTATATTCTTAACCTGTCTACACACGGAGATCTACCTATTAATATATATACATACACATATTAAATATACCGTGGATGCCCTACCTACAATTACTAATGTATTAAAAAAATCAGTAAAACAAGCAAGCAATATGAATCACTCCAAAAATATATAACTGAGTTTCCTTCAATATTTTACTGCAACATTTTTAGTGCATTTTCCGTTATAGAGATAAAAGGCAAATGGATTAGCGGCTTTTAGCCCGACCACGTACCGAAGGCAGCCACAACGCATATCTGCGTTCGTATACTTGCCTTTTATTTCTTTGTGTGTATTTTACTCGCTGATTTTACTTAATATTAAATGGTAAATACTGAAAAATTCAATACTTTAACAATATTTACAATACTTTAATAATATTAAACTAGTTTTTGCCCACGACTTTGTCCACGCAGAAGTCATCTCTGACAGAGTTAAATAGAAAAAGCAATGCAAGGTATTGAAGGTTTGTCGCTAGGACGAATCAACAGCATCAGAAACTGGGATGCGGTCGCCGCCTTCTGCGAGTTAGTTGTCTAACGGAATTAGGCAATAGGGTGGGTCCGAGAGAAAATACTCTAGGTTGATACGCTCTACCGTCCAGCTTCGAATCGAGATGATACCCGGTTGCGGTGGCCCGCTCGCATAACGTAGATGTACGTGTACGGTGCGCGTGTGTCTATATACCATAGCCGGTCACTAAAGAAAAAGGTGGTTCAAAGTTCTATTCATTCTACAAATTATATTGCTATTAAAGTACTATTTACGATACGGTACGGACCATGGGATAAAAATATAATTATAGCCACCCTTTATTTGACAATTTTGTTTCACCAGCAAAGTTGCGACCTCGTTAGATATGATTTATTATTTAAGTTATAGAGTGAACATTTTTGAAGCTAAACTTAACCTGTATCTTAAACCATTAGGCAAGAACCTATTGCTGTCTACTATGTGTATCGTGTGAGCTCTCACGCCGGCACTGGTCGCCACAACGGTACTGGTGTGAGATTGATGGAGAGGGAGAGAGAAACACGTGTTTATTCATTTTTACCCAAGAATATTTGTACGTAATTTGAAAAGAATCGATAAAGATTTTTCTCCCCATACACACTTTGCCGCTTTGTTACACCCCCTGAGGGGCGGAATTCATAAAATTCTTTCATATTGAATCTCTATGTCATAAATAGAAACGTGCTTCAAAATATAATGTTTCTAGCATTAATAGTTTCGGCTTGGCGGTAATGAGTCGTTCAACCCGCTTCACAGGCCTAATTTACACAACCAGAGGGTGAAAATTGACAAATGCCAGATATTATCCTAGAATATTTGATTCACCTCGTAATTTGAAAAGAATCAATAAAGATTTTTTTTCTCCCCATAAAAACTTTGCCACTCTGTTCCACCCCCTTAGGAGTATAATTTCGTAAAAGCCTTTCTTGGTAAATCTCTACGTCATAGTAAGAAACCACTGTCAACATTTTAAGTTGCCAGCTTCAATAACATTGACTTGGCGCTAATGACTTTATGAGTCGTCCAACCCGCTTTGCAGGCCTAATTTACACCCCCAGAGGGTGAAAATCAACAAATTTTGAGACACGTGTTTATTTTATTTTACTGAAGATAATTTGTACGTAATTTGAAAAGAATGGATAAAGATCTTTTTCCGATCATTTTTTAAATGGACATAACTTTTTTATTTATAAACTAATTGACATAAAATAAAGCCTACATGTTAAATGAAGCTTACCACAATATATTAGTGAAAACCGCGTCTAAATCGAATAAGCCGTGTCTTAGTTTAGCGTGCACAAACGCACAGACGAACAGATAAACAGACAAAAAATTTACAAATCATTGTTTTGGGTTCTATTTGTGTTGATAAAGGTCTCAGTAATATTTCTTCTCATATATCTTCCATATACAGACAGCGATCCGTTACTTTTTTATTATATGCATAGATAGATATAGATATGGATAATATAATAAATACTGACGCGGTTGCATTTGTGATATTTGTAGTTACATAGGCTTATTCAAAAAACCTATTAGATATCTTCAAATCAAGTTTACAGCTTTATCCACGGGACGCGGTCGCCTCCTTCTGCGAGTACGTCATCTCGCAAAAGGAAGTGGCGGAGCGAATCCGGGAGGATCTCCTCTATAAGGATTCGCGCCACCGCCGGCGACTGTAGCGGCGTAGGCGCGAGTATTTGCGCCTTATGCCGCTCTAGCCAGCGGCAAGGCAGCGGGTGCTCGGATCGGGGACTAGTCCGGTCTCCCTAGGAGTGAGGCCACCGCGTGAGGACGACGCCCTGACATCGATATCCATTTTATGGGTCGAGATGACGGGGCGTCGACATGAGAAGATAACCGTGAGGGTAGACCGCTACTGAAGGAAATGACCGCGTTCCAGTAACCCATTCGCACGGCGTCGAGACGTATATTGTAGGGCGGGTCTACGGGGTCTTGCGGCGGCTTCTCTGTCGCCCCGGACGGATTAGCAAGGCGTGACGTACCATAGCCCGCCACCAAAAAAAAAACAACTTTATCCATAGACTTTGATCGTCTATTTTTATTTATACGCTTATTGTCTGGATGCACTGCGCCAAGTCATCCGTATATTTTAAATAGTTATATATGTATATACATTAAGTTTTATTTTGAACTCTTTCAACTAATAAATATATAAGACCTGTCACTAATCGCAAAGTTAAATAAAAAAAGATTATGTTTAAAAAAACCGACATCAAAAACTAAAAAGTATAAAATAACTTTATAAAAAATTAATACACCTCTTATCCAAACCGGCTAATCCTAAACAAAATTATAAACAGCTTACTTACAGTGATGAAATAATGCCTACACTAAAGATACTAACACCGGCACCGATTTCACATCTATCAAGAGGTAGCCCACACAAATGATAGTATTGTATTATTAATTTTAAAGGTATTAGGTATTTTAGTATTAATATTAAAGGTATAAGAGGTGTATTAAATTAAATCTTTATTAAGTTATTTTATACGTTTTAGTTTTTCAAGTTGGTTTTTTAAACGTGTTTTTTTTACTTTTTAGTATTGTAATAGGTTGTTCTACAAACTACAGTAGGACTTTTCTAGATTACATCAGGTAACTATAACATTTCTTTGCTTTTTATTGTCATATATTAAAGAGGTACTTAGTATTTTTTAAGTTGCTACGAAAGGTATACGCTATTGCAGTAAGTTTAATGAAATTACTGAAATTTAGCATTTAATATGCTTAATTATTTATAAAAATCCGATTACGAAATGAAAAATGATGTCGCAAGCGGGATTCGAACCCGCGCCTATTGGGATTCCGGCCCAATCGTGCTGCCACTACACCACCACGACTAATTGTAGGACATGCAAATTTCACTTCGTATTATATTTACGTCTTAAGGTGACGGTATGCTATCTACCCGACAATGTTTACACATTGTTATAGGCTTAATACTTCAAACTTTACAGGTAGAATTGTATTAAACGATGACACAACCTTGTTATTTAAATTACTGAAATTTAGCATTTAATATGCTTAATTATTTATAAAAATCCGATTACGAAATGAAAAATGATGTCGTAAGCGGGATTCGAACCCGCGCCTATTGGGATTCCGGCCCAATCGTGCTGCCACTACACCACCACGACTAATTTTAGGACATGCAAATTTCACTTCGTATTATATTTACGTCTTAAGGTGACGGTATGCTATCTACCCGACAATGTTTACACATTGTTATAGGCTTAATACTTCAAACTTTACAGTTAGAATTGTATTAAACGATGACACAACCTTGTTACATTGTCGGGTAGATAGCATACCGTCACCTTAAGACGTAAATATAATACGAAGTGAAATTTGCATGTCCTACAATTAGTCGTGGTGGTGTAGTGGCAGCACGATTGGGGCGGAATCCCAATAGGCGCGGGTTCGAATCCCGCTTGCGACATCATTTTTCATTTCGTAATCGGATTTTTATAAGTTTAATGAAGCTTACACAACAAAAGTATATGATATGGCATTATAATTAGCAGCGGGGCGAATCCCACTGTCGCGATATCTTGCTATGTAGTTTTACATAGGCGCTTCCGACACCAAAAATAAAATAAAAAATTCATAAAATGAAAACTAATAGACCAAACTACATTAATTTTTATAGGACCAAATAGCAGCTATTCCGCATCGAACTAAAAAAGAATCACGTAAATCGGATTATAAATCTCAGTGTAATCTATGTACATACATTTAAAAAAAAATACCAATCTAATTGATAACCTCCTCTTTTTAGAAGTAGGTTAAAGAAGACGAAAGTACGAAGAAAATGATAAACAAAAAGTATTGTTGAGTTATTCCAACAGGAAATGTTTGCATATGAATTTAAAATTATTAATATATGTTTATAAACTGTAGTAAATTCGTGCCATATTATATTTTATATAATAAATAAGGGATCTAAGTAGGATGAAAACTCAAACTTTATAGAGCCAACTGCGATTGCCAAGCCGTTTGCCAAGCATTTCGATCATTGATCCTTCATGCGAAAGTTTTAAATGTTGGAATATTAGTACAAGTTTTTTAAAATTGTAGAGACAAGTTCCATTGATAACAGTTTTTTGTGTCTGTCTCGTGTGTTTTTCCTGTCTATAGCCACCGACCGATCTATATGTGGTGGTACCACACACCTACAGGAAATAGATAACTAAGCAGTGGCAATGCGCTGTTGCACTTCGTTCGATAAGCGAGAGAGTCCAAAATATCTGTGACGATTTTAGTTGATAGGCAGTGGCCTAGCTGTACCCTTGGTATCGCAAAGGTTCATTCATAAGCGATAGTAACGCTTACCATCAGGTGTGCTGCTTACTCGTTTGTCACCAAAGTAATAAAAAAAATGTTTTGAGCTAAAATTTAGTGATGATATCTATTTATGTTCATAATTATTACTAACTAATATGTATATTTCTTTTATTTAATAAAGTTTATGTCCAATGTATGCCGTTGTATTTCTTATATTTTTTTTAGTAAAGAAGTAGGTAAACTATTTCTTTACTTTTCCTTTTATTTTATATAATGTCTAATAGACTCTTAATTACTAATCCTTACTAATATTATAAATGCGAAAGTAACTCTGTCTGTCTGTCGCTCTTTCACGCCAAAACTACTGAACCGATCTATATGAAATTTGGTACACAGATAGTCTAGAACCAGATAAAGGACATAGGCTACTTTTTAATGACAAAAAAAAAGGGTTGTAAAGGGGGATGAAAAGTTGTAAGGAAGTATCGTCATTTTTAAAGCCAGAAGCTTGAAATTTATTTTTAGGCTATTGAGTAGATATAAATAAATATGACATTAACATTTTGTAAAAAAATACCCTTAAAGGATAATAAAAATAGGGGATGAAAATCTTTAGGAAAGTAACCTTTTACGCGGGCGAAGCCGCGGGCAGAATCTTAATAAATATTAGAAACTTTATTGGTGACAGTGTTAATTATTTTAATATTTTTCTCTTATTGTAAATTAATTATAATACTGTATGTTTCTTTGATGCAATAAATAAATAAATAAGTATAGTACTCCCATATTATTTTTTTAAGAAATAGTAAACTTCATACTATTTTTTTTTTACTAAAAGGTATCCTTTTTTATATTTGAGTTGCACCACATAGGACTTCAATAGCGATGGCAAGATGCCAACTACTCGAACCTCATTACGAGTATACCTACTCTACGATCACATCCGAGGGCTGCTATACTGCAAACGGAGCACGTACAAGTACTAGCGTTGAAGGCTGAGTAGGACGCAGCTGCATATTACGCCCTATTAATGCATAGTAGGTATATTGGCATTGAATAAGCGTTCTTGGCCCTAGCATACTAACAAGAATAATGTGTTTTTTTTTTTATTAAATAATTAATTATCATCATCATCTCCGCTTAGCTCTAATCCCACGCTGGGCTCGAATCTCCTCCACAATGGGAAGACAGTCGACGTACTATACCAGAGGCAGAACATACGCATTTATATAGAGTTCCTTTCGAGTTTTCCTTCTCTTGGAATTATGTTATCTGCTTACTGCCCTTATTAGTCTTTTTCTATCACCGACAGGAAAGGAAGAGGTGGTGGTCATTATATTCTTAATTTAGTTTGTATTTAAATAGCCTTCAACTCATTTTTTTTTATAATTATTTTATTTTAAGTAGTGTATTGTGTATTGTTTATCGGATATGGATCTCCCAGGCGATCCTGGGGGGACCAACCCTGAAGTAGGGCGAAGGTAGTAGTATGTTGTGAGTATTTATGTTTGCACTTGTCTTGATGTCCCACAGAGTCGGCCCCAGAACCGACCCCTGTGGAACACCGCACGACATGGGCGTCCACACAATGTCCCCTGCGGGACCCACGCAGAGGATACTGCGCCCCTCCAAATAGTCTGCCACCAGCCGCCTGAGGTACAGGGGCACTCCATGGAACCGGAGCGCCTCCCTGATGCAGCTGAATGGCAGACTATTGAATGCGTTGGCGATGTCCAACGACACCGCCAACAGCACTCCCTTGCCGGCGACAGCCTCCGCGGCCATTTGCCTCAGGCGTAGCAGGGCCCCGATGGTCGAACGCCCCCTCCTAAACCCATATTGAGCGTCCGACAGATCGGGCCCCACCTCCTCCAAGTGTCGGACGATGCGGGCAGCGAGGACACGCTCCAGCAGCTTACTCACATCGTCGAGAAGCACGATGGGCCTGTAGGCCGACGGCAAATCCGGGGGCCGTCCCGGCTTTGGCAGGAGAACCAACCTCCCCTCCTTCCAGCACTCAGGGAACCGTCCAGACGTCAGACAGGCGTTGAACAGTTGCCTGAGGCGAGGCTCGAAGTGCTCGAGGAGCGACGTCAAGACCCGGACTGGTATTCCGTCCGGGCCGGGGGCCGTGGTGGCGGAGCGAATCTGCGCTACTGCCGCCCCCACTTCCGACTCCGTCACGGGTGGAACACTCTCGTCGTCGGCCTCCCGGTCTTGATCTGGCGAAGCCATGACCGGGGGCGTGTGTCCCGACTGCCGTGGAAATAGCTCCTCGATCACCCTACAGAGGAAGTCGGGCTGGAGGGTCTCGGTGAGGGGGGGGCCCTGCGCGCGAAACTTGTTCAGCGACGCGCGATACGGGCGACCCCAGGGGTCACGGTCGAGACCGTCCAACATCTCCTGCCAACTCGCATCCTTGGCGGCTCGGATGGCCAGTCGAAAGGCAGTCCGCGCACTGCGGTACGCCTCGGAGGTAGACGCCGCACCCTGGGCATGGCCGCATCGCAGATCTGCGTTAACGCACTGCGGATGCGGACAGCCTCAGCGTCCACTCCGTCCGCTGGGGGCTGTGAGGACAGCCACGTGTGAACGATGGCCGCCTCCGCCAGTAGGTCCCTATCAAGACGACCCACAGCCCACCGCGGAAACGCGGGAGCTCCGTCCGCCCTGTGACCCCTACCGGGTTCCCGGGGGGAGACCTCCATCCGGATGTACCGGTGGTCCGACAGGGTCTCCGCCTCCTCCAGGACACTCCAGTTCCTCACCCGTGGCGCGACAGCGGGGCTAGCGAACGACAAGTCCACTATCGACCCGCCCTGCTGCCGCACACACGTGTTCACTGAGCCCCTGTTAACAACACAGAGGCCCAGTGAAGCCGCCCACTCAACGACCGCCCGCCCGCGGTCGTCCGTCATAGGGGACCCCCACGCCGTGGATTTGGCGTTGAAGTCCCCCAGGACCAGGACGAGGCCCGGTGCCAGTCGCCGTATCGAAGCCTCCAAGGTGGTGAGGGAGGCCCTAAAATCGTCCATTCTCCTGTTAGGGGAGAGGTAAACACTGTAGAGTGTGACCCCTCCCCATTCCGCAGCGACAAATTCCTCGCCCCTATCCAAAAGGGATAAGGACGGGAAGTGCCGCTGCGTTGAGACGACGATTGTCGCAGTTCCGTTTCGGCTGACCACCCAATTGGGGCGATCAGGCACGACGTACGGTTCCGCGACTACGGCTGCACCAATCGACCACTCCGCCATGGATTGCAGGAGGAGATCCTGCGCTCCGGCGGAGTGGTTGGTGTTGGCCTGCAGGAGGTGAATGGATTCTGCAGCCATTAGTGGGCCGTATCCATCACCTCCGCCTCGCCAGTGGGCGATCGGGCCGCGCTAGGAGCGGGAGCGGCCGTGGTCGAAAGGCCGCCCCGACCCTTTGGGGCCGAAGCAGGAGGTCTGCACGCCCCAGAACCCATGCGGTGCTTGGCGGGCTTATTGCCCGCCGCACACGCGGGGCAGTGGGGCGGGGCGGCGCAAGATGCCGCCACGTGCCCGGTCTGACCGCAGCGGAAACACAATCCGCCGCATTCGAAGCAATTGGTGCACGTCGGTCGAGTGTGTCCGACCGCCATGCACTTATAGCACCTCGCAGGCCGGTGCTCAAGCACGGTTACCCGCGCCGAGCTCCAGCCCACGAGGAGCCTGCCTGAGCCGGCCAGTTGCCTGACCGACTCCACCGGGCACTGCGCCCAGGCAGCACCTACGCCACCCGGACCGGGACGAATGGCACCGACCCGGACGGTGTCTATGGGACACCCGGTTTTCGAGGCAATAGCCTCCCGGATGTCTTCCACCGTCACGGAGTCGTCCAGACCCGAAATGCGCATTTCGGCGCACTTGACGGGCCTGGCGATCCTGATGCCACCCTCCTCGGCGAACAGACCTCGCAGCTTCTCAGCTACGCTGTCAGCCGTCTTGGCGCCCTCGGCCCCTGGGAACTCGAGGATTCGAGCCCCCGTCCGGGCCTTGCGGGTCCTGGCTTCGACGCCTCCAATATCGGAGACGTCTAGCTCCCGCCGGGCCTTCCTCAAGACGGCCTCCGTAGTTGAGGCCCTTCTCGGCCGCCTCAGGCAGCACAGTGATCACCACTGCGGCTGTCTTTGGCGGCTTGAGCCCCTTGCGCGACCTCTTCTTCTTGTCGCCAGCTCCTGCCTTGGGAGCGGAGACCTCAGCGGCGCGCTTGGCCTCCGCTCTCCTTCTTTGGCCACGACTCCTTCTATCGCGCTCGGCCACCTGCCAACCCTCTTCGGGTACGGCAGTCGTGCCAGACGCGGAAGGCCTCGTCGTAGCCTCGCTGGTCGTCGCCGGCGGTTTCGTTGCGGGCGGCTTCAGCGGTCCGGCAGCAGCCGGCGCCGTCTTCCTCCTCAGGGCAGGTCCCTTCGGAGCGGGGCCGGGGCCTTTGGGCTTAGGCCCGGCCGCGGCCGCGGCGTAGCTCCCCACGCGGCCACCCTGACAAGGCAGCGGGGCGGGGGCTGGTGCCGTATGTGGCCGCTTATCTGCGGCAAGCGGCGGCCGGACACGTGGTTCTGGAGGCAGCCTTGCCTCCAGAATGGCGAAGCGCGCATCGACAATTTTGCCCACTGCGAGGGAAATTACACCTAGACTCAAAACAACAGTTTGTGGTTCGCACAAACTGGCGTGGTAGGTCGGTTACTATATCATCCACTATTCTAGCTGTACAGGGCTCACTTCGAGTATTCCTTTTTATGATTCGACTTTATTTACTTCCACCCCTTTTTCATTTTCTACGACATCCAAATGGAAAATAAACAAACAGAAATATTTACGTCGACCATCAGTTCAATAATTTACGAGGCTGGCAATATTGCGCGTACCTATCAAGTTAATGAAAATAAAACAACATTAATACACCCAAACAATTTAGTTACACATACCAGTTAATCTAAAATGTCTGTCACAGAATACATATTCTACTACAATATATATGTCTGTATGTATCATCATCATTCTCCTACTCTTATCCCAATTACTTGGGGTCGATAGAATATGTACACTGCTTTCATAGTACTATTGCCAATAACTTTTACAATATGTACTACGATAAAAGAGTACCTACATATTGTATCGACCCCAAGTGATAAGAGATTGAGAATTGAGATAAGAGTAGGACAATTATGATGATATATCTAGTCTTGCCATAAATACTGTAACAAACAAAAAAAAATCTATTGCAAATAACATTTACTACTTTTACAGTGTGTTTGTTTAATACATAAATATAAAACAGTTTAAAATATAAAAAGCTTATTCGAAGTGGTCTCCAGTGGCTGCCATACAGTCCTTTAAACGTTGAGGTCAGTTGTCAATAGAAGCACGCACTCTTTCTATGGCAAAATTCTTTACTGCCAATCGTATGAAATGTTTTAGGGACTCCAAATTATCATGGTGTTTTTATCATGGCATAGCTCAAATTGTTTTGGCTTGCACCATACTCTCTTAAATTGACCATAAATCATAACCAGTGGATTAAGATCGGGACTAAATGACGGCCAGTCTTCAACACTGATGAAATCCGATACGTTCGTTTCCAACCAAGACTGCGTAGACCGAGCTTTATGAGCCGGCGCCGAGCCTTGATGGAAGGACTATTCTTCGTTATTGAACATGGTGTTGTTAAGGTGTTCCACTACCTTTTTAAGAATGGTGCTTCATCACTTGTGCCGATGTCTTGATACTTTTTTCACAAAAACATGGCTCAGTCACTCCTAATACCCCACCAAACCATCACTGAAGTCGAATAATGCCTGTGTTGCACTCTGTCGACTAATTGGGAAGCTTCCTTAGAGCCTTGGGCATAAATACGGTCACTTTGTTTGATAAAATGTTGCTCAATTGTAAATATTTTTTTTACCTGTGACCTCTCTTTGTGTATCGCTTCAGTAGTTGTTTTGATTTTACCACCTTATTCTTTTTTAAATTAACAGTTAAGAAATGAGTAGTACATCTCTTATGGGCTGCAAGTCCTTTTTTTTTTGCGCGGTGATCTATGGACGTGGTCGCGCCCCGCCAAATCGGTCCGAGGCGACGGAAGAGGCGGCGCGCAACCCCATAGACCCTGCATACACCTCTCTTCGCCGTGCGAGCGGGCCACCGGTACCCGATCTTTGTCATCGGTGGCCCGCCCGGCGGTTTACCCTCGCGGGTTCCTCTCATTTCGACGCCCCGAAGGCTGCAAGTCCTAAGTCATCTTTTAAAATACACGACATGGTTCTAGATGCTCTTCATCTCTCGAGATAAAATCTTTTACTTTCGGACAGGATTTCTTCGAATTCTTTCCCTTACTGCTTTGACCAACTTTTTTGTACGAACACTATGTGGACGGCGAGATCTTTTTCTGTCACAAACAGAGGAGGTCTCACTGTACCTATTAATATCCCGGTACATAAACATTTTATTAATACCAAGTGTATGGAGATTTTTAAAAATTGCATTCGATCTATACCTACTTTGTGTAATGCAACCACAGTGATTCGGTTCTCTTTATCACCCCACTCTATTTTGATATCGCAAAATAATGTTCAATGTATTGGCGCCAAAATGAGAAAACACGATGAACAAGCATATAAAAATGACAGATTCCAAATTCAAATGTAATATTTTGTTTATTTTTAATTTCAACAGTATTTATGGCCAGACTAAGTATATATAATATGTATATATAAATTCAAAGTCAATATTTTCTTCATTACTCTTATTATTGTCTTTTATAAAAAAAAACGAAAATAAATGAAATACAGTTGATTATGATTTGTTAAAGTTCCCATTACAATAGGTTCAATTATGTTGAAAAATGAACGTGACTAATGAAAATGGAGTCACAATACAGTAATTACAGTCAATACATTTTTTACTACCTTCGGCAATTTATGGATATTCGCCAATCATCCTAAATAAATGAAAATCATAGCATTATGTATCTTTAATAAAAGAATTATATATAGAATCAGTAATTATACGGGTGAAAGTAATCCAATATTATCGAGACGAGACGTTATATTATTAAAATTTATGAAGGAATCAATTCTATTTGTGTCTCATTGTTCTTAATATTAGAATTCTTTAATAGTAATAATGTATACATTGTTATCGACGCTAATATTAAAATTTTTACCATTCCTAACTTCTACACCTTCCAAGCAAATTAAAACATAAATAATTCGTAAAGCATTTAAGTACGTTAGTATTAAAGTGATATATTAGTAAACCCTCAAAACCAATTACGGTAACAAATATGCTCTACAAATTTAATATTAAATTCCCGCTTTCACAAGCCACGCTCAAGCAAGCAAATACGCTGAATAACATATATATATATATATATATATATATATATATATATATATATATATATCATCATTCTACTACTCTTATTCCAATTACTTGGGGTCTATACAATATGTACTGCGTCCGGCTCTCTCGCTCACCGAACGAAGCGCAATAGCATATTGCCATTACTCAGACGTTGATCTTCTACGAGAGTGTGGTACTACCCCGGATGGACCGGCCTGCGGCTGTAGACAGAGAACTGTCAACAACGTGGTCCTACCACTATTATAATATCAAGATTTCTGATGTTTACTAGATTGCTACATATTTTAAATAAAAATACTTTTACGGATTCTATCGCGTTTGTATTTGATTTTTAATTTCTTGACGTTTTGAACACTTTACAGTGATCATGGTCACGAGAGGACTAAGGCGCCTTACGTCCAATATGTAATAGTAATTATTATTATAGGTAATAATTATATTTATAATAATAATTATTATATGTTTGGTCAACAATTACATTCTCAAGGAGAGTTGACATCAGGCAGACGGCCGGTCATTTTCGGTGGCCCGCTCGGCAAAGCAAGGTATAAATATGGCGGGTCTATGGGGTCACGCGCGGCTTCTTCTGGACTTCTATTCACGCTTGACAGATTTAGCGGAGTGTGATCACTCCATAGACCGACGGCAACAAAAAAAAGGCGACTGGTCATAAAACTATTGCCAATAACTTTTACAATATGTACTATGACCGAAGAAGTGTACATATTGTATAGACCCCAAGTAATTGGAATAAGAGTAGTAGAATGATGATATATATATATATATATATATATATATATATACATAAGGCAGCGACCTAGCTATACCCTTGGTATAGCAAAGGTACATTGGCAGCAGTGACACTTATCATCAGGTGTGCTGCTAGCTCGTTTGCCACCATAGGCAATAAAAAGAAAAATTAAAAAAAAAGTCTTCGCAGAAAATGTATGTATTTATAAAATTAATCTTTCTATAACTAAATATGTTATACATATAACAAAGCATTATATAAAGTAGAACTAGTAAATGTTACGCATTGTATATTTTTACTAAGCACAAGACATTCTTACTTATGTTTATGTTGAGAACGGCTAATAAAAACACATAAATAACAGTCCAGTTTCATGCAAAACAACGCTTGGGTAAATCAGCAGGTCAAACTTCGAACTGACTCTCATGAGAAATTACTTCTTGTATTAGTTTTAATTTACTATATACACTTTTACGCTACTCGATATTCCTACAACGTTCAATATGAAAATTGTTTCGAAAACTGTTGCTGTGTTAATTTATTAGCTGCCATTAAATATTATTTTACTCGTTTATATTTACTTTATATTTACTCGTTCTGAAAAACAAAATCAACAAAAAGTTTTAATAACGCTTGAAATTTTACGTTACTACGAATTTTCAAGTACAATTAGTATTATAATAGTGAATAATTTATTAAATAAATTAAATTAGTTTCTCGTGTGTATAGATACTAATTTTTTTTTATGGGACTAATCCCACCACATATGCCCACCACTGTTACTCCTGTAAGCCAGTGATCCACAGTGGTCTTCGTATAAGACACCGAGGTTTGACCCTCGGGAAGTCTCGGAAAACCATTTTAACTGTCTTGGAACCCGCAACAAATTTAATTAGAAAATAAAAGCAGGAATTGAAAAAAACTAACATATAACAAAATTATTTGCTCGATGTTAAGTACATAAGGCACAGGTCCGGGGCGACAGAAGAGACGGCTCGCCACTCCATAGACCCACCCTGCAATGCGTCTCTCTTCACCGTACTAGCGAACCACCGTAACCCGATCTTTGTGGGCGGTTTACCCTCACGGGTTCCTCTCGAGTTGCTATCACCAACCCGCCTACGAGGCAACTACTTGGGAAATATACAAGAGTAAACATTATTACATACGCGAATGGATGTATGGATCGTTTTTTGTTTAATATCCTTGGCCTTTAGTTCCTCTCTAATTTTAATGCATTATGTAAATATTAAGAAAATAACTAAGATACATATTTTTCTTTGAACATTTTTCTTTACCATTTAAGTCTTTTATAAGTTGGTGATGAAATAAATATGCACATAATTTACGGTGAAAGTATGTCAAAGAAAATTTCAAAGTAAAATAAACACTAGAATGGTAACTACTAAGTATATGCGGTATATCATTGAAACGAAGAATAGGGACATACTATAGCGCAGTGTAATGAATTTAAATTATAAGAAACTATATATCGACTGTAATATCGTAGGACTTTAAACACTCAACCTATAGTCCACCGCAAAAAAAAAGAAAAAGAAATCAAACACTCTAATATACATATACTCAAGTCGTTGAAATAACTGAAAAGTCTTTTAAAAGTCAGAAAATAAAATTACTTTGACTATAATAAAATTAACTTTATATCTTACTGTTATATAGAGTTATCAATTCTATTGGGTATGCAGAAAAGAGTATGAAAGTAAAATTAATGCGGTCGAAATGCGATCTCTGCGGAAAATCTGTGGAGTTAGGCTGACCGACCGCATTCGTAACGACGACGTAATAGAGCGAGTAGGTATGAAAGAGAGTATTGGTGTAAAGATGCGAAAGGGAATGCTCCGATGGTTCGCACATGTGGAAAGAATGCCGAACGAATGTCTGGTTAAGAAGATATACAATGCGAAAGTGGAAGGATGTAGGTACCGAGGGAGACCGAGACTAACCTACCTAGACCAGATCGGTCATATACTGAAGGAAGGTGGAGTCAAGAGTCTCCGAAACCGGCGAGCGTGTATGAAGAGAATTATGAATGTTGAGGAAGCGAGTGAAGTATGCAGAGATAGAGTTCTCTGGCACTCTGTTCTCTCTGCCTACCCTGCAAGGGATATGGCGTGATGACATGTATGTATCTATGTATGTATCAATTCTATTCATATTTTATGTTCACAAAACTACAACTAAGAGCTAGAATAATGAAAAATAAATACTGTTTGACCTTTTTTTTTGGCAAGCTATGGTCTGTACACATGCCACCCGTTCCATCCGGGTCGACGAAATGGCGGTGCTATTACGGAGGAGGCCCGAGCCCAACAGTGGGACATTTATGGACTGTGATGATGATGGTGATGATATAGATAACATACAATAAAAAAACCTATACTATATAGATAATTCACAGTGATGAAAAGGATTTTTTTTTCTTTTGAAAAGAAAGCACACCTAGGAATAATATAATCTTCATATTGAGGGCCTCTTAACGATAATAATTTTTGCACTACACTTGCTGCGCCTTTAAATATATAAATAGTATAATGTAAATATTTTATTTTTCCCTAGGAGGGTTGGCGTCTGGCAAGCGGCATATTGTATCGACCCCAAGTAATTAGGATAAGAGTAGGAGAATGATGATGAATATAAATATTTTATATTATTTGAAACAACTGTATTCCTTCTTTTTTCGTATAAGCAATTTTAGCTATCACATAGAATAACAAGAGACAAAATTTTGTTACAATTTGTATCTTAATCAAAATATTATTAAATATCTATGTCAGATGTGCTCGTCATCATCATTTCAAATATTTTAACATAAATAGATTTAACAAGCTAGGTACAGATAGCTTAAATCGGTTTTAATCTTTAATAACAACGCCATTTGTCACGTAAAGGCACACAGTATATCATTCTCAGTGATATCAATTGGGAAACATTTCACAAATTTATTTTCGTGGCTGTGGTACAAAAAAGTTTCGTCCATTCTTCAAGACGAAAAGGGTAATGTGGTCAACATTTTCTTTACTATCTTAAAAAGGGGCTTCTATAAAAATAAATCATATACAGGGCTTTTTAAATGGACCAAATTATTAATATTTATTTTTTAATAAGCCCTTAATGTATTGGTTTTCTAGAAGATTAATTCGTGAATGCTCTTATATTATGTAAATATTTTTAAATTATACTCATATTTAGAGCTATGACATATCCGTTATTGTAGTAAGTTTAGATAATGACCTCATGTATCTTATCTACTTAGAGTTGCGGGTTTTTTTTTTCACATAAATCTTTAGTCTTGTGTTATCGAAGTATTAAAAATATATAGTTAGCTATACAAATAAATATAAACGAACGTATAAACATTATCAATATATTATGAAAGTAAAGTTGATGCCTTCAAATCTAACTTTAAAAGGACACCATCGTTCGATATATATTATTTCCTCGTCCACACGGTCTAAAGAGCTAGTGGTTACCAAGCACATCGTTCGTCGGAGCAAACTGAATTAGAAGCATTTTTCTCCATTTTATATCTCTGGCTCTATAAAGAGCGAGGAAGTGGTGAATTATTGGACACACTTTATTTTATAAAACGAAATCACTTTCTCGAGATTTCAGTTTACTTTGCCACAAAATGTTTTTCGTGTTAACCGTTACATACTCTCCTCATTGTTGACAAGTTTATTTAATCATTACTAGTTTCTTAGATTTTCTATAATTTCAACTTCAGAAATTACATATTTTCAACAGGCACTCTAATGAAAATAACAACAGAAGAACATAAAAAAGATAATCACATTTTTATACGCCTTAAATTCTTTCCTTTCTTCAATATTTTCCTCTTCCAATATAAAAGAAAACTACTGTAAAATTTACATATTTATAGCTTTAGGAATTTCGAGTAGACGTTGAAGAATCACTTGGAACAATTTTTTATGTACAAAGTCGTAATATTTAATATTTTATTATCGACAATTAAAGTGAACCATTATAAGGCGTTTGACATATTGATAGACAAGCATCACCCGTCAAATTTGTTATATGTGCATAAATTGTGAAGAACAATTTCATTTTTATAAAAATATGGTTTTATATAAGAGTCCTATATCATTTCTACTACAAGAAGAAATGAATACTTGACATGCAGGTTTAGCGATAGCAGTTATTATTATAAAGGGTATAAAAGGGTAGTGTCAATACACTACCGTCACTCCTGATTCTCCCAGTGATTCCTTAGTGAGCTTTGCCTATTTCTACAAGAAAGAAGAGGTTGGTTATATGTTGTATTCTTTAACCCATCACCACATGTTTAGATATATTTAACTTGCATCGCAGTACCCAAAACCTAAATTCCAAAAATCCTTTCTGGATGACTTAGAATGTTTACCTTCAAATATATAATACTTACAAAAGATTCATCACCATTATGTCAACTTATGTGAGTCGCGTTGCTAGAGTTGCACCTCCTCCACAATAGGAGGTAAATTGACCTATACCAGGTATCTATTCAGGGCAATACCATACTCTCCCAGAAAATCGACGTCGGACCAATAGTCATGTGATGTTGCGTTTCCTTCGGTGAGCGAGAGAACCGGCAGCTCAAATTACTTCGGGTTCTTTAGTAGACAGTGACTTAGCTATATACTTGGTATTACAAAGATCCATGGGTGGCAGAAACGCTTACCATCAGCTATGCAGCTTTCTCGTTTACCACCATAAGTAAAGAAATAAAAAAAAACCTAGTTCAAACGGGTTGGTGTAGGATTTCATATTGAGTTTGCCTTCAGTTGCATAGATGAATAGGGTAAGGAAGGGCTCTCGTCACAGTTACCGATGCCGACCTGAAGCGGGAACAAAAACTGGGACGCGGTCGTCGCCATCTGCGAGACAGTCGTCTCGCGGAAAGAGGCATTGAAGCGGGTCCGAGAGGCAATCCTCTTCAGTGACACGCTCCACTACCGGCATCTGGGGCGACGCAGGTGCGAGTAACTGAGCCTGGTGCCGAACTAGCCGAGGTCGCCGGTGACTGTACCGGGGAATAGTCATCCGCAACGAGGCAGTCCGCATAAGGGCGATGCTCCGGCGGCCGGGGCATCGACGGGGAGTCGGGGATGGTACCCGAAAGTGTAAACCGCCGGGCTGGCCACGGATGTCAAGAAAGCGGTACCAGTGGCCGACCCAATGGCGATTCAAAGAGTATACGGTAGGTCATGGGGTCACGCGCCGCTCTTCTGTCACCCCGGACGGAACAGACGGCGTGTGTCTAGACCTACCCAAAAAAAAAAAGACAAGAAAAGGTTTGATGTATTTTTAATTCTATTCTTATTCCATCCCCTTAAGAAATTTAAACTACAATAAATTACCGTTACTAATATAAGTTTGTGTACAGTTTCACGCCGTACAACCAGTCTTTTTGATTTGAATATACAAAATTTTTAAGACAATCGCTGAGACTTCCTCTAAAATGTAATAAAAATGTAGCATTCTTGAGGGATAGAAATACTAGTTCATAGAATTAACATTAACGTGAAGCAACCACCGGATAAAGAAATATAGGATAAATATCATATATATCGGACATATGGAAAGAATGCCGAACGAACGTCTGGTTAAGAAGATATACAATGCGAAAGTGGAAGGATATAGGTACCGGGGGAGACCGAGACTAACCTACCTAGACCAGATCGGTCATGTACTGAAGGATGGTGGAGTCAAGAGTCTCCGAAACCGGCGAGCGTGTATGAAGAGAATTATGAATGTTGAGGAAGCGAATGAAGTATGCAAAGATAGAGTTCTCTGGCACTCTGCTCTCTCTGCCTACCCTGCAAGGGATATGGCGTGATGATATGTATGTATGTATGAACCACCGGTCTAGCTAATAATATCATAAAATATAGAATGTAAATCATAAAGTTTTATATTATATTCTTTCAAGACGCTATATATTTAACTGAATAAGAAACATGTTTATGCCTGGCACATGTCAAGAGTTATCAAAATTAATGGAAAATACTATTAAATAGTGTGCGGATGAAACAGAGGTGACAAATGAACCGTTAACGTAGTTGTTACAGGCTTATGTGATATATGAGTTCCGAAATGACTCAGTGTTGTTGTCACTTTACGTTCAACCGCGCTCCGTACTGGCAAAAAGATAAAAAGAATTCACAAATAGCATTCACAAGTGGGCTGCTGGAAATGGGCAGAAACTTGCCGCGCGTAGCTTTATGTCAGTAATATATCTTTCGTATCGCCACCCAATTTCTAGTCTATGCCATTTAATATCCCCTTAGGACCTTTAATTTGATTCTCCTCTTTAATCAACATCATTTATTTTAAATTCGTTTTCTTAGCGTTTTAAGATTTTAAAGATTTGTTTTACCTTGCAAGCTATATTTTTGTAAATAGGATTATTATATTTTGATATAAAAATGAATCTATTTACATTGAAATCAATGACCAAAATATTGATTTTTACCGAACTGTGCGTGTATAATCATAAAAGGAATTTAAATTTTCCCCTTGATAACTTATTTATATAGTTGGTTCAACTTACTTAAGTTTTTAGTTAATTAGCTTAAAAGTGAAAGCACTAAATAACTAACTTCGTGATATAATGTTCGAAGTATCGACCCTCATCATGTCAAGTATTGTGATATACGTCGATTCACACACAACCTAATTCTTGGTTCATTTTATAAATTATTGCAATGGACTTGATTATAACTTGTAGAGGTTATTAGTGTGTTTATAAAGTCCTTCAAGGATGTATTTCTTAGTCCAAAGAGGTATTTTTAAAAACAATGATTCTCATTTTTTTCGCTTATCTTTTATTACAATAAATCTTAGGTTAATTTTCCTTCCAAAAGTTTCACGTAACGGCAAGAATGTGGTACTGATTCTGAAAGATATGGAGATCACGTTTCTAATCCTTGCAATTTACAATTATCGTTTTCGAAATCTATGACCACTGTTGTTTACCATTACACCATCTCCATCCATCTCAGCCCATATATGTCCCACTGTTAGGCTCGGGCCTTCTCCATAATGGAAGGGTAATTGACCTACTATACCACGCTGCTCAGACGTGTTGGTATAGGGTTTTGTTTCGAGTTTTCCTTCTCTCGTATAAATGTTATATGCGTTTTATATCCCTTAGTCGTCTCGTATGATCACCCACGGGTAAGATAGGGGTGGTGAATTGTATTCTTATTGCATCACCACACGGAAAGCATTATAATTACCATTATTGAATAATATAAAAACGATATATTTCCTGTAAAAATGTATGTGGTCGTATATTATTAAACTATAAAACTACAATTTAGGTACTTGTGATGTGTAGTTAGGACGAGGCAAAGGAATTTAAAGTAGTTTATATATAGTTAGGTACCTTTCGTCTCATCAACGATCTGATTAAATGGAGTTCACCTGGAATTTATAATAGTGACTCAACTCACTGAGTAGTATTGGTATAGGACTTTTACTATTTGCGTTTTAACTATTGTTTTTATGTTTTCATTACTGTACATGATAGTATGTGTATATTCTGTAAATTCATCATCATTCTCCTAGTCTTAACCCAATTAATTGGGGTCGATACAATACGTACTCTTCTTTCATAGTACATATTGTAGAAGTTGGTAATAGTTTTATGACCGGCGGCCTGCCAGACGTCAACCCTCCTTGGGAATGTTATTATTGACAAAACGGCATTAGATGGAGTTGGCCCAGCTCGTTATAAGGCTCTTAATCGTCTTTTACGACATCCACGAGCAAAGTAAGGGTTGGTAGTATATATATATAAATAAAATAATTTTACAGATATTAAAACTATTTTTATTAATACCCATTCATTAATATTTGAATCCAATATTGTTAAATATTGTCCAAATGTTAAAGTTAGATACCGAAACTTACATTTCATGCATTAATTTATAAACGTTTCATGCTTTAACACCTACAATAAAATGATTTGCCCCGTATGGATAAAAAATATGTTACAAATCTAACTTTTGGTAGGAGCTGTTAAATTCGGTTGATTGATCACCAGCTGAATAAAAGGAACCACATCTTCGGAAAAACTTTTAACGCCAACAAATCCCATTTACCTCTATTTTATGGATGGATATGGTCTCGATACACCCCGTGCTGTTTGAATGGATGATAATTTTGTTGTTCTATAAACTTACTTTGTCTTTTAGGTCGGAAAGGGTAACTTACTCAAAAGGCAACAGGAGTCGAGACATATACAAGTAGAAGATAGGATATATGGTGGGTTGATTTCAAACAGTCTTTTCATCACTGGGCTGAGTTGGGCCGGACCATAACAAGCCAAAAAACATCGAGATGGTTATTATTTTCTGATGAAAAAAAATTGTGAGAGTGAATTTCGTGCATTCCAAGGTAGGCACTTTGATTACTAAAATATTTAATATATAAAGAATTTGCTTATTTGATTACATCAAATTTAATTACATAAGATCTTTTTCAATCTTAAGGAAGAAATATTTTAATATTCGTCTCAATAAAACGTAATGTTTATTCTTAGAGAACATTCTACCTATATATACAAATATTTTTAGTAATTAAGAATTAATAGATACCAATTTGTAATTACGTTAATTATTATAATAAATTAAATGCATTTTTAAAAACTACCTTTAAGGATTTTATCGTATTTAATTTTTACTTGCCCGAGGTATCGATATTTTGGCCACCGAAGACAAAGATCGGGTACCGGTGGCCCACTCGCACGGCGATAGAGGAGTTACACGCTGGGTCTATGGGGTCACGCGCCGCCTGTTCCGTCACCCCGGACCGATTTGGCGGGGCGAGACGCATCCATCGTATAAGAAAATAAAAATAAAGGTATCGATATTTTTCAGTATGATGACTGATGGGAGTCAGCGATATTAGCAGAACTGGCGTCATGAACACTAAAGTGAAGTACAAACGCGCTAAAATAAATCGAGAAAAGAGACGGGTACTATGTCGACCCCAAGTAATTGGGAGCAGGATAAATATAATGATGATTATAATCAGCGTCCTGCGATCCTGATTACTTGGGGTCGATAATATGTACTCTGCTTTCATCGTAAATATTAAAATAGCTTTAGCTGAACGCCTGACTTACGTAATTCCTCCTTGAGAATATGTCTTGTGATCCGACTGCACCAGATGGAGTTAACGCAAGTATATATAAAAGTCTTAGTCATCTTTTACGACACCCATTCTCAGTATTCGTAGCCACCACCATAGAGCACAAGATTATGTAAATGTCAGAAAACATAAAGGTTTCTTTCATCAAATTGATGGAAGTTTCTTTTTTATAAAATTTATCAAGTGCCTGTAATAAATTGTCTCGTACTTTTTACTTTTTGTCAAACAATTCTCCTTTTATTCCCTCATTATTCATAACATTGTTTTTTGCCGAGGGCTATTAAAACATTTTTAATATCTGTATTACGCTCACGTAATTTTTTTATATATTTGTAGGAATTTTTAAATTTATTAGGTAAATAATCAACATTAGTAGGAAATCGGTAACAATATAATTAGATTAATTTAATTAACCATAAAAATAGTGTGTCAATTGAAAAATCTGTGTGGTAGCGGCTACGAATACTACCAACCCTTACTTGCTCGTGGATGTCGTAAAAGACGACTAAGAGCCTTATAACGATGTAGTCCAACTTCATCTGATGCCGTTTGGTCAACAATTATATTCCCAAGGAGGGTTGACGTCTGGCAGGCGGCCGGTCATAAAATTATTGTCAATAACTTTTACAGTATGTGCTATGAAAGAAGAGTACATATTGTATCGACCTCAAGTAATTGGGATAAAAGTAGGAGAATGATGATGAATTGAAAAATCGTACGTGAACTTGAAACAATGTTACTATGTATTAACAGTAATATACGAGTAATTGAAATGACAGGTTTTTATCTGTGATTTCATTACCCCATACCTACTGCTGATCTAACCACTCCACCAGCACCGGCCGGAAGGTCTTCACGGTCTGAACGCCGAACCAAGGTCTCTTCAGCCGGACTGACTCTGTCCAGAGCAATGGAAGCGACGATGCGTGCCCCATAGCCTGCTGTACACCTTCCTTCAGTAGCAAGTGGGCGATAAAAGAAAGCATGTTTCAACTTTTTAATCAGAATAATTATTTATACACAATTAGTCTCTCATTGATTCTTACCTAAAAATGGTACGTATATTTCGCGTGGGAGATATTAAAAGATGACTGAGACGTGACTCGAATACATCATTGCAAAGGATTGAAAACTCGAAGTAGAATGCTATGCACAGTTGTCTGACCAGCGTGTTGATATGTCAATGTCTTTCCAACTGTTTAGGGGCTCTAGTCTCCTAAGTGAGATGCTTTGACTGCACAGATGGCGTAGCGGTTAAGATATCGACCTTCCGTGCCAGTGCCATGGGTTCGATTCCTACACAGGAAAATACTTTGTGTGATTCACATATCTCTTGTTCTGAGCCTGAGTGTAAATTGTTTGCGTTAATTATATGTTTGTCATGTCCCCATCAATACAAGGCTTATTTTCTTTGAGCAGAGTTGTATCTATAAGAAAATAAATATGAGCAGAAATGATGATGATGATGACATATAACTCGATCGCATCACACATACCAATTGATATGATATGATAACTTTATTTATTTCAACATATATTATTTACAATACGATGTTACAATAATTTATGGAGCTAACATGTTCTGTGACAAGACTGTATAAGATATACAAAATTATAACAATCTATATACTACTAGCAGACCGGGCCACGCGTTGCTGTGGCTTAGGTTAGCTTCAGTAACACTTTTTGTTTATTCTAACAAATTTTAGCTTATATGCAACGTTTGTACATTTAACATAGCGCCATCTATTAAATACTTACTGAATCCAGTCAACAGATTACGCCATCTTTTAAAATCCTTTTGATATAACATAGGTATGATTTTGACTGTCAAATATTAGACATATAATTTGCAATAAAATAATATTACTATAAATTGAGATTTAAGCTATCCTATCTTTTAAGTTGGATCAAACTACACTTGCTGTGCAATTTTGGTTAAAATCAGTTAAGTACTTTATGAGTCCATCACGGACAAACAACGTGACACGTAATTTATATATATTAAGATAACGCAATACATACAATAATCTATTCATACAAAATAATATATCCGTGTGGTGACGGAGTAAAAATACAATTCACCACTGCCTGTCATACCCGTGGGTGATTGTAGAAGACGGTGATTGTAAATTTAATAGTGGTAGGACCACGCTGTTGACAGTTCTCTGTTTGCAGCCGCAGGCTGGTCCGTCCAAAGTAGTACCACACTCTCGCAGAAGATCAACGTATGAGTAATGGCAATGTGCTTATACGCTTCGTTCGGTGAGCGAGAGAGCCGGATGCCCGATTGGGTGAGTTTGGGGTTTATATTGGCAGGCAGTGGCCTAGTTATACCCTTGGTATTGCAAAGGTCCATGGGCGGCAGTGACACTTACCATCAGGTGTGCCGCTTGCTCATTTGCCACCACTAGCAATAAAAAAAAAGAACAAAAATCAAAAAACCCAACCGCGGAAAAAGTGAACCAAATTACGTACGCAATAAAAAAAACTGAAAAGAATAAAACAAGCACTTAGATGTCCGGTGGTCTAGAATTCTATAATATATTATTGAATGAATACTATTGCAGAAAATAATATATATTTTAAAAATGGAACACAACCACTTAACCGTCGGGATCCATTGACATTAATTTTTTCCGCAGTTGGGTTTTTTGATTTTTTTAATTATTTTTTTTATTTCATACTTTTTAGTCATGAATACCTAGGTGGCTATAGTTATTTTATTTATTAATAAGTAGATATCTAACTATATATAGGTTTCGACTGAAGTTGAGTACTAAATCGTTAGAAGTTGAAGATGGACGACCGCGTCAGACATTAGATACTTTAGGTAGTCCAATATACCTACTAGATACTTTAGTATATGTCCATCCACATTCACACGCACAGTCATACGATTTTTTCGTCTTTTCATCGTAAATTTCTACTGTCTAAAAATCTGTATGTGAAAAAGGTTGTTACGAAACTTTAAATCAATATAGATCCTAAACGGTCAGTCGAATCGAAAAATTTTATAAGAAAACTAATAATGATTTTTAAATACCTATTCAACGATACCCAACTTGACATAGTTTGTTGACTTTAATTTTTTTCATTTTCACAAAATGGCGTTCAGTAGTCGCCATTTTGAATTTTTACTAACGTTATGTCTTTAGTGACACTCGCCGGACTAAGAGGAATGGATTGACGTGTGAATCATAAAAATCTGCGCAGCTGTTTGGTCTATATAGTGCTTCAAAGGAACATACAAACATACATACGTAGTACATACGTATACATACATAGTACATACGTATACATACATAGACTGTTAAACACAATACCACTCTTTTGCGTTGCGCAGTCGGGTAAAAATTACGTCTAAAGGATATAAAACGCATTTAACATCTACGCAAGACAAGGAAAATAATTTGAAACAAAACCCTACACGAAGACCAGCGTGGTATAGTAGGTGAATTTCCCTCCCATTACGGAGAAGGTTCGAGCCCAACAAAGTGATGTGTATGAGCTCAGATGATGAATGATGAACATAATGATAATTAGATAACATATAACAATGATTTCATGAGCTGTCAATAATGAATTGTGAATCTAAATTATATAATGACCAAAACTTTCATCAAAATTTATAGCGGCGTTTAAATTCCAAAAATATTACAAATCTATGCAACAATTATTAACAAATCAATTTTATATAGTAAATTGAATTGTGGTTACTACAAGCCGCTTTGAACTGGAGCGTGAAATTTCGTATACAAATTGAAGCGCAATACAAACATTTGGAAAACAACATTTTCATTACTTTTTTTATATGTTTACTTATGATTTGTTTGTTTAACTTTGTTCTTTACTTGATTTATAAGTTGCTGTATTGTTGAACACTTTTTTTTGCTAGGGAACACTAGAGAACACCCAAATTATTCAGTTATTCTATTCACTTTCCCGTTCATATGCGTAAACTAAAACTTCAATTGCGTGTTTTTCTCTCAAATATTTTTAGTATATTTTGGTTGTTTGTTTATCGTAGGTAGTGTTGTGAGTAAACTTAGATTGCCTATTGGTAGTACTGATAGTGACGTCACTTTTTAAAACGATCTTTACAGTTTTAATGAAATATACTATTTTTGAAAGACCCTTTTTTTTGTTTTTTATTTTACTCTGCGAGGTGGACCATGGATGTGGTCGCAACACGGCAAATCGGTCCAGGGCGACAGAAGAGGCGGCGCGCAACCCAATGAACCCACCCTGCTAACACCTCTCTTCGCCGTGCGAGCGGGCCACCGGTACCCGATCTTTGTCTTCGGTGGCTTTTTGAAAGACCCTGCATTAAGTAAATAATCTTAGCATTGCGAGGATTAAAATTAAACATATAACGCGAGAAATTATACTCAGACTCAAGACAACACTTTGTAGATCGTACAAAGTATTGTACTGCATTGGAATCGAACCCACGGCACTAGCATGGACGGTATTTTAACCATAACGCCATCTGTGCAGTCAATTGTTATTATTTAGAGAATTTCTCACTTTTATACCTATGGATTGGATGGATTTTGCTTAAGACTTAGAAAATACGTAACGTTTGACTTTACTTTATACCTATCTATCTATCTACCTATTAGCCTATTCAAATTACCTGTTGGAGATATACTTCCCAAAGGGTGATAGTACCTCAATCACCACGCTTGGTTGGCAATCATAGTTTAGGTAATGAATTTCTCTGGAGACTTATCCAGGTGATCTGGTTCCGGTCCATGTGATAGTTTTTATGGCTCCTATGAGAAAGTATAGGGTGACATATTACTCCGTCACTATATGGGGATGTAGTCAATACTGTTTTGTAAATTTGTTTTGTAAATTTTCTGTCAGTAGCTAATTCAATGTAGTGCCACACCCTCGCAGAAAATCAACGAAATTAATTCTTATTTTTTATTTAGTTTTTTTATTTAAAATAAGTGGATAATAATTTCGTTAGCACATTTTGTTTAAAAAGCATCCTATGTGCTTGAAATTTAGGCTCTAAGGTTGTTAATTTCATTAATTATTTCTGTGGTTTGATGGACTAAGAATACTATCCACCACCCCTTTTTTAACCCTTTTTTGGCAGGCTATGGTCTAGACACACGCCGTCCATTCCGTCCGGGGCGATGGAAGGACAGCGCGTGGCCCCATAACTCACCGTATTCCAGTGGGAATGGGGTGCCATCGCCTTTAGGCCAGCCACTGGTACCACTTCCTTGACATCTGTGGCCAGGCAGGCGGGTTACCCTTTCGGGTACCAACCCCCGTCGACACCTTCACACGGTCAGTCTCTCTGCGGGTGACTTTCCCCGATCCAGTCACCCGCGGCCTCGGCTAGGGCGGCATCAGGCGCAACCCCTTTTTCTACCTTGGGAATTGTAAAAGTCGATTAAGGAATGTAATATGCATACACCATCTATATAAGAGAAGGAAAGCTGTAAATTAAACCATATACTAAACAGTTTTCTGTGTGCAACCGCAGGCCAGTCTGGCTGGTGTGTGTACTATATATACACACACACACTCATAGAAGATCGACGTCTGAGTAATGAGAATACGCTATTGAACTTTGTTCGGTGAGCGAGACAACCGGAAGCCCAACTGGGTGAGTTTGGGGTTTGTATTAGTAGGTTACCAAGCTATACCCTTGGTATTGCAACCATGGATGGCAATAACACTTACCATCAGGCGTGTTACTTGCTCGTTTGCCACCAATAGCAAAAAAAAATCCATAAAAGGTTAGTTCACTTTTTACTTAATCTAGGATTTGAATTCCATACATTAATATATTACATACTTATGCCACTTAACCATTGAGACAGTAACACTTGGTACGCAAAAAGAATAACGGTCTAGATAGATGTTGTGAAATTTGTTTTCCATTGTACTCTATTATACGCAAGTTTTGTTCGTGTATTAAAATTTCTACTCATGTTTTTACCTCTTCATAAAACCGGTAGCGAGTTTTTTACAGGCAGAGTAATGTTCATTCGATGTTTAATATGTAAATATGAGAGGAGAGAAAATTTTGCGAGCATTGGCGAGTAGTTCTTTGTTGTTTTTTTGGATAATTTGTTGAATACGTTCAACTTTCAGTAGAATTTTCATTAATGATAGGTTATAATAACAAAAGGGGATTTTATTAATTATCGGATCGTGCAAGTATTACTAAGTTACTTTTTTTTATTTTATCAGCCATAAAATACATCGGTACATCGAGTACATCTGTACTACTTATACTCAGTCTCTTCAGAGCGCAGCGATATTTATATGGTGGTGGTCTATTAGACAGTGACTCGACCATGACTTTAATATGAATTTTATGGTTTTTTAAAGCCTTGTATTATTTATTTGTCTTGTACTTTACTAGCATGTATTATCGGACACAAATTACACCTTTTTTTTTTTTTTTTTTTTTTTTTTTTTTTTGCGGTGGGTTATGGACGTCGCACCCCGCCAAATCGGTCCGGGGTGACGGAAGAGGCGGCGCACAACCCCATTGACCCACCCTGCAAGCACCTCTTCTTCGCCGTGCGAGCGAGCCACCGGTACCCGATCTTTGTCTTCGGTGGCCCGCTCGGCGGTATGCCCTCTTGGGCTCCTCTCTTGTCGACGCCCCGACAGCTTTCGCCGTCGAGGCGTCGTCCTCACGCGGTGGCCTCACGTCGGGTGACCGGACAATTCCCCGGTCCGATCACCCGAAGCCTCGGTTAGGGCGGCATCAGGCGCAGGTACTCGCGCCTGCGCCGCCCCGATCGCGGGCGGCGGCCCGGGTCACGGGCATCCTCCCGGGCCCGTTCCGCCGCCTCCTTCTGCGAGATGACAGCCTCGCAGAAGGCGGCGACCGCGTCCCAATTCCTGACGCTGTCGACCATCGCTCGCGCAACAGTAGGCAGCGTCAGGTCGGCACCGATGACAGCGACGAGGTCACGGCGCTGCCCGTCCCAGCCCGAACATACCTCGAGCGTATGTTGCGCCGTGTCCTCGTCGCTACTGCAATGGTGGCAGGACGGAGTCCACTCCCTCCGCACGACCGTGTGCAGGTACTTGCCGAAGCAACCATGCCCTGACAAGACCTGCACCAACCGGAAAGAGAGGACTCCGTGCCGCCGCTCCATCCACTCCATCAGTACGGGCCGGAGGGCCTCAACGGTAAAAACACCGTGTCTAGGCCTCTCCAGCCGCGTAGCCCAACGGGCGATGACTTCTCGGCGGGCGTCCTCGCGCCAGGTGGCTATCTCGTTGAACGATGGGGAGCCACCCTCTTCGCGCATTGAGGTAACCCGCCGGTAGAGGTCGGAGAGCATCTCCGCCTCTAGGTCCCACGGGGGTGTCCCGGCCAATAGGCATGCCGCCTCGGTAGACACCGTGCGGTACCCGCGAATGGCTCTGACCGCCATGGCTCGCTGTGGCCTCCACAGCACCGCCCTGAGCTGGGCGTTCAGAGCCCTCGCCCACACGGGTGCGCCGTATATGGCCATTGAGCGGATCACCCCCGCATACAGCCGTCGGCCCTCGAAACTGGGTCCGCCCACGTTCGGCATGAGCCGAGAAAGGGCGGACGCCGCGCCGACCAGCCGGGGAGCAATTTGACGGAAATGCTCCCGGAACCACCATCGCCCGTCGAGCACCAGGCCCAAGTACCTCATATGGGCCTGGATACTGATTTGGATGGAGTTGACGACTAACGAGGCGCCGATGGGCAGCCTCACACGGGGCCCATGGAATAGTAGGGCCTCCGTCTTGTTTAGGGCCACCCTGAGCCCCAGCGCCTCGATTCGCCTGACCATCTCCTCGGTGCCGAGAGTGGCCAGGCTCGCCGCCTCTTCGAGTGTCCTGCCTCGGGCTGTGACGAGCGTGTCGTCAGCATAGCAAATAACGCTCAGCCCGGGGGGGAGACTCCCTCTCAACGCCCAGTCGTACCCGATGTCCCACAGAGTCGGCCCCAGAACCGACCCCTGCGGAACGCCGCACGACATGGGCGTCCGCACAATGTCCCCTGCGGGGCTCGCGTAGAGAACACTGCGCCCCTCCAGATAGTCTGCCACCAGCCGCCTGAGGTACAGGGGCACTCCATGGAACCGGAGCGCCTCCCTGATGCAGCTGAATGGCAGACTATTGAAGGCGTTGGCGATGTCCAACGACACCGCCAACAGCACTCCTTTGCCGGCGACAGCCTCCGCGGCCGTCTGCCTCAGGCGTAGCAGGGCCCCGATGGTCGAACGCCCCTTCCGAAACCCAAATTGAGCGTCCGACAGATCGGGCCCCACCTCCTCCAGGTGCTGGACGATGCGGGCAGCGAGGACACGCTCCAGCAGCTTACCCACATCATCCAGAAGCACAATGGGCCTGTAGGCCGACGGCGAATCTGGGGGCCGTCCCGGCTTTGGCAGGAGAACCAACCTCCCTTCCTTCCAGCACTCAGGGAACTGTCCAGACGTCAGACAGGCGTTGAACAGTCGCCTGAGGCGAGGTTCGAGATGCTCGAGGAGCAACGTCAACACCCGGACTGGGACTCCGTCCGGGCCGGGGGCCGTGGTGGCGGATCGAATCTTCGCCACGGCTGCCCCCACTTCCGACTCCGTCACGGGCGGAACACTCTCGACGGCCTCCCGGTCGTGATCTGGCGAAGCCATGACCGGGGGCGTGTGCTCCGACTGCTGCGGGAATAGCTCCTCGACCACTCTACGAAGGAGGTCGGGCTGGAGGGTCTCGGTAAGGGGGGGGCCCTGCGCGCGAAGCTTATTCAGTGACGCGCGATACGGGCGACCCCAGAGGTCACGGTCGAGACCGTCCAGCATCTCCTGCCCACTTGCGTCCTTGGCGGACCGGATGGCCAGCCGAAAGGCGGTACGCGCACCGCGGAACGCCTCGTACAGCTGGCCCTCCCGCTCAGCATCGCGGCGACGCCGCCGACTGCGGGTGTAGGACCTTCGGGCACTAATGCACGCCGCACGAAGGTCCGCCAGTCTTGGGGACCACCAGTAGACCCCCTGCCTCGGAGGTAAACGCCGCACCCTGGGCATGGCCGCATCGCAGACCTGCGTTAACGCACTGCGGATGCGGACAGCCTCAACGTCCACTCCGTCCGCTGGGGGTGGTGAGGACAGCCACGTGTTCACGATGGCCGCCTCCGCCAGTAGGTCCCTATCCAACCGCCCCACAGCCCACCGCGGAAATGCGGGAGCCCGGTCCGCCCTGTGACCCCTGCTGGGGTCCCGGAGAGGGGAGACCTCCATCCGGATGTATCGGTGATCCGACAGGGTCTCCGCCTCCTCCAGGACACGCCAGTTCCTCACTCGTGGTGCGACAGCGGGGCTAGCGAACGACAAGTCCACTATCGACCCACCCTGCTGTCGCACACACGTGTTCACTGAGCCTCTGTTTAGGACACAGAGGCCCAGTGACGCCGCCCACTCCACGATCGCCCGCCCACGATCGTCCGTCATCGGGGACCCCCACGCCGAGGATTTGGCGTTGAAGTCCCCCAGGACCAGGACGAGGCCCGGTGCCAGTCGCCGTATCGAAGCCTCCAAGGTGGTGAGGGAGGCCCCGAAATCGTCCATTCTCCTGTTAGGGGAGAGGTATACACTGTAGAGCGTGACCCCTCCCCAATCCGCCGCGACAAATTCCTCGCCCCTATCCAAGAGGGATAAGGACGGGAAATGCCGCTGCGTGGAGGTGACGATTGCCGCGGTTCCGTTCCGGCTGACCACCCAATTGGGGCGATCAGGCACGACGTACGGTTCCGCGACTACGGCTGCACCGATCGACCACTCCGCCATGGATTGCAGGAGGAGATCCTGCGCACCGGCGGAGTGGTTGATGTTGGCCTGCAGGAGGTGAGTGGACTGGGCAGCCATTAATGGGCCGTGTCCATCATCACCTCCTGGCTTGCGGCGGGCGATCGGGCCGCGCTAGGAGCTGGAGCGGCCGGAGTCGAAGGGCCGCTCCGCCCCTTTGGAGCCGAAGCCGGAGGTCTGCACGCCCCAGAGCCCATGCGGTGCTTGGCAGGCTTATTGCCCGCCGCACACGCGGGGCAGTGGGGCGGGGCGGCGCAGGATGCCGCCATATGCCCAGTCTGACCGCAGCGGAAACAGAGTCCGCCGCAGTCAAAGCAATTAGTGCATGTTGGCCGGGTATGCCCGACCGCCATGCACTTGAAACACCTCGCAGGCCGGTGCTCCAGCACGATGACTCGCGCTGAGCTCCAGCCCACGAGGAGCCTGCCTGAGTCGGCCAGTTGCCTGACCGACTCCACTGGGCACTGCACCCAGGCGGCACCTACGCCGCCCGGACCGGGCCGGATGACACCAACCCGGACGGTGTCCATGGGACACCCGGTTTTCGAGGCAATGGCCTCCCGGATGTCTTCCACCGTCACGGAGTCGTCCAGACCCAAAATGCGCATTTCAGCGCACTTCACGGGTCTGGCGATTTTGACGCCACCCTCCTCGGCGAACAGACCTCTCAACTTCGACGCCACGCTATCGGCCGTCCTGGTGCCCTCGGCCCCAGGGAACTCTAAAATTCGAGCCCCTGTCCGGGCCTTGCGGGTCCTGGCTTCAACGCCTCCTATGTCGGAGACGTCGAGCTCCCGCCGGGCTTTCCGCAGAACGGCCTCATAGCTGAGGCCCCTTTCTGCCGCCTCAGGCAGCACAGTGATCACCACTGCGGCTGTCTTCGGCGGCCGGAGCCCCTTGCGCGGCCTTTTCCTCTTCTTCTCGCCTCCTCCGGCTCCTGCCTGGGGAGCGGCGACCTCAGCGGCGCGCTTGGTCGCCACTCTCCTCCTCTGACCGCGACTTTTCCTGCCGCGCTCAGCCACCTGCCAACCCTGTTCGGGCGCAGCGGGCGTGCCAGGCGCGGAAGGCGCAGTCGCGGGCGCGCTGGTCGTCGCTGGCGGTGTTGATGCCAACGACGACTGCAGTCCGGCAGGAGCCGGTGCCACCTTCTTCTTCTTCGTCGCGGGAGCGGGCCCCTTGGATTTGGGCCCAGCCGCGGCCGCGGCGTAGCTACCCCCCACGCGGCCACCCTGACAAGGCAGCGGAGCGGGGGCTGGTGCCGCATATGGCCGTTTGTCCGCGGCCAGAGGCGGCCGGACACGTGGTTCCGGAGGCAGCCTTGCCTCCAGAACGGCCAAGCGCGCATCGACCAGTTTGACCACCGAGTCGATGATGGCGCGCAAGGCCTCGTCCGGCACGCCTCCCACCGCGGACAGCGGGGTCGGTGTTAGCGGCTGGGCCGCTATCGGGGCCCGCTCCACGACGTTTGGTGGGCTGGCGAATGTCGGCGGCGCGCGCTCCGCAGTCGGAGCCGTCTTCGGCGCAGCGGCAACCGTTGGGCGGCCAGCTCCTCGGCAGCCAGCGCTGGCCGGTAACGCGGGTGGCGCAGTCGGCCTAAGTCGCGCCATCTGCGCCTTTAACTCGGCCATGTCCTTGGCGAGGAGGCGGTTTTCCCTCCTCACCTCGGCCAGCTCCGACTCTAGGCGGCGGTTCTGGGCCCGCAGGCCTGACACCTCGCCACCAAGGCGGGTGTTTTCGGCCTGCAGGGCCTTCGCGTCCGGGGCGCTACCGCTCGCGCGGGCACCAGCGGCCGCCACTTCGGTGGGAGGGATGCCGGACAACACCTCCAGCACCCTCGCGGCGGCCGCCTCGTCGTCGGTCCGCTTGCGAGTCTCCGCCCCTCTGCATACTCCACCGGCTGGGGAATGGGTCCTCCGACCTGACGCCGCGGCCCCTCGCCCTCTGCGAGAGGCCGGAACTTTGGGAGGAGGCATGATGATAGCACTCCCCTCGGAATCAGCGCCCGAGCTGCCATCCCTGTTCAGGGGGCGCTTCCGCACCTCCGAGGGGAGGGCCTCCTCCCTTGTCGTCGGGGCCGCAGCCGCAAGACGCGGCGACGACCTGGCGGCGGCGGTTTTCTCCGCCGACCCGCTAGCCTCCTTGGACGGCTCTGCGGAACTACCGCCCTCGTCCATTATATCGGCAGATCCATTGCCCTCGTCTCTGGACGGCTCTGCGACACTACTGTCGCCCTCGTCCATTGACGGCTCTGCAGTGGATCTGCCGCCGTTTTCCTCCAGTTTGGCGGTAGCGGCCTCCTCCTTCGCCTTCCGTTCCGCCAAACGCTGCCGGTCCCGTGAGGCACCCTTGCCTGACCAGTTATGCGCCTTCCGCCGCTTCTTCGTCTTCTTTTTGTGGGCCTCTTTCGTCTGTGCCGGGCCCTCGGCGGACGCCTCAAGTCCTGAGGACGAGGCGTCGTTGTCAGTTTTACGTTGGCTTGACAAGGCCGTGATGTGGGAATCCTCTGGATTCCCGTCTTGTGTTGGTGTAGGTAAAGAAAAATCCATGTTGATTCCCACGAGTATGGGAGAAAAACCGTCGACCCGGGCAGAGATCCCTGTACCCGGGCAAGCCTACATTTACCAACCAGGGGGTCAGCCGGTACCCTGGCTGGAGCGTGCTAGGAACAGAACAGCCCATCTGCCATGCATCCTCTCGCCGCACGCCAGAACTTAGGATTCTGGGTAATTTCCGAATTCGAAGGTCGAATTCTTTATAGAGGTTATCTTCCTCGCGGTCCGGGCGGTTAAGCCAAGACCCTCGTTCCTGATACTACGCCTCACGACAACTTGTCTTGAAGCAAGATATCAGGTTTACGATATGTCGGCGGTGGCATAAGCCTGCCCAGCCCTCAAATTAATGAGTGACCGGGCCCGTCCGAAATTTCGCCTCCTGTACCCTCTACAACTAGAGGGTCAGGAGCGAATTGGGGCTCAACCCATTGCTGGGGAACCCCCCCTCGCGCCAGAGATTCGCTACGGGCGACAATTCGACAGAAGGATCTGGGGGACTGTCGCCCGCACCCAGGGTACACCACGCGGAGGTTTCTGGCATCGTACCCCCACAAATTACACCTAGACTCATAACAAAAATTTGTGGATAGCGCAAATTATTTACCTAAGCAGGAATCGAGACCACAACACTACTATGGTAATATGCTATCTTAATCACTTAGCCATCTATGTAGTCAACAACAAGAGCAACGCACACTATAAATTTCAGACTGATTCGCTTACTGTTTCTTCTATTAAGATTATCTTTATAAAAGTAGCAGTTAGCACCAAGGCAGTACTGCACACCTTGCAAATAACTAGACCGGGGAATAGTCCATGACTTGCAGAGAGCCTAACCACGTGATGGCGACACTCCAGTGGCTAGCTGGGGCTGACGCCCCATCTGTTGACACAGATGATATTCGATAGAGTAGCCCACCGGGCTAGCCATGGACATCAAGGAATCGGTGCCAGTGACTAGCCCAATGACGATAGAGAGGGATTACGGTGTATTATGGGAGCATGCACCATCCTTCCATCTCGGATGGAACGAACGGCATGTGTCCAGATATAACATACCAATAAAGAAAAAAAGGTAGTATTTTATTTTAAATGAAACAGTAAGTTGCAAATAAATATCTTTCACGTTATTATATACATTTATTTTCGAAAGAACAACGGCTAATTAAGCAACAAAAATATATAAAAGCCAATTACTGATACTATGTTTGTTCAATAAGCTGTAAAATAAGGTTAAATAGAATGTTTAACTATATAAGTATTTTATTTGCTATTGAAGTATCCTTTTTTTTTTTTTTTTTGGTGGACTATGGATTAGTCTCGCCCCGCCAAATCGGTCCGGGGTGACGGAAAAGGCGGCGCGTGACCCCATAGACCCACCGTAAAAACTCCTCTCTCTTCGCCGTGCGAGCGGGTCACCGGGACCCGATTTTTAACTTCGGTGGCCCGCCCGGCGGTTCACCCTCGCGGGTTCCTCTCGTCGACGCCCCGACAGATTTCGCCGTCGGGGCGTCGCCCTCACGCGGTGGCCTCACGTCGGGTGACCGGACAATTCCCCGGTCCGATCACCCGAAGCCTCGGTTAGGGCGGCATCAGGCGCAGGTATTCGCGCCTGCGCCGCCCCGGCCGCTTGCGGCGGCCCGGGGCGCGGGAATCCTCCCTTGCCCGTTCCGCCGCTTCCTTCTGCGAGATGACAGCCTCGCAGAAGGCGGCGACCGCGTCCCAGTTCCTGATGCTGTCGACCATCGCTCTCGCGACGGCCGGCAGCGTCAGGTCGGCACCGATGACAGCGACGAGGTCACGGCGCTGCCGCTCCCATCCCGGACACACCTCCATCGTGTGTTGCGCCGTGTCCTCGTCACTCCTGCAGTGGTGGCAGGCCGGAGTCCACTCCCTATACACGACCCTGTGCAGGTACAACCCGAAACACCCGTGCCCCGTCAATACCTGCACCAGCCGAAAGGTGAGGACTCCGTGCCGCCGCTCCATCCACTCTATCAATACGGGCCGGAGGGCCTCAACGGTCTCCACACCGTGCCTAAGCCTCTCCAGCCGCGTAGCCCAACGGGCGATGACGTCTCGGCGGGCATCCACGCGCCAGGTGGCTATCTCGCTCAACGATGGGGAGCCACCTTCCTCGCGCGCTGTGATAACCCGCCGGTAGAGGTCGGAGAGCATCTCCGCCTCTAGGTCCCACGAGGGTGTCCCGGCCAACAGGCACGCCGCCTCTGTCGACACCGTGCGGTACCCGCGAATGGCTCTGACCGCCATGGCTCTCTGTGGCCTCCACAGAACCGCCCTGAGCTGGGTGTTCAGAGCCCTCGCCCACACGGGTGCGCCGTACATGGCCATCGAGCGGATGACCCCCGCATACAGCCGTCGGGCCTCAAAACTGGGTCCGCCCACATTCGGCATGAGTCGAGAAAGGGCGGACGCCGCGCCGACAAGCCGGACAGCAATCTGTCGGAAATGCTCCCGGAACCACCATCGCCCGTCGAGCACCAGACCCAAGTACCTCATATGGGCCTGGATGCTGATGTGGATGGAGTTTACCACTATCGAGGCGCCGATGGGCAGCCTCACACGGGGCCCATGGAAAAGTAGGGCCTCCATCTTGTTTAGGGCCACCCTGAGCCCCAGCGCCTCGATCCGCCTGACCATCTCCTCGGTGCCGAGAGTGGCCAGGCTCGCCGCCTCTTCGAGTGTCCTGCCCCGGGCCGTGACGAGCGTGTCGTCAGCGTAGCACACCAAGCTCAGCCCGGGGGGAAGACTCCCTCTCAACGCCCAGTCGTACCCGATGTCCCACAGAGTCGGCCCCAGAACCGACCCCTGTGGAACGCCGCACGACATGGGCGTCCGCACAATGTCCCCTGCGGGACCCGCGCAGAGGATACTGCGGCCCTCTAAATAGTCTGCCACCAGCCGCCTGAGGTACAGGGGCACTCCATGGAACCGGAGCGCCTCCCTGATGCAGCCGAATGGCAGACTATTGAATGCGTTGGCGATGTCCAACGACACCGCCAACAGCACTCCCTTCCCGGCGACGGCCTCCGCGGCCGCCTGCCTCAGGCGTAATAGGGCCCCGATGGTCGAACGCCCCCTCCGAAACCCATACTGAGCGTCCGACAGATCGGGCCCCACCTCCTCCAGGTGTCGGACGATGCGGGCAGCGAGCACACGCTCCAGCAGCTTACCCACATCGTCGAGGAGCACGATGGGCCTGTAGGCCGACGGCAAATCCGGGGACCGTCCCGGCTTTGGCAGGAGAACCAACCTCCCTTCCTTCCAGCACTCAGGGAACCGTCCAGACGTCAGACAGGCGTTGAACAGCTGCCTGAGGCGAGGCTCGAAATGCTCGAGGAGTGACGTCAGCACCCGGACTGGAATTCCGTCCGGGCCGGGGGCCGTGGTGGCGGAACGAATCTTCGCCACGGCCGCCCCCACTTCCGACTCCGTCACGGGCGGAACACTCTCGTCGTCGTCGGCCTCCCGGTCCTGATCTGGCGGAGCCATGACCGGGGGCGTGTGTTCCGACTGCCGTGGAAACAGCTCCTCGACCACCCTACGAAGGAAGTCGGGCTGGAGGGTCTCGGTGAGGGGGGGGGGGGGGGGCCGCGCGCGAAGCTTGTTCAGCGCCGCGCGATATGGGCGACCCCAGGGGTCACGGTCGAGACCGTCCAGCATCTCCTGCCAACTCGCGCCCTTGGCGGCACGGATGGCCAGCCGAAAGGCAGTCCGCGCACTGCGGTACGCCTCGTACAGCTGGCTCTCCCGCTCGACGTCGCGGTGACGCCGCCGGCTGCGGGTGTAGGACCTTCGGGCACTGATACACGCCGCACGAAGGTCCGCCAGTCTTGGGGACCACCAGTAGACCCCCTGCCTCGGAGGTGGACGCCGCCGCACTCTGGGCATGGCCGCATCGCAGATCTGCGTTAACGCACTGCGAATGCGGACAGCCTCAGCGTCCACTCCGTCCGCTGGGGGTGGTGAGGACAGCCACGTGCTGACAATGGCCGCCTCCGCCAGTAGATCCCTGTCAAGACGACCCACAGCCCACCGCGGAAACGCGGGAGCTCCGTCCGCCCTGTGACCCCTACCGGGTTCCCGGGGGGAGACCTCACCCGGGAGAGTGTTCACCGAGCCTCTGTTCAGAACACAGAGGCCCAGTGAAGCCGCCCACTCGTTGACCGCCCGCCCGCGGTCGTCCGTCGCAGGGGACCCCCACGACGTGGATTTGGCGTTAAAGTCCCCTAGAACCAGGACGAGGCCCGGTGCCAGTCGCCGTATCGAGGCCTCCAAGGTGGTGAGTGAGGCCCCGAAATCGTCCATCCTCCTAGTGGGGGAGAGGTACACGCTGTAGAGCGTGACCCCTCCCCACTCCGCCGCGACAAATTCCTCGCCCCTATCCAAAAGGGACAAGAACGGGAAGTGCCGCTGCGTAGAGACGACGATTGCCGCAGTACCGTTTCGACTGACCACCCAATTGGGGCGATCAGGCACGGCGTACGGTTCCGCGACTACGGCTGCACCAATCGACCACTCCGCCATGGATTGCAGGAGGAGATCCTGCGCTCCGGCGGAGTGGTTGGTGTTGGCCTGCAGGAGGAGGTGCATAGATGGTGTACCCATTATCGGGTTGTATCCATGACCTCCTCGCCAGCGGGCGATCGGACCGCGCTAGGAGCGGAAGCGGCCGTGGTCGTAGGGCCGCCCCGCGCCTTTGGGGCCGAAGCTGGAGGTTTGCACGCCCCAGAGCCCATGCGGTGCTTGGCGGGCTTATTGCCCGCCGCACACGCGGGGCAGTGGGGCGGGGCGGCGCAAGATGCCGCCACGTGCCCGGTCTGACCGCAGCGGAAACACAATCCGCCGCAGTCGAAGCAATTAGTGCACGTCGGTCGAGTGTGTCCGACCGCCATGCACTTGTAGCACCTCGCAGGCCGGTGCTCAAGCACGGTTACCCGCGCCGAGCTCCAGCCCACGAGGAGCCTGCCTGAGCCGGCCAGTTGCCTGACCGACTCCACCGGGCACTGCGCCCAGGCAGCACCTACGCCACCCGGACCGGGACGAATGGCACCGACCCGGACGGTGTCTATGGGACACCCGGTTTTCGAGGCAATAGCCTCCCGGATGTCTTCCACCGTCACCGAATCGTCCAAACCCGAAATGCGCATTTCGGCGCACTTGACGGGCCTGGCGATCTTGATGCCACCCTCCTCGGCGAACAAACCTCGCAGCTTCTCGGCCACGCTGTCGGCCGTCTTGGCGCCCTCGGCCCCTGGGAACTCGAGAATTCGAGCCCCCGTCCGGGCCTTGCGGGTCCTGGCTTCGACGCCTCCAATATCGGAGACGTCTAGCTCCCGCCGGGCCTTCCTCAAGGCGGCCTCGTAGCTGAGGCCCTTCTCGGCCGCCTCGGGCAGCACAGTGATCACCACTGCGGCCGTCTTCGGCGACTTGAGCCCCTTGCGCGGTCTCTTCTTCCGTCCGGCTCCTGCCTGTGGAGCGGGGACCTCAGCGGCGCGCTTGGCCTCCGCTCTCCTCCTTTGGCCGCGACTCCTTCTGTCGCGTTCGGCTACCTGCCAACCCTGTTCGGGTACGGCAGTCGTGCCAGACGCGGAAGGCCTCGTCGCAGCCTCGCTGGTCGTCGCCGGCGGTGTTGTTGCGGGCGACTTCAGCGGTCCGGCAGGAGCCGGAGCCGTCTTCCTCCTCAGGGCGGGTCCCTTCGGAGCTGGGCCGGGGCCTTTGGGCTTAGGCCCGGCCGCGGCCGCGGCGTAGCTCCCCACGCGGCCACCCTGACAAGGCAGCGGGGCGGGGGCTGGTGCCACATGCGGCCGCTTTTCCGCGGCTAGAGGCGGCCGGACACGTGGTTCTGGAGGCAGTCTTGCCTCCAGAACGGCCACACGCGCATCAACGAGTTTGCCAACTGCGTTGATGATTTTGGCGAGGGCCTCGTCCGACAAGCCTCCCACCTCCAGCGTCGGGGTCGGCTGAGCCTCTCCAGGGGCCCGCTCCGCGGCGCCTGGCGGCTTTGGCGCCGCAGGGGCGCTAGCCGGCGGCCAGCGGTCCGCGGGGAGAGGCGTCAACCTCACCACCGGGACGGGGAGTTTCGCCGCGGCGACCGCGCCAGCGTCAGCCGGCGACGCGCGCTTCGCGGCGGCAGGCGTCTTCCTCGCCGCGGGGACGGGTGTGACGGAGACGCCATCACCCAACGTCGTCGGCGCCGCAGCGCGAGGCGGCTTTGGCGCCGCAGCGGCCGCTGAGTAGCCGGCCCTGGCCGATGGCGCGGCTGGCGCGGGTGACACGAACAGCGCCACCTGCGCCTTGAGGTCGGCCACGTCTATCAATAGCTGGCGGTTTGCCCGACGCATTTCCGCCAGCATGTCGCCCAGGTTCCGGTATCGGGTCCGCAGGCCTGACATCTCGCCTCTAAGGCGGACATTTTCGGCCTGCAGATCCGTAGCCTCGCCGGCGCGGACAGCGACCGCCGCCGCCCTTTCCATGGCCGAGGTCCCTCGCCCTCTTCGGGAGGCCTGGATCTTGGGCGGGGGCATGTTGGCCACGCTCCCCTCAGTTTCGGCGCTCGAGCTGCCTCCCTTGCTCAGGGGGCGCTTTCGCACCTGCGAGGGGAGGGCCCCCTCCTTCTTAGTCGCGGTCGCCGGCGGCGTCTTTGCTGCTAGACGCGCCGACGACCTAGTGGGGCCTTCACCAGCCGACCCGCTGTCCTCTTTGGACGGCCCTGCGGGAATATCACCGCCCTCGTCCATTCTGACGGTAGATCCGCCGCCCTCGTCTTCGGAGGGCTTTGCGACATCGCTGTCGCCCTCGTCCGTCGACGGCTCTGCTGCGAGTCTACCGTCCTTCTTCTCTTCAGCGGCGGCAGCCTCCCTGCGCGCTCGCCGCTCCTCCAGCCGCCTCTTGTGGCTCAGGCCGTTGCCCCGAGACTTTCGGGGCGACTTCCTCTTCTTCTTTTGGGCCTCCACGGTTTGTGCCGGGCCCTCGGCGGACGCCTCAAGTCCTGAGGACGAGGCGTCGTTGTCAGTTTTTCTTTGGCTTGACAAGGCCGTGGTGTGAGAATCACACAGATTCCCGTCGGTGTTAAAAAGGTTTTTTAAATTGGTATCCATGAGATTCCCACGAGTAGGGGAGATACACAACGTCGACCCGGGCAGAGATCCCTTTACCCGGGCAAGCCTACATTTACCAACCAGGGGGGCAGCCGGTACCCTGGCTGGAGCGTGCTAAGAACAGAAGAACCCATCTGCCATGCATCTTCTCGCCGCACGCCAGAACTTAAGATTCTGGGTGATTGCCGAGTCCGAATGTTACTTCGAACTCTTTATAGAGGTTGTCTTCCTCGCGGTCCGGGCGGTTAAGCCAAGACCCTCGCTCCTGATACTACGCCTCAAGACAACGTGTCTTGAAGCAAGATACCAGGTTTACGATGTGTGGGCGGTGGCATGTGCCTGCCCAGCCCTCAAATGAATGAGTGACTGAGCCCGTCCCAATATTTCGCGTCCTATACCCTCTACTACGACTGTAGTAGAGTAAGGAGCGAAATCGCGCAGATATTCGCTACGGACGACAGTACAACAGAAGAACTGGGGACCGCCGCCCGCACCCAGGGTACACCGCGTGGAGGTTTCTGGGATAGTACCCCTTGAAGTATCCTCAGTCTGTAGCAAAAATTTCCTTCTAGTTTAAAAGAAATATTACATAGACAGTCTCAATTTATCTTAAAGTTCCCATTTTATGTGTTTATTATGTTTAAACGGGTAAAGAATACGATGAATCACCCATGATTTATTTGCCCGTAGGAGTCTTTAAAACTAGAAAAAGGATTACAAGGAGTATATCCTGCCAAGCATGGTGATTATGAAACTATCCCAATCTTTCTGTGTCTGGTACAAGTTATGGCCTGGTCACTTCCTGCCCGGTCCGTTCGGAGTAACGGAATGGACAGCGTGTAACTCCATAAGCTGTCGTACCGGTAATTTTCTATCGCCTTAACAGCGGACCACCTGTACTAGAACCTTGTCTTTAGTGGTCCATCCGGCATCCATCCAATTCGAATTATATTCCACAGTAGACATCAATGTACTGATGGCTTGATTGAAGAGATTTAATAGTTTTAAATTGAGTTTCGTTTATTGCTTAATAATTCATGAGTTGACACTGAGTGCAGAATTCAATTTGCGTTAAGTGTTATTGTAGGCATATAATCTATATGCGGAAATAAATCATTTCTCGCAAACGTAGTTATTATGTATACAATATGTAAAAACAAGAACTTGGGCTGAAAATATGACTGTGGATCGTACATTACTATATTTTTTTTCTCTTGACGATGAGTTTTCAGTAAACACATCCCATCTAGCAATTTTGCCGCTTAACTAACAATATTTACCAAAGTATTATTAAGAATTCGCCAATGTGAAAATGACTGTAGATACATTGATTCGGGGTTACGAAAGATTTGTCATCTAACTAGTGCAAGTATTACGTGGGCATGATTGCTTTCGTAAAAATTGCAAGCAATCACCAAGAAAGCACTGATTTTGTCTTTTTTTTTTTTTTTTTTTTTTTTTTTTGGTGGGCTATGGATTAGCCTCGCCCCGCCAAATCGGCCCGGGGTGACGGAGAAGGCGGCGCGTGACCCCATAGACCCACCGTAAAACTCCTCTCTCTTCGCCGTGCAAGCGGGTCACCGGGACCCGATTTTTAACTTCGGTGGCCCGCCCGGCGGTTCACCCTCGCGGGTTCCTCTCGTCGACGCCCCGACAGATTTCGCCGTCGGGGCGTCGCCCTCACGCGGTGGCCTCACGTCGGGTGACCGGACAATTCCCCGGTCCGATCACCCGAAGCCTCGGTTAGGGCGGCATCAGGCGCAGGTATTCGCGCCTGCGCCGCCCCGGCCGCTGGCGGCGGCCCGGGGCGCGGGAATCCTCCCTTGCCCGTTCCGCCGCTTCCTTCTGCGAGATGACAGCCTCGCAGAAGGCGGCGACCGCGTCCCAGTTCCTGATGCTGTCGACCATCGCCCTCGCGACGGCCGGCAGCGTCAGGTCGGCACCGATGACAGCGACGAGGTCACGGCGCTGCCGCTCCCATCCCGGACACACCTCCAGCGTGTGTTGCGCCGTGTCCTCGTCACTCCTGCAGTGGTGGCAGGCCGGAGTCCACTCCCTATACACGACCCTGTGCAGGTACAACCCGAAACACCCGTGCCCCGTCAATACCTGCACCAGCCGAAAGGTGAGGACTCCGTGCCGCCGCTCCATCCACTCTATCAATACGGGCCGGAGGGCCTCCACGGTCTCCACACCGTGCCTAGGCCTCTCCAGCCGCGTAGCCCAACGGGCGATGACGTCTCGGCGGGCATCCACGCGCCAGGTGGCTATCTCGCTCAACGATGGGGAGCCACCTTCTTCGCGCGCTGTGATAACCCGCCGGTAGAGGTCGGAGAGCATCTCCGCCTCTAGGTCCCACGGGGGTGTCCCGGCCAACAGGCACGCCGCCTCTGTCGACACCGTGCGGTACCCGCGAATGGCTCTGACCGCCATGGCTCTCTGTGGCCTCCACAGAACCGCCCTGAGCTGGGCGTTCAGAGCCCTCGCCCACACGGGTGCGCCGTACATGGCCATCGAACGGATGACCCCCGCATACAGCCGTCGGCCCTCGAAACTGGGTCCGCCCACGTTCGGCATGAGTCGAGAAAGGGCGGACGCCGCGCCGACAAGCCGGGGAGCAATCTGTCGGAAATGCTCCCGGAACCACCATCGCCCGTCGAGCACCAGACCCAAGTACCTCATATGGGCCTGGATGCTGATGTGGATGGAGTTTACCACTATCGAGGCGCCGATGGGTAGCCTCACACGGGGCCCATGGAAAAGTAGGGCCTCCGTCTTGTTTAGGGCCACCCTGAGCCCCAGCGCCTCGATCCGCCTGACCATCTCCTCGGTGCCGAGAGTGGCCAGGCTCGCCGCCTCTTCGAGTGTCCTGCCCCGGGCTGTGACGAGCGTGTCGTCAGCGTAGCACACCAAGCTCAGCCCGGGGGGGAGACTCCCTCTCAACGCCCAGTCGTACCCGATGTCCCACAGGGTCGGCCCCAGAACCGACCCCTGTGGAACGCCGCACGACATGGGCGTCCGCACAATGTCCCCTGCGGGACCCGCGCAGAGGATACTGCGGCCCTCCAAATAGTCTGCCACCAGCCGCCTGAGGTACAGGGGCACTCCATGGAACCGGAGCGCCTCCCTGATGCAGCCGAATGGCAGACTATTGAATGCGTTGGCGATGTCCAACGACACCGCCAACAGCACTCCCTTCCCGGCGACGGCCTCCGCGGTCGCCTGCCTCAGGCGTAATAGGGCCCCGATGGTCGAACGCCCCCTCCGAAACCCATACTGAGCGTCCGACAGATCGGGCCCCACCTCCTCCAGGTGTCGGACGATGCGGGCAGCGAGCACACGCTCCAGCAGCTTACCCACATCGTCGAGGAGCACGATGGGCCTGTAGGCCGACGGCAAATCCGGGGACCGTCCCGGCTTTGGCAGGAGAACCAACCTCCCTTCCTTCCAGCACTCAGGGAACCGTCCAGACGTCAGACAGGCGTTGAACAGCTGCCTGAGGCGAGGCTCGAAGTGCTCGAGGAGCGACGTCAGCACCCGGACTGGAATTCCGTCCGGGCCGGGGGCCGTGGTGGCGGAACGAATCTTCGCCACGGCCGCCCCCACTTCCGACTCCGTCACGGGCGGAACACTCTCGTCGTCGTCGGCCTCCCGGTCCTGATCTGGCGGAGCCATGACCGGGGGCGTGTGTTCCGACTGCCGTGGAAACAGCTCCTCGACCACCCTACGAAGGAAGTCGGGCTGGAGGGTCTCGGTGAGGGGGGGGGCCCGCGCGCGAAGCTTGTTCAGCGCCGCGCGATATGGGCGACCCCAGGGGTCACGGTCGAGACCGTCCAGCATCTCCTGCCAACTCGCGCCCTTGGCGGCTCGGATGGCCAGCCGAAAGGCAGTCCGCGCACTGCGGTACGCCTCGTACAGCTGGCCCTCCCGCTCGACGTCGCGGTGACGCCGCCGGCTGCGGGTGTAGGACCTTCGGGCACTGATACACGCCGCACGAAGGTCCGCCAGTCTTGGGGACCACCAGTAGACCCCCTGCCTCGGAGGCGGACGCCGCCGCACTCTGGGCATGGCCGCATCGCAGATCTGCGTTAACGCACTGCGAATGCGGACAGCCTCAGCGTCCACTCCGTCCGCTGGGGGTGGTGAGGACAGCCACGTACTGACAATGGCCGCCTCCGCCAGTAGATCCCTGTCAAGACGACCCACAGCCCACCGCGGAAACGCGGGAGCTCCGTCCGCCCTGTGACCCCTACCGGGTTCCCGGGGGGAGACCTCCATCCGGATGTACCGGTGGTCCGACAGGGTCTCCGCCTCCTCCAGGACACTCCAGTTCCTCACCCGTGGCGCGACAGCGGGGCTAGCGAACGACAAGTCCACTATCGACCCGCCCTGCCGCCGCACACACGTGTTCACCGAGCCTCTGTTCAGAACACTGAGGCCCAGTGAAGCCGCCCACTCGTTGACCGCCCGCCCGCGGTCGTCCGTCGTAGGGGACCCCCACGCCGTGGATTTGGCGTTGAAGTCCCCCAGAACCAGGACGAGGCCCGGTGCCAGTCGCCGTATCGAGGCCTCCAAGGTGGTGAGTGAGGCCCCGAAATCGTCCATCCTCCTAGTGGGGGAGAGGTATACGCTGTAGAGCGTGACCCCTCCCCACTCCGCCGCGACAAATTCCTCGCCCCTATCCAAAAGGGACAAGGACGGGAAGTGCCGCTGCGTTGAGACGACGATTGCCGCAGTACCGTTTCGACTGACCACCCAATTGGGGCGATCAGGCACGGCGTACGGTTCCGCGACTACGGCTGCACCAATCGACCACTCCGCCATGGATTGCAGGAGGAGATCCTGCGCTCCGGCGGAGTGGTTGGTGTTGGCCTGCAGGAGGAGGTGCATGGATGGTGTACCCATTATCGGGTTGTGTCCATGACCTCCTCGCCAGCGGGCGATCGGACCGCGCTAGGAGCGGGAGCGGCCGTGGTCGTAGGGCCGCCCCGCGCCTTTGGGGCCGAAGCTGGAGGTTTGCACGCCCCAGAGCCCATGCGGTGCTTGGCGGGCTTATTGCCCGCCGCACACGCGGGGCAGTGGGGCGGGGCGGCGCAAGATGCCGCCACGTGCCCGGTCTGACCGCAGCGGAAACACAATCCGCCGCAGTCGAAGCAATTAGTGCACGTCGGTCGAGTGTGTCCGACCGCCATGCACTTGTAGCACCTCGCGGGCCGGTGCTCAAGCACGGTTACCCGCGCCGAGCTCCAGCCCACGAGGAGCCTGCCTGAGCCGGCCAGTTGCCTGACCGACTCCACCGGGCACTGCGCCCAGGCAGCACCTACGCCACCCGGACCGGGACGAATGGCACCGACCCGGACGGTGTCTATGGGACACCCGGTTTTCGAGGCAATAGCCTCCCGGATGTCTTCCACCGTCACCGAATCGTCCAAACCCGAAATGCGCATTTCGGCGCACTTGACGGGCCTGGCGATCTTGATGCCACCCTCCACGGCGAATAAACCTCGCAGCTTCTCGGCCACGCTGTCGGCCGTCTTGGCGCCCTCGGCCCCTGGGAACTCGAGAATTCGAGCCCCCGTCCGGGCCTTGCGGGTCCTGGCTTCGACGCCTCCAATATCGGAGACGTCTAGCTCCCGCCGGGCCTTCCTCAAGACGGCCTCGTAGCTGAGGCCCTTCTCGGCCGCCTCGGGCAGCACAGTGATCACCACTGCGGCCGTCTTCGGCGACTTGAGCCCCTTGCGCGGTCTCTTCTTCCGTCCGGCTCCTGCCTGTGGAGCGGGGACCTCAGCGGCGCGCTTGGCCTCCGCTCTCCTTCTTTGGCCGCGACTCCTTCTGTCGCGCTCGGCCACCTGCCAACCCTGTTCGGGTACGGCAGTCGTGCCAGACGCGGAAGGTCTCGTCGCAGCCTCGCTGGTCGTCGCCGGCGGTGTTATTGCGGGCGACTTCAGCGGTCCGGCAGGAGCCGGAGCCGTCTTCCTCCTCAGGGCGGGTCCCTTCGGAGCTGGGCCGGGGCCTTTGGGCTTAGGCCCGGCCGCGGCCGCGGCGTAGCTCCCCACGCGGCCACCCTGACAAGGCAGCGGGGCGGGGGCTGGTGCCACATGCGGCCGCTTGTCCGCGGCGAGAGGTGGTCGGACACGTGGTTCTGGAGGCAACCTCGCCTCCAGAACGGCGAAGCGCGCATCGACGAGCTTGCCCACTGCGCCGATGATTTTGGCGAGGGCCTCGTCCGATATGCCTCCCACCTCAAACGGGGTCGGCTGAGCCTCCTCAGGGGCCCGTTCTACGGCGCCTGGCGGCTTTGGCGCCGCAGGGGCGCTAGCCGGCGGCAAGCGGTCCGCGGGGAGAGGCGTCAACCTCACCACCGGGACAGGGAGTCTCGCCGCGGCGACTGCGCCAGCGTCAGCCGGCGGCGCGCGCTTCGCGGCGGCAGGCGTCTTCCTCGCCGCGGGGATGGGTGTGACGGTGACGCCATCACCCAACGTCGTCGGCGCCGCAGCGCGAGGCGGCTTTGGCGCCGCAGCGGCCGCTGAGTAGCCGGTCTTGGCTGGTGGCGCGGCTGGCGCAGGCGACACGAACAGCGCCACCTGCGCCTTGAGGTCGGCCACGTCGATCAGCAACTGGCGGTTTGCCCGACGCATCTCCGCCAGCATGTCGCCCAGGTTCCTGTTTCGGGTCCGCAGGCCTGACATCTCGCCTCTAAGGCGGACATTTTCGGCCTGCAGATCCGTGGCGTCACCGGCGCGGACAGCGACCGCCGCCGCCCTTTCTACAGCCGAGGTCCCTCGCCCTCTTCGGGAGGCCATGATCTTAGGTGGAGGCATGTTGGCCACGCTCCCCTCGGTTTCGGCGCTCGAGCTGCCTCCCTTACTCAGGGGGCGCTTTCGCACCTGCGAGGGGAGGGCCTCCTCCTTCTTAGTCGCGGTCGCCGGCGGCGTCTTTGCTGCTAGACGCGCCGACGACCTAGTGGGGCCTTCACCAGCCGACCCGCTGCCCTCTTTGGACGGCCCTGCGGGAATATCACCGCCCTCGTCCATTCTGACGGTAGATCCGCCGCCCTCGTCTTCGGACGGCTCTGCGACATCGCTGTCGCCCTCGTCCGTCGACGGCTCTGCTGCGAGTCTACCGTCTTTCTTCTCTTCAGCGGCGGCAGCCTCCCTGCGCGCTCGCCGCTCCTCCAGCCGCCTTTTGTGGCTCAGGCCGTTGCCCCGGGTCTTTCTGGGCGACCTCCTCTTCTTTTTCTGGGCCTCCACGGTTTGTGCCGGGCCCTCGGCGGACGCCTCAAGTCCTGAGGACGAGGCGTCGTTGTCAGTTTTTCTTTGGCTTGACAAGGCCGTGGTGTGAGAATCACAGGGATTCCCGTCGGTAAATGTATTTAATTTTAAGGTATCCATATGATTCCCACGAGTAGGGGAGATACACAACGTCGACCCGGGCAGAGATCCCTTTACCCGGGCAAGCCTACATTTACCAACCAGGGGGTCAGCCGGTACCCTGGCTGGAGCGTGCTAACGACAGAACAACCCATCTGCCATGCATCTTCTCGCCGCACGCCAGAACTTAAGATTCTGGGTGATTTCCGAGTCCGAATGTTACTTCGAACTCTTTATAGAGGTTGTCTTCCTCGCGGTCCGGGCGGTTAAGCCAAGACCCTCGCTCCTGAAACTAAGACAAGCAAAGAATCAGGTTTACGATGTGTGGGCGGTGGCATGTGCCTGCCCAGCCCTCAAATAAATGAGTGACTGAGCCCGTCCCAATATTTCGCGTCCTATACCCTCTACTACGACTGTAGTAGAGTAAGGAGCGAAATCGCGCAGATATTCGCTACGGACGACAGTACAACAGAAGAACTGGGGACCGCCGCCCGCACCCAGGGTACACCGCGTGGAGGTTTCTGGGATAGTACCCCGCACTGATTTTGTCTGCTATCACTGTAAATACTCCGAGAATACTATACAGCACATGTTTTAAGTTTTTGTGGTCCCGGCACAGTGACGAAGTAAATTCTTAACTATCGAATTGAACCTATCATTCTACCGCCACTCATTAGCGTGTTTTACCCAGTAGCAATTGAAACGTGGTCGTAGTCTTCTATAATCGATAGGAGGCTTTAAATAATTGGGTCAGGGAATTAAACGTCTTCGATTATTTGCCGTTGTCGGTTAACTATATGTGGGGCAGCTCAAATATTTATGTCTGATATCCCTATAATGACCGTGTAATTTTCCGTGTGGTGACGTCGTAAGAATACTATTCACTACCCCATATCTTACCCGTGAGTGATCGTACGAGACGACTAAGAGATATAAAACGCATATATATAACATTTATACGAGAGATGGAAAACTCGAAACAAAACCCTATACCAACACGTCTGACCAGCGCGGTATAGTAGGTTAATTTCCTTCCCATTACGGAGGAGGCCCGAGCCCAACAGTGGGGACGTTTATGGGCTGTGATAATGATGATGCTGTAGGTTAGATAGCTAGTGGTAGAACCGGAAACTGCTTTGGATTTATAGTGAAACTTGCTGTAAAAGCTAGTTCAAGGTTGTAGGTGTTCATTATGGTAAGCTACGAAAGACTTCTTCTTCTTACGATGTCAGTTAATAGCTGAAAAGACGGATAGTAAATACATGAATTGTTATGAGGCTCCATGCCATTTTGCTCCTTTACTGTTATAGATTTATATATGCATAATAAATGTATGTATTTATGTTTAAAAAAATACTTAGATATCAAATGTACCATTTTCAGATGGACTATTATCATTTTAAAGAGTTCGCTTTCATATTCGATGATATTTTATGTCATCAGCAAAAGACAAATGTTTACTCTCTTAAATTTTTACTATCACTGTAAAAACACAAAAATCCTATAATTAAAGATTAGTTGACGTTTCAGCATAGGTATATAAAAATATAAAAAAGCATCATCATCATCATCACAGCCCATACATATCCCACTGTTGGGCTCGGACCTCCTCCATAATGGGATAGAAATTAACCTACTATACCGCGCTGGTCAGACGTGTTGGTATAGGATTTTGTTTCGAGTTTTCCTTCTCTCGCATAGATATTATATGCGCTTTATATCCCTTAGTCGTCTCGTACGATCACCCACGGGTGGTGGTGAATTGTATTCTTACTCCGTCACCACACGGAAAAAAAGAAACCAAATCTTTGTTGAAATATATACTATTTTTTACCAATAAAACATTTAATTATCTATATTCATTGTTTTTCGTACTATTTTTTAAAGCCTTTTCCTCTTTTAATTCCTCTACTAAAATAAAACTATGATCTAAATTTTATATTCCTATATTCAGTAGTTTAAGTTATTAATCACTTAAACCATACATTTTTTTTATATATAGTTAACAAAAGGCTTTCTCAATTTCTGGGAGATTTCTTAACTTTCTTGATGTTATTAAGGTCTGTGGTTAACCTCATCTTTGAGTTTCCAAGTCATCTGAACATCCCGCAAAGTGTAAACAGTACTTAATTCTTGTTTTATGGGAACGCTTAAATATATTCGACTGCTTGTTTGGTTTAACATATACCACTAAGCTAGCCTAGTCGTATACTACCATTTGTAATGTTCCGTATTCAAATATCGATTTGTCATAAACGGCTCTTGGCTATCAGGCACTCCTCAAAACCAGTCATGAAATCTGGAACTATGTGCAGTAGGCGAACATATCAATCCAAATGATGTTTATCCAGCAGTGGAGGGAAGATCTGCAGTCCCCTGTAACAGAGCGGGTGACTATGGAGGCGATTGCGCCACACCTCCGCGCTGGCTCTGGTGAGAAGGCATGGCCGCCTAACATTTAGGATGGTGCAGATGCTTGCCGGACACAGAGTCTTCGGTAAGTAACTACATAAAATTGGAAGGAAAGGCGCCCCAGAATGTCATGAACGTGGCGCGCTAATTGACTATGTGCGCCACACTGTGGAACTACACCCACCTAGGGGCCCAGTGCCACGCCTTGTCGCCGGAATTGGGAATGGATCCGTCGCTGCCGACCTGATGGTCTAATAATAATTAATTTAACAATTGTTAATTCAATTTATAATGCAAATTATCAGCACAATAATTTGTTTTGTTGCTTAACACTAGTTTCTGCCCGCGGCTTCGCCCGCGTAAAAGGTTACTTTCCTAAAGTTTTTCATCCTCTATTATTATTTAACCCCTTAAGGGTGAAATTTTACAACATGTTAATGTTATAATTATTTATAATTTTAATCAATAGCCTAAAAATAAGTTCAAAGCTTCTGGCTTTAAAAATGACGATACTTCCTTACATCTTTACATCCCCGGGTTACAACCCTTTTTTGCATTAAAAAGTAGCCTATGTCCTTTACCAGGCTCTAGACTATCTGTGTACCAAATTTCATTTAGATCACTTCAGTAGTTTTCGCGTGAAAGAGCGATAGACAGACAGAGTTACTTTCGCATTTATAATATTAGTAAGGATTATAAATTACTTGTCAATTATAAAATAAAAGAGGTTTTTTTATTATTCTATTGATCTAGAAATCTGTAAGCGCATTTTTTTTATAAAGATTAAAAGTATTTTTAAGATATATTTTAATTTTTTTTTGATACTTTAAATATACAGAAACGATAGTACATACTTCTAGTACTATTTATTAATATATCTATATAACAGACAAGCACGGTTTATTTATAATCGTTAGTACCTTAGGGTTGCGAAAGAGGTCAGCACAGTCCAACGACCATAATTTTTCATTTCATTAACTCTAAAGGTTTGATCCTAACGTGTCCTGTATAAGCAATGAACCCGATTAGTGTTTACGTAATGCACTATTAACTATTTAAGGCAATCATTAGTTATGCTAGTTCTGATGGTTATCACTACAGACAAGGGTATTAAAACTTAGTCAAATATTGTTCATATTTACATCCCGTAATACTCAATATAGGGTACTTCCATCGTCACCTTTCTAAGTGATGATGGAATAAGAACACAATTCACTACTTTTTTTTTTGGGGTAAGCTACGGTCGGCGCACTCCTCGCACTACTCCGTCCGGGGCGACAGAGTAAGTACGCACACCCCTAACCCATTCATGAACCTCGTCTTCGTCGTTGGACCGGCCACCGGAGCAGCGTGAACTTAATACCCCCTGAGGGGTACCTTCTCCTTGAGCGACGTCCCCCCTCCCCGGAGAAGACGTTGTTCCTTCCTCGCACGGTCAGCCTCTCGGGACGGACTAATTCTCCGGTCCAGTCACTCGGGGCCTCGGCTAGGGACACAATTCACTACCTACGGGTGTCAATAAAGGCCACCGAAGACAAAGATCGGGTACCGGTGGCCCGCTCGCACGGCGAAGAGAAGAGAGTTGCATGGTGGGTCTATGGGGTCACACGCCGCCACTTCCGTCAGCCCGGACTGACTTGGCGGGGCGAGACCACGTCCATAGTCCAACACAAAAAAAAAGTGATGTGAATAAAGATGAATACGGGATATATGCATGTATGTATGCAGATAACATCAAAGTGGCACCATTGATAGAGAAGATTAGGAGCGCGAGATTGTCTTGGTAGAGGAGGTTTATCAATATGCTTGTAGATGGACGGAAAATAGTGGGTGACCCAAAAAGAGGTGGATGGATTGTATGAAACAAAGAAATGTGTATGTAAGTTGTAAATGCAAATATGACGGCTGCTAGAAGCTTATGTAAGTCTAGATCAAGTTGTGCTGATCCCACTTGGCATGGAAAAAAGGCAAGCAAATGAATACGCAGATAACATCGATATAAGAGAAAGAAAACTCTACATAAAACACTATACTAATACATCTGACTAGCATGGTAAATCATCATCATCATCATCTTGCTCTTATCCCAATTACTTGGGGTCGACGCTATATGTCACCCTCCTCCACACAGACCTATCAGACGTCATCTTTGCAGTCACTCCCTGTCCATCCATGTCATGTCCCACGCAGTCCATCCATCTTTTTTTTGGTCTTCCTTTACCCCTAAAGCCTTCAACATTCATATTTAAAACTTTCCTCACAACATTACTTTCATCCCGTCTCATCATATGGCCATACCATGTCAACCTTTCACTCCTTAACTTTTTCGTCACTGCCGCAACTTTTAAACTTCCTCTTATATGTTCATTTCTTATTTTATTCAATCTCGTCACACCACCTATCCATCTCAACATTCGCATCTCCACTACATGCAGTCGTCTCATGGTAAATAAAGTAGGTAAATTTTTCTCTCTTGTAAAAGAGGTTCAAATCCAATAGTGGAATTTATAAGAAGTAAGACGATGACCCAATGTTAGCCGTTTAGTAACAAGTTATGATATAATGCATTGCTATCCCTTACTTTCAATTGGGAGTCACTTAAACCGGTTGGTTCACGAAGAAGATGGGCAGAAATGGTCTCCTAGATAATTCATAACACCAATTGGGCAATAACGACACCTTATATTCTTAACCAGTTACCACATGAAGTAACCACAGTATATAACTTTAGTATATTTTATCTCTACCTACTTGCCTAAAAAGCTATATAAGAAGCGCTGTTCAGCGTGAGCTACGAAAGTGGTAACTGAATTGGTCTACTACGAGTACACCACGCTAGCCCATACGTGTTGACAATGGTTTATGTGCAATTTCATTTAATTCATATAATCCTAGAATATTGTTATGTCTCTTGAGTAACAAATATCTTAGATATGATTCGACTTGAAAAAATCTTATATTATACTAGCAGACCCGGCCACGCGTTGCTGTGGCTTAGTAACTCGTGGTGGTTATGCTAATAAATTGTAGCTGATATGAAACGTTTGTACGTTTAACATAGCGCTATCTATTAAATACTTTCTCAATCTAGTCAACAGATACCGCCATCTGTTATGTCATTATTATGTCATTTAGAGTTATATTATGTCATTTAGAGTCTATAACAGATAATTGTGACTATTAAATAATAAACAAATAATTTGCAATAAAATAATATTGCGACCATATATTGAGATGGAAGCTATCCTATCTTTTAAGTTGGATTAAACTACACGTGCTATGCAAATTTCATTAAAATCGGTTTAGTATTTTAGGAGTCCATCGCGGACAAATAACGTGACGCGTAATTTATATGTATTAAAATAAGATAAGAAGATTACCATATTGAATTTCATAACATTAGCTGTTTTGAGTTAGAATGTTATTTAATCATGTAGCATGAACAATACGAACGAGTTTTTATAAAGATGAACTATTTTCTTAACCCTGCTCGTATAATAAATGTACTTTGCACGTTCTTCCATTCGAAATTACGCCTGCCTCCCATTCAAGTTAGCGGAATCAAAACCACATTATTATCCACCTTCCAACTTGGAGTCGCCACAATATATATTTGTCTTCCATGCAAAACTTATTGGCAATAGTTTTATGCTGATGTAAATTTTTCTTGGGAATCTAATTGTTGACCAGACGGCATCAGGTGGAGTTAGCCCAGATCGATAGCTCTTAGACGTCTGTTTCGAAATTTACAAGCAAAGTAAGGTTTGATAATATTCTTAGCCGCTACCATACAGTTGGACGAAAACCGCATAATAAAAATATTACCTAGAATTACCAGGACAAATAATAAGCTTACCGAAAAAAAAATAGGTAATATGGCGAAGAAAAGTGTCAGCTACGTGATGTTATCGTGCTCAACCAACCAGCCACGTGATTAGCTTAGAGATTGTTCAAATTTATTTTATAGGCCAACATCCGCATTGCAAAATTTGTGAATTTTTTTATTTATCCTTGATTATATTACATACTAAAATGTATGCAGCATTAAATTTAACGAAGAAATAGGTGATGTGATTATTATTCAATTTCAATGACAATAATGTGATTCTAGATGATCAGTTAAAATAGACTATGCTACTATATTCACTTAAGAAGACTATGTATATTCACTTAAGTGATATTTAAGTGTCACGTCTGTAAATGACTACTATTTAGAGTCATACCTTATGCGGTGACTATTGGTTAACCCGAAATTTTAATGAAAATGTACGAATATCAAAATAAACTATACGTTTTACAGATCTTTTTAATACAACGCCCAGAACTAAGAAATATATCGTTGTATCAAGGGCACCAAAGAAGTAAGAGCTCTCCTAAGACATTCACTTTTCATGGAAACCTCTACCTCTATGAAACAAATCGCTCGACGGGTCAGTCAGTAAATCCATTACGATGAACGCGGCTGACATAACGAACGTGACTACTGCTTAAATGGATGTGTGGCTCGAATTATTTTTACAAGCATTCCAGCAAAAGAAAATAAGAGCCGAACGACCTACACTAAGGCAAAAGCTACACCAGGGGCACTGTAGGAAGAGAATGGTAATACCCACAAAACTACCATCGACCATTGACTACTAGATCCAAATAATTCATATATAGGCCACATTCTGTTAAATATATTGGAGCTGGAAGCCCAACTGGGGTGGGTTCGGGGTTTTATTGGTAGGCAGCGGCCTAGCTATACCATTGGCAAAGGTCCATGGGTGGCAGTGACACTAGCCATTAGGTGTGCTGTCTGCTCATTGTCACCATAAGTATTAAAAAAAAACTTTTTTACCTCAACATACGGTGAAACATTTTTTTTTAAATTTACCAATCATGTTTACTCTCTTAAATTTGTGAACTATCGATACTGATAGCGATGAATAAAAAATATGCAATAAAAAAATTGACATGCGATAATATTTCAAATGAAAAATTATTTCACCCGCAGCTGAATCCCTCTCAATGAACGCTCCAATTAAACTGTGAATTATTTAATAATATTTTATGAGCATGCGGCAATTTATAACCAGAGCGTTAGTTTCACTACGCTGAATGAATTATTTTTTAACTAGAGCCGTGTTTACTGAAATCTTTTGTTACTTATATTCTATATTTTCATGAAACCATAGAAAATATTTTATGGAGTGTAAAGACATAACATACGAACATATTAATAAAACAATTGCGACATGAAGATATAAACATTTTTACACAAAAATACTGTGCAATAGCTATTGTGCGATCTTTAAATTTCATTTCTATTATCTTTTCCATTTTCCTCATCAGGCGTTTTGTTCAATGGTATGGGTTCAATGGTAAATAAAACGACAGGATACTTTAGGGAATATCCTTTAACAGTATGCCTTATTTAGCAACTAACAGTGGCGTATAAAAGTCTGTTTTATACAGAAATAAAATATAACATAAATAAAACAAAAATAAAATAAAATATAACATAAATAAAAATCTTGATTGCGTAACATTATCATCAAAATATGCCACTTAACAAAATTCGTCTATTTTTTTTTCTCAATATTGCATTTTATTGGAACTCTACTGAATTTAACTATTATTTACTTATTTATTGCTTATGGTGGCAAACAAACAAGCACCTGATGGTAAGTGTTACTATGGCCCACGGACCTTTGCAATACCAGGAGTACTCCTTACCAGTATTACAAAGGTCAAAAGCTAGGCAGCTGTCTAGCCATGAAAACCTCAAACCCGCTCAGAAAGTTAGGCTGCTGTCGCTCTCACTCCTCGAACGACGCGCGACAGCACATTGCCACTGACCAGACGTCTTATACAGGGTGTCCCAAAATTCAACGATAAGCCGGCACCAGCAGATGGACCTACATATGACTACTCGAGAACAAAAAAGAAAAAAATTCTACCTTGATTTTTTTTTTCATTACGACAAAAAAACCGATTTCTTTAAAAATCGTCATCTTTTATTATATTATTAAGTGCCATTGCTACAATTTTACAAGTAATTCTGTGATTTTTCTTGTATTGGCAAGGTAAGTAGTACTACTATCGATCACAACCATTAAAAATTCCAGAATATCTATAGTTTTTACACAAAAATCAACCAAAACTATGTTTTTTTCATAAATTATGTAAGATTTTGACTTTCAGCTCACTTTCACTCATCACAGTGAAAAAAAAAAGTATGGACACTACTGTGGCAAATAGTATTAAAAATTGGCGCAACTAACTACAATTCTAAAATGGTATAACATTCTAGGCAAACTAGCCACAAAAATATACTTAGGTGTACTATTTCAAAATAACAACCATACTTCGAAAATTGTTAGTGTTGATAGTAATCACTTCTACTATGTAGCCAAAATGTTTTTGTTGCAAGTTCTCAGAATTTGAATGAGACATGTGCGTAGTCCATAAGATAACATAAGTTAGACAGAGATAGATATAGAGAGATTAGAATTTACTATATTATTAAAATTACAATAAATGTTCGAATTGTTTGCCATTGGCAGTAAGGTCAAATCTCTGGTCAAGGGTCTACACGCCAAGAAAGCCCCCGGTTCGGACGGTATCTCCAATAAAGTCATTAAGTTATTCCCTGCTCACCTCATTACCATTCTGTGCTGTATCTACAATGCAGCACTGAACAATAACATCTTTCCCTCGCAATGGAAAGAGGCCGTGGTAATCGGAATCCACAAACCCGGCAAGCGACGTACCGAACCCAGTAGCTACCGCCCGATAAGTCTACTAAAAGGATTAGGCAAGCTTTATGAGCGCATAGTCCTTAGCAGACTTAGATCATTCGCCGAGGATAACAACCTCATTCCAGACACGCAATTCGGCTTCCGTGCGAAGCACAGTTGCGTACAACAGGTCCACAGATTGGTGGAATACACAAGTGGTCAGTTCATGATGAACAGATACACCGGTGTATTATTCCTAGACGTAGCGAAAGCATTCGATAAAGTGTGGCACGAGGGCCTCATTCACAAGCTTTATCGTCTAAAGATCCCAGATTATTTAATTTTAATTATACACGACTACTTGAGTCACCGCAGCTTTCGCTACAGGGTGGAAGGTACGCTGTCTACCTCCCACCCCATCAAGGCCGGCGTCCCTCAGGGATCGGTCCTCTCCCCATTCTTATTTTCGCTATATGCTAGCGATATGCCCCAGTTTAACAGAGTCCAAAAAGCGCTTTACGCTGATGACACCGCACTCTACTGTGCAGGCAGGACCCCGACAGCAGTAGTTAAAACTCTCCAAACAGCGGTTACCGCCCTAGCCAATTGGTTCAGGAAATGGAGAATCGAAATCAATCCAGAAAAGAGTCAGGCGGTCATGTTCACACGCAGAACTGCCCGTTCCTACTCTATAGACAACATCCCACCCCTCCAGCTATTTAGCAAACCTGTCTCCTGGAGCAGGCAAGCTAAATACTTGGGTGTGACCCTTGATGACCGACTTAGCTTCGCACCCCACATAAAGATTGTACGCGATCGTGCAGCCTTTGTGATGGGACGCCTCCACAGCCTACTCCATGCTAGGTCGAAACTACCCTTGAACAGCAAGGTCCGATTATACACCGCTTGCATACGGCCGATCATGACCTATGCAAGCGTAGTGTTCGCGCACACCAAGGCACACAGGATCCATAGGTTACAGACCTTACAGAATAGGTTCATGCGCCGAGCTACGGGAGCACCGTGGTTCATTCGTAACGTCGATCTTCACATCGACCTCGAACTGCCGACCATCAGGCAGTTTATGAAGCGGTGCTCCCAGAGCTACTTTGACTCTGCCACGACACACCCCAACCAACTAGTGGTCGGGGCGGCTTCCTACACCCCATCGCGAATCTCCAAAGTCCGACGTCCACGTCACGTCCTCAACGACGATGACGACGTTATTACGCTCGCCCAGACCAAAGCCTACGCCGCGCGCGAGGCCATTGCGCACAAACATCCGCGTTTCCGTCCTCGACGTCGAGGTACGAAAACACGGCGAGCAAAAATCACCGACCCCAAGATGGACACGTCCACGTCCACCTTACCCCCAGCGACGCCCCGAGCCGAGGCCCGTTCCCCACAGGGGGAGCCCTCGGGCGAAGTCGCCTAATTCATGTCTATCGGGTTGAGAGCCTTCGGGCTCGCCCGCAGTCCGGTTAAGCTGTAAAAGCCCCTTCGGCTAACAGCTCGCAGTTGGTATGTTTTAGTGGGTATTCAGTGTCCCCTTCAGGGCCTGTGAGTCCCACATACCCCGCCCGGGGCGGGTATGCGACAAATGCATTTTTAACCACTGCGTTACCAAAAAAAAAAAAAAAAAAAAAAAAAAAAAACCATTGGCAGTAATGCAGGCACGACATCGCCTTAAAAATGAACGTTTTATTTTTCTTGCATATCTGATTCTGTTCATGTGATCCACAGCCTGAATTATTTTTTGGCGAAGCTCGTCCAAGGTTGCAATGGGTTTTGAGTAGACTCTGTCCTTTAGACAACCCCAATAGAAAAAATCCAGGGGATTTAGATCGGGTGAACGGGGTGGCCATAAGATAGGACCAAGTCGCCCGATCCAACGCCCTGGGTACTCTTGGTCTAAGTACTCTCGCACAGGGCGGGCATAGTGAGCTGGGCAACCATCGTTTTGAAACCACATGTTTTGCAAATCACTTAAGGGCACGTCTTCTAATAATCCTGGTAACTCATTTTGTAAGAAGTTCAAATAGCTATTGCCATCTATGTTTCCTTGTAACTCAAAGGGCCCTATCACTTTTCCATTTATTATGCCCGTCCATAGGTTAACGTTAAATTGATATTGGGATTTGTCTTCTCTCACCAGGTGCGGATTTTCATTGTTCCAGCTATGAAGATTGTGAAGATTTAAATAGCCATCTTTCTTGCAGGTTGTTTCATCCGACCATAAAACTTTGTCTAAGAATTGGGGATCTTCCCTGTGTTTTTGCAGCATTACACGGCAAAATGCGACCCGCAGTGGATAGTCCCGCGGTAATAACGCCTGCACGCGCCTGTAATGATATGGATGAAACTGGTGACGTTTTAAAATTCTATGTGCAGTACTTTTTGGAATTCCCGTTGCTACTTGTATGCCACGTACAGAGGTAGTTGTATCGCTTTCTATTTCATTGAGAACTTCTTCATCGTGTTCCGATCTAGGTCTTCCAGCGTTTCTCCTGTCAGATGGTATACGACCCTCCGAAAATGCTTGATGCACGTTAATAAATACGCGATAATCCGGATACCTTTGAAGAGTAGGGTACCTTGCTCGATATAATCTGCTAGCAGCGTTGGCATTGCATCGGCATTCTCCATAAATTAGGTGCATATTAGCGTATTCTAACGCTGTATATGGTAGCGGCATAATGAATGCTAAACACTTGAAAATAAGGCAAAACTTCTTTAAAAAAACACAAAATCACAGTCTAAAATAATGCCAAGTCAGGTCAATTTCCAGGTCACTTAATTCAATCCAAAGTCGTTAGTATCAGAGCCACTTTAATTAAAACAGAACGGTGTGCAGTAAACAAAGAAGTAGAGCGTACTGACTTGCTGTGCTGCTGAGGACATTAATTACTTCTCTACCTGCATTAATGTTACTAAACAATTAGCATCTATCTATCTCCCTCTAACGTATAATCTCTCTATCTCTGTCTAACTTATGTTATCTTATGGACTACGCACATGTCTCATTCAAATTCTGAGAACTTGCAACAAAAACATTTGGGCTACATAGTAAAAGTGATTACTATCAACACTAACAATTTTCGAAATATGGTTGTTATTTTGCAATAGTACACCTAAGTATATTTTTGTGGCTAGTTTGCCTAGAATGTTATACCATTTTAGAATTGTAGTTAGTTGCGCCAATTTTTAATACTATTTGCCACAGTAGTGTCCATACTTTTTTTTTTCACTGTGATGAGTGAAAGTGAGCTGAAAGTCAAAATCTTACATAATTTATGAAAAAAACATAGTTTTGGTTGATTTTTGTGTAAAAACTATAGATATTCTGGAATTTTTAATAGTTGTGATCGATAGTAGTGCTACTTACCTTACCAATACAAAAAAAATCACAGAATTACTTGTAAAATTGTAGCAATGGCACTTAATAATATAATAAAAGATGTCGATTTTTAAAGAAATCGGTTTTTTTGTCGTAATGAAAAAAAAAATCAAGGTAGAATTTTTTTCTTTTTTGTTCTCGAGTAGTCATATGTAGGTCCACCTGCTGGTGCCGGCTTATCGTTGAATTTTGGGACACCCTGTATATTCTTATTCTCTAATATATTCTTAATCCGTCACCATACGGCAGTAAATTCTATCTAATATATAATATACATAAAAATATTTGTATATATAATTGAAGTATGTAAAAATAAAATCTATGCTTTTGTTCCACAAAGCTGCATGACTATTAATATTTTGCTACACTTTTTAAAATCTAAAACAATTAGCAATGCCATTTATCATCGTCATCTTCATCTCAGTCAATATGTTCCACTGCTGGACTCGGACCACCTCCACTATGGGAGAGAAATTGAACAACTATACCATATTTGTTAGACCTATTGGCATAAAGTTTTGGTTCGAGTGCTCTTTCTCTTGCCCAAATGTTATATGCATATTACACCCCTTAGTAATTTTTTATTACAACCAAGAGGAGAAGAAGGGGCGAGAGAGGGATTGGTGAATTGTATTTGCAATATGTGACCACACGATACCCGATTACATATAGGTAAAAAGAAGATGTAAACTTGGAAATTAACTCATCAAAAACATATCCTTATGTAATTTAAGCGCAATTCATATTTTCATCATTAATCAAAAGCTCATTGTTAAGCGCTTGCATGGTTGACTTGTATTTACTTTCTGGCTTATACAAATATGCCACAATCTGCTACCCCAAAGTCCCTCACGGATACCGCATTGCACCGTATGCAAACAAATTTCAAGTTTACAATCTCGGTCATTACATTGCTGTTTTATTTTACGAAAAAATCTATCGATAAATTTTGTTGCAGAAATAACAATGTAATTTCGTTGCGCCTATACATTTTGACCTCAATCAAAACCCTTATGTAATATGAATTTTAACTTAATGTTCAGGGTTTGAATCTCGAATTGGATGTTTTTAAGTTTGTCAACTAATTTCTTTTTACTAATAATAGAAATTCCAGGTTATTACAAATATATGGTAAAATATTAGATCACAATTACATAATACTAGATGATTTAATCTTCTTGTTACCTAAACTTTGAGCGATTAGCGTTATTTCAGCGTACTTCAGGTCGTCATACCTACGCGGGAGGTCTTGTAATTGGCGGAGAACTGTCATCGATCTAGCCATACCTAGCCTTGGCTAGAATAGCATAAAGCGTAGATACTCGTGCTCGCATTACCACAAATCCTGGTGGTGGATTGAGTTCAGAGTAAAAGATTCGTCTGACTCAACTCAAGCGTCCATCCACAAAATATGTGGCTATGTTCTATTTCCTGTTAGTATCAACCTAATCTTAAAATATTTGGGAGCACCTAGCACTCCTTCAAATACTCAATCACATAGCACACTCATAGACTTATTTCATCAACTGGCAAGAATAGTTACAATTATAGACCATGTCATATGAATTTTTGGAAGGAAACTCAAGTCGTAATAAAAAAAATGTTATAACATACGTCGCATTGTTGGGCAAAGACCTGTTTCTTTTTTATGAGACCAAATTTTCACAAATATTATCTGATTATATCTTTTAATTGATTTGGATCGGGTGATATGCCTTGTATATTTACTTAATAAGCACAAGGACTTAATAATTTATGTTTATATGATACTAAAGACAAGTAATTAAACAGCATTTTAATATTTTTAATTTTATAGTCCAAAATAAATTATTATTAATACATTTTTATGATTGTTATCCTTACTTATATCCGTCTCTTTTTGTATCCAGCATGATAGGTCTCAATACTCTTGCGTTACGACACAAGTGTGCCCTATTGATACATTATTATTTATTATTTAACAATAAAATCGATAATCCTAATGTATTATCGCGCTGTTCCATATCAGCGCCGTACCAATACCGCATGAGTAAATAAACGTACAGAAACCAAGCTTCTAAGGAGCGAGCAAAATTGTTACCTATTCTGATATGATTGGCACATGAGGATGAAAATAAATACACAAAACGTTTATCAGCTTTTTTATGTATGGATATTTTTTTACAAATTGCTTACTCTAAATAGTTTGGGGTACTATCCCAGAAACCTCCACGCGGTGTACCCTGGGTGCGGGCGGCGGTCCCCAGTTCTTCTGTTGTACTGTCGTCCGTAGCGAATATCTGCGCGATTTCGCTCCTACTCTACTACAGTCGTAGTAGAGGATATAGGACGCGAAATATTGGGACGGGCTCAGTCACTCATTCATTTGAGGGCTGGGCAGGCACATGCCACCGCCCACACATCGTAAACCTGGTATCTTGCTTCAAGACACGTTGTTTTGAGGCGTAGTATCAGGAGCGAGGGTCTTGGCTTAACCGCCCGGACCGCGAGGAAGACAACCTCTATAAAGAGTTCGAAGTAACATTCGGACTCGGAAATCACCCAGAATCTTAAGTTCTGGCGTGCGGCGAGAAGATGCATGGCAGATGGGTTGTTCTGTCGTTAGCACGCTCCAGCCAGGGCACCGGCTGACCCCCTGGTTGGTAAATGTAGGCTTGCCCGGGTATAGGGATCTCTGCCCGGGTCGACGTCTTGTATCTCCCATTCTCGTGGGTATAAATATGGATACTACAAATTTAAAATTAAAAAACGACGGGGATCGCAGTGATCCTCACCCCAAGGCCCGGTCAAGCCGATCAAAAACTGACCAAGATGACGCCTCGTCCTCAGGACTTGAGGCGTCCGCCGAGGGCCCGGCACAAACCGTGGAGGCCCAGAAGAAGAAGAGGAGGTCGCCTCGAAAGTCTCGGGGCAACGGCCTGAGCCACAAAAGGCGGCTGGAGGAGCGGCGAGCGCGCAGGGAGGCTGCCGCCGCTGAAGAGAAGAAGGACGGTAGACTCGCAGCAGAGCCGTCGACGGACGAGGGCGACAGCGATGTCGCAGAGCCGTCCGAAGACGAGGGCGGCGGATCTACCGTCAGAATGGACGAGGGCGGTGATATTCCCGCAGGGCCGTCCAAAAAGGACAGTGGGTCGGCTGGTGAAGGCCCCACTAGGTCGTCGGCGCGTCTAGCAGCAAAGACGCCGCCGGCGACCGCGACTAAGAAGGAGGAGGCCCTCCCCTCGCAGGTGCGAAAGCGCCCCCTGAGTAAGGGAGGCAGCTCGAGCGCCGAAACCGAGGGGAGCGTGGCCAACATGCCTCCACCCAAGATCCAGGCCTCCCGAAGAGGGCGAGGGACCTCGGTCATGGAAAGGGCGGCGGCGGTCGCTGTCCGCGCCGGCGAGGCCACGGATCTGCAGGCCGAAAATGTCCGCCTTAGAGGCGAGATGTCAGGCCTGCGGACCCGAAACCGGAACCTGGGCGACATGCTGGCGGAAATGCGTCGGGCAAACCGCCAGCTGTTGATAGACGTGGCCGACCTCAAGGCGCAGGTGGCGCTGTTCGTGTCACCCGCGCCAGCCGCGCTATCGGCCAGGACCGGCTACTCGGCGGCCGCTGCGGCGCCAAAGCCGCCTCGCGCTGCGGCGCCGACGACGTTGGGTGATGGCGTCACGGTCACACCCGTCCCCGCGGCGAGGAAGACGCCTGCCGCCGCGAAGCGCGCGCCGCCGGCTAACGCTGGCGCGGTCGCCGCGGCGAAACTGCCTGTCCCGGTGGTGAGGTTGACGCCTCTCCCCGCGGACCGCTTGCCGCCGGCTAGCGCCCCTGCGGCGCCAAAGCCGCCAGGCGCCGCGGAGCAGGCCCCTGGAGGGGCTCAGCCGACCCCGACGCTGGAGGTGGGAGGCTTGTCGGACGAGGCCCTCGCCAAAATCATCAACGCAGTTGGCAAACTCGTTGATGCGCGTGTGGCCGTTCTGGAGGCAAGACTGCCTCCAGAACCACGTGTCCGACCGCCCTTAGCCGCGGATAAGCGGCCGCATGTGGCACCAGCCCCCGCCCCGCTGCCTTGTCAGGGTGGCCGCGTGGGGAGCTACGCCGCGGCCGCGGCCGGGCCTAAGCCCAAAGGCCCCGGCCCAGCTCCGAAGGGACCCGCCCTGAGGAGGAAGACGGCTCCGGCTCCTGCCGGACCGCTGAAGTCGCCCGCAACAACACCGCCGGCGACGACCAGCGAGGCCGCGACGAGGCCTTCCGCGTCCGGCACGACTGCCGTACTCGAACAGGGTTGGCAGGTAGCCGAACGCGACAGAAGGAGTCGCGGCCAAAGGAGGAGAGCGGAGGCCAAGCGCGCCGCTGAGGTCCCCGCTCCTCAGGCAGGAGCCGGACGGAAGAAGAGACCGCGCAAGGGGCTCAAGTCGCCGAAGACGGCCGCAGTGGTGATCACTGTGCTGCCCGAGGCGGCCGAGAAGGGCCTCAGCTACGAGGCCGTCTTGAGGAAGGCCCGGCGGGAGCTAGACGTCTCCGATATTGGAGGCGTCGAAGCCAGGACCCGCAAGGCCCGGACGGGGGCTCGAATTCTCGAGTTCCCAGGGGCCGAGGGCGCCAAGACGGCTGACAGCGTGGCCGAGAAGCTGAGAGGTTTGTTCGCCGAGGAGGGTGGCATCAAGATCGCCAGGCCCGTCAAGTGCGCCGAAATGCGCATTTCGGGTTTGGACGATTCAGTGACGGTGGAAGACATCCGGGAGGCTATTGCCTCGAAAACCGGGTGTCCCATAGACACCGTCCGGGTCGGTGCCATTCGTCCCGGTCCGGGTGGCGTAGGTGCTGCCTGGGCGCAGTGCCCGGTGGAGTCGGTCAGGCAACTGGCCGGCTCAGGCAGGCTCCTCGTGGGCTGGAGCTCGGCGCGGGTAACCGTGCTTGAGCACCGGCCCGCGAGGTGCTACAAGTGCATGGCGGTCGGACACACTCGACCGACGTGCACTAATTGCTTCGACTGCGGCGGATTGTGTTTCCGCTGCGGTCAGACCGGGCACGTGGCGGCATCTTGCGCCGCCCCGCCCCACTGCCCCGCGTGTGCGGCGGGCAATAAGCCCGCCAAGCACCGCATGGGCTCTGGGGCGTGCAAACCTCCAGCTTCGGCCCCAAAGGCGCGGGGCGGCCCTACGACCACGGCCGCTCCCGCTCCTAGCGCGGTCCGATCGCCCGCTGGCGAGGAGGTCATGGATACAACCCGATAATGGGTACACCATCCATGCACCTCCTCCTGCAGGCCAACACCAACCACTCCGCCGGAGCGCAGGATCTCCTCCTGCAATCCATGGCGGAGTGGTCGATTGGTGCAGCCGTAGTCGCGGAACCGTACGCCGTGCCTGATCGCCCCAATTGGGTGGTCAGTCGAAACGGTACCGCGGCAATCGTCGTCTCAACGCAGCGACACTTCCCGTCCTTGTCCCTTTTGGATAGGGGCGAGGAATTTGTCGCGGCGGAGTGGGGAGGGGTCACGCTCTACAGCGTATACCTCTCCCCCACTAGGAGGATGGATGATTTCGGGGCCTCACTCACCACCTTGGAGGCCTCGATACGGCGACTGGCACCGGGCCTCGTCCTGGTCCTGGGGGACTTTAACGCCAAATCCACGGCGTGGGGGTCCCCTACGACGGACGACCGCGGGCGGGCGGTCAACGAGTGGGCGGCTTCACTGGGCCTCTGTGTTCTGAACAGAGGCTCGGTGAACACGTGTGTGCGGCGGCAGGGCGGGTCGATAGTGGACTTGTCGTTCGCTAGCCCCGCTGTCGCGCCACGGGTGAGGAACTGGAGTGTCCTGGAGGAGGCGGAGACCCTGTCGGACCACCGGTACATCCGGATGGAGGTCTCCCCCCGGGAACCCGGTAGGGGTCACAGGGCGGACGGAGCTCCCGCGGTGGGCTGTGGGTCGTCTTGACAGGGATCTACTGGCGGAGGCGGCCATTGTCAGCGCGTGGCTGTCCTCACCACCCCCAGCGGACGGAGTGGACGCTGAGGCTGTCCGCATTCGCAGTGCGTTAACGCAGATCTGCGATGCGGCCATGCCCAGAGTGCGGCGGCGTCCACCTCCGAGGCAGGGGGTCTACTGGTGGTCCCCAAGACTGGCGGACCTTCGTGCGGCGTGTATCAGTGCCCGAAGGTCCTACACCCGCAGCCGGCGGCGTCACCGCGACGTCGAGCGGGAGGGCCAGCTGTACGAGGCGTACCGCAGTGCGCGGACTGCCTTTCGGCTGGCCATCCGAGCCGCCAAGGGCGCGAGTTGGCAGGAGATGTTGGACGGTCTCGACCGTGACCCCTGGGGTCGCCCATATCGCGCGGCGCTGAACAAGCTTCGCGCGCGGGCCCCCCCCCTCACCGAGACCCTCCAGCCTGACTTCCTTCGTAGGGTGGTCGAGGAGCTGTTTCCACGGCAGTCGGAACACACGCCCCCGGTCATGGCTCCGCCAGATCAGGACCGGGAGGCCGACGACGACGAGAGTGTTCCGCCCGTGACGGAGTCGGAAGTGGGGGCGGCCGTGGCGAAGATTCGTTCCGCCACCACGGCCCCCGGCCCGGACGGAATTCCAGTCCGGGTGCTGACGTCGCTCCTCGAGCACTTCGAGCCTCGCCTCAGGCAGCTGTTCAACGCCTGTCTGACGTCTGGACGGTTCCCTGAGTGCTGGAAGGAAGGGAGGTTGGTTCTCCTGCCAAAGCCGGGACGGTCCCCGGATTTGCCGTCGGCCTACAGGCCCATCGTGCTCCTCGACGATGTGGGTAAGCTGCTGGAGCGTGTGCTCGCTGCCCGCATCGTCCGACACCTGGAGGAGGTGGGGCCCGATCTGTCGGACGCTCAGTATGGGTTTCGGAGGGGGCGTTCGACCATCGGGGCCCTATTACGCCTGAGGCAGGCGGCCGCGGAGGCCGTCGCCGGGAAGGGAGTGCTGTTGGCGGTGTCGTTGGACATCGCCAACGCATTCAATAGTCTGCCATTCGGCTGCATCAGGGAGGCGCTCCGGTTCCATGGAGTGCCCCTGTACCTCAGGCGGCTGGTGGCAGACTATTTGGAGGGCCGCAGTATCCTCTGCGCGGGTCCCGCAGGGGACATTGTGCGGACGCCCATGTCGTGCGGCGTTCCACGGGGGTCGGTTCTGGGGCCGACTCTGTGGGACATCGGGTACGACTGGGCGTTGAGAGGGAGTCTCCCCCCCGGGCTGAGCTTGGTGTGCTACGCTGACGACACGCTCGTCACAGCCCGGGGCAGGACACTCGAAGAGGCGGCGAGCCTGGCCACTCTCGGCACCGAGGAGATGGTCAGGCGGATCGAGGCGCTGGGGCTCAGGGTGGCCCTAAACAAGACGGAGGCCCTACTTTTCCATGGGCCCCGTGTGAGGCTGCCCATCGGCGCCTCGATAGTGGTAAACTCCATCCACATCAGCATCCAGGCCCATATGAGGTACTTGGGTCTGGTGCTCGACGGGCGATGGTGGTTCCGGGAGCATTTCCGACAGATTGCTCCCCGGCTTGTCGGCGCGGCGTCCGCCCTTTCTCGACTCATGCCGAATGTGGGCGGACCCAGTTTTGAGGCCCGACGGCTGTATGCGGGGGTCATCCGCTCGATGGCCATGTACGGCGCACCCGTGTGGGCGGGGGCTCTGAACGCCCAGCTCAGGGCGGTTCTGTGGAGGCCACAGAGAGCCATGGCGGTCAGAGCCATTCGCGGGTACCGCACGGTGTCGACAGAGGCGGCGTGCCTGTTGGCCGGGACACCCCCGTGGGACCTAGAGGCGGAGATGCTCTCCGACCTCTACCGGCGGGTTATCACAGCGCGCGAGGAAGGTGGCTCCCCATCGTTGAGCGAGATAGCCACCTGGCGCGTGGATGCCCGCCGAGACGTCATCGCCCGTTGGGCTACGCGGCTGGAGAGGCCTAGGCACGGTGTGGAGACCGTTGAGGCCCTCCGGCCCGTATTGATAGAGTGGATGGAGCGGCGGCACGGAGTCCTCACCTTTCGGCTGGTGCAGGTATTGACGGGGCACGGGTGTTTCGGGTTGTACCTGCACAGGGTCGTGTATAGGGAGTGGACTCCGGCCTGCCACCACTGCAGGAGTGACGAGGACACGGCGCAACACACGCTGGAAGTGTGTCCGGGATGGGAGCGGCAGCGCCGTGACCTCGTCGCTGTCATCGGTGCCGACCTGACGCTGCCGGCCGTCGCGAGAGCGATGGTCGACAGCGTCAGGAACTGGGACGCGGTCGCCGCCTTCTGCGAGGCTGTCATCTCGCAGAAGGAAGCGGCGGAACGGGCAAGGGAGGATTCCCGCGCCCCGGGCCGCCGCCAGCGGCCGGGGCGGCGCAGGCGCGAATACCTGCGCCTGATGCCGCCCTAACCGAGGCTTCGGGTGATCGGACCGGGGAATTGTCCGGTCACCCGACGTGAGGCCACCGCGTGAGGGCGACGCCCCGACGGCGAAATCTGTTGGGGCGTCGACGAGAGGAACCCGCGAGGGTGAACCGCCGGGCGGGCCACCGAAGTTAAAAATCGGGTCCCGGTGACCCGCTCGCACGGCGAAGAGAGAGGAGTTTTACGGTGGGTCTATGGGGTCACGCGTCGCCTTTTCCGTCACCCCGGACCGATTTGGCGGGGCGAGACTAATCCATAGTCCACCAAAAAAAAAAAAAAAAAAAAAAAAAAACTCTAAATAGTTTCTTATTTGTAATTTTTGATTTTTAATAATTTGTTATATCTCTTAATCGAATGATACATTCTAAATCTAATATAATGTTTTTTAAATAATGGGAAAGCACTTGCATGGCATATCAAATTTACAATCTTGTATACGTTTTAGTATATCACTACCAATATTAACAATATTTATTTCTAGATCGAAATACACGCACGACGCGATGAACAAGCCCTTTGTTTGAGCACTGGCTGAGCCAGCCTAAACAGGTTTCGTTCCGTAGGTGACGAGCCGCTAGTGCTCACGCACAAACGCGCATCATACTTGTAGTGATGTACCTACCGTGGCGCGGTTGTTTGAATATTTGTCTCTGTACGTTTATTTACTCATGTGCCAATACATACGACTACGCTCGCGCCTTCTGCTCGTTGCTGCTGCACCTCAGGTGCGTACATATACCGCACAATACGCACCTACCAGTCAGGCCGATGCACTGCTTAACTCACTGATCGCTCACTATCCAGAAGTCGATATATTCTTCACTAAATATGATTTATTTTTAAAATGTTGTTTATACTTTTTATCTTATAATTATACACTTAAATTGTAGAATTGTAATGACTCACTACACGTATTGGGAAACTGTAAGTGTAATGAGCAGTTGAATAAAATAAATAAATTACTTTAAAATTTTCAAAACAATTTATCCAGACCTAAGTCTGATTGGGTACTATGTCTAAACAGATACTGTTATACCTCTATAAAATTTACTGTATCTAATTCATCAAACTAATCATAATTTCATGCAGTTGGGTGATTCATGTCAGAAATACATTATTTTATTTGTTAATGACGAATTAAAGAACATAACTTACGAATCATCTAATACTAATATGATTGAATTATGTTCATCCGTTATATAACCCAAAATGCCATTTAGCATATAAAGGCGAGCTCATTGTGAACTTAATTCTGGTTTATCATCTCAATAACTTAGAGAGAATAGAAATTTGCAAGCAAGATTCGCAGTAACAAATTTAATATCAAAATAAATGACATCGTTAATTTATCAGAAATATTTTCGCTTGAATAATTTATTTAATAGCATATCGTGGTATTATTACGATAGTAAAATTTTACAATTTTAACTGCACATAGCTTGCACAAATGATAAAGTAATGTCAATGGGGTTTTAAGTGCGATGTCTAAGTAGGAAAAATATAATAACAGAGCCTATTCTTAGTCAGGGCGGTATTCAATATTTCTAAAAGAGAATAATCACTATAAGTAAGTACTTACGCGAGAAACACCAGGAGTAAAATTATGAAGTAATTTTATTTTAATGGTTTAGTAGTTTATCTTCGAAAGAATAAACAGTGGTCCTGTAGCCAAATCCATAGGAAGACCGACCGCAGATAAGACCGACCGCAGATTAATACGCCACTCGCAGTGAGGCCCACTGCGCCGGGGTGATATCCCAGTACGTCAGTGCCGCAATATCGATAAGAAATCTACTCAAAATAAATCCCCAGTCAGTATATATATATATATATATATATATATATATATATATATATATATATATATATATATATATATATATATGTGTGTGTGTGTGTGTGTGTCTGCTTCCACCACAAGAAAGACATTGGCCCACGCTGAGCAGATGTGTGCTGATGTATTATTTTAAGTTTCCTTTTCTTGCATAGATGTTGCTTGCACATTGTATCCCATAATCTTTTACGATTCATGAAGTGTATTATTACCATATGATTATCTGTATCCATAAAACATGATTTAACGAAATGTTGTATATGGTAATTCTATGATCAGTTATATTTACATACATACATACATACATATCATCACGCCATATCCCTTGCAGGGTAGGCAGAGAGAACAGAGTGCCAGAGAACTCTATCTCTGCATACTTCACTCGCTTCCTCAACATTCATAATTCTCTTCATACACGCTCGCCGGTTTCGGAGACTCTTGACTCCACCTTCCTTCAGTACATGACCGATCTGGTCTAGGTAGGTTAGTCTCGGTCTCCCTCGGTACCTACATCCTTCCACTTTCGCATTGTATATCTTCTTAACCAGGCGTTCGTTCGGCATTCTTTCCACATGTCCGAACCATCGGAGCATTCCCTTTCGCATCTTTACACCAATACTCTCTTTCATACCTACTCGCTCTCTTACGTCGTCGTTACGAATGCGGTCGGTCAGCCTAACTCCACAGATTTTCCGCAGAGATCGCATTTTGACCGCATTAATTTTACTATCATACTCTTTCCTGCATACCCAACTCTCGCTTCCATACAGTAATGTTGGGACAAGCACTGCGTTATGTATTGCTACGCGTGCCTTCTGGCTGAGGTGGTGGCTGCCGAAAAGTTGCCCCAACGCTCCGTTCACTCTATTTCCCGCATTCACTCTTCGCTCTATATCAGTGGTGTACCTTCCATCTCGGCTAAATCCACATCCAAGATATACAAATTCATCCACTTGCTCTAGTACATCATTACCTATTGTTACTCTTACATCTGTTCTGGTTTTATCTCTTTCAAAGACCATTATTTTGGTTTTGCTCACATTCACGCGTAGACCCCTTTTCTTACAATCTTCTGTCATTGTGTCGACTAGGGTCTGCAGGTCAGTCGCTGACTGTGCCAGCAGGACTGCATCATCTGCATAAAGCAGAGCAGTGACCACTGAGTCGCCCATCTGGACTCCCACATTCATATCGTTCAGCCTTTGGAGACATTTATCCAGATATATGATAAACAGCCTGGCTGACAGAACGCACCCCTGCTTAACGCCGATATTGACGTCAAACCAAGGCGACATTCCATCATCCAGCCGCACACAGGCTCTACAGCCCATGTAACTGGACTGCACAGCCTGTAGCAGTTTACCGTTAATACCACACTCCGGTAAAATGTCCCAAAGTTCCTTTCGTACAACCGTATCAAATGCTCTCTCCAGATCCACAAAACTGCAGAAAACCCTCTGACCTAGAGCCAGATGCTTCTCCACAATGTTGCGCAGAGAGAACACTTGATCCATGCATCCCCTTCCACTCCTGAAACCTCCTTGTGTCTCACACAGTAAACCATCGGACACCATCCTCATTCTCCTTTCAATAATTTTTCCATACACTTTTGCTGCCAAACTGGTCAAGCTTATGGCTCTGTAATTTGCGCAGTCATAACGTGAACCCTTGTTTTTAAACAAAGGCACGATGACTGCGCTATTCCAGTCTCTGGGAACCATTCCCGAGCTCCAACATAAATTGAGGAGCAACAGGAACGCCTCCCAGACACAAGAGCCACCGAGCTTGATCATCTCGGCAGACACCATATCAATGCCCGCTGCCTTACCATTTTTCAAACTTCTTATCGCCCATTCAACTTCATCCATACTGATGCCATCGGAGGACGCCGTTGTCGAATGTTGATCTACTAAACCACATCCAACACCGGCGCCAACCGTAGCATCCGCATACATATCGCCAAAATATTCACTCCATCGGCTTAACACGTCTTGTGCTTGTGTAAGAATGTCTCCACCTTTAGACCTTATTTTATTCATTCTGAAGGCTGACCAACCACCCCGAGACTTCCTCACCTCCCTCCAAAAGAGTTTGGTGTTACCCTCGAAGTTTTTAGTCAGCCTATCTTCTGCACTCATACTTGCTCTATCACGTTTCTCTTTCACTAAGGCCTTGGTGTCATTCTTACATTGCCGATATATTTCTTTCTTCTGTTCAGTCATACTGTCATTCAGATTCAAAGAAGAGACATAGTCCAGCCACGCTTTCTTCTTTTGCTCTACGGAAGCTGCCACTTCCGCATCCCACCATGCATCACCATTTGTGTTTCTATGCTTCTTTGAACTTCCACATACTTCTTTTGCTGTGTCTACCATACTCTCTTTCAATACTCTCCAGCATTCTTCAATGTCCGATTGCGGCTGGCTTGCCATCGTCAGCCGTTCTCGGACACCCTCTGCATACTTTTCTCTTACACACTCTTCTTGCAACCTTTCAACCTTTATTCTTTCAAGCCCTCCGAAGTGGACACGCTCTCGCCAGTGCCTCCACTTTCTGAACAGACCACTAAATCTCGCAATAACGAGATAGTGGTCCGTATCGACTGTGGGGCCCCTGTAGGCTCTTGCGTCCAATATTTTGCTTCGGAGGCGACTGTCTACCAAAATTAAATCTATTATACTTTTCTGTTCATTCCTTCTCCATGTATACATATGGATGTCCTTATGTTGGAAAAATGTGTTTGACACAATAAGGTTTCTCTCCATGCATACATCCGCTATGAGCCTACCTGCGTCGTTCACTCTCTTATCACCAAATGGACCAAGTACGTCCTCATAGTCGGGACGCTTGGTCCCCCACCCATCCGTTCAAATCTCCGCATACAATCACGCGTTCACTGGTTTCTGCCATATCCAGAACTTCCCTAACATTATCCCAAAACTTCTCTAGGTCTGATGCCACCGAGGATCCTACGGGAGCATATGCTACAACCATGAATACCTTGGTGACACCTAGTTTTATACGGACCCAGAGAAGTCTGGGATCATACATTCCGTAATCCTTCACACCTGAGGCCAAGCGAGAGGACAACAGCACTCCTACCCCCATGCTGGCTCGATCGCTCTGTGGTACACCAGACCACAGAGCCATTCCGCCACCAGGAAGATCGCAGGCGTCGCTGCCCCTTCGCTTGGTCTCTGTTACACAGAGCACGTCTAGCTGTTTGTCCGCCATGACGGATATCAGCTCGTGCAACTTACCTTCCACACAACCTCTTACATTCCACGTGCCCACCCGGCACTCCGTTCTCCTCGACTCGCCTAACTGGGCAAGGCGTGATGGGTGGCGGCCCCCATCGCCGCAACTGCCGATGTTCGTACCGACGGGGGCGGGTCGGTACGCGTCGCCTCCGGGGGACGCCCTAACCCGCATTGCGGTACGCATTTCGAGCCGGATTAGCAGTCTAATTAGACTGGCAGGGGACGCGAACGAGCACGCTCCGGACTATGCCCCCCTCTAATTAGACTGGCAGGGGACGGTGATCAGTTATATTTCGGCAATCTTATAAAAACCTAGTATATACTAGGTATGCGTCCGATATATCAAAACGAATCTGAAATCGGATTTCAGTTAGAAATCGTATCGTATCGATATTCAACACTATACAAACTGATTTTAGAAAACGTACTTCGGCAGAAACTAAATCAACACATATCAAAACAAAACGACGAAAACGCAAACTAATAATAAATCTTATCATCGCGCAATCGTTTTCTATTGCTAGTTTTGCAAACCAAACCAATATTTGAAAACTTACTAACTATCTCTTTCACTCCGCTAAGCGATCGCTTAGTCAGAATGAGAGAAAGCGAATTTCATTAAAATTCGCCTCTTTTCATTCTAACTAAGCGATCGTTTAGTGCATTGAAAGAGATGAAGCGAATTGTCATCTGTTTGGGAATTTGGCGGTTTCTAAGAAACTCAGAATGGCAGATGGAAACGAAACAGAATTACAAGAGTCAGGGAATAAGATCTATATTAGAATGCAACTACTTCCATGATAATATTACACAATACTTAATGATAGTAGTTTAAGTTTTAAATAGATTTTTGAATTATGGGAGAGTTTTTGCACACTTGACCTTGGTGACACGTGCGGTGTGCGCGTAATGTTAATTTTGTAATCTCGTGAACTATATAATTAGATAGGTATTTTACGATTCAATACTATACTAACGTATGTTAGTATCATACATACGATTTGATGATAAATAAGAAATAACTATTTAATGTAAAAAGGTAAGATTTTCGCTTCGTAATCGGGATTAATAAAAAAAAACCATACAAAAAAAATGTACATTATATAATATAATCATGAAATCATTGTAAATATGACGATTTTTAAATACGCAAGAAAGTTTTGTATCATATCCAAAACAAAACATTTTTGCTAGTCTAGTACTCTTAGTAGTTAAGGCTAGATAAAGCATGAAGGAAAATCGTACACCTAAATCCAATCAACAAAGAAATTATAGAAAAATTATTTGAATGCGTTCGTTCGATTGCGTTTTTCGTTTGCTACGCTAAAATATCTAAAGACATCGAATATCGATCGAAACTAAAGTAAACCCACTCCGTCAACCGCTCTGGAAATCGATTTCTGAAATCGGTTTTTAAAATCGATTTAAATATCAGAAATCGAATTTGTATCGGTTTGCGTAAAAATCTGAAAACGCCCATCTCTAGTATATACCCCTTATTTTCAGTGGATAAAATTCAAAATAAATTAGATGAACCAAAGGTATTATATTCACCTAGCCAAGCATCCATGTTTCCTTAGACCAATAACGTTAAAGTGTAACAAATAAAAACTTAATAAAGTAAAGTACAAACTGATATAAAAATTTAGTTACTTAACTCTCTCAGTAAGTAGTTCTATCGATACGAGCAGTTACACGAAAAGTTTAATAAGTTACTCAACGTAGGGCTGTTTCAGTTTGTTAACTTTAATTCTATCGAAGAGGTCACTTTCATTTTTTTTGCTACATAAAGTTAATGCTTATCTCCTCTGTTTGGTGACGGAGTCAGATTTTAACTCAACGCCCTTTCCTTTCACATTGTTCCAAAAAAATATCTCAATGCTTAGTTTAAAAATAAACAATAAAAATATAGATTTTATATAAACTGATATATCTCTATTATAACAGATTATAGAATCCTTACTAATATTATAAATGCGAAAGTAACTCTGACTGTCTGTCTGTCGCTCTTCCACGCCAAAACTACTGAACCGATCTAAATGAAATTTGGTACACAAATAGTCTAGAGCCTGACAAAGGACATAGGCTTTTTTTTGGTACACAGATAGTCTAGAGCCTGACAAAGGACTTTTTAATGCAAAAAAGGGAATGAAAAGTTGTAAGGACGTATCGTCATTTTTAGAGGCAAATTTGCTTGAAACTTTTTTTTAGGCTATTGATTAAATATAAATAAATATGACATTAACATGTTGTTAAAATTTACCCTTACGTTTAAAATTAATTACTTTATCGTAATACTTAATATTTTAAGGAAAACGATACTTTTTTGAAATATAAAAATCGGTTTTTTTTTTAACACTACCCTGCACTAAGGAAATAATGCTTATATTGCGGGGGACTTTACAAACATATAATTAAAGCAGACAAATCACACCGAGACTTAGAACAACACTAAATCGCAAAAGGATTGTCCTACGTAGGAATCGAACCCACTACACTGGCACGGTAGGTCGATATCTTAATCATTACACCCTCTATGCAGTCAAAAATGTTTATCCATTAAATGAATTTATTTATTTAATGATGTTGACCAGACGAATAGAGCTTAATTTCTAATTTAGCCTCTCTTATAGTTATCTATTATCTTATTTACTATTTCAGTATGGTGACGGAATAAGAATACAATTCACCACACCCTATCTTACCCGTAGGTAATTACTTCTAATGTTTACGCGAGTATTACACATTTGAAATAAAACTACTTTTACGGATTCTATCGCGTTTGTATTTGATTTATAATTTCCCGACGTTTCGAACACTTTACAGTGATCATGGTCACGGGAGGACTGAGGTGTCTTACGTCCAATATGTCATTGTTATTACAGAAATTTATTTATATCTACCCTATAAGATATTAAATTTTGACCCACATTTCTATACAAAATTAATACAATTCATTGCCAGTACAAAATCGCAAAAGATATAGAATCATTCTCTTTCATATAATCATTCTCATATTGCGTCGACTCCAAGTAATTGGAATATGAACATGTTGATGATGATGTGATTGATGATGATGTGATAAGTTTCTCTTAGCCGTGCGAGCGGGCCATCGGTACCCGATCTTTGTCTTCGGTGGCCCGCCCGGCTTCTGGACCTTGGGCCCTAGCCAAGCATACTCCACACGAACCTTACTTAATAAAAAAATGTGACATGCAGCTACATATTTGAACGTATTATATCTCACAATTAATTAAGTGGGCCACTGGGATTAATAAGTTATCATCGATTTGGATATCAACCCGCGTTAACAATCCAGCAACAAAGCACCGAGGTCCTCTCATAAATTAGTTCTCTCGGCGGCTAGCGAACTAAGCCTGGTGACGGTCTCGGTTAGGACGGCATCAAACGCAAGTATTCGCAACTACACTGCCCCACATGCTGGTTGCGTAGCATGACACCGTGCAGATTTTCCTCCCGGATTTCTTACATCACCTGCTGTAGTCACTTTAAAGTTCCTCGATGTCAACCATTGCTCTAGTAACAACCAGCATAGTCCGTTTATCACTACTAATTACATCGAGTTCAAAGCACTGTTCTGCCCAGACCATGCAAATCTCTAGCATAAGTTGTGTTGCATCCTCGCTGCATTCGCAACGGTGGTAGGACGATATTGTCCTTCTCCTCGTGACTGTATGACATATACCACCGGCCGCAGTACCTTTATGAATTGAAAAGTAAATAGAGGTACACATCGAGGCACAGCTGGACTACTCAATAGACAGTGACATATCAACGGGCGATGCTCCACCAACTAAATATTTCACAATGGATAACGCTGCGAATCCCTGCCTGCGTCGCCAAAAGCCACCGGCTGAGTGCGATGGACATCTTACTCTACAAATCCCACGTGAGAAATCCAACTAGTCTTTTATAGTCCAGACTGATAAGGAATACTTCAAATAGATTGAATAATTGCGTACAATCATACAAATTGAATAAACAGGATAAATAAATAAGAACGACGGCATAAAGTATTCAATGAAATAATATTCTCGTATCTAGTATTTACAAACTGAATATTTCTATTTGCGAAACTACTTTCATGACGACAGACGGGTTCTTCAAACAAGGTTAGAATATCAATTTTGCGCATTTTCTACTGTCACGTATTTGTAACTCTATAGACCTAAAGAGGAGCAATATAATAACAGCTAAAGTAAAGGCGAGTCAAATTTTATTTTTGATATTTGTTCTGGTAAACGTGATTTTGTTCATCCTCTCCTATACGTATGACCTAAATTTGGGCGCAGGCCTTCTCTGCAATGGGAGGGAAATCGTGATCAACTATATATATGATATAATAAAAATTCATGAATACAAGCTACCACTTGCTGTGTGGTAGCGGCTACGAATACTACCAACACTTACTTTGCTCGTGGATGTCGTAAAAGACGACTAAGAGCATTATAACGACCTGGTCCAACTCCACCTGAAGCCGTTCGGTCAACAATTACATTTCCAAGGATAGTTGACGTCAGGCAGGCGGCCGGTCATAAAACTATTACCGATAACTTTTACAATATGTACTATGAAAGAATAGTACATATTATATCGACCCCAAGTAATTGGGATAAGAGTAGGAGAATGATGAATGACAAGCTACCACTTAGCATCAAGTACTTCTCCATCCATCGATCAATTTTTATTTCATCATAATCAATAAAAAAATATATAATATATTGATATAAAATATCATAACAAGATGACAAAAAAAAGTAATATGAAGTACTAAATTACTACAAATCTACGCGTAATAGTGTGTGTAGTTCAAAATGACATAAAACGATCTTTATGCTCCAAATTGAATTATGAGGCAGCTTCAACAAATTAATTGCTAAGTAGACCTGTCGCCATATCAAAGGCTTTCGCTCTTTACCAGAATAATTTAATATTCACGATATTCACTCCAATTAGTAACATAATTGTATCAAATTAAATACACAGGTGTTCGATCGATCACACTGAAGAATCAAATTAACAATTATATCGAAACAAAAACGTTTTTCGATCACAAAATTGCTAAGTAGACCTATTGCCCTATTAAAGGCTTTCGCTCTTTACCAAAGCAACTTAATATTCGAGATATTTCCTTCAATTAGTTATTTAATTGTATCAAATAAAATACACAGATGGTCGATCAATCACACCGACGAACCTCAATAACTATTATACCGAAGAGAAAAATATTTTCAAACACCTGTACATGGATGGAGATTGATTGGTGATCGTTTGGAAAACCTATATCAGCTTTGCTGTTACCTATCTGTTAAGGGTTCTCGAACTCACTCAATTATCCCTTATTATTTTCAATTGTAATGAATGCTATCTAAATTATGGATTAAATAAAATTTATTCAAGTTTGATCATTTAAAGTAGTTGCAACTGTAGATAATATTCGCAATTTTTTGGACAGAGTTACTCCTTCTGATGGTTACATAATAGAAAAATCGGCCAAGTGCGAGTTGTATTCGCGCACGAAGGGTTCCGTATCTATAAAAACCTCTTTTATTGTATGGGAGCCACCTTAATTATTTATTTTATTTTAATTAATTATATTTAAAGAGAACATAAAACTAAATATTCTGTGAATAGTTAAAGCGTCTACCTGTCACCGCTATTAGTATCGAGCAAGAAACGGTTAAAAAAATCAAGTTTGTTGTGTGGGAGCCCCCTTAAATATTTATTTTATTTTATTTTTAGTATTTTTTTGTTATAGAAATACATCATCTGTGAAAATTTCAACTGTCTAGCTATCACCATTCTTGAGATACAGCCTGGTAACAGACGGACGGGCGGACAGCGCAGTCTCAGTAATAGGGTCCCGTCTTTACCTTTTGGGTACGGCACACTAAAAACGTAATATTAAAACAAAGACATGCAATTCATAATAGGCATACCAGAAACCTTATATGAGATGATAAATAGTATGGTCACAACGTGTTAAGTTTAGTGGTTTCTCGACTCCATAAATTATTTATCACTGACTCAGTGTGACAATACAATTAATATCTAATTGCAAAACCTTTCGAAACTTGATATATTTGTCAAAAAAAAATGTGACTTCTTTATATAAAAAACACATCAGTTAGATGTTTAGTTGCAAAATGAATGGAAGTACGATGTGCTCGCAATAACAGATTATTGGTTGAACGATTCGAATTTAAAATGGAGAGAAAATGACAACTTGTTGCGGTTTTATGCCACGATTCATCCAAAGCCTTCGACGTGGTTTATCACAGCATTAGGTTATATATATCATATATTAATATCAGGCACTAGCTGTGTAGTAGCGGTTGTGAATACTACCAACCCTTACTTTGTTCATGGATGTCGTAAAAGACTACCAATACCCTTATAACGAAATGGGCCAACTTTATCTGATACCATTTGGTCAACAATTACATTCCCAAGGAGGGTTGACGTCAGGCAGGCGGCCGATCATAAAACTATTGCCATTAACTTTTACAATATATACTATGAAAGAAGAGTACATATTGTAGCAACCCCAAGTAATTGGGATAAGAGTAGGAAAATGATGAATCATGATGATATTTAATATCAAGCACTGCACATAGGTACATTCCTAACAAATATCATAAGTGTCGATTGCTGTTGGTGATGAACATAAATCAGATCCATTAATCGCTATCATGGTTGATCAAGGATCTTTTATATTCAATATACAACTCACACTTCTAATGAATCTATCTAAACGTATTTTGCCAGGTGAGGTATTCAAATACGCTAACAATATCGCTATTATTGTAAACGTAGTTAACCTGGATGACCTTGATGATGGTTAAACGTTTAACTTGCTTTCTTTTCGATGGGAATAAATGATAGAAAATATTTAATTTAGGTGTATATTTGGTGATGGAAGCTGTAAACATAGCTATTATAATACTAATGGATATCACTAAATAGCATAATATAGCAGAGCGACACCTTGTTCCTCAATAGTATTAATAGTTTGATGTAATAAGTTTTAAAAGGTCAGGCATATCCGTCACCTCATTGTTTATACTGTTGCTAAAAGGATCGAATGTCTGTAAACAAAATAAACTTTAAGAAATAAGTGTCAATTAATCTCAAAAATACAAAACGGAAAAATAAAAAATTATCGACCAGTTTATAAGTTTAATGCCAGTGACAAGTCAAATAAATATTAGACTATCTCGTTGTGTGCAAAATATAAAGTAGGTAGACGTTAGTGATGGCTATCTTGATGAAGTACCGGCTACAAAAAAAAATAGATCTTCTTTAGTATTAAATCCATATTTTCATCATCTTTTGTGTCATCTTTTATATTAAATCGATATTTTTTTTGTTTGCTTTGAATGAAATGTTCTGTGTTTTACAAGAGATCCGGTTCTTTTTTCAAATATTATTTATTTATCATTTTTAAAATTGACATGAGATAATAACTGTAAGATGCACATACAATATAATAATTTTGGAAAATACATGAAAGTCATTGTAAGTGCCTATAATATTCCACCCCAAATTATAACTATAGCCTGATAAACTAGGTTTCAACTGGTTTCATAGCAAAAATATGTAAAAAAAACAGTCGAATTGAAAACCTCTTCTTTTTAAAGTCAATAAGAAAATGGGACTAATTTACAGACTCACAATATTCTGAAAATAGAAGAGTTGTTATTTTAACCTAAGTGTAATTTTAACCTCTTAAAATTTGAGGGCGTGAGAGTTCAAAGGAAATGGAAGCCTTGGCTATTTATAACTTTGAGAATTTTGAAACGTTTGAATGAAAGTGATCAACGGTATTTTCCCTGTGGCTTAGATGAACAGTTAAACGATTTCCATTGCGAATATTAAAAATATATATATATAGTAATAAAATAAAACTTCATCGTATTTGAAAACTTATTTTTTTTAACATGACACTCGCATTATAAGACAATTAAATATGTGTTATGGTAATAAAGATGTGTGCTATTACTATAATTTTATTCTGAATTCGTAAATTTCGTAAAAATAAATTAATTATCACTTACTAATAAAATTGTTTTGTGGGCGAATAAGTCTTCTACTATAATTCTGTCAAGATTAATTATTATTTATATAAACACATTTAGTCATCATCATTTCAGCTCATATATGTCCCACTGTTGGGCTCGGGCCTCCTCCGTAATGGGAGGGTACTTGACCCACTATACTACGCTGGTCAGACGTGTTGGTATAGGGTTTTGTTTCGAGTTTTTCTTCACTCGCATACATGTTATATGCGTTTTATATCCCTTAGTCAGTTCGTACGATCACCCACGGGTAAGATATGGGGTGGTGAATTGTATTCTTAATCCGTCACCACACGGAAAGTACATATTTATTAGCGCTAGAATAAATTTTCTATAAATGTTTTGTACAAATCAAGTTTCCTTCACTCGCATATATATATATCGAGTTTTCCTTCACTCGCATACATGTTATATGCGTTTTATATCCCTTAGTCAGTTCGTACGATCACCCACGGGTAAGATATGGGATGGTGAATTGTATTCTTAATCCGTCACCACACGGAAAGTACATATTTATTAGCGCTAGAATAAATTTTCTATAAATGTTTTGTACAAATCATTACTAAATAGATCTCCATTAAAATAATTAAAGATTGTGAATAATAATGTATACACATATACATAAAAATATGCTTATCATCAGTTCAAGCTACTTATATATTTCAGCATAAACCTTTCATATTTCATAAGTCCACGCAGAGAAAATAAAACAATGTGATCATTTCGGGTCATCCGGAATATATTTATATGAATATATCTTACATAAACATATCCGGGGTACCACAATGTATCGAAAAGGTCAACAGAGCAAATATCATAGCGGAAGTAAGTAATAGTGTTCATTGTGTAAAAAACGAATCAAATATAAGAAATGTCCGAAATATATATATATATATAAATATGTATCTATTAATATTTCATTCAAAAAAGTTCTTAGACTTACGCTAATAGTACTTTAAGGTTATTATAATCATTCTTTATTATAATTATGAACAAATATAATTGGTCTTTTTCATATGGTTACGGAGTAAAACTACAATTTCATAGTGTAAAAGACGTCTAAGGGATATGAATACATATAGCATCAGCGGAAGAGAAAGCAAACTTTGAAATAAAACCCTATACTAACTAACCAACATCTGATCAGCTCCTTATATTTGGTCAATTTTCCTACTCTTGTGGAGGAGGCTCAGTCCACCACATTGTATGAGGTGAAATGATGATGAAAATGAATGTTTGTATGTTTTTAAGTCTAGATGTAAGGGCTAATTTGTAACGAAATTGTTAGAGTAATATCACCATTATCATCTCAGCTCATATATGTCCCACTGTTGAGCCTCCCTCGAAAGGGAGAGAAATTGGCCTACTATACCACGCTGCCGCTGGTCAGATGTATTGGTATAGGGTTTGCGTTTTCCTTCTCGTGCACAGATATTGTGCTTTCTATCCCTTAGTCGTCTCTTACGATCATCCATTGGTAACATGGTGAATTGTATTCTTACTTCGTCTCCACACGGAAATATATTAATATTATATATAAAACTTTGTTATATTTTACTTGTAACATTCTGATTGAAACAGACCTCACAATCGACCAGATTTAATCGTATAAAGTATACATTTGAATGATTTTTTTGTAAGTTAGTCGAGTAATGAGCCGTAGCCGATTGAGCCTGAGGGAAAAGTTAGAACGAAGTTGTTGATGAATTACAACAAATATATTCAAATTAATAATTCACTCTTAAATATATTTTGATTAAAACGTGTAGACATAACATTTTATAGCATTTTTAAATAACAGTGGTTTCGTTTTGAGATATAATAAAATTTGAATAAAGCAACTTAGTGTCTATATACTAGCTTCTGCCCGCGGCTTCTCCCGCGTAAAAGGTTACTTTCCTAAAGTTAAACTATTATCGCAAGGGAACACATTACTCGGATAAAAGTATCCTATATGTTAATCTAGGAAATGCTTGCAAAGGAAGCATAAACAAAAGTGATTTTACTGGGATAAGAAAAAATGGAAAATATAGAAAATAACAAAACAAAATTTATAGCTAACTTATGTATATATAATTAAAATATACGATGAAATATCATAAAAATTTATAACAGCATTTCTGTATTTAGGCAACTATGCGTCTGAGCTGCGACCCATGGTACTTCGCAGAGCTACTGACGGCAACCGGTCAATGTAATGCCATTTTTATTTATATCTTACACACAACAAATTTTCATCCCCTATTTTTATTTTACCTCCTTAAGGGTAATTATTTTGGGACGCGGTCGCAGCCTTCTGCGAGGCAGTAATGTTGCAGAAGGAGGCGGCGGAGCGCGTGCGCGAGGAGCGTCTCGACGACGCGAGCCGTCGCCGGCGACTGGGGCGGCGTAGGCGCGATTACCTGCGCCTTATGCCGCCCTAGCCGAGGCCGCGGGTGACTGGACCGGGGAATTAGTCCGTCACCCGCCGAGAGGCTGACCGCGAGGAAAAGACCGACGTCCTCCCCGAGGGAGGGGATGTCGCTCAAGAAGAGGGTACCCTTTGGGGGGGTATTCCGTCGGGCCGGCCACTGACGACAAGTTCACGCTGCTCCGGTGGCCGGTCCAACGACGAAGGCAAGGTTCACGGGTGGGTTATGGGTGAGCGTACTTACGCCCCTCTGTCGCCCCGGACAGAGTGGTGCGAGGAGCGCGACGACCGTAGCCCAACCCACAAAAAAAAGGGGTAATTATTTACAATATTTTAATGTCATATTTATTTATATCTAATTACATACATACATATCATCACGCCATATCCCTTGCAGGGTAGGCAGAGAGAACAGAGTGCCAGAGAACTCTATCTCTGCATACTTCACTCGCTTCCTCAACATTCATAATTCTCTTCATACACGCTCGCCGGTTTCGGAGACTCTTGACTCCACCTTCCTTCAGTACATGACCGATCTGGTCTAGGTAGGTTAGTTTCGGTCTCCCTCGGTACCTACATCCTTCCACTTTCGCATTGTATATATTCTTAACCAGGCGTTCGTTCGGCATTCTTTCCACATGTCCGAACCATCGGAGCATTCCTTTTCGCATCTTTACACCAATACTCTCTTTCATACCTACTCGCTCTCTTACGTCGTCGTTACGAATGCGGTCGGTCAGCCTAACTCCACAGAATTTCCGCAGAGATCGCATTTCGACCGCATTAATTTTACTATCATACTCTTTTCTGCATACCCAACTCTCGCTTCCATACAGTAATGTTGGGACAAGCACTGCGTTATGTATTGCTACACGTGCCTTCTGGCTGAGGTGGTGGCTGTCGAGAAGTTGCCCCAACGCTCCGTTCACTCTATTTCCCGCATTCACTCTTCGCTCTATATCAGTGGTGTACCTTCCATCTCGGCTAAATCCACATCCAAGATATACAAATTCATCCACTTGCTCTAGTACATCATTACCTATTGTTACTCTTACATCTGTTCTGGTTTAATCTCTTTCAAAGACCATTATTTTGGTTTTGCTCACATTCACGCGTATATCTAATTAACGGCCTAAAATAAGTTTCAAGCTTCTGGCTTTAAAAATGGTGATACTTCCTTACAACTTTTCATCCCCCTTTACAACCCTTTTTTGCAATAAAAAGTAGCCTATGTGCTTTTTTAAGTTCTAGACTATCCGTGTACCAAATTTGATTTACATCGATTCAGTAGTTGTGGCGTGAAAGAGCGACAGACAGACAGAGCTACTTTCGCATTTATAATATTAGTAAGGATAGGAATAGTATTTGGCAACTTTACTTTTATTTAAAATAAATAGCATTTTTAGTAATTCAGTTAATTTAATTTTTAAAAAATTATAAGTAATATAATTAAATAATATTACTAAAAGGAATTAAAACTCAAAATAACTTGCGGTTGGTCAACTTTTTAACGCCTTCAATTATAAGGCTTTTTCTCAACAGTGAGGAGTATATGAAGTGAGAATAAAAGAGTATAAGGCTTCCGCGCACTAGGCAGCCTGGCTGCGCAGCCAGGCTGCGGCGGCCAAACTAACATATGACGTTCTATGGGAGCCCGAACACATAACAACCCCGAACTCCTGGCTGCAGCAGCCATACAAACGCACCTGTTTGCACGGCAGCCCATTGGCTGCATGCAGCCAGAGCGAGTGTTGGTGAATGTATGTAGTTGCCGCCAGTCTTCGCGCACTTATTGTAGCAGCCAGACGATTTATTGTTCCGAAACTTATTCACAAAATGACTTTCGATACAAAGCAATTCATTCGGGAAATACAATTTGAATATAAATAATTCGATTCATCTTAATATCGATCAAGATCAATATATAGGTTTGACTAAGATTTAAGTCTATTAATCTATATTTTTAAATGAGCAATTCGTACATATTCTTTATATATTCAAAATCTCGGATCCGATGCTCCAACAATCTCCATGAAATTTCATATACAAAAGTTTTCGGGGACGATAAATTCATCTAGTTTGGTTTGATTTATAAAAAATCTCGTTTTGTACGTGTTCTTAGCCAATATAATTGGAACATGTAGTTAAATTTAGCCACTGTCACCAAGAATAAAAATAGCTCAGTTGGGAAATCGAGCATTCGTTTAATCTAGATAGCTTCGATTCGGTCCTCATTTTTTCCTATTATATTTTCCTTTTGTTTTTAATTTTTCATTATTTACTTTATTTTTTTTAAAATTAATAACCAATTCATATACTTCGTATATGGATAGCATATACGTGTATGTTCAAATTTCATCAGTATGTATCGATATGCCGAAATTCCGTCACAATCCTTTAATATGTCAATATATTTGCCAAAAACTAAACACATCAACATTATCTTGCTCTTATCCGAATTGTTTGATTCTTCTGCCATCTGCTAATGATATGTATTATTCTGTCACTGTACATATTACAAAAGTTATTAGCAATAGGCCGCCTGACGTCAACCACTCTTGGGAATGTAATTGTTGACCAGATGGCAATTGTGAAATTGGCCTCGGTCGATATAATAAAACACAATTTTCCAAAAAAAAAGAAATACCAAATTAAGCAAAAAAAATACCAAACCAATATTGTGGTAATAATATAAATGCTTGGGGATCCAGATATTGAGGTGATAATATAAATGCCTTTTGGGTAATTTTACTTTTTTAAATTACTGAAATTTAGCATTTAATATGCTTAATTATTTATAAAATCCGATTACGAAATGAAAAATTTATTAATTTAATTAATTAATAAATTTAATTTAACTTTGTATTTTTTTTTGCAATGGCTAAACATGTTGTTGTGCGAGCGGTCTCGGGTTAATTCTACAATACGTGCGCTTTTTACTTTTATTATTGTATGTGTATATATAAAGATCACGACCTACAAATTCAATTATCGCTTGCTTAATATGGCAAAGCGAAACATCTTGCTATTCGTATATCGGAAAATACTTGAGCTTACAGTCTCGACAATCGTGAACATTTATGACAATCGATATGGGGCGTCAAGAACCTTAAAAATGCTAATATTATGTAGAAAAATAAAAAAAATTCAAAGTAAGATATCTTAGAATATACCATGGCAAAAATTTTAAAAATTTCATTAAAATCTCTTAAATATACAATATGTTACATAAAAGCGACATGTGTCTTTTGTCGTGAAGAAACAAGTTACTTTAAATAATTGTGCCAGTCCTACTGGTACATAATAACGTGAAGTGTGAACGGTCAACCCATTTCCAAGGACGTAGCTTAATGACCGCTGTTGACATTTTAGAAAAGGGTCACTAATTTATCTTAACAGTGTTCAGTATGAGTTCCCTTAATTATAGTTTAAAGTTATTTTCGTACCAGCTGTCCTTTATCAGCGTATGCGCAGCCACAATTCAAAGTAACTTAAGTACTTAATAAACGTAGAATTTACCATAATAAGGATAATGGTTAAACTTGTTACTCCTAAACATTGAGTTAAAAGGTAAATTTATTTTAGTTTTAATTAAAATATTACAAAGTTACAAACTATATCCTTATTGTGTACATATTTGCATTACACCGTATTGATTGAATAAATATGTATGAATAGATAAGATTATTTTTTATTACGAATAAAAAAACAAAATTTGTAAAAATAATTATATTAAATGATTACTACTTATTGAATAAAAGAAACAAAATACGACCGTTCTGAAGAAAAACCATTCTACTAGAATGGTTTTTCTTTTGAAGAATTTCTTACTGTTTTAGAAAAAAATCTTCAAAAAAGAAAAGTTAAGAATAAATATAAAAAAAATCTATACCAAATTGATTGATCAGGTGTGATATTATAGTAGGACTATTTGTACCGTTCTGTAGGAGGTAAGTGCCCAAACGTCTTCCCTACACTATGAGACACAGAATGGTCCTGTGTCCTTGTAGACAACGGTTGTGTGTAGCTTTTGCTACGTCATCAATTGCCATTGAAAGAGGCTGTCTTAGAACATTTCGTTCGAATCATGGTTCAAACTTGAAAACCTTTTTCTTTAAGATTGACTGTTAAGACCGCGGATTAGTCCACCACCCACAGAGAGGCCGATCGCGTGAAGGCATATTATTGAACTCAAAAACAAGCTATTAACTTCCTAGAAACTAAAATATTTTCAAAAAATTCTATTTCTATAAGACATGAGTTATAAATTCTTTATTATATATAAACTATTTCATATAATATCTTGGTCTATTTATAGCTGTGTTATCATAATGTCGCTGTAGTTATATGAAATATCAGATTATAGGCTTCAGCGACCCGTCCCTTCACATTCAAGGATTTTCAGTAGATTTTACTGCATTCATCAAAGGGTAAAGCACCGTGATGTTAGTTTTATCATTAAGAGTATTCTATAAATTGTTGCTTTTTAATGTATGTTTAGTAAGATAATAAGAATACAATGATCGCCACTTATTCTTGCTTCTTTGATAACGTAAGAAATAATTAAGGTACGTCGTAAGCAGAAAGTTTTGTGGTAAGGCATGGTTCCGGCAGTTTTCTATCTGCAGTCATAATTGGACCAGTTTATCTGAAATAGTATAATAGTCTCTCAGAAAATTGATTTGAAATAACAATAATTCTCTATTTTACTTAGTTCAAAAAATAATAAAGATGTCAAAGTCTTGTTTCCTCTCCTATTTACATTGAATTTTCTCCAATCTTATCCTTACGATAGCTAAACTTTTATATAACCTGGTATTTCTAAAGTTCATGAATGTGTAATTAATATAAGGTGATCGGGTCGCTTATCGAGTGAGTTTGGTTTAGATGGTATTTATAGTTTTGGTTCTTTTACATATAACCTTCATGATGTTATCTACATATCATATCTTATAGTCATCTTTAACGACGCTTACGATCAAAAAGTAAAGTAATATTACCTCACGGCCAATACAGATAACCATTTTCCACTATTTTCCTAGTTTCGTTTCCGATAGGTGACCACGGAGTCTAGGAATCATTTCCTTACTCCACTAATAACTATGGAGTATATATATTAACTAAAGCCACAAAATATCATTCAACCTCCGTTAATTTATATAATAAAATGTGAGTATATAATACCTATTTTTACTTTTGCAAAGATAAATTGTTGAGAAAATACAAAGAAACTATATATATCAAATAGCGTAGAATTTTTAAGCCTAGTCAATTGCCAGGAGAAAAATTTCCCCTATCACCGTTGCGCAGGTCCGGTCCGGTCAAGGATTAGCCTCAATTGACTTTATAAAAGGTCGACTTGACCCTCTCTCTTTATATTGTACATATATATAAAAGTATATACGTATGCATGTATATACATATGTCTATATGTTAGTGTTTGTGAAACAGTTGAATGTTTTCTAGACAAAAAGTGAATACTTCTTCATAAATGTAACACTAATTGTTATTTTCAGTCTGGGTGTAATTTGTGTCCTTTAATTATACGTTTATAAAGTCCCCCGCAATGCATTAATTATTTTTCTTATTGCCGGGTAATTTTTTTTTAAATACAAAACATACCTTTATATTTGTGGTGACGGAGTAAGAATACAAATCACCACCCCCAGTCTTACCCGTGGGTGATCGTAAGAGACGACTAAGAGATATAAAACGCATATAACATACAAAAGACATATAACATCGATGCAAGAGAAGGAAAACTTGAAATAAAACCCTATACCAACACGTCTGACCAGCGTGGCATAGTAGATTAATTTCCCTCCCATTACGGAGGAGGCTCGAGCCCCACAGTGCGATATATTATAAGCTGAGATGATGATGAAAACATAACCAAACAACTGCAAGAAAGGAAAAAGTAGTATAATTACACTGCCACTAAACAGAAGGATATATGCCTTCTGTTTAGTGACAGTGTAATTATGTTACGTAATATCATTTTATTCATTTTGAATTATACCTTTAGGCAAAATTTAATCAATATACTTTGTTAATACCAACGTTAAATTAAATGCTTTGAATTTGAATAAGTCTTTGGAATTGTATACTGGCTGTCCAAATGAGTTTCTGTTTAGCTTGCAAACTTATACTATGGCTCTATTAGGTTATTCGCCTAATACGACCACATTATTATTTTATATATAGAGAAACATATTTTCTTCTAGTGTATTTAACAAAAAAAAATTACAACATTGCTTTTTCCACTTTCTTTTTAGTTTGGCAACTGGATATCGCTAGAACAAACCGTTGTTGCTAGTATAGAAATTTGATATTTATGTAAGTTATTATCTCTTAGTAAGTCAAATTATCACCTTCGACTTATCTATGTTCACTGTTGAGAATATGCCTCTACAATCTGAGACAACGCTATAAACAGCACGCTTAACATATGGCTTGATGATATCAATTGGCATTAATTCAATTGTTCTGGGTATCCCTCAAGTAGTTAAAAATCTTCTATGGAATAGCAAGGGATGGCTACTTATTGATTCTAAACCTCAGGAGGAATTTAATACCTCCACATGATCTTTTCATGGCTTCCTAAATATCTACTATCCATCCATGCACTATTATTATTTAATTTTATCATTGCAGCTCATAGATGTCCCACTGTTGGATTCAAACCTCCTCCATAATGGGAGGGAAATTGACTATACCACGCTGGTCAGACATTTTTAGGGTATTGTTTCAAGTTATCCTTCTCTGGTATAAATGTTCTGTGCGTTTTATATCCTTTTAGTCGTCTCTTACGACCACTCACGGGTAAGATAGAGGGTGGTGAATTGTATTCTTACTCCATCACCACACGGAATTACTTAATTTATGATGCCTAAAGTAATGGCTTAATAATAGTATTTATTGCACAGCCAATATGACCTCTTGTAATATGACCTCATATATATATATGTATATACAATATATATATATATGTGGGTGTGCGTATATACATATGTATATATGCAGTACTGGATCTCCATTATGTTTATCTATGCGTTAGTTATCAATTATTTAATTAAGCCGCAAAACCAAATCACTAGCCAGCACTAATTCTTGTTAAAAAGAAATTAACGTAGTCATTTCTTTAAGAGTTATTTACTTCAAATAAATATATAAAATTATTATCAGTATACAATTTTTACATATTTATTATTATTAATCACTTATCTAATAATATATAATCTGATAAAGATGCCTTAATAACGATAACATGAAATTGAAGAATCAAAATATAGAGTAATAGACGAGTCAAAGAAAAAAGAATATTCACTATAGAGCCATAACTTAAATACATAATGTGAGCTACATAATATATTGATTAAAATTTATAATAACAAGGAGCTTATGTTCAAGTAGGGTAATAAATAATTACTTCTGGGCCCGCAATATAAAAGTTATAAAAGACTTTGTGCTTAGTTGTTACAATAGTTACATTGTATATTTTACTAATGGTTTTTGCACTTCTTCAGTTTTTCTAAATTTCATTAATCTATATGTATAAAAGAAAGTTGTGTTAGTTACAACACTTATAACTCGAGAACGGCTGGACTAATTTTTATTATCTTTATGTTTTTGAGTTTATCGTCATCGGGAATAGGACATTAAAATATGATGTAAATTAAAAAAAGCATTAAAACAACATCAGTTCTAAACGTCCATTTGTTGATAATGTAACAAAACGCAACTGACAGCTCACGTCATTACGTGGTCTAACAGTTTGTTTGGAAAATACCGCGAAAAGTTGAAATCAAATTTGACGGTCAGAGTTCGTTTTGTGCGAGTGTTACAATTTTTTACGAATATTGTTATAATAAATCATATTGTGTCTATATTGTCATCAACAATGCCCCGACCAATAAGATCAAATCTTTTCCTATAAAGCCATAACGCAATTAGAATTCGAAATATACGTGATATTTCGAATTCTAATTGCGTTATGGCTGTGTGTAACCACGGCAGAGGAACAAAATATTGCACATTTTCGAAGCAACCCGTGTAACGGCTCGGTTGACAATGCGAAATCGTTGAGCAAATCTCAGAGATCAATAATTAGATAATTTTCAACGCGCATGCAGAAAAATGTCGTATAACACACGGTACTTCTTTGTCTTGCTGCCACGTTATTAAATTACTTGATATTTTGAATTTATAAATTATACATATTTATTATCATAATAAAAAAATAACTTAATAATTTTGAATTAATCGAAATCTGCTCATCTCATTCACTAACTGTTAGGCGGAACGAAGTGTGCCGGGTCCGCTAGTATATAATATACATAAGTAATAATATCGTTGTTATATCCCAAACAAACTGGCTTCCGAAAAGGCTATAGCACCATAGAGCATATCCTCACGCTTTGGCAGATTATCCAGAAGACCGAGGAGTACAATCGGCCTCTGTGTATAGCGTTTGTGGACTATGAGAACGCCTTTGATTCAGCCGAAACTTGGGCGGTGCTGCAGTCCCTTCAGCGGTGCCAAATCGACCATCGTTATATCGAAGTGCTGAAGTATTTGTATAGGAACGCTACAATGTCAGTCCATATTCGGTATAAGAGTACAAAACCGATCAATTTGCAGAAAGCCGTGAGACAGGGAGTTGTCATCTCTCCGAAACTGTTCACCACTGCACTGGAAGATGTCTTCAAGCTCTTAGACTGGACCGGACTCGGCATCAACATCAATGGCGAATACATCACTCACCTTCGATTTGCAGACGATATCGTCGTCATGGCAGAATCCCCGGAGGACCTGGGCACCATGCTCAACGATCTCAGCAGGGTATCCCAACTGGTGGGGTTACGAAAGAACATGGACAAGACGAAAGTCATGTCAAATGCCCATGTCATTCCTGTACCGATCCTAGTTGGCAATGCGATTCTCGAAAATGTCGATCATTATGTTTACCTTGGACAAACAGTCCAGTTAGGTAGATCCAATTTCGAGAAAGAGGTCAGCCGACGAATCCAACTCGGTTGGGCAGCGTTCGGAAAACTTAAGAAGATCTTCTCATCCAACATACCTCAGTATCTGAAAACATAGGTCTATGACCAGTGTGTGTTACCAGTGATGACTTACGGCACGGAATCGTGTTCTCTAAATGTAGGCCTTATAACCAGGCTCAAAGTCGCTCAGCGTGCTATAGAGCGGGCTATGCTCAAGATTTCTCTGAAGAAGAACAGAATCCGAAATACGTAAATCCGCAGACGAACGGGTGTAACTGACATAGCACGAAGAATTAGCACGCTGAAGTGGCAATGGGCAGGTCACATCGCTCGAAGAACCGACAACCGCTGGGAAAGAAAGGTTCTAGAGTGGCGACCACGTACCGGACGACGCAGTGTGGACAGGACAGACGACCTAATGAAGATTGCTGGGCATCGTTGGATACAGGTAGCACAAGACCGCACTCTGTGGCGTAACGTGAGGGAGGCTTACGTTCAGCAGTGGATGGCAATAGACTGAAATGATGATGATGATGAATAATATCGTAATAATACTGAATATCGTCTTCATAAGATTATTTCATGGACTATGTTACATAATCTTATCATCATCTCATCTCATATATGTGCCACTGTTGGGCTCGAGTCTACTCTACAATAGGAGGGGCGTTGGCGAGTTTGTATAAGGTTTTATGTCAAATTTTCTTTCTATCGCATATATGTTTTATGCATATTATATCTCTTTCTAGTCTTATACGAGTTTACGAAACCCGTGGGCAAGATAAGAAGTAGTGAACTGTATACTTACTCCGTCACTACATGGATACAGTATATTATAGAACTAAATTTTAATTGCAGCAGAACTTTCAATATATTATTGCATAATATTTCAAAAATAAGTAATAATATTAATTTATTATACAAATTCATAGTTTTATAAAGAAAATATTATCAAAAATATATACTGTCGGTATTAGTAAACTTAAATATCACTGATAGCTAATATAGGTAGCAAGTTGATAATTATATCTCACGGTCTGGTTTAATCTGACTGCACAGACGGCGTAGTGGGTGGTACCTACAGTGCCAGTGCCATGGGTTCGATTCCTATGCAGGACAATACTTTGTGCGATTCACAAAGTCTTGTTCTGAGTCTGGGTGTAATTTATCTGCGATAATTGCATGTTTGTAAAGTCCCCCGCAATATAAGAATTATTTCCTTAGTCCAAGGTGGTGTTAAAAAAAATACTAGAATATTTATATCTCTGTCAATTATGACGATCATATGGTAATTTCTCTACTATAGATGTGTTTTTTAACGTTGCTATATTAATATCTAGTAAAAACAGTAATTTATGATTAAACTAGGAATCCCATCGTAATATAAATTTAAATCAGAATGTGTCCTTCGACTCATCTGTAAAAAAGCATATAACTTAAATCTTTGAATACCGTCATTTTGTGTTAGTTTCACTAAAAACAAAATTCAATATCATTCATCGCTATTAAATACTTTGTAACTTAAAAAGAATAATCTAATATTGGCTTATAATATCGAAAAGTTAGAAAATTTATATCCAATATAAACTGTGATAAAAGTTGACACCGCTAAGTTTCGGCGCGCTCATCTTTAACTTTTAAGGACTTTAGCGTTAAATTAATTGTTATCAACGTCACAGGGCGCGATGGATAGCTAAATGTAAAGTATCTAATACAGAAAAATGATAAAATACTATTTGGAAATAAAAACTTTATAATTATAAACTGACCTTTTTTTGCGGTGGACTATGGACGTGTTCGCGCCCCGCCAAATCGGACCAGGACAGCGGAAGAGGCGGCGCGCAACCGCATAGACCCACCCTGAAAACACCTCTCTTCGCTGTGCGAGCGGGCCACCGGTACCCGATCTTCGGTGGCCCGCATTGTAAACTGACCTCAATGTTCGTTTCAATCTAATTTTGTTTGATAAAGGAATAACTAATAAACGATATTTCTTTTGTAGACTTGCTTATATTCAACCCCAATAGATATGAATCTAAGGGGTTCAAACCTACTCCGCATTGAAAAAAAATTATCTTCTTACACTACCCCGGTCAGAGGGGTTGATATGAGGTCTTATTTAGAAGGTTTCTTTTCTTTCTGTGATATTATCGTTAGATATCTAGATCAGATTTCAACAGAATATCGTTTCTTTTTTCTTGGAATGATTCTCATCTAAACTCAATTCAAAGTGGTAAAGATATTCTATAATTAGATCAGATATCAAGATATTTGAAGGTGCTGACTCCCATTATCTGCTGTCTAGATATATTCATTACTGTCAAAACTGAAATATTAGTTAACGTGCTCTCTGAAGCAGGTATTTCTTACAATTTTTATTTAATACAACAATTCGCACTAAGAGATAAATTTTTATATCGCGGAGTTACTTCACAAACACAATGGATACAAATAATATCGAAACTGAGAAGGAGCGCTAGGATTGAACCCACGACACTTTTCATCTACAGTAGCCGGCAGCTCACTATTTTTTTTCTTTTTAATTTTTTTTTTATAGACACCTCCCTGCACTAAGGAAATAATCCTTGTATTGCGGGGGACTTTACAAACATGCAATTAACGCAGACAAATTACACCCAGACTCAGAACAACACTTTGTGGATCGCACAAAGTATTGTCCTGCGTGGGAATCGAACCCACGGCACTGGCACGGAAGGTCGGTATCTTAACCACTACGCCATCTGTGCAGTCTAAATTTTTATATGTTATTTAAACTACTATGCTTTATTTAAAACCTTACAATTTAATATATTTATTTAAGATTTACTATAGATAGACTATTTATTTAAGATTGTATTTAACTTAAAATTTAATACAACATACCTGCGTGTGTGTGTGTGTGTGCATGCGTTCGTGCCTGTGTGCGTGCGTAGATATGTATGCATGTGTGTGTGTGTGTGTGTGCATAAGTTTTAATGATATCATTATCAATTACACATTTACCACAAATTTTGTCATTTCCGGAAAACTAAATAACGTTAAATTAGCAAATATATATTTAAAGTAACCACCATTTGCATAAGATGGGATAGTTATCGAACCCTTGGGCCGCAATACCAATAGCCCAAGGATGTACTAAACTACGCTCAAGGGGTACTGATAACGTAACAAACGCTTTATAACATCCTTAAATAATATTAATAGCCCTCGGAAAGTTTTCATTGTAACCCTAAGGGCTATTACGCAATACACAATACGATTTCTAAAAAGGTTTTTGATGTAATTATGGCTCAAAAGTCTTGTCAGTACAATAGTTCAGATATTTAAAGTTTAATGTAACTAGGTAATGTTTCTGATTTGCAAGATTAATGTTATTTAAATATTTAATTTTCTATGTATATCTATAGGTATATAAATAAAACTTAATAGCTGAAATGTATGTACGCGCATAACTTTTGAAAGAGTGCACAAAATTGGATAATTCTTTTTTTTTGTATTCGTTATTGTCAGGACAAGGTTTCTATAAAAGATTTTTTTTTAATCTGGTAGATATTTTAAAAAAATGTCATAATATGTAGAGTGAGTGAATAAGTTTGAAAGCTGTGAGAGATTTTCAATATATCGACAGAACATTGATAGATCGACGTATCTACTGATACGTAGCTATAATATATATATATAATAATATATATAGCTGAATAAGCTAGCATTTGATTTAAAAGTATTGACAGTATTTTAATTGATTTTTGATTCAAATACATTTATTATGTATAAGCCCTGCGAAGGACACTTACAATCTTACATATTATATTTTTTTTTACTATTGATTCAATAAACTACCACTGGAACAGTACATAACCGCTACTGAGAAGATCCAGCAAGAAATTGAACGGGCTTGTTTATTATTATTATTTCTTTACTATAAAAATATTTAGTAAGAATTAGCTCTTTGTGTCACGATATAATATAAAATTCAAATAAAATATTTGTACATAAATACATGCCCTGGTAATCCAGAATAAAAAGTATGTATTAATCCAGAAAATGGTCTATCTATATGTTAAATTATCATCTAAAACTGTTCAATAGTTTACGCGTGTCTGAGTAACAAATATCCAAACATTCCAATATTCAAACATTTTCATAAAATTGTATATTTATAATATCAGTAGTATGAAACATTAATTTAGATATTGTTCACTTGGTGTTCAATTAAACATGTGAACAACTAAAATCCATGTATCTTATTTATATATTTTATCTTTCAAAGTTGTAACTACCCAATGCTAATACTTCATCATCATCATCTCAGCTCATATATGTCCCACTGTTGGGCTCGAGCCTCTTCCGTAATGAGAGGTAAATTAATTTACTATACCACGCTAGTCGGCCACCGAAGACAAAGAGCGGGTTCCGGTGGCCCGCTCGCACGGCGTGGAGAGGTACTTGTGGGGCGGGTCTATGGGGTCGTGCGCCGCGTCTTCTGTCGCCCCGGACGGATTTAGCGGGGCGTGACCACTCCATAGCCCGCCGCCAAAAGAAAAAAACAATACCCACGCTGGTCAGAAGTATTGATGCGAAAGGGAATGCTCAGATGGTTCGGACATGTGGAAAGAATGCCGAACGAACGTCTGGTTAAGAAGATATACAATGCGAAAGTGGAAGGATGTAGGTACCGAGGGAGACCGAGACTAACCTACCTAGACCAGATCGGTCAGGTACTGAAGAAAGGTGGAGTCAAGAGTCTCCGAAACCGGCGAGCGTGTATGAAGAGAATTATGAATGTTGAGGAAGCGAGTGAAGTATGCAGAGATAGAGTTCTCTGGCACTCTGTTCTCTCTGCCTACCCTGCAAGGGATATGGCGTGATGATATGTATGTATGTATGTCAGAAGTATTGGTATAGGGTTTTGTTTCGAGTTTTCTTTCTCTTGCATAGATGTTATATGCGTTTTATATCCCATAACCGTTTCTAATGATCACACATGAGTAAGATAGGGGGTGGTTAATTGTTTTCTTACTCCGTCACCACACGGAACATAGTATTAATATTTTAAAATATAACAACTGTATATTTTTGGATAACAATTTAAGAGTAAAAGTTAAAATAGAATAAATTATATACTTGCATGAGTACGTACTATAAAATATTTATAATGTATTTTTTAAAACGAATAGTTATTATGAACTGATAAGTTCGTAACATTCAACAAAGCGTAATATAATTTATTTGCTTAGTGATACGTAAAGTCAGCATATTCTAGCCCGAAGGCATGATTCTCGTCGCATAATTAATAACGTTATGCAGTCTGAGCTTATAGCAAATATTTATTCTGTGCTTACAGTAAGCAAGTAATATATTACTGAAACTAAATACTTTGATGTCAAGGCAAATAGCAATAAATTACCGTGTAGTGGTTTGTTTAGTAATAAAACTCAATTGCGTTAATTTATTATTCAAATAATCTTAATAATTATTTAATAACACTTAATATTTATTTATTTTATTAAAAGCTCTGTGGTAGCGGCTACGAATACTAGCAATCCTTACTTTGCTAGTGGATATTGTAAAAAAACTAAGAGCCTTATAACGACCTGGGCCTACTTCATCTGATACCGTTTGGTCAACAATTACATTCCTAAGAAGGATTAACGTCTGATAGGAGGCCGTTCATAAAACTATTGCCAATAACTTTTACAATATGTACTATGAAAGACGATTACATGTTGGTTGGCCCCAAGTAATTGAGATAAGAGTAGGAGAATGATGATGATTTATTTATTTTATAACATTTTTTTAGAATGCATTTTCCAGTGTGGTGACGGAGTAAAAATACCATTCACCCCCTATCTTTTTCCCCTATCTTACCCGTGAGTGATCGAATGAGACGACTAAGGGATATAATATGCATATAACATCTATGCAAGAGATGGAGAACTCGAAAAAAAACACTATACTAACACGTCTGACCAGCGTGGTATACTAAATCAATTTCTCCCATTATGGTGGAGGCTCGAGGCCAACAGTAGGACATACATATATGAGTTGAGATGATTAGCATACATATGAAAAAATAAAGTAAAGTAGATAGGAATATCCATTTTAAAACTATAGATGATATATATACATATAGATATAATCTACCTTCACCCGCCAAATAAGAAGTGGTGAATTGTATTCTTATTCAGTCACACTGACTGATACTTTGACCTATATACAGATTACGGTTAGAGAAAAGGAGTAGACGTTACCCAATCATTTTTTATATAACATTTATACCATTAATATATTTATTCCTTGCTAAAAATGAGTACAAGATTAAATTATCCAATTTTGTTGAAGTCTGGAATAAATTAAAAATTTATAGCACCTTTTACTCTTACACTTTTCTGTTTTTTTTTTCTTTAAATAAGTGGACGTCCCTATCGTAAATATAACAAATTGCTGTTTTCATAGAATCCCTAGGCGAATTATTGCAAATATCGACGGCAAAACATACAAAATAGACAACGGAGGCGACTGGAATATTTCTTTAATCAATTAAAATATCTCGACTCGAGATTATCGATGTTGTTTTCCTTTTTCTTTCTTTGTATAGATATGGCTTTAAATTAATAAAAGGTATCATTTCAATGAATATTTTAATCTTGTTTCCCTTTAATGTACACGAAATGTGAATCTTAAAAAATAAAATTAATCTTTCGAAACATCGAGGTCGAGCTAAACCCTGTTAACCACAAGCAATAAAGAAGGCAATTTCCTAAATAGAGCTGCTTAGGATTCCGTTCTGACTTTTTGTACGAAAAATTCTATTGTTATTGGCCAAAGATGCTCCCGGTAGCTTTACTTATAAGAATGGGATAAAGATAAACTAACATTATGTTACGAAAATATGAAAGTATGGTTTTTAACAATAACCTTTGGCTATATAAATATATTTTGACTCCTTTATCATCGAAGGACTTAGAGGTGGACATACATATATATATATATATATATATATATATGTATGTCCACCAGATATTGATAGAGTGATTTCTTTAATAGAAATAGAAAAGTACTCTTAAAGAAAAGAGACAATTCCTCTATTGCTAAACAATCACTTAGATTGTTTACTTACAGGTATTCCGAGGCATTTGGCCGCTAAAGTTGAAACAACTTCTTAACAGAATAAATAACAGCTCCTGATAATCCTAATTAATGTGAATAGAACCTTCTCAGAAAGAAAACACTGGATAGAATTTTTGTTAGAGAAATTATAATTTAATTAAGTGCTAAACACGGATAAAATCTTTAATTAAATAACATGTAATAGAGAAAAGTATTATTTATGAGTACTAATTTTACAAAATTCAATAAAATAATTATTATTTCATGAACTGTGAAGTGGTAAATTATAGGAAGAATTTCTCACCCACCGTTGTTTGTAAATTAGATGTACTTCTTTTATTCTAAGTAAACCATCCCATCCTTTTATATTAAATATATTTTAAAAGGCCAAATAAAAAGGGTTACTTTTCTCTATAAATTTAATTAAGGATGTAGATACCGGGGGAGACCGAGACTAACCTACTGAGACCAGATGGGTCACGTACTGAAGGAAGGTGGACTCAAGAGTCTCCGAAACCGACGAGCGTGTATGAAGAGAATTATGAATGTTGAAGAAGCGAGCGAAGTATGCAAGGATAGAGTTCTCTGGCACTCTGTTCTCTCTGCCGGGTAGGCAAGGTCAAGGGATATGGCATGATTATATGTATGTATGTATAAATTTAATGTATTTTCAATATAACACAATTTAATTACGGTTAAATGATTGCAAACATATAGAAAACTTATAATATACATGGTCTGACTGTCAGACTCGACAAAATTTTTTTTTGTGTCGAATATTTTTTTTGAGGTTATGTCAAAACTTAAACGTGCAGGGGTGTTTTTGACCTCAGTTTTGGATTCAACGACCCCAAAAACATATAATATGCCTAGTCTGACTGTCAGACTCAACCATATTTTTTTTTGTGTGTCTGTGTAATTAATCAAACATGTCGAATTTAACATTCGATTAATAAAATATTAAACAGATTCACTTATCCTTGTAATAATGAATTAAGAGTACCACGTTTCCACTATACCTTATTATACGAGAGAAGCCATAAAAACCGGCCATGTACCAAGAAAATAGGCTGTAAAACGCTACTGGGCAATTTATAATTATAACTGCAACCTTCAATCCACCAGCATAGTGTGGCGATTATGGTATATCCTCTCTAGAGGACATAGTCTTCGGACTTTGAAAGGCTGAGGAATGTATAGGACAAACTTCCAAATTATTATAATAATCATCTTGACTCATATACGTTCCACTGCTAGGATGAAGCCTCCTCTACAACAAAACTGACGTGTTAGTATAGAGTTCATCATCATCATCATCATCTCAGCTCATATATGTACCATTGTTGGGCTCGAGCCTCCTCCATAATGGGAGGGAAATTGACCTACAATACCACGCTGGTCAGACGTGTTGGTATAGGGTTTGGTTTCGAGTTTTTCTTTTCTTGTATAGATGTTAATATGCGTTTTATCATAGATGTTATTCGTCCCTTAGTCGTCTCGTACGATCACCCACGGGTAAGATATGGGGTGGTGAATTGTATTCTTACTCCATCACCACATGGAAAATATGAGTGGTATAGAGTTATATTTCAAGTTTCCTTTTTTTTGCATAGAACATGCATATTACATCTCTTAGGCGTCTTTTGCGATTTGAAGTACCGTAGCCCGCCGCAAAAAAAGGCGTTTTTTGCGATGAGTGAAGTAGTGAGTGGAGAATTATATTCTTACATAGTCACCATTTTTTTTGGAGTTTACTCCCCTTAAGAACCGATTTTCATATAAGGCGCCCGGTATGAGAAAAATTTGAGGAGTAAAATCTAGTGATCGAATGACCTCATTACGTTTTTGGTGCGCAACCTATTCTGCGCACCTTTCACTTTCTGACGTGAGATAATACTTCACTGAACAGTTTTACTAAATGTAAATAAAAATATATATATATATTATTTTTAGTCAAATGAGCTTTTTTTGCGCCTGTTTTGATAATCGTACTTAAGGAGTAAACTCCAGTCGTGCGTCGGAGCTGACACACAGACTTTTTTCCTTTTTTTTGCGGTGGGCTATGGACGTGGTCGCGCCTCGCTAAATCGGTCCAGGGCGACGGAAAAGACGGCGCGCAACCCCATAGACCCACTCTGCAAACACCTCTCTTCGCCGTGGGAGCGGGCGACTGGTACCCGATCTTTGTCATCGGTGGCCCGCCCGGGCTTACACAGTCACCATACGGTAAATATAATTCAATAACATAAAATTAAATTTTTAATAAGCGAGTAATTAGCACCTTTTAGTGGCAATGGGTAGCCCATATTTTTCATCAAATTGACAACTAGTGGCGAAGAAAGGTTCTTGAGTGACGACTACGCAACGAACTACCCAGAGAAAGACCACCCTCCACTAGGTGAAAGAAGTTGTTGCAGGTGGCACAGAATCGTTCTAAGTGGCATTCTCGTGGGGAGAACTATACCCAACAGTGGATGAGATTTTTATAAGTACTTGTTTATGCCGACAGTTCCACTTGATACGATAAACATATGCAGCTTTATTAGATTCAAGTCTTCCAAAGACTTACTTTACCGAGTTCATTTGGATGTATGCTGAGCTCACTTTCGTAACTTAATATTATGCAACGTTGTCGCATCGTCAATATTCACTGTTACACCTACTTTAGTATTCAACACGACGTGCATTGGAAGCGATTCGATACGTAGTGTATTTCCTTTTAGAAGAAAAATGTAATATCAAATTGTGGTACTCTTCATCTGAATATGAAATAATATTTAGTAATATGTTAAGGATAAGTGAGAATATTTTTTATAAAAGAAAAAATATCGTTCATCATTAAAAGAATATCAACTTTTTGTATATGTACGTATGTATTAGCTCACATGTGTTCGCCACAATATTTTATTAATGAGGCAAAATACCAGTATTATTATTTTTTATAATAACCCGATTACGAGCGAAAAATGGTGTCACAAGTGACTGTGAACTGGATAAGAACCCACACCTATTGGAATTCCGTCCCAATCGTGCTGCCACTTACACCATCGTGAACTATTGTAGGACATTCAAATCTCGCTTCGTACTATATTTACGTCTTTAAGGAAACGTGTTAACAATTTACCCGACAATGTTTACACATAGTATAGGCTTAATACTTCAAATTTTGCAGTTAGAATTGTATTAAATGATGACACAACCCTGTTATTCAAATTACTAAAATTTAGCATTTAATATGCTTAATTATTTATAAAAACTGGATTACGAGCGATTTTTTTTTGTCGAGGTACCGTACATATATATAGTACTAGCTTTTGCCCGCGACTTCGTCCACGCAGAAGTCATCTCTGACAGAGTCAAATAGAAAAAGCAATGCAAGGTGTTGAAGGTTTGTCGCTAGGACGATAATCAACAGCGTCAGAAACTGGGATGCGGTCGCCGCCTTCTGCGAGTTAGTTATCTAACGGAATTAGGCAATAGGGTGGGTTCGAGAGAAAATACTCTAGGTTGACACGCTCTATCGTCGGTGTTTTGGGCGGTGCAAGCTTAAGTATCTGTATTTAGGTTCACTGCATGAGGGCTTCGACTCGAGATGATACCCGGTTGCGGTGGCCCGCCCGCACAACGTAGATGTATGTGTACGGCGCGCATGTGTCTATATACCATAGCCGGTCACTAAAGAAAAAGGTGGTTCAAAAATCTATTCATTCTACAAATTATATTGCCATTAATATACTATTTACGGTATGACCATGGGATAAAAATATAATTATCGCCACCATTTATTTGACTGTTTTATTTCATCAGCAGAGTTGCGACCTCGTTAGATATGATTTATTATTTGAGTTATAGAGTGAACATTTTTGAAGCTAAACTTAACCTGTATCTTAAACCATTACGCAAGAACCTATTGCCGCCCACTATGTGTATCGTGTGAGCTCTCACGTTGGCACTGGTCGCCACAAAGGCACTGGTGCGGGGTTGATGGAGAGGGGAAAGAAACACGTATTTATTTATTTTTACCGAAGAATATTTGTACGTAATTTGAAAAGAATCGATAAGGAAATTTTCTCTCCATACACACTTTACTGCTTTGTTACACCCCCTTAGCGACGCAATTAATGAAATCCTTTCATATTGAACCTCTAGGTCATAAATAAAAACGTGCTTCAAAATTTAATGTTTCTAGCTTTAATAGTTTCAGCTTGGCGGTAATGAGTCGATCCACCCGTTTCACAGGCCTAATTTACACAACCCGAGGGTGAAAATTGACAAATGCCGGATATTACCCTAGAATATTTGATTCGACTCATAATTTGAAAAGAATCAATAAAGATTTTTTTCTCCCCATACAAACTTTGCCACTCTGCTCGACCCCCTTAGGGGTATAAATTCGTAAAATCCTTTCTTAGTAAATCTCTACGTCATATAAAGAAACCACTGTCAATATTTCAAGTTGCCAGCTTCAATAATATCGGCTTGGCGCTAATAATTTAATGAGTCGTCCAACCCGCTTTGCAGGCCTAATTTACACCCCCAGAGGGTGAAAATCAACAAATGCTGAAATACGTGTTTATTTATTTTTACTGGAGAATATTTGTACGTAATTTGAAAAGAATCGATAAAGATTTTTTTCTCCGAAAATTTTTAAATTGACATAACTTGTTTATTTATATTAAACTAATTGAGATAAAATAAAGCCTAAATGTTAAGTGAAGCTTACCACAATATATTAGTGAAAATCGCGTCTAAATCGGATAAGCCGTTTCTGAGATTAGCGTGCACAAACACACAGACAAACAGATAAACAGACAAAAATTTTAAAAATCATTGTTTTGGGTTCTATTAGTGTTGATAAAGGTCCCAGTAATATTTTTTCTCATATATCTTCCATGTACAGACAGCGATCGTTTACATTTTTATTATATGTATAGATATTGTATTCCTTTTATTTTTGGATAAAAAAAAATACCCCATGCTAAGGAGTAACATCTGGTGTCACAGCCCACAGGTGACTTTATCAATATTTTATCAACAGACACGAATAACAATGACATTCAGAACAATTACTAGACTCTCAGAACACCTTTTTACTATATGCAAGAATGACTTAGTATTTATAACCAATCAATACATGTAATACATTTTTACATAGATATCTCTTATTTCCTACGTTTTTTTTAATACAATCCTTACATGAACTCAATTTATTATACATTAGTCCTTTACAAATCGACACTAAACTTGATAGCGGATTGAGGTAGAAAGATTGTTCCGAGATGTGGGTTGACGTTACATGATAAATGACCAAATCCGTTTTTTCGTTTATATGTTTCGATACAAAATATTGTTTGAGGTGCCATAAATATCGTTATCGTATAAATATCATTTTTAGAATAAGATTTTATTGTATAAAAAATCAGATGAGATAACTATTGTTGTATAGCAAACATATATTTTTTATTGCTTATAGTGCACCAGAGAGTTAGATTTCCGACTCTCTCGCTCACCGAACGAAGCGAAACAGCAGGTGCTATTACGATTCAGTAACAACAAAAACAGTTTTGTATAAAAGCTAAATGACGACAAAGTTCTGTAGATATCTAAAACAAGTAAAATAAAATTCTTTAAGTTTGATCGTATCGCCAGATAACGAGATTTTTTAAAACAAATCCCTGCACTAAAAAATAGTTTCTTATATCGCGGGTGACTTTGCAAATATTTATGTGTTTAAATAATCAACGGACACAAATAAAACCCAGACTCGGGATGATCATTTGTATATTGCATAAACAATTTCTCTGCGTGAAAATCGAGGCTATGACACTTGAACAAGGCGTTGCTACTTATACCACTACGCTGTACTAAGCCATCTGTGACGTCAAAGTCAATTGTGAATCTAAAACATATAGGTAGTAGGTACTCAAACAGTTATACGGAATTGTTTGTCAAAAATTATCCAGTCGTTTAAGATGAGAAGGATTTGAATATAATTATTTCTAAAAGGTTTTTTGTAATTATGATATATGTCCCTTAATGCTGTATTAATACTAACTATTTGATACCGCATTTGGAACATTATTTTTCTTCTAATGCCAAAAAATAGGTAGATGAATTAAAATTAAACTTTTCACTGAAGTAGATTTTTTTTTATAATCATATATCTTAACGACAAACAGATTAGTAGTACAATCTGCTTTGGGCGGGTCTACGGGGTCTTGCGCCGCTTTTCCTATCGCCCCGGACGGAATAGTGGGGTCTGACGTACCGTCTCTGCTATTAACAGAAAAACATACACTTATTGAACACGTTTTATTATTTTCTCCATAATGAGAAGATAGCAGTAACTATCATAAAACGGGTAGACAGTTTGGCAAAGAGGTTCGTTTTGACCTTTCTTACTCTTGCTGTAATGTATCTGTTTACATTCCATCTTTTACGATATTAACGAGAGAAAAAGGGATAGTGAATTGTATTCTTACTCCATTATCACATAGAGAAACTAACTTATTAATATTGAAATATAAGTTATTACTCAGGGAAATATGAATGTAGTGGTTCTTAAATAAAATATATTCTCATTATGTAAAACATTTTTTAAGTAAATATTGTTTTTTATTGCAGATGGTGACAAACTAGCAAGCAACACACCTGATGGTAAGGATTACTGCCGGCTCTCTAGCTATGGACCTTTGTATTATCAGGGGTACAGCTAGGCCTATCAATAAAAACCCCAAACACTACCAGTAAGTTCGTCTGTCGGTTCTCTAGCTCACCAAACTACATACATATCATCACGCCATATCCCTTGCAGGGTAGGCAGAGAGAACAGAGTGTCAGAGAACTCTATCTATGCATACTTCACTCGCTTCCTCAATTATCTTCCTACACGCTCGCCGGTTTCGGAGACTCTTGACTCCCCTTCCATCAGTACATGACCGATCTGGTCTAGATACATTAGTCTCGGTCTCCCCCGGTACCTACATCCTTCCACTTTCGCATTGTATATATTCTTAACCAGACGTTCGCTCGGCATTCTTTCCACATGTCCGAACCATCGGAGCATTCCCTTTCGCATCTTTACACCAATACTCTCTTTCATACCTACTCGCTCTCTTACGTCGTTATTACGAATGCGTTCGGTCAGCCTTACTCCACAGATTTTTCGCAGAGATCGCATTTCGACCGCATTAATTTTATTTTCATACTCTTTTCTGCATACCCAACTCTCGCTTCCATACAGTAATGTTGGGACAAGCACTGCGTTATGTATTGCTACACGTGCCTTCTGGCTGAGGTAGTGGCTACCGAGAAGTAGCCCCAACGCTCCGTTCACTCTATTTCCCGCATTCACTCTTCGCTCTATATCAGTGGTGTACCTTCCATCTCGGCTAAATCCACATCCAAGATATACAAATTCATCCACTTGCTCTAGTACATCATTACCTATTGTTACTCTTACATCTGTTCTGACTTCATCTCTTTCAAAGACTATTATTTTGGTTTTGTTCACATTCACGCGTAGACCCCTTTTCTTATAATCTTCTGTCAAGTAAGCGCAGGGTATTGCCATTACTCAGCTCGGCCTACGGCTGAAGACAGAAAACTATCAACAGTGTGGCTTTATCACTATAAATAAATATATATATTTAAAGATTACTTTCAAGTTAACGTACATAAATAGAAATGCCTATACTATGACGCAATTGACAAAAAGTGATTGATAATTTCATATCTACAAATAACTCTATATATATAAATACTTATACATTTTTTTATTTTATTCCATACAGTTTCTGTGGCTTCATTCTTTTTTACAGCCATAACAGAGCCAGAGAAATTTGCTCTGGCATTTGTTATGATTCCTAATTTAACCTCGACTTGTCCGTGGGTGTTGTAAAAGACGACTAAGTAATATAATATGTAAATAACATCTCTGCAAGAGAAGGAAATCTTGAAATAAAAATCTATGCCAACACGATCTGATCAGTATGAAATAATATACCAATTTCTTTTCTATTTTGGAGGTGGCTCGAGCTCAGCAGTGGGATGTATAAGAGCTGAGATGTTGAGCATTCCCTAATTTTTTCAATAATACATTTTGGAAGCAATTAGAAGCAAGATTTACTTAGTCGGTTTTATGTTCTTACTTTTTATTTCACTTATATTCAGGTACACAAAATATTCATCATCATCATCATCTCAGCTCTTATATGTCCCACTGTTGGGCACGAGCTTCCTCCATAAGGGTAGAGAAAATGACCTACTATACCACGTTGATCAGACATGTTGGTATAGAGTTTTATTTCGGCATAGATGTTGTATGCATACATACATATATATCATCACGCCATATCCCTTGCAGGGTAGACAGAGAGAACAGAGTGCCAGAGAACTCTATCCTTGCATACTTCACTCGCTTCCTCAACATTCATAATTCTCTTCATACACGCTCGCCGGTTGCGGTGACTCTTGAGTTCACCTTCCTTCAGTACGTGACCAATCTGGTCTAGGTAGGTTAGTCTCGGTCTGCCCCGGTACCTACATCCTTCCATGTTGTATGCGTTTAATATATCCCTTAGTCGTCTCTTACACACGGTCACTCACGGGTAAGATCAGGTAGGTGATGAATTGTATTTTAACTACATCACCACACGGATGATAGGTAACATAAAATCATAAATTATTATATTTACAAACAATGTTATCTGCTACGATCGACTATAAATTTTAATTTATTACCTCATAGATTTTATGGTCCAAAGTAAATACATACGTTACAGCGCCATTTGAAAATTGAATCTCGCCATATTTACAACCCATATTATTGCTTCAAAAACAACCCTCACTTTTCATTCAAATGATATTAATCTGAAAAGGCTAAAGGGTATCCTAAATCACTTTTGGTGGTTTCAAAACGGATATTAAGAAATAATTTACATAAAATTTACTCCCATTCATAATAATTTTAATAAACGATCTACAAACATGGTTTATATATTTTGCATATATAATTAGAAGTTTGACAAAATACATATAATGACAATGTAAAATTAAATATGAAATTAGTTGGTGATTGATTTCATAAAAATAATAACATTTATTATTACATTTACATTTACACATCCGTGTGGTGACGCAGTAAAAATACAGTTCACCACTCCTCATCTTACCCGTGGGTGATCGTAAGAGCCGATTAAGGGATATAATATGCATATATCATCTGTGCAAGAGATGGAAAACTCGAAACAAAACCCTATACCAACACGTCTGACCAGCGCGGTATAATAGGTCAATTTCCTTCCCAATACGGAGGAGGCCCGAGCCCAACAGTGGGACATATGTGGGCTGAGACGATGATGATGATGATTACATTTACAAATAATTTGACCGTCCGTGTGGTGACGGAGTAAGACTACAAATTCACCACCCTTATCTTACCCATGGGTGATCGTAAGAGTCGACTAAGGGATATAAAACGCATATAGCATCTATATAAGAGAAGGAAAACTCGTAACAAAACCTTATAGGTATAGCAGGTCTGACCAGCATTGTGTAGTAGGTTAATTTCCCTTCCATTTGGAGGAGGCTGGAGCCCAACTGTGGGAGGTGTATGAGCTAAGATGATTATAATGATGAAATAATTTAATAAAATCTTTGGAATGATGAATTATTAATAATGATAAAATGCGACCTCTGCGGCAAATCTGTGGAGTTAGGCTGACCGACCGCATTCGCAACGACGACGTAAGAGAGCGAGTAGGTATAAAAGAGAGTATTGGTGTAAAGATGCGAAAGGGAATGCTCCGATGGTTCGGACATGTGGAAAGAATGCCGAACGAACGTCTGGTTAAGAAGATATACAATGCGAAAGTGGAAGGATTTAGGTACCGGGGGAGACCGAGACTAACCTACCTAGACCAGATCGGTCATGTACTGAAGGAAGGTGGAGTCAAGAGTCTCCGAAACCGGCGAGCGTGTATGAAGAGAATTTTGAATGTTGAGGAAGCGAGTGAAGTATGCAAAGATAGAGTTCTCTGGCACTCTGTTATCTCTGCCTACTCTGCAAGGGATATGGCGTGATTATATGTATGTATGTGTAAATGAAGGTATATAAGATTGATTGCCATTTAGCGATGATATTAGAATGCAATTATCTAGCATCGGATGCCTAAAAGCTGATGATGATAAAGCAGATAAAAGTGAAAAACTAATTTTCTATTAAAATTAATTCTATGATCTGTGTATCTATCTCACCTTCGATTTCCAGACGATATCGTCGTTATGGCAGAATCCATGGAGGCTCTTGGCACCATGCTCAACGATCTCAGCAGCGTATCCCAAATAGTGGGGTTACGAATGAACATGGACAAGATGAAAGTCATGTCAAATGCCCATGTCATTCCTGTACCGGTCCTAGTTGGCAATGCGATCCTCGAAATTGCAGATCATTATGTTTACCTTGGACAAATAGTCCAGTTAGGTAGATCTAATTTCGAGAAAGAGGCCAGCCGACGAATACAATTCGGCTGGACAGCGTTCGGGAAACTTAAGAGGATCTTCTCGTCCAACATACCTCAGTGTCTGAAAACACAGGTCTACGACCAGTGTGTGTTACCAGTGATGACTTACGGCACGGAAACATGGTCCCTAAATGTAGGACTCATAACCAAGCTCAAAGTCGCTCAGCGTGCTATGGAGTGAGCTATACTCGGGATCTCTCTGCGTGATAGAATCCGTAATACGGAAATCCGCAGAAGAACGGGTGTAACCGTCATAAGTAGAGTGGCGACCACGTACCGGACAACACAGTGTAGGACGCAACTAGGTGGACAGACGATCTAGCGAAAGTTGCTGGACGTCGATGGATGCAAACGGCACAGGACCGCACTCTGTGGCGTACCATGAGAGAGACCTACGTCCAGCAGTGGACGGCGATGGGCTGAAATGATGATGATAATCTGTGTAGTAACGGAGTTGAATCTATCTATTAATAGTAACAGAGTATGAATACAATTCCTTTCTTACCCGTGGGTGCCGTAAATATCGTCTAAAGGATCTAATATTCAGATAATATATATAGAAGAGAATGAAAACTCGAAATAAAGCTCTACTATACCAACTCGACTGACCTAAATCTCTAGGCAACCAGGTTGCCAACGGATTTAGGCGCTAAATTTCTTCTTTTGCAGTGATATTATCTGTTTACAGTTTTAAAGGAAGTAGTGGTTACATTACTTCATCTTCATCACACATATATTATAAATTTACTAATTATGCACATTACTCGCTCGGTATTTCTCCAAGTGATAAAATTCGGAATACGGAAATCCGTAGAAGAACGGGTGTAACCGACATAACCCGAAGAATTAGCACGTTGAAGTGGCAATGGGCAGGCCACATCACTCGACGAACCGACAACCGTTGGAGAAGAAAGGTTCTCGAGTGGCGACGCAGCGGACGAATCGGACGACGCAGCGTAGGACGACCCCCCACTCGGTGAACTGATGACATTATCAAGGTCGCAGGAAACAGTTGGATGCAGGTGGCACAGAAACGTTGCAAATGACATTCTTGTGGGGAGGCCAATGTTCAACAGTCGATGTTTACGGGCTGATGGATGGATGGATGAATTATGCACATTATTAAAGTTTGTGACTATTAACTACTCTGGATTTCACTCTGATATTGTTTTATTAAATTCTTATTAAGATTATTATTATTTATTTACATCACAGAGTTTGCTATAAAGCCTGGCAAGCGGAAATAGTTTTAATTCAGTTAAATGTACACTTCGCTCCGCTACCTGCAGATATAAAGATGTGTTATCATAAAATAAAATATGATAAAATGTGACAAAAAAAAACAATATTTGATACTTTCTAAATTAATATACAAACATTTATAAACGAACATCAAATATCAAGTAATTTACTTAACACAAGCCAATTAGCGTCGCAATGAACAATGAGAATACCTTTCATGTGAATAACTTTAACGCAACTTAACGGCAGTACCGTCATTGTAATGATATTACAACAATAGCATTACACAATCAGAGTGGAATTCAATTAGATTATCTGAATCACGCAAAACATTGAGCCTGTGGGAATCCTGGTAAGAACAACAATCGATATTATTGATAATCATAACAGAAGGATTGTTTCAAACAACAAAAGCTTTTACAGAGTTTGTACTAATATTTATTGTCCAAGATGTATATAATTTAATTTGGTTTTATTCACAGATATTCAAGTATGAACTCTTCAAAAGGATGGAAGGATGGAAACCAATATTATTCAGCTTTTTTCCTTTACATGTTCATATAATTTGCTTAGTAATAAGCTCAGCCAAGTTCCATGTGTAGATCGGACAAAGGAAGAATCATGGAGATTTTATTAGTATGTATACTAATAAAATCAAAAATATATGTTTGATTTAGCCTTATAATAATTGATGTTCATGACAACTCAAATTTACAGCATTAATGTGCTCACTGAAATACGGATATAACACATTTTAATTTTTGTCTAATTGTTATAGATTCAAGTTATATTCTTCCAAAAGCTAATGCAAAACGATTAAACACCTAACCACGCGCAACCTCGTAAGATTTACAAATGGCTTCTAATTGGGGATCTATGTGTGGTGTTGCGTAATATTCACTGTACCTTGTTAAACTTCAAACTAATTTATTGCTGATTTTGTAGTGAATTTCAATATTGTTTGTTCATATAAAAAATAAAAATATGAAGACTCCATTTTTAACTGCGTTTATGACTGTACTGACCCACCCGTATTGTCTCCTAGATCTCCTAAGAGAACATAAATGAATAAAATTGATACCAAGGTTTATAAACGAACTATTATATCCTTAAAACATGAAATCATCCAACTGGATACTATTTCTAATATTTTTATTTATCCATCCAGTGTATGTCATAATATTGCAATCATTTCCTCTCACTTTAGCAATGTGGAGTCAGTTACACCGACTTTTAAACATATTATGTTTCACATTTCATTTCCTTTTTCTTTTTTTATTGCTTATGGTGGCAAACGAGCATGCAGCACAACTTGATGGTAATTGTCACTGCCGCCCATGGACCTTTACAATATTAAGGGTATCAATACAAACCCGAAACCCAACCCAGTTGGGCTTCCGGCTCTCTCGCTCACCGAATGAAGCGCAATAGCAAATTGCCATTACTCAGACGTCGATCTTCTGTGAGAGTATGGTAATACCCCATACGGACCGGCCCGCGGCTGTGGACAGAGAACTGTGAACAGCGTGGTCCTACCACTATTAAATAATAATTTCACAGTGAAATTACGATCATAGCTCTTTCCACAGTAAATAGTTGATACTATTATATTATACACTAGCTTCTGCCCGCGGCTTCGCCCGCGTAAAAGGTTACTTTCCTAAAGTTTTTGATCCCCTATTTTTATTTTTGACCGTCGGTAATACAGTGCAACGGTATTACAATACTCAGGGTTGGAACTTCATTACTGGACTGCTAGATGGCGTTGAAGAAGCTAGATTTTGAGATTTTTTGACAAACAATTTTTTTATTTTTCATAAAAAAATTTTGATTTTTTTTTAATAAAAAGTATCCTATGTTACTTTTAATACCTCCAAGAATATGTGTACAATGTTTCATGATGATCGGTTGAGTAGTTTTAGCGTGAAAGCGTAACAAACAAACTTACATTCACATTTATATATTAGTAGGGATGTACATACTATACTAAAACTATAGTGAAACAACGAATCTTCACCGCATTCACCAACAAACGCGGTTATTGGTAATATTTAATTTCATTACACAAGTAAACCCATATCATGCATGAAATGTATACAAATCTTATGGAAACATTATAAATCATTCTACTGTTATGGTTTCATAAGGGTTGAGTGTATATTACAAAGATATTATCATATCCATAAAGAGAATGATAGAATTTCTTTCAGTTTGGTTATAATTATGTTTTCAAAGAAGTCCTTATATAATTTAAATAAACCTTTGCTTATTATTGAGAGTTGTGTATATGTAATACAAAACTTCAATTTTACAATTAATAAAATATTTGCTTAGAGTGTCTACAAATGGCTGTGTGGTAGCGGCTACGAATACTACTAACCCTTACTTTGCTCGTGGATGTCGTAAAAGACTACTAAGAGCCTTATAATGACCTGGGCCAATTTCAGGGTCAATTCCTGGGTCAACAATTACATTCCCAAGGAGGGTTGACGTTCCGGCGGGTTACCTCAGTGCGCGACGAGGGTAGTTATCCATCGTCTAGCGAGATAGCCACAAGGCGCGAGGACGCCCGCCGAGATGTCACACGTTGGGTTACGCGGCTGGAGAGTCCTAGGCACGGTGTTGTTACCATTGAGGCCCTCCGGCCCGTACTGATGGAGTGGAGGGAGCGGTGGCACGGAGTCCTCTCCTTCAGGCTGGTGCAGGTGTTGTCGGGGCATGGTTGCTTCGGCAAGTACCTGCACACGGTCGCGAGGAGGGAGTTGACTCCGTCCTGCTACGAGTGCGGCAGTGACGAGGACACGGCGCAGCATACGCTGGAGGTCTGCGTGACCTGGGCCCAGCAGCGCTGTGACCTCGTCGCTGTTATTGGTGCCGACCTGACGCTGCCGGCTGTCGCGAAAGTGATGGTCGATAGCATCCTTCTACGAGACTGTCATCTCGCAGAAGGAGACGGCGGAACGAGCCCGGAAGGATTCCCTCCATGCGGACTCGGGCCGCGAATACCTGCGCCTGATGCCACCCTAGCCGAGGCCTCGGATGATCGGACCGGGGAATATTCCGGTCACCCGACGTGAGGCCACCGCGTGAGGACGACGATGCCCCGACGGTCGTCGGGGCGTTGACAAGAGGAACCCGCGAGGGTAAACCGCCGGGTGGGCCACCGAAGACAATGATCGGGTACCGGTGGTCCACTCGCACGGCGAAGAGAGGAGTTGCACTGTGGGTCTATAGGGTTACGCGCCGCCTCTTCCGTCACCCCGGATCGATTTGGCGGGGTGAGACACATCCATAGTCCACTGCAAAAAAAAAGATAAAAAAAGGAGGGTTGACGTCGGTCATAAAACTATTGCCAATAACTTTTACAATATATACTATGAAACAAGAGTAAATATTGTATCGACCTCAAGTAATTAGAACAAGAGTAGGAGAAAGATGATGATGGGTTTCTACAAATGGCATAACATCCCGAAAGGGTATTATCCTATTTATAGCGAATAGGAGATCTATAATAATGTGAAAAGCAATTGGGTACTAATTCAGCAGGCGACTCTCAAAAAGTGACCAAGTAAGTACAATTTGAGACCTTGTTAGTAATTCAGTAGATTCAGTAGCAATCCTTTGTTAGGCAATATCCCTTCACTAAGCCAGTAAATTTCGATTTATTTTCATCTATTACGTGCATAATAGAGTGTGAATTTTGGCAAAGTCGAAATTCATAGGGAAAAAAATTGCACAAAAGCTGAAATGTATATGTAATATGCATTCTTTTTGTGACCATTTAAGAATACAATAGCAACATACTTTCTCGTTAGATCATAAAAGTCAGATATCACCAGGAAATATTACAATGGTAGGGTTACTCTGTTGACAGTCTGTCTACAGCAGTGGGCCACACAGTAGTACCACACTTTCGTAAAAAATCGATGTCTGAGTAGTGGTACTGCTGTTATGTTTCGTTAAGTGAGAGGCACCAGTCCAATTTTTTGTGTCGGTTTGGGATGTTAGGCTGCGGCCTAGCTGTACTACTAGTAATATTATTACAAAGCTTGCAATACGTTGCTATATGTAGCAGAAGCACTTTCCATTATGTGAGCTGCTTTCTCGTTTGCCACCATAAGTAATAAAGAAATGGAGAATGAGCAGCTGCAATCTGTTGAAGAACATGACAACAACTAACATCACAACCCGCTAGCCAATTATTGCCTTTGAGGACCACATGTGTCCTATATTGGACATTGATATTCTGATCCATGGATGGATGAATTCAGTTAATCAGTAATCCATCATTAATATTGAAATAAAATAAATATATTTGAAATCGTAACTGAAAACGATATATAAATTTCGAATAATTTCGGATAGGGTTGGTGCTTATATGAAACACGTTAAGACAAGTTTTCTACCAGCCGAACTGATAGCTTAAACATAAATACCGTAACCTATCCAATATCTGTAACCGAAACTATTTGAAACTATGGGACAAGCCGATATAATTCGTATCCGAAACCAATATAACGCTATTCTAATATCCCTATCCGTATCCAAATCCAAAACTTTATAGCTACAACATCCCTAATTAACACAAACGGAATACGAACAAGGTAAAAAAATAATAAAATTTAGCATTTAATACGCTTAATTATTTATAAAAAGCCGATTACGAACGAATAATAATTGTTACAAGTGGGATTCGGATTAAGTGGCAGCACCATTGGAACGGTTTTCCCATAGGTGTGGGTTCGAATCCCACTTGTGACAATATTTTTTCGCTCGTAATCGGGTTTTTATAAATAATCAAGCAAATTAAATGTTAATTTCAGTAACACTGGTCGGCATCAAAATATGAGCAAAACAATGTATATATGGAATTGATATATATCGACGCACTAATCTATCTATCTATCTATATATTATTTAAGAGATTTCCACCTATGTATTGTCTCATCACGATATCTCTGGAACCATAAAGCCTACAAACCTTAAATTTGGTAGGAATATTTCTTTCGATGAGCAGAGATCAGCTAAGAACGGATTTTACGAAATTATATCCCTTTTTTTTTTTTTTTATTGGTAGGCTATGGGTGTGTCTCGCCCCGCCGAATCGGTCCGGGGTGACGGAGAAGGCGGCGCGTGACCCCATAGACCCACCGTAAAATCCTCTCTCTTCGCCGTGCGAGCGGACCACCGGTACCCGATCTTTGTCTTCGGTGGTCACGAAATTATATCCCTAAGGGGGTGAAAAACCAGGGCAAAGTTTGTATGGGACAACGCGATTTCTTGGTCCAATCTATTTTAAATTTTGCATAAACATTCTTTAACAGAATTGATGAAAAACGTGATTCATATTTAATTGAAATTTATCTCCTAACTGGGTTAAAAAGGGGTGGAAAGTTATTTTAGGGGTGATTTGCTTTAAAGTTGGTATCAATACTTCTTAGTGATTTTGATTTAAAAGACATTTTATTTTGACACATGTTTGAAAACTCAATTCGATTATATTCAAAAAACCGGCCAAGAGCAATTCAAAGTCGCGCACGAAGAGTTCCGTACCATTATCTATAAATGGCAAAATAATCATGTTTGTTGTATGGGAGCCCCTCTTAAATTCTATATTTGTTTTATTTTAATTTAATTATTTATTTCTAAAGTGAATATATTACTAAATATTCTGAGAATATTTCAAACGTCTACCTATTTTTGTTATCAATATCGAGCAAAAACGAGCAAAAAGATTACCTTCGTTGTGTGGGAGTCCCCCTTAAATATTTATTTTATTGTTTTTTAGTATTTGTCGTTAAGAAATTCATCATCTTTGAAAATTTCAACGGTCCAACTATCACGGTTCATATGACAGACAGGCGAAGCAACGGACGGACAGCGGAGTCTTAGTAATAGGAGCCTGATTTATATTTTGGGTATGGAACTCTAAAAAGGTTGATGACATATAAATGTTCTTCTTCTCCTTCTTATGTATTGGCAATCAGCTACATATACGAGCTATTGGTGCCAGTTTCAAGTTATAAATACTTTCACGTTTTTAGTCTTTCAAGTTAATCGTTGTCTAAGACAAATTGTCGCCATTAACAGTGCAATGGCCACACTGTCAATGGTATCTTGTGGGAATTTTGATGGAAAACGAAAACGTTGTAAAGCACTTTTATATGATATTCAGTACATCCCAGTATTTCCGCCGCTTCATATTACATAAAATGCCATCAAAATTATCTAATATAACACGTTAAAATACTAAGATATCGAATATAATACAAGAGCACCACATGACGTTTTCAAATGCCCGTCAAAAGTCATATAAATGTTTGATACAATGCAAATACTTTTTAAAATTGAAATGTCTTGAATGCCACCGCACTATATTAGTACGATGTTTATAGGTTTCTAAGCTTTAGAGAGGTCATGTACTTTTAGGACACGGCCTCATATGAATGTAGATTTTGAAATTTGAAATAATTGGACAGTAATTTTCTAAGTAGAATATTGTAATTCCAAGCCATGGTATAATACCTTCCATCGTATAACTGAAATCCATCGCTCACACGATGTATTATAGTTTGTGTGACAATATCCGTTTGTCATGCTACGGCGATGGTCGATACTCTATTTCAGCAGTTGTTTGGTCTTTGAATTGTGCTAGGATGTAGACATTGCGATACTAAAATCACAAATACCGCTTTATAAAATTATATCTACTGCAACTTTTTATTTTACCCTATAATGATTAGGAAAGGAGTATAAGATCATCTGCTATACATATTTTCGTTCGCTGTTTAGCCAGTTTTTAATCAACATGTTTGCAAAAATCGAGACAGAAAGGACGGGTTATAATCTATACATATAAGAGATTTCCACCTATGTATGATGAGACACATCATGATATCTCTTGTTTTCATTAAAATTGTTCACATTTCAATATTAACAGCAGTAATTGTGAACCTTAATGACACAAATTTTGCTATACTTTGTATTTATCTCGGTGTAAAAAAGAGATACCAATGTATTGTTTACCACAGAATAACTAACAAGCGTGAGTACAGTGATTGTTTTGAATAAATAAGCTGTTTTTGGAATGTATGTGCCGATTTAAAAGTAGTGGCTATGCTAGCATGATTACAAGAATGATACACAAAATATTGTTTCTTTTTATGTGAGTGGGATAGCAGAACAAAAGCATCATTACAAACAAAAAATTGGCCCTTAAGATCATATGCGATTCCAGGAAGCAAAGACATCGCAAATGAGCCTTTGGTTGACAACCAAAAATATTTTTGGCGCCACTACATATCAAATTAGGCTTAATAAAAAATTTTCTAAAAGCTATGAACAAAGATGGAGAGGCATTTCAACACCTGAAAAGGAAATTTACAAGTGAGACCAAATTGAAGGAAGGCATATTTGTTGGTCCCCAAATAAGAGAAATCTTTAGAGGCACATTGTTTAAATCTAAGTTGACCAATAAAGAAAAAGAGCATGGGTAGCTTTTGAAAATATATGTCACAATTTTCTAGGAAATATACGGTCTGTAAATTACAAAGAACTGGTACTTCTTTTTTCATATCAAGAACTCGGATGCAACATGTTATTAAAAATACACTTCCTGCATTAGCATTTAGATTTTTCCCAGAAAATCTTGGTGTCGTGTCTGATGAGTATGGTGAGAGGTTCCACAAAAATATACCGCATATGGAAAAAAGATAGAATGGCAAATGGTCTCCAGCAATGCTAGATGACTTCTGCTGGGAAATCAATCGTGAAACAGAGGATCAAACTTATAAAAGAATGCGATCAACGAAATAGTTATTTTATTTATATTATATTAGTATTTTAATTGCTTATTATTTAGAAGAACGAACTGGTACCTTTAATACAAGTTGCTACAACAGCTTAGCTAGGGTACCAGTCACCAGATATGTATGACAAATGAAATATGATAACAGTTGTAATAATTAAATAAATAAATTATTAAAAAAAATATATATATTTACATCATATAAGTAATGCCATGTGTGAAATTTTTGTACTTTTTTCGTAATAAATACGTATTTAATATGTTAATATTACTATTTTATTTAAATAAGAAAAGCTCAAAAACTAGACGTGATAGAAACAATCTGTAAACAGTTTTGGATTCACCACACTATAGTCAATTAAGATCACATTACAAAGATCTTGCTCCCAACTTTTTTTTTATTTTGCCGACCAGTGTAATTTGAATAACAGGGTTGTGTCATCATTTAATACAATTCTAACTGCAAAGTTTGAGTATTCAAGTCTGTACAATGTGTAAACATTGTCGGATAAATGGCACACGTCTCCTTAAAGACAAAAATATAATACGATGCGAGAATTGAATGTCCTATAATAGTTTACGGTGGTGTAATCGGCAGCACCATTGGATCGGATTACCAACAGGTTTGGGTTCGAATCCCACTTGTGACAATCATTTTTCGTTCGTAATCGGGTTCTTATAAAGGTAAAAAATTATAATTACGGTTTAATATCGACCGCCGATTCAACTATAGTTAAAATTAATTAATGTTTTGAGAGCTAGTCTAAAATTATAGTATCTACATATTTGGTTAAAATTATGAGAAGCTATTACCGCAGTGACTACTAAATGCGTTAGTAGGCATTTAATTAAATCTTGCCGCAATGTAATAAAATGTTTTTGTATAGCGATGATATTAGAATGCAATTACCCAGCAACGGGTGGCTAAAAGCTGATGAAGATGATAAAATAGATTAACGGGGAAAACTCATTTTCTATAACAATCAAACCTACATCTCTTGCTTGTGGGTGAAATAAAAGATAACTAAGAGATTGATTGATATGCAGATAACGTCTATACAAACGAAGGAAAACTCAAAATAAAACCTTATTAAAAAAAAAAGAAACCTTATTATATCAACACGTCTGACCAGCATGGTATAATCTAGCCGAGGCCGCGGGTGACTGGATCGGGGAATTAGTCCGTCACCCGCCGAGAGGCCGACCGCGTGAGGAAAGACCGACATCCTACCCGGGGGGGAGGAGAGAGTACTCCTAAGGAGTATTCCGTCGGGCCGACCACTGACGTCAATTCACTCTGCTCTGCTGGTCGACCTAACGACGAAGGCGACGTCACGGGTGAGTTGCGGGTGTGCGTGCTTACGCCGCTCTGTCGCCCCGGACGGAGTGGTACGAAGAGTGCGCCGACCGTAACCCACCACAAATTAAAAAAAAAGTATGGTATAATAGTTCAAATCTCTTCTCATTATGAAGGAGGCCGAAGGCCAATGGTGAGACGTATATGAGCCAAGATGAATAAACACTATCATTTTATCTATGTGATTATTGTGTCAACCCTCTCTTTTCCCTTTTTTTTTGCAGCGGGCTATGGTCTGGTTACACCTCACTTAATGCGCTCGGGGTGGCAAATGAAGCGGCGCATGACCCCATAGAACCGCCCCGCAATTTACCTCTCGACGCCGTGCCAGTGGATCACCAGAACCCAGTCTTTGTCTTCGATGGCTGCCCTCTCTTTACTCTAAAGTACTATTGAACAAAATGATTAACGGAGGGAAAGGTCCTTGACTCCGTACTACGCTGCATCTGTGATGAGATTTCTCCCATGTGTTTCTTACATAACCGCTACCAAGCCGTTCTGCCAAATAAAATAATGCGCGATTGTATTCACAAACAAAAGCTTTAGCCCTATTACATGGATTTAAAAACGTTATGGCCAAATGTTATTATATTACACTAGTGGTTACCCATTCGCGGATATTCCTCTTCTCTCCACGAACCAAAAGAGTAATAAATTAATAAATCTCGGTTCTAGATGAACACTTTAAAATTAATAATAAATTCCTATATCTATCAACTATATTATTACATGAAATAAAATAAATACGAACTATTTTCCTTACATCTATAAAATATATAGGTATATATATATATATATATATATACTACCAAAGTCCAAAATAAACAATAATCCAAACGTTTGAAGAGTAAATATTATGCTTTTTCTTGTTGATTTTAACCTAAATAAACCTTAAGATTCTCTATAAGTAGGTGAAATTATATTTCTTTGTTTTCATTGTAAATGTTCACAGTGACATAAAAGTTACGAGGCATTTTGTTATGAAATAAATGTGGAATAATAGATAAATTAAAACTTTAGAGCTAAAATAACTAATTTTGGGTTATAGATTAATCAACAGACTAGCAAGTGATAGTAATTTATGAACATTGCTAATACCCAGCATACTCAAACATCCAAATTGATAGAAAGTCTTAAATCTTATAATTATTTTTGTAGTATAACAATTAGGTGATATATTCTTATTAATGCCTTTATTTATTATAGCAAATGAGTAATTAGCACACCTAACGGCAAGTGAAACTACCGCTCATGGGACTTTATAATACTGTGGGTATAGCTAGGCCGCAGCCTACCGTGAAGAAATTTCTATTCCTAGACTTTGTTTAAAGAAGGATATGTCATAGCACTCGCGCAATACTCTAGCAGAGAGTCAATTCAAGATCTTGCACGTACATATAATAAGTAGTAATGACCAGTATTTGTTTTCTACTTCATGCATCGTAAAAATTAATCACTGATAGCTCACCCCTGTATATATTTTTAGCATGCTTATAAATTATTAGATTTTGACTGTCGTTGTATTTTTGTAATTTATCCCTTTCTTTAAAAACTATATATTTTATTAGTTAAAATTATATATATTATAACTTACAACATTTAGGTATACTATAGGTACATATTGAGGTACATATAGATTTTTATATTTCGAAAATACTTCCAGAAATTAACTCCTACTAAATCTATTATTAATATACACTCATTTGCAAAAAAAACGGGCACCTAAGCAATGAACCATTTCAAATGTTAATATTTCTTTGTTTGATAATTATAGGTAGTTTTATCCACACAATTTGGTAAATTAATAAGAAAATAATCGTTTTCATCAGTATTTCATAAAATTTAGATACAATTTATGGGAAATAATGCTAAACCTCGCTAGTAGTGTATATTCGCTAGTAGTGCATATGCTCATGAAGTAAAAATAAAATAGTTTTTTTGTTTGTTTTTCTTTAATAAAGTAAAAGCAGATAAATGTTTAGTATCGAGTGTGACCCCCTCTAGCTAAAATCACAGCTTGAATTCGTCTGGGCATGCTAGCGAGTATATCCCGGATACTTGCTTGCGGAATACGTTCCCACTCCGCAGTAATCACATTCTTCAGCTCTCTGATGGTCTGCGGAGCCGGGTGTACTGATCTCACACGCCGTTTCAGAGCGTCCCAGACATGCTCTATGGGATTGAGGTCGGGACTCAGAGCTGGCCAATCCAAACGACGAATGCCGACCTCTTGCACATACGCATTAACATCGCGGGATCGGTGGGCGCGAGCATTGTAGTCCATAAAAATCGAGTCTTCACCTAGAGCGGCCAATGCGGGTTGTGCATGAGAAATTAGAACTTCCGTTATGTATCGATGCCCAGTCAGTGAGCCGTTTTCAATGAAGACTAACTCTGTACGATCCATTGAATTTATTCCTGCCCAAAACATAACAGAGCCCCCACCATAAGGTGTGATTTCTTCGAAACATGCCTCTGCAAAGCGTTCTCCTTGTCTTCTTAGCACTCGCCGACGTCGATCTTCACCGAACAGAGATATCCTGGCTTCATCAGAGAACAAAACCCTATTCCAATCGTCTTGAGTCCATGATTCACAATTTCTAGCGAACCTAAGCCTGTGAACTCTGTGCTCACGGAGTAATTTGGGGCCGCGGGCCGGGCGGTGACTGCGTATATTGGCAGCGAGAAGCCTCCTCCTGACCGTCCATAGACTAATATGCACATTTCTTACTTCTTGGAGGTTGTTCTTAAGATCCACATACGAAGATTTGCAATTTCTCAATGCGCGACTCACAAGAAAACGATCATCCCGTGGTTGGGTACATGGTTTTCTTCCAGAACCAGGCCTTCTCTCGACGGAACCAGTCTCCTGATATCGCTGCCAGGTCCTTTGGACTGTCGAGCGACTAACATTTAGCCTCCTAGCCACGAAACATTGGCTGCAACCTTCTTCAAGCAGCGCGATAATTTTGGTAGCTTTTAGCACTTTATCTACCATTTTTGATACAGCCAAACAGCATTAAATAAAGCTTTGACAGTCAAGGATATGAAATTAATCGATAAAAATTGAATAAAAGTTATGAAAGTCGATGTTAACTTCTGGAACTTCGCGCCAAAAATGTAGGATAAAAAGGGGTTTTCTGTAAAAATGAACATATAATGAAAAATTGAATTTAGAACGTACTTTTTTAAATACCACAGCATTTTTAAAACCGGCCAGTAACGTGTACAAACGATTGAAACCTTTTTGGTATTGTATCTTTTTAAATATGAATGAAAATCAAAACCGCCCGTTTTTTTTGCAAATGAGTTTATAATAAAAAATAAAATAAGGAAAATAGTTCAGCTAATAAAAAGGTGTAACTAACATGTCACACTTAACTATAATGCTTTTAATGAAGGCACTTTAGGGTCTTACAATAAATTGTGTCTTTTCACATTAATAGGTATCTCTTAATTGGTAGTCGCTGCAGAAAAATTGCTTTCATTTACGAATGAGCGATTCATAATTACTGCAATTAAGAGTATTGCAGGGGTTTTAGAAGAGACGGCAGAGGTGGCGTGAATGTGTTACGTGTACGAATTAATCATTTTCGTGATCATTAACGACGAAATGTTTTGAATATTTTTCTGCTCTCATATAGCATCATACTTATTTTACTATTACTTAATATCTGTATTCACATATATTTTCTATAGCTATCTATCAATATTATCCGTATGAGCGTAGCGAAAGAGATATTTATAAATATTATCCGTATGAGAATTTCGTAGCAGGAATTTGTAGATACTTCCAATGACAAATACCTAAAAATACTCATCATGTTACGTGAATAGAGGTAACTTTCACTAGGCAATAAGATTCCATGCGATACGAAAAAAGAAATTTTCTAATTTGTAATACTCTGATTTTGATTATATATACATACATACATATCATCACGCCATATCCCTTGCAGGGTAGGCAGAGAGAACAGAGTGCCAAAGAACTCTATCCTTGCATACTTCACTCGCTTCCTCAACATTCATAATTCTCTTCATACACGCTCGCTGGTTTCGGAGACTCTTGACTCCACCTTCCTTCAGTACGTGACCAATCTGGTCTAGGTCGGTTAGTCTCGGTCTCCCCCGGTACCTACATCCTTCAACTTTCGCATTGTATATCTTCTTAACCAGACGTTCGTTCGGAATTCTTTCCACATGTCCGAACCATCGGAGCATTTCCTTTCGGACCTTTACACCAATACTCTCTTTCATACCTACTCGCTCTCTTACGTCGTCGTTACGAATGCGATTGGTCAACCTAACTCCACAGATTTTCCGTAGAGATCGCATTTCGACCGCATTAATTTTACTTTCATGCTCTTTTCTGCATACCAGCATACCCAACTCTCGCTTCCATATAGTAATGTTGGGACAAGCACTGATTTTGATTATATGGATCTAATTATTATGTAATCTAAAACGCTATATAAATAAACAATACATAGACATGATGGTTTCTATTCTATTTACGCGAGTATTAAACATGTGAAATAAAACTAATTTGCTTTTGGATGTAAGACACCTTAGTCCTCCCATGAACATGATCATTGTATTATGTTCGAAACGTCGGGAAATTAAAAATCAAATACAAACGCAATAGAATCCGTAATTTTAATTAAGTAATTTTATTTCAAATACGTAGACAAATTATTCCTTAATTAAGATAGTAAGTTACTGTCTCAATTAAGAAAGAAAGTTCTTTTTTTAATATCTTAGGTAAATATAGTTAAGTATTTTTAATTTAAAGCAATACTTATTCAATAATATGCTGCATTCAATTCAAACTTAATCACCTTAACTTTAGATATACATATTATTCTCCTAGTTGGTCTAATGGTGATATAACCTTAAAAATTGCTATTGTTTACGTATTCGAATTGTATTTATAGCAGCAAAAGTGTTGCTAACATATTTTTTCTTTTTACATTTTATTTCTAAATTCCTCACCTTGGTACTCGTGAAGCAAGTAGAAGTGTAATACAATTACATTCTACGTTGTAATTTTAGTGTGATTATATAGGCCGAGCTTAGTGTCATTTATTAAACAAAGATCTAGATTTCGTTCTGGTTATTGTGGATTTTTCTTCAATGTACAGACAGATTATGGCCTACCTATAATATTTTTTTACCCGAACTATAATTTTATTTTGGTACTCACAACTAAGAGTTGCCTATTTATTGTTCCAGCTAGTAACAAAAAATAAAAAAGTGTGTGTGTACTTATCTACACGCGTTAGAAGTTACACTTCTTTGGCGTAGCAAGATAAAAATCTTTTCAAAATTTTTATCTTTTGCCTTATTCTACGCTTGTAGAAAAAAACGACACTAACAATAGAAAAAGGTCTTTAATATATTGAAAGTTTTATTATAAGGCATTATCTAGTTAAAAATCTAAAATGTTGACTATAGTTAACTTCATTATGTCGGTTTTTCGTGACGGTGTGCGCATCGTAAAAATTTACTCTTATCATTTTTCTTCTTCTTATATATTGGCAATCAGCTACATATACGAGCTATTGGTGCCAGTGTCAAGTTATAAATATTTTCACGTTTTTAGTCTTTCAAGTCAGTCGTTGTCCAAGTCAAATTGTCACCATTAACAGTGCAATGGCCACACTGTTAATGGTATCTTGTGGGAATTTTGATGGAAAACGAAAACGTTGTAAAGCACTTTTATATGATATTCACTACATCCCAGTATTTCCGCACATCACATTACATAAAATGCCATCAAAATTATCTAATATAACACGTTAAAACACTAAGATATCGAATATAATACAAGAGCACCACATGACGTTTTCAAATTCCCGTCAAAAGTCCCTTATCATTTTTTCCTAACGCGCCAAATGAAGTATAACTTCAATAATATAATTCTTAAAGTTAAAAATATAAAACTATATTTTTTTTTTTTCTAATCATAAACTATATATTCTAGACACTGCGATGTTTAGGCAGACCATAGTTTGCTAAAAAGATTAAATTTAAAATCATAGTGCCAAGATGACTTATGGCACTGAACGTGGTCTCTAAGTGTTGGCCTCAAAGTCAAATGGCTCAAAGTCGCTCAGCGTGCTATGGAGAGGGCTATGCTCGGTATTTCTCTACGTGATAAAATCCGGAATACGGAAATCCATAGAAGAATGGGTGTAACCGACATAGCCTGAAGAATTAGCACCTTGAAGTGGCAATGGGCAGGCCACATCGCTCGACAAACCGACAATCGTTGGAGAAGAAAGGTTCTCGACTGGCGACCACTAATCGGACGATGCAGCGTAAGACGACCCCACACCCGGTGGACTGATGACGTTGTCAAGGTCGCAGGAAACCGTTGGATGCAGGTGGCACAGGACCGTTACGAATGGCAATCTCGTGGGGAGACCTATGTCCAACAGTGGACGTTTATGGGCTGATGGATGGATGGATGGTGCCACATACATTAAATATTCCTAATGGTTGTGAAAAAATAAGCCATGACTATGCTACGATATTTATGCCCAATCATTTTTAATGGTATTATTCGCTATGATAATAAATTGGCAGATTTTATTTTGTTAAGAAGTTTCAAAATCAGTCATGAATGTTATTGACGTCTTATCTCCGTTGACATAGCGAGTCATGAGCCCATATTTTAAATTTGATAGTCAAGCATTAACTTTTTCACTTAATACATATTTCAGAAATGCTGTTTCATCAATATAACTTAAAAAGTGACGAGTTTCTTTAAATACTTTTAACTGCTATTTATTTTCTATAGAATTATTTAAAATTCTTTTAAATTCGATTATAACTGAGTACTATACTCAGTTATAATCGAAAGTATAGTAAATTTACAAATTTAATTTAGAAATAAAAGAATTATAAAAACGTTAGATACACCTTTAACTTTAAATCTGAAATGACTTAAAATGCTTAAATACTATTATACTGATCTATACTGTATCTCATAAATTAGACAAATCCTACCGGACAACCTTAGCCGATAATCTCATTATTCGGTTTTACTATTGCTAGTTTAATTACAATATATTATTTTCAATATGACTCTAATTCTCAATGCCGCCCATTTTGAATAAAAATAAGCAAATATAAAACATATTAAAAAAAAAGAACATCCTTAGCTAAGGTCTAACTGAAATCGATGACTACATAGTAGCAAGACACTATTAAAAATACCAATACATTTTTTGTTTGAAGAATTATATGGAATATTGATTAATTACTAGCGTGGAGTCGAAATATGTACTAGTTTTCATTAAAATTTACTTTAAAACTGACTTTTACAACAAATTAGCACGCTCATACAATTTTTGGGCTAACACTTTTCTTGGCAAGCAGATATGTTATGTAATTTAATTTAAAGTTACTTAAATGTTATCTAAAATTTAAATGTTGGTGAAAAAAACAGATAATGCAACGCGTCTGTATAAGATATATTCATATTCGGGTAGATAATAAAAAATCTAATATTACAGACCTTAATAATTGCTGGTAGTAAAAGTAGTTCAATAAAAGTATTTTCATTAAATAGTCTAGAGCAGTCAACATAAATTTCCGTGTGAGGACAGTGTAAGAATACAATTCATCACCCCCTATCTTACCCGTGGGTGATCGTACGAGACGACTAAGGGATGTAAAACGCATATAATATCTATGTGAGAGAAAGAAAATCCGAAACAAAACCCTGTACCAACACGTCTGATCAGCGTGGTATATTAGTTCAATTATTCTCTCATTATGGAGGAGGCTCGAACTCAAGGTTGCTTCGGCAAGTACCTGCACACGGTCGTGAGGAGGGAGAGGACACCGTCCTGCCACCACTGCGATTGCGACGAGGACACGGCGCAGCACACGCTCGAGGTCTGTGTGGCCTGGGCAGAGCAGCGCCGTGAACTCGTCGCGATCATCGGTGCCGACCTGGCGCTGCCGACCATCGCTAAGGCGATGCTGGACAGCGTCAGGAACTGGGACGCGGTCGCCGCCTTCTGCGAGACAGTTGTCTCGCGGAAGGAGGCGGCGGGGCGACTCCGAGAGGAAATCCTCTTCGGTGAGACGCTCCGTCGCCGGCGCCTGGGGCGGCGGAGGCGCGAGTATTTGCGCCTAATGCCGCCCTAGCCGAGGCCGCGGGTGACTGAACCGGGGAATAGTCCTTCACCCGCAGAGAGGCTGACCGCGTGAGGGCGACGCCCCGGCAGTTAGCTGGGGCGATGACGGGGGATGGTACCCGAAAGGGTAACCCGCCGGGCTGGCCACGGAAGGCAAGGAAGCGGTGGCCGGCCCAATGGCGATGGGGAGGGAATACGGTGGGTTATGGGGCCACGCGCTGCCCTTCCGTCGCCCCGGACGGTACGGGCGACGTGTGACCGGGCCATAGCGTACCAAAAAAAAAAAAAACAACAGTGGGACATATGAGCTGAGATGATGATGATGAGTCAACATAAAATTTTCATCATTTATTTATATAGTTACGCAAGATGAAAAATCAACACCAATATTCAAATCAGCTCTTTTAAAAAACGATTTAATGAATCTCATCGTTACCTGATTACGGAAACATACGAAGAAAATCTAGATTCTGTTAAATATTATACTAAGTTAAAAACGATATCTAAGTATATTTTTTATCAAAATCATAAAATACAGCTGGATCTTTCCATTGAATGAAAAACTTAGAACTGAATTTTCTTTGTTAATTTAAAAGCACAATTCAGCTTCGTCACTATTTCAATCCCTTTGACCGTTAATTTTCAATATATTTATTAAATTACTCTATGGAATATAGTATAAAAGAAAACAGGATAGTAGTGATTACATAATGCTAAATAGAAAAGAGCTATTTAAAATTATTTACATTTCAAAAGCTATAACATGTTTAGCATATAAAACACTAGCTTCTGCCCCCGGCTGCGACCGCGTAATAGGTTACTTTTCTAAACTTTTTCATCCCCTATTTTATTTTACCCCTTAAGGGTAAATTTTTAACAAAATTTTAATGTCATATTTATTTACATCTAATCAATAGCCTAAAAATAAGTTTCAAGCTTCTGGCTTTAAAAATGACGATACTTCCTTACAACTTTTCATCCTCCTTTACAACACTTTTTAGCATTAAAAAGTAGCCTATGTCCTTTATCAAACTCTAGACTATTTGTGTACCAAATTTCATTTAGATCGGTTCAGTAGTTTTGGCGTGAAAGAGCGACAGACAGGCTGACAGATAGTGTTACTTTCGCATTTATAATATTAGTAAGGATTAAACGCTAGCACATGGCATGAAGTTTGAAATAAAAAGGTAAATATTATTAAATTGTATATTAAATCAATTAGGACAATATGTGACTCATTTCATTACGTAAACAATACAGTATTTACTTTGTATAACTTCCCTCCAAGCGGTCGTAAATTTGTTTTTTATTGTGCCCTACTACTGGATAAGAGGGTCAAGTGCCTCGAGCAATGTTGAGTACATTTTTTTTGGGGTAAACTAGGAATACCTAACTAAATAAATAACAATCTTAGTAATTCAATAGCAAAAACCATTTTTAAAGACATTCCATTTTTTTTTTATTGCCTATGGTGGCAAACAAGCAAGCAGCACACCTGATGGTAAGTGATGCTGCTGCACATGGACCTTAGCAACACCAGGGGCACAGCCAGGCTGTTGCCTACCTTGAAGAAAGTGCTCTTCTTAAACCTCGTTTGAAGAAGGACATGTCATAGCACTCGGGAAACACAGCAGCAGGTAGTTCATTCCAGATCTTGCACGTGCGTGGAAGAAATGATCGCTGAAAACGTACAGTCAAGGACCGTACCGTTTCCAGGTGAAATGGATGAACCCTGCTACGGTGTCGAGTGGTACGGTGATTAAACGGCGATAAGAAATCAGCACAATTGAAGAACAAACTATCAGATTAAAACGATAATTTTAGTTCTTTGTCTATGATAAGTTGACGACATGACATATCCCACATATAAAGTTGAGCATAATAAGCATCTAGCGTCGATTTTTATTTAAAATTCACAATAATATCATAGTTGGAATAGTTTTTTTATTTTCATTAGTATTAGTGTTTGGTAATGTTTATAGTTAATTTTGCCAAAAAGCATAAAATTGACGCAAAGTGATCGCCCCGTAATTATGATTACGATACGGAAAGTGTTATTATATTATACTACCAATGATTTATTTTGCTTGTGGATGTCGTAAAAGACGACTAAAAGCTTTATATCGACCTGGACCTACACCAATTCATGCTGATTGGTCAACAATTACATTCTCAACGAGGGTTGACGTCAGGTCATAAAACTATTGTCAATATTTTTTGCATATTTATATGTACGAGTACATATAGCGTCGACCTCGAGTAATTGAGATTAGAGCAGAAGACTGATGATGATGGTTTCAAACAACAGGTACCTGTCTCTAATATTTAATATAATTATATTAAAATGAAAAAGATTCTTGCAAGCATAACAATTTCTCTACTATGACACTTTCTAAATGTTTTAATTTATTTATTTTAATATCAAAATGCATGTTGCCAATTTCAAATATCTATAAAAACTGCTTATATTAAACTGAAAATATTTCTCATACGTTTATCAGATCTCAAAAACCTTTAATATTTTCTCTATATTCAGAAAGAGATAACAGAATGCTGCGACAAATAGCTGAAAGAATTAGTAACAAAGGGACATCGTGCATAAAGCGTCCTACGCAATCACTGTTGTCATAGCAACGGTGATAACATAAGGTTCGCATTAAATAATATTAAGTTATAAGAATGTTCTTGAGGGACTTTTGGCGGGAATCTAAAACGTCATGTGGTGCTCTTGTATTATATTCGATATCTTAGTGTTTTAACGTTGTTGTTTATTAGATAATTTTGATGGGATTTTATGTAATGTGATGTGACAGAACTACTGGGATGTAGTGAATATCATATAAAAGTGCTTTACAACGTTTTCGTTTTCCATCAAAATTCCCACAAGATACCATTAACAATGTGACTTACTGACAGACAATGACTAACCTGAAGAGACTAAGAACGTGAAGATAATTATAACTCGACACTGGCAACAATGGTTCGTATAAGTAGCTGATTGCCAATACATAAAAAGAAGAAGACGAAGAATGTTCTTGTTATGTGATATTTAATAAGATATGTCACGTGTACAGTGACAGAAGACAATGCATCGTCACCAGTTACTTTTCCGTTGTACTCAGTTCACTACTATGAGAGAAAGGTCGGCATTCCTTCTTCTATAAAACTTATAGCAACTGTTTGGAGTTTACTCCTTAAGAATCGATTTTCATATAAGGCGCCCGGTATGAGAAAAAATTGAGGAGTAAAATCTAGTGATCGTATGACCTCGTTACGTTTTTGGTGCGCAACCTATTCTACGCACCTTTCACTTTCTGACGTGAGACAATACTTCACTGAACAGTTTTAATAAATGTAAATAAAAATATATATATATATTATTTTTAGTCAAATAAGCTTTTTTTGCGACTGTTTTGATAATCGTACTTAAGGAGTAAACTCCAGTCGTGCGTCGTAGCTGACACACACACTTTTTTTTTTGTATCCCACCCCGGGTTACGTTCGGCGCACGCCTTGCACCACTCCGTCCGAGGCGATAGAGGAGCGTAAGAACGCACACGCGTAACCCACCCATGGCACGTCGCCTTCGTCATTGGGCCGACCACCAGAGCAGAGTGACTTGACGACAGTGGTCGGCCCGACGGAATACCCCCTGAGGAGTACCGTCTCCCCGACCGACGTCCCCCTGCTCGTGGAGGACGTCGGAAACTCTTAGCACCTATTGCAAATGTGAAATAACCTGCCTAGTGTAGCTTATTTGTTAATCTGTGGTGTAGCGATTATGGAATTTCCATTCACTTGGGTGGCCACCCATAGATCCATATATGGAATATATGGAATATACATACTTGAAATTCATATGGAATACAGAATTCATTTGCGGTATAAAATAGTTGTTTAAATAAAATAATAACAATAAATATGTCAGTAATTTGAAACAACTGGAGCCGGTAATTATTTAATTTAAAGGTTGCAACAGAGAAACACACAATTTACCAAAGGTTCACATTCTCTGCAATATAACCAATACTAGTGGTGTTTCCTTTTCATTAAGTTTGTACGCAATATTGCAGAGGTCATAAACTTGCGGCGAGGTGGTCGACTAGACTTTGTTACCCGTTACGTCCATCCAACGAAGTAATGAGGCCGGAGCAAAAATTATATGTTTAATGAAATGAGACGGTTCACTTAGGCAAGGTTTCATATTACGTGTAAAAGCAATTAGTAGCTGTATACAGAGAAGCTTAATTAATGGCTGTACTTTGGAAACTGTCTTTAATTTGATATGGGGTAAATATATTGTTTTACAATATATTCACTAATTAACAATTATAAGTAAATGTACTTTAATAACAGGAATATAATTACACAAGAGGAAACAGGAAATTTTACGTGAGAGTCGTGCGGTCCGTGACTTTACAGTTTTAGAATAAGCAAAGCCATCAGAACGTCTTGCAACGCTGTAAAGATACGGAGACCTCTAATGGCTGTCAAGGTATCGTATGATATCCTACGTGACTGAAAATCTCCTCGCCGGAATTCCGCCATAGGATACATCTCGAAGTCCTCGTTTTATTTTATCGATGGAGGCACCCGAGTGAACAATGCATTTTACAGCATTCATGGTCTTCACGTGACCATGGACACTCAATTGTTCGAAACGTCGGTAAATTAGAAATCAAATACATATAAAATAGAACGTAAAAATAGTTTTATTTCAAATATGAAATACTCGCGTAAATATCAGAAATTATTATTACTCTATAATATTGAATTATTATTAGCCAAATATAGCGAGTTATTTCGGTAAAATTACCGTTGTAACTTTCTTATTTTGATAAAAGCAATAAGGCGACATTATAATGAAAATTACATGCCACGCAATCGTATGTATAGTGTAAACTAATTTAATAACAGTGGTTTTACACACAAACTAATGGAGACTAATACTACGTATCGTCATAGTTATATTTTCAGCAATCAACTTAGAAGCATTGCATTCAGAATGTTCATACGTATCATTATAATACAGAAAACCGAGTTCTGACTATGAATACGTTATGTTAAAAATGATTTTCTATTTGGTTGCTGATGTTTGACGTGAGGACTCTGGTGATGGTCACTGTAAAGTGTTCGAAACGTTGGAGAATTGAAAATCAAATACAAACGCGATAGAATCCGTAAAAGTAGTTTTATTTCAAATGATTTTCTATTATCACGCTGAGACCCACTAACTATTTTTGGTTAAAATATTGTACTTACATATCTAAATCATAATTAAAATGATCAGTTGATGTTCAGCTATTTTTTTTTAAATACCACCTTGCACTAAGGAAATAATGCTTGTATTGCGGGGGACTTTACAAACATGCAATTGACGCTGACAAATTACACCCAGAATCAGAGCAACACTTTGTAGATCGTATAAAGTTTTGCCCTGCGTGGGAATCGAACCTGCGGCACTGGTACGGAGAGTCGGTATTTTAACCACTACGCCATCTGTGCAGGCATTAACGTAAAAGTATTAAACATTAATATTTAAGAACTCAATTTCAATAAATGATTTTAGACTTCCTGAAAGTATATTTTCATAAGGTACGTATTTCAAAATTATTCTTTATTGGCATATAAATATACTTTTTCTAGAAATCATCTATGGTCTGCAGCCCACATCGAGATGTGGTTATAGGGCTATATAAGACAACAGACGAGTCTAATCGTTGTCTTATATAGCCTACAAACCGCCTTCTTTAAAAATCATTTTTTAATTTAATATGAAAAATTAATAATTTGAAACATTGCTAGAATCATTAGGTTAAATTTTCATATTCAGAACCATCGATAAAATTTATTTTCTCGTACTCTCTATATAAAGATCTGCTGCCGAGCACATCGTCAGTCGCAGAAAACTGGATTATGGAGGGTATTTTCTTTTCATTTTGTATTTCCCGTCCTATAAGTGCTAGCAATTTTATATTTTCCTCTTTTTACTTAATATTTAAGAGTTGTATTATACAAACAGACATCTGTAAAATGTATTTCAATTCACTTCTAGTAAGCTAATATAAATATTTATTTAAAACATTGTGCAAATAAAATTCTTGTATAAATTGTTTTTAAATAATTTCAAATAGTTTTTTATTTATTATTTCATAGAATTTTTATAGAATGTCAATGATTTAAAATTGATTTTGAGAAATTACAGATAAAATACTTAAAATTTAAATAATATACAGCAAATCCTTATACTTTTTTACCCAACTAAAGATATTCAAACTTTTCTTGCGTTCAACAATTGCTTTAGTATATTTATTTTTATTGCCATTTACCCAACGAGTCAGTTGAAGCAATAGTCATTATCAAAAACTTCAATATATCTTAACACAATGCGAATATATCTTGTATAATTATATTTATAGCCTTTTTTCGCGGAGGGCTTTGGTCCGGTCACACCCCATTAAATCCGTCCGGGGCGACAGATGAAGCGGCGCGCGACCCCATAAACCCGCACCGCAACGTACCTCTCCACGTCGTGCGTGTGGACCACCGGAATCCGATATTTATCGTAACTGTGGCTATAACTATCTATCCATCAGCTCAAAGACCTCCACCGTTTCACAGGGGCCTCCCTAAGAAAAGGTGAATATCAAAATCGCTACGCTTGGCGATTGCAGTTTTATTAAAATTTCACAGGAAAGTATTTCTGCCATTATCTCACAAGTTATTTTTACAGTTTCTATGAGTATTAAATATGATGTAGCAACACTATTGTATTCTTAAGCCGACAACACCCGGCATTACTCATTATTACTCGGTTCCATAATAATTATAATTACATAGGTAACTATGGATAGCCATAACAGTTATTGCAGCCATCAAAATGAACCTACAGGTAATTAACTTGTTATGATCAGCATTCAAATTCATAATCAACAGCGACTGACTCAGCAACGCTAAGTGAAACTAGTGAAACTCAAAACATGAAACTAACAAAACAATTAACTCAAAACATAAACTAACTCACTAAGATAGGATAAGAAGATGAAACGCAGTATGCAACATATAGCAGATGACGAAAAACAGTAGTTGTGACGTTCTTCTTTTTTATCGACAATCACTTGTCTTCTCCGCAAAAAAATAAATATATTGCTCCTAAATACTAAATTTCTTATTTTTTTATTTATAAAAATACACTTGACAATGCAATAAGTATAATATCCTCAAAAGTAGATTTTAATTATTAATATTTTTTACAAAATTAGTGTGACATAGTATACAAAAAGCGTGACGGAGGTGTTTTACATACAAATAAAGTGTGTCTCTCTATGACCACTAATGTAAACAAATTGCTCTCGTAAAAAAAAAATACATTAAAAGTTTCTATCCAAAAACATTTACTGAACTACTTGACCTTTGTTATTAAATTAATAAGAAGAAATAATTTTTAATGTTTCTATTATTAAATAAAAAAAATATTTTATTGGCTGTCTCCTCACGTGTATGATTTTTGTTGCTACCTTCTGTCACTCATTTTATGGTGCAAAATAATGTGCGTTAGGAATTTTGGCCTTGGTCACTAGACAACACAACAGCCCCACTCCACGCCGGACCCACGGTATGCGTCCCTACGCCCCGGAAATACCAGTCAGTCACTCGCAAACAGTAAAAGGAGGTGCGTGTGTTTATTTAGCGACCGCTCTGTCACGTAAGTTACTACTTCCAAATGTTATTGTAATTTCTGTGTTTTAATATTATTTTATTGATTCCTGATAAGTATTTCATATATGCCCAGTTTTATGCGTAAATTATAATTAGGAAAATGCTGAGAGTCTCGAACACTACTATTTTACACCTCTGTCACGAAGCACCTCTGTCACAAAAATGTGACGGAGTGGTATAACTTGTGACGAAGTGGTCATTTTTGCTTGGAACTTAGAGCCTTAGTTAATATTCATAATAGATGTTGATGATTATATCGGATGTTGGTTATTATATCGTCGATTATTTTCTTAGTTTAAGGTGTTACCATCAGTTAAATGGAAAAATGGCATTATCTGCGGCTGAATGACAGCGACGGTGTCGTGAAAAAAGGAAACTTAACGCTGAAATCGTTGCAGAAGTGAAACGTAAAGATTTAGAAAGATATCATGTTCGTAAAAAGTTGGTTAAAGATATGACACCAAAAGAGCATAAAAAATAAAGAGACAATGGCAGATTAGAAATAAGAAGAGAAGAGAACGACAGAAAGCTTTGCAGAACTTTTTGATGAACACTCCAGCTTCAACACCACCTCTTTCAAGTCCCAGACTACTTCCATTAAGTCCTAGATCTCGTTCACTGACTCCACCCTCGTCTACTGCTAGTGCAAGCGGAAGAAAATAAGTTAGACGGGATAGATCACGACTTTTTAGACAAAATATTTCACTTTAAGACCAAATACAAGAATTACTAAGAAAAGTACAGAAATACAAGAAAAGACTTCAGCAAAAGAAAAAGAAAGAAAATAAAGTGCATAATACAACCTATAGTGAAAAGGAAAATGAACATGGCGAAGAAGAAAACAGAAAATATACTATTTTATCAAATACCATTAAGAAACATTACAAGGACACAAAAGACCTCAAAAAAAAACGCTATATCAAAAGTATACTTGAAAACCCAACAATTCAACGTTCCGGACTAAAACTTCAGCTGGCAAAAGAAACCATGGGAATTAAGAGAGTGACGAAGTATAGTTCCGTCTTACCAAAAAATACTATATTAAAACAAAAAATTCATGATTTTTATCTCAGTTCTGTTGATAATACTGGAAAATTATTTAAATTGTTAGAATCTGATGTGTCGGATGTGATGTTTGAAAATTTGTTATAAATTATTCCACCTCCTAAGGTAGTTAAAAGAGGAAGACGCGTGTTTTACGAATACGATCAACCAATAGAAGTTTTTGAAAATAGAGTAAGTGAAAAGATATTGTGAAACTAAATTAATATCCACCAAAGAATGGATACCAATCAAAAGACTTTATAGTAATATTTTAAGGAAATATTATAATTTGTTATTGTTTTCTAAAATTAAAAATTGTTATAAGATTAACGCGGGTAAACATTATTTACCACTCCGTCACTTCGTTTACCACTTTGTCACAATTTTGTCCCCCTTATAATTGAAGTTCAAAGTAATGTATGAACCACTTTATTGGTAATATTTACAAAAATAACGTGTTCTAGTATTACATGCTAAACAATAAAGTTGTTCACTAGATTTTCAAGTTACTTTATTGGGTGACTTTCATAATATTAAATAGTATTTTGTCTTAAAAATCAAAAATGTGACAGAGTGGTATTGGATATATTTTTTTAAATGTTTATTTTAATAATTCCGTCCAATAGAGCTAGGTAAAAATAAATGTTTATATTCTTGATAAGAAAGTAATAAGAAACTGAAGATCTGATTTCAAATGAGAAATAAAAAAAATAAACATTTATGTGACTGAGGTGTTATTTTTTTGATACCATTCCTACTAAATTTGAAATAAAACAAAAATTACAAGTAATACTTCGATGCATTATATGTTTTTGAAATCTACAATAACGAGGCAATAATTTAAATCACATTTTACTAAACAAATCACATTTTTACTTTTTTAACAAATATAAAAATTTGCCGGTCAGATTGTTGGTAAAAAAGAAGAATGTCCCAGTTACGTTTGTATGGGGTTTTCCCGTTTTCTTTTCCGTTTTCTTTAAATTAATCACAAATACTCTTCAGTTAAAATAAATATACACATGTTTCAGCATTTTCTTTCTCTAAGAGTTTAAAAGGAGTTATTAAAATTTGTGATTAACTTACTGCCTGATTAACTGCCTTTATATTGAATGAAAAATTAATACAAATGAATACTAGACGGCGTTTTAATTTTGTAACGTTGAGACTGACTATAGAAGAATATTCTGAAAGTCAGCCCCTCAAAGAATATAAGCGTATAGAATAAAGATATAAAATAAGGGGCTAATTAACCTTTTACATTTTTTACCTCAATAATACAAATAATGAAAATAATATTTATCGCGGACGTCTTATATAATTTTTAAGCGGCCACAATCACGAAAATAGTTCTACTATATATATTTTAATTGAAGTTGTATAAGTAAGTATGCCAAATTTCGGCTAAATTCAAATATTTCAAAACTTCACAAATTTTAATTCAACAAAAGATAATTCAATAAAAAATCTTCTGAATTTACTATTTTGTTTTAAAAGTATATTCACGTATCTACCTACATTTCATTTGTGTGAATCTATTTTAGGGGCGAACTCTACAGATTTTCCATAAAATCATGTACTAAAAGCACTTTACTGTGAGAAGCCTGAGGTAATCGTATTAAGACTTTCCCAACGGTAGACGAAAATGTTAAGTGTCCCTTTTCACTCTTTAGTAGCATAAAAAGTGAGATACAGAAAAAAATATCTAAAACAGGGAGAAAAAAATTGTTAAGTTTTTAAATCAAAATACATAGACAAAATTTATTGAAAATGGTAAATATTAATGTCTTTTTTATTATCTTTAGTATCACACGAGCAAGAAACTTATTTAATGTAACTACTTTTGGTAAGTACCACTCATAGATCTCTGGAATACTACGGGCACAGCGAACTCGCTGCCTATCGTAAGCTAGGATTTGAGTTTCCTACTCTCTCGTTCACCAAATGAAGCGCAGTAGCTAATTGCTATCACTCTGACGTTAATTTTCTGTCAATGTAGTACTACCCCGGATGAGCAGACCCTTTATCGATGCAAGCAGAAAACTATCGGCAGTAGTATCTAATAAACGACTTAAATATTTATATCAGACCATTTCAACGTAATAAGTTCATGTAGTGACAAAGTAAAAACAACTTCTAAACATATTATCAATACCCTTATTTTATCAATAATATAGTAAATATTGATTAAGGGATTCAAGTAGATAGCATTACTAACCTAGAAATTGCGAAGTTCAACGCCATGTCAACCCATCTGGCTAGCGATCTTTTTTAGAATCATTTTCCTCATCTGAAAAAAAAAACTCGTGTGAACACAATCCATGTAGTGACGGAGTAAGAATACAATTCACCACTCCCTATTTTATCCGTAGGTGATCGTAAGAGACGACTAAGGGATATAAAAAACGCATATAACATCTATCCAAGAGAAGGAAAACTCGAAACAAAACCCTATACCAACACGTCTGACCAATGTGGTATAATAGGTTAATTTCCCTCCTATTCCGGAGGAGGCCCCAGCCCAACAGTGGGTCATATATGGGCTGTAATGATGATGATGTTGATGAAGAGAAACTATACAAGCAAATGTGGTTACCTTCATTTTCGGTGTCTTACTAAAGTTCTCTTAGATGACGTAAGAGAACTTAACCAAGCGAAGCAGACAATAAGCAATGTTATAAGAATAAGAAATCTTGTGCCAGTCCATTTGACTACCTGTTATGATAGTACAATTTTCTTTTTTTTAAGATCACCCTGCACTAAATTTCCTTTTTTTATTTTTTTTTAAAGACACCAATGAAAATAATCATTGTATTGCGGGAAACTTTACAAAAATATAATTAACGCAGACAAATTACACCCCAACTCAGAAAAACAGGTCGCGAATCGCACAAATTTATTATTTTATTATTCTGCATAGGAATCGAACCCATAGCACTGACACGGAAAGTCGATATCTTAACCACTAGGCCGTCTGTGCAGTCTGTTGTGTTTGTTTTCATCATATACACAGCTTATTTCTAATCTTGAATAGTAGATGGAACAAGAAGATCAAACTCATTCCTATAGTGAACTGGTAATATAATAAATAATAGTTTAATTAGTTTTAATGTATAATATAGCTTTTATAGCTTTAATTTGAATGCGACCTCATTAGATTGTTAGTCTCAAAGCTCTAGTTGATACAACGCTAGTCGTAATAATTGAGTTGAAATTTGAATAGTTAACAATGTGAACCCAAAATTAGTGGACTAGTTTTATATTGTAATTTTTGGATAATTTTCCGTGAAGAATAATATATAATTTAGCACTCCTCAATTTTTATAAAACAATTTCTTATTCCAACTTTCCTTTCATATATAATATTATAATTCAACTATTCAACTATTCATATTCAATGTTTGACATAATTTTCCCTACGGAGGAAAGTCACGCTTGATAAGCGGGTTGGCGATTGCACTTGATGCTCTCCAAGACAATAATCATCATTATTCTCTTACTCTTATCCCAATTACTTGGAATCGATACATTATATACTCTTCTTTCATAGTACATATTGTAATATTTATAGGCAATAATTTTATGACCGGCTGCCTGCCAGACGTCAACCCTTGGAAATGTAATTGTTGACCAAACGGCATCAGATGAAGTTGGCCCAGATCATTATAAGGCTTTTAGTTGTCTTTTACGACATCCACGAGCAAAGCAAGGGTTGGTAGTATTCGTAGCCGCTACCACACAGCTAGACTCTTCTCCAAGACAATAATATATATGTAAAATATACCTATAGCATAATTCAATATAAGTCTCTCAGACAGATGCTACTGATACTCATTTTCCTTGTAATTCTTATGCCCGTTTTTACGACATCTACATATAAGTATAAATAACGACTCATTGCATTCTTAACATATCACAACATAGAACCTCGTTAATTACTAAAATATTTATTGAATACTATTTTATAAATGGGAACTTATCATACATACATACACACATACATACATATCATCACGCCATATCCCTTGCAGGGTAGGCAGAGAGAACAGAGTGCCAGAGAACTCTATCTCTGCATACTTCACTCGCTTCCTCAACATTCATAATTCTCTTCATACACGCTCGCCGGTTTCGGAGACTCTTGACTCCACCTTCCTTCAGTACATGACCGATCTGGTCTAGGTAGGTTAGTCTCGGTCTCCCTCGGTACCTACATCCTTCCACTTTCGCATTGTATATCTTCTTAACCAGACGTTCGTTCGGCATTCTTTTCACATGTCCGAACCATCGGAGCATTCCCTTTCGCATCTTTACACCAATACTCTCTTTCATACCTACTCGCTCTCTTACGTCGTCGTTACGAATACGATCGATCAGCCTAACTCCACAGATTTTACTTAGAGATCGCATTTTGATCGCAATAATTTTACTTTCATACTCTTTTCTGCATACCCAACTCTCGCTTCCATACAGTAATGTTGGGACAAGCACTGCGTTATGTATTGCTACACGTGCCTTCTGGCTGAGGTGGTGGCTGCCGAGAAGTTGCCCCAACGCTCCGTTCACTCTATTTCCCGCATTCACTCTTCGCTCTATATCAGTGGTGTACCGTCCATCTCGGCTAAATCCACATCCAAGATATACAAATTCATCCACTTGCTCTAATACATCATTACCTATTGTTACTCTTACATCTGTTCTGGCTTCATCTCTTTCAAAGACCATTATTTTGGTTTTGCTCACATTCACGCGTAGACCTTATCCCTATACTACAACGCAGTTATCAAAGGAAGGTGTTATTATATATTTATACCTATTCCATTTAATTATTTCAACAGTCTTCTACGTAGTATTTTTACGTCTTTCTTTCTACTTTTTAAATCTAATCTTTGTTCATTTTTATGATTTGTAAATAAATGATATACAAAGAAAGCCATATTCATATTCTTGCATGATGGATATAACATCAGCCTATAATTATAGGTTGAGGGTACATTGTTGAAAGTGGGAGGTCTATGTAGAGGAAGACTAACGAGTATAGTACTTTAAAGAGTGGGCTCAGTATCCCGATGATCCCTTCACCGGTTTTTAATATCTAAATCCCTGAAGTAAGTAGGAGTGAGAAACTATATACTTAACCTCTCACCATATACAATAGCAAACAATTCATAATAACCCAATACTAAAATGAAAAATGTTAATGCACAAGGGGACAATTGGTACTAAATTGGCGCGCTTTAGTTGTTCATTGCCGCCGATATGAATTCTAATTTTCACCTAATACTATGCATTAGACTATATTGTACTACGGCTCAGCCTTATAATAAGGAAAATATGTAAATTGTCTGTAGTAATGTATAAATACATTGTCATCATATTTTAGGGTTATATTAAGGGGTTAGGGGTAGTCAGAGACACGAAAAAATGAGAATTTTCAGTAATTTTTTCTTGCTATTAAATCATGTTATTTTACAAAAGTAATAATATGGCATTATTACACAATGTTTTGACTTGAAGTCACGAAAATTTGAAAAAAAGAAAAATTATAATTTCCAAAGTTATAGCTGTCTGTGTTGACCCAGTTTCAAAAAAAGGTCCTTGCGGTGACTATCTTAGGTCCTTGGAGATTCATCTAAAATCAATCGGATAAAAAAAAATAGTTTTATAAATAGATAATCCTGGGGCCTGATCTAAGCTTTTTTTTTCAAAAATTAACAAAATGGCGGCCTCAGGAATTTTTTTTCTAGATTTTCGGGAAAAAATCAACAGTTAATTGGTCTTAAAACATCGAAATTTTTGAAAAAGAAAAAATCCTTCGATCAGGCCCGAGTTTATTATATATTCTAAAGGCTGTATAAATTTCATTAAAATCTACTGAGCGGTTATCGAGTTACAGTTGTCACCAGTTCCATAAACATAGTTTTGAGAAAAACGCATTTAAAGTTTCACACTAGATTTACGTACAGAAATACGAATTATTTAATCACTTACACCGAGTCATCTATTCCTGAGCCATATAATAAATAGTTCTTCAGCCATTGTGGAAGTGGCATTTATAAATTTAGGTACTACTACATACATGAAAGGTTTAGTTCATGGATGACAATAAAACCCAAGAAACTGGTTGCTTGCAGCTGCCGCTAGCTACCTACTCCCGAGCGTTTTGCGAGCGATCTTTGTTATTTGTCGAATAACTCGAAAAGTAATTATCTGATCAACTTCAAATTTTCAGAGAATATTTTTAAGGTTTACACTTAACGAAAATGCAAAAAAAAATTGATTTTTTGAAAATCCTGACTACCCCTAACCCCTTAAGTTTTGTCGTTAATGTTAACGATAAAATTTTAATAGCTACGCATTGTACTACGCATGTATTCGATTCTAAAGCAGAACAATTCTTTTTTTAATCTAAAATTGATTCTATCAAGTCCGGGTGTAATTTTAATCCATTATTCGTTATCTATAAGTACAATACTCAATATTAAAAATGTATTTCGTACTGCAGGTTGAATCTTTCTCTTGACGTGGCTATGTGCGTTCGGAGTGAGGAATATTTTGCCGTGGGGCAATCACACGAGGAGGATGCTTTGTTGTCTTAGTCATAGTTATCCCTTTTGGGTACCTCTCCTATTGATAAAGTAAATAGAAGAGAATAAAATTTCAAAATAAAACTAAATGGCGATGCCTTGTTTGGGACGTATATAATCTGAAAAGAAAATAGTGCTACATAAAGTTATTAAATATACGTATACAGTCATTTAACAATCTAACGGTGTCCTCTATTAGATATAAGCCTCTTTAAGCAAAACAATGAATGTGAATGAATTTCCGTGTGGTGACGGAGTAAGAATACTATTCACAACCTTATCTTACTTGTGGGTTATCGTACGAGACGACTAAGGGATATAAAACGCATATAACATCTATGCGAGAGAAGAAAAACTCGAAATAAAACCCTATACCAACACAGACGTGTTGGTATAGTAACCTACTATACAGGTCAGACGACCAGCGCGATATAGTAGGTTAATTGCCCTCCCATCACGGAGGAGGCCCGAGCCCAACAGTGGGACATTTATGGGCTGTGATGATGATAATGATGATGATGAAGCAAAACAATATCTCAAACACCATGCTGGGTAAACGAATTACCGATTCAAGTTGATGGTTTTAATTAATAAAGAAAAAGATATGTGTGAACTTCCCAGAAGAGAGCTGGCTCTAGCCTTGGTATCCTCATTCGGTTTTTACGATGCCCACGGGCAAATGAAGAATTGTGACACATTCTATTCTAAACTCATATACAGACAAGATATTTGATTATATACATGAAGTTTTACTAATTTGTGTTCTTAGTTTTTATATATATTATTAATGCTATTTTTACGTACTATTACTGTGGAAGTCATCAGAAACGAGTAAGTAGAAAATAAAATAACGACATATTTGATAGACAGGCACAAAATAAACCAATTTCATTTCGTGTCTGTAAGGAATATGGAAGCATATTTTATTTTTATACCGATCTGTCTTCAAAAGGCGCTAGTAGAAACTTATGTCGAAATTCACACTAAGCTACCTTGTGTGTATTAAGGGATTTTTCTTTTACACGTAATATATTGTTAATTTCGTATTAAAAATAGGTTTATAGGTAATTATTATCATTATTCTCCTACTCTTATCCCAATTGCTTGGGTTCGATACAATATGTATACTCTTCTTTCATAGTACATATTGTAAAAGTTATTGGCAATAGTTTTATGGCCGGCCGCCTGCCAGACGTCAACCGTCCTTGGGAATGTAATTGTTGACCAAACGGCATTAGATGGAATTGACTCAGGTCATTATAAGGCTCTTACTCGTCTCTTACGACATCCACGAGCAAAGCAAGGGTTGGTAGTATTAGAAGCCGCTACCACACAGCTAGCTTGTTAAACCCAGATTATAACTCGATATATATTAAAAAAAAAACATCCAACTAATGATCCATAATTCTTATATTTTTAAATCGGTCCTCGTGCATATAATATTATAAACTAGCTTATGCCCGCGGCTTCGCTCGCGTAAAAGGTTACTTTCCTAAAGTTTTTCATCCCCTATTTTTATTTTACCCCTTAAGGGTAAATTCTTTACAAAATTTTAATGCCATATTTATTTATATCTAATCAATAGCCTAACAATAAGTTTCAAGCTTTTGGCTTTAAAAATGACAATACTTCCTTACAACTTTTCATCTCCCTTTACAACCCTTTTTTGCATTAAAAAGTAGCCTATGTCCTTTGTCAGGCTCTAGAGCATCTGTGTACTAAATTTCTTTTAAATCAGTTCAGTAGTTTTGGCGTGAAAGAGCGACAGACAAACAGAGTTACTTTCGTATTTATAATATTAGTAAGGATTGCAAATGATGCATTTCTTCATAAATTCTTGCTTCATATTTTCATATAAAATAGTAGACTTGCTGTAGCGTCGACGCTATAAAGTATAAACTGCTGCAATTGTCTCGCAGAATATATTGTTTGTACTCCTACTGTGAATAACCCGGTAGTTTCTAAGCATTTTAGTATAATGTAACTTATATCCATTCGAAGCTACGTTAATATTATACGCCGGTGTTGGCGTAATGCCATAATTGTACTATCACAAACTTGCACGTGCGAAATGATGGATATGGTCCTATAGCAACATTTTCAATTAAAGATATCTTATATTTAATATTCAAGAGCAATGTAAGTAGTGGTAGTACTCATAGCCACGATCATCATCATCATCACAGCCCTTACGTGTCTCACTGTTGGGTTCGGGCCTCCTCCGTAATAGGAGGGAAATTAACATACTATACCGTGCTGGTCAGACGTATTGGTATAGAGTTTTGTCTCAAGATTTCCTTCTCTTGCATAGATGTTATATGCATTTTATATCCCTTAGTAGTCTCTTACGATCACCCACGGGTATGATAGGGGTTGGTGAATTTTATTCTTACTCCGTCACCACACAGATGTATCTATCTATTAGCAGTATGATGAGTGGCTGTAGCCACGATCATACTGCTAATAAATAATACAAATAAATATTGAATGACATTCTGCAACGTTTTTAAAGCCGTCCGACTATGAGATAATTATTTATTACTACTGAAGTAATCTAAACGCATATTTTTTCTTGAACTTGACTTTAATCTATATCATATTTATAATTACAAACATGTAAAACCTTCAAATATCATAAGCTTTGAAGTTTTATACATTTCAATTTCGAATCAATTTTTTACTTCATTTTCTTCGTATTTCTTTGAAGTCTATAAGTCTAACGACGATTAAATTAGAATTAACCTTTCTTGAGTTGTCTACTTTCCAACAACAAAAAAAAAACAACATTTAAATTCATATATTAATATAAATGTTTGCTCAAACATCATTAAAAATGTATAACTACAATCGAATTGAGAACATTCTGCTTTTTGAAATTGATTATGCTTAAAATTCACGTTATAATATTTCTCTCTTCTTAGCATTTTGCCTAGAATCGCTATACCGCAAAAATGAATTGTGGATACACCGGCGATTTTCTCCGACATAAATCTCGGTGCACGATTCCCATATATTGCACAACTCGTATTTTACTAGAAATTCTGGTGATGCATCAAAACTAACATCCAATCACGTCATTTGAATTTTGCACAAAATAAAGAAGGATTTTGTTACAATAAATAGTAAACATGCTATTGAAATTTAATTTATTATTTTTCATGGCTAAAGACTAGACAATTTTTTTCTTATAATAATACATGCTTTTTATAATAATAATACATGCTTTTTTTACAAATATACAATTGTATGTGTATATGTATACAATTGTATTATATTGTAAATGTGATCCTTATATCACATAAGTATTCTAACTCAGCGCAAATATTTGTGGACCGTGCAAATACTCGTAATTATTCTTACGTAGATAAGAAAACTAAGTTTATTTGAGCGCTAGTATTCAATTACCTATCCTTTGACACTATTTAATTATTTTCATTATTGATTAAATTACGTCAGTCTACATTACGTTATAAAGTAAAAACAGTATTCGCTTAATGTAAATTATATTCCATCGCCTTCGAAGCTAAGTTAAAATATAAAATACATTCATAAATACTATTCACAATTGGTCTTCATTTTGGTACGTATCCCTTATATCCAGTAATCCAATCTCTTTTTTATCGAATAAAAATATTTCTTTAGAAATCCTTTCAATATAAACCCATTTTTAATCAACACCATTTATTCTAAACACGTTCTATAAGCCTTTAAGATCCAGAAGCGCGAACAAATGCGTGAACGTTACCCGAACACCCAAACTATTGGACACCGTAAAGGGATATTTGAGGTTATAGCATGTTAGACATACCACTATGTCGCAAACACAATAGAGTAAGAAATAAAGGCCTTTAAGAAGGTCTAACAGGATTTGTAAAATCTTAACAATATTATTTAATAGGGGATGAAGATTTTTTTACATACATACATATTTTGACTTTTGTTCAGATTTATTAAAAACATATATTTGCTGTGTGGTAGCGGCTACGAATACTACCAACCCTTACTTTGCTCGTGGATGTCGTAAAAGACGACTAAGAGCCTTATAACGACCAACTCCATCTGATGACGTTTGGTCAACAATTACATTCCCAAGGAGGGTTGACGTCTGGCAGGCGGCCGTTCATAAAACTATTGCCAATAACATATACAATATGTACTATGAAAGAATAGTACATATTGTATCGACCCCAAGTAATTGGAATAAGTGTAGGAGAATGATGATGATGATGATGATGTAGCAAGCACGACGTCTAACTTTACGCTCAGTGGACAGTAACAGACTTTTGATATTCACAGGCTATGGTGTGAACCATTAGGGAAAGTGAAAGGGATGCGTGCAGCTGTATAATCTGCACTATTATTTCTCCATTGCCATATGGACTGACTACCGATGTTCTTGTCTTCGGTGGGTTAACTTTATCCAGTATTGCCCAGTACCAGACATTGCCCTTGCGTGATCAGTTTCTCTATGGGTGGCAGACTAATCCCTAATCTAGCCAGCAGAGGCCTCGACTGCGGTAGCATCAAGCGCACCTACGCCGCCTCAGACGACAATTTTTTACAAAAGCCTTTATACGTAACTAAAGAGGCGATAAAGCGATATCTGATTGTATTACACGGTTATCAATACTTTTTTATTTTATTTTCGTATACTGGGACATATTATGCATTCAGTAAGGATACTTAAGATTAGCCTCAAATCTTATTAAAAGTGTACCAAATTTGACTATACATCTATACAAATAACCGCTAAATAATATTGATTTCGCAATGCGTTAACTGGTCAAATCTTTAAATACACAGTAATGAAATGCATAGAACACAATGGAATTTATCGCAATATAAATTAATGTCAGCTATATATACCTGTATGTTAAATTAAAATGGATAAAATGATATAATTCGTGATAAATGTGTATTAATACGATGCAACACAACGAGCGCTTATATACTGAGGTGAATTCTATACATTTTTTGGGCGAACTATGCTCTAGTCATACTTCTCTCAAAACATTTGGAGCAATGGAAGTGCAACGTGAAACACCATTACTTGGTGTATTAAATCTAACCGCTAATGAGGAATATGCATGATTTTTTTTTATTTTTGTAAACATTTCTAGTAGTTATTACATTACTAAAAATAAATATAACACATCCAAAATATAAACCAGTAAGCTAAAAAAAAATATTAAAATCACTATCATTTTTGAGCGATTTAAACGCGTCTATTATGGCGCGCTTCTGTGACGTCAGAATACACACACAAGTTGGATGTCAACAACGAAATGTTTAGTTCACGAAGTTATTGAAAATTAAAAAAGTGAGTGTAAAATCAACTTATTACCATGGAAAAGAACAGAAAATCGTATTATAAATAAATATTGTGTCGTTCCTATGTGCCAAAATATTATCAAAACTGCACCTAAAAAAGTATATTTTCATATGCCGAGAAATGTAATAAATAAGAAAAAAATTATGCAAGGCGATGAGAAGATACAATGTGTCGTGTTTGAGCAATTTATACTGTTGTGAAGATCATTTTAACGTAAGTAGAGAAGTGATGAATACATAAAAGAATCATTTTTCCTTAATTACATGCACATACTTGTTTTATTTACAAACTTCGACGTACACATACCTACCTAGTTTACGTAAAGTTCTTAAAGATATATTCTCAATATCTAATAGGTACCTACATGGGTCTTTATTCATAAAAGTAATATATGTTTAGTCATCTATGATACCTATGAATGAAAACATGTAACTTATTAGAGTAAGAAAAAAGTTAGAAATTATTTATTATTTATCTTTCTATTGGGTATCAGATACAGAGAATTATATGCAATACAAAATAATGGCATTATAACATGGACAAAAAGTGACGTTTGTTAAGTCTCTCATTCACGAGGATTAATACTTGAACACAGAAAACTAATAACTCATAAAATAACTGGGTAATGATACAAAATAATCACTAGAAACACCAGAAGACTCGAGTGTACTATTACGTCACGTTTTGAACAACCAATCGCGTCGCGTTTTTGAAATTTGCGAGCGAATTTTAAAAAAAGCCGACTTTTGATAATTAAATTTCACTATTAAATAATGATGAATTTCAAAAATAATTGTATAGGTATGTTTTTTAAGCAATAAAGATTACAATTACAAACATTTTGTGCATTTTGGAGTCACGTGCATATTCCCTATTGAATATGCTATCAGAAACAATTCCTTGAATTTAATACGTAAATTTTATATCTAGTATATGTAATGTGTGTGTGTGGAACCCGAGGCGTGCACCGCTCACCGTAGTTCTGAGAATATATAGCATAGCTTGTTAATTCTATGAATGCAATCAAATATATTATTCCATGACTATAAATCTAATAATTAATCATTAGGAAATTGTGTTTAGAATAACTTTCAAGTTGCCTAGTAACGTATCATTGGCTATTTATATAGTCTTTTAGATTCAGTGCAAATTGTAAATTTCAAATAAGAACGGACTAATCTATGTCCTAACTAACGTTATAGGTGCGAATGTGAATCTATCTGTCACGCATTTACGCCTAAACCACTAAAACGATTTTCAAAAATCGAAGGAATAATATTCTAGTGGTAAGATCATACTATTGACGGTCTCTGTCTACAGCCGCGGGCCGGCCCGTCCGGAATAGTACCACACTCTCGCAGAAAATCGAGGTCTGATCAGTGGCAATGTGCTGCCGTGCTTAATTTGGTGATCGAGACAACTGGCAGCTCAACTTTCTGGGTGGCTTTGGGGTTCTTACTGGTAGGCAGTGGCCTAGCTGTACCCCTGGTATTGCATAGCTTCATGGGCGGCAGTAACACTTACCATCAGGTGCTTTGCTTGCTCGTTTTCCACCAAGAGCAATAAAAAAGGCTATATTATCAGCGAGTAATATAGGTTATATTTTAACGCCATATTCCCACATCAATGAGAACTACGCAATTTAAATTACGGTAATTTGCTAGGTGTCATTATAAAGCCACCGAAGACAACGATCGGGTACCGGTGGCCCGCTCGCACAGCCAAGAGAGGAGTTGCATGGTGGGTCTATGGGGCCATGCGCCGCCTCTTACGTCACCCCGGACTGATTTGGCGGGGCGAGACGCATCCATAATCCACCGCAAAAAAGGTGTCATTATAAATTTGTAAACCTTTATATAAACAATATAGAGTTATTTCTTTGTTTGTATCTCAAGAATTTCTACTGGGCTTTATAAAATGGCGGGACGAAACTAATTTTTAAACATTTTAAATCTATTAAATATAGGTACCCTATATCCATGCGATCAAAAATTTGGGCACGTCTAGTACCTACTTATAAAAAATAGAAGAGGTAAAGGGCCTTTTAAAATCGATTGACGTCTTGTCACGATGACTTTAATTCGGAACAAAGATGTCAGAATAAAAGAAAAATGATTTTTTTCTTAATTTTACGTAATTAGCTATTTTGTATTTTTTCCCGTGTTTAATTCGAAAGAGAAAGAGAAAAGGAAATATGTATCCGGGAACATATTTAATACCTTTTGTGTATTCTAATACTCATTTAAGCATTCTCATAGGTAATATATAACAACTAAGATCCAAACAAATTAAAACTAGTTATTGATATAATGCGTTGTAATGTTTATCTTTACATTGAATACACAAATGGCTGAGTGGTTATAATACCGGCCTACAATACCAGGTGTCTCAAGTTCAATTTCCATCCCACACAGGACAAAACTTTGTGCGATTCACAAATTATTGTTTAGAGCCTGGGTATAATTTGTGTCCCTTGTTAAAATATGTAATTCTTGTATTGCGAGTGACTTATACCCGCTATAAATAGAATAAAATTATGAGATATAATAATAAATTAATTCTATTCAAAGATGTTACTAAAAGTGCCTTATTATTCAAATTATTCTTTTATTCTGACTTACAAAGGTTATATCCAATTATTTCCAATTATTCTTTTGCAAATTATGTACGCAGATGTCACGTATAACTCGTATATTCGATTTGTAATATATACGCGAGTATTACACATTTGAAATAAAACTACTTTTACGGATTCTTTCATGGTCACGGGAGGAATGATCACTGTAAAGTGTTCGAACTGTCGGGAAATTAAAAATCAAATACAAACGCGATAGAATCCGTAAAAGTAGTTTTATTTCAAATCGTATATTCGACTAAATACTCAGTTCCATAGACATTATCTGCTACGAAATACTTAAAGCATTTCATTTTCAAAACTCTTAAAGCATTTCATTTTCTTCGTCTTTGATTAAGATCTAGACGGGTGAGCAATGCCAAATCAAGATTACAAAGACGCCAATCCTAATCAATCCTACGGCGCACTGCCTTTATCGATGAAAATGTATGACTTGAAATATTTTCGCTTATCGGGTAGTAATTTAGCACTAATAATTACTTCATTAGAGTCGTTTGTTCATATTTTAATATTGCTTTTATTGACAGAATTACCAGCAGTTTAAAATATAATAAACTAGCGATCCGTCCTCGCTTCGCTTCGGTTACGTGTTCAATTATGTAGTTTACTTTCACTACATAGAATTCTTTAAAATCCATCTTACCTTCACAGAGCAGAAAGAAAACCTACACTAAATTTAAGTCTGTAGGAGCTATATTTAAAAATGTGATTTTTACATCCCAGCAACCCCCCTTACGGGTGGAATTTCGTAAAATTCGTTCTTAACTGACCTCTACTCGGCGAAAGGTACATTACCAACTTTAAAGTCTGTAGGCCTTATGGTTCCAGAGCTATCGTGATGAGTCAATACATAGGTGGAAATCTCTTATATTTATATAATAAATTGTATTTTCTCGTCATCATTATCTCAGCTTATACACATTCCACTGTGAGGGTCGAGCCTTCTCCACAATAGGAGGGAAATTGACGTACCATGTCGTACTGATCAGATGATCCGCTATAGAGTTTTATTTTAAGTTTTTCTCTTGCATAGATCATCATTCTTCCTGCTCTTATCCAAATTACTTGAAGCCGACACAGTATGAACCTCTCTTCAATAATATATAATGCAATAGTTATTGGTAAAAGTTTCATGACTGACTGACAGACCGCCTTTCTGACGTCAACCCTTCTTGGGAATGTAATCGTAGACCAGACGGTATCAGGTGAAGTTGGCCAAGATTTATATAAAGCTCTTAGTCATCTTCTACGACGTCTACGAGCAATATAAGGGATGATAGTATTCTTAGCCTCTATCACACAGCACTTCTCTTGCATATACGAGTATATTAGATGCATATAATCGCACTTAGTCGTCTCTAAGATAGGGGTTTGTAAATTTAATTCTTAGTTTATCACCACATGAAGATTTGTATTTGCACCTACAAAATCGTATTTGCTCATGAGCAAAATATATTATATATACTGCAAATACACATTTTTCAATTCACATTTTTATCTACGTTCTATTGGGTAAATAAATTAAAAAATAATACTATAGTACTGTGGCTATACCCACAGTAAAACTACCCACAGTAAAACTTAAAATAAAAACTTTTGCAATAATTATGACTTATTGTACATTGGACACCTTAATCAGCGTTCATGACTACCGATGGCCGTCATGAAATTAAATATCAAATACAAATGCGATGAAATCTATAAAAATATAATTTTAAATAATTATATTTAAAATTATTATAAAATGGAGGAGAGGAAGGAAAAGCCACCACTTTCCCACGGTTAATCAATATACCGTACGTATTCTATTCCACCTTGATCCCATCCCGTATTCCTTCCTTTTTTGAGGTGTACGGTATATTGATTAACCGTGGGAAAGTGGTGGCTTTTCCTTCCTCTCCTCCATTTTATAATAATAATGGATTTCTGCCATGTATCGCCTAATTCAATCAATTATATATTTAAAATGTTAAAATCCCTATGAGGTTTTCATTATACCCAAATCTTATTGTGGTAGGACTACACTGTTGACAGTTCTCTCTGTCTACAGCCGCTGGCCGGTCCGTCTGGGGTAGTACCACACTCTCGCAGAAGATCGACGTATGAGTAATGCGCTTCGATCAGTGAGCGAGAGAGCCGGCAGCCCAACGGGTGGGATTTATATTGCTCGTTCGCCACCATTAGCAATAAAAAAAAAAAACTTAACATATATTATATAAGTTTTATATATTACTAGCAAATTCATCCCGTTGGTTAGTTTGTAGAAGACGATACATCGCAGCTCCGCTTGGTGGTGAGTTACATCAATGGACATACAACCTTCTCCGTAAAAAAAAAAAATACATATACTTACATACCAATTTTCATAATGACCGGTCAAATATTTTTTAAGTTTAGCGATGTATATATACAAAGATTGTATTACAAAAACCCTCTTTCATAGATATAGATAGATTATGTAAGTATACGGAGTATCAGACAAATTTACAGGGAGAACTCTCATTAGAATATGCCTATTTGACGTCTGTTTATCGTCCACCGGCAATTACAATTATCTCTAAAGCTAAATTAGCAATTCAGTTTTAATTAAACGCGAAGATGGAACTAAATTTTGCAATAGAATCGTCAAATTAAGGGCGATGACAAATAAAAGCTATTTGCTATTTGCCTATTTCAATAATTCGTTTTCTAAGACGTTATTATATTCATTATTAAAAATTTATAGTTTTGATATTTGACAATAATAGAGCGTTTAGATTTGTGATTAACATTTAAAGGCAGATAAAATATACCTAAATACCTATGTGTATATATTGTATATTATTAATTTTCTGTTGTTAGATTAGTAATTATGCTCTTAAAGTATTTCATCTCGGCTTATATACGTTCCATTGTTGGGCTCGATCCTCCTCCATAATAGTAGGAAAACTTAACTTAATATACCACGAAGATCAGACGTGTTGGTATATGGTTTTGTTTCGAGGTTTCCTTTTCTTGCATAGATGTTATATGCGTAATTTATGTACAGCAAGTGACCCCGACTATTACTTTTATTCATAGCTTACAAACATTAACACCTAAGTCCAATAAAGTCATGATTATGCTGTTTCTTACAGAGAATTGGTACCAGATAGCAGAGTGGTCTTATTTTTAGTAGCGAGCCCCCATGCCTATTATCGTAGGTTTCATCTCCAGGTAGAATAACAAATATTCTAAGTAATATTTGTGTCTGTTAATTGTAAGTATATAAAGTTTTTAGCAAATGATTAATTATTTAGTGCTAGTTGTTGTCTTTAAAAAAAAGGCAAATTGTTCTTATAGGATGATATCTTATTATATTATTGTATATTTATAATAAACCTGAAAATGTATAATATAGACAATATTAAAATTATCTCTTTTATTTCACTTTCTAGACGAAAGAATACTGGATTACCTATTATGGTTTAAACAATAAAAACGTGACGGTGTGCTATTAGTCAGCTGAGCATAATTTTATCAGAAACTAAAGTCGTATAATTCATAATAGTACAAGACTATTAAAACCTGTAAAAAATACAATATCGAATACAGCGAATTAAATATCAGCAACCAATATAGTGGTAGGACCACGCTGTTGACAGTTTTCTGTCTACAGCCGCGGGCCGGTCCGTCCGGGGTAGTACCACACTCTCACAGAAGATCGACGTTTGAATAATGGCAATGTGCTATTGCGCTTCGATCGGTGAGTGAGAGAGCCGGCAGCCCAACTGGGTGGGTTTGGGGATTTTATTGGTAGGCAGCGTCCCTTGGCATTTCAAAGGTGTATGGGCGGCAGACTCTTATCATCAGGTGTGCTGCTTGCTCGTTTGCCACCATAAGCAATAATATAGAAACCAATGTTAAAATTATGCTTATTCAGTTACAAATATTTATTTGATAAATTTATCAGTTGATCGAAAAATATGCTTACAAAGAGATTTTTATATAAATCCAATTGACGTATTTATATAAAATAAGAGTCATATTCTTTTACAAATCCAACATTTATCGAACAACATTTATCATTTATCGACAGCTGATCCCTGTCTTACAAGATTGACTGATTCCCTGAACGTCTTCGTGCCTCAACTGTGAGATCAAAGTTTAATCCCCTGACATTATGACATTCATCGTGACCGCAGCATTTGATGGACAGCTTTAATGTAGATAGAATTAATAAGCTAACGTTATTTATTAAGTATATTTAATTTTCTATTTTTAATACTGGTCTTCCCTCCGGAGTTAAGTAAATTTCAGTAGCAATAGCAGGATGTTAGATATTTGACACATATTGCGTTATATATGGTTAGTTTAACTTCTGTTTATTTTCTATATGAATACGATTTTCTATATTAGGAGAAAATTTTATAAACTTATATTAAATGTTGCATATTGAAATATCATCATTCTCCTACTCTTATCCCAATTACTTGTGGTCGATACAATATGTACTCTTCTTTCATAGTACATATCGTAAAAGTTATTGGCAAAAGTTTTATGACCGGCCGCCTGCCAGACGTCAACCCTCCTTGGGAATGTAATTGTTGACCAAATGGATTCAGATGGAGTTGGCCCAGGTCGTTATAAGGCTCTTATATAGTCGTCTTTTACGACATACACGAACAAAGTAAGGGTTGGTAGTATTCGTAGCCACTACCATACAGCAGGTTTATACATAATAAATTTATTTATTATGTATAAACCTTGTGAGGGGTGTATAACATAATAAATTAATTTATTTTAATTAATAAATGTATTTGAAAACTTAATTTAAATTCTTACTATATTCTTGCATGTTATAGTTATAGAATATGAAGTATTATCTCTATAGAAGTTTTATAGAATTTCATTAAAAAGTAGTCGAAACTTATCAACTAAAAACACTCATATATAATTATTTTTATCATTTATGTCAAAACTATGTTAGACTAGGGTAGCTATAAACAAAAATTCACTATATATAAAAGGCATTGAGTGAACAGAGTAATTTTCTCCACCATAAAAACTGGCAGTTATTTATAGTGATACCGCAATCTATAAAAGAAATTTTGCCTGGGGCAAAACATTAAAGATTATCCGGGTTTTTCTTGCAAAGAAACATTATTGGATAAATAAATTCCATTTAAGTTTCTTCCTGCACATCAAAGCGTTATTGGACTTAAAATCATACATATAAACACATGATTACTTATAAACATAAATATTGTAAATTAGAAATCACTTTATATTAATCTTTTTTTAGTATTTATCCGTTTAAAATATTTAACAATCTTTAACTTTATATTACGCAAACAGCAAAGGGGTAGATCTTAAGCTGTTAATGGTCACATTTACTCAACTTTAAATGCACATTTAAACTCTAAATGTCCATTAGTATTCTGTTTGTAATTTTAAATTACCTAAAAAAATTATTGTGATAATTTAATTCCTCTTCTTCTTCATCTTTCTATATAATGGAGAGAAAATTGAAGGGATATAAGTCTTATAGATTCGCATTAGTCTTAAGCTGATTTTTTTCTCTTGCAGAATATCTGTTCATAGCGATCTTCTACGATATTCGCAAAGTTGCATTGATTGCTCAAAGTATTCTTTGAAGAACTACATTTCTCTTATAATATTATCTCTTCAATTAAAATAAATGATACTTTATGATTATTATATGATGTTACAAAAAAAATGTGTAAACTAAGCATAAAATCTGTTGTGAATTTTAATTCACGTAACGAAGCTCGTACAGTTTTTTTTTTCTATTGGAAATGAATTTAAAAGAGGTGAGTCGAAATTTATTAAGTTAAAAAAACTATCAGTTGCTTGACCCACCCATCACAAATACCGTAATTGGTACGGGTTGGTACGAAATTATGCGATAGTAAAAAAGAAATTTAAATGCTGTAAACCCCTTTAAAATTAGTTTTTATTGTGTAGGGGTATTAGACGCATAATCATCAGAAAGAAATTAAAACAATAATATTTTTTTTGATTCGTATGGTGGCGGTGTACGATATCAATTCACTACCTTCTTCTACTACTTCTAACCTAAGAGATGCAAGCAGATAACATCACTGCAAGAGAAGGAAACCTCGAAATTACTAAGACTTGGCCAACACAGACGGACTGGTCAGACGACCAGCGTGATATAGCAGGTCAACTCCTTTCCAACTGTGGAGGAAACTCGAGCCCGGCAGTGGAACATACGTTTGCCGAAACGATGATGATGAATATGCTTTTTATCATTATATCAATAAGATCCAACAAATTGTTATTTATCATCATCATCTCAGCCCATATATGTCCCACTGTTGGGCTCAGGCCTCCTCCGTAATGGAAGGGTAATTGACCTACTATAGCACGCTGGTCAGACGTGTTGGTATAAGGTTTTGTTTCGAGTTTTCCTTCTCTCGCATAGATGTTATATGCATTTTATATCCCTTAGTCGTCTTTTACGATCAGCCACGGGTAAGATAAGGGGTGGTGAATTGTATTCTTACTCCGTCACCACACGGAAGGTTATTTATAAAATCTTTTAATTTAATAAAGGAAGGAATTCCGAGTATTTTTATAATTATGTATCAAATTTTACTTTTATTCCACAGGACCACTGAGATTTTGCTTAAATTCCACAAATATATTAGCGGTATTATACCTATTTTTCGTTATCATTTTCCGTGTGGTGACGGAGTAAGAATACTATTCACCACCCCATATCTTACCCGTGGGTGATCGTACGAGACGTTTAAGGGATATAAAACGCATATAACATCTATGCGAGAGAAGAAAAACTCGAAACAAAACCCTATACCAACACGTCTGACCAGCGCGGTAGATTAATTGTCCTCCCAATACGGAGGAGGCCCGAGACAACAGTGGGACGTTTATGGGCTGTGATGATGATTATACCAAAACTGTAAATCCTAATAGCAAATAACTTTTTTATTGACGTTTCAAAATTCAATACTATAACCAGGTGGCCACTGTTAACATACAGATATATTCAAATTACTGAAATTTAGCATCTGATATGCTTAATTATTTATAAAAACCCGATTACGAAGCGAAACATGATGTCACAACCGGGATTCGAACCTACACCTATTGGGAGTCCGGCCCAATCGTGCTGCCACTTACACCACCGCGAACCAGGACATTCAAATCTCGCTTTGTATCATATTTACGTCTTTAAGGTGACGTGCGCCATCTACCCGACAATGTTTACAGATTGTAGGCTTAATGCTTCAAACTTTATAGTTAGAAATGTATTAAACGATGACACAATCTTGTTATTCAAATTACTGAAATTTAGCATCTAATATGCTTCATTATTTATAAAAACCCGATTATGAAGCGAAAACTGATGTCACCTTAAAGACGTAAATATGATACGAAGCGAGATTTGAATGTCCTACAATGGTTCACAGTGGTGTAAGTGGCAGCACGATTGGGCCGGACTCCCAATAGGTGCGGGTTCGAATCCCGCTTATGATACAGATATATTCCCAAGAACATGGCTCTGATATGACAATTGTTCATAGTTTTAATTAATCTATATTCTTTCGCAAAAAATACCCACGCACTAAGAAAAATATATTATATACTTTTGTATATGTATACATATATATGTATACTTTTGGTTACAAAGATACAATTAACGACTACAAATTACACTAAGACTCAGCAGAAACATCACGGTGAAGATCACGGTGAGTGGAAATTAAACCAATGGCTTTGACTTTTTATTTTCATTTTTATTTTTCGTGAGGTGACGGATTAAGAATACAATTCACCACTTATCTTACCCTTGGGTGATCTTTAAAGACGATTATGGGATAAAATGCATTAACATCTATGCAAGTGAAAGTAAACTCAAAACTAAATCCTATACCAACAGGTCTGGCCAGCTTGATATAGTAGGTCAATTTCGCTCTCATTATGGAATAGGCTCGAACCCTATCCATCCATCAACCCGTAAACGTCCACTGTTGGACATAGGCCTTCCTACGAGAATGCCATTTATAACGGTCCTGTGCCACCTGTATCCAACGGTTTCCTACGACCTTCATGATGTCCACAAATTCGGTTCACATAATGGGATATATATGAATTGAGATGATGATGATGATCTCTCGGCGACTAGGAGGTTGTTTTAGTAATAGTAGTAACTACGACTAGCAGCACTTTATATACCAAAACAATCTTCATTCCACCAATATAAAAAAAACAGACAGGCAAAAATATATTTATTTACATAGTAACATTTCAATTTATGGCACATTTAATATTAGAAAACAATTTGCAGTTGGCAATAAACCATACTAATGTAAACCTTCTATCATACATTAGTTATGCCATCTATTGATAAAAACAATGAACTAATTTATAAATAACTAGCGGAACCGGCACACTTCGTTCCGCCTAACAGTTAATGAATGAGATAAGCAGATTTCGATTAATTTAAAATTATTAAGTTAGTTTTAGCTGTGTGGTATCGGCTAGAAATTTCGCATGGTCAACAGCACGGCCTGCCTCGTTTTACTCTTGGGATTAAGAAGCACGGAGTTGGGCCATATTAACACGGCGGTCTTTCCGTGCAATAAATTGTTCTTCTACCGTGGTTACGTTCGTTATGTTTCGAATTCTAACTGCGTTACCGTTTTGTTGGGAAAGATTTGATTTTATTGGTCGCGGCATTTTTGATAACAATATAGACAAATAATAATATGTTTAGTTATAATAATATTCGTAAAAATTCGTAACACTCGCACAAAACGAAATTTTGCACGCCTCAGTTAAACATCCTCCTCCCAGCATCCTCACGCCAGCGTTGAGGTCTTTTGCACGCCTCATAAGCGAAGCGTTGAGGTCTTGCTCTACTCTCGATATATGAAAATCAAATACTTTTCAAACCTAAAAATGATTGTATTTTTCTCACATTGCGTCAAGAAAAAACATTCGTTTAAATGTATTTGATAATTTTAAAAAGCAATTATTTTGTTTAAAGTAAGAAAATAGTTGATTAAAAAAATATTCGAAGACGTCGGATAAAATATTCCGTATCTGGCAAGAATACGACCATAAAAATTAATGTATCAAAATATTTATTTTTTTAAAAGCTTCATAATCCCAACGCGCGGTTTCCTTTAGAAAATGATTTGGTAATTCTTTGTCGTTTAATTGCAATTATTAAAAAACTAAACTACTTAGTCATTAGTGTATGTATACCTTATGAAAATTGGGTTCGTTTACATTTTTTTTGTTCGTCCATTCGGACAGGCATAGGAAATAGATTCCATACAGCCTATTGTAAACGAACAGCTGAAATGCCTAATGTTTAGTACTGCGTCGAGAATGGCACGAAATTGTTTTTCTTTTTCACTTATGGCATTCACTAATAGTAAATGATAAATAAAATATTGAAAAATTGTCACATGTATGTTAACTTCAGTAGGTATCTTAAAAATATTGCATTTTTTTGTGATGAGAGAGAGGGAGGGAGAGAGAGAGGGAAAGAAAGAGAGTTGTTAGCCATAAGTGTCACTTTTGATATGTCTACGTACTTTATAGGCACGCATAATTTTTTGTTTTTTTTTAAAGTGCAATTTTATTTAATATTACTATCAGATCTTGCTCAATGAAATTAAATAAGGCGCTTTATTTCTCGTGCATATTATAGCATTGACTAATAGTAGATGCTAAATTATAAATTAAGGGGCTAAAGTAGATGCTAAATTATGAGGGGGATAGTCCGGAGCGTGCTCGTTCGCGTCCCCTGCCAGTCTAATCAGACTGCTAATCCGGCTCGATATGCGTACCGCAATGCGGTTTAGGGCCTCCCCCGGAGGCGACGCGTAGCGACCCGCCCCCGTCGGTACGAACTTCGGCAGTTGCGGCGATGGGGGCCGCCACCCATCACGCCTTGCCCAGTCAGGCGAGTCGAGGAGAGCAGAGTGCCGGGTGGGCACGTGGAATGTAAGAGGCTGTGTGGAAGGTAAGTTGCACGAGCTGATATCCGTGATGGCGGACAAACAGCTAGACGTGCTCTGTGTAACAGAGACCAAGCGAAGGGGCAGCGACGCCTGCGATCTTCCTGGTGGCGGGATGGCTCTGTGGTCTGGTGTACCACAGAGCGATCGAGCCAGCATGGGGGTAGGAGTGCTGTTGTCCTCTCGCTTGGCCTCAGGTGTGAAGGATTACGGAATGTATGATCCCAGACTTCTTTGGGTCCGTAAAAAACTAGGTGTCTCCAAGGTATTCATGGTTGTAGCATATGCTCCCGTAGGATCCTCGGTGGCATCAGACCAAGAGAAGTTTTGAGATAATTTTAGGGAAGTTCTGGATATGGCAGAAACCAGTGAACGCGTGATTGTATGCGGAGATTTGAACGGATGGGTGGGGACCAAGCGTCCCGACTATGACGACGTACTTGGTACATTTGGTGATAAGAGAGTGAACGACGCAGGTAGGCTCATAGCGGATGTAGGCATGGAGAGAAACCTTATTGGGTCAAACACATTTTTCCAACATAAGGACATCCATATGTATACATGGAGAAGGAATGAACAGAAAAGTATAATAGATTTAATTTTGGTAGACAGTCGCCTCCGAAGCAAAATATTGGACGCAAGAGCCTACAGGGACCCCACAGTCGATACGGACCACTATCTCGTTATTGCGAGATTTAGTGGTCTGTTCAGAAAGTGGAGGCACTGGCAAGAGCGTGTCCACTTCGGAGGGCTTGAAAGAATAAAGGTTGAAAGGTTGCAAGAAGAGTGTGTAAGAGAAAAGTATGCAGAGGATGTCCGAGAACGGCTGACGATGGCAAGCCAGCCGCAATCGGACATTGAAGAATGCTGGAGAGTATTGAAAGAGAGTATGGTAGATACAGCGAAAGAAGTATGTGGAAGTTCAAAGAAGCATAGAAAAACAAATAGTGATGCATGTTGGGATGCGGAAGTGGCAGCTTCCATAGAGCAAAAGAAGAAAGCGTGGCTGGACTATGTCTCTTCTTTGAATCTGAATGACAGTATGACTGAACAGAAAAAAGAAATATATCGGCAATATAAGAATGACACCAAGGCCTTAGTGAAAGAGAAACGTGATAGAGCAAGTATGAGTGCAGAAGATAGGCTGACTAAAAACTTCGAGGATAACACCAAACTCTTTTGGAGGGAAGTGAAGAAGTCTCGGGGTGGTTGGTCAGCCTTCAGAATGAATAAAATAAGGTCTAAAGGTGGAGACATTCTTACACAAACACAAGACGTGTTAAGCCGATGGAGTGAATATTTCGGCGATATGTATGCGGATGCTACGGTTGGCGCCGGTGTCGCATGTGGTTTATTAGATCAACATTCGACAGCGGCGTCCTCCGATGGCATCAGTATGGATGCAGTTGAATGGGCGATAAGAATTTTGAAAAATGGTAAGGCAGCGGGCATTGATATGGTGTCTGCCGAGATGATCAAGCTTGGTGGCTCCTGTGTCCGGGAGGCGTTCCTGTTGCTCCTCAATTTATGTTGGAGCTTGGGAATGGTATCCGGGGACTGGAATAGCGCAGTCATCGTGCCTTTATTTAAAAACAAGGATTCACGTTATGACTGCGCAAATTACAGAGCCATAAGCTTGACCAGTTTGGCAGCAAAAGTGTACGGTAAAATTATTGAAAGGAGAATGAGGATGGTGTCCGATGGTTTACTGTGTGAGACACAAGGAGGTTTCAGGGGTAGAAGGGGATGCATGGATCAAGTGTTCTCTCTGCGCAACATTGTGGAGAAGCATCTGGCTCTAGGTCAGAGGGTTTTCTGCAGTTTTGTGGATCTGGAGAGAGCATTTGACACGGTTGTATGAAAGGAACTTTAGGGCATTTTACCGGAGTATGGTAATAACGGTAAACTGCTGCAGGCTGTGCAGTCCAGTTACATGGGCTGTAAAGCCTGTGTGCGGCTGGATGATGGAATGTCGCCTTGGTTTGACGTCAATATCGGCGTTAAGCAGGGGTGCGTTCTGTCAGCCAGGCTGTTTATCATATATCTGGATAAATGTCTCCAAAGGTTGAACGATATGAATGTGGGAGTCCAGATGGGCGACTCAGTGGTCACTGCTCTGCTTTATGCAGATGATGCAGTCCTGCTAGCACAGTCAGCGACTGACCTGCAGACCCTAGTCGACACAATGACAGAAGATTGTAAGAAAAGGGGTCTACGCGTGAATGTGAGCAAAACCAAAATAATGGTCTTTGAAAGAGATGAAGCCAGAACAGATGTAAGAGTAATAATAGGTAATGATGTACTAGAGCAAGTGGATGAATTTGTATATCTTGGATGTGGATTTAGTCGAGATGGAAGGTACACCACTGATATAGAGCGAAAAGTGAATGCGGGAAATAGAGTGAACGGAGCGTTGGGGCAGCTTCTCGGTAGCCACCACCTCAGCCAGAAGGCACGTGTAGCAATACATAACGCAGTGCTTGTCCCAACATTACTGTATGGAAGCGAGAGTTAGGTATGCAGAAAAGAGTATGAAAGTAAAATTAATGCGGTCGAAATGCGATCTCTTCGGAAAATCTGTGGAGTTAGGCTGACCGACCGCATTCGTAACGACGACGTAAGAGAGCGAGTAGGTATGAAAGAAAGTATTGGTGTAAAGATGCGAAAAGGAATGCTCCGATGTTTCGGACATGTGGAAAGAATGCCGAACGAACGTCTGGTTAAGAAGATATATAATGCGAAAGTGGAAGGATGTAGGTACCGAGGGAGACCGAGACTAACCTACCTAGACCAGATCGGTTAGGTACTAAAGGAAGGTGGAGTTAAGTGTCTCCGAAACCGGCGAGCGTATATGAAGAGAATTATGAATGTTGAGGAAGTGAGTGAAGTATGCAGAGATAGAGTTCTCTGGCACTCTGTTCTCTCTGCCTACCCTGCAAGGGATATGGCGTGATGATATGTATGTATGTATGTATGTAAATTATAAAAATTATGAGGCGTGCACTATTGAATTTTCCAAATTATAATTTTAACTTTTCGCGGTATTTTCCAAACAAACCATTAGACCACGTAATGACGTGTGCTGCCAGTTGTCATGGTTACATCTTCAACAAATGGACGCTTAGAATTGATGTGTTTTTAATTTTCTTTTTTTTTGTTTATTAGTATCATATTTTAATATCCTATCCTTAGTTTGTTGTCGTCGGGAATAGGATATTCCCGACGACAACAAACTCAAAAACATAAAAATTGGTGCAGCCGTTCTCGAGTTATAAGTGGTACAACTAACACAACTTTCTTTTATATATATAGATATACATATAATACTATTCTTTTAAAACATAAATATAACGTACAACTCTAGACATTCTCAAATCCTACAGTCATTTATTTCTCGGTTTTCTTAAAGAAAAAGATAAATCTATAAGTTTTTGAGACTAAAAAGAAATATTGAGTTCGGAAGAATGGTATTAATCACAATCCACACGCTGTCACGTCCCGGACAACAATCATCTGGATAGTAAAATCTCGCAGCTAAAAGGAAAACAAAACAACTTCAGGAAATCACGCGCACAGTACGACAGGCAATAATACGGGAAAAGTCCCATCAAATAAACCTACATATAAAGGTAAAACAAAGAAAAGATTTGTAAGAATTTTAAGGGTTATTAGAACAGAGTTTACCCGAACATGTTGTAAGCCCTCCATGCGCCTTATGCCGCGTGTTAATAATGTTACTGTCAAACTGCTCTGTAGCTTTGATATGGGTCAAAAAGGTTTCAATAGCCTCTCTCAAGGCCCACGATACTATTTCACCTGAAATATATAAAAGAAAACATTGGACTAATACGATTTTACGACAAAAAGTTAAAGTAGAAACATAACCTCCGTTGAACCGGGGCGCATGTATGTTAAATAGTAGATTCAGGCTATACAGATTTTGCTTTCAAATATTATTTATGATGCTGATATGGTTGGAAAATATACAATTAGCAAACAGGTCTTAAGATTTTCTAAAATTATTATTTGATTTAGAACAAAAGAATGTCTTCTAAATTGTTATGAGTATTAGGTAATATGCATTTACCTACAGATATAAAGCAGTTGCTAACTGCAGCATTGTTTCATAACATTACATAAATAGGGATATATTATGAATATTGTTTGATATAAAGCAACTATTTTAATGAGCATAAGTTTTACATAAATTACCTTAAAGATTCATTCAATATTTTTGCGGTCTTAAATAATAAATTAAAATACGTATGGATTGTAAAACTCAACAGTCACGCTGTTGAGTTTTACAATCTTATGAAGATATTGTTAGTTCAAGAATCACTCACATAGGTCCCGTACTTACCGGTCTTCTTTGTAATAATTAAGCTTTGCGACCTCATTTAGTGGTATTCAACTACCACAAACTGCATAGCGGGCACTTCACGTTTAAACATCATTTAGTAAAACCCTTTAGATTCTGCGTCATAAAGGTGGTTGCAATGTTTATAATAATAGCAATAATCAAAACAAAACAATAATTACTAATTATAATAATCACGAAAATAAATTAGTAGGCAATTTTATGATTTAAATTTTATTTACTTTCACTGTTATTTATAAATATTTTAAATAATTTTTTTACAATCTCATGTTCTTAATTTGAAAAAGTAGGCAGTAATTTAATATTCTATTTTAATTACTATTATATATTTACATATACTATGTAATACACTAATTAGGGCATATCATATACTATTGTGCCCCACACCATACGTTTAATATAGATTTTAAAAAAGTCTTTACAATTTTCTACGATTTAAGATTCCTGAACTAACATAGCAGATTTGCAAATTATATTTTACATGATATTCATTGAGTTAATTGTAAAATGAGTAAGGTGAAGTTAAATAATTTTCAGTATTGTATGCCATGATATCGATGCAATCTATTAAATCATTGTCAATGAACAAAGAGGTCGAGGAAGAGAGGAACATCTGCAAGTGACATCGGCATTGAAATATGTGCGGACACCGATGCACTCTATTCTCTTGCCTACATAGTCTTATTCGTTGATAACTCGACGACAGAAGGAAAATAGGACACAATGCTGCAAGATTTATGAGCCCTCAAAAACGCGAACATACACAATACAACAATAAAAAATATATTTTACGTAGTCTGACAGTTTAGTACTTTTCTAAACACTAAAAAGAACAGTTTCGCTTATTATGCGAACGTGATGTAAAAGTTATAGCTCACAAAAACAATTGCTTCGCAGGTATCGTGCAAACTGTTTAGGTACGTAATGAGTTTTTTTTATTCCGTTTAACCCCGAAAGCAACTTTACAGAGCCTACATATAAATAAAAATAATCTTACAAAGTTATGTAAAAAAAAAATACAATCTTTTATTTATTAAAGAAAGAGAGAAAAGAAAGAAATGTAAAGTCATAAACAATTTATTACCATAATAATGACATGTTACCCTCTCTGTTTTGTTGCTCTTAAATGTTTTGTTGCTCTTAAATGTTGACCCCATAGACCCACCGTAAAACTCCTCTCTCTTCGCCGTGCGAGCGGGTCACCGGGACCCGATTTTTAACTTCGGTGGCCCGCCCGGCGGTTCACCCACGCGGGTTCCTCTCGTCGACGCCCCGACAGATTTCGCCGTCGGGGCGTCGCCCTCACGCGGTGGCCTCACGTTGGGTGACCGGACAATTCCCCGGTCCGATCACCCGAAGCCTCGGTTAGGGCGGCATCAGGCGCAGGTATTCGTGCCTGCGCCGCCCCGGCCGCTGGCGGCGGCCCGGGGCGCGGGAATCCTCCCTTGCCCGTTCCGCCGCTTCCTTCTGCGAGATGACAGCCTCGCAGAAGGCGGCGACCGCGTCCCAGTTCCTGATGCTGTCGACCATCGCCCTCGCGACGGCCGGCAGCGTCAGGTCGGCACCGATGACAGCGACGAGGTCACGGCGCTGCCGCTCCCATCCCGGACACACCTCCAGCGTGTGTTGCGCCGTGTCCTCGTCACTCCTGCAGTGGTGGCAGGCCGGAGTCCACTCCCTATACACGACCCTGTGCAGGTACAACCCGAAACACCCGTGCCCCGTCAATACCTGCACCAGCCGAAAGGTGAGGACTCCGTGCCGCCGCTCCATCCACTCTATCAATACGGGCCGGAGAGCCTCAACGGTCTCCACACCGTGCCTAGGCCTCTCCAGCCGCGTAGCCCAACGGGCGACTACGTCTCGGCGGGCATCCACGCGCCAGGTGGCTATCTCGCTCAACGATGGGGAGCCTTCCTCGCGCGCTGTGATAACCCGCCGGTAGAGGTCGGAGAGCATCTCCGCCTCTAGGTCCCACGGGGGTGTCCCGGCCAACAGGCACGCCGCCTCTGTCGACACCGTGCGGTACCCGCGAATGGTTCTGACCGCCATGACTCTCTGTGGCCTCCACAGAACCGCCCTGAGCTGGGCGTTCAGAGCCCTCGCCCACACGGGTGCGCCGTACATGGCCATCGAGCGAATGACCCCCGCATACAGCCGTCGGCCCTCGAAACTGGGTCCGCCCACGTTCGGCATGAGTCGAGAAAGGGCGGACGCCGCGCCGACAAGCCGGGGAGCAATCTGTCGGAAATGCTCCCGGAACCACCATCGCCCGTCGAGCACCAGACCCAAGTACCTCATATGGGCCTGGATGCTGATGTGGATGGAGTTTACCACTATCGAGGCGCCGATGGGCAGCCTCACACGGGGCCCATTGAAAAGTAGGGCCTCCGTCTTGTTTAGGGCCACCGTGAGCCCCAGCGCCTCGATCCGCCTGACCATCTCCTCGGTGCCGAGAGTGGCCAGGCTCGCCACCTCTTCGAGTGTCCTGCCCCGGGCTGTGACGAGCGTGTCGTCAGCGTAGCACACCAAGCTCAGCCCGGGGGGGAGACTCCCTCTCAACGCCCAGTCGTACCCGATGTCCCACAGAGTCGGCCCCAGAACCGACCCCTGTGGAACCCCGCACGACATGGGCGTCCGCACAATGTCCCCTGCGGGACCCGCGCAGAGGATACTGCGGCCCTCCAAATAGTCTGCCACCAGCCGCCTGAGGTACAGGGGCACTCCATGGAACCGGAGCGCCTCCCTGATGCAGCCGAATGGCAGACTATTGAATGCGTTGGCGATGTCCAACGACACCGCCAACAGCACTCCCTTCCCGGCGACGGCCTCCGCGGCCGCCTGCCTCAGGCGTAATAGGGCCCCGATGGTCGAACGCCCCCTCCGAAACCCATACTGAGCGTCCGACAGATCGGGCCCCACCTCCTCCAGGTGTCGGACGATGCGGGCAGCGAGCACACGCTCCAGCAGCTTACCCACATCGTCGAGGAGCACGATGGGCCTGTAGGCCGACGGCAAATCCGGGGACCGTCCCGGCTTTGGCAGGAGAACCAACCTCCCTTCCTTCCAGCACTCAGGGAACCGTCCAGACGTCAGACAGGCGTTGAACAGCTGCCTGAGGCGAGGTTCGAAGTGCTCGAGGAGCGACGTCAGCACCCGGACTGGAATTCCGTCCGGGCCGGGGGCCGTGGTGGCGGAACGAATCTTCGCCACGGCCGCCCCCACTTCCGACTCCGTCACGGGCGGAACACTCTCGTCGTCGGCCTCCCGGTCCTGATCTGGCGGAGCCATGACCGGGGGCGTGTGTTCCGACTGCCGTGGAAACAGCTCCTCGACCACCCTACGAAGGAAGTCGGGCTGGAGGGTCTCGGTGAGGGGGGGGGGCCGCGCGCGAAGCTTGTTCAGCGCCGCGCGATATGGGTGACCCCAGGGGTCACGGTCGAGACCGTCCAACATCTCCTGCCAACTCGCGCCCTTGGCGGCTCGGATGGCCAGCCGAAAGGCCGTCCGCGCACTGCGGTACGCCTCGTACAGCTGGCCCTCCCGCTCGACGTCGCGGTGACGCCGCCGGCTGCGGGTGTAGGACCTTCGGGCACTGATACACGCCGCACGAAGGTCCGCCAGTCTTGGGGACCACCAGTAGACCTCCTGCCTCGGAGGTGGACGCCGCCGCACTCTGGGCATGGCCGCATCGCAGATCTGCGTTAACGCACTGCGAATGCGGACAGCCTCAGCGTCCACTCCGTCCGCTGGGGGTGGTGAGGACAGCCACGTGCTGACAATGGCCGCCTCCGCCAGTAGATCCCTGTCAAGACGACCCACAGCCCACCGCGGAAACGCGGGAGCTCCGTCCGCCCTGTGACCCCTACCGGGTTCCCGGGGGGAGACCTCCATCCGGATGTACCGGTGGTCCGACAGGGTCTCCGCCTCCTCCAGGACACTCCAGTTCCTCACCCGTGGCGCGACAGCGGGGCTAGCGAACGACAAGTCCACTATCGACCCACCCTGCCGCCGCACACACGTGTTCACCGAGCCTCTGTTCAGAACACAGAGGCCCAGTGAAGCCGCCCACTCGTTGACCGCCCGCCCGCGGTCGTCCGTCGTAGGGGACCCCCACGCCGTGGATTTGGCGTTAAAGTCCCCCAGAACCAGGACGAGGCCCGGTGCCAGTCGCCGTATCGAGGCCTCCAAGGTGGTGAGTGAGGCCCCGAAATCGTCCATCCTCCTAGTGGGGGAGAGGTATACGCTGTAGAGCGTGACCGCTCCCCACTCCGCCGCGACAAATTCCTCGCCCCTATCCAAAAGGGACAAGGACGGGAAGTGCCGCTGCGTTGAGACGACGATTGCCGCGGTACCGTTTTGACTGACCACCCAATTGGGGCGATCAGGCACGGCGTACGGTTCCGCGACTACGGCTGCACCAATCGACCACTCCGCCATGGATTGCAGGAGGAGATCCTGCGCTCCGGCGGAGTGGTTGGTGTTGGCCTGCAGGAGGAGGTGCATGGATGGTGTACCCATTATCGGGTTGTATCCATGACCTCCTCGCCAGCGGGCGATCGGACCGCGCTAGGAGCGGGAGCGGCCGTGGTCGTAGGGCCGCCCCGCGCCTTTGAGGCCGAAGCTGGAGGTTTGCACGCCCCAGAGCCCATGCGGTGCTTGGCGGGCTTATTGCCCGCCGCACACGCGGGGCAGTGGGGCGGGGCGGCGCAAGATGCCGCCACGTGCCCGGTCTGACCGCAGCGGAAACACAATCCGCCGCAGTCGAAGCAATTAGTGCACGTCGGTCGAGTGTGTCCGACCGCCATGCACTTGTAGCACCTCGCAGGCCGGTGCTCAAGCACGGTTACCCGCGCCGAGCTCCAGCCCACGAGGAGCCTGCCTGAGCCGGCCAGTTGCCTGACCGACTCCACCGGGCACTGCGCCCAGGCAGCACCTACGCCACCCGCACCGGGACGAATGGCACCGACCCGGACGGTGTCTATGGGACACCCGGTTTTCGAGGCAATAGCCTCCCGGATGTCTTCCACCGTCACTGAATCGTCCAAACCCGAAATGCGCATTTCGGCGCACTTGACGGGCCTGGCGATCTTGATGCCACCCTCCTCGGCGAACAAACCTCTCAGCTTCTCGGCCACGCTGTCAGCCGTCTTGGCGCCCTCGGCCCTTGGGAACTCGAGAATTCGAGCCCCCGTCCGGGCCTTGCGGGTCCTGGCTTCGACGCCTCCAATATCGGAGACGTCTAGCTCCCGCCGGGCCTTCCTCAAGACGGCCTCGTAGCTGAGGCCCTTCTCGGCCGCCTCGGGCAGCACAGTGATCACCACTGCGGCCGTCTTCGGCGACTTGAGCCCCTTGCGCGGTCTCTTCTTCCGTCCGGCTCCTGCCTGAGGAGCGGGGACCTCAGCGGCGCGCTTGGCCTCCGCTCTCCTCCTTTGGCCGCGACTCCTTCTGTCGCGTTCGGCTACCTGCCAACCCTGTTCGGGTACGGCAGTCGTGCCGGACGCGGAAGGCCTCGTCGCGGCCTCGCTGGTCGTCGCCGGCGGTGTTGTTGCGGGCGACTTCAGCGGTCCGGCAGGAGCCGGAGCCGTCTTCCTCCTCAGGGCGGGTCCCTTCGGAGCTGGGCCGGGGCCTTTGGGCTTAGGCCCGGCCGCGGCCGCGGCGTAGCTCCCCACGCGGCCACCCTGACAAGGCAGCGGGGCGGGGGCTGGTGCCACATGCGGCCGCTTATCCGCGGCTAGGGGCGGCCGGACACGTGGTTCTGGAGGCAGTCTTGCCTCCAGAACGGCCACACGCGCATCAACGAGTTTGCCAACTGCGTTGATGATTTTGGCGAGGGCCTCGTCCGACAAGCCTCCCACCTCCAGCGTCGGGGTCGGCTGAGCCTCTCCAGGGGCCCGCTCCGCGGCGCCTGGCGGCTTTGGCGCCGCAGGGGCGCTAGCCGGCGGCAAGCGGTCCGCGGGGAGAGGCGTCAACCTCACCACCGGGACAGGCAGTTTCGCCGCGGCGACCGCGCCAGCATCAGCCGGCGGCGCGCGCTTCGCGGCGGCAGGCGTCTTCCTCGCCGCGGGGACGGGTGTGACCGTGACGCCATCACCCAACGTCGTCGGCGCCGCAGCGCGAGGCGGCTTTGGCGCCGCAGCGGCCGCCGAGTAGCCGGCCCTGGCCGATAGCGCGGCTGGCGCGGGTGACACGAACAGCGCCACCTGCGCCTTGAGGTCGGCCACGTCTATCAACAGCTGGCGGTTTGCTCGACGCATTTCCGCCAGCATGTCGCCCAGGTTCCGGTTTCGGGTCCGCAGGCCTGACATCTCGCCTCTAAGGCGGACATTTTCGGCCTGCAGATCCGTGGCCTCGCCGGCGCGGACAGCGACCGCCGCCGCCCTTTCCATGACCGAGGTCCCTCGCCCTCTTCGGGAGGCCTGGATCTTGGGTGGAGGCATGTTGGCCACGCTCCCCTCGGTTTCGGCGCTCGAGCTGCCTCCCTTACTCAGGGGGCGCTTTCGCACCTGCGAGGGGAGGGCCTCCTCCTTCTTAGTCGCGGTTGCCGGCGGCGTCTTTGCTGCTAGACGCGCCGACGACCTAGTGGGGCCTTCACCAGCCGATCCACTGTCCTTTTTGGACGGCCCTGCGGGAATATCACCGCCCTCGTCCATTCTGACGGTAGATCCGCCGCCCTCATCTTCGGACGGCTCTGCGACATCGCTGTCGCCCTCGTTCGTCGACGGCTCTGCTGCGAGTCTACCGTCCTTCTTCTCTTCAGCGGCGGCAGCCTCCCTGCGCGCTCGCCGCTCCTCCAGCCGCCTTTTGTGGCTCAGGCCGTTGCCCCGAGACTTTCGAGGCGACCTCCTCTTCTTCTTCTGGGCCTCCACGGTTTGTGCCGGGCCCTCGGCGGACGCCTCAAGTCCTGAGGACGAGGCGTCGTCTTGGTCAGTTTTTGATCGGCTTGACCGGGCCTTGGGGTGAGGATCACTGCGATCCCCGTCGTTTTTTAATTTTAAATTTGTAGTATCCATATTTATACCCACGAGAATGGGAGATACAAGACGTCGACCCGGGCAGAGATCCCTATACCCGGGCAAGCCTACATTTACCAACCAGGGGGTCAGCCGGTGCCCTGGCTGGAGCGTGCTAACGACAGAACAACCCATCTGCCATGCATCTTCTCGCCGCACGCCAGAGCTCAAGATTCTGGGTGATTTCCGAGTCCGAATGTTACTTCGAACTCTTTATAGAGGTTGTCTTCCTCGCGGTCCGGGCGGTTAAGCCCAGACCCTCGCTCCTGATACTACGCCTCAAGACAACGTGTCTTGAAGCAAGATACCAGGTTTACGATGTGTGGGCGGTGGCATGTGCCTGCCCAGCCCTCAAATGAATGAGTGACTGAGCCCGTCCCAATATTTCGCGTCCTATATCCTCTACTACGACTGTAGTAGAGTAGGAGCGAAATCGCGCAGATATTCGCTACGGACGACAGTACAACAGAAGAACTGGGGACCGCCGCCCGCACCCAGGGTACACCGCGTGGAGGTTTCTGGGATAGTACCCCATTGAGTATTAACTCTGTACTGTACAATGTGTAAACTATGTCGGGTAGATGGCACACGTCACCTTAAAGACGAAAATATAATGCGATGCGAGAATTGAATGTCCTACAATAGTTCACAGTGGTTTGATGATATGGATTTCCAATAGGTGTGGGTTCGAATCCCATTTGTAACAATCATTTTTCGCTCGTAATCGAGTTTTTATAAATAATCAAGCATATTAAATGCTAAATTTCAGTAATTCAAATAGATAATTTATAACTTTGCAGATACATACATACATATCATCACGCCATATCCCTTGCAGGATAGGTAGAGAGAACAGAGGGCCAGAGAACTCTATCCTTACATACTTCACTCGCTTCTTCAACATTCATAACGTACAATACGTGACCAATCTGGTCTAGGTAGGTTAGTCTCGGTCTCCCCCGGTACCTACATCCTTCCACTTTCGCATTGTATATCTTCTTAACCAGACGTTCGTTCGGCATTCTTTCCACATGTCCTAACCATCGGAACATTCCCTTTCGCATCTTTACACCAATACTCTTTTTCATACCTACTCGCTCTCTTACGTATTTTGCAGATCTTGTCAAATAAGTAAAGACTTGTTTTTATCATAACAAAAGAACTATTTTACTATAGTAATTATGTATTTAACTTGACTTTATAAAGTTACTGAATTGTACATAGATCTCATATTATTTTTACGCTAGCACAGTGAAAGCATTTTTAGTGTGATTGTAACTTTTTGTTATGTTGTTTTCTACTTTTCAAGCGTCTTAATTTCTTGCTCGTATTAAAATGGTTGAGTACAAAATATAAATCGCTATATTGAATCAGGACCTAGATATATAGACATTACTGTGATGGCAATAATTTTATAGTTTTTTATTCTAATTGCTACCATTTAGTAGTATTAAATCTATACAATGTGTAAACAATGTTAGATACATGGCACACGTCTCCTTTAAAGACAAAAATATAATAAGAGGCAAAGATTGAATGTCATACAACAGTTCACGTGGGTGTAAGTGGAACAGATTTTTAATAGATAGAAGTTCGAAATCCATATGTGACTATCATTTTTCGCTTGTAATCAAGTTTTTTATTCTTTGAAACTTTTCGTTTATAACACATATTAAGCTAGTTAAAAACAAAATTTAATCCTCCATCTTGGAACAGCGAATATTTTCAGTTTAGTGTATATTCTACTTCATCGTTTTTTACTCTCCCAAGCGTGTCAGAAAAGGACTAAATTTGGAAAAATCCATGTCGACAATTTTCATTCATCCATCAACAATGATATCAACTATAATATTATAATATTAGTTTATCACAATTCCTTTATTTTTTATTAATCTATACATTTATGTGATTTATATTAGTTATAGATTCATCATCATCATTTCAGTCTATCGCCGTATACTGTTGGACGTAGGCCTCCCTCATGTTACACCAAAAAGTGGGGTCCTGTGCCGCTTGCATTCATCGACACCCAGCGACCTTCAGTCGTATGTCCACCTAGTGAGGAGTTATAGTAAGAGATTAAATGCAATATAATAAAAAACATATAATTCTTAAAAGGATTATTACATGTGAAGCAATGATAACTAGGTAAGTAACTCGCATTCCCGTGTGGTGACGGAGTAAGAATACAATTTACCACCCACCTATCTTACCCGTGGGTATTTTAAAAGACGATTAAGGGATATAATATGCATATGGCACCTGTGCAAGAGAAGGAAATCTCGAAATAAAACCCTATACCAACACGTCTGACCAGCGCGGTATAGTAGGTCAATTTCCCTCCAATTGTGGAGGAGGCCCAAGCCCAATAGTGAGCTATTTGTGGCCGGAGATGATGATGTGTTAACCATTTCATCATATCATTAGCATTTTTTCTCATACAATTCAGTAGATATAATACAGATAGAATACAAATCTAATATAAAGTACGATATGAAAATACCGTGTGCTTGCAAAGATGTGGTCTAAAAGAATTATCACGCGATTTCTTATGCGCTCGAATGTTTGGCTCACAGCCAACTCTGTCGCCTTGATATTGTAAATGATTCGTGTAAAATAAAATTGGTGTGACATAATATTTTTTGTATATATTTGTTATCTCTACTATCTAAACTATCATCTTCATTTTATTTACACATAGTTGTATATATATATATAGTACATTACTGCAGCGGCCAGCAAAATAGAGATTGATGGATGAACGTATAAATGTGGGCTGGAGCGTAGCCGAGGCACACATACGTAAGTCCATCAATTCCTAGTTGTGGCCAAGGCTTGTATAGTGCTTTTATCAAATAATGCGCGGAAATTAAAATTAAATAGAACTAAGTAGAACTGTATACACGACGAACAACGAACAACATTTTTCACGTGCTAAAGCGTTCATTTGTTTATTTTTTATTATCAAGCAGGTTTCTTTTTTGAAACCAGTTCGAAATCTAAATAAAACTCTGATAAGTTGCCTATTTAGTTTGCAATATTTTGAAGTAACAAATCGTTCCATTTTTAAAATACACGATAGATATGAATTTCCATATATATTTATTTGGCCGCTAAAACACGACAGATATGGATTTTCATACATTTTTTTGCCGGCCGCTGCTCGCATGTATTTGGTCAGTATAGCAATATCGATTTATCTCGAAGAAGGTTGTCAAAATAATGCTCAAATTTCCAAGCATGTTTGAAAAAACATATTTAAATGTATATTAAACAAAAAGGGACAGGTACAAAAAAATCATTTTATCTACTCAGCCCACATACGTCTTACTATAAAATTTGAACCTCCACTACTATAAGAGACATTGATCTAATATACCACGCTAGTCAGGCGGATTAGTATAGGGTTTTATTTAAAGTTTTATTTCTCTTGCATAAATATTATATAAGCTGTGTGGTAGCGGCTACGGATACTACCAACCCTTACTCTGCTCGTGGATGTCGTAAAAGACGACTATGAGTCTTATAACGACCTAGGCCAACTCCATCTGATGCCATTTGGTCAACAATTACATTCCCAAGGAGGGTTAACGTCTGGCAGGCGGCCGGTCATAAAACTATTGCCAATAGCTTTTATAATATGTACTATGAAAGAAGAGTAACAGTATATTTTATCGACCTCAAGCAATTAGGATAAGAGTAGGAGAATGATGAAATATTATATGCATAGGTATTTTCTTGTCCGAGTGTGTTGGGTGGATTGGGCCACCGAAGACAAAGATCGGGTACCGGTAGCTCGCTCGCACGTGGAAGAGAAGAGTTGCACAGTGGGTCTATGGGGTCACGCACCGCCTCTTCCATCACCCCGGACCGATTTGGCGGGGCGAGACGCTTCCATAATCCACAGCAAAAAAAAAGGATGTTAGGTGGATGGTGAATTGTATTCATACTCCGTTAGTACACGGTAATACAAAAAAAAAATATATCTTAAAACTGAACTAACTGACACAATAAAGTAAATATTTACAACTCCTATGAGAAGTTAAGAAGTAGGGACATCGAATACTAACCCGTCATCGTACAAGGAAACGACATAAGCAGTATTTTTTTAACTTTAGAGATTTTTTTTGAAATTGGATTTGTTTGTGCGTGTTCGCTGCTATATTTGTAATTAAGGACGTATGATATAGCTATAAAGAAAAAAGAAAATGTATATTACAATAGAGAGTATCAAATATATTTTAATACAAAAAATAGAAATGTTATTAAATGCTAATTTCATTGTTACATTATTACAAAAAAAATTGGAATTTTTGTGTGTGCTCGCAATTATACTTGTAATTAAAAACGTATGATAAAGCCGTAAAGAAAAAAAGAAAATTTATGTAACAATTGAGTACATTAAGTATATTTTTATACAAAAATAGAAATGATATTAAATGCTCGTTTCATTGTTACAACATAGAATATAATTTGTGAACTATAAAAACCTTGCCAAATAAATATATTTAATTGAAGTTTATTTAACATTGGCTACAAGTATTTATTCGCAAAAAAAGTCGTAAAAGACGGGCAAACAAAGTGAAGAAAAGTATATAATTGTACCCAAGGGCTAGAGAATGCTGAAAATTCGGATAGTGAATTTGTAATAGCTATTTGGATGCAAATGATGACCTTCTGTCGGCTCCCGCCAGTGACAATGTAGCTAGAACAATAAGTAGGAAATGTTATTAGAGAAAACATCTCCTTACAATGGTTTTTTTATTTATTATTTATGCCCTTTTGTTTCAGTTATGCATATTATATAAACAAGTATATGTACCTATATATTTTTTTTTTATTTCGTAACGACGACGTAAGAGAGCGAGTAGGTATGAAAGAGAGTATTGGTGTAAAGATGCGAAAGGGAATGCTCCGATGGTTCGGACATGTGGAAAGAATGCCGAACGAACGTCTGGTTAAGAAGATATACAATGCGAAAGTGGAAGGACGTAGGTACCGGGGGAGACCGAGACTAACCTACCTAGACCAGATTGGTCACGTACTGAAGGAAAGTGGAGTCAAGAATCTCCGAAACCGGCGAGCGTGTATGAAGAGAATTACGAATGTTGAGGAAGCGAGTGAAGTATGCAAGGATAGAGTTCTCTGGCACTCTGTTCTCTCTGCCTACCCTCCAAGGGATATAGCGTAATGATATGTATGTATGTATATATTTTCTTAACAGATCCCATTATTTTGAAACAAATACAAATAAATTCACCTAAATCAAGGATTTCGTGTCGATTGTCGGCAATGGGGAGTTGATATAATAGATTATGGGGTCGCAGACTGCCCTTCCGTCACCCCGAATGATTTGATAGAGATGTGTTTAGACCATAGCCTGCTAAAAAAAAGGACTGCAAATAGATTTATATTTATTGCTCCTCTGTAATTCTATATTTAAATGTGTGTGACGTGTTCATGGATGATAGAACAATATAATCCATCACATCATCTTACTCATGGGTGAAGTACAAAATGAATAAGGGATATAATATGCATATAACATCTATGCTAGATAAGGAACACTAGACAAAGTTCTATACCAACCCAACTAAAAAGTGAGACATAATGGTCATTTTTTCTCCTCTTGTGAAGAACACTTTAATCTATCAGTTGGACGTATATGAGCTGATATGATTATATTGTTCTATATACAATATGATTCTCTTAAAATGTACTGAAATATCGATATCTTAACAATAAATTACCTTAGTGGATTTATTTTAATACATGTGTTATGTTGGCGTTAGAATAAATGTGACCATCCTGCCCTATATACCACGGCGAGATCTCTCAATAGTATTTAAATAGATAATATACCAGCTCATATGCCCTCCAGCATGGTATAGTTAATTATCATTCCAATATGAAAAATTTATAATCAACAGTAGAATATTACAGACATTCAATAGTGGTAGGACTACGCTGTTGACAGTTTTCTGTCTACAGCCGTGGAATGGTCCCTCCGGGGTAGTACACACACACACTCTCGCAGAAGATCGACGTCTGAGTAATGGCAATGTGCTATTGCGTATTCGTTCCGAGAGAACAGGACCTAAAATTATACCAATCGCTTATGAATCATACATATTATATTGGGCATCGAACCCAATACACACGACACTTTAGTAGTAGAATATTTTTTTTTGAGTTTATGGTTTGGTTACCTTTAAGCCAAATCTTTGTTTATAAATTAACTTCTTTTAAAGTCATCGTTCGTCAGTAAGTCAAATCGTCGCCTTCAATAGTGCCATGGCCACACTCTTAATTGTATCTTTTTGGAATTTTAATGGATAACGAAAATACGGTAAGGCACTATTATACCAAATTTACTACACCTCAGTACTTCCTGCACATCATATTACATAAAATTCCACTAAAATTACTTAACATAACACACTAAAACACTTAAATATTTAATATACTACAAAAACGTCACATGACACTTGTCCTTTCCCGTTAAAACTCAAAAATTAATTATTTATATGATATATATAGATTATATTAAATTATTCTCGCTTGGCCTCAGGTGTGAAGGATTACGGAATGTATGATCCCAGACTTCTTTGGGTCCGTATAAAACTTGGTGTCACCAAGGTATTCATGGTTGTAGCATATGCTCCCGTAGGATCCTCGGTGGCATCAGACCTAGAGAAGTTTTGGGACAATGTTAGGGAAGTTCTGGATATGGCAGAAATCAGTGAACGCGTGATTGTATGCGGAGATTTGAATGGATAGGTGGGGACCAAGCGTCCCGACTATGAGGACGTACTTGGTCCATTTGGTGATAAGAGAGTGAACGACGCAGGTAGGCTCATAGCGGATGTATGCATGGAGAGAAACCTTATTGTGTCAAACACATTTTTCCAACATAAGGACATCCATATGTATACATGGAGAAGGAATGAACAGAAAATTATAATAAATTTACTTTTGGTAGACAGTCGCCTCCGAAACAAAATATTGGACGCAAGAGCCTATAGGGGCCCCACAGTTGATACGGACCACTATCTCGTTATTGCGAGATTTAGTGGTCTGTTCAGAAAATGGAGGCACTGGCGAGAGCGTGTCCACTTCGGAGGGCTTGAAAGAATAAAGGTTGAAAGGTTGCAAGAAGAGTGTGTAAGAGAAAAATATGCAGAGCGTATCCGAGAACGGCTGACGATGGCAAGCCAGCCGCAATCGGACATTGAAGAATGCTGGAAAATATTGAAAGAGAGTATGGTAGATACAGCGAAAGAAGTATGTGGAAGTTCAAAGAAGCATAGAAAAACAAATGGTGATGCATGGTGGGATGCGGAAGTGGCAGCTTCTGTAGAGCAAAAGAAGAAAGCGTGGCTGGACTATGTCGCTTCTTTGAATCTGAATGACAGTATGACTAAACAGAAGAAAGAAATATATCGGCAATGTAAGAATGACACCAAGGCCTTAATGAAAGAGAAACGTGATAGAGCAAGTATGAGTGCAGAAGATAGGCTGACTAAAAACTTCGAGGGTAACACCAAACTTCTAGTCGTCAACTCCGTCCACATCAGCATCCAGGCCCATATGAAGTACTTGGGTCTGGTGCTCGACGGGCGATGGTGGTTCCGGGAGCATTTTCGCCGAATTGCTCCCCGGCTGGTCGGCGCGGCGTCCGCCCTTTCGCGGCTCATGCCGAACGTGGGCGGACCCAGCTTCGAGGGCCGACGGCTGTATGCGGGGGTGATCCGTTCTATGGCCATGTACGGCGCACCCGTGTGGGCGAGGGCTCTGAACGCCCAGCTCAGGGCTGTTCTGTGGAGACCCCAGAGAGTCATGGCGGTCAGAGCCATTCGCGGGTACCGCACGGTATCGACCGAGGCGGCATGCCTACTGGCCGGGACACCCCCGTGGGACCTAGAGGCGGAGATGCTCTCCGACCTCTACCGGCGGGTGACCTCACTGCGCGACGAAGGTGGCTCCCCATCGCTGAGCGAGATAGCCACCTGGCGCGAGGACGCCCGCCGAGACGTCATCGCCCGTTGGGCTACGCGGCTGGAGAGGCCTAGACACGGTGTCGTCACCGTCGAGGCTCTCCGGCCCGTATTGATGGAGTGGATGGAGCGGCGGCACGGAGTCCTCTCCTTTCGACTGGTGCAGGTGTTGTCGGGGCACGGATGCTTCGGCTTTTACCTGCACACGGTCGCGCAAAGGGAGTGGACTTCGTTCTGCCACCATTGCAGCAGTGACGAGGACACGGCGCAACACACGCTGGAGGCGTGTCCGGGCTTTGACCGGCAGCGCCGTGACCTCGTCGCTGTTATCGGTGCCGACCTGGCGCTGCCGGCTGTCGCGAGAGCGATGGTCGACAGCGTCAGGAACTGGGACGCGGTCGCCGCCTTCTGCGAGGCTGTCATCTCGCAGAAGGAGGCGGCGGAACGAGTCCGGGAGGAGTCCCGCGACCCGGGCCGCCGTCAGCGGCCGGGGCGGCGCAGGCGCGAATACCTGCGCCTGATGCCGCCCTAACCGAGGCCTCGGGTGATCGGACCGGGGAATTGTCCGGTCACCCGACGTGAGGCCACCGCGTGAGGGCGACGCCCCGACGGCGAAATCTGTCGGGGCGTCGACGAGAGGAACCCGCGAGGGTAAACCGCCGAGCGGGCCACCGAAGTTAAAATCGAGTACCGGTGGTCCGCTCGCACGGCGAAGAGAGAAGGTTTTATGGTGGGTCTGTGGGGTCACGCGCCGCCTTTCCGTCACCCCGGACCGATTCAGCGGGGCGAGACGCACCCATAGCCCACCAATAAAAAAAAAAAAAAAAAAAAAAAAAAAAAGGGTAACACCAAACTATTTTGGAGGGAGGTGAAGAAGTCTCGGGGTGGTTGGTCAGCCTTCAGAATGAATAAAATAAGGTTTAAAGTTGGAGACATTCTTACACAAACACAAGACGTGTTAAGTCGATGAAGTGAATATTTTGACGATATGTATGCGGATGCTACGGTTGGCGCCGTTGTCGCATGTGCTTTAGTAGATCAACATTTGACAACGGTGTCCTCCGATGGCATCAGTATGGATGAAGTTGAATGGGCGATACGAAGTTTGAAAAATGGTAAGGCAGCGGGCATTGATATGGTGTCTGCCGAGATGATCAAGCTTGGTGGCTCCTGTGTCTGGGAGGCGTTCCTGTTGCTCCTCAATTTATGTTGGAGCTCGGGAATGGTTCCCGGGGACTAGAATAGCGCAGTCATCGTGCCTTTGTTTAAAAACAAGGGTTCACGTTATGACTGCGCAAATTACAGAGCCATAAGCTTGACCAGTTTGGCAGCAAAAGTGTATGGTAAAATTATTGAAAGGAGAATGAGGATGGTGTCCAATGGTTTACAGTGTGAGACACAAGGAGGTTTCAGGAGTGGAAGGGGTTGCATGGATCAAGTGTTTTCTCTGCACAACATTGTGGAGAAGCATCTGGCTCTAGGTCAGAGGGTTTCCTGCAGTTTTGTAGATCTGGAGAGAGCATTTGACACAGTTGTACGAAAGGAACTTTGGGACATTTTACCGGAGTATGGTATTCACGGTAAACTGCTACAGGCTGTGCAGTTCAGTTACATGGGCTGTAGAGCCTGTGTGCGGCTGGATGATGGATTGTCGCCTTGGTTTGACGTCAATATCGGCGTTAAGCAGGGGTGCATTCCGTCAGCCAGGCTGTTTATCATATATCTGGATAAATGTCTCCAAAGGTTGAACGATATGAATGTGGGAGTCCAGATGGGCGACTCAGTGGTCACTGCTCTGCTATATGCAGATGATGCAGTCCTGCTGGCACAGTCAGCGACTGACCTGCAGACCCTAGTCGACACAATGACAGAAGATTGTAAGAAAAGGGGTCTACGCGTGAATGTGAGCAAAACCAAAATAATGGTCTTTGAAAGAGACAAAGCCAGAACGAGTATAGTATGTAAGAGTAACAATAGGTAATGATATACTAGAGCAAGTGGATGAATTTGTATATCTTGGATGTGGATTTAGCCGAGATGGAAGGTACACCACTGATATAGAGCGAAGAGTGAATGCGGGAAATAGAGTGAACGGAGCGTTAGGGCAACTTATCGGCAGCCACCACCTCAGCCAGAAGGCACGTGTAGCAATACATAATGCAGTGCTTGTCCCAACATTACTATATGGAAGCGAGAGTTGGGTATGCAGAAAAGAGTATGAAAGTAAAATTAATGCGGTCGAAATGCGATCTCTGCGGAAAATCTGTGGAGTAAGGCTGACCGACCGCATTCGTAACGACGACGTAAGAGAGCGAGTAGGTATGAAAGAGAGTATTGGTGTAAAGATGCGAAAGGGAATGCTCCGAAGGTTCGGACATGTGGAAAGAATGCCGAACGAATGTCTGGTTAAGAAGATATACAATGCGAACGTGAAAGGATATAGGTACCGGGGGAGACCGAGACTAACCTACCTAGACCAGATCGGTCATGTACTGATGGAAGGTGGAGTCAAGAGTCTACGAAACCGGCAAGCGTGTATGAAGAGAATTATAAATGTTGAGGAAGCGAGTGAAGTATGCAGAGATAGAGTTCTCTGGCACTCTGTTCTCTCTGCCTACCCTGCAAGGGATATGGCGTGATGATATGTAAGTATGTATGTATGTATATAGATTAAATAATAGTGATTTAAATTCAAAGAATATTGTTATATAATGTTAATTATAGTCAAAATAGACGTATTATACCACGCTGTTCAGAAGTATTTATATTTGAATTTACTTTATATCGAATGTTCTTCCACAACCGTAAAGGAAATGTACATAAACTTATTGAATAGCAATAACTTGCAGTAAATGCATGAACCTCTTCAACAATAATATTTGTGAATAATAAAATTATTTATTTGATAACAAAGGCGCTTTATTTGTTATATAAACTAGTAAATAAAACAAAATTTTAAAAGAATTACTTGTCCAATGCTTCTAAGTTCAAGTAACATTATTTTCATTACTTAAATCCCTTTTTAATATCCTTGATGTTTACGTTAATCATAATTCGCCTACTCTTATCCCAATTACTTGGGGTCGATACAATATATGCTGTTCTTTCATAGTACATATGGTAAAAGTTATTGGCAATAGTTTTATGACCGGCCACCTGCCAGACGTCAACCCTCCTTGGGAATATAATTGCCGACCAAATGGCATCAGATGGAGTTGGCTCAAGTTATTATAAAGCTCTTAGTCGTCTTTTACGACATCCACGAACAAAGTAAGGGTTGGTAGTATTTGTAGCCGCTACTACACAGTTATGTTTACGCTAATATCACACATATAATTAAAACTATTTTTACGAATTTTATTGCGTGTATATGAAAGAATAGACTACCACCATGAACGGTGAAAAGTATTTAAAATGTTAAGAAAATAAAAATCAAATACAAAGGAGATAAAATCTTTAAAATTAGTATTCATCATCATCATCACAGCCCATAAATGTTGGGCTCGGGCCTCCTCGGTAATGGGAGGGAAATTAACCTACCATACCGCGCTGGTCAGACGTGTTGGTATAGGGTTTTGTTTCGAGTTTTCCTCCTCCCGCATAGATGTTACATGCGTTTTATATCCCTTAGTCGTCCGGTCAACCATGGGTAAGATATGGGGTGGTGAATTGTATTCTTACTCCGTCACCACACGGGAAAAAAATAGTATTACTACTTTAAAAATATTTAAATAATAGTCAAACATAACAACAAAATTATGTTAAGTTTTATAAAGTTGAAGAAAAGTAACTTTATAACGCAAAGCTTACGTATTATTAACTATATTGTATTTTAGTTTTGTCTTATAAAATACAAAATTTAACTTAGCCTTTTAGTTAAGTCTTGCAAAAGTTGCAGTAAACAAGTTAGTCATTCAATCCATTGTGGGGTACTTCTGAAAAGTTTTAGCTGCAGACACACTTTAGTGACAGAGTGGCGTATGCCGCAACCGCAGCGCCTGCCTTCCGGTCCCGCCAACAATTTAAAAACAAAACTTATTTTTGTAGTCACACTCAAAATATTCATTTTCGGTAAAAGTATGTGGTAAAATGTTACTATTATTATCGTTGTCTTTATAAATTTTATATACGCAATAATGAAATATTCTGTTATATACTCTTGTGATTTTATGCTGTGTGGTAGCGGCTACGAATACTACCAACCCTTACTTTGCTCGTGGATGATGTAAAAGACGACTAAGAGTCTTATAACGACCTTTTCGATCGGCCCGTTTGGCCTTCTTGAGGGGAGCCTTGCACAGGCGTCCCCCCATGGTGTGCCCTGCCGGTCAGCCAGCGGACTCGCATACCACGCAGTGCGGTACAGCCGTGCATGCGGCCGACTTATGTCCCCGGCCGCTGCAACGGAAACAAAGTTCCGAGCGGTCAACCGGAGACGAGCACAGCGCTGCGGTGTGCCCCAACTCTAGGCACCGGAAGCACCTCAAAGGGAGGGCTTCCAGTACCGCTACACCAGCCGAGCTCCAGCCAACTAATAGCCTTCCGGCATCGGCGAGCGTCTTGGCGGTGGAGACGGGGCACCGCACCTTCGCCCTTCGCCATACCCATGCCATGGGGACCATGCTGGACTGCGTCAACCTGAACGTCCGCAGTGCAACCGCAAACACGGACCACTGCCTGCTGTACCTTTTCCGCCGTGACGCAGTCGTCTAGTCCAGATATGCGCACATCAGCGCGCTTCACGGGGCGGATGACATGTGCAACTCCCTCTAGCGCAGCGCGCAGGGAGACTGCAAGGTTTTCAGCCACTTCGGGCGTCTGAGTCTTAGGCAGCTGGAGCACCCTTGACCCAGTCGCCGCCCGTCGAATTTTTAATCCTTCCGTGATGCCCAGATTGGAGAGATTGACATCTTGCTCAGCTTTGCTAAGTGCATCGGCGTAGGTCAGTCCTCTAGACTGAGCTTCAGGCAGTAATTTTAAAATTACCGCCTGAGAGCGAGGAGCCACGAGTGCTGGCCTTTTCTTGCGTTGCGCTAGTGAGGCAGTAGCCACAGGCGCAGTGGCACTGGGAGCCCCAGCTATGGATGCAACCACTGGAGGAACGACGTCACGAGGGGACGACTTCCTCTTGCTCTTCTTCGCTACAGTCGCCCAGTTTTCTGTAGGTGCAGACTCCGTAGACGTAGACGTATCAACCGTCGGAGGGGTAATCGCCAAAACGGGTGCTGTTACAGCACTTACCACGTTCGCTCTTCTATCTGCCGCCAACGGTGGCCTATCAATCCTCACAGGAAGAAGTCGATCCTCAAGAGCCGCAAACCGTGTTGTGATCATCTCTCCCAGAGATCTGACGAGATCTGACTTCAGACCCTCAAGGTCTATTCCCACTGGTGTGGGTGCCACTGCCGCTGCTGTCGCAACTTCCTGGGATTCCACCCTGGCTTGCTCCAATTGTTCTCTGAGAGAAGCAACTTCCATCTCATACTTCTTTCGAAGCTCTTCAGTCTTAGGACAATTCGCCTTCACACAAGGAGACAGAGGATCCCCGGCCTCTGCCTCAAGGATCTCTTTCTCCATCCGCAGCTGCCTGAGTTCTTCCGTTCGATGGCTGCTTTGGAACTTCTTCCTCAAGGCGTCGTGGAGCTTGAGCATAAGCTCCGCTGAGTCCTTGATTTTCTTCACGTGTGTCCCCTTAATATTCTTCGACTCACGAAGAGCTTTCAATATTTTCGCGTGGCTGTCGTACGTGAAGAGTTTGATGTCATCTTCCGACAGCCAGCGTATATCAATGCCGCGTTCTGCCGTACTGATTTTGGGCGGGGTCTGTGCATCCAGGTCATCTTCCGAGTCGAATTCGGTATCCAAGTCTATCCACTGCGATAAAGACTGAGAAACAGCACGTTTCCCACTATTCGACTTGCCAGATTTGGCCGGTGGTTGGGCGGGCGGTGGCATTTTGCTCTTGCCCTTCGACGCGTTCGGCGAAGTGCTAATTTCTGAGCAAATAACAAACAATAATATTTACAATAAATAACGCCAAAGACAACACAAACACCAATATATACACTGTACATAACAAGTTTCCACTTCATAGCACGTCTATCGCGCTTACAAGGAATTCATGCCACGAAATTCAACAGCGAAACGCGCGACGTATGTGTTCGGCGGACCGAATGCGACTCCTCTTATAACGACCTAGGCCAACTGCATCAGGTGCCGTTGGGTCAACAATTACTTTCCCGAGGAGAGTTGACGTCTGGCAGGCGGCCGGTCATAAAACTATTGCCAATAACTTTTGCAATATGTACCTACTATGAAAGAAGAGTACATATTGTATCGACCCCAAGTAATTGCGATAAGAGTAGGAGAATAATGATATTCTTATGGTTTTATAAAAAGATTTAAGTACACTTGTAAAACATAAAAAATTACAATTTAGATATTAATCATCATCCAATCATCATCTCAGCCCACATATGTCCCACTGTCAGGCTCGGGCCTCCTCCATAATGGTAGAAAAATTAACTTACTACACCGCGCTGGTTAAACGTGTTGGTATAGGGTTTTATTTCGAGATTTTCTTCTCTTGCACATATGCTATGTACGCGCCCTTTATAATTTAAATAAGATATTAATAAAATACACTTCACACTAAACACATTACTAAGGTACACAATCCTACACCGAAGTTAAAATCGAGTACCGGTGGTCCGCTCGCACGGCGAAGAGAGAAGGTTTTACGGTGGGTCTATGGGGTCACGCGCCGCCTTTCCGTCACCCCGGACCGATTCAGCGGGGCGAGACGCACCCATAGCCCACCAATAAAAAAAAAAAAAAAAAAAAAAAAAAAGGTACACAATCCTTATATACATTTCCGAAGGCATCCTTTCTTGGCCACGCCCTCTCATGTCCGCTTCCGTAATACAATAAAAGAGAAAAAAATCTAATCCTATCTTGACAAAAAAAAATCTAATCCTATCTTGACATGTATTATATTCCTTAATTGTCTTCTACGATACCCACGGGTAAGAAAAGGGGTGGTGAACTGTTTTCTAACTCCGTCATGACACGGAAAGATAGATATAATTATACCCATGCAATAATCACTATTTTTAGAAAAGTGCTCTCGTTTAAAGAACGGTATGTCATAGCGCTCGGGCTGAAAAACTACGATAGAGGACCATAACAGCCCTAAGTGAAACAGATAAAATCTACTACTAGTAATGATGATATAGAGATGAAGTTTCGGATTTGGATACGGATATAATAACAGGATATAGGTTACGGTTACGATTCCCTCAGGGGGTAATCCGTCGGACCGACCACTGACATCAAGTTCACGCTACTCCGGTGGTCGGTCCAACGACGAAGGCGAGGTTCACAGGTTCAGGTTCAGGGTGGGTTACGGGTGTGCGTGGTTACGCCCTTCTGTCGTCCCGGACTGAGTGATGCGAGGAGAGCGCCGACCGTAGCCCACCTAAAAAAAAACGGTTACGGTTAATAATGAAATTATTTCGGATTATCCGATAGTTTTGGATAGTTTCATTTACGGATATTGGATTTTGGGTATTATAAAGGGAAATACAGAGTGTGGTGATAATTGTATTATCTGGAATGGCTTCCGTTTAAGCTATAAGTTTCTAACGGGGGCGGTATCGCCGCCTACTGTGCGTTGAAGTTTTCATATGGGTGTTAGGTTTTCGTTATGTAATCAAATTTAATTCATTCATCATCAACCTCGATTCATGCAGCATTAGCGTTTTTTGAATTCACAAGTGACCACACTTAATACACATACAAATAGACATACAAATGATTTAAAACTGAACTGAAATTATTGGTATACAAACACTTTTAGCATTATGCGGCAAATACCATAATAATATACCTAAATAGACATATTTGAGTCAAATTAATTGTTTTTTTTTTTAACTGCTTTTATACAATTAAATATATAAAAGCATTAAAATTAGTATTAAGTATAAACAGATTGATTTGATTTAGTATTGTAATCATACATATTTCACTAAAAATACGAGAACTACAACACATTTGCAGACCAAGAGTGCCAGAGCACAGCAAACAAGCAAAGTCATAGAAGTTAATATGTGCTTAAAAAGAAATCTTTAAAATACATGTTCACCACTAATGGCTTGTAGTTTTAGTGTACTTCGCCAGTTATCCATACTGTACATGACTGATAAGACCATCTGCATCTATTTGCAGACGCAAAGGAACATAGACAAGACTAAAGTAATGTCTAATGACCACGTCATTTTATACTGGTCCTGGTTGGGAATACGATTCTTGAAGTTGTCGATTATTATGTTTATCTAGGTTAAAAGTTCAATTAGATAGATCCAATTACGAGAAAGAGGTCCAACGACAAATCTACGTCTGCTGGGCACCGTTCGGGCAACTTAGGAGGATCTTTGCTTCCGCAATGTTTGAAAACAAAGGCACAATACTGTTCTGATTGGCATTTTCGTGGGGAGATGTATATCTGACAGTGGATCTTCATGATCTGATTGATGGATGGATAAAATAATCAGAGAGAATAGAGAGAACATTATGGTGGTCTATAAGAGGTTGAAAAATTTTGTTTTATGGTGGTCAATACGGCTCTGGTTGATAGAAAATCTATCATAAAGTGTCTCATACAGACACCGACCGCATATATCCGAAATTATTCGAAACTCTCACGTGGGTTTCAATTACGGTTTCGGATATACTTTTTTTTTTTTTTTTGTTTCCGATAACCGGAAATTTCGGTTACGCTTACGGATATCCCTAACATCCTTACCTACTACGATTTTGAATGCGTTTGCAAATTTGGTGCACAACTTTTTGAAAGTCCTGTTACTATTACGAGACACCCCAGAGTGTTCGACTTCAGACAAGTTGAGCTCGTCGTTACCACACTCCAAGGGACTTCCGATGCTTGTTGTATCGCTCATCACCCTTGTTGTCATCCACATAACAACTCTTATTCTCTATGAAGAAAATGTGGTTGATATGCAGTGATTTTCACGTCAGTATCATAAAAATAGATTAATGAATTTAAGCATATCTCATCTCTGCAAGAGAAACTAAAAATAAAATAAACCAGTTCCGCCCTTATGTTATAACATAAGTAATGATAATAATAATAGTTCTATTATCATCATTCGCCTACTCTTATCCTAATTACTTGAGGTCGATACAATATGTGTACTCTTCTTTCATAGTACCTATTGTAGAAGTTATTGGCAATATTTTTATGATCGGCCGCCTGCTAGACGTCAACCCTCCTTGGGAATGTAATTGTTGACCAAACGGCATCAGATGGAGTTTGCCTAGATCGTTATAAGGCTCTTAATCATCTTCTACGACATCCACGAGCAAAGTAAGGGTTGGTAGTATTCGATACCGCTACCACACAGCTAAACTAATAAATATATCCAAATGCGGTAAGTTATTTTATTAATAATATTTTTTATTAATAATTGATTGACACAAATTACACTGACTTGGAATAATCATTTGTGCATTGCAGTAAGAGATATGTCCTCCTGTATGATGATCGAGCACGCAATATTTGGTACGTTAGATTGGTAATTATACTACTCCGCCATATGTGCAAAGTATTAAAAAATAAACCAGGAAACATGCCCTATATAAATATATTTCCAGTGCTTTTTTGAAGTCACGCGTGATCAAGACATTAACGTTTCATATTGTTTGATAGAAATTCATAACAATTTGATTCGGTGACAGTTCCACAAAAATTTGAAAATAGAAACATATGAATCATAAAGAAACTCTTCTATAATACGAACAAAGGACAAAAGTGCCCGCAATCTTTGTTTATGAATAGTTAATATAGGTATATTTCGGGTAGTTGATAATTAGTCACGCCTGATGCCGCCCTAGCAGATGAACTGGAGATTAGGAGCGACGAAGAGACTTCGGATCCCTCTGTGTTCTCTGTCGAATCTTTAAACAGGAGTGTTTAAGGAGTTATTTGACTTAGTACGACGTCTCATTTTTATCATCGCACTACTCGATACTGCAGTATTATTCATCCATAGCACTTGACAAAAATATCTTTTTCAACTTTCAGCGTTTATTTCTTCTAATAGCTAGCTAATGCGGTGTTTTGCGAGCGTTACCCATGACCAAACGAGGCTTAAGAAGAGCTCCTCTCGCACAGTAGACAGTAATTTGCCTGTATCCCTGGTATTATGCTGAGGTTCCTGAGCGGCAGCTACCATTTACCATTGCTATGGTCTATTTGCTCATCTGCCATAATAAGGTAATAAAACAGATCATACAGCCGCACGCTACCCTTCCATCGTCCCGGATGATGCGAGCGGGGTGTGTTTAAATCATAGCATAAAAAAAGATATTTGATAAAATTATTATCATTGTTAAAAACCTTATAATTATTCATTTATTAAATGTTTATATTATTGTCTCACAAAATTATTTCCAAACCCTTTTGTCAAAATTTTGTTTGTCTACGTAAGAAAATAATTATTTTCCTTTCACACTGTCAGCTGCGTGGATTCTCACGCAAATTATGAGGCCTAATTGAGGAAATGAATGACTTAACTCTGCTTGTTCAGTAAACAAATACTGCTAATTAAACATTACATAGTATATGAGATAATATCTTATACCGTTATAAGAGATGCCAAATATTAGATAAATTAGAAGAAATATGCGCATAATTTACACAATTAGTAAAGACATTTAAATTACTGAAATTTAGCATTTAATATGCTTAATTATTTATAAAATCCGATTACGAAATGAAAAATGATGTCACAAGCGGGATTCGAACCCGCGCCTATTGGGATGCCGGCCCAATCGTGCTGCCACTACACCACCGTGACTAATTGTAGGACATGCAAATTTCACTTCGTATTATATTTACGTCTTAAGGTGACGATATGCTATCTACCCGACAATGTTTACACATTGTTATAGGCTTAATACTTAAAACTTTACAGTTAGAATTATATTAAACGATGACACAACCTTGTTATTTAAATTACTGAAATTTAGCATTGAATATGCTTAATTATTTATAAAATCCGATTACGAAATGAAAAATGATGTCACAAGCGGGATTCGAAGCCGCGCCTATTGGGATTCCGGCCCAATCGTGCTGCCACTACACCACCGTGACTAATTGTAGGACATGCAAATTTCACTTCGTATTATATTTACGTCTTAAGGTGACGGTATGCTATCTACCCGACAATGTTTACACATTGTTATAGGCTTAATACTTAAAACTTTACAGTTAGAATTGTATTAAACGATGACACAACCTTGTTATTTAAATTACTGAAATTTAGCATTTAATATGCTTAATTAATTTTTGAAATTTGCATGTCCTACAATTAGTCACGGTGGTGTAGTGGCAGCACGATTGGGCCGGAATCCCAATAGGCGCGGGTTTGAATCCCGCTTGTGACATCATTTTTCATTTCGTAATCGGATTTTATAAATAGTAAAGACATTATTACGTATATAACTGTAACTTTTGCATAGCATGTTTATTCACTTTGATAATCATATGTTCTTAAAGGTTTGATAACAGAAAAATCCACTATTTTGTATTAACAATTAGAAAACAATGAAAACATATTTTTATAACCATTATTTACAAATAAAAATTTAGGACATAAAAATTTAATAGGTCAAAATTTAGAATATCGTTCCGTTGATATCCAGTTACTTTATGTAAAAATCTGTCGAAATTGGTTAGAGATAAACGATTCGTTAGAAATTTCAAATTTCTATAAAACTACTTTTACGGATTCTATCACGATTGTATTTCATTTTTAATTTCCCGACGTTTCGAACATATTACAGCGATCATGGTCACTGGAGAACTAAGGTGTCTTACAGTGTGGCCGCGTGTCCATCCGGTGGTAGCTGAATAATTTTGTTAGTTTTTCTAAAATTGTAAATTGCCACAATAATAATTATCATAAATTAAATGCTTTAATAATAACATATCATAAACAATGTAAAATTTTATTTATAGAATCATTTACTTTTTGTACTGGTAATTGATAATGTGGGTCAAAATTTTATATCTTATTATTTTATATTGGATTGATATAATTTTTTGTAATAACAATGACATATTTGACGTAAGACACCTCAGTCCTCCCGTGACCATAATCACTGTAAAATGTTCAAAACATCAGGAAATTCGAAATCAAATGTAAACGTGATAGAATCCGTAAAAGTAATTTTATTTCAGGCTCGTAAAAGATATATTCAACAATAATATATTAGGTAGTTTTATATTACACTTTCATGAAGAGAAGAATATACGTATTCATGAGAATAAAAAAAATCAGATGTATTCATCAGCTTGTCTACATCCGCTGTAGGCCATAGATCTCATAATATGGTATAGTACCATAGTCGCCACATTTCGCTTTTAGGCTTGGTGTTACGAGTGTACCAGAGGAGCGCTGATGCCCGATGTGGTACGATATGTATATGGTAAATATTTATTATTATAAAATAAGAAATGTAACTGGTTTATTTGTCTAAGTAATGACTATTTTTTGCCATCGGGTTGAGAGTTCTCAGCGCTCAGCCACAGTCCCGTTAAAGTTCTCATAGCCATTTGAGGCTAACAACTAGTTGTCACACACAAAATAAAAATATATTTTTTGCTTGTCTTTTGAGCGGTCTATAGTTTTCACCCACACTACAGTACAAAGGATACAATATTGAATTGTATTCTAATTAACCACACGGAAAATGAACTATGTTACGACTATTCTTTATTGATTAAGGGCTATAGGCGCTATAGCCTATATAGTATACTATACACATATCTTTTTACGTAATACCACAAAAACATTACGATAGCTGTTCTTAGCATCGTCGGCTAAAAAGCCGTGACTCGTTAAAAGGCCGAGCAAGCGAAGCTCCTTCCGGCACTATCTCACCACCGGAGATGGGCCATTCATCGTGCTATCGACAATACTCTGTATGTCTAACACTATCCGTTTTCTAGAAAAGAAATATATATGTATATAGAGCTTTGCATTCAAGGTTCTAATTTGTAGATGATTAAAATTATGCTCTAAGTCACTGTCTCATATGTTGGGCAGGGATAATATTCTAGCAGCATCAAAGAGATAAAAAAGATATATTTTTATTTTATTTATTGCTGATGGTGGCAAATGAGCAAGCAGCACTTGATGGTAAGTGTTATTACAGCCCCTGGATTTTTGCAATACCATACCAATTTACTATGCCACTGCCTACAAATAAAATCCCAAACCCGAAAGTAGGTCTGCCGGCTGTCTCTCTAGCCGAACGAAACATAACAAGACATTGTCATTGTACGGACGTCGATTCTCTGCGAGAGTCCGGTCCGCAGCTGCAGACAGAAAACTGTCAAAAGCGTGGTCAAAAAATTCCTAGTCCTACCATATAATTTTATCGTTTTATCATTCATCAGGTCAAAATTATATATTATTATAGATTGGATCATTCTCTGGATCCATTATTAAATTTTACAGTCTATGCAATTTCTTACTAAATTAATGTGTGAAGGTAGCTTATGCAATGAAATGCCAAGTACCTAGAGCCTATATTTAGGCTCTAGACAAAAAAAATGTCCCCAATGGTATTAATACCACATACATTTACCAATGTAAATAGTTAATTAAATTTACTTAAATTTGCGATCGACTTCAATAAATGTCCAACTTAAAGTCAGGAGAATATTATTTTGGCTTTCATACGTGTCCAACTTTTTAACTTTTATAAGATAAATTAAAAAAACGAAAAAGCTCATTGTTGAATAGTGGTAGGACCACGCTGTTGACAGTTTTCTGTCTACAGCCGCGGGCCGATCCGTCCGGGATGGTACGTGTCGTGCCCTACCTGGTACTCTCGCAGAAGATCTACTCCTAAGTAACGGCAATGTTCTATTGCGCTTCGTTCGGTGAGCGAGAGAGTCGGAAGCCCAACTGGGTGGGTTTGGGGATTTATTGGTAGGCAGCGGCCTAAGCTATAACCTTGGTATTGCAAAGGTCCATGGGTGGCAGTGGCATAAGTGCCACTTTTGATTGATTGATTGATTTTTTTTTTATAGAATCCGATTACGAAATGAAAAATGATGTCGCAAGCGGGATTCGAACCCGTGCCTATTGGGATTCCGGCCCAATCGTGCTGCCACTACATTACCGCGACTAATTGTAGGACATGCAAATTTCATTTCGTATTGTATTTACGTCTTAAGGTGACGGTGTGCTATCTACCCGACAATGTTTACACATTGTTATAGGCTTAATACTTCAAACTTTACAGTTAGAATTGTATTAAACGATGACACAACCTTGTTATTTGAATTACTGAAATTTAGCATTTAATATGCTTAATTATTTATAGAATCCGATTACGAAATGAAAAATGATGTCGCAAGCGGGATTCGAACCCGCGCCTATTGGGATTCCGACCCAATCGTGCTGCCACTACACTACCGCGACTAATTGTAGGACATGCAAATTTCATTTCGTATTGTATTTACGTCTTAAGGTGACGGTGTGCTATCTACCCGACAATGTTTACACATTGTTATAGGCTTAATACTTCAAACTTTACAGTTAGAATTGTATTAAACGATGACACAACCTTGTTATTTGAATTACTGAAATTTAGCATTTAATATGCTTAATTATTTATAGAATCCGATTACGAAATGAAAAATGATTTGATTTTTTTATTATTTTTGGATGTAAATCAAGGTAACTTATCCTCAAAACAAACCGAGATTAATTTTAATTTTCATCATGTGAAATACTTTCAAGCACAAGCTTTCGCGGTGAGCGGCGACTTAGCCACGTTCCTGATTGGGCTAAGGCTAGAATCAGCGGTAACCACTTACCATCCGTAATTACTAATAAACATACTATAAAAACTTTAAAGTGGATTACAAAGAGCAACTATGTAAAGCAATTGTCGCAATTAGAATTGCGAAATTTGTAAAATTTAAACACGTAATAAATTAAGAAACTTGGAATTTTAATAATTTTATCTTCATTTTCTAATAACAGAAAAAGTTCAAAATAAACATTATTAGCAACTGGCTGCTAATAAAGTGATATAATCGACCTACTTTGATCATGGTGTCTTGTCAATATTGGTTTCAATCCCACATTTTTTTTAAAACACTACACTGCACTAAGGAATTATTCCTTGTATTGCAAACATATAATTTACAAACATAATTAACGCAGATAAATTACACCCAGACTCAGTGCAAGAGTTTGTGAGTCCCACAAAGTATTGTCCCGAATCGAACCCATGACACTGGCACGGAAAGTTGGTTCCTCAACCACTACGCCACCTGTCAGTCTACATTGCGCCAAGTATAAAATGCTGTTTAAACTTTAAGCAGTTTTCCTCAATTAAAACCATATTTAGTTAAAAGGAATACCCCTGCTCTTTCTATTCATGATTCATCATTATCTTACTCTTATCCGACTAAATGAGTTGACGCATATGTATTACTCTTCCATCATACATATTGCAAAAGTTATTAAGAATAATTTAATGACCAGCCTGCCGTTTCAACCCTTCTTGGATATAGGCTTGGCCTTATGCCATTAAAATTTAGAATTCAGTTCCGGTTGGCTATTTGGTAGGAAGGATTATAACGACAGATTGCGAGGTCTCACAGAGCTCTTCAATCGCACCGAACTATTCAAACGAAATACATATAACTATAAGCTGAAAAATAAAAAAGCAAGCTCCCTAAGACGTGAGATTAAAGTTTATGTGGTGAAATGGGTGTATTTACTCCTCAGCTTTCCCATCGATAATAAAATCATGAGACTGTAAATAAAATAAATAAATTTCTTAGCAAAAGTTAAACAACATATTTTCTTCACTTTCTTCAATTGAGATATAAATTTGCAAACAGAATTCGTAAAACAAATTCAATATCAAAGATAACGATGCCTTTAAGTTATATATAAGTATACGAATTTGAAATATTACGGGTTGAATAATTCAACGTGTTTAACAGCTTATTCCAATTTAAAACTCAGACACGGCCTCTCATAGATTTGGAAAATTTTGATGGATTCATTCATCATGGCATGATTTATGATCTAAAACTCTTTCAGTAAATACAAATGAGAGGGGTAGTAAGGACGTTGGGTCACTGCCAAAGTGAAGCCTGATTAATGACTTTAAGGCGTAGCGAAATGTTCTGTGGAAAAATAAAATTCAAAACTTGTCGAGTACAACGTTGAAAACATTTCCGTAATTGTTAACGTCATTTTAAAAATAATAATGTACACATTTGTGTACACTTTCCATGTGGTGACGGAGTAAGAATACAATTCACCACCCCCTATTTTACCCGTGAGTGATCGTAAAAGACTATTAAGGCATAAAAATAAAATATGCATAAAACATCTATGTAAGAGAAGGAAAACTCGAAATGAAACTATACTAACACGTCTGACCAGCGCGGTAGGTCAATTTCCTTAATATTGTGGAGGAGGCTTGAGCCCAACAGAGGAACTTATATGAGCTGAGATAATGTTGAATGTACATAGCTCTGCTAGAAATGAAGTTTCTTTAGTTCAACCTATGTCTTCGTATTCAATTTTTTTTTGGACCTATAAAGTTCCCACTCCTAAGTGTAGGCGTTTTCTTCAATGATAAGGACATAGGCCTACTATTGATATCACTGACCAGGTAAATTAGCACAACTGTGTATTATATTTTGAGTTTACCTTATCTTGCAATGATGATATCTGCTGACACATCCAAATGTAGAAGGTTTATTTGACAAACGTGAATAAGTCAACTACTTAAATTAGGAATTCATCATCGTTTGCTATTGATGATAATTTCCTCAGGATGAGCTTTACTCTTATCCAAATTACCTAGGATTGACGTAATGCCCCCAGCCTAAACTAAATTCGGTTTTCGAAGGGGACGTTCAACCATCGGCGTCCTACTACGGCTGAGGCAGACGGCCGGCTGTCGCCGGCGAAGGACTGCTGTTGGTGGTGTCGTTGGACATCGCCAATGCATTCGTAAAATAATATCCCTGGGGTGAGCTTGATATGCTATGCTGACGATACGCTCGTCACAGCCCAGGGCAGGACACTCGAAGAGGCGGCGAGCCTGGACATTCTCGGCACCGAGGAGATGGTCAAGGGAATGGAGGCGCTTGGGCTCAAGGTGGCCCTAAATAAGACGGAGGCCCTTTTATTGCATGGACCCCACGAAAGGCCACCTATCGACGCCTCGTTAGTCTTCAACTCCATCCAGATCAATATCCAGGCCCATATGAAGTACTTGGGCCTGGTGCTCGACGGGTGATGGTGGTTCCGGGAGTATTTTTACTGAATTGCTCTCCGGCTGGTCGGCGCGGCGTCCGCCCTATCACGGTTTATGCCGAACGTGGGCGGACCCAGCTTTTAAGGCCAACGGCTGTATGCGGGGGTGATCCGCGCAATGACCATGTACGGCGCAGCCGTGTGGGCGAAGTCTCTGACCATCCAACTCAGGACTTTCTTGTGGCGACCACAAAGAACCATTGCGGTCAGAGCCATTCGCGGGTACTGGACGATGTCGACCGAGACGGCATGCATATTGGCCGGGACACCCCCGTGGGACCTGGAGGCGGAGATGCTCTCCGACCTCTACCAGCAGGTTACCTCAGTGCGCGACGAGAGTGGCTCCCCATCGCTTAGTGAGATAGCCACCTGGCGTGAGGACGGCCGCCGGGATGTCATCGCCCGTTGGGTTACGCGGCTAAAGAGGCCTACGCACGGTGTTGTAACCATTGAAGCCCTCCGGCCCGTACTGATAGAATGGATGGAGCGGTGTGCACGGAGTTCTCTCTTTCCGGCTGGTGCAGGTATTGTCGGGCATGGTCGTTTCGGCAGCTATCTAGCACGCGGTCGTAATGAAGGAGTTGACTCCGTCCTGCAAACAGTGCGGCAGTAGCGAGGTCACGGCCCAGCATACGCTCGAGGTCTGTGCGAGCTGGGACCGGCAGCGTCGTGACCTCTTCGCTGTCATCGGTGCCAACCTGACGCTGCAGGCTGTCGCGAAAGCGATGGTCAACAGCATCAGGAACTGGGACGTGGTCGTCGCCTTCTGCAAGGCAGTCATCTCGAAGAAGGAGGTGGCGGAACGAGCCCGGGACATTGCCCTGGGCTTGGGCCACCGCCGGCGCTTCGGGCGGCGTAGGCGCGAATATCTGCGCCTGATGCCGCTCTAGCCGAGGCTTCTTGTGATCGGACCGGGGAAGAGTCCGGTCACCCGACGTGAGGACGACGCCCCGACGGCGAAAGCTGTCGGGGCGTCGACTCGAGAGGAACCCGCGAGGGTGAACCGCCAAGCGGGCCACCGAAGACAAAAATCGGGTACCGGTAGCCCGCTCGCACGGCGAAGAGAGAAGTTTTGCACGGTGGGTCTATGGGTTCACGCGCTGCCTCTTCTGTCACTCCGGAGCGATTTGGTGGAGCGAGACTACGTCCATAGTCCACCGCAAAAAAAAAAGTGGTTGACGTAATACACATATGGTAAGTAATTATTTTATAACCAGCCAATCGCTTGACCTCAACCATCCTTGGGAATATAATTAATGACCCGAAGACATCAGATGGAGTACATATATGTGCTGCGCATACGTGTAGAATACTATGAAAATGAGAAACAGAAAACCTCTTCATGCTCTTTTTCCATAAATTGCTTATGGAATACTAAAAAGCAAAATGTTTTATTTAAAAAACGTTAAACCTAATTCAGATTGATTTCAAATTTAAATTAAACCTTATAGACTTTACTTATACATATATCATCAGTTTATACAGACATATTTCTCTCCAAGGGAATATTGACATAATCGGTATGCTTAACAGGCTGATTCGTTATTGAAGCTGCTGTTATAGTCTCCCAGGAGAATACTGCTGCCCAATGTCTTAGTAATTCATCAGTTGGCTTTTAGGACTCTAATGTAAAAATAGCAGGTAATATTATATATATCGAAATCTTCACCACACGGGGAATGTTCGTATACTTATTGACATTTTTTAAACTTGCCGAAGTATAGCTTTTCACAGTGTAGTGCAGCATTTTGTCGAATCAGTAGTTTACGGTACCATGACTCTTATGTTATATAGAATTAAAAACGTGACTTGACTTCTAACGCAAGAGTTACATGCTATAATATTAGTCGTGCGTCCGTGAAACACCATTTGAGTGAGCAGATACGCTACAAATCATAACAGCTGATATCCAAAAGTGTAATATTCGCCGTACCAGTTATTTATTTCTCAGATGGATTTGTGATTAATTAAGCAGATATATCTTCTAAAATAGAAGATTAATAAGCGCACATAAAATTAAATTAATTTAGTTAGTTTGTTATTATTGATAATTAAAGACTGTGCTTTTATAAAACATAACATAAAAAGATAAGAGATAAAAAGTGAAAGAATTTGATAATGAGTAGCTTAATAATAATTAAAACAGTTGAAACGGCTATTTGGCCACATCTTACAATTTTGTTGAGTTTAATTACATCATTATTTGCTTACTGCTTTAACTGCAATTTCCGTATGGTGACGGAGTAAGAATACTATTCACCACCCCATATCTTACCCGTGGGTGATCGTACGAGACGACTAAGGGATATAAAACACTTATAACATATATGCGAGAGAAGGAAAACTCGAAGTGAAACTCTATACCAACACGTCTGACCAACGCGGTATAGTAGGTTAATTTCCTTCCCATTGCGGAAGAGGCTCGGGCCCAACAGTGGGACATTTATGAGCTGTGATAATGATGATTAACTGCAAAGAAAGGATGACATATGGTATTCTTAACCCATTAATATGCAGATAATTTAGCTTTGGCCAGCTATAATATTAAAAAACAATAAATATTAAGTGTTAATATAAATAAAATGTATAAATACTTTAGTTTAAGTTTTTGAATTTGTATCTATATACTTCAACACTTCATCAAGTCATAACACTAATCTAAGTTTTATAACGAAGATAAATTAGTTTAAACTTTGATTGCATTTCAAAATGAGATTTCCTCGTAGCTGCGTTATTTACAAATACATAACTATAATTGCCTTATTATTTCTTAAAATTAGTATAGGGGTTTTACAGAACATAATTCACCATTTTACGAGTAAATATAAGCCTTAAAACTTTATAAACTTACGAAAAAGTAGACACAAAGTACTTTATAGGAATGCCACTAAATATAATAAACGGTTGTCAAGATACAGACAGAAGATTATTGTTATATTTATTCAAATAGATTTCATTTTGGATATATGATGACAGTTGAGGAAGCTTAACGTTAGTAATTCATAAACTTGACTGTTTCAAGAAGCTACTCAACACCACATTATTGTTTAAGGGCAGCTGGAACATTTTTAAGTGCTTCTTCTTGGATTTGTTTGAATGAAATCTTGCTAAGTGTTAATATCTAACCGCTTACAAGAGCGACTATATGGAACGTAGAGGAACTATAGATCACAGTACAAAAGAGACACTAAGCGGATAGTGAAAAAAACTTAACCTGTCATCATGCAGTCTTTTTATTTTTATTTTAGCAGGCTACAATCTGGACACGCGCCGCCCATACTGTCCGGGTAACAGAAGGGCGGCACGTAGCCCCATAATCCACCGTATAGAGAATACCCTATCGCCATTGGGTCGGTCACTGGTACAGCTTCCTTGACATCCGTGGCCAGCTTGGTGGGTCAATTCAGTCTATAGTCTAAAGGTAAATTATCTTTTTAATTATATTATTTTTTATTAATTACAAAATATGGATTTCAGTTTATTAATAATGTCAGCATGGCCAGAATATGTCAAAATGTTAAAAACTCTTCGAGGCCAGCCGTGTTTTGGAAGTAAAAACAGAATGAAAAAAATAAGTCTATGGTAACTGGTAGATTGTTACAAAAACTATAAGAAAATATCCAATGTTTATGATTTTAATTATCTTCTCATTTACGTATTATATTGTAAAGTACCTATGCGCGTATATATATTTATATATACAGGGTAGAAGGGGACCGCTCCCGAAAACAAAGACAGATAACCCTACTAGTCCTACTTTTGTTATTACTTGGAAAACCAACAGCTGAGATATTATATATATATATATATAATATCTCAGCTGTTGGTTTTCCATATTATATATATATATATATATATATATATATATATATATATATATATATATATATATATATATATATATATATATATATATATATATATATATATATATACATATATATATACAATATCAAAGCAGATTTAAAGATAATTTTGAAGTGACCGTAATAATTTACATAACTCAGTTATTTTCACTATTAGAAATTATTTCTAATTACTTTAAAATTCTTAAATTTACTTCTTTATTACGTTTATTATTTTGACGTTTTCACGTAACTATGTACTGCATTATAATTAGCTAGAATAATAATTTTCACTAACAAATTTAATTCGATTTACTTTTTATAAAAGCATTGATTTAAGCAATTACAAGTCTCAAGTGCACGATCTCTATAGAGAATTTATTTTACTAAATGTTATAAGCATATATTATGATGAACCGCAGTAACCATTGGCTGACAAACTTTGCTGAAAATATGTGTAAACTATGCTGAGTCCGTAACATAAAGTGACCATGACACAGCCATAAGTTTAAACAGATTAACAATAAAATTCCTTCCACAACTCCAATATTCAAAGATTGTTAACGACTTTGACAGTGCGAAATGACTTAGAATATGTGTATGAATAAAAAATAACACTTATTTTGACACAGAGGTATTTTTGCTAAACAACTGAACTTTCACTCGCCCTTGTTGAAGTCATTCTGCGTCAGTTATTTTACATAAACAATCTGTAGGTATTATACGCCTATTTAATGCTGTAAGTGTTAATTATATTTTTTTCTGCGGTAATTTTGAGAAAAAAAGAACAATTTATTGATACATTATTTTAATAAAGTACAGAAATATACAAATATAACAAGATATATATATGTAGCATTTTTTTTTTTAATTTTTACTCCACCATGCACAGATAGTCACTGTACCTATATAATTATTTATAAAAATAAGGGTCAGTTTTTTTTTATATCGTATGTCATTTAGTGTCCATTTATTTAGACAATATTTTAAATTAATCTAATACTAATTAGAGTACATACCGTATGGGTTATTAACCTTTGATATGCATGTTTTTGAAATTATACTTAGGCACGTTATGAAAAAATGATGTAGTGAATTTTTAATATGCGCGCGCATCAATGTGACACAGAAGTAAACCGGTTAAAATTGGCCAAAACCGCTCATTAAGTCTCGAAAAAAACTACCAACAAAATAGAAATAAATCTCTTTCTAATTTCTACATTCACAATACGTGTTTTAGTTTCATAAAAGTGCGAATTATATATGTGCTAATAAATTATATTCAGTTGTGATTTAAATTGAATATTTTGATTAATATTATTTACTATTCGTAAATATAGCTGGAAAAAAAATTGCTATCCTTTTCCAGTCCATTTATTATTTTATTGTAATTAATTATTTGCATGCAATTAAAAACTATTTTAATGATGCCAAAGAAGTATAACTTCTCACGCGCGTACATAAGTACACGCAGCCATTTCTTTTTTTTTACAAATATAGCTGCGATAACTTATAAATTAAATTATCATATAAATATAAATCCGAAATAAATACTCATTAATGTATTTATTTCTCATTAATTATATCATACTCGTAAAACAATGGAAGCACGTGCGTTATACAAATTATACACGGAAACAACTAAGTTATAGAAAGTTTGATATGATTTATATACAGCTAAGCAACCCGAGGGTGTGATAGCAAGGGACGTGTTAAATTATCCCTGTGGATGCGAACTTATAGCCAGGAAGCCCTCTTATTGGTACTATGGATTATATAAGAGAACACCAGACATTCTACAAAAGACCGGAAATCGTTGTTGAATTAGGGTAGTTAGTGAAAGCAAAAAGCCGGCAATCGTTGTTGGATTAGGGTAGTGGATGAAAGCGGAATTAACCAGATGACGTACCAGTGAGTCATGTTTATATACGTCATGTACGCGTCTCGTAATACAATTGGACGAATGCGTAAATAAATTTATACAGCGACAAGCAGCAACAAAACGAACTCACTATAAATTAATAATTAGCTTGGTTGTCTTCATTATGAAGTGATTAAATTATTTTCCAAATATAATGGAATGAAACTTATAGAAGTCAAAGACCATTTTAAACTATTCAGTTCAATTAAACCGTTATAAACAGTGCTTAGGACATGTCAAGAGTTCTTCTAGATTTCACCAATGGATCGTTTTGGATTTCTTTTTTCTTTTTGCTTATGGTGACAAATGAGCAGACAACACACCTGATGGTAAGTGTCACTGACGCCTATGGACCTTTGCAATACCGAGAGTATAGCTAAGCCGCTGTTTACCAATACAGACCCCAAATCCTCCCCAGTTGGACTTCCGGCTCTCTCACTCACTGAACGAAGCGCAACAGCATATCGCTATTACTCAGACGTCCATCTTCTGCGAGAGTGTCGTACTACCCCGGACGGATCAGCCCGTGGCTGTAGACAGAGAACTGTCAACAGCGTGGGCCTACTACTAAAAATGATTTGTGTATTAACTTAATGTATACCTTTAAAAACTGCTTTAATACATTAATATCTGGAGGACCGAGCCTTGTTCGGTATTTTCTTATTAGTGTGTTTTGGAAGATATATTTAAATATAATTAAAATAATGAAAAAATAAATTAAAAAGGCAAGAATACAAAAATAAAAAAAATGTATCGAGCAAAAAGGAGCCAAAATCACGTTTGTCGTATGGGAGCACTCCTTAAATATTTATTTTATTTTGTTTTTTAGTATTTGACGTTATAGCGGCAACAGAAACACATCATCTGTGAAAATTTCTGTCTGACTGCTGTCTAACTATCATGGTTCATGAGATACAGCCTGGTGATAGACAGATGGACGGACGGACGGACGGCGAAGTCTTAATTATAGGGTGCCGTTTTACGCTATTGGTACGGAACCCTGAAGAAGTTGAACTTACATAAAAGCTTGGTACAATGGAAATACTTTTTAAAATTGGAATGTCTCAAAAGTTACAATACTGTATTAACACGGCATTTGAAAGTTTCTAAGCTATAAAGAGGTCACTTTTAGGACACGGCGTCATAGGAACGTAGAGTTTGAAATTTTAAATTGTTGGACAGCAATTTTCTAAGCCGAATATTGAAATTAAGAGCCATGATAACACATTGCATCGTATAACTGAAATCCATCGCTCATAGGATATATTACCCATTTTAATTTTACTCTGGCGAGGGTATTTTTACCGCATAATGATTAGTAAAGAGGGATGGTCATTTTCTATCTTTTTTTCACTGTTTAGTCAGGGTTTAATCAGCATATTTGTAAAAATTGAGATGGAAAGGCTGAGTTATATTAGGAACAATCAGTAAGATACGATAGGGAGACAGGATGTTAATGCTGATCAGATTGGTCGCATGACGACATGACCTACCTATGTGCGCTACTATGTCGTGCGCTAATATTGTAAATAATTCGATGGGGTCGAATAATAAAATAAATCTTTCGAATAAGTTATAAACCCCGAGTCCGACAACCGGTCGAGTTCCTGAATACTCTGAAGGCTCCCGGTCTCCCAACTCACATCTTAAAATTGAGAGCTGACGCTCCAAAATAATACAATGCCACCAGTTTGCGAAAAAACATTGCATTGCAATGTAATCGGGTCAACTATACTGAACGTTTGTTCTTGAGCAGAGTCTATATTTATTCCTAGGATTCTCCAAATACCATCAAATTAATCCTTCGAATTTCAGAGAGTGCAGTTTTCCATTAAAGTCTGCTTCGCAATAACCATAAACAAAGCTCGAGGTCATATTCTTAAGGTAGCGGGAGTAGACTTGAGAGAAAGCTGCTTCTCCCATGGGCAGTTGTATGTGACATGCTTCAGAGTAAGCTCACAGAGTAGCCTGGTAACTCTAGCATCCGAAAAGAAAAAAAAAGATATTGTTTACAAAGAAATACTATAATAGGTGTAGAATCGTGGGTGGGCGGGGATGTCAATGAAGCGGTACCAGTGGTCGGCTTAATTTCGATGAAAAAGACGGTGGGTTATTGGGCCGCACACTACCATTCCGCCGCCTCGGTCGCAATGAGCGCGTTGTGTTAAAAACATGGCCTGCTAAGAAAAAGCCTGGTGTCCATAATATGTAACAAAATTTCATTTGATTTTTATGTTTATTAAACCTTCCCTACACTATAACAAAGATTGTTATCATCATCATCATCACAGCCCATATACGTCCCACTGTTGGGCTCAGGCTTCCTCCATAATAGGAGGGAAGTTAACCTACTATACCGTGCTAGTTAGACGTGTTGGTATAGGGTTTTGTTTTGAGTTTTCCTTCTCTTGCATAGTATTATATACATTTTATATCGTCGTCTCTTACGTTCACCCACGGGTAAGATAGGGGGTGGTGAATCGTATTCTTACTCCGTCACCACACGGATAAGATTGTTATACTATATAAGAATACACACATTTATACATAATTATCTATAAATAACAATAATATAAATAATAACGTAAAAAAACAAACAAAAATCCTATTCAAACATTATCGATTTTTTCGGAGACAAAAACGCGGGCAAAATAATAATTAATAAAATAATAAAAAAATAATGCCAAAAAGTAAATAAGAAAAAGTAAGGATCCGAACCGAGCTCCGGTGTGTTCGGATTAGACCACTTGATTTTCCAACTGAGCTAAATGTCTATTCTTAAATTTCTTAATGACAGCGTCAAAATTTGAAAACCTTCATGTTCTAATAGTTTTAGTACAACGAAAAATGTTATTTTTGTTGGCGAATTATACTGACAAAATAATATTTTCTATAAATGAAACCTAGCTAGATCGATATATATATATATATATATATATATGTATATATAGCTATATCGATAGCTTCATAATTGCAACGCGCTGTTTTCTTTCGAAAATGGCTTGATAGTTCTTTCTCGTTTAATTGCAATTAAAAAAAAACAAACTGCTATCTTTAGTGTATGTATACCTTATGAAAATTGGATTCGTTTACATTTTTTTGTTCGTCCATTCGGACAGGGAAAGGTAACAAATCCCATAGAGCCTATACAGCTATGTTTAGCACTACGTGGAGAATAGCACGAAATTTCAAAAGTATTTATTCTTTAATTTTTGTTTATGGCATTGGCTAATAGTAAATGATAAATAATACAAAAATTATAAGGACTTGCACTTTGGATTTTGTTAATTATATTTCTTTTTTTGGTTTTATTATATTATGAAAATGCAGGTCAAAAGTAATGACTAAAATAGTTTTAGAAAGTACATAAAAAACAAAAAACTTTAATGAGTTTAACAAAGTGCACAAAGAGCACCTGCGGAATCAAAATGCCGATGATGACCGGCTCCCCCGCCGGTGCATACCGCGGTGTAGACTTAATTAACTATGTCTGATGCTGATTTAGCAGAAAAATAGTTTATCACACCATGATGTATGAGAAGAATGTGATTTAATAGGGGGAAACGGATTGTAGTCAGCCAAAAGGAAATGTCGGATAACTAGTATTTGATACCTAAAACCTTATGTATTTTGCCCAATGAATGTCGTAAAACATTCAAAAGGTTAAAATATAAAAGAAAACTCAGAAATGTAATGAATTGCATTTAATCTAATAACTCTGTGCGAGCAATACCTGTAATACCATTTATTTGTTTCTTTTTAAGGCAGAATTTCTATATGCTCACGAAATAATATCGCCGCATATAGTTTTGATAAAATCGATATTTCTATTTGCGAAACTACTTTCACAATTCAACACGTGTTTTCCAAGCATGGTTAGAATAACAATTTTCACAATTTTCTATTGTCACGTAGTTACTCGACGGGCTTCCCAAAAGAGCAAAATAGTCATTACAAGGAATTGGCATGACTAAATTTACATTTTCAAAACCACTTAAAAATGTCACTTATACACATTAAATAAATATAAAACGATATAACAATTAAATTAAAGGTATTATTTCCAAAATATTAATAAGGCCTGCTATACTGCATGGGTTAGTATGTTGGCTACAAAAGCGGCGGATGAGAGACTGAGACGGATGAGCGATGGATATTTGGCATGACAAGAATGAAGAATGAATGTATAAGATAAAGTTTAAAAGTTGCGCCAGCGATGGAGATGAAGCCACCGACGGCAAGGACTTGGTTCCCGTGGCGCACTCGTACGGTGTGTAAACATTTCGGGACGAGTATAAACTAGAGAATGAGTCCCCAGAGAAATAGGCTGGAGCACTTTCCTAAAAAAATAAAAAAACGATTGTCATCACCAACCAGCCTATGAAACATGGCAAATATAAGCCCCTTCGTAGGGCGGCCTATGTTAAATGGTATACGTCGATAGATTGATGAATTAATGAAATTTACAGTGCTCAATATTTATTTACAATGTGCTGTATGGTAGCGGCTATGAATACTATCAACCCTTACCTTGCTTTTGGATGTCGTTAAAGATGATTAAGAGCTTTATATCGACCTGGGCCAACTTCACCTGATGCCGTTTGGTCAACAGAAGAATGATGACTAAAACTACGTAATAGAAAATCTCGCGTTAAACACGAAACGCAACAGAATAAACAAAGAAAGCGCCCATCGAATATATCGTCTAACGCAGATTGCGATGTCCTAAATCTGTCAAAACAAACATTAGATGAAACCGAAATTCAAGTATTATCAAAGGGCCTTAATTGTGCTATAATACCTACTCAAATACCATATGAGGAAGTAATTTTCGATGTTTACGATGTTGTGTTCGACGATTAGAGGCCATTCAACAAGATGTCTCGTCGTTGCTACGTCGAATTAAGTTATCTGTATCTAATCTTCCTAAACAACAATATTTAGCGCTTAAAAACTTATGCATAAACCAGATATCGTCATTCTGCACACAGACAAGAGCAATACTATCGTGGTACACGTCGAATTACAATGCAAAATTAACCAACTTTTGTCGGATGGAACTACTTATAAAAAATCCAAAATAGACTCGACCTATATCGCTTTAAATAAAACAAACAAAATAGCAAAAAAGCACTGCTATGCATTAAATCTTGACGTCAAAAACCATCTCATCAACCATACCATCGTGTCTAAAAACGCTCATCCAAGCTGTAAGGAATAATAACAAAAAATAAGAAAAGAATAAGATTTTTTTTTTATGGCTTTTGTTGGCAAACGAGCAAGCACACCTGATGGTAAGTGTCACTGCTGTCCATGGACCTTTACAATACCAAGGGTATAGCTAGGCCGCTGCCTACCAATATAAACCCCCAAACCCACCCAGCTGGGCTTCCGGCTCTCTCACTCACCGAACAAAGCACCACAGCACATTGCCATTGCTCAGACGTCGATCTTCTGTAAGAGTGTGGTACTACCCCGGACGGACCGACCCGCGGCTGTAAACAGAAAACTATCAATAGCGTGGTCCTGCCACTACAAAATAAGTCACAAAGGACATTCTGCTCATTTCGAATTATTATTATTTTTAAATCTTGAATTATAATATAATTCTGATCACCCATAGCAGCACTAAGAATAGTATGTAGACAACACAAGTTACGTATATATACCATAGTTAAAGTACTATATATACGTATATATACTTTACTACTAAGTTACGTATATATACTAATTAAACTTAGTCATAACACTAGTTGCGTGATCTGAAGGACTAATAAGTCCTTAGCGTAATTTCATTTCTGTAAATATACATAGTACATACATTCGAATGTCAATGAACTCACCCTATCCATTATATGTGTATAGCGAGAAATGTTTTGATATTCACAGTGCTCTTTATAAACATGACTTGTAACGTGTGAAAATCGATCAAAAGTTTCAATAACACTCCATCAATATCACAGTATTTGCCTAGTCAACGTTCTACCGGTGTTGCAAAATAAATCTCGGCGAATAAAATTCAACATAAATACTTTATTTTTTCTTTTGAAATAAGTAATAGTATTGATTTTTTTTTTCAAAAATAAATTTGAATATTACATATATATAGTAGACGGTAGAGAGGTTGTTAAATGTAAGATCTCAGATTTTAAAGCCCACTATTTTGGTACCTACTAAAACAATATCTCTCCATAATAACCACCCTCTCACAAAACGAAGCATCTGATATTCTAACTTGGGTCAGTCAAGTTTGTGTGTCTATTCTCCACCTATTAAGCGAGCCATCGATGCTGCTGCCTTAATTGGCTTCGCCTTGAGTGGCCCACTTGGCGAGTTACTTTTCCGAGTGCATACTTCCTGTTAAAGATCCTGCCGATATTTAAAGACTTTGCTCACATGTGGCCGATATCATTCCAAGTGATGGCGTCCTAAGAATACCAGGATCTCTAGACCTGTGAATATTGTAAAAACCCGGTAAAAGGTAGATTTTTTAGCTTTTTTTAGGGTCGATACAATTGTACCCTTCTTTCATAGTACATATTGTAGAAGTTATTGGCAATAGTTTTATGACCGGCCGCCTGCCAGATGTCAACCCTCCTTGGGAATGTAATTGTTGACCAAACGGCATCAGAGGGAGTTGGCCCAGGTCGTTATAAGGCTCTTAGTCGTCTTTTACGACATCCACGAGCAAAGTAAGGGTTGGTAGTATTCGAAGCCGCTACCACAACGCAACCATCTTATCTATAACCACATTTTCATTGAAATTTGATGTCATGAAGATGGTTGATTCTAAAACTAAGCTTTCATAAATTAGCTTCTGATGTTTTCTAAGATACAGATGAAGTATAAGCAAAAGACATACTACACTTAAAAAAACATGGCCAGCGTGACAATATTTTTTTATAAAAGTAATTGTGCTGGTAAATATTACATTTTCTTAGAAAATTTCAAGAAAAAACATCACAATATCCGAAGGCAATATTTCGTCACAAAGTTTTCACGTTACATTTCATTACTCGTACCATTCTGACCGTTGAAGGGTGCTGACGAACGCAATATACTTGATTCTAGCTGTGTTTATGACCTCTGTAAATCACTTTTACCTACTTGACCCGAGCGACCGATAGTTGAACATTAAAAGGGTTTGATTTATATCAGAACTTGGAACATTGTCGCCATCTGTTGCTACTCATGTTATAATATTTATTATACAGGTGCACTCAACTTGTTTCATGCAGTATATCAAATTTGAATTATATCAGTATGTATTTAACCTTATTTGTTAATACTCAATTATTTTTCTTGACGTGATATAAAACTAAACTCTTAAAATTTGGTAAGGTTATCGATAGCTTCATGTCAGTACTTAAGAGGACGTTACTGGAATTCAATCGAGTCAATATTAATATGAAATTATCTACTTTCGCAAGTGCTTTTAGTTAAATAAAAATAATATACCAGTTTTAGATAGATTTATGTCCCAATATGAATTAAAAATCATCAAATTTACTCGAGTGATAGGAAGATTTTTAAAAGTCATTACAAATGTTATTTTTAATCAATTTATTAGTAAGACTTTTACTTTTCTGGAATATTGCGCTTTTTTTTTGCGGTGGGCTATGGATGCGTCTCGCCCCGCCAAATCGGTCCAGGGTGACTGAAGAGGTGGCGCGTGATCTCATAGACCCACCATGCAAACTCCACTCTTCGCCGTGCAAGCGCGTCACCGGTACCCGATCTTTCTCTTCGGTGGCCTCTGAAATATTACCCTAGCAATTTTATATGAAAGTTTGTGATGACGTTTGAATGTTTGATACTTAATCACGCGTGAACTGTTGAATAGATTTAGATGAAAATTGGCACAAAGATAGACCATTTTCTGTATTAAAACAAGATAATTTATCCCGTTCAGATAATAGTTTAACATTAAGGACCTTTATGGAGGCGAAGCGAAGCTACCTTTATGGAGGCGAAGGCACGCGCAGAAGCTAGATATAAATAGTTTTAAACATTTATCTAATATTAGCTTTTCGAAGCTTATCTGAGATTAAGGGCAAATAAGCATATGATAACAAAATAGCAAGCAGCACACCTGATGTTAAATTTTACTACCGCCAGTGGATCTTTGCATTACCAGGCCTATAGCTAGGCCGCTGCATATTAATGAAAACCCGAAACCCAAAAGTTGGGCGTCCGGCTCAGTGGCAAAAGCATCACCTAACGAAGGGCAACAGCGTATTGCCATTGCTCAGACGACGATTTTCTACAAAATTATAACTACCCCGGCCACATCGACCCTCGCTGTAAACAGAAAACTATCAACAGTGTTACCCTACCACTATCGAATCCTTCTAAACAGTAAACTACAGCAGGCTAATTTCTTTTCCCTTATAAATTACACTCATGCCCAATAGAGGGATATGTTGAGTTGATAAGAAAAGACAATCCAAATATTTAAGAAGCTTTAGAACGGATTTTGTTCAAAGTAAAGATACAACGCGACGGTGTCCGCTTCGTTCCTTATTGGATTTGAAACTTGAACATTCAGTATTACCCACTCCATTACGTTCTCTCCGATGTTCTCAAAACTTGAAGCTCTTAATACTATGTATTTGCTCAGGTCGAATGGTACAGAGTGACTATAACATCCATATTTACTCCAACAATGGTATTTACATAACACTAAATAATTTGGCAATTTATAGAGTACTCGTGATTTTACTATATCACACATCTATATCTACCGAAGACAAAGATCGGGTACCGGTAGCCCACTCGCACGGCGAAGAGAGGAGTTTGCATGGTGGGTCTATGGGGTCGCGCGCCGCCTCTTCCGTCACCTCGGACCGATTTGGCGGGGCGAGACGCATCCATAGGAAGGCATATCTATATCTATAAAAAAGGATGTTTGTACAAATAACATCGCTAAACTCAGAAACTATTCGACCGATCTTTATGAAAGTTAGTATGCATATGTATGTTTTTTCACGGAGAAGATTTATATGCTGTCAACATTGCTGTAACTCACCACCAGCCGGCGCTACGATATATCGACTTCCACAAACCAATAGATGGACGATATAGGTTACAAAATGGGTACCAAGGGAAGACAAAAGCAGTCGCGGAAGACTGATGGCGAGACATATTCACAGATTTGTGTGGACCAGACTGGATGAGGAAAGCATGACAGAGCGATGAGTGAAGAAATTTAGTGGAGGCCTACGCCGTAGAGGCGACCGCTACAAGTAATTAAAATACATAAATAAATTAAATAAGATTATTTTATATTAGTACATAAGTGTTACAATATTGTAGTGGAAATAAAGGCTATTTTATTTTATTTAGTAGATAAATTTTTTTTTAAGCAAAATGTTATTGAAGTTGTTTCCGTCCGGCTATCTTTTATCTTAACGAACTATATTCGATAGATATCACTATTATATAAAACTTTAACGGGGCCTGGCAGATACGACTGCGCACTCGCCCTGATGATGAACATCGGATAAGCTCGAAACCCGGGTTGACATAATCGACTCTAAAGTATAAAATATATAACATACTCACGAGTATTAGCGAAAAAAACAATTGTCTAATATGTGTCAAACTCACGATAATTTCAACACTGAAAAAACTTTAACTTTTACCTCACCCAATCAAGCCCTTTAGAAATAAATACGGGAGGCTAAAATAATATTTTTATAATCTACATTGTTCATCATCGTCTCAGTCTATATATCACTGTTGGGCTCGAGTCTCCTTCATTAAGAGAGGGAAATTTACCTACTATACCACGCTGGCGTGTTGGTATAAGGTTTAGTTTCGATTTCATTCTCTTGCATAGGATGTTATATGCGTTTTATATCCCTTAGTCGTCTCTTACGATCACCCACGGGTAAGATATGGGGTTGTGAATTGTATTCGTGTATTCTAGGTACTAGATTGTTCATAATAAGTAAAAATTATCTGTTCCTAATGTATTTAAGTATTTGGTAATACGATAACGTTAAGATATCTTAATTTGAATTGCGTAGGCGTAAGTAACCTTTTATCTCTTAATTAGACAATTATCTTGGAGAAAATTTCGAATAACAAGTAGGTTTAGAATTTGGCATTCAAGTGATTTAGCAGTCTGGCACTGTTGTTTTGAAAATAAGGTCGCAATGGTAATCTTATTAAGCTAATAACAAATAAGAAAAGTAAATCAATGTAATTATAATAAAGATTGAAGTCTTTGTTTCTTTGTGGTTACAATTTTGACTTTTATAAAACCAATTTAATTATTGTTACAATGTTACATAATCTAGTGAACCCCCCAATTATGTTACATAAACTTACTACAGTTATTGAGGCGGTGAAAAGAGTTGTACCTACTCTTATTTTTTTGTAGTGGGCTATGGACGCGCCTCACCAAATCGGTCCGGGGCGACGGAAGAGGCGGCGCGCTACGCCATAGACCAACCCTGCAAGTACCTCTCTTCACCGTGCGAGCGGGCCACCGGTACCCGATCTTTGTCTTCAGTGGCCCGTTGTACCTACTCTGTAAATTAATAAAGTAGTCCTCCAAGAAATTATTACAACAATGGGTTATTTCGTTTTGCCATAATATGAAAATATTAATAATATAATATATTCAAATTACTGAAATTTTTAGCATTTAATATGCTTAATTATTTATAAATACCCGATACGAAACGAAAAATGATGTCACAAGCGGGGTTCGAACCCGCACCTATTGGGAATCCGGCCCAACCATATTTATAAATAATTAAGCATATTAAATGCTAAATATTTCAGTAATTTTTAATAACAAGTTTGCGTCATCGTTTAATACAATTCTAACTGTAAAGTTTGAAGTATTAAGTCTATACAATGTGTAAATATTGTCCGATAGATGGCATACGTCACCTTGAAGACGTAAGATATAATTTGAATCGAAATTTGCATGTCCTAAAATAGTTTACGATGGTGTAAGTGGCAGCACGGTTGGGCCGGATTCTCAATAGGTGCGGGTTCGAACCCCGCTTGTGACATCATTTTTCGTTTCGTATCGGGTATTTATAAATATAATATATACTAGTAAATAGATATATCTGCTGTGTGGTGGCGGCCACACATACTAATAACCCTTATACTCCTTATGAGTGTCGTAAAAGACAACTAACAGCTTTACTTCGACTTGGGGCAACTCTATCTGTTGCCGTCTAGTCAAAAATTATATTACCAAGAAGGACGGAATCCGTGACGTCTGACAGGCACCCGGTCATAAAATATTGTCAAAAGTTTTGAAATAGGTACAACAGAAAAAAGTACATCTTGCGTCGGCCAAGTAATTGGTTTAAGAACAGGATAATGGTGTTAAAAATAGTTATATTTATTTATTTTAACAGTTATAATACGAAATGACGTAGTGGTCAGACACTTTCATACAAAAAAAAATACATAAACTGATGATAACATCTTTGGACCAAGTTGTTACAGTTTCCTTATGAATATTTTCTTAGAAACACAGTTGGGCATACTTATAAGAAGTGTACAGAGTTACCAAAACCGAAGAATGTTTATAAATATTTAGCAAAAAATTATATTAACACCGAATCACTTTTAGTTTTAGACAATTTTCTGTAATTATTTTAATTTATGCTTTTGCTTCAGTTTCTCTTTTTTTTATTTATAAACCCTTAATTTGCCCAGCCAATAATTCACTTCACGAAAAAAGTAATAACAGTTTGCAAAGTTTTCTTTAGGAGAAAAGGTGATGGTTAGGGGGATTAAACAGATAGTTTGCTTAGTAGTAGAGTAGTTTGCTTAGGGCCGACCAACACTAGATAATAATATAATATAAATATTATGGTATGAAACTTAACCCTTATTTCGTGTATTAGGTTAGAATATTCTGAATTTTATGTAGTTTTACAGAGTAAACATAATTTTGTTGTTCAAAACGAACTTTTTATTAATATTAAATTGAAAATAATAAGTTTTTAAATGTAAAGTTTTAAGCTTCTCACTTACGTAATTAATGAATAAATAAAATTAAGTGTAAAGAGTTATAAAAGCTGTATATTTAACAGCTTTTATACGTTATTTTACTTAAAGAATTAATAGCAAATAACAAATGAAATTTTGATGATATATTTTGTATCCCATAATGCAAATTATAGTAATTTATTTCTTGAATACTCCTGTGTGCAGGCATCTTAATACACACAAGACAGGACTTGGACAGAATTCTCAACTTCAGTGAGATGGATCTTAGATAAAATATAACTCATAATTCATTACGTTGACTTTATCTAAACCAAGTCTCACAAGCAACATTCAATCACAAGTTTACCTGCATTAGAGGGAAGAGCAAGCTATTGTAAAGGTTTGAGCCTCCAGATCTCTCGCTTGTTGGACGAGTGCAGAAGCAAATTTCTACTACTGAAACTTCAATTTCCGCAACAATATAATACTATCATCTGTGAACCAGCTATTTACGACTGCAAACAGATTATTATTATCTGCGTGGATCTACTTTCTTTTCTAACTACTTTCACTAAAAATTGCTTCACGGTACAAGAAAAAATATTACAAATATCACATCGTTATTTACTCTATTAAAATCAAAAAATACATTGTTTTTGGTTTGTCGTAAAAGAGGACTAAAAGCTCTATATCGATCTCGGCCAATTCTAGCAAATACCGTTTCGTTAGGAAGTGCATTCCAAAAGGAGATTGATTTCAGGCAGACTATTATCAAAACTTTTATAATATATGTATAGTTTGGTAAGACAGTAGGTACTCTAAATAATTGAGATTAAAGTATGATGATGGTGTAGAAAAAAATGATAGTTATATATATATATATATATATATATATATATATATATATATATATATATATATATATATATATATATATATATGTATATATATATATATATATATATATATATATATATATATATATATATATATATATATATATATATATATATATATATATATATGTATATATATATATATATATATATATATATATATATATATATGATATATATATATATATCTTACCAGAATTTAATTTATTTTTATTTTTGCCTTGATCGCGATAAGTCTTCTTCGTAAGTAATTTATTTTATATATCTAACTAGTCAAATATAGATCATACTTAACCAGTTCTGACCATTGCTGACCTCGCTAGTTATACCCGACGATTATTTAAAACTAACTGTTCAATCCCTTGGAATTAATATTTTTGCACCTTTTGTTTTGTTCTTTTTTGTAAACCTAAGAATTCGTTTTGAAATATATAATATATACTCACATTTATATTATTAGATTACGATGTTTAGATAAGGGATTAGGGGACATCTTCCATTCACGTTCTCCCTCCTGTGTACATCAAATTTCATCCTAGAAAAGCTCAAATACGTGATCTATTCAAATATGTGAGAATTACTTTCCAGGAAAGGCAATATGTGTATGTATTAGATCAAAACTTCATATGTCAATAAAAAAAATTATTATGATTGTAACGTTACAAATTGTACAATTGTACTAACATTTCCGGTAGATAGAATGCTAGAATATCTAAAAAGGACAAGAAAATGAATTGCGTATTTATTTCTAAATATAAAGCCCATTGTAACTTTATTAATAAAGTAGTAGAAACTTTTTGTCGATAGATGTAGTTCAAATCCCACATGTGATAAACTATGTCTTTTTCGTAATGATTTCTGATGTTTACGCGAGTGCTACACATTTGAAATAAAACTACTTTTACGGATTCTATCGTGTTTGTCACGGGAGGACTCAGTCCTCGCGTGACCATGATCACTGTAAAGTGTTCGAAACATCGGTAAATTAAAAATCAAATACAAACGCGGTAGAATCCGTAAAAGTAGTTTTATGTCTTTTCGTTTCACAAAATATTTTTATAGAAAATTTAACACATCATGTACTTAGCACTCAATAAATTATAATTTACGTAGTAATAATGATTATTTTTCGTATGATAATGGAGTAAGAATTCACCACCCCTTATATGCAATGGGAATGCCAGTGGGTATCGTAAATGATAATTAATATATATATATATATGATATGCAGATAACATCCATGCAAGAGAATAACAACTGGACATAAAACCCAGCTAACCCAACCTAGTGGGTTAAATTTCCTTTCGTCATGGAAAGCTCTAGCCCAAAATGTTGAATTTATATAGACTAAAATGCTACTTATGAATAATTAGTGTTATAAATTAAATTGAATACGCTAAAAGTAAACAAAAGTAAGATTTATTTTAAAACCTTAGAATAACTACAATCTATCCATTTCATTGACTTATCAATATATTATTTTAATTTCTGCCGTTGATTAAAAATAGTTGACAACTTTAAAATAATGTTTTAATAATGAAGTAACATGTATTACTACCATCTATTATTATTTATTTCTCAATAATTACCTTTGCATTATAATTTTGTCTTCTATAATACTAGTCACTTATCCAAAATTATGAAATTACCTTTGCAATGAAGGAAAGAATGGTCTCAAAAATTAATTACACTGGATGTAATTACAGTGGATTCCAAATTAAATAAGCTACCATTAACGCTATCGGCTCTTGAAATTATGTAAATGACTACGCAGCACATCTTTTTAAAAGCACCTATTGTTCTATGAAACTCTACAAAGTGGTGCTTCAAATAGAATTATATTTTAAAATTAATTATTATTAAATTGAAAACCATAATTGCTTTAGGATATCGCATTTTTTCATCTCTATTTACAACTTTTATATATTTACATTATGGAGGATAATTCTCTGCTTTAATAGCAGACAAATTTGTACATTATACCACGCTGAATTGACTTATTGGCAAGAGTATGTATCCTACAGTTGACCTTTATACTCAAGACTGCCAATGATATACCCAAAAAGCGAACAGAGTTTCAAGACAGGCTGTGACATTCCTTGCCCCTCATATTGTCGCCCTGGACAACAAAGTAAAAGGTTGCAGTTAAACTGTAGACTAACAAAATAAAAAGGAATCATTCCATTTGAGGGAACGACTGAAGTTACTGACACAAGGACTTTAAACAAATTACGCGACATGCTTTTCTATTATTTATAAAAACATTTTATGTTTTGACTTATCTATGAAATGTCTCCTATTCCAAGAAAAAACAAATAGAATGAAAAGAGAAATACTTTTAGAGGAAGGGCTGTTAGTGGTAGGTAAAACTGCTGACAGTTTTATCTTCATCTATAAATGGACCGGTTTGTCCGGAGTCCCACCTCACTCTCGCTGAAAACGTCTGAGTAGTAGCGATTTGCCACTTCGTTTCTCAGTGAGCGAAAAAACTTATCCCTATTCCTGTTCTCCTTTCATAACCTTCCATCCCATACTTTTGGTAAAAACAACTTGGCTATACCTCTAGTAACACTGAACTCCATGAACGACAGGTACCAATTACTATGGCGGGACTACTTAACCGCACTTATTCTCCACATAAATATTTCCTCAATAACGATATCAAATTTTCCGCGTGCGTGACTTACTTAAATTGACTCCATTTATACTCGATATGTATGTATCCTTAATAAAAATATCAAATATTCCGCGGGCGCAACATACTTAAAATTTGCCGCACTTATTCTCTACATAAATATATCCACATTTATTCTCCACATAAATTTACTGTACTTATTCTCCATATAAATGTGTCTTCAATAACAATACCAAATTTACCGTGTGCGCAAATTACTTAAATTAACTCCATTTATACTCCATGTGAATGTGTCCTCAATGAAAATAAAAAATATTCCGTGTGCGCAACGTACTTAAAATTTGCCGCACTTATTCTCTACATAAATGTGTCCATACTTATTCTCTACATAAATTTACCGCACTTATTCTCAATATAAATGCGTCTTCAATAACAGTATCAAATCTTCCCCATGAGCAAATTTTTTAAAAGATATCGCTTAGTATTTTAATATATTGGTGATAATAATAGCCATCATTCTCCTGCACTGATATAATCATGTTCTGCAATGTAATCATTATTAAGTAGTCGGCATTAACTAGGATTGGCTCCGATCGGTATAAAGTTTTCGTTCGGCATTTACGACAACCGCAACCAGTGCCGGGATTAATAGTATTCGTTACCACTACTTAATGCCAAAATTTTGTATATTAATTAATAATAAACGATTTAATAATGCTTTCTATATTATTATATTAGTTATTAGATTGACTTGTTTACCAATAAAAACATACTCAAAATCTTAACGATCGCTGCTAAAATTTGATATATTGTATCAAATTTTATCAGCGATCGTTAAGATATGGATATATACCTACGTTTCTTTTTATAGCTAAAATCTATTTACAAGATAAATTGTATTCTTCAAGTTTTAAAGATGTAATTTGAAGTTATTAAGTGAACTGGAATGGCGAAATATTAACATTTGCAGTTTTAAACTTTCACAACACAAATTGTTCCCAGAATCGAGTTAAACTTATTCTGTTTAAACTCAGTTACTGATTTTTCCTACCAAGTTTTTGTAAGCCGTGAAAAATAATTGTTACAAAAAAATGATATTGTTCTTATAACGTTAGTTATATCAGTAAAATATTACAATGATATAATATTATTTATATACATACAAATATATACTATTGGTTTTAAATACCTTTAAATCCTACACTTCAAATTTTAAAAGCTAATAAAACTACAAAATGATTGTTCCGTATTGATTTCTAATTTGTTGTACCCTAAAGCACAAGTCACGAACTCCACATCCTATTTTATATCACCCACGAGACAACATATCTCCTACTTTCTCGCAGTAAGTTGAAGCTATAGTAAGTATAAGATACGTTAGGAACGTTAAAAAAGTAGTGAATAAACTGTAGTACTATTTATATTATACAATACCTAGCCTTGATATAAATACTGTTAAAGATTTTTTTTTTATTAAAATAACATTTGTTACTTTTAGAGTGTGTTTATTTAATACATAAATATAAAACAATTTAAAATATAAAAAGCTTATTCGAAGTGGTCTCCATTAGCTGCAATAGAGTCCTTTAAACGTTGAGGCCAGTTGTCAATAGAAGCACGCACTCTTTCCATGGAAATATTCTTCACTGCCAATCGTATGGATGTTTTAAGGACACAAAAATTTTACTAACACCAAGTGTGTAGAGTTTTATAAATTGCATTTGCATCCATACTACTTTGCAATGCAATCACAGCGATTCGGTTCTCTTTATCACCCCACTCCATTTTAATATCGCAAAATATTGTACAATGTATTGGCGCCAAAATGAGAAAACACAATGAACAATCATATAAAAATGCCAGATCCCAAATTCAAATGTAATATTTTGTTTATTTTTAATTGTAACAGTATTTATGGTCAGACTAAGTATACTTATAGTATATTAATAAATACTATTCAAAATATGTATGTATATAAGAGTTATTTACGTTTGCTATGCTCTTCTTTATTTCACTTTTCATAGTCTATAAATATAAGATTTTTAAAAATATTAACCGGTTATGGCTCTCATTCGCAATTGTATGATTGGCCTAATCGTCATGTACAACGCCCAGGTAGAAGAAAACGTTATATGAACGTTAATGCATTGAATTGTCATCCTAAAACCGTACCATCCTTTTTTTTTTTCTGTTTTCATATATATGTAAAATAATCTAACTAGAGTTTGGATAGATGCGTGTTTGTTACTGAAACGGCTCAACATATGTGGCTTAAATTTGACATAAAGATTGATTATTGTCTGGAATAATAAATACATCTTGGTTTCGTCGGGACTTTATTTCGGATAAATGTACAGTTTCAGTGAAATAAATTTGATTAAAAAAAATGCATTAAAGCAAGCGAGGCGGCGAGCATAGCTATAAAACAGTACTAAATAAATTTTACTTAATACAGAAAAAAAGAAATGGGTGCGTGTACTTATGTACGCGCACGAGAAGTTATACTTCTTTGGCATCATTAAAAATAGACCTTAATTACATGCAAATAATTAATTACAATAAAATAACAAAAGGTCTGGAAAAGAAGAGGATACTTCTTTCACTAATATTTATGCATAGTAAATAATATTAATCAAAATATTCAATTTAAATCACTACTTCATATAATTTTATTATTTTTATTAGCACATATATATATATATATATATATACATATATAGCTTTTTTCCGAGACTTAATATGCTGTTTTGAACCCAACTTCAACCTGTTACTTTTGCGTTACAGTGATGCGTGATCATCATATTTGCGGCCAACGTCAACCTGCTAATTTTGTGATACAGTGATGCGCGCATCTTTAATTCACTTTCCTCATTTTTTCATAAGGCACGTAAAGAATTATAACTTCAAAAATGTTTAAAAAGTAAATGTGTTGCTGTGCGGTAACAGGTTATTGCTGTAGGCATAAGCAGAACTTCCTTTCTTATTAATGTCGTAAATCACTGCAAGAAAAAGTAAACTTAAAATATGTCAATCCGTCTGGCCAACATAATTTAGTAGGCTTTTTGGCTTCATTTGAAGAAAATATGATTTAGATTGGTTAGATGGTTTAGATCATATTTAAAAAACCGTGAACAGACTGTAGTTGTCGGTGGCTATGAATCAAAGAGCTATATTGTTTATTCTGGTGTTCCTCAAGGCTCACATTTAGGACCGATATTATTTCTTCTATTCATCAACGATATTATCGATCAGGTACATCATTGTCACTGCTTTCTGTTCGCAGATGATATGAAATTGCTACGACAAATTAAATCATCTTTAGATGTAGAATTAATGCAAGCTGATTTAGATCGAATTTATAAATGGTGTTGTACTAATAAAATGAAGCTTAATGCCACAAAATGTAAGCATATACAATTCACTAAAAAAAGAAAGGTCTTAGATACTAATTTTTATATCAACAATGAAAGCATCAGTGTTGTTACTGAAATTCGTGATTTAGGTATAATTCTTGATTCTAAATTAAAATTTATTCCACAATATAATAACATGATCCAAAAAGATGCTAAAATGTTAGGTTTCATCAAGCGCAATACGAAAGACTTTAAGCACAATGCATCTAAAATACTTTTATTTAATACGTTAGTAAGAAGTGTACTTGAATTCGGAAGCGTTATTTGGAATCCCAATTATACAGTTCACTCGGACAGATTAGAATCTATACAAAAGTCGTTTACAAGATACTTAGCGTTTCATACTAATGGCATTAGATCCAGATGCTCTTATAGTGAAAGGCTATCTGTCTTTAAAATGTGCAACTTAAAACGACGCCAACGTATGTTAGATTTAATGTTTCTTCAGAATGTAATCAAATGCTCTTACACATGTCCAGACCTTCTTGACCGCATATCAATAAATGTTCCAAAGCTTAATTCTCGACAAAGGAATATTCCTTTTTTCTATATTCCTAGATGTAAAACTAATCTTGGTATGAACACTCCTATCTCAAGATTAATGTCTACTTATAATAATTGGTGGAAAATCTTAGTGCTTGATATTTGCCACGATCAGCCTACAAGATTTAAAAAAAAGTTACTTGATTCATAATTTTTTGTTATTAGTACTATTGCTATATCTCTTATAGGTTCACTTCATTGGTTAGTTAGGAAATATGGTTATTTTATAATATTATGCATGTTTTACAAATTCTAGTCGCTAATTTTTACGCATTACTTACATCTTACTTATATTATAAATTATTTTTCTATATAACTAACTACATACTTATCTTAGATTTTACTTGCCTTCTAATTATTTCTACTCGTTATTTTATTTATTAGATAATTAATTAATACTTTTCATTTTATCTCTAACATTAATTTACGCATTGTAATATATTCCTAAATGTTGTGCACATCTGTAATTGATATAAACACTAGTTTTAAGGCACTGGAATGATCTTAGCATATGTTAGTGTTTATGTCGTAGATGAGCCTTATATAAATAAATAAATAAATAAAACCTGTATACCACAATAAGATATATATGGGCTGAGAATATAAAAGTTTTACGCTAAAAAGAACTACTACAAGTTGTTGGTGGGTGTTAAAACCAACCAACTCGCAGAGTTTACTCTTAGTATCAGAGTCAGGTTTATATGTGAATAAATAAAAGTTTGATGACACTTCCTCAGATAATTTTATTCATATAGTGACACACATCACACGTTTTACTAAACAAGAAAACAATAGAGCATTCCAAAATCAAATACAATATACAAAGTAGAAAAATAAAACTTGTAGGAAAAAAGATCTTATATTACAATAAATACTCTTTTATTCCAACACTCCTCCTCAATTTCATTTCTCTACTTTCATCCAACACACACACTCACACCACACCCATATTCAGTGCACACCACTTACACTTGCCTTTCAACAAAGGTTTCGTCAAAGCATCTGCAACCATACCAGCTGTCTCTATATACTCAAGCACAATATGCCTAATAAAATGGTATCGCACATCTATGTGCTTCGTGCATTGATGGTTTACAGGGTTCTACGCAATAGCCACAGCAGATTGGCTATCACTAAAAATCTTCATTGGCGCCTCAGCTTGGCCAGTGATCTCCGAATACAACCTCTTCAGGAAGATTGCCTCTCTAGCCGCTTCAGACATTGCTACGTACTCAGCTTCCGCTGTGGATAGGGCAACCGTCCTCTGCTTTCTACTCTCTCATGAGATTGCAGCTCACATATGCAGAAACACCATACCCGAGTACGACCTCCTGTCATAACATGTGGCATGACTGGCATCTGCGTAACCCTGCACTTTGCTCAATACTGTCTTCTTGTACTGTAGCCCAAGGCTCTTAGTACCCTTCAAATATCTTAGCAGACGTTTAGCCGCTGTCCAATGCTTTTCAGCATAGCAGGTGTTAAATTGGCTAAGATAGTTTACTGAATGTGCAATATCCGGCCTCATGTAAACAGATAAGTACATCAGTGAACCAATTAAATTCTGATATGGAGTCTCCGAATCAGGTTTGTGTTCTGGTCCAGGCTTCTCTAGCCTTTGCCCTGTGACTGATGGTGTCGATGCAACCTTGCAGTCTGCCATCCCGAAAACCTTCAAAATTTTGTTGATATAATTCTTTTGATCAACTTTGATTCCAGTGTCATTCTGTGTAATGTGCATTCCCAGAATATCCTCTACCGTACCAAGATCTTTCATCTCAAATTTTGTAATGAGTTCCCTTTTTACTTTACGCAACTCTTCCGCGTCATTCCAAAATAAGAGCATGTCATCAACGTAGACCGCTAGAATGATGATCTTGTTACCCTTTTTTTTTTTTTTTTTTTTTATTGGTGGGCTATGGGTGCGTCTCGCCCCGCTGAATCGGTCCGGGGTGACGGAAAGGCGGCGCGTGACCCCATAGACCCACCGTAAAACCTTCTCTCTTCGCCGTGCGAGCGGACCACCGGTACTCGATTTTAACTTCGGTGGGGACTATGATCTTGTTACCCTGGGATCTCGTGTATACGCACGGCTCGTTTTTACTCCGTTTAAACTTCATTGTTCAGTTTGTGGTTCCATACTCTAGGGGCTTCCTTTAACCCGTAAAGCGATCGTTTAAGTAGCCACACGTAGTCTTCTTTTCCCTTCTCATAAAAACCTTCAAGTTGTCTCATATAGACTTCTTCACCTAAATCTCCATACAGAAACGCAGTTTTGACGTCCATCTGGTCAATATGTATCCCTCTCTATGATGCAATTGCGAGGAGAACTCTAAAAGAACAGTGCCTTAAAACCGGGGAAAACGTCTCATCATAATCGATGCCCCATTTCTGGCTAAAATCTCTGGCCACAAGTCGAGCTTTGTATCTGCGTCTATTTTCCGCCTCTTCTTTGATTTTAAATAACCATTTAGAAACTACGACGTTGCTCGCTTGTTCCGGTTTTACCAAGATCCAGGTGTTGTTCTTCTTCAACGCATCAATCTTCTCCTGAATTGCTGCTCTCCATTTGCTACTATCAGGTCTTGATAATGCATCTTGGACTGTAGTAGGGTCTTCCGATTCTGCAGCTTGATAGAGCATATAGTCTGGAAACTCCTTCTTTTTCTTCACTCTAAGTGGATATCTCCGCTCCACCACTTGAGGCTGATCATTAACAGTTGTGTCAGATTCACAGTCTAAAAACTCTTCTTGAGGTTAATCATCCACCGTTGACTCAAGTTCAGGAACTAGATGAGTACTGGTTTCTCCTAGAGTATCATCTTGTTCCTCTTCTGAAGTCTGAACATCCACGGTCATATCCGGCTCAAAACCTACAACCTATTGTTCCTCAACAACTACTTCTGCCGGAGTATGGCTTTGTTCCTGCATCCCTAACATCAATACTTCAGGCTGCTGTTTCTCCTTCCCTTCCTGTTTTTCATCTCTCTCTGTTTTTGTTTCAACAAATATGACATCCCTTGCCTTATACAGTTTGTGCGTTTTAATATCAATAAGTCTGTAGCCTTTAGAATCTTTGCAATACCCAACTAAGGTTAACTCCATACTCTTCAGCATCTAACTTCTTCCTTTTTGGTCTGGAATGTGCATAAACGCCTTGCTGACAAAAATTCTAACACAACTGAGATCAACTTTCTTGCCTGTCCATGCCTCCTCTGGCGTCTTTCCTTTCACGGCAATGGTCGGCGATCTGTTTTTTCAAGAAAACCGATGTCTGAACTGCTTCTGCCCAATAAGCTTTCGATAAATTTCTATCTTCGAGCATGGTTCTTACCTTTTCGATAATAGTCCTATTTGCTCTCTCGGCCACTCCATTTTGCTTTGGTGTATAGTTTATCGTGACTTGATGTTGGATTTCATTCTTCCTCAGAAAATCGTCCATCTGTTTATTGATGAACTTGGTTCCGTTATCAGTGGGCAGGATCTTAATTTTCTTGCCGCATTGATTCTCTGCAAACGCTTTAAAATTTGTAAATATTTCAAAAACTTCACTCTTCACTTTTAAAAAATATACAAATGTCTTACGTGCAAAATCGTCAATAAATATCAACAAATATCTATACCCGCTAATGGAAGCAATATGCATAGGTCCGCATACATGAGAGTGTACTAAACCTAATGGTTCCGTAGCTCTCGTCGCACCACCTTTGCGAAACGGTTGTTTGGTTTGTTTCCCCATTATGCAGAATACGCACTCTAGATTAGAAGAGTTGTCAGGAAAACTCACCCCTGTCGCCATCTTATCTCTAAGAAGTTTGAGGTTGTTTATGCCAAGGTGCCCCATCCTCCGATGCCACAGCCTCTGCTGATCGCAATCTGATGTAGTCAGCGCAGAACCCCTTGAACAGCACTTAATCTTATAAATGCCTCGTTCTGCCACACCTTTCACAACAGCCTTACCACGTACCTCACATTCATTCTTCTTGTAGATGTCGCAGCTATTCTCTGTAAACACAATCACGTGACCCTTTCTCGCAATCGCATTCATACTTAACAAATTAGAAGCTAACTTAGGTACATACGTAACATTGTTGATTGTCAATGGCACTGATTCGTATTCAACCGTACCTTCACCTTCACCATAAACTTCATTACCATCCACACAGGTCACTCTCAACGCCCTAGGAATTTTCTTCAAGCTTCCTTTGAACTAAGCCTTGCAGTTCGTCATGTGTCGACGCGCCAGAATCAATGACCCAGTGTCCTGGTATTGATGTCATCGTCATACCCAATGCGTAGGCTTGTAAAGCTTCTTTCTTCGTTTTGGATTCTCTGGACATTGCTTCGCTTTGTGTGGTCCATCACAAATAAAGCATTTGATCTTTCCTCTGGCCTTCTTGGGTTTACTCTTGCCTTTATGCTTATTTGTTAGTAATGCTGATGTCGGTTGGCTTGCACTCGAACTCGCCATGTAGTTATCTTCCATTTGAAAAAGTTTTGTCTTTACATAGTCAGTTGTAAGTGCCATGTTGCTGTTCTCTAATCCCAATCTCATAGGTTGGAACTCCACCGTAAGTCCTTGGAGAAGTAAAGCAGCCAAAAGTTCAGGGTGTCTGGGCCCATAACATAGAGTAACATAATACACTGGAAAGCCCATAACCTGTTAGTGGGGTAACTCTTTAACACCCACCAACTCGCAGAATTTACTCTTAGTATCAGAGTCAAGTTAATCAGGTATATATGAATAAATAAAAGTTTGATGAAACTTTCTCAAATACTTTTATTCATGTAGTGACACACATCACACGTTTTACTAAACAAGAAAACAATAGAGCATTCCAAAATCAAATACAATATACAAAGTAGAAAAATAAAACTTGTAGGAAAAAAGACCTTATATTACAATAAACACTCTTTTATTCCAACACAAGTCCTTTTCGGTAAAAGAAAAATCATAATAAATTCTAACCGCGATAGTTTCTCCTAGTATTTACTAAGTACTTAGGTATAGTTACACAATGTTCTCAATAACGAAGCGAGAGTACAGTTCCACAATGTTTCATGACAAGAGAACACGTGTCGAACAAAGCACTCGTTGTTTTCGAACTCGCCTGTAGCAACTTCTAAACTCGTAATACTTAACACGTATGTACGTACAACGTGTATTGGCCTCTAAATACTTCTGTGACCACTTATAAAGTTTTGGGTATCCTTATACTATAGATGCTAATAAATAATAGCTTAAGCATCATATTATTACATCTACTACTTAATTTATATGTCCACGTTTTTGTGTCGGATCTAAAAAAAGGATTCGGATCTAAAAAAGGCAGTGCGAGACAGCATGGGCTGCCGTATTTCTGCTTTTCAACGAAATCGGTTCCTTTATTTCAGTGACAATACGTGTTTTCCTAACTGTATTTTAATGTTTACTTTCAATATTAAGAGACTCTAGTCTCTTTATTTTGTGTCAATAGACATCAGCCACTGTTTCTAGCGCCTTTCCTCCATACATATAGTACGTGATTGTGTATGCCAGCATAGATAAACTCTCTATTCTCTGCTATAATCCAAGGGAAGGATAACTCGACACGATTGAAAAAAGTAAGATGCATAACAACGCCTTTATATACCCTTCATAGCAAGGCATGCAACTAGTAATTTATATATATATTTGCAAAGTGACCTAGGATTTAAATTCAGATGTCAGACTCAAGATTAAATTCGATAACTCCATATTGATAACCCTGAGTGTTGCCACAAGGCTATCACTACCCTACCCTACCCTAACAATATAATAGCAATTTAATTATATGTTATCACTCTATCGTTAAGACATCTTCTTTTTTTAATAACGACCCTAAAATTTGTTTGAATCTTATCTTAATCTCGATAAAAGATTCAAAACTGAATTATTTTAAAGAATATCATTTTAATCAAATTTTAGTCTCTGATTCTACAATGAACTTCAAATACTATTTTACTTATGCACATATATATATATATATATATATATATATATATATATATATATATATATATATAAATATATATAATATTTAATTCATTGTTAGTCAATCGTAACTGCACAGATGACGTATTGGTTAAAATACCAACCTTCCATGCCAGTGGTGCAGGTTCGATTCCCACGCAGGACAATACTTTGTGCGATCCACAAAGTGTTGATCTGATTTTTGTGTAATTTGCCTTCATTAATTGCATGTTTGTAAAGTTCCCTGCAATTCAATGATATTTTCCTTAGTGCAGGTGTGTTATTCAAAAAAACTTTCATTACAAAATTTCATTTTATTCAGCTATATATTATTAAGTTTTAATCCCAACTTAGAACTAACTTTATAACATGTGTAATACTTATATGTCTACGTGGATTATATTACTATATAATTCACACAGATAAGCACCAGCCGGATAAGTCCTTATACGGTTGGTGCTCACATGAATAAAATATTATATATTTTGTGTAATTTGTATGTTACATTTTCCTACTTAGTATTGATGTCACAAATAATCCTCATGTCTTGACTTAAACTTATGAATAAAATTAATTTATGTATATTTAGTAGAATAGAATAGAATCAGATTTATTGGTAATGTAACAAGTAAGCAAATAGGTAACAATTACAATATATCTATATATAATAAATATATCTATATATATATATATATATCTATATATAATAAAAGTGATATATATATATATATATATATATATATATATATATATATATATATATATCACTTTTATTAACTAATTACACATTATATTGTCAAAAGGGGAATGCTCTACAGCGCTGGCATAGTATATATGCACGACTGGTTTTCAGCAAACCCCTAGAGAATAAAAAAATAATAATAAAAAAATTAAAGCAAGAGTAGTAATAATAGAAATAACATAAAGTAAAGAATAAAGAAAATGAAGAGATAGATGAAGTTTTAAATTGTAATGTGAGGGTGTACATAGAGTAGTTGTTGTTGTTGCTAGTAATATAGGGTACTAACGCTCTTGCCACTCTTACGTTCTCATCATACTTAGATTATTATATTTTTGCCTGCCTAAATGTCATAAGGTTACTTTTCTAAAGTTGAACTATTGTCGCATGTCTTAAGGTTACTTTCCTATAGTTGAACTATTATCGCAAGGCAACACATTATCAGTATATAAGTAAACTATATGTTAATCTAGGAAACGCTTTCAAAGGAAACATAAACATAAGTATTTTACTGGGATCAGAAAAAAATGGAAAATATAGAAAATAACAAAACAAAATTTAACAGCTAACTTATTAATATATAATTAAAATATAAGATAAGATATCTTAATAATTTGTAGAGTACAAAAAACTTGGAACAATTTTTGGAGTATGAAAGAAATCTTCAAAAGTAATATGCCTATAAAATTAAAAACAAAGATTATGAACTCGAACCTACTACCATGCTTGACATACGGGTGTCAAACATGGAAATTTACTTCAAAAGCCAAGCACAAAATTACGACCTGTCAGCGAGGAATGGAGAGAAGCATGATGAAGGTTAAAAAGCTAGACAAGATCCGGCACACAAGATTAAGAACAATAACAAAAGCCACTGACGCTTTAAGCTTCGCACTTAGATCAAAATGGCGATGGGCTGGCCACGTAGCGAGGCTCACGGACGGAAGATGGACCTTTAGTTCCACCGTATGGAGAGGTCCGCAGGGGAAGAGAAAGAGAGGAAGGCCCTATACAAGATGGGACGATGAAATTAAAAAAATCGCTGGCTCAGACTGGTGGCATGTAGCGCAAAACCGAGAGAAGTGGAAATCCTTGGAGGAGGCCTTTACCCAACCTGGGGACACTGCTTAATAAAAATTAATATGTACCTAACAGTTAAAAAATTAGAAATAATAATTTAAATATCTATTATAGTTTTGTAAAAGTTAAGAAAAACGAGATGTAGCATGGTCAAATAAAGGCTTTTTTATTTTTTTATTTTATTTTATTATCTTAATAATTTATAACAAAAAGCTAATCGTAGGAGACAGCATTTTTGTATTTAGCCAGCTATGCGTCTGAGCTGTGAGGTATGGCACCTCGCAGAGGTACTGACAGCAGCCGGTCAACGTAATGTCTATTGTATATATGTTTATTGATATCTAATCAAAATTAAAAAAAAATGTTTCGTCAATATAGCTTCTTAAATAACCAATTTCCATATAAACTTTCATCCCCAATTTTTATTTTACTCCTTAAGGGTAATTTTTTTACAAAATTTTTTGTCATATTTATATTTACATAAAAATAAGTTTCAAGCTTCTGGCTTTAAAAATGACGATACTTCCTTACAATTTTTCATCCCCCTTTACAACCCCCTTTTTGCATTAAAAAGTAGCCTATGTCTATTGTCAAGTTCTAGACTATCTGTGTACCAAATTACAGTTAGATCGGTTCAATAGTTTTAGCGTTAAAGAGCGATGGACAGACAGAGTTACTTTCACATTTATAATATTAGTAAGGATATCATACTTATATTTTACAAATTTTCATCGCCGGTGTATATTATAAAGATAAAAAATTAAATATGAAAATTATGAAAAGTGGTTTTCATCTAATTTTCATTTGAATTTCCAAATAATATAACCGAATTCCAAATAACAATCTCCAAAAATATTGTTTCGATTTTTTATCTCCATGAGCTGACGTAAAAAAATACAAGATCCAACCTTAGGATCCACTCATCATAAGCCTGTAGAGGTCCACTGGTGGATAGAGGTCTTCCAACGACAGTGCCACTCAGAATTATGGATGTCTTCAAACACAAACATTGTAGATATATAATATAGAGATGTTATCTCTATATTATATATCTATGTATGATGTAATAAAAAAAATTCGAAATAAAACCCCATAATCAGCGTAGTATAACAGGTTCCATACTGCTGCATCATCATCATCACAGCCCATAAATGTCGCACTGTTGGGCTCGGGCCTCCTCCATAATGGGAGGCACATTAACCTACTATACTACGCTGATCAGACGTGTTGGTATAGGGTTTTGTTTCGAATTTTCCTTCTCTCGCACAGATGTTATATGCATTTTATATCCCTTAGTCGTCTCGTACGATCACCCACGGGTAAGATATGGAGTGGTGAATAGTATTCTTACTCCGTCACCACACGGCAAGCTGCTATTACTGCTACATACATACATATAATATATAACCTAAAATTAATAAATTATTTTAATTCTTAGCGTGCTATGGTAAATTATAAATAAAAATAAGTTCTATAGCTACTATGCAGTCTACGTACGGTAACCGAGATTAGTGACTAGCTAAAGTTTCATATTACACCACCATCTAATGTTCTCGCTTCCAGTTCATTCTGTAAGGTAATAATAATGTTAGATCGTTATTATAAATTATCTTGCCTGTTCTGGACTACGTTGCTTATAAAAAACGACAACCGCCTGGCGGCTTGTAATTAATACCCGTTTTACATTTTACACGTTTTATGATTAATTAATAAATCATCACAACTTTGGTTTTAAGTTTATAAATTAAGTTAAAATTGTTATAGGGTTACAGTAAGTTATCGTACAACAATTTTAACTTTTTTTTTTGTTTTGTGTGTCTTAGTTGTTAGCCTCAGATGGCTATGACAACTTTACCCGGACTGTGGGTGAGCGCTGAGGGCTCTCAACCCGCACAATTTTAACAATTAATTTGGGGTTTTTATTGGTGGGTAGCGAGCGGTCTATCTGTACATCTTCATCGTTTGCCACCCAAGCAATACAAAAAGAGGGTATATAAATATATCCGAAGGACTTTTGCGACAGATTATTATGCTGTTTTTATTCTTCCAAAATAGTATTGGATAGAGAACCGCGATATTGCAGAACGAGGCTTAAGCAAAGTATGTGAAAGTTACGCTGTCACAATTTTTCTATTATATAGCTTTTTCTAATATCAGAATGATCAACCTTAACAGAAATTATGTTCTTTGGAAAATGTATTTAGTTATTAGAATATACATACCTACATACTATTACGCCATGTCCCTTGCAGGGTAGGCAGAGAAAACAGAGTGCCAGAGAACTCTATCCTTGCATACTTCACTAGCTTCCTCAACATTCATAATTCTCTTCATACACGCTCGCTAGTTTCGGAGACTCTTGACTCCACCTTGTTTCAGTACATGACCGATCTGGTCTAGGTAGGTTAGTCTCGGTCTCCCCCGGTACATCCTTTCACTTTCGCATTGTATATCTTCTTAACCAGATGTTCGTTCGGCATTCTTTCCACATGTCCGAACCATCGGAGCATTCCCTTTCGCATCTTTACACCAATACTCTTTTTCATACCTACTCGCTCTCTTACGTCGTCGTTACGAATACGATCGATCAGCCTAACTCCACAGATTTTACTTAGAGATCGCATTTTGATCGCAATAATTTTACTTTCATACTCTTTTCTGCATACCCAACTCTCGCTTCCATACAGTAGGTAATGTTGGAACAAGCACTGCGTTATGTATTGCTACACGTGCCTTCTAGCTGAGGTGGTGGCTACCGAGAAGTTGCCCCAACGCTCTGTTCACTCTATTTCCCGCATTTACTCTTCGCTCTATATCAGTGGTGTACCTTCCATCTCGGCTAAATCCACATCCAAGATATACAAATTCATCCACTTGCTCCAGTACATCATTACCTATTGTTACTCTTACATCTGTTCTGGTTTCATCTCTTTCAAAGAGATCAAGCCAGAACAGATTAGAATATAATTCATGAAATAATAATATATATATACATATATAAAAATTAAAAAAGAGAATAATAAAAATGATGATTAGACTGCTCGATTTTCCAACATAGTTATGTATATTCTTGTTGACAGCGACCACATTTAATTTCATATTTTAACTACATTTTTTTTCATTGGCTGTGTCACACTGACAAAACAATATTATATATGGATTAAACCTAGCTAGATCGATTTATCGCCCCTAAAATCCAATTCATGGAAATCGCTAGTGCTGTTGCAGAGACTCTGAATGTATAGAAATATACAAAATTTACTCGTTCACAAATATTAGATAAATTATTTATCTGTAGCCATAGACTATTTTTATTAAGTAATAGGACACGCTTTTTTGGGCGTCAGGCTATGGTATGGCCCCACGTTACCTGGTCTATCCGGGGCGACGAAGTGGATGACGCGCGATCGTACTTCTCTTATGTCATGTGGGCAAGCCACTGGTACCTGATCCCTGTCATCGATGAGCGTTCCGGCGTGATAGCCACGCTTTCGATAATTTTCTACTTACACCAATTTGCTATTACTTAGACATCAATTTTCTACGCTTTGCAATCAGTGAAAATGAAAGCCGGAGACCTAAGCCTTCGCCCTCTCGCTTCTTACCATCATCCTATTCCCTCGAATATTACACTTAGACCCGTAACTCTTTTATTGCTGATTATTATTGTATATTTTCTTATTGTCCATGAGCGTCAATTACCAGATTGCTTGCTTGCCACCAATGACAATAAAAAATAACAACGCAGAGCCTAAAGTACTAGGTTGGTTGGTAGTTATAGTAGCTAGAACCGCTAAAATCTGCATGCGAATTACTTTTACAGTGGAGGTGAGCACTAAAGCAGATTTGAAATTCATTCAATAAGTTAATAAAAGAATGGATGAAAGTTTGTACGATAAAAATCAGTTGAAAATGAAAAAGACGGGTATGCTATTTTTTGTTTTTATTTTATTTGACTGTATAAGAGGATTTGAAAGGCATTCTAATACATAGGAGTTACATAAATATACGTTACATGCATCTTCATGCAGTACTTCTACAGTTTTCATACTGTACTTCTATAGTCATTCACGTCATTGTTCACAACAATGAAGTGAATCACTGAATAATTAGCTAATTAATGAGCTAGAAAAACTATCCTTTCCAAAATCCTATTTTTGCTTTAGAAAAAATAATTGTTAGAAGAATTATTCTTTACGCTTAAAGCTATATACCTATTGTTATTCGTTTGCCACATCACGCTGTTTGCCTTATGCAGATAGTAGAGTTGTACAAAAATCTATTCTTACACAAGACGAGAAAGACAAGAAAATCTGTTCTTACTTTAAAAAAATGTTAGAAAAATATTCTTTTTTGAAAATAAGACTATATAATTATTATACGTTTGGCGCATCATGATGTTTGCCATATGCAGACCGTAGCGCTGAATGCATTGCTAGTAAAACCATTTCAGCTCCTAGACAACTAATTACTAGAAAAAATATCATGTGTTTAGTGATGAAATCAATTATATACCTATTATACATCTGCCGTACGCAGCAAGCTGTTTGCCGCACTCATCCCGTAGGACTACATGCATTGCTAGAAATTATTGCTAGCTATTCCTTCAATAAAGCTGAAACCAGCATATATGTATTATACGCTTGGAAAGCTTAATTTTTTATCTTATAAATTCGCAATATAATTAGATATGTGCGATGCGATATTTATCTATTCTCTTTATTTCTCAAGTTTCACTTCTTCATTTCACACTGCTTTAATTTTACCAATGCTATTAGAAAAAAAGCACTTCTTTTTTGTTTTAAAATATGCTGCTAAATTATTTACAGACATTCTTATACTAATTGTTATTATATTAAAAATATCCTGAGCGTCATTGAATGTACAAATAATTAAGTAGCAATCCCAGACTAAAGCGACTAAACTTTGTCAATCTTCTACTGACAAAAGTTTTCAGTAATAACGTGCCCCTTTTGTTTCTTCTCAGTTGCAAATTACTTGTCCGCTTTCGAACACCAAGAAAACTTTGAATCGAAATTAAATTGCTAATTTTGCTACTAACCTCTGAATCTATAGATCGCTTCATTCAAAGTTCTCTATGCCAGATGGAAAAGCAGAATTAATTTGAATTCACCCATCTCATTACAGAAATTAATAAAACACAGTCACAAAATGTAAAAGCTATATAAAAATATCATCAAAGTACATATTACTAAAGTAATACGTTCTATCATGAAAATAATGATCTGATATAAGCTTATAATGTCAAAAAGTTTGCATTAAATTTTATATCCAATATAAATTGCGCATAAAAGTTGGCACCATCAACTTTGGGAGCACTTATCGCAAGTTTTTGGGGACACGAAGCACTTTAGTTTTGGATTATTTATTATCACACCATGGGGTGCGATGAGTGGCTAAATTATGTGATGATGTGTTAGGTAAGATAAAAAGATGATGAAAAATATGTCTTGATATGCAGTATATCTCGTTATTAGACGCGACTTAAACGAAAATGTTGTATAATTACTTATGTATCAACACTGTCTCTCATTGCTATTATTAAAATTAAAGAGGCATAGCGAGTATATGGTATACATTACATTCGGATGAATCCAAAATATTTTCTACATTGAAATTCAAAGTACTCTTAGCCTTTTTTTTTTTTTTTTTCTCAAGGTGGGACCATGGATGTGGTCGCGCCCCGGCAAATCGGCCCGGGGCGACGGAAGAGGCGGCGCGCAACCCCATGGACCCACCCTGCAAACACCTCTCTTCGCCGTACGAGCGGACCACCGGTACCCGATCTTTGTCTTCGGTGGCCCGCCCGGCGATATACCCTCTCGGGTTCCTCTCTAAAGTACTCTTAGCCTAGTAGTTGCGGTTACGAATACTTCCAAAAGTTTTATATCGACCTAGGTTAACTCCACCTGATACCTCCTGGACAACAATAACATTCCCAATAATAATGATGAGCACAAAGTACTCTTAGATAGTTTTGTACAACAATCTTGGAAGAAATATCCTCTAGAGAGAAAAATATGTTACACTTTTCGTTTCAATTTTAGGGGAGGCTATCTGCTAGGACGTACTAATTGAGAGACGAAGAAGGACAAAAAAACTAATTGATCTATTATTACAATAAAGTCAAACAAGAAATTTTACTAACTTGGGTACCTATCTGCTACTAACGTCCTTGCAAATTATAAGCGAAGCATGATTAGAAGAATACACATCTATCCAACTCATCACATTCATCCCCAATCGTTGTATCTATCCCTCTCCGTCATCATATAGATACATACATATAGACAATGCTTTGTAGATGAGAGTGGGAATGCTACGAAGCATTGCACAAATACCGACAAAATGAAATACTGTATAATGTGCACTGTCTCTTTCTCTCCTATTTACTTAAGTGTTTGTTTCTTTATCGTGATGCATTTTCGTTATATCGAGTTTCAAAGCACAATGATTCTAAAAAAGTTTCACTTCAAGATGTTTTCTTTTATTTTGCAACTTGGTAGCACTGTACTTATTTATTTGTGTGAATTCGAACAAGTGTTATGCCTAAGTATATTAAACCGGTACTTTTGTTATTTAAGTCCTGCAGATCTGGATGTCTTTACCTTTTAACGAAATTATAAAAGCTACCGTGAATATTAATGGTGGTAATTCCGTCAAAATAAAACCTAAATAGATTAAATCGATTTCATAATTACATTACAACTTGTTAATCAATTATATAAATTGATGCACTTTTGTCAGGATTACTTCCTTCCTAAAAGATAGGACTTTTCCCTCCTACGTTGCTCATTCAATGCCAACCACTCGGATCCGAGTGGAGCGGGGCTATAGTAGCGGCGCCTCGCACTCGGATCCGAGCGAGCATCCCTTTCATTTTGTAGTAGTAGAATCTGCACAGCACGCTGGGACTCAGATACGAAAAATGTGTTTTTTATTGAAATAATCATCACAGCCCATAAATGTCCCACTGTTAGGCTCGGGCCTCCTCCGTAATGGGAGGGCAAATAACCTACTATACCGCGCTGGTCAGACGTGTTGGTATAGGGTTTGTTTCGAGTTTTCCTTCTCTCGTATAGATGTTAAATGCGTTTTATATCCCTTAGTCGTCTCGTACGATCACCCACGGGTAAGATATGGGATGGTGAATAGTATTCTTAGTATTCTTACTCCGTCACCACACGGAAAGGTAGGTAAGGTAGGGCGGGTGCATGGGATCGCGCGCCGCTTAATCTTTTGCCCAAACGAATTTACCAAGGTGTGATCATTCCATAGTCCGTCGCCAAAGGATGAGTATTGAAATAATAACAATATAAATTGATCCATATTTTTAAACATTAATATGTACTTAATCAAAATTCGCCTTAAAAATTTATGGCCCGGCTATTATTTTTATTTATTTTGTAGGTAGTGAATGGGTTAAAAATTGGATTTACCAATTCAAAATAGGTAGGATTCCAAGCTAAAATCATCGTAGCACCAATACGAATAATACACTATATATAAAACATTAATTCATAACGCTGAAACGCATGACAAGCTTATAATTTATGAAAATCGTCATATTTCAAAGCGATACTTTCACTAAGCTCTCATGATGACGTTTCTCATTATAATTAAGTACATTAACCATCATTTGTGTTCATTATTTATAGATACCTTTATAAATTCGCCGGTCAGAAGTTACATTACTACTTCGATACCCAATTATCTATCTCCTTTACATTATACTTTTTATACTTTACTCCTAGACCAGATCGGTCATGTACTAAAGGAAGGTGGAGTCAAGAGTCTCCGAAACCGGCGAGCGTGTATGAAGAGAATTATGAATGTTGAGGAAGCGAGTGAAGTATGCAGAGATAGAGTTCTCTGGCACTCTGTTCTCTCTGCCTCTCTCTGCCTACCCTGCAAGGGATATGGCGTGATGATATGTATGTATGTACTTTACATTATGAAATTCAACCCCCAACCGATGACACATGATATATATTATCATCACCATCATCATTCCCCTGCTCTTATCTCAATTACTTGGGGTCGACGCAATATGTACTCCTATTCCTACATATTGCATAAGTTATTAGCAATAGTTTCATGACCGGCCACCTGCCAGACGTCAACCCTCCTTGGGAATGTAATTGTTGACCAAACGGCATCAGATGAAGTTGGCCCAGGTCGTTATAAGGCTCTTAGTCGTCTTTTACGACATCCACATGCAAAGTAAGGGTTGGTAGTATTCGTAGCCGCTGCATATATAAACCGGGTTCCGGTGGCTCTCTCGCACGGCGTCAAGACGTACAAGTAGGGTGGGTGTATGGGATCGCGCGCCACTTATTCTGTTGCCCCAAACGAATTTACCAAGGTGTGATCATTCCATAGTCCGTCGCCAAAGAATGAGGATTGACGCTAGAGAGTTATAAAACTTTGCAACATAATGAATTATATAATAGAAAAAAGGATATATTATGTCGATCCCAAGTAATTTGAATAAAAGTCGCATGGTGTTGTATAATGATGTATAATATAATGTTACAGGATGTTATATCTCCAAATGACAAATTTTCAAAAGATAGACAAAACGAAACAAAAATATAGTAGGTATGAAAGAGTATTGGTGTAAAGATGTGAAAGGGAATGCTCCGATGGTTCGGACATGTGGAAAGAATGCCAAACGAACGTTTGGTTAAGAAGATATACAATGCGAAGTGGAAGGATGTAGGTACCGCGGGAGACTGAGACTCACCTACCTAGACCAGATTGGTCACGTACTGATGGAAGGTGGAATCAAGAGTCTCCGAAACCGGCGAGCGTGTATGAAGAGAATTATAAATGTTGAGGTAGCGAGTGAAGTATGCAAGGATAGAGTTCTCTGGCACTCCGTTCCCTCTGCCTACCCTGCAAGGGAAATGGCGTGATGATATGTATGTATGTATGTAGAAACAAAAATCCTGATAGGTACACCTTTTTCGTATCTTGAATAAAGCATTATTAAATATGTATTGAAAGTAATACTACAAGAATTCAATGTAAGTGTCAATACCTACTTGGAAATACCTCATTTCCTCAATATCAATTGTCGATGTGCTATAAGCTAAAATTTTCTTCACCGTTCTGTTATACGTCGGTTTGCGAGAATGATATCCGGTCCTTTTTTTCCTTTTAAATATCTACAAGTCCACTGAATTTTTATTTCATTTACTTCCGATTATTATTTCGATTGTTTGAAATGCTATTAATTCGATATTATTTTGATTGATAGTTAGCTTTTTGACTAAGGAATTTCTACATACATATTATATAGTTTAAGTTTCATTTAATAAGACCTATTTTAATTTACTAGACATAGTATCACACATATGTTGAGAATATTCATTTGATGATTGCAATCCAACAATCATCTTAAATTATTTTTACTCCTATCAGTAATAATTTATTTATGCACATATTTTTAAAACACTGCACTAAAATATTCCCAAGGAGGGTTGACGTCTGGCAAGCGGCCGGTTATAAGACTATTGCCAATTACTTTTACAATATGTACTATGAAATAAGAGTACTACATACTGTATCAACCCCAAGTAATTAGGATAAGAGTAAGAGAATGAATGATGCACTAAAAAATGAAACTCGAAGTATCGTGGGACAGTTTACAAACATAATATCTATTAACGAACATAAATTGAGAACAATCATGAACGGCACATTATCCTGAATTGTTCTGTGTGTAAATTAGAGCCATGACACATCATGTGAAATCAATACTTAGATCCCTTGTAATTAAATTTATTAATATTATGTTACGTACCACCTGCCTAAAGTGGAATAGTTATCGATCCATTGGAACGTAATTCCAATAGCCGAAGGACATTCCAAACTAGGCTCAAGGGATACTGATAACGCAGAAATCGCTTTATAACATCCTTAAATAAAGTTAATAGCTCTCTGGAAGTTTTTCGTTATGCCCCTTAGGGCTATTACGTAATACACGATACGATTTATATTGCGTTTAGAGACTTAAACGTGGACCAAAAGATTTTGCCGTATAGTCTTTATAGTATTTAGGTGTCAAATGGAGTTGTAAAAGGTCAATTTACTGGCATGATAGTCAAGGCCCCTCGTTCTTACTTGTTATGAGGGTTTTAGTGATTTTTATTGAGCGTTCATTGTGAAATGTTAGCGATTAATGTCACCAATAATAGGTATGGCTACAGTTTATCTATTAGACAGTAATATAATTTAACTAAATTTATATACTTAGACTATATTTAATATGCTTAAAATTAATAAAGTTACATGGTAGGGGTAAGGTTACCACGAGGGAGAGAAAGATGCATTGCATGAGCGTTTCACACCTGATTATCTTAACTCGTCTCGGCTCACTGCCTTGGAAATATTATTTGCCAACCCCTCGCTAAAATTATATATTGTTATTTATAGACTATACTGATAAAGAAATTGAGTTTTAATTTTTATTAAAACTTATTCATGAATGTAACTTGTATTAGATACGTCGTCATCATCACCATCGCCCTGATCCTATCCTAACCTATATTAACCTATATACCTATATTAACTTCGGGTCTACAATATATTATATCAATATATTAATATCGTATATATGTTAAATATTTATTAGCAATAGTTATACGACCGACCGCCGCACAGTGGGCTGAAAATCGCGTTTCATAGACATAGAAACTTGAGTTATAATGTATAATTTTTTTGTGTGGAAATGGGTTCTCCTGGTCATTACTATACTATATAATGTTATATGAGATAATTTGGTTAACAATTGAACGAGTTATAATTTTTTTTAGAAAAAAATGTATGGAGCTGACTTGAAAAATGGGGATAACTCTGAAATCGCAAGGTTGGCCGTTATATCCTCGCAGATGTATATAGTAATAATTATTTATGATTTTTTGACATACTTCATACTATGGCAGCACTTGCGATATTTTTTTTAAAATTCGTCAAAGTTTTTAAATTTTTGTATTTTTCTAACTACTTTACTCTTTGATAAATACTTTTACTTGTACTTTTATTTAATAATAACGTTCAATTTCTTCAAATATGCATGTATTAAGATCTAGCTTACACACAAAGAAGTGTAAGATATCACGTTAGTCCGTTGTACATAAACGCTCAATAAAACTACGTGGTAAAAATGAATTATCTTTTGAATGTGAGTTATGTGAGCTAGTCATCTCTAATTCTTAAATACTGTAGTATTACTAAATGACTTCTCAGAATCGAATCACTTCCAATATCACTATGTAAATACCTTCATTATACATAGGGAATTGCTTGGTAAAAGAATAAAAGTACAAATACAAAGGAATAAAAGAGTGTTGTTAATTGTGCAATTAGTACAGATAATTAAGTAATGTCGTGAACACCATGTATTTAAGAAGAGTATTATATTTGCCTAATTACCCTCTAAAACATCAAATACTCAATAGCAATAAACAGTCAAAATTGAGATCGTAATCTTAGTTCATTTTGAGTATTTCTACCGCTAACATTTTTTAATATTCTTGTAAGTTGTGATTGTGAATAATGGAAAGTTTAATTACAAACTTGGACTTGTTTGTGATACTGAGTGGTCATAGATACTATTTCCTTTGATAACGAAGTATTGTTCAATTCACTAGTGGTTCGATTGTGTTCTAGCGTTTCTGAGAAAAACAGTGTTACATTCAAGGAATTTTGTGGATGATTCACACGAGCTGTTCAAAGGAGGTGGTTGAGATCCAAACGCTATCCTGTGAAAATTTAGACGATACTACACTAATTGGCTTTAGACAAGTATTGACTGATCAAGCTGCGTGCAAACTAATTTACTCACCCTACAAGCTTTCAAAGAAAGCATGAGTAACCTTTACTATCAACGTCAACGATGATATCAGTTTTAATAATGACAAAAATCTTGGAAGCCCTTTCAAGATCTAGGCAATAAGCAGAAGAAGCGAAGGTCTAACGAACATAAAGTCGAAAAAATCTATTGAGTTAGCATATTCAGCTGCAGCACTCTTGACAGAAGATGGTCGTAAAGATATTGCATCCCTTATTGAGTATATATATGCTCAGAGACCCACAAGCAGCAGCGAAATTCAAGGAAATAATGAAGAAACCAGATTTTTCATCATTATTTTCTCCAGAAAAGCACCCGGATTGCTATTTTCATTAAAACTCTTGAAATGGCAATAACTTCACCAATTTGAGGGAAACTTCAATTCGAGAAGGCTCTGAAGTTGTATTGCCGTCTCACTATAAAGTACAAAAGGCTAAGCTACAGTGTTACTCTCCAAAGAACTTCCGTGACTGAAACGGAATCTTCAGCTAAAATTGCATTTCAAGGAATTCTGGATTTAATGGTAAACTGGATTCTAGAAAATCTTCTTGGTATCCTTATAGCATAGAAGACCAGATAATTATTTTAATATCAATGTAGAGATTTGACGTTGCATCTAACCAAAGTCGATATAAACAGGTAATGGACAGTGAGCGAAATGATTCAGTAGCATATTCATGACCTCTTTGTTTCCACTAAAATTGACAGCTGGAGGTGAAACAATATGGAAGAATTCAAAACCCTCCTTATCTACACATTGTCGTCCAATGTAGTTCAGAAAAAAACTAAAATTGATAACGAAATCAAAGCACTGAAGGAAGGTGGAGTCAAGAGTCTCTGAAACCGGCGAGCGTGTATGAAGAGAATTATGAATGTTGAAGAAGCGAGTGAAGTATGCAAGGATAGAGTTCTCTGGCACTCTGTTCTCTCTGTCTACCCTGCAAGGGACATGGCGTGATGGTATGTATGTATGTAAACCAAAGCACTGCTCCCCACAAAATACAAAACAAATGAGGTCAGTCACCAATTATTGATGACAATGATAGACGGTAAAATTTATACATATTTATCCGATGCCAAATCAAGTGCTACTTGCTACCTGTGTTTGACTAAGCCTACAGAAATTAATATTATAAATAGCGTTACGTCAAAGACCGTGTTTTCTGGTGTATATGAATTTGGATTATCATCGTTACATGCCCGCATGAATGTGATGGAATGTCTTCTACATATAGCCTAGCGTCTTGATTTTAAAAAGTGGTCTGCGAGAGAAGAAGATCGCAAACGGTTGTTAAAGTTAAGAAAAAAACTTATCCAAGATCATTTTAACAATGAACTAAATCTTTTAGTCGACATCGTTAAGCAAGGATCTGGCATGATTAATTAGTGACGGTAATACTGCGAGAAGGTTTTTTGAGTTGCCTGACAAAACTGGTGCAATCACTGGACTAGGCAAAAACTTAATTCGTAGGTTTGCTGTGTTTCTGCAGGCAATCACTTCTGGTGAGATTATAGATGTTTCGAAATTTAAAGAATACGCCAAAATAACAGCAAAGAAATATGTAGAATTATACAGGGTGGAAGTGGACCGCTCCCGAAAACAAAGACAGGTGACCCTACTAGTTCTACTTGTAATGATAGGCCAGAAAAAAAATCGATGAGGATGAAAAAAATTTTTTTTTTTGATGATTGTACCAATTGGTAGTCTTTCAGAAGAAGCTCCAGAAAGCGCGCAACAAAGATTTCAGGAGGTTTAGAGAACACTATTCTAGGAAAAGAGCAGGCAAACCAAACAAACAAACAAAGTAATGGAAAACATAGAGTCCGATTCTGAAGTGGATTCGGATGGTGATGAAGAATATTACATGCGTATTTGAAGAATTAAAACGTTATTATTAAATAAAAGTTCAAATTAAAGTAGCTATCTAAAAATACAATAATTTGAAACCTTTGACGATTTTTAAAAAAAATATCGCAAGTGCTGCCGTAATATGAAGTATGTCAAAAAATCACAAATAATTATTACTATATACATCTGCGAGGATATAACGGCCAACCTTGCGATTTCAGAGTTATCCCCATTTTTGAAGTCAGCTCCATACATTTTTTTCTAAAAAAAATTATATCTCGTTCAATTGTTAACCAAATTATCTCATATAACATTATATAGTATAGTAATAACCAGGAGAACCCATTTCCACACAAAAAAATTATACATTATAACTCAAGTTTCTATACATATACATTTTGGAAAAATTATATATATATTGAAAAAAAAATTATAAGCAATAACCGTTACACAAATCATAATTATTGTTATTGATATTATATAAAGGGATTTGATCGTATAGGTAAGTCACCTGATGTTTATATTATATGCGTATATATAAATGTATGTATGTGTAATATAATTAAAAGTTAACCTAATTTTATTTTCTGTGAACTTTTACTTATGCCATATTTTCTTATTTTAGTTATCACAAACCGATTGTATCATTTGTAGAATACGATAACAAAAATAAATAATTTGATTTATATAGAATTTAATAAATATTAACTTTAATTTCTGACTTGTTTCTCATTCAATCTACGAACACGATCCCTAATAATACTACATAATACATAATATTTTTTTTTTGCATAGATGTTATATGCGTTTTATATCCCTTAGTCGTCCCTTACGATAATGCACGGGTAAAATAGGTGGTGATGAATTGTATTCTTATTCCATCACCACACGGAAAGCACCACTATTACACACTACTATACTATAGCACATAGTAAAATTGGCAGCACATATTACTCTCATATAAATCACAATTATATAAAAAAAAATCTGATCCCGTTGCAAAATAATTCATCATAAGTTGAAAATATTTAAGACGCAATATGACATGGAAATGATATTAATAAAACGGATATGTGGAGAATGTATTATTACGCTTCAATATTATGAGGCTATAACAGGACTTATGCTATAGATTCATGTCAGGTATATCTTTGCTTTTGCTGATTGATATGTGTTATGAATTTTGTATATAATCATACAAGTAAATTATATTTGTAATTTAATTGTCCTTTTGCTGAAAGGCACTTCATATTTTATAGGTTATATCATTGAATGGGCTTTAATAGTTAGAAATAATCAATTTTATTGAAGTTACTTGCGTTTTCATATTTGGGACTAGCAGCATTTTTATTTTATTTTGTAACTACATCTTGTCCGGTCATCCAGCATGACAGCAGGATAGTGTGACAATAATCCACTGTGTACTTATTATCTTTCTTTCAATGGACCACCGTTACCGCATATATTTCTTTATTTATCTTCAGAAGGTCGTCAGGCTATTCGACCGACCCAAACACCCACTTCGGTAATCGCCTGTTTGTGACAATAAACCAATAAGGCTGTCTTAAATACGAGTTTGTCTTATATAATATATCTACATGAAAACGTATATAGTATATTATATTCATTCTTCTAAGAATCCTAAAAAAGTACATTCATACCATCACGCCATGTCATTTGAAGGGTAGGCAGAGAGAACAGAGTGCCAGAGAACTCTATCCTTGCATACTTCACTCGCTTCCTCATATTCATAATTCTTTTCATACACGCTCGCCAGTTTCGGAGACTCTTGACTCCACCTTCCTTCAGTACATGACCGATATGATCTAGGTAGGTAGGTCTAAAAAAGTAAGAATAATATAATTAGTATATTAATTTTTATTTTGTAGCTTATAAGTATAAGTTTGATAGTATAACTATTATTTATTAGCTATGTTTACTTCAATTTTTGGTAATAATTTATTTAAATTCTTTCTAATTTAATGTAAATTTTGTAGCATTTCATTTAGCTTATATTTAAGTAAATATGAAAATACTGTATAAAGAATCAGCATACATAGTTTGATATAAAAAAAAAACAATCATAAAAATATTTAACGTCCTAAGTTACGAGCGGTAAGAAGCATAAACAAATAAAATGAGCATCGTCAAGAGAGATCATAACTCATTGTATTGCCCTGAAAGGCGGTTGCTTGGTTTACAGACGCATTAGGTAATGGAATCAACCCATAACTGGGCAATTTGATGGTTGTGTACGTGCCTTCACAAAGCGTCAATCAAACTTCAGATAATACTATACATAATTGACATAATATAAATGTCAACTTCAAATATAGTGCAACTTAACCAAATAACATGATCGACTTTTGACGGGGACTTTTGACAGGAATTTGAAAATGTCATGTGGTGCTCTTGTATTATATTCGATATCTTAGTGTTTTAACGTGTTATATTAGATAATTTTGATGGCATTTTATGTAATATGCAGCGGCGGAACTACTGGGATGTAGTGAATATCATATAAAAGTGCTTTACAACGTTTTCGTTTTCCATCAAATTTCCACAAGATACCATTAACAGTGTGGCCACAGCACTGTTGATGGCGACAATTTGACTTGACAGTGACTAACCTGAAAGATTAAAAACGTGAAAATATTTATAACTTGACACTGGCACCAATAGCTCGTATAAGTAGCTGATTGGCAATATATAAGAAGAAGAAGAAGAACCAAATAACATTGTTGACATTTATGATTGCAATAATAATAAATTATCCAAGTTATAGCTTTAGTTATTTGTGAATGCATACACAATATGATTTCTTGATTTAACTTGATTTGACACGGAACTTCTTATCACTACATCGCAATATATCTACGTCATATATAGCTGTGTGGTAGCGGCTACGAATACTACTAACCCTTACTTTGCTCGTGGATGTCGTAAAAGACGACTAAGAGCCTTATAACGTCTTAGGCCAACTCCATCTGATGCCATTTGGTCAACAATTACATTCCCAAGGAGGGTTGACGTCTGGCAGGTGACCGGTCATAAAACTATTGCCAATAACTTTAACAATATGTACTATGAAACAAGAGTACATATTGTATCGACCCCAAGTGATTGGGATAAGAGTAGGAAAATGATGATGTATATTTTTAATAGTAGTAAGACCACGTTGCTGATAATTCTCTGTCTACAGCCGCGAGCCGGTCCGTCCGGGTTAGTACCACACTCTCGCAGAAGATCGAGGTCTGAGTAATGGCAATGTGCTATTGCGCTTCGTTCGGTAAGCGAGAGAGCAGGGAGCTAGGTGGGTTTGGGGGTTTGTATTGGTAGGCAATGGCCTAGGTCCATGGGCAGCGGTGACACTTATCATCAGGTGTGCTGCAAGCTCGTTTGCCACCATTAGCAATAAAAAAACTTCATATAAAGAAAACAAATTAAATTTATCATTCTCTATGCTTTTATTATTTGCAATTATGTTTGCTTTATTATTATAAAAATAGACTTTAGTGGAAAGTGAAGCCAAGTAACTTCTATTTAAATAAGCACCAAAAGAACTGCCATGTTTATAATCTTAATATCTATAAATTCGTGTCACGTTGTTCACGTTGGTCACGCGATGGACTCATAAAGTACTTAACCGATTTTAACCAAATTTGCACAGCAAGTGTAGTTTGATGCAACTTAAAAGATAGGATATCTTAAATCTCAATTTATAGTAATATTATTTTATTGCAAATTATATGTCTAATATTTGACAGTCAAAATCATATGTTATATCAAAAAGATTTTAAAGATGGCGGAATCTGTTGACTGGATTCAGTAAGTATTTAATAGATGGCGGTATGTTAAATGTACAAACGCTTCATATAAGCTAAAATTTGTTAGAATAAACAAAAAGTGTTACTGAGGCTAACCTAAGCCACAGCAACGCGTGGCCCGGTCTGCTAGTAATATAATATAAGTTTAACGTTTATTTTTTATTTCTTCGTTATGAATAGAATTTGTATTTATAAAATCTGGTTTACGAGCTAAAATTATTGTCATACTTAGATCGCGTATACACATAGATACTATTCTAAATCCATTCCAATAGGTGTGGGTTCGAATCCCACGTGTGAAAATCGTTATTCGCTCCTAAATGAGATTTTATAAATTATCTAGAATTTTAAATGCTAAATCTCAGTAATTAGGATCTGCATTTGCAACTCGGCCAAAATCATGAAGCAGATTTCTTTACGAAGTGTTTCTTCGCTGCTGAAGTAAATTAATATATTAATATACGTATACGAGAAGTATCAGAGCATATCCATAAGGGAAGCTGCGAATACAGATCGCAATATGTCATTTCACATGTCATAACGACGAAATATTAATGGAAGATACTATATCTCTTTTTTATTTTTGTGAAAACCCCGTGGGTCGATCATACTCGATCTTTGCCAAATGGTTAGCTATTCAGGGAGGTAGATAGGATACTTATCCAGCCTTACCTTACCTTTTTATAGCCATGTGGGCGGAGAACTAGTAAGGATACCATACTAATTACAATATTAGAACATATATTCTTAAGTGTGTTATAAAACTATCAACTGAATAGCATCTGGTGGTAGCTTACGAATGCGGTTTAACCCAACCAGTCACCCATATCGCCAAAGGTTTACTCATAAACCAAAATGATACTAATATGAAAACCAAAAATTAAAAGAAAAATATTGTAATATTAACACATTAGCAGATGGACTTTAAGACGATTAAAGAAGGCAAATAGGTATATATCTACATTGGAATATAGGGAAATTCTTAATAAAAACTGTCAAACCGCACAGCCAATGTAGGATAGTAAGCCATTTTCCTTCAAATAATATTATCGACTATACGCGTTAAACTCTTACAAAGTTAAACAGTAAGTAAGATGAAATATTTCACTGACTTGTATATTTGAATGCTGCACACGTCTGTCCGACATTTCTCAAGCAATTTCATCCGAAACTGTTTTGTATACTCATCACCAAGTTCTGTTTCCACTGTGTAAATAAACGTTTTGCGGATATGACATGCCATCGCTCTTGTTTATTGAAAACAGGATGACGGATCCAGTTAGTGACAATGTTTAACTTTGTATTATATATATATATATATATATATGACGAAGGAGGAACCACCATTGTATTTTTAAAAGGTGTGACGTCACTGTTGTTAGTTACGTGGATTACTCACGGTATGGTTTTGATCTTTGAGATAAAACTCCACAAGTAACTGTTTAAGACGAGTAGCGTAACGTCGCCTCAGAGAGCTCCGTACGGTACAAAGACTCGAACACGAATGAATGTATTACATTTTATTTTGTTTTTTGTGTGTCTTAGTTGTTAGCCTCAGATGGCTATGACAACTTTACCCGGACTGTGGGTGAGCGCTGAGGGCTCTCAACCCGTTTTGAATGTATTACCTTTTTTTTTTGTGCGTCTTAGTTGTTAGCCTCAGATGGCTATTACAACTTTACCCGGACTGTGGGTAAGCGCTGAGGGCTTTCAACCCGTGAATGTATTACGACAGTGTGTCGGTATTTATAGGGCTCGGCGCACGTGCACGTGTTTACAATGTTTAGGTTAAGTATAGAAGTTACAATAACTGAAATAATCACATGTTTCTTAATGTTAATTTAACACTAAAATAATCTTTAAGTAATCAATTGATGATTTATGAAGTAATTAAACTATTCAATTAATTCGTCTAATTATTTAGTAGATGTATTGTTGTATTTGCGCCGATATATATATATATATATATATATATATATATATATATATATATATATATATATATATATGTATATATATATATATATATATATATCGGCGTGTGTATGTGTATGTGTCCTAATTGATTTTGTAATATTCAGTTATAATTCTTATTAATATAACATCTAATTCCTGATACAGTTTTATATTTATTTTATTAATTTTCAAAGTTCTGGCTTTATACCAATGAACAATTAAGTACATAAAACTGTATGAAACTGTATAAGAGTGAACATTCAGTCGGCATAAGTCCCAGCTGCCATAGACATCTGTGGCAGTATACAATATACATGGAGAATCAGCGCCATTAGTTATCCTAAAATCTAATCTAATATTCCAACATAGTTCCTTTGAAGAAAGGAAGGTCTAATTGCAAAAGCTTCATGAAAAGTATTATTCTAGTGAAACTAATTAGACTAGAAGCCAACCCAAATACGATTGAAAATAATGTCTTCGGAAAATTTTATCTAGAGAATTTCTTGATTGAAAAATCTAACATCATTCATTACTTTCCCTAATATTAAAATTTGAGACTTCGGCATCTATAATTACATGCCATTATATCATCATCATCTCAGCTCATAATATGTCCCACTGCTGGGCTCGAGCCTCCTCCGTAATGGGAGGGAAATTGACCTACTATTCCTCGCTGGTCAGTCGTGTTGGTATAGGGTTTTGTTTTGTATAGGGTTTTGTTTTTTCCTTCTCTTGCATAGATGTTATAATGTTTTTTGTATCACTTAGTCGTCCCTTTTGATCACCCACGGGTAAGGTGATTTTTATTCTTATTATATACCGCTGGATTAATTAACAAATAATAGCTTAAACATAAGTCGAAAACTTACACCAAACAAAATGTAGGTTTTATATCCCTTGTATCTGCTATAAAAGTATCACTTGGTAACTGAGCAGAAATACAATGTATCATCACCTTTTAGTTACCTGTGGGAGTAGTAAAAATAGAGGAAAAAACACAAGAAGAATGAGCAGAAGTGCTCACTTGGAAAACCTAAAATACCAACTGCGTTCGCCATTTTCGGTATTATCTTCTATATTTTTTTTATTACTTATGGTGACAAACGAGCTGACAGCACACCTGATGGTAAGTGTCACTGCCACCCATGAATCTTTGCAATACCAAGGGTATAATAGTAGGCCGCTAACTACCAATATAAACCCCAAACCTACCCAGTTGGGCTTCTGACTCTCTCGCTCACACTCTCTCACTCACCAAACGATGCACATTTCCATTACTGAGACTTCGATCTTCTGCGAGAGAGTGGTACTACCCCGGATGGATGGGCCTGCGGCTGTAGACGGAGAGCTATCCACAGCATGGTCCTACCACTATTTAAAAAAACCAATGTAGGATGTAAAATTTCTACGAGAAGTAATGCTTTTTTTATAATCGCCAAAATGTAAAATTTTTTAATTACTATAAAATCCTAGTTTTAAATTACTATATTTTGTAATTATATTATCGCATAAATAATAATCAGTATGTGCCTAACCTCAGGGCCAGTCGTTACCTCACCATGAGGCTAACGCAAAACTCAGAGGAACATTATATGGCTCCCTAAGTTTTATTGATGTATAAAAAAAAATGTATCACAAGATTTACAGGAAAGCCAATAAACCGCAGGGCAGCTTGTGGCGAGCTGAATGTGAGTAGCGACACTGCGGTCCCGAATACTCCAAAGAGTCGATCAGGGCCTCGTCTCCAGATGGCCTTCTTTGCCTGGCTAGGGTGGAAACCGAAGAGTGCCCGAAAGACTCTCAGCTCTGGCTTGCTACAGCTGGTCAGAGAGGGGTCGCCAGAGCTATATGCCCGGGGGTGGAAGTGTCATTTTCAAGGGCATAACTACGGGGGAACCATGGCTCTGTTTATCGCAGACTCAATGGTGAAACCGGCACCGCACCGCTCAACACCCCTAGCCACTTGCACCAATGTTGCCCCCTGTTGCCCGTATGGCTTGTGTGCCTGTGGCGACTATTTAGGGGGCCCATTCAGTGAGTTGGCGAGTCACCGTCTGCCGCCGTTCATCTCTCAATATGGGTTTGAAGGCAGACGACAGTTTAAAATTTCATAGTTTTAAGATGAACCAGTCCACTAAGCACCTACTCCCATAATCAGATATTAGCTAACATAATCACACAATAGTTTTACACTTACCGCTGGCAGTCCACGCATGTTATGTGCAGACGTGGAATGTCATCGGTAGATGTCCCATCCCAATATTTAGATTAAATTTCTCCAAAGGCCTCTGCATGTTGGATCCATATCCCCATGTAAGCCTCCCAAAGGACCGGGCATCTTCAATATTAGTGAAAAAGAAAGAGGTGTCATTTTATTTTTACTTCGTCATAACACAAAAAGCTATTGGATATTTATAACATATTACTCTAAAACAACTTATTAAATAATATTAGTTATGCTGTGTGGTGGCAATCACGAATACTGCCAACCCTTACATTACTCATAGATGTTGTAAAAAACTATTATGAACTTTACATCGACCTGGGCCATCTACTTCTGATGCCGTCTGACCAACAACTATATTCCCAAAGAGAGTTGTTGTCAGGCGGCCGATCATAAAATCACGTCACCATATGGAAATTATCATAGACACAGTCAATTATTACAGTAAATAATTTCAATTACTATACGACAAATATAAAATTATTAGCGGACATAATAAATTAACTAAAAAAAAATTGCACTCAAATAATGAATGACAAATAAGCTTATGAGACACTATATGATATGATATTCTAATTTTTCTCCTTTTGCTTCTTCAGCCAATGTTCATCCCATATATGTTTCACTATTAGTATAGGTTTCCACAAAAATAAGAGCAAAAATGGACCGCGTTGATTATGCAAATTGGTTTGACCCTGTGAGGGCGATGTCCTAATAGCGAAGCTGCCAGGACATTGTTTCGAAACAGTACCCGAAAGGGTAACCCACCTAACAGGCCATCGATGCCAATGCCTCCCAAAGGACCGGGCATCTTCCCTATGGAAGATGCCCGGTCCTAGACCTATATAGACTCTAGTGAAGAAATACTTTTTTACATATGATTATTAGAAATGTTTAAGCAAAGAATTATCAATTATAGTTATTCCATCAGAGAAGGGAAATTGATCGAATAGATATGTACCTATTTGATCAATTTCCCTTCTCTGATAGAATAAGTACATTATTATATTCATGTGTCAAGAACATCTTGATGCAAAGAAAAAATCTTGAAAACACGTAATTTCTTTGATAATGATTCAATACTTTTTGCGACTTATGCTCAATAGTGGAGTAATAAAAACGAAGTGATGATGATTATGATACATAAAGACAAATATTATGAGTTTATGTATAAAGCTATTACGTCACCGTCTAATTCCGCTATATATATATATATATATATATAGTATGTAGTAATGTTAAGTGTTACTTTCATAAATCACTCCATTTGGATATTTGCCATATGTTTCTGATATTTTCCTCTTATTTTGGCCAAGTTACATTGGTGTTGTTTCTTTTTCATTAAGTTTGTACGCACAATATTGCAAGGGCATAAAACTCGGTTGAGGTGGTGGGTCAGACTTTCTTACGCATTATGTTCAAACAGCAAACTAATGAGGAAGGCTGAAGTTGTACATGCAATGAAATGAGGGACCACTACGTCATTTCAAGCAACGATTGGTCCAAATATTCGTAGAGGATATTTCTGTAACAAAAATAAAATACTTTTTTGTATATGATTATAGCGTAAATAAAAAGAAATAAATGTTGAACAAGGTTGTGTCATCGTTTAATACAATTCTAACTGTAAAGTTTGAAGTATTAAGCCTATAACATTGTGTAAACATTGTCGGGTAGATAGCACACCGTCACCTTAAGACGTAAATACAATACGAAATGAAAATTTGCATGTCCTACAATTGGTCGCGGTAGTGTAGTGGCAGCACGATTGGGCCGGAATCCCAATAGGCGCGGGTTCGAATCCCGCTTGCGACATCAATTTTTCATTTCGTAATCGGATTTTATAAAGAAATAAATGTATTAAGGGTTATGTAATAAGTCTACACGGTAATAAAGAACATCCTTTTTTTTTTTTTTTGGGGTGGGATACGGTCGTCGCGCTCCTCGCACCACTCTGTCCGGGGCGACAGAGGGGCGTAAGCACGCTCACCCATAACCTACCCGTGAACCTCGCCTTCATCGTTGGACCGGCCACCGGAGCAGCGTGAACTTGTCGTCAGTGGCTGGCCCGACGGAATACCCCCCGAGGGGTACCCTCTTCTTGAGCGACATACCCTCCCTCGGGGAGGACGTCGGTCTTTTCCTCGCGGTCAGCCTCTCGGCGGGTGACGGACTAATTCCCCGGTCCAGTCACCCGAGCCCTCGGCTAGGGCGGCATAAGGCGCAGGTAATCGCGCCTACGCCGCCCCAGTCGCCGGCGACGGCTCGCGTCATCGAGGAAACGCTCCTCGCGCGTGCGCTCCGCCGCCTCCTTCTACGAGACTACTGCCTCGCAGAAGGCTGCGACCGCGTCCCAGTTTCTGACGCTGTCGAGCATCGCCCTGGCGATGGTCGGCAGCATCAGGTCAGCACCGATGACTGCGACGAGTTCACGGCGCTGCTCTGCCCAAGCGGCACAAGCCTCGAGCGTATGCTGCGCCGTATCCTCGTCGCAGTCGCAGTGGTGGCAGGACGGTGTACTCTCCCTCCTAACGACCGTGTGCAGGTATTTGGCGAAGCATCCATGCCCCGTCAAAATCTGCACCAGTCGGAAGGAGAGCATCCCGTGCCGCCGTTCCAACCACTGCATCAGCATCGGCCGGAAGGCCTCCATAGTCCGCACACAGAACCGAGGCCTCTCCAGCCGCACTGCCCAACGTGCAATGACGTCTTGGCGGGCGTCGACACGCCAGGCGGTGAGCTCCCTCAATGAAACCACACCGCCCCCCGCTCGCACCCCCGACACCCGCCGATACAAATCGGCGAGCATTTCCGCTTCCAGGTCCCACGGGGGAGTCCCGGCCAACAGGCAAGCTGCCTCCGTCGCCACCGTGCGGTACCCACGAATGGCCCTGACCGCCATGGCCCTCTGTGGTCGCCACAGAAGAGTTCTGAGTCGGACGGGCAGGGACCCCGCCCACACCGGTGCGCCGTACAGGGCTATCGACTGGACGACCCCCGCGTACAGCTGTCGGCACGTAGCGCTCGGTCCGCCCACATTCGGCATAAGCCACGAAAGGGCAGACGCCGCGCCGACGAGCCGTGGAGCGAGCCTGCGAAAAAATAAAGAATGTCCTTGAACTAAGATACATACATACATATCATCACGCCATATCCCTTGCAGGTTAGGCAGAGAGAACAGAGTGCCAGAGAACTCTATCTCTGCATACTTCACTCGCTTCCTCAACATTCATAATTCTCTTCATACACGCTCGCCGGTTTCGGAGACTCTTGACTCCACCTTCCTTTAGTACATGACCGATCTGGTCTAGGTAGGTTAGTCTCGGTCTCCCGCGGTACCTACATCCTTCCACTTTCGCATTGTGTATCTTCTTAACCAGACGTTCATTCGGCATTCTTTCCACATGTCCGAACCATCGTAGCATGCCCTTTCGCATCTTTACACCAATACTCTCTTTCATACCTACTCGCTCTCTTACGTCTTCGTTACGAATGCGGTCGGTCAGCCTAACTCCACAGATTTTCCGCAGAGATCGCATTTCGACCGCATTAATTTTACTTTCATACTCTTTTCTGCATACCCAACTCTCGCTTCCATACAGTAATGTTGGGACAAGCACTGCGTTATGTATTGTTACACGTGTCTTCTGGCTGAGATGGTGGCTGCCGAGAAGTTGCCCCAACGCTCCGTTCACTCTATTTCCCGCATTCACTCTTCGCTCTATATCAGGGGTGTACCTTCCATCTCGGCTAAATCCACATCCAAGATATACAAATTTTGGTTTTGCACACATTCACGCGTAGACCCCTTTTCTTACAATCTTCTGTCATTGTGCCGACTAGGGTCTGCAGGTCAGTCGCTGACTGTGCCAGCAGGACTGCATCATCTGTATAAAGCAGAGCAGTGACCACTGAGTCGCCCATCTGGACTCCCACATTCATATCGTTCAACCTTCGGAGACATTTATCCAGATATATGATAAACAGCCTGGCTGACAGAACGCACCCCTGCTTAACGCCGATATTGACGTCAAACCAAGGCGACATTCCATCATCCAGCCGCACACAGGCTCTACAGCCCATGTAACTGGACTGCACAGCCTGTAGTAGTTTGCTGTTAATACCATACTCCGCTAAAATGTCCCAAAGGTCGTTTCGTACAACCGTGTCAAATGCTCTCTCCAGATCCACAAAACTGCAGAAAACCCTCTGACTTAGAGCCAGATGCTTCTCCACAATATTGCGCAGAGAGAACACTTGATCCATGCATCCCCTTCCTCTCCTGAAACCTCCTTGTGTCTCACACAGTAAACCATCGGACACCATCCTCATTCTCCTTTCAATAATTTTACCATACACTTTTGCTGCCAAACTGGTCAAGCTTATGGCTCTGTAATTTACGCAGTCATAACGTGAACCCTTGTTTTTAAACAAAGGCACGATGACTGCGCTATTCCAGTCCCCGGGAACCATTCCCGAGCTCCAACATAAATTGAGGAGCAACAGGAACGCTTCCCAGACACAGGAGCCACCAAGCTTGATCATCTCGGCAGACACCATATCAATGTCCGCTGCCTTACCATTTTTCAAACTTCTTATCGCCCACTCAACTTCATCCATACTGATGCCATCGGAGGACGCCGCTGTCGAATGTTGTTCTACTAAACCACATGCGACACCGGCGTCAACCGTAGCATCCGCATACATATCGCCAAAATATTCACTCCATCGGCTTAACACGTCTTGTGTTTGTGTAAGAATGTCTCCACCTTTAGACCTTATTTTATTCATTCTGAAGGCTGACCAACCACCCCGAGACTTCTTCACCTCCCTCCAAAAGAGTTTGGTGTTACTCTCGAAGTTTTTAGTCAGCCTATCTTCTGCACTCATACTTGCTCTATTACTCGTTTAAAGATATTAGATTATATAATATAACTATTAAACCAAAAGACCTAAAATGTATATCTACATATTATTTATTGGAATAGAAAAGCTACCTTAAGCGAGTCTATATTCTACGCCTTTCCATTAAATGCCACTCAAATCGTCTCATGGGAAATGGACTAACATCATTTTCTTATTTATTTTATCAGACCTTAAGGAAACTCCAAACTCGATGCCGATAAAAGGATTACTGTGAATGTTTACATAATATTCTAAGACTTTTTGTGTTAAAAAATGTAGAAAGACATTCTTTCTTCTACAATTTCAATAACTTTCATTAAATATATTTTCTTTCCATGTGTTGACGGAGTAAGGATACTATTCACCACCCCATATCTTGCCCGTGGGTGATCGTACGAGATGACTAAGACATATAAAACACATATAACATCTATGCGAGAGAAGGAAAACTCGAAACTAAACCCTATACCAACACGTCTGGCCACCAGTATAGTAGGTTAATTTCCCTCCCATTACGGTAGGTATTAACATTTAAAAATATCTATAAATTATATAATATAAAATATATAAAAAAGGTATATAAAATATATAAAAGGGTAATAATAATTATATAAAAAAGGTACTAACATTTATAAATATCTATAAATTATAAATAGTAAAATCATGAACTGCCAATACTATAGTATCGAGTTCGATTCCCCATCTAACCCATCTTGTAAATCAAATTTCACAGCCTTATAACGGTCGTTTTGAGTAAAATTTTTAGTACGAGGCTTGATGTTTCATTTCTTTTTTTTCTGGGATAATGGTATGAAACCTTAAGGAATTATTAACTATTAAATCGTCTTAGCTCGTACGTCCCATGCTGAACTCGAGCCTCCAGCATAATGAGAGAGATTTGATCTATTATGCCACACTGATACAATGTTATTTTGAATTTTCCTTCTATTTAGTGCTTCCCTTAGTCGTTTTATTCGAATATTAGTGAAAAAGAAAGAGGAGTCATTTTATTTTTACTCCGTCATAACACAAAAAGCTATTGAATATTTATAACATATTACTCTTAAATTAAACAACTTATTAAATAATATTAGTTATGCTGTGTGGTGGAAATCACGAATACTGCCAACCGTTACATTAATCATAGATGTTGTAAAAAACAATTAAGAACTTTACATCGACCTGGGCCATCTACTTCTGATGCCGTCTGACCTACAACTATATTCCCAAAGAGAGTTGTTGTTAGGCGGCCGATCATAAAATCACGTCACCATACGGAAATAATCATAGACACAGTCAATTATTACAGTAAATAATTTCAATTACTATACGACAAATATAAAATTATTAGCGGACATAATAAATTAACTAAAAAAAAATTGCACTCAAATAATGAATGACAAATAAGCTTATGCGACACTATATGATATGATATTCTAATTTTTCTCCTTTTGCTTCTTCAGCTAATGTTCATCCTATATATGTTTCACTATTAGTATAGGTTTCCACAAAAATAAGAGCAAAAATAGACCGCGTTGATTATGCAAGTTGGTTTGACCCTGTGAGGGCGATGTCCTAATAATGAAGCTGCCAGGACATTGTTTCGAGACAGTACCTGAAAGGGTAACCCACCTGACAGGCCATCGATGCCAAGGCCCGGGTGCCGATGACTACAAAGTACGACATGGCACACTTTCATCACGCCGGACGGATTGGGCTGGGTATGACCATATAATAAATGGTCCCCAGAAAAAGGGCTACACATTAAGTTTTATTTCTTTTATATCTACTTATATCCCTTAATATTGCTTTGCATCAGCTGTGGGCAAAGAAGGAGTGAAGAATTTAATTTTTCTTTGTCACGACATTGCATTTACCATTTCAATATTACCTAAAATATATTCAGCAGTTTTAACTGCTTTGTGTACATTGCCCTTTAGAACAACAGCATTGTTCGAATACTGGATGCAAATAAATAACACGCTATTGTTCTCGGTGAGTTGTTTATTGACTTGCTAAAAGGCTGCGTTGCTAGACTAGAGCTACACAAGTCTTGCTATCAATACTGACAGTGTTCAAATAAATTTAAGCGTTTTAACACAGATTGGCTGTTCATTTGTTTCGCTTTTTAAGCAAAGAAACTTCTTAACAGAATGTTTTTAGTTTTTATCTACTGATAGGCATTTGTAAATCTAAAGACCGCTTACCAGTGACGCACCCTCACGGCGTCGAGAGGTATATTGTAGGGCGGGTCTACGGGGTCTTGCGCCGCTTTTCCTGCCACCCCGAACGAATTAGCGGGGTTTGACGTACCGTAGCCCGCCGCCAAAAAAAAGGCATTTGTAAATCTATCAATTCTTCGGCGTATCGATATTCACAATCGCTAATTGGGGATAGTACCTAATCGGGAGAGTTGGCGATGACAGTTGTGATAAATTTTCTAATTTTATTTTGTTTGAATAATTATAATTATTAACAATTAATCCGCTTTATAGTTAATGAGTAGTAGTTAATGGTTAACTACATATATTTCCTAACCAATTATATCCACTACTACAGAACCCCATCCTAATGCGTAGTAAGATACGATTAAAGAACGTAAAAAGATAGAATTAATGAAAGAGAAGAATTGAATGAAATTTTTTTAATAAATAAATATTATAAAATGATTCTCGGGTATCATTTTTTAAAAAAAATCTAATAGTAAAGTTAGAGAGCTAAACAAGAACGATTGTAATATTTTCTAGTAGATGGTACGGTAAAAAGTTTTTTCTTAAAGAAAGGAATAAAGGTCTGACCAACCTGGTATAGTAGGTCAATTTCCCTCCAATTATGGAGGATCCGACTAGAAATTTTTTCGTCTTCCTTAGCAGGACCGGACCGGGCATGCACGATCTAGACCAGATAAGGTATGTAACGCAGAAGATATATCTGGACCCGATCAGGAAAACCTTATCGGGTCCAGATAAGGCATTCCTGATCGGGTCCAGATAAAACATTCCTGATCGGGTCCAGATTAGGTATTCCTGATCGGTTCTGGATGAAATTTTACTGATCGAATCCAAATCAATCATCTGCGTTATATATCTTGTCTGATCCAAAACGAGTATGCCCAGTCCGGTCCTTTTAAAAAACATGAATATCTTAAAAAACATGTTTAATAAATAAAAATATAAATTAATATATGACGACGTAGGCAGCGAATGCAGTACTATATTCTTATCATAGAGAGTCCCAGTGAGCTGTTCCAATTAGGGCGCAACCATCAAATGCTAACGACTTCAACTGTCGCCTGAATTTCTCATTCATGACCTGATCGATCTGTTTTGATCTAATTCGATAACAACTAATTTAATATTAGGCGATGTCATTACGCTTCGGAGAATCTTAACATCGCGATTCAGATAATGACGTCATTTTACTAACGCCATCAATAATTTATTATGATCCAAAACATTAAATGTTAGAATGGTTGTTACAATCTAAATATATATAACTCAAAGGTGACTGACTGACTGACATAGTGATCTATCAACGCACAGCCCAAACCACTGGACGGATCGGACTAAAATTTGGCATGCAGATAGATGATATGACGTAAGCATCCGCTAGGAAAGGATTTTGATTAATTCTACCCCCAAGAGGATAAAATAGGGGATGAAAGTTTGTATGAAACTTTGTCAATTTTAAACCGATCGGGCTGAGACTTTGCATGCATATAGCTTTCTTTTTTTTTGCCGGCGGGCTACGGTACGTCAAAACCCTGCATGCATAAAGCTGCTATGACGTAGGCATCCTCTAAGAAAGGATTTTGAGATGCAGGCTATATAAGATTAGTAACTTTTCAGTTTAAAATATACGAATTTCTGTATGCTAGCGCCAAATACATTAAGTTATTTTGGAGAGAACTTTGAATTAACCATTTTTATGCATAGTGCATAGATAATATATCTAGCGGATTATATTTGACGACTAGCTTTTGCCCGTGGCTTCGCTCGCGTTAAAAAGTATTATTATTAATTAGGTATAGTTTTTGCGGCTTTACTTTTGTTTAGCGTGTGTAAAAAATTAGGATTATTTTTTTTAATTTTTGGGCTGTGCGTTGATAGATCACTATGTCAGTCATACTATCATATGTCAGATAAGTTTCGTTTGGTTTAAGTATAGGTTTTGTCGTTTAGACTTTTTTAAAATGGCTAAAGAAAATCTGATCGTTAATCGAGTAGTTGAAGAATGTACTGTTGTCCCTATTGTTGGTGACGGTGCATGTTTGTTTCGTGCTCTCTCTTATTTAATGTACGGAACATAAGATAGAGCGATGGAGGTGCGTTCAGAAATTGTCAGATATGTGGTTAATGACTGGAGCAAGTTTTCAATTATGAGCCACGAGAGGAATGGTGATAACTACGTAACATCTGACTAATATTTTGCTGATATGATGAAAAATGGTACTTATGGATTTTGTGAGTTAATAGCAGCAGGATTAATATTCTCATTTAAGCTTGAAGTTTATAGAAACGGTCTCATATATACGGAATCTGGATATAACGACTATCCGCTAAGGCGATTACGATTCAGCCAAGATTTATGGAAAAATAATTTATGGACCTGGTATTGATGATTCAGTGTGAGGTAGCCGATAAAATTCACTTATAGATGTTTCACTAATTTTTAGCGTTCATAACTTTAAAGCGTTTTTCTCACAAATCGCGTTTTCAAAGTCGGTGCCCCTCATAACTTCAAAACTACTGCACCGATCCTTTTGAAAATTTTGAACACTATTTCTGTACATAATTTATGAGGTAATGCTGGATTGATTTTTTTAAATTATCCGTGTGGTGACGGAATAAGAATACAGTTCACTACCCTCTATCTTAAATGTGAGTGATCGTAAGAGCCGATTAAGGGATATAATATGCATAGGTATATCATATTTAAGATATTTTTTTAGTTTTTAATTGTTATTAACAGGTAAAAAAATATTATATTTAAGGTATGCCACACTATAATCTTTTTTATGCTAATCAAATTTGTTTTAAAAGAATGGGATATTTTGGAATGTTTTTTTATAAACATAATATTAATCCTTATCCAAATAAATATGTTATTCATCACAAGTATTTAATTTAACACAAAATTGCTCTTTACATTATTTGATTTCAATGAATATCTTAGGAAATATCGCAATTTCCACCGAAGTCAAAGATCGGGTTCCGGTGGCCCGCTCGCACGGCGAAGAGAGGTTTGCAGGGTGGGTCCATGGGGTTGCGTGCTACCTCTTCTGTCACGCCGGACGTTTTGTCGGGGCACGACCACATCCATGGTCCACCTTGCGAAAAAAAAAAGGAAATATCGCAATTTAAAAATAACATCGCAGCAAAATAATGATCAAGTACTGCGAGCGCATTTATGGTACAAATACTGGGTCTTATAATCTTACATAATGTAGATTATAAGTTATTCTCAAAAAAAAAAAATCAAAACTAATGTTATTTTGAAGTACTTCTGCGCACAGTACATTTTTAGTTTTGTTTTCTTCACATGACCGCCCATCCGCCTTACATATCCTACATAGTAATAATAAGTATAGGAAGTATTGGTGCCTGCCTTCATGTATGACAGTGAAAGTTGGATTTGGCGGGGAAGACATGAAAGTAGAATAAATAATGTAGAGCTGAGACCTCTTCGTAATGTGTGTGATGTAAGTCTAAAAGATAAAATTAGGAATAATGTTATAAGAGAGCGCTGGTTTGCTGAGGTGGGTTGGACACGTATAAAGAATGAGTGGGGAGAGGTTGACGAAGCAAACACATGAAGCAAACGTGAACGGAACGAATACAAGGGGAAGACTACGTCATACTTTTCTTTCTTCTTAATTGGAGATTTGTTCACGAGAGGTCATACATATTAAAAGTATGCGTAATCGGAAATAGTATAGATAAGACTTAAGACCCAATACTTTTACTTAAGGTTTAATGTTCTACTCTTACTAATAAAAGCGTCATGTAGGTACCTAAAACAGCTTTAACGTATGTATTATTTAAAAATATTTCCACCTTTTACGTAAACGAATTCGCGAGTTGAAGTTAACGTTAGCCCAAAGTAACTATTCCACGCGGACGAAGTCGCGGGCAGAAGCTAGTATTATTATATTTATTTATATCTATGTTTTCCAATGTACCTATTATTTATTTTTGTTTTTACTTTAAATATAAATTATTTTTATATTATTAATTAGACATTATTATTATTAAACAAATATGATTAATTAAAGATTTCAGATTAATCTCCTCTGATGCAAATACAATTTACACCGTAGCCTAAATATGACAACCATGATATGATACTTTTTTTGAATCTTGATTGATATTTTTTTTTGTGTTACGAAAACTGTTTCTGGTCCTGATATACTACATACCTTACCATATATTTGATTATATTTTACATCAGGCTGTCCTTATTTGGCCCTAATCTGGTCCTGATCGGGTATGCCTTACCATACTTGATGATATTTCACATCAGGCTATCCTTATTTGGTCCTGATCTGGTCCTGATCCGGTATGCCTTACCATACTTGATGTTATTTCACATCAGGCTATCCTGATCTGGACCAGACCTGGTCCTGATAGGGTTTGCCGGATCCGGCATGCCTCATTCTGTCCTGATCCGGTCCAGATACATGATCTGGTTGAACCATATTTGTTTTTCTAGTCGGGGAGGCTCGAGCCCAGCAGTGGGGTGGGGTATATGAGTTAGGATGATGATGATGATGATGATGATATAGTCCCATGTCTGTTAATTATTTTTCGGTTCACAAATGCGTACTTATTAATAGCTAGCTTATTAAACGCTGCAAAATATAATTTAGAGAAAAAAAAGCATAAAAAGTCCTTTGCCTTGCAACGTTCATTGTAGGTATTATAACGGACTTATTATTCTCCTCTAATAAAAGAGACTTATGAAGAAATATATCACCGAATAGTGAGGTGTAACATCACCACTCTGCTCTTATACCAATTAATTGAAGTCGCGATATATATTCCTCTTCCATAGTAAATATTGTAATAGTTATTGGTAATAGTTTTAGGACCGGCCGCCTGTTTGACGTCAAGCCTGCTTGAGAATGTAATTGTTGACCTGGCGGGATCAGATAGCGTGGGCGAATCATCTTTTACGACATCCAAGAGTAATGTATTTGTGGTATTTGTAGCGGCTATCGCACAGCAGAATACTGAGATGTAGATGATTTGTAAATCTATTTGAAATAAAATTAAGACATTTTTTATAATGCAATATCAATCAAGCCTTGTACATTTAATAATATATTTTTTTATTATTTACATTTTTCTGAAATTTTATCCTTTAAACGTAGATTTTTCTACAGAAACATTTTCACAACTGCCAACAACAGCTAAACAAAGTTTTAACTCAATTGAATAAACAATTCGTGAACATGTACGTAACGAATGCACAAATATTCAATTTAATATAGGAAAGAAAATTGCCACAAACAAGCTACCTGACTTATAACATTGCAACGCCAGAGTAGTTTGCTGCTACTTAAGATAACCTCAAGCTTTGACCACTGGTTCTACAACTTACTTATTCAATTTTATAATATTATCAGATTATTATCATCATCATTATCATCATGACAGCTCAAATATGTCCCGAGCGGAGGCTCGAGACCAACAGTGTAGGAGCCATAATGGGAGGAAAATTACCTACTATACTACACTGATCAGACGTTGTATTGGTATGTTTTATTACCGCGTTTTTCTTGTCTTGCATAGATATTATATGCGTTTAATATGCCTTAAAAGACAACCTCTTATGATTACCCATGGGTAAGATAGGGGTGGTGAATTGTATTCTTACTCCGCCACAACATGGAAAGATTATTTATTATCATCACTTACCTTTATTCATTACATGTCAATTAATACAACACTGCTCTATTAATTTATCGTCCAAATGAGTATAACATTTCAGTGATTATGGAAGGTGAATATTTGTAACTCAATTATGTCTAAACCACGGAGCAATTTGCTCCGTGGTCTAAACAAATGATTGGATCTAGCACAAAGATTAAAATAAATAAATGTGTCTGGTGAGATATTTTTGATTGACAGAGCCTAATGCAAACGTATTTTTTTTTTATTGCTTATGGTGGTAGACGGGCAAGCAGCACACCTGATGGTAAGTGTCACTGCTGCCATGGACCTTTGCTATATCAGAAGTATAGCTTGGCCGCTGCCTACTGTTACAATCCCCAAACCCATCCAGTTGGACTTTCGGCTCTCTCGCTCACCGAACGAAGCGCAATAGCACATTGTCATTACTTGAACATCAATCTTCTGCGAGAGTGTGGTACTACCCCAGACGGACCACCCCGCGGCTGTAGACAGAGAACTGTCAACAGCGTGTACAACCACTGACAAACGTATGCGATAAATGATTAATTAATTTATCATTAAATTAAAATGTAATGATCCTAAACGCTCATAAAAATATTTAATTTGTACACACGACACGTTCGTGCCAAAACTCTCGTGTGAACAAAACTCAACATTGCTCTTAATTGCAGTAATTACGAAGCGCTTCGCGCGTTGATAAAAAATATAAAAATATTTTCTTATAGCTTCTAATAATATATTATAATAAATGCAAAGAGATTTATTAAATGCATCCATATTATTATTAATTTATTACACCTTTGACCTTTTTAACCTCTGATAAGAAAACAACGTGGTAATTCAATTATTAATTAATAAAATAGGGGGGCATAGTCCGGAGCGTGCTCGTCGCGTCCCCTGCCAGTGTAGTTAGACTGCTAATCGGGCTTGATATGTGTACCGCAGTGCAGGTTAGGGCGTCCCCCGGAGGCGACGCGTACCGACCCACCACCGTCGACGACGAACATCGGCAGATGCGGCGATGGGGGCCGTCACCCATCACGCCTTGCCCAGTCAGGCGAATCGAGGAAAGCAGACTGCCGGGTAGACACGTGGAATGTAAGAGGTTGTGTGGAAGGTAAGTTGCACGAGCTGATAACCGTCATGGCGGACAAACAGCTAGACGTGCTCTGTGTAACAGAGACCAAGCGAAGGGGCAGCGACGCCTGTGATCTTCTTGGTGGCGGGATGGCTCTATGGTCTGGCGTACCACAGAGCGATCGAGCCAGCATGGGGGTAGGAGTGCTGTTGTCCTCTCGCTTGGCCTCAGGTGTGAAGGATTACGGAATGTATGATCCCAGGTTTCTTTGGGTCCGTATAAAACTAGGTGTCACCAAGGTATTCATGATTGTAGCATATGCTCCCGTAGGATCCTCGGTGGCATCAGACCTAGAGAAGTTTTGGGATAATGTTAGGGAAGTTCTGGTAATGGCAGAAACCAGTGAACGCGTGATTGTATGCGGAGATTTGAACGGATGGGTGGGGACCAAGCGTCCCGACTATGACGACGTACTTGGTCCATTTGGTGATAAGAGGGTGAACGACGCAGGTAGGTTCATAGCGGATGTTTGCATGAAGATAAGCCCTTGTTGTTGCAAACACATTTTTCCAACATAAGGACATCCATATGTATACATGGAGAACGAATGAACAGAAAAGTATAATAGATTTAATTTTGGTAGACAGTCGCCTCGGAAGCAAAATATTGGATGCAAGAGCCTACAGGGGCCTCACAGTCGTTACGGACCACTATCTCATTATTGCGAGATTTAGTGGTCTGTTCAGAAAGTGGAGGCACTGGAGAGAGCATGTCCACTTCGGAGGGCTTGAAAAAATAAAGGTTGAAAGGTTGCAAGAAGAGTATGTAAGAGAAAAGTATGCAGAGGGTGTCCGAGAACGGCTGACGATGGCAAGCCAGCCGCAATCGGACATTGAAGAATGCGGTAGAGTATTGAAAGAGAGTATGGTATATTCAGCAAAAGAAGTATGTGGCAGTTCAAAGAAACATAGAAAAACGAATGGTGATGCATGGTGGGATGCGGAAGTGGCAGCTTCCGTAGAGCAAAAGAAGAAAGCGTGGCTGAACTATGTCTCTTCTTTGAATCTGAATGACAGTATAACTGAACAGAAGAAAGAAATATATCGGCAATGTAAGAATGACACCAAGGCCTTAGTGAAGGAGAAACGTGATAGAGCAAATATGAGTGCAGAAGATAGGCTGATTAAAAACTTCGAGGGTAACATCAAACTCTTTTCGAGTGAGGTGAAGAAGTCTCGGGTGGTTGGTCAGCCTTCAGAATGAATAAAATAAGGTCTAAAGGTGGAGAGAGAGAGAGAAAGAACATTCTTACACAAACACAAGACGTGTTACAACGATGACGATGAACGTGTCACAAGATATGTATGCGGATACTCGAGTTGGCGCCGGTGTCTCATGTGGTTTAGCAGATCATCATTTGGCACCGGCGTCATCCAATGGCATCATTATGGATGAAATTGAATGGGCGATGAGAAGTTTGAAAATGGTAAGGCAGCAGGCATTGATATGGTGTCTGCCGAGATGATCAAGCTTGGCGGCTCCTGTGTCTAGGGGGGCGCTCCTGTTGCTCCTCAATTTATGTTGGAGCTCGGGAATGGTTCTCATGGACTGGAATAGCGCAGTCATCGTGCCTTTGTTTAAAAACAAGGGTTCACGTTATGACTGCGCAAATTACAGAGCCATAAGCTTGACCAGTTTGGCAGCAAAAGTGTAAGGAAAAATTATTGAAAAGAGAATGAGGATGGTGTCCGATGGTTTACTATGTGAGACACAAGGAGGTTCCAGGAGTGGAAGGGGATGCATGGATCAACTGTTCTCTCTGCGCAACATGGTGAAGAAGCATTTGGCTCTAGGTCAGAGGGTTTTCTGCAGTTTTGTGGATCTGGAGAGAGCATTTGACACGGTTGTACGAAAGGAACTTTGGGACATTTTACCGGAGTATGGTATTAACGGTAAACTGCTGCAGGCTGTGCAATCCAGTTACATGGGCTGTAGAGCCTGTGTGCGGCTGGATGATGGAATGTCGCCTTGGTTTGACGTCAATATCGGCGTTAAGCAGGGGTGCGTTCTGTCAGCCTGACTGTTTATTATATATCTGGATAAATCTCTCCAAAGGTTGAACGATATGCATGTGGGAGTCCAGATGGGCGACTCAGTGGTCACTGCTCTGCTATATGCAGATGATGCAGTCCTGCTGGCGCAGTCAGCGACTGACCTGCAGACCCTAGTCGACACAATGATAGAAGATTGTAAGAATAGGGGTCTACGTGTGAATGTAAGCAAAACCAAAATAATGGTCTTTAAAAGAGATGAAGCCAGAACAGATGTAAGAGTAACAATAGGTAATGATGTACTAGAGCAAGTGGAGGAATTTGTATATCTTGGATGTGGATTTAGCCGAGATGGAAGGTACACCACTGATATAGAGCGAAGAGTGAATGCGGGAAATAGAGTGAACGGAGCGTTAGGGCAACTTCTCGGTAGCCACCACCTCAGCCAGAAGGCACGTGTAGCAATGCATAACGCAGTGCTTGTCCCAACATTACTGTATGGAAGCGAGAGTTGGATATGCAGAAAAGAGTATGAAAGTAAAATTAATGCGGTCAAAATGCGATCTCTACGGAAAATCTGTGGAGTTCGGCTGATCGATCGCATTCGTAACGACGACGTAAGAGGGCGAGTAGGTATGAAAGAGAGTATTGGTGTAAAGATGCGAAAGGGAATGCTCCGATGGTTCGGGCATGTGGAAAGAATGCCGAACGAACTTCTGGTTAAGAAGATACACAATACGAAAGTGGAAGGGTGTAGGTACCGGGGGAGACAGAGACTCACCTACTTAGACCAGATCGGTCATGTACTGAAGGAAGGTGGAGTGAAGAGTCTCCGAAACCGGCGAGCGTGTATGAAGAGAGTTATGAATGTTGAGAAAACGAGTAAAGTATGTAAGATAGAGTTCTCTGGCACTCTGTTCTCTCTGCCTACCTTGTAAAGGACATGGCGTGATGGTATGTATGTAATTAATAAAATATATCAAAATTATTTTATTTAAATTTACAATCTTATATACAATAAGTTTATTTTTCTTAAGTTTAGAATTTGTTTTTATTTATTTTTAAAACGTTAAGGCATGAAAACTTACTGCTTATAACTTCAGCTATTTGCCAGTGAAAGTCTCAGTCCAGCCATTTCAGAGATTAGCCGGAACAAACACATAGACAATCAGAGAAAATTTTAAAACTAGTTGTTTTTATGTTAGTACCGTTTATACTTTTATATGCATTTAGTGAAAAGATATTAATTTAGAATTATAAATAGACACTTCAATTTTATTTATATGTATCGATAGGTAAACTGATTTCCTAGTATTTTGAATACTTGTGTGGTGAATGTATAGAAAGAATAAAAAAGAAAGTTTATCCGACTGCAAATGCTATGTATTTACAACTTCCTTTTCGATAGCGTTAGCTAGTAAAGCTTGAGCATGCAATTTTGAAGTAAAACACCATGTCTGAAAATAATATCATACATAAGTTAATTTTTAACTCAAAGTACAGGCAACTCTTACCTAACAAACAAAATTATATGGGTTAATAGAAAAAAAAAATCGGCCAAGTGCGAGTTGTACTCGCGCACGAAGGGTTCCGTAAAACTAAAAATCTCGTTTGGTCAACAATTACATTCCCAAGGAGGGTTGACGTCTGGCAGGGGGCTGGTCATAAAACTATTGCCAATAACTTTTACATTATGTACTATGAAAGAAGAGTACATATTGTATCGATCCCAACCAGCCACTGGAGCAGCGTGAACTTGTAGTCAGTGGCCGGCCCGACGGGATACCCCTGAGAGGTACCCTCCCCTTGAGTGACGTGGCCCCCCCCGCCCCCTCCGGGGCGGACGTCGGAAGTAATTGGGATAAGAGTAGGAGAATGATGATGATGAATTCAAGTTTCCTTTTTCTTTGATATTAATTCAAGTTACACCTAAATTAGTAGTAAATAAAAATTAGTAGTTTTAATAAATATTAAAACTACTAATTTTTAAAACATTTAATTAACACGTTTTTAAAGAATTTTATTTATAATATTATATTATTAAATTATTATAAATAAATTTTGCAAAAATAAATAGCAAAAAGAGCTCGGCGGCGGTGAGATTCAAACTCGTGCCTACGGTGTCTTAAACCAGCGCCTTAGACCACTCGGTCACGCTGCCTGTTCATTGTCAGTGCAAAATTAACTGCTGCTTGTTAACCATACACGTCCAGGTGAAAAGGGGTAGTGAGTTTAAAATGATTAAAAATATTTTTTTTATATGATGTAATCAAAAATTTACAGTTTTTACAATTTTTCCTTAATCTGTGCTATAAGACGCTGCTTCGTTCCAAATTTCAAGATTCTGAGTTCACGGGAAGTACCCTGTAGGTTTTGATTCCCTTGAGAGCATTCCCGAAAATTTGCAGAAATTTGCGACATAAATAGCTGTATCTTTTGATTGCGTTAGCTTAAAAGTTTGATTTTTTCACAGCTCTAAGGGACAGTAGACCTGAGTATTTGATATAAATTTCAGCTTGATACCTCCACGCGTTCCTGAGAAAAAGAGTCTTGACAGACAGACAGACAGACAGACGGACAGACGGACAGACGGACGGACGGACAACGACTAAAATTCTGTACTACAGCAGCTTTATACATACTGACTGATATATACATACATACATATCATTACGCCATATCCCTTGCAGGGTAGGCAGAGAGAACGGAGTACCAGAGAACTCTATCTTTGCATACTTAATTTGCTTCCTCAATATTCATAATTCTCTTCATACACGCTCGCCGGTTTCGGAGACTCTTGACTCCACCTTCCTTCAGTACGTGACCAATCTGTCTGGTGTCCCCCGGTACCTACATCCTTCCACTTTCGCATTGTATATGTTCTTAACCAGACGTTCGTTTGGCATTCTTACCACATGTGATATAAATTTTAATCAAAATCTCTAGTATACACAAAATGCTATATAAAAGCTTTTTCAACCAAAATACTTATAACTGACATAAGAGCCCTCAAACTGTATAGATTTATACATTTAAGTAATAAAAGCAAGCAGTGAACCACTTAAATAGTATTCGAACTGAATTCATAAACTTGTATATACATATATTAGAAATATTTCAAATTGTTGTTAGAATTATTTATTAGAAATAGTGGAACGCCTTCAAGCCTTGTAAATAGTTGAAGCGTAAGTACAGATATAGACACAATGACTGAATATATTACTTCAAATATCGGCTTTATTTCTAATTGCTTATGTGTGTTTGTAACAATTTTGAAGTTGTAACTCGATCTAACAACTAGATTTTTTGCAGTGAAAGCTTTAATAAGCATGTTAGGAATCTTAAATAATTAAGACCTTATAACGTCATCGATCATGCTATGAGCGCGTAACCAGTACACAGACTCTCAACCGCGTTGCTATGCTATTCATCTTGGTTCATATAGGTTCCACTAGCGGGCTTGAGTCTCTTACGCTATAAGAAGGAAACTGATCTACTATACCGCGTTAATCGGTTGCTATAGGATTTTATTTTGAATTTTCCTTGTCTTGTATAGATGTTAACTGAATAGCAAATCCCTAAGTCATCATCTACGATACCTATGGGCAAGAGAAGGGTAGTAAATTGTATACTTACCCTATCACCACATGGATTAATATTTTGTTATGCAAAACCGTTAAGCAGTACAAAAAATAAGTTCTAAATATTATTATCTCACCATCGTCATCATCATCCTTTCACCATATATATATTCCACTACTAAGCTCGAGCCTCCTTCACAATGAAAAAAAAGAAAGTTTACTTTTTATACCACACTGATCAGACAAGTTAGTACAAAGAATTATTTGAAGATTTCCAGCTCTCGTTTCTTTCTAGATATGTGCTAGTATTTTTAAATAAAAATATGTAAAAATTGCTTCTAAGCGTTATCAATATCTATAAAAGAGGATATTTGTATATAGGACATTGCTAAATTCAGAAATTATTTCACCGATCATTATGGAAAGTATAGTTCACGATGGTGTAAGTGGCAGCACGATTGGGCCAGATTCCCAATAGGTGCGGGTTCGAACCCCGCTTGTGACATCATTTTTTGTTTCGTAATCGGGTATATATAAGTATAGTATGGTTATTTTTTTACAGAAATTTATATGTTATCCCCATTGATGTAACTCACCACCATGCGCCAATATATCGACTTCTAAGAACAAACCAACAGGTTGGGTTTGTTAATTGAAGTTATAAGGTAAGAAATATTATAAATTAATAAAGAGTAAGCATTTATCACGTGATAAATATGAATGTTCTGTATTTTGACAGCGTAAGACTGACAGCACTATGACTAACACTTAACCCGTGAATGTTATAAAGGACTTTTGACAGGAATTTGAAAACGTCATGTGGTGCTCTTCTATTATATTCGATATCTTAGTGTTTTAACGTGTTATATTAGATAATTTCGATGTCATTTTATGTAATATGAAGCGGCGGAACTACTGGGATGAAGTGAATATCATATAAAAGTGCTTTACAACGTTTTCGTTTTCCATCAAAATTCCCACAAGATACCATTAACAGTGTGACCATTGCACTGTTAATGGCAACAATTTGACTTAGACAATGACTGACTTGAAAGACTAAAAACGTGAAAATATTTATAACTTGACACTGGCACCAATAGCTCGTATATGTAGCTGATTGCCAATATATAAGAAGAAGAAGAAGAAGAATGTTATAAAAGACGATTAGTAAACAATGAAACTCACTCTAATACTACTAATAAGTAATAAAAGTCAGCCTGACTTTAAACCGAAACTGTGGGCAATAAAAAGTTATTGCGATTTTATTGGTTCTAAGAAATAAAAATGCTATTCCTAGAGATTACACGTTGCAACTAAAATGCAGATATTTTATAAGACATTGTAACTTATTCTCATATTGGAGAATTTAAAAAAAACACATAGTCCATTATGACAACGACACTATCATCATCTTAACTCACGTAGGCCCCACTGCTGGACTAGAGCCTTCTTAATAATAAAAGGGAAATTCTCTATCTCTCCACTATAATTATAGCGAAGACTACCAAAACTACTCTGTGCTGTATACATTGACAGAGGCCCTAGCTTATATGGATCATGCTATATACGCACTACTCCATTCAAGGTAAATTCATCTCAGCTCATTTATGTCCCGCTGGTGGGGTCGAGGCCCCTCCGTAATGGGAAGGAAATTTACCTACTATACCACGCTGGTCAGGCGTGTTGACATAGGGTTTTGTTTCGAGTTTTCCTTCAATGCATAGATGTTATATGCGTTTTATATCCTTTAATCGTCTCTTACGATCATCCACGTTAATGTCGAAGAAGAGGGTGGTGAATTGTATTCTTACTCCGTCACCACACGGAAAATTCGAAACAATTGACCTTTGTATATCGGCCACAATTCATCCTATGATTAGAAATAAGACAGAAAATAAGAGAAATGATGAATAATATAATTATCATTCTCTTATCCCAACTACTTGGGGTCGATAGAATATGCACTCTTCTTTCATAGCACATATTGTAGAAGTTATGGCAATAGTTTTATTACTAGCCGCCTGCCAGACATCAACCCTCCTTGGGAATGTAATTGTTAAGCAAACGGCATCAGATGGAGTTGCCCCAGGTTGTTATAAGACTCTTAGTCGTCTTTTACGACATCCACGAGCAAAGTAATGGTTGGTAGTATTCGTAGCCGGCTACCACACAGCTAATGATGAATGATATATTATTCATAAAATGTAAACTCGATATAATTAAATTCTATTTGGGATAAACGTATCTAACGTTAGAATTTTGTTCTCTAACTTCAGTTATTCCAACTCCAATATCTATTAGCGTCTAAACTGTACATGATAGTTCAAGAGCAGTATGCCGCTCTAACAGCCTCAATACGCTTAAATCTATGTCGCCAAAAGATTACTTTCATCATAATTTTATATGTTATAAATTCATTCTTACGACCCTGTTATAAAAGCTCCACCCTCATCATACATAATTACAACCACATTGTTCTTGACATTATTAAGACCCTGTTACGTTCCTTGCCGTCTCTACCGATCGACAAATTTCATATTTAAAAGCTTTTAAATTACATAAAAATAAATAAATATATTTTTTTCGAATTCAAACTATTTTATAGATCAAATTTTACTCTAGCCGATCATCATCATTCTCTTGCTCTTATCCCAATTACTTGGGGTCGACGCAATATGTACTCCTCTTCCTACACATTGCAAGAGTTTTTGGCAATAGTTTTATGACCGGCCGCCTGCCTGACATCAATCCTCCTTAGGAATGTAATTGTTGACCAAACGGCATCAGGTGGCTCAGGTCATTATAAGGCTCTTAGTCGTCTTTTACGACATCTACGAGCAAAGTTTGAGTTGGTAGTATTCGTAGCCGCTACCATACAACGATTTTACTCTACGTGATATGTTACCATTAACACTTAAAACAATTTTGCCACTTATTTATCAAGCATAAAATAATAATACTAGACTTTATTTTAAAAATACTTACCTAATCAATGTTTTTTTTTTATTAATTAGTCTATTTTTTTTTACCTTTTATAAAACTTATATATAGAAGTTTAGATAGAGATAATGAAATCTGTGTAGACAACTGGAAAGTACTTAATCGTATATATTCATCTTCATTATCATCTCAGTTCATATATGTCCCACTGTTGGGCTCGAGACTTCTCCATACGGGAAGAAAATTGACCTAATATACCAGGCTGATTAGACGTGGTGGTTTAGAGTTTAGTTTCGAGTTTTTCATTACATACATGTTATATACGTAATGATTTCTAATCTATACCTACATGTTTAGTATGTGTATTATATATTTGAAATAAAAAAGTGTTTCCGTAACCATGAACATGAACTGTAAAGAGTTCGAAATCTCGGGTAATTAAAAATCAAATACAAACGCGATAAAATCTGTAAAACTAGTTTTTATTTCAAATATTATATACTTTACTAGTCTTTTACGATCACTCACGGTTAAGATAGGGGATGTTGAATTGTATCTTTACCATACGGAAAATCAGAAATATTAATCTGTTTTTTTTTTATTGCTTATGGTGGCAAAAGAGCAAGCAGTGCACCTGATGGTAAGTATCACTGCCACCCATATACCTTTACAGTACCAAGGGTATAGCTTAGGCTGCTGCCTACCAATAAAATCCCCAAACCCAGCCAGTTGGGCTTCCGGCTCTCTCATTGACCGAACGAAGCGCAATAGCACATTGCCGTTACTCAATCGTCGATCTTCTGCGAGAGTATGGTACTACCCTGGACGGACTGGCCCGCGGCTGTAGACAGAAAACTGTTAACATCGTGGTCCTACCACTATTACAATAATAATCATCAATAATTTTTATTTATAATGAACATAAAACAGTATAAAAATGTATCATATTTTATCATTATGAGCGCGATGTCGTTTTTGATATTTTATTTCGCAAACATTTTCTGCTCTTTTGCCCACACATTAAATATACATGTGCGATGTGATAACAAAACTTTTCTTTGTGTATTTTCTCAGGCGTTTTACTTGTATATTGTTACCAAACTTGCGTATTCTTTCGACCAACTTGCGATAAAACTATAATGTCCTTTAGCTTTTTTTTTGTAGGCTGTTAGACAATTTATATCGATTACGAACTTTTATTTTTTTTGACCTTCTCTAACTACGTACGATTGTGGTTTAGAGAGAACATATACGTATTTTAAAAGATTTGATTTTCTACTGCACGTTAGTCAAGATTATCATTTAAGTTGAATGCCTGCCCAAATTTTGGACGCGAGAATGTTAGGTTAAAACAGATGTTAAGTGTACCTAGAGTTCTACTCGTATAATTTACTTTATGTCATTGTTTGTTTATGCATCGTAATTATTACTATTGTGGTTCATAAGACAGCACTTTTACATAATACACAAATATAACAATTTGTCAAATTTAAATTACTAAAATTTAGTATTTAATATGCTTAATTATAAAACCCGATTACGAAGTGAAAAATGATGTCACAAGCGGGATTCGAACCCGCGCCTAAATAACAAGGTTGTGTCATCGTTTAATACAATTCTAATTGTAAAGTTTGAAGTATTAAGCCTATAACAATGTGTAAACATTGTCGGGTAGGTAGCATACTGTCACCTTAACACGTAAATATGATACGAAGTGAAATTTGCATGTCCTACATTAAGTCACGGTGGTGTAGTGGCAGCACGATTGGGCCGGAATCCCAACAAGCGCGGGTTCGAATCCCGCTTGTGACATCATTTTTCACTTCGTAATCGGGTTTTATAAATAATTTGTCTAATGTTTACAATTAAAATAAGAATAATTAATAAAATAAGAATAATTAAGGGGCCATCCATTAATCACTTGAGTTTTGAAATACGGGGGAGCGTTTTGACAAAAATCACGACATATCACCAGGGTTTTTAATTTAAAATGCTAAAAAAAAGATCACGTGATTAATGGGCGGCCGCTAAGTGTACCTCTTAAGTTTATTAAAAATTATGGAAACTGAATTGCTTTTTTTGTATAAATTTAGTAATGGTAGGACGACGCTGTTCACAGTTTTCTGTCTACATCCAGGGGCCGGTCCGTCCGGGGTAGTACCACACTCTCACAGAAGATCGACGTCTGAGCAATGGCAATGTGCTATGCCGCTTCGTTCGGTGAGCGAGAGAGCCGGAAGCCCAACCGGGTGGGTTTGGGGTTTATATTGGTAGGCAGCGGCCTAGCGATACCTTTTGTATTGCAAAGGTCCATGGTCAGCAGTGACACAAACCATCACGTATACTGATTGCTCATTTGCCACCAAAAGTAATAAAAAAAAGTATTGAAATTTAGTATAAAGGAATTATTAAATAATTGATTGAATTAGATGATACATCGCCAATCCATTATTATTTTAAAATATAAGAAAGAATGCACACCACACCTTAAGAAACGATAGAATTACGGGATAGGATCAAGGTTATTTTGAAACCCCGCGGATATTTGCACATTGAAGTTCTGGAGGCTGTAATGAGCACATAGGAGTAAAAAAACTGCCTTATAAGATATAAGGCAGTTTTATTCCACCTTGATTCTATCCCGTATTCTTTCTTGAAGTGAACAGTACATTCTTTAACCGTTGAAAAGTAATGGGTTTCTCTTCCTTTCTTCCATTTAAAGAAAAAGAAATATCAAATTTATACTAACCGCCATTATTGTTTCAAGTGTATACTCGTGCAATTAAGAAACGGTTATCATATAATAATTACTTTTATCGTTCTTTTGTTATTTTTAGTCAGTTAATTGTTTGTACTGAATTCTAGTTACTTAATTTTCTGGATGAGATGATTCATTGCTGGTAGATAAGCGTTTATGACGTAGGTTTCACTATATATGGCAAAATTTTTTTAGAGGTTAATTTTTCATTGCAGTATCAGGACACGTTAAGAATGATTACAAGATAGTTTCAATATTACCAAAACCGAAAATAATATAAGTTTCATTAACTTAATAAATTTAATTATTTAAAAAAACTGCAGCAGTTTCCATTTTTATAGACACTCTGAAAGAAAACAGTAAGAGACAAAATAGATTTAAAAATATCAATGAAACCAAATAAATATCAAAACAGCCCATCAGAGGAATCTGCTATAGGCAAGTAAATTAAATTTGTTCAAGATATGGAAAATTGCATGCTAATTTGGTTGCCAGTCGCAGGCTATGCATTCAAGAAAACATTTATAATAGACCAATCTCGTTCAAGTATCTTTTGGCTTAGATTTTGAAACGATATATCACATTATCAAAATTTTATTTACGGAAACTAACCACAATTGGCAAATATACAAATAAAATGTTATTTTTTTAAAAGGGACTAATCCCACCACACATTCCCACCATTGTATATCTATAATAATCTCTATAAATGAAACCAAGGTCCCGCAGGCAGTCCTGGTATATACTTTTAATTGTCTTAGGACCCGCTGAAAAATTAATTAGAAAGTTTAAATAAAAGATGATAAGTTGGAAAATAACGATTTAACTTCTTTCCTAGCCAAACTGGGGGATAGGAAACAAAATTGACTAATTAAACAATAAGTAAAGAGGACAATAAGTAATAACAATTATAATAAACGCAAAGTACAGCACCACGGATACGGAAGGGCTTAACGAGGCGTATTTCTAAGCCATAAGTGGATTGCAGTAAAAGGTATGCTAGAAACACCTGAACGCATAGAAATGTTCCGTTTATCTGTATAGTATACTAGTCTAGATATGACTTGCAAACAGTCTAACATAAGATCGCGCTCGTTACGCGAGAAATCACACTCCCAGAGAATGTGATGTGTCGATATTTAATACTCTATGAACAGATGCGGAACAATGATAAAATGGTGAGGATACGTGTATAAAAGAATACTTTAAAAATGAGATTCATAAATCTAGTCTAAAATATCATTATCTTATTAGGATGTCAAGCTTCCACTGGTGTCAAGAATTCGGTACCAATGGCCGACCCAATGGCGATGGGAAGGGAATTCCGTGGGTTATGGGACCACGCGTCACCCTTCGCGCTGGACGGAATGGACGGCGTGTATCCAGAGAAAAGAAATAAGATGTCAAGCTTAGATGACAATCATTGTATCAATAATAATCATCTTATCTCGTCTCATACACGTCCCACTGTTGGGCTCGAGCCTCCTCGATAATTCGATGGCAATTGACCTACTATACCACGCTGGTCAGACGTATTGGTAGAGGGTTTTGTTTCGAGTTTTTCTTCTCTCGCGTTGATACGTCTTATATCCCTTAGTCGTCTCGCATGATCACCCACGGGTAAGATAGGGGGTGGTGAATTGTATTCTTACTCCATCACCGCAAAGAAAAATATTAATGTCTGTCTGTAATTATATATAAGTCAAAAAGTCTATTCTGCTTAAACTGATCAGAGTTAACGTAAACACGATAGGGGTTAATATAGACTAAGAAAATAATAATCAGAAGGCGTAAAAACGTCTAAAAACTTATTAACTGTAATCAAATAAAAAATACCAACTTTACTCGTAAAACGAACAAAAGTCGTGTTAAAGCTAGGCAAATTCACAATAAGAATTATTTTAAGGTCAGAGTCCCAAAAACTTCAGATAATACTAACAAGGGGTAACAAAAGGGTTCTAAATTCTGTAAAAACAAAACCGCAAGGAAACTTGAAAGAATAAAATGTAATCGAATAAATATTTTTTTACATAAAATACAAGAAATGTTACTCCTTTTATTGCTTATACCTTTTACTGTTTTTTTTTTGTTTTTTTGGCGGCGGGCTACAGAACGGTCACGCCCCGCTAATCCGTCCGGGGCGACGGGAGAAGCGGCGCACGACCCCGTAGAACCGCCCTACAATGTACCTCTCTACGCATTGCGGGTGGGCCACTGGTACGCGTTCTTTTCTTCAGTGGCCCATCTGGTCTACCCTCACAGGTATCCTCTCGGGTCGACGCCCTGTCATCTCGATTAATATTATGTCTCGATGTCAGGGCGTCGTCTTCACGCGGTGGCCTCTCTCCAAGGGTGACCAGACTAATCGCCGGTCCGGTCACCCGCTGCCTCAGCTAGGGGTACCTTTTACTGTAATATAATTTTAATAATTATATCAAAATAATGATCAATATTTCCCCCATTCATCTATCAGCCTATAAACATGTACTGTTAAACATAGATATCCTCACATTAGAGAGATAACGACCTTATTGCCGCTTTTAGCAGACGCATATAGATCACAGCTAATATCGTGAACTTCCTACGGGGTACGGCTACTTTCACCCCTAGTTCTCTTAACCAAATTCTTTAAAAAAGTAAGGGCTGGCTTTTAAATAACAAATATCTAACATATTTAATAATGGAAACGCTAAGGCATTTCCATGATTAACATCAGTCTGCGCTAATTCCGGCTAATGTAGGAAAAAATAATGTAAAAAAAAAGGAGCTGTGGCGATCCCATATACATGATAGCAGTAAGCAGGAACACAATATTGGCATCGTGAAACCAAAACTACAGAAGATAAAGTCATATTTATAGTCATCATATATATATATATATATATATATATATATATATATATATATATATATATATATATATATATATATATATATATATATATATATATATATCTCATAATTATTATCATCATCATCATCATTATCATCCTGCTCTTATACTAACAATAGGTGTCGACGCAATAAGTGAATATACATATCACAGTAGTTTTAGAAATGGTTTTATGACTGGCTACTTGCCTAGCGGCAACTCTCCTTAAAAATGTAATCATTGATCAGACGCCTTCTTAGGTGAGGTTTATCCAAATCCATGTAGAGCTTTTAGTCATCTTTTACAACACCCACGAGCAATATAAGGGTAGATAATAAACGTAGTTACCATCATAGAACATATTAAAACTTATTTATTGCTTAAAATGAATATTTATAGCAAACCTTCTAAATCTATCCGCTATAAAATACATGTAACAATCGCCCACTTAATTAAAAAAGCATAATCTCTTACTAAACTGCTTTGCATTACCTTATCTTTTGCTTTAATATTACCACACATTTATACACGGGCTATATCTATAACTATATGCGCACCTGACTTTTTAGAGTCCACACACATACTTTGAAGAGTTCTTATCTCAACAGCATTTATTTTACTTTGATATTTCTATGTTATATCTAACTTTCACAGGGGTTAGTACTGCTATGACTGTATTATCTGCCTTGCTTTTTGACATTTTACTGCCATTCATAAAAGCGTGTAATTCATTAACTTTGCTGTTGAAATTCAACATCAACATCGTTTTATCATTTCAATAGCATCGAAGACATGAATAAGAATTTGTTTATTTGGGATATACATATTCTTTCACATCCATTATATTATACGTTTTGTATTCAAAATGATATTCATCCATTGGCCTATTAACTTCTACTTTTTTTTTTTTTTTTTTTATAAGACACCTCCCTGCACTAAGGAAAATAATCCTTGTATCGCGGGGGACTTTACAAACATTCAATTAACGCAGACAAATTACACCCAGACTCAGAACAATACTTTGTGGATCGCACAAAGTATTGTCCTGCGTGGGAATCGAACCCACGTCACTGGCACGGAAGGTCGGTATCTTAACCACTACGCCATCTGTGCAGTCATTATATATTATATTAACTTCTACTGGACTTCTATTGGACAGAAGTCTCTCGAAAGGGGAATACTGTCATAATTAATACGCCAGACAGGCTTGTTAACGATGGTTATCGGTGTTATGTGCTTCACTAGAGTATGCAACTGACCACTCTTTAGGTATGCCTTTGACCTGACTTACAATTCACAGTGAAAGCTAAGGCTGTGCCTTAGCTGTGTATGCACAATATTTTATTTATTGAAGTTATACATCTTTTGACGCGTTAGATAAAAATGATGAGAGTAAATTTTTACGATGCGCGCGCACACCGTCACGAAAAACCGACACCCTAAAGTTAGCTATAGCATTTTAATTTTTTAACTAGATAATGCGTTATAATAAAACTTTCAATGTATTAAATAGGTACCTATTTCTATTGTTAGTGTCGTTTTTTTTTTTCTACAAACGTAGAATAAGGCGAAAGATAAAATTTTTGAAAAGAGATTTATCTTGTTACGCCAAAGAAGTACTTACTTACACTTTTTATAATATGGACAATTTTCAACAAAAATAAATTAAATTTATTTATTTTATTCATTTAAAAACAATATATTAATTTATACGTGCAACCTGTGGGCGAACTTGACGCAGAAGGCATACAGTGACCTGCGGGTACAATATAATAACACGTTCCGGGTGTTGTTTGGGCTGTCGCGTTTTTGTAGCGCGCCCGGCATGTTTGCTGACGCGAACGTAGATAGTTTTTCGGCCGTTATGCGCAAGAGAAGCGCCTCGCTATTATGTCGTATGCGCGCCAGCCCCAATAACATAATAAAGGGTTTGAATGATTGGTGGGCATCGCCGATCCTGAGGCGTTGGATACGACTGCATGCAGTTAAGTAGACACCCTCAGGTTCGGACGACCAACAGTTTTTGTTTAGTTTTGTTTATAGATTATAAGTTAATTATGTCAATGTTACTAACACTAGTTCTTAAGTTTTTATTGTTAGGGGAGAGGTGGCATGAAGGCGACATTTTTGTTGTAGTGGCTCTTGTTAATGCTCAATACAATATTTTTAAGACTTTGAACCTGTTTGAGAAACTTACATTCATCTCCTAATGAAATAAAAGTATGTTATTGATATGTCTTTATTATTGGGTGCAAATTTGGCCAATTTCTAAAAATGTATATTTTGTTCCTTTCATAAATTAACTGTATTGTACGGGACGCGGTCATTTATGAATGGGACAGTACGTAATATTAATATAAAATCACATTATAACATATATAACTAGTACAGTCATGTTCTAAAATATTATCCAGCTTCGTTATTTGGCTACTCTAAACTAAATCTACCCAGGTACTATTCGTAAAATAAGTAATAGTGACACAATCAACGAAAACATAAAATAACGAATAATAAAAACATTTAGAAGAAACACTTAAACATTATTTATAGTAGGCATATAATAATTAACTGTTTTATAATTATTTTCAAGTAACTCGTCTACATTTTTTATCTAGCTATAATATTTCAATTTTGGAGTGAATACTTCATTCCCTGATATATCTTTAATTGAATCTGAATCAGTAACTACATTCGATATAGAATTTATTACGTTACTACTATTTATACATTACTGCTATGCTTGCCAATTTCTGGTTAGTATTCTTCTTTTTTTAATCACAAATTTCTTTGATTCTGTTGTCTTCTTCTTACCCTTTTCTTTAGTCTTGTTTGATCCCTTACATGTTAAAGAACATTTTAAATTTTGTTTTATATGTTTTAAATTGAGTTTAAACATAGATAAAAACATTTTGTAATTACAAAGTAGATTAGTCTAGATCTACTTATTTTACCTTTTCCTGAAGAATTAAAATACATTTTTATGAAAGATACAGCTATAAAGAGGATGTCCCATTCATAACGTAATGTCCCTTTCATGAATATCACATAAAAATTAAAACATAACCTTTCAACCGATTACCAATAAATAAAAGTTTACTAATCTTTTGTTCTCATATCTGCAGATAACTAATAGATCACAATCACTGGTAAAACAATACTTGTTGATTTACAACGTTTTACAAATCATTTCCAAAGAATAACGAAAAAAAATACTTTTGTGTGCAATTTTGAACATTCGCATGCTGTCGCCATCTTTATAATGGTAGGAGTGTGATGTTAGGTACGAATGGTTATCCTTTGGGGTTATTACGAATTAAAAATATTCTCGCCTCGAAACGTTTCTTAGTTTACAGAATATTTGACTTGTCCCTTTCAATACGTGTCTCTTTCATGCCACCTCTCCCCTACTAACAAAATATGGAGCTCTATACTCTGAAATAAAAATTATTATTATTATATTATTGTATCTCCATTTATTCACGGGATCTTCCATAGGGAAGATGCCCGGTCCTTTGGGAGGCTTACATGGGGATATGGATCCAACATGCAGAGGCCTTTGGAGAAATTTATTCTAAATATTGGTATGGGACATCTATCGAGGACATTCCACGTCTGCACATAACATACGTGGACTGCCAGCGGTAAGTGTAAAACTGTTGTGTGATTATGGTAGCTAATATCTGATTATGGGAGTGGGTGCTTAGTAGACTGGTTCATCTTGAAACTATGAAATTTTAAACTGTCGTCTGCCTTCAAACCCATATTGAGAGATGAACGGCGGCAGACGGTGACTCGCCAACTCACTGAATGGGCCCCCTAAATAGTCGCCACAAGCACACAAGCCATACGGGCAACAGGGGGCAACATTGGTGCAAGTGGCTAGGGGTGTTGAGCGGTGCGGCGCCGGTTTCACCATTGAGTCTGCGATAAACAGAGCTATGGTTTCCCCGTAGTTATGCCCTTGAAAATGACACTTCCACCCCCGAGCATATAGCTCTGGTGCCCCTCTCTGACCAGCTATTTAAGGCAAGCCAGAGCTGAGAGTTCTTCGGGCACTCTTCAGTTTCCACTCTAGCCAGCCAATGAAGGCCAGCTGGAGACGAGGCCCTGATCGACTCTCTGGGCTATTCAAGACCGCAGTGTCGCCACTCACATTCAGCTCGCCACAAGCTGCCCTGCGGTTTAGTAGCTTTCCTGTAAATCTTGTGATACATTTTTTTTTAATTTATCTATAGAACTTAGGGAGCCATATAATGTTCCTCTAAGTTTTGCGTTAACCTTCATGGTGAGGTAACGACTGGCCCGAAGTTTTTATTATATTATTATTATTACAATTCCTTATAATCATTAGATAGTCACCATTCGCATACTTTTAATAAAATACAGCAGATTGAGATCGCAGATAGGCTGGTAATTGTGGATCTCCTGCTTTCGGTAGTATAAGCTTTTCAATTTCATGTGCTAGTTTTTCACGAAATTTATGTCATACGAAACTTATATTTACAATTAAACATATTGAATTAATATACATTTAAAATGTATTTAAAGGTAAATATTTTATTTTTTTATCATTAACCTGACCGTATGTTGTTTTTTGGCACCATCTCCCTCTATGCAATAAATTCTTGTGTTGTGGAGGCCTCTACAAAAACAGAATTAATGGACAAAAAATGACACCTGGATTGAACATTATCATCTGTGGATTATACAAAGAATTATCCTGTAAAGAAACTAAAGATCGGCAGGTCGGTATTTGTGATTTATGGATCGTATATAGAACTGTCTTGCAAATAAGTAGAACTCACGACATTTAATATTGGAGGTCATCTATCATAGAAATAATGTTTTTGTTAAGCCCCGTTTAGTAATAAAAACGGATAGTGTTACAAGTAATAAACCTGTTATCTTTTAGTTTATACATATTTTCTTCTGAGTCAGCCCTATGAGAAATATAAATATTTTACTGATAGTTTATGAAACATACATACACTCAATAGTTATATACTTATTTATATAACGTTTTGTAAATCTTACCGTATTATTTTGTTGATCCATTTGATACAGAATCTGAGAAAGATATCAAATTTATTAGATTGAAAGGCATACCTATTTATATGAATGTTTTTATCTTCTTATAGAGATGTATAGGTAGGTATAATGTTTAATACGGGTCTAGTAAAGTACTGTCAAACTTCATCATAATACGTTTTGGCCATAAATATCACATCTGCTTTACAATACAATTATTTATTATTACGTCTTATAGGTATATTGTCTGCGATAAAAGATTGGCATTCCAAGCTGACACTGCCAGCTGTCGCGAAAGCGATGGTCGACAGCGTCAGGAACTGGGACGCGGTCACCGCCTTCTGCGAGGCAGTCATCTCGCAGAAGGAGGCGGCGGAACGAGCCCAGGAGGATTCCCTCCATGCGGAATCGGGCCGCCTCCGGCGGCCCAGGCCCGAATACCTGCGCCTGATGCCGCCCTAACCGAGGCCTCGGGTGATCGGACCGGGGAATAGTCCGAGGACGATGCCCCAACGGCGAAAGCTGTCGGGGCGTCAACTCAAGAGGAACCCGCGAGGGTAAACCGCCGGGCGAGCCACCGAAGACAAAGATCGGGTACCGGTGGCCCGCTCACACGGCGAAGTGAGGAGTTTGCATGGTGGTTCTATGAGGTCACGAGCCGCCTCTTCCGTTACCCCGGATCGATTTGGCGGGGCGAAACGCATCCATAGCCCACCGAAAAAAGAAGGATTAATAGGTAGGTTTTGATCCCCAAGGTGTTGGGACATTTTTTTTAATGCTTGTGTGCCATCGAGCAAGCAGCACACCTGATGGTAAGTGTCGCTGCTGCTCACGAACCTTTGCTATACCAAGGGTATAGCTAGGCTGCTGCCTACCATTACAAACCCAAAACCCACACAGTTGGGCTTCCGACTCTCTCGCTCACTGAAAGAAGCGTAATAGCACATTGCCATAACTTAGAAGTCGATCTTCTGCGAGAAGGTGGTACTACCCCGGACGGACCGGCCCGTGGCTGTAGACAGAGAACTGTCAACAGCGTAGTCCTACCACTAATAAAATAAATTTTCTAAATATCTTAGAGTATTATATAGGTTTAATACTGGAGATGATCACTATATATTTTATATTAAAGTTTGAATTTAGAACTTAATATACATTTTTGACTTTCATTACAGCATATAGGTTTTACAACATATACAGTAAATCTGTGACTTTTTTGGATTTATTTATATATTAAAATCGTAAATAGTTAATGATTTAAAGGTTAAAGAATTTCATGTAAACAGAGTAAGAGTAAATAGTCACTCCCATTTCCTTTACTGTGAAATATTATAAAAAGTGACCAAGGAACGTAAGCAGATAACATTGTTGCAAGGAAAACTTCTACTTTCGCCGTATCCATATTGAAGCTGAATGTAAAAACAATTGAACGTCGAACGATCAAATGTCATACATTTTTTAATTTACATTATTTAGAATGTTTTAGTTTTTGTTTGAAAACAGTTTCACTTTCATATGCATACAACATGCAGGTTTATTTTTAATTCAAAGTGACCAGTACGTTAAAGTGGAAATTTCATATTTAAACCCTTATTATTATAGATCAATTTACAGTATACCCAATGCTAGTATTACGGAGACTTTCATATAATAATTGGATGTGTATGAGCTGATATTAAAATTTTAAAGACCGCTGAAAGAAACCTGCATTTTTACGAGTGCAAAAATATTGTTGTAGATGTAGAATAACTGTGTCTTGGAGATCATAGTAAACCGCTGGGCCTAGCTCTCAGGACAATCTATGACAGGTGATATAAAAGGTCAATAACCTCAAATATTTTGTCATCTTGTCCAATCCTAAAATGATGCTATTCATGCATGTTATTGTGACCTGGCATTCTTTTATCCCAATGATGCTTGACAGTGACAGGTGCTGGTCGTCGATGGCCTCCTCTTGCAAGGCCATTATGAAAAGAAAGGAGGCTGCGGAACGGGAACGCGAGGCGCTTGCGTCCGCTGACTCGCTTCGATTACAAATGTCATTACAATTAATAATTTTGGATGTATACGCAATTTTATACATATAAAGTAATGTATATAAATAGTAATGATTAATAAATATGACTGTGTGCAGATTCGATTTATGTCAACATTAAATTAAAAAAAAAATACAGTAATTGCTATAATTTGTTGTTTCATGAAAAGTGTATCAGAAACAATATATTTTTATATATCATTCTATATTTTTACTGATTGTAAATTCGTATCCTACTATTAATTAATTTGAATCATAAATTTGGATAAAATTAATAACTGCTACTTCATTATACATAAAATAATTTGTAATAGTTCTAGAGACGCAGTAGCGTGTCGAGTCCAGTTCAAACAAAGAGAACTGGCGAGTCGCGCCCCCAGTGCATTTTACACGAACTATTGCCCGCCATTATTGACTCCTGGATAACTCAAAACCTATTTAACACAAATGCACCAAATTTGGAATAAATATTAAGACCAATACATTGCTTTACAAATTTTATAAACACCGCTTAAAGGGTTATTTATTAGCGTCCATAAATCGTCATTTTTATCATTGACTGACTGATATATAAGTCAAACACCTCACGTCCAGATAATCTAGAAAGTTCACATTTTAGCATCTAGCTAGGTAAGTGGATGTTTACAAAGAAAATTCATAAGACTTAAAAAAATATATTTTCATTGTGTAAAACTTGCGTAATTATAAATGCCAAACTTCTTTCACGTCACAGGAGAGTAAGTTGCATCATGGAAGGTTGTTTTATCGTATTTTATGGCTAGTTAATACCAAGTATTTTACCAGAAGCTAGCTAGCTTTTCAAATACACTTAATATAGCTAAATTGTACAATTTAGCTATATTAAGTGTATTTGAAAAGCTAACTGACCCGTTCAACGCACGCGTTGTTCACGACAAAGGCATGCTTTTTGATGATCTCACAACACGATAACAACAACCAATACCTTGTAAAAAGTAATTACATATACAACCAATATCTTGTAAAAAGTATTGATATCCTATCAAAACATAAATGTGAACATGGGAGCCAAGGTCAATGGTATAATAATTATTATGTGTTACGTTAACTACCTAACCAACAAAAGATTTCAGATCTAATTTGGTACCGAGTTTATAGAACTCGGTTATAAATAAATTTCAGGACTATAGTCTAAAAGTCAAAATCTTATATATCTTGACATTTAACTAGGCAAGTGATCACATACGTCTATCTATCACCATATTTCCTACTTATTCTTATTGTAATATGCAACTTATAGTGTTTATATTATAAAGTTCTATTTTTGTTGTTGAGTTGTTGGACGTCAAACGCTTTAATTCTCCCATGATCATGAATGCTGAATAACGCTCAGGATATTAAAAACAAAATTTAAATACTATTAAATCTTTATAGAATATATCATTTCATAAATAAAATTCAGTTTGCTCTCTAGATAGATGACAAAAAATATATACTATACTTATATTGCAAAGGCTTTAGCTAAGTTCTACGAGCGACTATTTAACTGACGCAAAACTTCTTGCGAACCACCAATTGTTTTAGTTGAAATTGTGTCTGATCGATGTATGAGTAATACATAGGTCAGACTCACTCAGACGTTTTTACGATAACAAGAATAAATGTTCCAGTTTATGGTATTTGTGTGCACTGTCGATCGAGAGTAAGTATTGCAGTTTTTTTTCAATGTAAGCTGCTTTAGCTTGCAGAAAACCAACTGCCAAAGCAGGGTCTTATTACAAGCACCAAATACAATTTTCTCCTAGCAACTTGCCAGTAAATGAGATTACGTACGGCTACAGGCTCTATGTTAAAACTTCTGTAATTGTATTTTCTGAAGTTTTGGTTATGTAAATCTTAATTTACTATATTACGTAACTGGCGCGATTGCGTATAATTCAAAGGGTCCAAAAAGTTTGTTACTTTATTACGGTCAACTTTAGTGATAATTACTGTAAAATTTGAAATTAATATTTATTCAATATAGTTTAATCTGTCTTTCACTGATATTGGGACTAAAACAAGATACTTTAGATAGCATAGAATTCTTGCCAAAGAAATGCTATTGGATGTTTAATTTACGAGTATATCAATAATCAAAGTATAAAATATATCTGTTATCATCTCTAAAAAAAAGTGACTTTTTATTATATATTATTACGTCGTTAGGGTTTTCACTAAGTTTTTAGTCACCTTTGAAACACAAAAATATACCAAAAATAATCCGCAATATATAAATATTAAGCTAATGAGGAGTAACAATAAAAATCTCTGCCTAACATATTTTTGGAGAGAAAACAAATAATTTTAAATTGTAATTGTAAACATATATTCATTAGTGTGTGGTAAAATTTACGAATAAATACCACCAACCCTTACATTGCATATGGGCATCGTAAGAGACGATTAAGAATTTTACATCAATATGGGCCAATTCTATCTGATGCCGTCAATAATATTTTTTTTTTTTTTTTTTTTTTTTTTTTAATGTGTTTACAAGATTTCGCCAACAACTAGTTATAAATATCTTCAGTCTTTCAGGTTAGTCATAGTCTAAGTCAAATTGTCGCCATCAACAGTGCTATGGCCACACTGTTGATGGTATCTTGTTGGAATTTTGATGGAAAATGAAAACGTTGTAAAACACTTTTATATGATATTCACGACATCCCAGTAGTTCCGCGCATCACATTACATAAAATGCCATCAAAATTATCTAATATAACACGTTAAAACACTAAAATATTGAATATAATACAAGAGCACCACATGACGTTTTCAAATTCCCGTCAAAAGTCCGTCTTCTTCTTCTTCTTCTCTTTGTATATTGGCAATCAGCTACATATACGAGCTATTGGTGCCAGTGTCAAGTTATAATTATTTTTACGTTTATAGTCTTGTCAGGTCAGTCATTGTCTAAGTCAAATTGTCACCATTAACAATGCAATGGCCACACTGTTAATGGTATCTTGTGGGAATTTTGATGGAAAACGAAAACGTTGTAAAGCACTTTTATATGATATTCACTACATCACAGTATTTCCGCACATCACATTACATAAAATGCCATCAAAATTATCTAATATAACACGTTAAAACACTAAGATATCGAATATAATACAAGAGCACCACATGACGTTTTCAAATTCCCGTCAAAAGAGAAAAAAGTCCGTCAATAATTATATTCTCAAACAAAGTTGATGTCAGGCCGGTGACGTTTACATAATTATTGCCAAATTTTTGCAATATGTACAATGAAAGAACAGTAGGTTTTGAGTCGACCATAAATAATGAAGATCAGAGCAGGCTTATTATGATACTATTATACATAAAGAATATTTACAATAGTAGCTATTATTATATACATAAAAACTTTATAGCAATGTTCACCCCACCCATTGGTAAGTATTCATACCTACTATCAGACCACACAATAAGAAACTAACAATATAGAAATAGTATTTTTTTAAAACCATGTAGTTCACGACATACCTTATACTCAGACAATTATAAAAATTAGTATATGACATTGCTACTTAGACCACTACGCCATCTATATGTCTCTATGCCTTTACAAAATTGAATTTTCAATTAGAATCAATTACAAAAACTAGATTCTAATTAGCTATTCGAATATCGGACTAACACAATTTGAAATATTTTCTGCGGCGAATGCTTCTGAATTTATACAGGGCTGTCAAACTCGATCAAAATTTGAGAAATGAGCTGACAAAGGCTGTTTATGATTGCGAATTGTGACTCAACTTTTAAAGACTTCTAACGATCTACTTCTTACGATTTTATTACGAAATTGTGGAGCTTTTCTCAAGTTTTCGACGTAGATTAATGTAGACGTATTAAAATAATAACTTGTCTTATATTACAATTAATAATCGAAAATTTGCTAAAGATGGACTGTTTTCCGTATGCTTCGACCTGTTCATTCTGTCCAAACTGGAACCACTGTGGTGACTGCCCGGCGTCATGGCGCTGAAAGAATTAGTTGGATGACATCTGGTCTGATTAATTCCAGGCGTAAATAATAACTGGGTGTAGTCATGAACCTCGAGCCAGAAAAGAAGTTCCTTATTCTGCAACTTCGAATGGAATTCCAAAGAAAATACATTTTTCTTCCTAATTTATGTACTTTCATGACATGAAAAAAAACTAAGTTCAAAAAAAAAAGTAAATAATAATATTTTAATAAAAATAACTCGTCTTGTGGGAAGATCATAGTGACATATCTAACAGAGGACGACAATAGACTAACGAGGATACACACACACGCACGCCTGCACACACGCAGGCACTCATGCATAAACACACTCAGGCATGCACGCACGCACGCACACATGCACGCATGCACGCACGCATGCACGCACGTACGTACACATGCATGCTCACACACACGTACGCACACACATACACACACACATGGAAGTAGTACCAAGTTCTATCAATTTATTTCACATCGCTCTAAGAAATGTTGGTCAAAAATATATTCTGTTGTTATAAATTCATCCATGTGACCACAGTTTAAGAATATACTAAGTTACCACGCTTCTTCTTCACGCGAAGAGACCATTAAGAAATCTAAGGAGATAATATCTAAAGAAAATACAATATATACATAATACTTGAAATAAAACCTTATACCAACCAACCTTATACTGCCATTGTACAATACACTAACAACCTTATACTGCCATTGTACAATACACTAACAACCTTATACTACCATTGTACAATACACTAACAACCTTATACTGCCATTGCTCAATTTGCCATTGTACAATACACTAACAACCTTATACTGCCATTATACAATACACTAACAACCTTATACTGCCATTGTACAATACACTAACAACCTCATACTGCCATTGTACAATACACTAACAACCTTATACTGCCATTGTACAATACACTAACAACCTTATACTGCCATTATACAATACACTAACAACCTTATACTACCATTGTACAATACACTAACAACCTTATACTGCCATTGTACAATACACTAACAACCTTATACTGCCATTATACAATACACTAACAACCTTATACTACCATTGTACAATACACTAACAACCTTATACTACCATTGTACGATACACTAACAACCTTATACTGCCATTGTTCAATTTGCCATTGTACAATACACTAACAACCTTATACTGCCATTGTACAATACACTAACAACCTTATACTGCCATTGTACAATACACTAACAACCTTATACTGCCATTGTACAATACACTAACAACCTTATACTGCCATTATACAATACACTAACAACCTTATACTACCATTGTACAATACACTAACAACCTTATACTGCCATTGTTCAATTTGCCATTGTGCAATACACTAACAACCTTATACTGCCATTATACAATACACTAACAACCGTATACTACCATTGTACAATACACTAACAACCTTATACTGCTATTGTCCAATTTGCCATTGTACAATACACTAACAACCTTATACTGCCATTATACAATACACTAACAACCTTATACTGCCATTATACAATACACTAACAACCTTATACTGCCATTGTACAATACACTAACAACCTTATACTGCCATTGTACAATACACTAACAACCTTATACTGCCATTGTACAATACACTAACAACCTTATACTGCCATTATACAATACACTAACAACCTTATACTGCCATTGTACAATACACTAACAACCTTATACTGCCATTGTACAATACACTAACAACCTTATACTGCCATTGTACAATACACTAACAACCTTATACTGCCATTGTACAATACACTAACAACCTTATACTGCCATTATACAATACACTAACAACCTTATACTACCATTGTACAATACACTAACAACCTTATACTGCCATTATACAATACACTAACAACCTTATACTGCCATTGTACAATACACTAACAACCTTATACTGCCATTATACAATACACTAACAACCTTATACTGCCATTGTACAATACACTAACAACCTTATACTGCCATTATACAATACACTAACAACCTTATACTACCATTGTACAATACACTAACTACCTTATACTGTCATTGTTCAATTTGCCATTGTACAATACACTAACAACCTTATACTGCCATTGTACAATACACTAACAACCTTATACTGCCCAATGGCAGTATAAGGTTTGTGTAATGCAGTATTGTACAATTACAATACACTAACAACCTTATACTGCCATTGTACAATACACTAACAACCTTATACTGCCATTGTACAATACACTAACAATCTTAAACTGCCATTGTACAATACACAAACCGTCGTGTCACATATATAAACTAAAAAAGGATATAAGTAGTTATGGCTAGCATTTTCTCCCTCGAGAAGTCATATGCGGACGTCGAAGTGTTGATAGACTGGTTTCGTGATTTCAATCGAGCCTTCTAGATGAGGTTGTGGATAATGAAAGGCAAAAGCGATACTTTAAATCTGCAACCTCTTGCGGCACATCATTGTCATCGCGGCAGCATTTTAAAAGGGGTACACAATTAGTAGTCCAAATAATCACTATTCCGATAATTTATAATGTTTACGCGAGCATAACATTGCGTGCAATAAAACTCATCATTCATCATTCTCCTACTCTTATCCCAATTACTTGGGGTCGATACAACATTTTCTCTCCTTTCATAGTACATATTGTAAAAGTTATTGACTATAGTTTTATGACCGGCCGCCTACCAGATGTCAACCTTCCTTGGGAATGTAATTGTTGACCAAACGACATCAGGTGGAGTTGGCCCAGGTTGCTATAAGGCTCTGAGTCGTCTTTTACGACATCGACGAGCTAAGTAAGGGTTGGTGGTATTCGTAGCCGCTACCACACATCGCAAAATTGTGAAATAAAACTGTTTTACAGATATTATCGCAGTTATATTTAACTAGCTTTTGCCCGCGGCGCTTCGCTCGCGTAAAAGGTTACTTTCCTAAAGCTTTTCATCTCCTATTTTTATTCTATCCCTTAAGGGCAAATGTTTTACATAATTTTATAAATGTCATATTTATTTATATCTAATCAATAGACTAAAAATAAGTTTCAAGCTTCTGGCTTTAAAAATGACGATGCTTCCTTACAATTTTTTATCCCCCTTTACAACCCTTTTTTGGATTAAAAAAGTAGCCTATGTCCTTTATCAGGCTTTAGACTATCTGTGTACCAAATTTCATTTAGATCGGTTCAGTAGTTTTGGCGTGAAAGAGCGACAAATAGAGTTACTTTCGCATTTATAAAATTAGTAAGGATTTTTACTCGCCCGACTTTTCGAATATTTTGCAGTGTTCATAGTCGCGGTTGAAGTTTATTTCACACAATTTATTCTTATTACACCATCACTTACTACGACTCCTTTTCAAATATATGAACGCTCATAACAATAAAGTGCATGTAAAAGATATATTGTAACAAAGAACCCCATCTTATCTTCATTAGTCATCCTGTCATTTCTATCCGAGCCATAAAAACGGCATTTAGGTGCCAAATGCATACATCGCCGGTCCATCTACATAAAGAGGAAATATATTCTGTGACGTCACCTGGTATACGTACGTGATCCGCCTGGAAAATATGTTGTCCAATTAATTAGGTACTTTGAATGGATTGTGTGGATCTCTGTTATTGGTTGGAAAATTAAGGCGGGTGCGATTGATTGCTCTGGTAGGTATAGGTAACCGATTAGTTAGCTGACCCGCGTACCTATGGCAGTTAAATATTGGATTGGATTTTTTGGCCTTATTTCAGCTTTATGTGTTGGATGAACAAGATAAATATCGTTAAAGCTTCATATCTAAATGTTTGCACGCCCTAATTGTCTCCACCGTATGAAAAACTAAGCGCAGCTCTATCTATAAAAAAAAACTTAATACCCATACAATCCGACAGATCATCCATCACAGAAAATAGTATGTTCTTCTGAATCCTGCTTAAGAATCTTAGAATAAATGTACATATTATTATATTTTTCTAATCAACAACAAATTAAATGGATTACATTTAGTCGTTAATGGCTGACACGATTAAAATTGTGATCATTTAAAGGTGCTTGTTTTAGTCTGAGCGCTGAATAATCATTTATGTCCTTTTTTTTGTTTTTTCCTATGCTAATTTTCTAATAGTTTTCAGTAATCATAGTTGTAATTATACATGCATAATAACGTAATATTAATAATTACTGATTAAATGAAATATCTTGTTCATGCGTAATGTGCCTTGTTCTTTTAAAAAAAAGTTGAAATATTTTTTAAGATCGTTAAAAATATTTTCCCCTTTACTTGTTTGTTCCCTACTATCGGAAACTATTAGCATCGATCTGTAATAAAGAATCGGTACTCTTTTTGAACCTTTGAACCTTTATTGCTATAAAGGTCAATAAGATGAAAACGGTAGCGTTTTAATTCTCTTTTGTCCCAAAAAGAGATGGAAAGAGGGTCCGGACATCATACCCGGAAACTGAAGTACAATACGACAAAGAAGAATATAGGGACGTTGAGTACAAATATAGCGGAAATGAGCCACTTCCGCATATTGGCACCTTTGCTTATTTCTCTCGCCAGGAGAGGCAATAAATACATCCTTATTTACATTGTAACATTTAAAAGGTGAAGTATACGAATACATTTAATTTTTTTCGGATGAAAAGACCCTATATCCTTATGCACACAAACATGCACAACAAACCTTTTTTTTTTTTTTTTTGCGGTGGGCTATGGACGTCGCACCCCGCCAAATCAGTCCGAGGTGATGGAAGAGGCGGCGCGCAACCCCATTGACCCACCCTGCAAGCACCTCTTCTTCGCCGTGTGAGCGGGCCACCGGTACCCGATCTTTGTCTTCGGTGGCCCGCTCGGCGGTATGCCCTCTCGGGCTCCTCTCCATGCACAACAAACCTAGAAGTTTTATATTTACATAAACAAATTAACTGACAAAAAAAACATGATTCTAACAGTATTTTTTTTAAATACACACTCGTCTTGTGTCTTCAATGTACACAATCTTTATTTCAACTGTTTTATTATACATAATTATAGATTCTAAAATTTGTAGAAACTTATATACGATATGTACCTGTTTGAAACTTATGTGGTAATGGCCAGATAATGGGTTAACGGAGTATTCGCCACCCACAGAGATGCGGACGCTTTATTCCCGGGTGTTAACAGGAGTGTATACCGAAAAGGATAGCCTGCCAGGCAGATTCTCAAAGTCAAGCAATCGTTTCAGAGAGCCCACTTAATAAGCGGAGCAGAGATTTGGTTATACGGTCAGGTATTAACATCGCGCCATCTATTGATCTCCCCAGAGGATTTGGACAAGACGTGGCAAGACTGATTATAGCCCGGCAAAAAAAAATGAATCTATTAAGATTATTACTATTAATATAATACTAATATTTACAATTACGAAAATCTGAAGTCGTTTAGATTTATACTTCATAGCTGAATGTTAAATTTAATTAAATTATCCGTAATTATTAATGTATTCGATATACATTTCTACCGTATGAATAATAGGAACTCGTAGAAAACGCGTATTTAGTTTCAAATTTAATTTAATTAACTTGTTAGATTCTGGCAAATTTTGTTATAAAATACATACATTTGAAACCATTGATCAAATTACAAAATTGATAATAAAGGCAAAATTTAAGGAAAATATTAAATCTCGACAGTAAAAAAACATTGATTTTAAGTTAATATTAAACAGTTGTATTAATATAAATTGTAATTAAAAAAGGAAAAGTTTAAAATCTAAATTTTACATGATGCGTAGAAAATCTATTTTTATTTTCTTAATCTTTATTTGACAATGTATGTCTTGCAATTTCATAATATAATTGAAGAATTTCCTTCAACATAGTTGACGTCATACGTATAATACAAATATTACTACAGGGATCTTAATACTGCTTAACATTTCCTATTATTAGAGCGATCCCGAACCGACCTCAAATAGTAATTACTGATGAAGTTTAATTAACTAAGTACTCGTGATCTTCTTGTAAACTATTAATTTAAGTTAAATTGTTCTGGATATGAATAGCATCGGTATTTTGTTGTGGTTTGATTATAAGCTATCATTTTGGAGATCATATATTTCCAACTATTTGACACCAGCCTCCTTTCTTTATGGGAGGGACATTGATCTATTCCCTGACGAAAGCACAGCATTTTTTTAAATGTTTTCTTAATCTGGTATCTCAGTTTCCAATTCAAGCTATAACTTGCAGGTTTAAGAATTGTAACTGATAGTGCTAAGAGAAGCACATTCACTGCTCTATACGGTCAGACTCCTTCCTCTCGTTATATAAGTATAGTTATAGTATTCGTGGCTTCGCAGTGAACCTTACCATCTTCTCACAACTTCAACGCAGGCCGTAAGACTACGGTGGGTAAAAAATTAACAATGATATCCTTACATATGTATGCAGAGTGAATTTATAAAGATAATTCTCTTAGATTGTGCCCTTACTGGGGTATGAGTATACAAGTTTTAATTGATATAATGAAAGCTTAAACTAACAGCAAGCTCAATATACTCTATTATTGCCACCCTTATTCCATCTGTAGTTACAATAGCCGAAATGTGAACTACATTTCCACCAAAGAAATGGGACGGCAACGGTTTTATAAGAAGTTGCATCCAAGCAAGTAAAAGAAACTGCCTCAAAATCTGACATTACAAGTTTTACAATATTATGGTTTCTAGTGTTTATATGAGTACTAGCTTCAGCCCTCGGCTTCGCCCGCGTAAAATTTTACTTTCCTAAAGGTTTTCATCCCCTATTTTTATTTTACCCCTTAAGGGTATTTTTTTTACAAAATGTTAATGTTATATTTATATATATATCTAATCAATAGCCTAAAAATAAGTTTCAAGTTTCTGGGTTTAAAAATGGCTATAATGCCTTACAACTTTTCATCCTCCTTTACAACCATTTTTTTGCATTAAAAAGTAGCCTATGTCCTTTATCAGGCTCTAGACTATCTGTGTACCAAATTTCAATTAAATCGGTTCATTAGTTTTGGCGTGAAAGAGCGACAGACAGACAGAGTTACTTTCGCATTTATAATATTAGTAAGGATTACACATATGAAATCAAACTATTTTTCATGGCTACTTTCACGGTATCGGGTAGCTTTCCGTTAACTATGATCGCTGGAAAGTGTTTGAAAATTCTGAAAAGTAAAATCAAATGCAAACGCAAGAAAATATGAAGTTTAATTTTAGAATTTTCATTTAAATCATAACAGACTTTTATAGAACATTTTATCAACTTACAGAGTATACTCAATAGGTACCTGGGTCATAAATTATCAGCAGTCGATAAACGTCCAGAGCAGACGATCGACCTCTCGTTTATTAACAAAGGGCTTTACGACACAGAATCGCTGGTAGCGCACATTCATAAGTTCCCTACATCGGGCAAGGCGTAAGCTCTATTTCTATGGCCGTAAGCTTTAGTGATCACTTTGGTTTGCTTGGATTACTACACTATGTGTTGGCATGACTCAGCTTTGGATACAAGTTGATCGAGATTTGGCATACCCACTTAAGTTTATTGACATGTATCTTGAGATTTTATTTCAATATTAAATATTATACGACTATTTATTATATTTAATAACTTTTGGCATAAAAATTAATGTATATGACAAAAAAAGAATATAGAGTTTTAGTCTGAATTAAAAAAGGAATGTCTAGGCAATCATATCTCACTGGTGATAAGCGTATCTTAATTTCATTCGTTATCATCGTCTGTTTGGCAACATATTGACCATAACTATTCTCATAAAAGGGATAATACTGTCATCAGGCTTGGCGGTTGAGTTGGCGATCACTATTAATGCTGTGAGCTTTTCGGTAGAGCGCTGCTACTCCGGAAAACTAAAGCATATCCAAAATATAAGAGCTACCAAAAAACCGGTTAAGGTATTACCAAGACTTAGGTAATCCCTTAATCGAATCTACATATAGGCTAGATTTTTACAGGCCCCACGAAAAACTAAGGTGATGATATATTACTTACCAGTCCCCCTTCATGAGACTAATTTTACAATCTATTTTTATTCATCATCTCAGCTCATATATGTCCCTCCTCCTTCATAAAGGGAGGGTAATTAACCCACTATACCACGCTGGTCACACGTGTTGGTATAGGGTTTTGTTTCGAGTTTTCCCTCTCTCGCATAGATGTTATATGCGTTTTGTATCCCTTAGTCGTCTCGTACGATCACCTACGGGTAAGATAGGGGGTGGTGAATTGTATTCTTACTCCGTCACTACACGGAAATCGATTTATTAAGCACTGCTTTTTCAGAAAGTTATCATTCCAAATCAAATTAAAATCTGAGTGAGTAGAGTAAGTGACATAGCAATTTTATTCACATTCATGCAATGCTTGTTTATGCTAGACTTGCCTTTTTTATGAAGAGGCTATGATCAGCCCACACAGAGCTTAAATCGTCCTGAGCGGCTGAGACAGCATAACTTTCCGTATTACCCCTCACCACCAACTAAACGGGTCACCCAAAACAAATGGTTGACTTCGGTGTAGCATTTCTGCTTATTATATAACTGGTAATATATAACTTCACTTGGTTTCTCTTTCATCCTTCCTCCTACATTTAGCATGGCAAAATGGCAATCCGCAGACCGCTTTTCGTCCTCATGGGGAAGGAGAGTTGAACGGTTGCGAGCAATGTCGTCATTTAGAATTTTAAGATTTAATGGAATTCTAAAATTTAAGATAAAAGTTTTTAAGGTCATATAACTGCAACTGTAACAAACATGAAGCTATGTATATATTGAAAATTCAATTCTTGTATTTATATATTCTATTTTTTTTTTCACCAAATAAACAAGTATGAAGTAATATTTGTACATTTTCTCTCAAAATCTACCTATAAAACTGACCGCATTCCATTTTCTAATCCTCACGAAACCGACAGTTACAGATATATTATTCATGGTCATCATCCTAGCTCATATACGTCCCACTGGTGAGCTAAACCCCTTTTTATATTTGGAGAGAAATGGATTTACTATACCATGCCGCTCAGACAGGTTAGTATATAGTTTCCTTTCGTTGTTTTGTTCTCTGCTATAGATGTTATACTCGTATGCTTATTATATATTTGTCTGCGTTAATTGCATGTTTGTAAAGTCCCCCGCAATACAAGGTTTATTTCCTTAGTGCAGGGTGGTGTCTTATAAAAAAAAAAAAAATATACTTTAATCTTCTTTTACGCATTTCATATACTTTACACGTACTGGCAAGAAAGGGAATGGCGGACTGTTTTTTTTTCTCCATTATCACACAAAGAATACGATTTACTATTAAAAAATGATGAATAAAAGAGAAATAGATATTCATATTTATAAACTCATATTTATAACTAGCAGACCCGGCCACGCGTTGCTGTGGCTAAGGTAGTCTCAGTAACACGTGGTGGTTATGCTAATAAATTGTAGCTTATATGAAACGTTTCTACGTTTAACATAGCGCCATCTATTAAATACTTACTCAATCCAGTCAACAGATATCACCATCTGTTAGAATCGTTTGGAGATAACAGATAATTGTGACTGTCAAATAATAGACAAATAATTTGCAATAAAATAATATTGTGACTATAAATTGAGATGAAAGCTATCCTATCTTTTAAGTTGGATCAAACTACACATATTATGCAAATTTGATTAAAATCGGTTAAGTACTTTAAGAGTGCTTGGATGATATATGGGCTGTGATGATGATGTGATGATGATGCGGCGGAACTACTGGGATGTAGTGAATATCATATAAAAGTGCTTTACAACGTTTTCGTTTTCCATCAAAATTTCCACAAGATACCATTAACAGTGTAGCCATAGCACTGTTGATGGTGACATTTTGACTTAGACAATGACTAACCTGAAAGACTAAAAATCGGTCAAGTGCGAGTTGTACTCGCGCTCGAAGGGTTCCGTAAAACTAAAAAAAGTTATTGCATAGCATTTTTTATCAACTTATGCAATTATAATTCATCATCACAGTCTATAAATGTCCCACTGTTGGGCCCGGGCCTCCTCCGTAATGGGAGGGAAATTAACCTACTATACCGCGCTGGTAAGACGTGACGACAGACAGATAGAGGACTTTGTTTCGAGTTTTCCTTCTCTCGCATAGATGTTATATGCGTTTTATATCCCTTAGTCGTCTCGTACGATCACCCACGGGTAAGATATGGGGTGGTGAACAGTATTCTTACTCCGTTATCACACGAAAGCAATTATAATTATTTATTTTTTATTTATGTAGTATTTTTTATATTAATTCAAGTATGTTTCTTTGATAATATCAATTCAAGTTACACCTATTTTTTAAAACTACTAATTTATTAAAACATTTAAAGTACACGTTTTTAAACTGTTTTATTTACAATATTATTAAATTATTATTACTAAATTTTGCAAAAATAAATTGCGAAAAGAGTTTAACAGCGGTGAGATTCGAACCCACGCCTATGACGCTTAAAACCAGCGCCTTAGACCACTCGGTCACGCTGCCTGTGAATAGTCAGTGCAAATTTAACCGCTGTTTTCAACACACTGTTTTCGCTATTGCATGAAATAAACAACTTCCATCGGGAGGCATGGGTGTTATGTAAAATTGTATTTTCGTTGACAATTAATGCAATTACAGCCATAATTATATCTTTGGAATTGAAAAACGAATTAGAAATTAAAAAAAATCAAAGAGAAATTGTCGCAAATTTTACCTATTTCGGTACACGTGCGAATAGCAACTGGGCGCTCGTGCGAATCATAGATAATATATATGGGCGCAAATCGCCCTCTATCGGCAATACTTGTCAATTATTGATCTGTGTTGCCAATTATAGTTTAAATGATTATTATATTATTATTTGTAATGACAACACTGCTATTTACTATGCTATGATATTTAAAAGATACTGTTTTGAATGTTTTCTAGAAATGTTTGATTTAATTGTATAAATATTAAAATTATTATGTAAATGTTCAAAATAAATCTATAAGTATTAATGTAATTATTTGTAACCATCTTTAGTTGTTTTTACGTAATAAACATCTCACTTTATTTGTACCCACATCGCCATTTGTTGAACAATATGTAAGAATAATATTTCCTTTAATTACACGAATGTAAATTGCGTAAAATAGACTATTTGGAATAATGTTAAATGTATTAAAATGTTTGTCATTATTATTTAGCTATATTTCGATAATTATTTTAAAGAAGATTTATTCCTTTGTTATAAAAAGTAGTTGTAGTTACTAAGACCGTGACCATTTCATTGTAAAGTTGTAAGATTGGAATAGAATTCTGTTTACTTCACTTCACCGAGTTCTCCGGTAGCCATTCCTAAATAAATACCGTGAATTGCATATTCGCTATTTTATTATGGACACCCAATTTCCTAGCGAAACGCCGACATATACTATAAATTAAGATAGATGTGCAATTAAGGTTTTAATTTAGTTAAATGAGTACTGGGTTCCAAAGACGGTGCTGTATTTATTAATAGTATAAAGATGCCACGATCACAAAGTATTCAATAGATAGCGCTGTTTTTCTTAAAGCGACCTCTAGTGGTAATTAAATACTTTAATACTTTCTCCTGTAAATTAGTATTATTTATTTATATGGAATAAGTCAAAAAACTTTTGGTCCTTTAGAACACGTAACAATATAAATGATAAAATAATCGAAGACAAAAAAAATTACAAGAAATTCTCGATATATCTAGCAACGTACAATTAACCCTTATTTTAATAAATAAATAATAATTATTATGAAAAAAACATTTTAAGGATCGCTATTGGAAATGAAACATTTTTAATATACATAGAAACAAAGCAATATTTATTTCTTGTTTCTTAGATATTAAAAAACAATACTTGTTGTTAATATGTGTAATTGTTGAGATTTTGAATTCTTTGATACATACATTACGAAATTGAATAAAAAAATTACAATTATGTTTTGGTTTCTTTAACAGCAATATACACATACATACATACCATCACGCCATGTCCTTTGCAGGGTAGGCAGAGAGAACAGAGTGCCAGAGAACTCTATCCTTGCATACTTCACTCGCTTCTTCATCATTCATAATTCTCTTCATACACGCTCGCCGGTTTCGGAGACTCTTGACTCCACCTTCTTTCACTACATGATCGATCTGGTCTAGGTAGGTTAGTCTCGGTCTCCCCCGGTACCTACACCCTTCCACTTTCGCATTGTATATCTTCTTAACCAGACGTTCGTTCGGCATTCTTTCCACATGTCCGAACCATCGAAGCATTCCCTTTCGCATCTTTACACCGATACTCTCTTTCATATCTACTCGCTCTCTTACGTCGTCGTTACGAATGCGATCGATCAGCCTAACTCCACAGATTTTCCGTAGAGACCGCATTTCGGCCGCATTAATTTTACTTTCATACTCTTTTCTGCATACCCAACTCTCGCTTCCATACAGTAATGTTGGGACAAGCACTGCGTTATGTATTGCTACACCTGCCTTCTGGCTGAGGGGGTGGCTACCAAGAAGTTGCCCCAACGCTCCGTTCACTCTATTTCCCGTATTCACTCTTCGCTCTATATCAGTGGTGTACCTTCCATCTCGGCTAAATCCACATCCAAGATATACAATTTCATCCACTTCCTCTAGTACATCATTACCTATTATTACTCTTACATCTGTTCTGGCTTCATCTCTTTCAAAGACCATTATAACAGTAATATATCTGCCCTTTAATCTTTCAAGCATCTCTGCTTGAATCAATTAATTACAGAATCTACAATAACACAAACTAGACGTGGTAGATTGCACTTTTATTTTCTTTGTAACTTATTAGTGTTTGTCTTCTTATCATTAATATGATATGCCTCGAATGAATTTAGTTAAGTAATAAAATATTGGCTAAGTAATAAAATTTTAAAAACTCCGGTAAATATATATGTAATAACACTGATTATGCTTAATTAAATTTTTATTAATATAACTTTATGTTTTTATTTATATGACCACACAGAAGACTTAAGCTAGTGTAGTAGTGCAATTACTTTGTGCTGGTTTCCTACACAGGAAAATATTTGTGCAAACCATAAATCGTTGCTCCAAGTCTGGATGCAATAGTCTTATCAGAGGAAAATCCCATATTGCAAAAATATAATATATTACCTGTTTGCAAGTTATAGGTTGAACAGACATATATGTACATTACCACAAAGTAAGAAATGTTAACAATTGTAATATATATTGAATATTTTTAATGTTGCCGTTGATGTTTCCTCTATATTTTATTGTTGTATAGGGATATTATAATATCTTAACACTACTGATATTTGTATAAAATAATGATATGAATACTCAACAATAAACTTGAAAGTTGCAGTCATGCTGTATTGCTTTCTTGTTATATAGTTATTTACTAATATTCAATATTTTAAGAGCTATTTTGGTGAAATATTTACAGCCACTTATATAAGCTCTTCAAAATATCCCACACATGCAAGTTATTGTAAATAAATTTATAATATTTAAATCACATATCCATCGTAAAATAATATTCCAAAGAGTATTCAAAGGGTAGAAAATTATGCATTTCCTGAAACATGATAAACATATAAAATAACTTTACAAAGATTATATATGGGACCACAAATTAAAATAAACTAAAGATTTTATTACAATGGTATTTTAATTTAAAATTTAAATTACTAATATAACAATCATATAATTAATTAACATTATCAACCAAAAGTATTAAATATGAAATTCATTCAACTCTTGCCATATTTTATCCATCTGTGTATTTGTTTTCTTTATGACAGAATAATGGACCACTGCATATTTCTAACCAAACTGGCGATTTTTTAAATTTCATAGTAGCTTTAGTAATTCATGATTAAATATTGAGGCAGGCATGAGCATGCTATAGCAATAACAGTGGTGCCAGAAGCCTTTTCAATAGAAGGCAAAGCTTTAAATCTAATGATAAGCCAACAGTACGCAATCACAGCTGAAATCATATTTGTATCTATTAATAAATATCCACTACTATTAATTATATATTAGACAGGCAAAGAAGCATGTTAAGTAACCAATTATACAGCAAAACTGTTTTATGGCAATATTAGGTATATGTTATTACCATAGGTTTATATAAAGCAATTAAGTAAAAAGGATGTAAGCATATTTGCTTACATACATATGTAGAAAACATACATATGTAGAAAACATACAATGTTTGAAATTTTGTATTACGCTATGCCAATCAGTTTGGTCCGCGAAGTGGATTAGACTAATTTCCTTCATTAAAAAACCCCGTAATCAACAGTAGTACTATAAGAATTGAAAAGAAAGAAAGTAATTATATTTGACCCCGTTCTTCAGCAAGAGGTTAATGCCTGCCATGAACATTAATAACGTACAGTATGATTGTCTGCACTATAAGAAATTATAGTGTTGTGAATTTTTTTGTCAATACAACTCAGGATTATTCGAGATCAGATGACAGTAACTCTGCAGAAAAGTCGTTAGTCCGGCGGATTTATATTATTGAGAAGGCTCTATAAGATAATGGATAGAGAATATACACTGAAATATATATACCTTTATACACACACACACACACACACACAAATCAAATAATGCAGCCACTATTTATTTCAAAAATCTTGTGAAGATAGATAGATATGAGAGAGATATATATATATATATATATATATATATATATATATATATGCAGTATCCGCCGGAGACATTGGTTAAACATTTAATTAAAATAAAACAGAAAAATTATACATTTTCAAGCAAAGCGTACAAAATGTCAACGGCAGTGACAACTATTGACGTTTTGTTTGTCTAATGAAAAATCCGCTTTTAGGTCATCTATCGGTTTTTTACACAAAATACTACGGATCAAAGGGGTATGCCCATTTATGGTTTCGTTTAGTACATCAACCAAATTATTATCAAAAATCAAGTTTTTAATTATCATATCCCCCTTTACAATATGAAGTCATAATAACGCCGAATATAATATGCTAAACAACTAAAAAGCATTTTACGTTTGCGCCATTTTTTAATGTATTGTTTTGCATAATTGCCAGTATTTTAAAACTATCTTAATCGATTTTAGGGTCTGGGTTGGTTTTGCGTTTTTATTTATTCCTTCAAATCTATTTTCCTAATCTAGATTAATGACATACAGTTACCATATATACGTCCTAAATAAAATAGATTAAAGTATATTAGTCACATGTACATGTTTTTTAAACATTAAGTGTTTTTGCCAAGCAATATTTTTGGATGCCAGATACATTGCTATTGGAGATACCATTTTATGGCTACAAAATTTTTAAATGATACTGATCAACCAAAATAAAAACGTCCAAGTCGGCAAACTGTAAATAATAACCTAATTTAATGTAAAAAAAATAACCTAAAAAAAATAGCCTGGTGATGTAGGGCTAAATTTTTTATTGTAATAGAATATACATTTAAAGCTCAATAAAACAAGGTATCTTTGATTAATGCACAACGCGAAACCATACTCCATAGTGCAATGAGCGAATGCCCATAACAATAATCTAAGGGGAATTCCGTAGCTTATTATTAACAGTTTGCCGACTTGATCGTTTTTTTTTTATTTGGTTGATCAGTATCATTTAAAAATCTTGTGGCCATAGAATGGTATCTCCAATAGCAATATATCTTGCATCCAAAAATATTGCTCGGCAAAAAAACTTCATGTTTAAAAAACATATTTATGACTAATATACTATAATCTATTTTATTTAGAACCTATATATGGTAACTGTATGTCATTATTCTAAGGTTAGGAAAATAGATTTGTAGCAATAAATAAAAACGTAAAACCAACCAAAATCGTAAAATCGATTAATTCAGTTTTAAAATGCCGAACGAACGTCTGGTTAAGAAGATATACAATGCGAAAGTGGAAGGATGTAGGTACCGAGGGAGACCGAAACTAACCTACCTAGACCAGATCGGTCAGGTACTGAAGGAAGGTGGAGTCAAGAGTCTCCGAAACCGGCGAGCGTGTATGAAGAGAATTATGAATGTTGAGGAAGCGAGTGAAGTATGCAGAGATAGAGTTCTCTGGCACTCTGTTCTCTCTGCCTACCCTGCAAGGGATATGGCGTGATGATATGTATGTATGTATGTATGTAAAATGCTGGCAACTATGCAGAACAATACATACCTGCATTAAAAAATGGCGCAAACGTAAAACATTTTTTAATTGTTTAGCATATTATATCCGGCGTTATTATGACTTCATATTATAAAGGGGGACATGATAATTCAAAACTTGATTTTTGATAATAATTTGGTTGATGTTCTAAATAAAACCGTAAATTCTCATACCCTTTAATGTGAAAAAAATAACCAGTGGTAAGTTTAAAATTATTAAAAATATTATTATTATATGAAGTAATTAAAAATTTACTGCTTTCGCAATTTTTCCTTTATCGGTGCTATAAGACGTTGCTTTGTACCAAATTTCAAGATTCTGAGTTCACGGCAAGTACCCTGTAGGTTTTGATTCCTTTGCGAGTGTCGAAAATTTGTGGAAATTTGCGGCATAAACGCCTGTATCTTTTGATTGCGTTGGCTTAGAAGTTTAATTTTTTCACAGCCTTAAGGGACAGTAGACTTGAGTATTTGTTATAAATTTTAGCTTGATACCTTCACGCGTTCTTGAGAAAAAGGGTCTTGACAGACAGACAGACGGACAGACGGACGGACGGACAACAAAGTGATCCTATAAGGGTTCCGTTTTTCATTTTGAGGTACGGAACCCTAAAAACGTAAAAATAATTATAACTTGACACTGGCACCTTGGTTGCTTCGCCTGTCTGTCACCAGGTTGCTCTCATGAACCGTGATAGTTGGACAGTTGAAATTTTCACAGATGATGAATTTATTTTGCCGCTACAACGACAAATACTAAAAAACAATAAAATAAATATTTAAGGGGCCTCCCACACAACAAAGGTAATCTTTCTGCTCGCTTTTGCTCGATATTTATAACAAAAATAGGTAGACGTTTGAAATATTCACAGAATATTTAGTAATATACTCCCTTTAGAAATAAATAATTAAATTAAAATAAAACAAATAGAGAATTTAGGCTTCCATACAACAAATATGATTATTTTCCCATTTATAGATAATGGTACGGAACCCTTCGTGCGCGACTCCGAGTCGCTCTTAGCCGGTTTTTTTTAATATAATCGAATTGAGTTTTCAAACATGTGTCAAAATAAAATGTCTTTTAAATCAAAATCACTAAGAAGTATTGATATCAACTTTAAAGCAAATCACCCCTAAAATAACTTTCCACCCCTTTTTAACCCAGTTAGGAGATAAATCTCAATAAAATGTAAATCATATCTTTCATCAATTCTGTTAAAGAATGTTTATGCAAAATTTGAAATAGATTGGACCAAGGAAACACGTTGTCCCATACAAACTTTGCCCTGCTTTTTCACCCCCTTAGGGATATAATTTCGTAAAATCCGTTCATAGCTGACCTCTACTCAGCGAAACAAATATTCCTACCAAATTTGAGGTTTGTGGCCGACAAACCTCAAATTTGGTAGGAATATTTCTCTTATGGTTCTCTCTTCTCTCTGCTTATGGTTCATGGGTGATGAGTCAATACATAGGTGGAAATCTCTTATAACATATATATACATACATACATACATATCATCACGCCATATCCCTTGCAGGGTAGGCAGAGAGAACAGAGTGCCAGAGAACTCTATCTCTGCATACTTCACTCGCTTCCTCAACATTCATAATTCTCTTCATACACGCTCGCTGGTTTCGGAGACCTTCCTTCAGTACATGACCGATCTGGTCTAGATAGGTTAGTCTCGGTCTCCCGATCTTATATATATATATATATATATATATATATATATATATATATATATATATATATATATATATATATATATATATAATATATATAGATAGATTCAGCACATGGTTTAAATCAATTCTATCTATTATATAATAATAATACCATTTTTACAATGGTTGCAACGTCACGGTAGCTCTAGGGTCTCTCACGAATTATCAGATCCCTCTGATCAACCACTCGTGGACTTGGTTCCTTAGCATTCTAATAAAACATTATATGACTACAAATTCTTGATAAACACGATATACTTATATATAAAATTTATACTTCCAGCTATTTAATAATATTAAAGATGCGAAAGTGAATGTTCCGATGGTTCGAACATGTGGAAAGAATGCCGAACGAACGTCTGGTTAAGAAGATATACAATGCGAAAGTGGAAGAATCTAGATGCCGGGGGAGACCGAAACTAACCTACCTAGACCAGATCGGTCATGTAATGAAGGAAGGTGGAGTCAAGAGTCTCCGAAGCCGGCGAGCGTGTATGAAGAGAATTATGAATGTTGAGGAAGCGAGTGAAGTATGCAAGGATAGAGTTCCCTGGCACTCTGTTCTCTCTGCCTACCCTGCAAGGGATATGGCGTGATGATATGTATGTATATATTTGTATATTAGAATGCCAATCATTTATCGCAGACAATATACCTATAAAACGTAATAATAAATAATTGTGAATCTCTTTAATATTCTTATCATTAAAGAGATTATAGTTGAAATCTATCTCAAACGCTATCTTTATGTTTATTTTAATCATGTTATTTTTATTACAGCGCTTACCATAAATAAAAGTATGTAAATAAAACGAGTAATATTAAATTATTATCCCATGGGTTACCTGCTGCAAATGAAACAATATCTAAGAGAGGCAACATTGTGAACTAACCTGCTCCGAGTAATGAGTGCTTAATGAAATTTCAGCTATGAAATATAAGGCTTTTTGTGTCTGCAGGTGTCGTAATTTACCCCATCGTGTTGGTTATTATTGTTATTTCTCATGTGTTTTAAGAGCATATAAATAAATTACAATTAAATTAATTTATTTTCTGAGTATTGTGTTAAATATTTTAATAGTTATCAAATAAAAATTAATTTCGTGTGGTGAATGAGTAAGAATACAATTCGCTAACCCGTCGTTTCCACGTAGTTGTAGTTCCACGCATATTTTAGTCGTCTCTTAGACGACTAAAATATATAATTTGCAGATAACAGAGAAGGAAAACTCGAATTAACTTCCCGTCTGATACGCAGATAGATCACAGCGACGCAATAGAAGGAAAATTTGGCATAAAACCTTATGCAGCACACCTGATGGTAAGTGTTACTGCCGACTTTTGGCGGGAATCTAAAACGTCATGTTGTGCTCTTGTATTATATTCGATATCTTAGTGTTTTAACGTGTTATATTAGATAATTTTTATGGTGTTTTATGTAATATGATGTGACAGAACAGCTGGGATGTAGTGAATATCATATAAAAGTGCTTTACAACGTTTTCGTTTTCCATCAAAATTCCTACAACATACCATTAACAGTGTCACCATAGCAGTGTTGATGGCGACAATTCGACTGACTGACAGACAATGACTAACTTGAAGAGATTAAGAACGTGAAGATAATTATAACTCGACACTGGCAAAAATGGCTCGTATAAGTAGCTGATTGCCAATACATAAAAAGAAGAAGAAGAAGTGTTACTGCCGCTAATGGACTTTTACAATAGATCACTGCCTACCAACCGAAATCCACCCAGAAAGTTGAGTTTCGGACTCTCTCGCTTACCAGATGAAGCGCAATATTACTAGTGCTTAAGCGTCGATTTTCTGCGAGAGTTTGTTACTACCTCGGATGAACCGCCCCTTGGCCGTAGACAGAAACTGTCGACAAAGTGGCCCTAGCAGTACTAGTGCTGCTACATGATAATTTTATAATTCCCTCAGACGATTTTGTACAACTCCTACGGGAAAGTAAGGAGTGGTGACACATTGTGTTCTTACCCGCCATCACAGAGGCTCTGTAAGGCTAATGTGCATTTCAACTTTCTATATAACTTTTTTTTTTTTTTAAAGACCTCCCTGCACTAAGGAAAATAATCCTTGTATCGCGGGGGACTTTACAAACATGCAATTAACGCAGACAAATTACACCCAGACTCAGAACAATACTTTCTGGATCGCACAAAGTATTGTCCTGCGTGGGAATCGAACCCACGGCACTGGCACGGAAGGTCGGTATCTTAACCACTACGCCATCTGTGCAGTCACTTATAAATTACGATATATACTTTATATATTGTATTTTATAAGTTACGCAAAACTTTCATTTTCATGTTTCATTACATTTTACTTCTCATCAAAGTTGTTCGTAACTTTCTTATCCATAATCTCTAGTCAGTAAGTTTTAAGCGGTCGGAAAAAACGTCAAAGTTGATTTCTTTAAGATAGAGTATCATAAGATCGTTTAAATGGTAAAACTTTAATCATGCATAGATTCCATACAGATTAAAATTCAGAAATAACTATAGTTGTTACACATTCTCAGGTGACCGGACCGGTGATTAGTCTGGTCGCCTTTGGAGCGAGGCCACCGCGTGAGGACGACGCCCCGACGGTGCAAACTGTCCGGGCGTCGGCATGAGAGGATCCCCGTGAAGGTAGACCGCCGGATGGGCCACTGAAGAAAAAGACTACGTACCAGTGACCCACCCGCACGGTGTCGAGAGGTATATTGTAAGGCGGGTCTACGGGGTCTTGCGCCGCTTTTCTTGTCACCCCGGACGGATCAGCGAGGTTTGACGTACCGTAGCCCGCCACCAAAAAATAAAATAAAGTTGTTACACATTCTAGATTAACTAGATTATGTATAAATAAATTACAATTAAATTTTGTATGTAATATTGTAGCGGCATTTAAGATTTAGTTAAATAACGTATATAATGGTTTTTAATTGCTAATGGTGGCAAAAGAGCAAGCAGCACGCTTGAGGGTAAGTGTCACTGCCGCCCATCGACCTTTGCAATACCAAAGGTATAGCTAGGCCGCTCCCTACCAATACACCAAATTAACCTAGTTGGGCTTCCGGCTCTCTCGCTCACCGAACGAAGCTCAACATTGCCATTACTCAGACGTCGATCTTCTGCGAGAGTGTGGTACTATACACCGAACGGACCGGCCCGCGGCTGTAGACAGAGAGCTGTGTATAGCGTGGTCCTACCATTATCAAGTATATATAAATTTTGCAATGGCACTTCAATTTCGCCGAAACTTTAGCTAATATCTAAAGCAATATTTATGACACATTAATGATTGATTGTTATGTGTCATTCAACATATAATGTTCATGTTCATGGGAGTTAAATAACTAGAATCATCATTACCCTGCTCTTATCCCAATTACTTGGGTTCGACGCAATATGTCCTTTTCTTCCACACAATCCTATCCGATGTCATCTCTGCGTTCACTCCCTTTCTATTCATATCATGCTTCACGCAATCCATCCATCTTTTCTTCGGTCTTCCCTTACTCCTAAAGCCAATTAAATAACTAGTCTCCTTCTAGTTAAATAACTAGAATATATTTGTTTTATTACAGCGGAGCTGATGTGATTGTTCAAGGGATTTTAAAATAAGCAGCAGTAAGCAGTAACAAAACATTCATTTAGCATGGCAATTATTTGTAATAAATTGTATGAAGAAATATCTACGACCACCGACGATCTATTTAAACCTTCGAATAAATTGTACAAATTAAAATCGAACTTTATTTGGAAATTTAATGTGTCATATGAATACGATCGCTAAATTAAGAATGGCATTATAAATATTTTATAAGAACTGATTTGATAGATCTTAGGATTCATAGCAAAGCTAGTAATTTCAATGAAATTAAGGATTCCCAAAAGGAATTTTAATGTTATTACTTCTATAGTAAAATAGCGCAATTTAGCTATAAAACTTGATACATATTTACAGCGCTGACTCAACAAATTATTGGAATAGAAATGTAATCCTAGCATCATCATTCTCCTGCTCTTATCTCAATTACTTGGGGTCGATACAATATGTAATCTTCTTTCATAGTACAAATTATAAATGTTATCGGCAATAGTTTTATGACCAGCCGTCTGCCAGACGCCAACCCTCCTTGGGAATGTAATTGTTGACCAAACAGCATCAGATGGAGTTGGCCCAGGTCGTTATAAGTCGTCTTTTACGACATCTACGAGCAAAGTAAGGGTGAGTAGTATTCGTAGCCGCTACCACACAACATAAATATAAATATAATCCAAGCAAATTAGTAAATATTATACACCCCTGTTACTCTCTCTTATATTTATAAATATTAGCAGTAGTTGTTCCTTTTCTAAAGTTATATTATTCCAACGAGACTAGTTTACAAGAGGCGACTTTTCGTATCATCGTTGTACAGGTCGCCTGTTTATGTTTAATTTTTAATCAACTTCAAAGAACAACGTTGTCCTCTCTATTGGCCAGTACAAAGTTTTGTACTAAAAGGTAATTTTTGGCTTATTACGCGTATTTTAGCAAAATGTAATGTTTATTAGTATTAAAACTGAAGCAAAATTAATAAAAGCTTAGCATGATATTTAATTCTTTAAATTATATTTAATTTAGCAATAGTTTAAAGTAAATTTATGAAGAAATTCTATTTCCGAACCCGTTCCGCTGAGATTGTTCTATACATACCATAATAAGAATACATTTCACCAGCTTTTTATTTTACGAAATTGTTTAAAAAGCGGATATCCCTAAGAAATATAAGGTTAAATCACTCCAAAAGAAATAAAACTCCAGGCAAGATTATTTATTATTATTGTATCTCCTTTTAATTCACGGGATCTTCCATAGGGAAGATGCCCGGTCCTTTGGGAGGCTTACATGGGGATATGGATCCAACACGCAGAGGCCTTTGGACAAATTTAATCTAAATATTGGGATGGGACACCTACCGATGACATTCCACGTCTGCACTCAACATACATGGAATGCCAGCAGTAAGTGTAAAACTATTGTATGATGATGGTATCTAATATATGAAATATGGGAGTGGGTGTTTAGTGGACTGGTTCATCTTAAATCTATGAATTTATAACTGTCGTCTGCCTTCAAACCCATGTTAAGAGCTGAACGGTGGCAGACGGTGACTTGCCAACTCACCGAATGGGCCCCCTAAATAGTCGCCACAGACACACAAGTCATACGGGCAACAGAGGGCAACATTGATGTAAGTGGCTAGGGGTGTCGAGCGGTGCGGCGCTGGTTTCACCATTGAGTCTGCGATAAACAAACTCATGGTTTCCCTGTAATTATGCCCTTGAAAATGACACTTCCACCCCCGAGCATATAGCTCTGGCGACCCCTCTCTGATCAGCTGTTTAAGGCAAGCCAGAGCTGAGAGTCCTTCGGGCACTCTTCGGTTTCCACTCTAGCCAGCCAATGAAGGCTAGCTGGAGACGAGTCCCTGATCGACTCTCTGGAGTATTCAGGACCGCAGTGTCGCCACTCACATTCAGCTCGCCACAAGCTGCCCTGCGGTTTATTGGCTTTCCTGTAAATCTTGTGATATATTTTTTTTTATATCAAAAGAACTTAGGGAGCCAAATAATGTTCCTCCGAGTTTTGCGTTAGCCTCACGGTGAAGTAACGACTGGCCCGGAGGTTTTATTATTATTATTATTAGCAATTCATCCAGCCAGCAAGGGAAGAATAATATACTAGATTATTTTCTTTTCCTTGCTGTGGGGAAAATAATTTAATAGGTTATTTTACCAGCTCATTGGAAATAAAAATAACCTAGTAGATTAATTTCGTCCCTAATGAGGTGTAGTCATGTATAATATACCGGCACATGCTTATATGAGCTCAATAAAAGGAATAAGAAATCATCCAACAGCCTATTACACTACTCATCATAGTTCTTCTCAAAATTGATGGAATAATACTGTAATTGCTATACTTAGCCGAGGGATTGGCGATCGCGTCTGCTATTATAAACCTCTCGGACAGCGTGTCTACCCACTTCTTCAAGAACAATAAGTAATCAATTTAAATCTTCTATAGCTCATAAAAACTTGACTGAAATCTACACTTCTATAGAAGTCGTCGTCGCATAGTTCTACAGAAGTAACACAGATTCGAATTTAAGTTGTCATTAAAAGGTATACATACTAACCAAAATATAGTGGATAAATTTCTACATTTTTCGTGGTGGACTATGGAGGTGGTCACGCCCCGCCAAATCAGTCCGGGGTGACAGAAGAAATGGAACGCAACCCCATAGACCCGCCCTGCAAAGCGCTTCTCTTCGCCGTGCAAGCGGGCCACCGGTGGTTAAATTTCTACCTACCTTTGAAACTATAGATGAAATTTATTATATAACAGAAACAAATTTAGTGTTTCCTTCATCAATCAATAACGTGGCATCGCTAATTATGCTGTCAACTAAAGTAAAACATGTGTTACATCAAAACGATAAATTTGGTTGAGTACTCGTATTTAATTAAAATGAAATACAGAAAAGACACTACTCTCTGCGAGAACAAAACGTAAACTCCTCTTAAGCTTTGTTCAAATGTGCTCCAGTTTAAGAACAGCAACTTTCAGATATTGCGCTTAGTTTTAAGGTACTATATAATAGGTCTTTGTGTGACATGTCAACGAAACTGGCTGTTAATCTTAGTACTTCAAGTAACATCTACGTATATTCTAGCCCTTTTTTTTTATTGGTGGGCTATGGATGCGTCTCGCCCCGCCGAATCGGTCCGGGGTGACGGAAAGGCGGCGGGTGACCCTATAGACCCACCGTAAAATCCTCTCTCTTCGCCGTGCGAGCGGGCCACCGGTGCCCGATTTTTTGACTTCAGTGGCCCGCCCGGCACGTATATTCTAGCCCTACCACTTGTAGTGTGTGTGTGTTGTTGGTATGTTTTTCAGACAAAAGGCAAGCAGAATATGTCTAAGTCTATTGAGTTACCGCTCTTTATTAGATTTGAAAGGAGAGTCCTTTAATTTATAATTACCGGGAAACTATAGAAATAACTAAACTTTCTGTTACGAAATTTAACTTGCTCAGTTACGGATAAGTTACAAGTTTCACAGTTATATTATTATTCAGAATATACAGGCACAACAGCTGCGCACACGCTGACAACAGACAGCTTGTTTGCAAATAAGTTAAACTATAATTAAGCCCAAGTTTCAGTGAAAGCTGTTAAGATATATTAACCCTTTTCTAAAATGTCAGCAGCGGCCATTAAGCTACTACGGCCTTGGATAAGGGTTGACCACTCACACTCAAGGCTTTTATGTACCAAATGTTGATTAACTCGTGTAACATTAAGTAAAAGAATATCATTTCTAACTCAACCTACCTTTAAATAAGAGATGTAAGTGTTAATATTTTAGAGGGTCCATTTCAGCAATGTGTTCTTAATATTGTTTACTTAGACACTTTTATTTTATAGCACAATTAAAAGTGATTTTATTTAAATTATTTATTTCGTATAATATACAATATCTGGGTGACCGAGCTTTCGTTTGGTATTTTCATCTTAGTGTGTTTTGAAGATATATTTAAATATAATAAATTAAATGAATTATAAAATAATAATAAAAATAAAAAGTAATAAAAAAGAGAAACAGGATCCAAACCGGCCCTGATTAGACTGCTCGATTATTCAATTGAGGTGCCTTAATGACAGCGTCAAAATTTGCCTTCATATTTTAATAGTTGTCAGCCAACGCAAAATTATATTATTTGCCTGAAAATATGGACAAAACAATATTTTCTACAAATGAAACTTAGCTAGATCGACTAGTCATCCCCGGCATCCCCTGCATGCTAAATCTTAAAAAATTGTTGGTGGCGTTTCCGAGATTCAGAAAATATATATATATATACAAGAATTGCTCGTTTAACGATATTAGATTAGATAGATAGATAGAATTTTGTTCTTTGTATTTAGATAAAGATTAGATTGTTAAGTATATTAAATCTAGCCACCGAAGTCAAAGATCGGGTACCGGTGGCCCGCTCGCACGGCGAAGAGAGGAGTTTGCAGGGTGGGTCCATGGGGTTGCATGCCGCCTCTTCTGTCGCCCCGGACGTTTTTCGTCTGTCGTCGGACCAGCGTGGTATAGTCGGTCAATTTCCCTCCCATTGTGGAGGACGCCCGAGCCCAATAATAATAATAATAATTTTATTCTCTGGAATGCAGGTAGTTACATGAAGATGACAAACATAGTCCCAACAATGGTACATATATGGGCTGTGATGATGATGATGAAGCAGTTGAATGGATGAATTGTATAGTATATCTAAAACCTTCATGTTGCCTTCTAAGCATTATCAAATACAAGTAAAATTTTTCGTCAGCTACTTTATGAAAGTTGTGGCAATTTGCCAATAAAATATAATTCATTTAAAACGGTAACATAATAAATGCAAATATGAGTATATTTATTATACTTTCATGCTTTATCTACGCAACTGACCATCTTGAATTATTTTTATCAGTATTATACATCGGTTACAGATGTGTCTATTTTGGCAATTAATTTATATTAACATGAGAGTCAAACTTTTAATAACTGATACTGTAGCGGGTAGATATAAATTTCTGTAATGACAATGACTTTTGGACGTAAAATACCTTAGTTCTCCCGTGACCATAATCACTGTAAAGTGTTCGAAACGTCGAGCAATTAAAAATCAAATACAAACGCGATAGAATCCGTAAAATAGTTTTATTTCAAATGTGTAATACTCGCGTAAATATTAGAAACCATTATGTTAGCAAAACGTAATTAATTATTACTAGAAAATTTACTATGTCTACTTTTTAAAACTCTATTTAGTTAATAAGAAGACAGAAAATATTGTTTAAATTCTTAATTGAAAGAAAAATAACTTTCTGCGGTATAAATTACAGCGTCAAGTTTAAAAATAAGATTGTCCCTGTTCGCAATTAAAGCTCAGTTCTATTCTGCACTCCTGGACTAAGTCATTTGGAGTTCCGTTTCTGCATTTGACTGGAATTATATAAATTAGAGTTGCAAATCATTGCTGGACTTTGGATAACTTCTATTATAATGAAATAGGTTATATGTCCTTCCAAATGTGGCAATTACGTCATTATGTCCCTTAATGAGGCTTATATTTAACAGCTGCTTTAAACAGCTTCTCTAGATTTATTAATTTATTTACCTAAACGAATGTTAAAAATAAGATGTTGTATGGTGACATCTTAAGAATGTAAATAACTACTCTCATCATTCATCATCAATCTCCTACTTATATCCCAATTACTCGGGGTCGATACAATATGTAGTCTTCTTTCATAGTACATATCGTAAAAGTTATTAGCAATAGTTTTATGACCGACCATCTACCAGACGTTAAGGGTTAACGTAACCATGGGAATGTAATTGTTGACCAAACGGCATCAGATGGAATTGACCTAGGTCGTTATAAGGCTCTTAGTTTTCTTTTACGACATCCATGAGCAAAGTAAGGGTTGGTAGTATTCGTAGCCGCTGCCACACAGACTTAACTTCTCTATCGAATGTTAAAGAAGATGTCACTAACATGTAAAAAAATGTAGATACATAAGAAAAACCTCAGAATGAAAGCTTGTACCAACCAGTCTAACCAATACAGATCCTTCGATTGTGGAGATGTTACGTCTAGTAGTAAGAAGTTGTGGTCTGAAAAGGAAGAATTGGTGTTTAAATGATATGCTATAAGGTAGTATACGAAACAAAATAGCTAAACTATCTATAGATGTGAACAAAATGTTATATGCTTCGTTCATTAATATAAGAAAAATCAAAAATCGGCCAAGTGCGAGTCAGGCTCGCGCACGAAGGGTTCCGTACCATTAACTATAAAAAATCAAGTTAGTTCTATGGGAGCCCCCCCTTAAATATTTATTTTATTTTTAGTATTTGTTGTTATAGCGCCAATAAAAATACATCATCTGTGAAAATTTCAACTGTCTAGCTTTCACTGTTCTAGAGATACAGCCTGGTGACAGACGGACGGACGGACGCACAGCGAAGTCTCAGTAATAGGGTCCCGTTTTTACCCTTTGGGTACGGATCCCTAAAAATCAGCAAATCCTTCAAAACTAAAATAAATAAATTCTTGTGCCGATAAAAAGTCTGACATTTTCTAACAAAAAAAAAATATTTTTATTCACACTTTTACTGTCAAAATATCTACATATTATTTTATCAAAAACTATCTTGTCTTCAGTTTGACTGAGATTTAAAAACTAATTTCACAAATAGTGTAGTGGGTATGATACCAACCTACCGTGACAAGTGTCTTAAGTTCGATCACCACGTACGGCAATACTTTATGTGATCCACAAATTATTGTCCTGATACTGAGTTCCGTCCGTTAATTAATAAAATAATAATAAATAATTATGAGGAAACTGAAGACTTGATACACGTCCTAACATAGGTATAGAATATATTATATATATACACACGCACACACACACAATAGTGCGCGCACGCGCACGCACATACACAGCCACACATACATACACACTAGAGGATTCGATCCCGGTCGATTTTTCTAATCCCGGGATTTCGGGATTATCTACAGTTAATCACGGGATCCCGGGATAGTCCCAGGATTGTATTGGTAATGGAAAATGGTAACAAAAAGTCAGTAAACATATCAATATCAATTTTTGAGGACATAGAATATTTAGTTTAGAAAATGAAGCCAGAACAGATGTAAGAGTCATCAACATCATCATCATCACAGCCCATAAATGTTCCACTGTTGGGCTCGGGCCTCCTCCGTAATAGAAGGGAAATTAACCTACTATACCGCGCTGATCAGACGTGTTGGTATAGGGTTTTGTTTTGAAGTTTCCTTCTCTCGCATAGATGTTATGCGCGTTTTATATCCCTTAGTCGTCTCGTACGATCACCCACAGGCAAGATATGGGGTGGTGAATAGTATTCTTACTCCGTCACCATACGGAAAATGGATGTAAGAGTAACAATAAGTAATGATGTACTAGAGCAAGTGGATGAATTTGTATATCTTGGATATGGATTTAGCCGACATGGAAGGTACACCACTGATATAGAGCGAAGAGTGAATGCGGGAAATAGAGTGAACGAAGTGTTGGGGCAACATCTCGGTAGCCACCATCTCAGCCAGAAGGCACGTGTAGCAATACATAACGCAGTGCTTGTCCCAACATTACTGTATGGAAGCGAGAGTTGGGTATGCAGAAAAGAGTATGAAAGTAAAATTAATTCGGTCGAAATGTGATCTCTACGGAAAATCTGTGGAGTTAGGCTGACCGACCGCATTCGTAACGACGACGTAAGAGAGCGAGTAGGTATGAAAGAAAGTATTGGTGTAAAGATGCGAGAGGGAATGCTCCGATGGTTCGGACATGTGGCAAGAATGCCGAACGAACGTCTGGTTTCGAAGATATACAATGCGAAAGTGAAAGGATGTAGGTACCGGGGGAGACCGAGACTAACCTACCTAGACCAGATCGGTCATGTACTGAAGGAAGGTGGACTCAAGAGTCTCCGAAACCAGCGAGCGTGTATGAAGAGAATTATGAATGTTGAGGAAGCGAGTGAAGTATGCAAGGATAGAGTTCTCTGGCACTCTATTCTCTGCCTACTCTGCAAGGGACATGGCGTGATGGTACGTATGTATGTATGTATGTAGAATGTTTAAGTTTTAAATCTCCAATAAGGCGGTTAAACAAAATTATACATTTTTTTTTATAAATTTTCTTCTTATAAAATAAACAAACTACACTTCTGTAAATAATTTATGAAACCAACAATAAACTTCAAAAAATCAACTTCTTTCCGCTTATGTTTATGGATATTTACATTTTAAATTAAATTGGCCAGAAACTTTATAGATTACTTATTTAAACCACGAAAATTAAATCATTAATGCATTTTTGCTTTTTAATATTTTTTTTTATTGCTAATGGTGGCAAACGAGCAAGCAGCACACCTGATCGTAAGTATCACTGCCGCCCATACACCTTTGCAATACCAAGTGTATAACTAGGGCGCTGCCTACCAATATAAACTCCAAACCCACCCAATTGGGCTTCCGGCGCTCTTGCTCACCCAACGAAGTGCAATAGCACATTGCTATTACTCTACGTCGATCTTCTGCTCAGTGTGGTACTACCCCGGACGGACCGGCCCGCGGCTGCAGACAGAGAACTGTCAACAGCGTGGTCCTACCACTATTAAATGATGATTATCACTAATTAACAGAAAAATATTAATACTTACACGAAATGAAGCGGAAATTTTTACACACTTTTACGCATAATTCGGTCGTTAACAAAAACAAATGAAATTACTTAGTTTTAATCAATTAATAATATGTGTATTTTAAGTAAAATCAGCCGTGTAAACAAGGTGGCTGTTAAAACATTATATCAAGGTAAGTGCGTTTCATCTCACGCACATTTTTATTGACTAATTTAAAAAATCATCAATCCCGAAAATCCCGGGATTCATTAAATTTGATCCCGATAGTTTCGGGACTCGGGATCCGGGATCCCGGGATCAAATCCTCTAATACACACACACACACACAGAATTCACACATATACACCTACACACTAGAGATGGGCGTTTTCAGATTTTTACGCAAACCGATACAAATTCGATTTCTGATATTGAAATCGATTTAAAAAACCGATTTCAGAAATCGATTTCCAGAGCGATTGTCGGAGCGGATTTACCTTAGTCTCGATCGATATTCGATGGTTTTAGTTATTTTAGCGTAGCAAACGAAAGACGCAAACGAACAAACGCATTCAAATTATATTTTCTTTTTTTTCTTTGTTGATTGGATTTAGGTGTACGATTTTCCTTCATGCTTTATCTAGGCTTAACTAGAGTACTAGACTAGCAAAAATGTTTTGTTTTGAGTGTGATACAAAACTTTCTGGCGTATTTAAAAATCGTCATATTTACAATGATTTCATGATTATATTATATAATGTACATTTTTAGTATGGTTTTTTTCTTACCATTTTACATTTAATAGTTATTTCTTATTTATCATCAAATCGTATGTACGATACTAACATACGTTAGTATAGTATTGAGTCATAAAATACCTATATAATTATATAGTTCACGAGAACACAAAAATAACATTACGCGCACACTGCACGTATCACCAAGGTCAAGTGTGGATCAAAACTCTCCAATAATTCATAAAATCTATTTAACAAACGCAAAACTTAAACGTATTGCGTAATATTATCATGGAAGTAGTTGCATTCTGATATAGATCTTATTCCCTGTCCCGTATAATTCTGTTTCGTATCAATCTGCCATTCTTAGTTTCTTAGAAACCACAATTCTCTCCATCTCTTTCACTGCACTAAACGATCGCTTAGTTAGAATGAAAGGAGGCGAATTTTAATGAAATTCGCTTTCTCTCATTCTGACTAAGCGATCGCTTAGCGGAGTGAAAGAGATAGTTAGTAAGTTTTCAAATATTGGTTTGGTTTGCAAAACTAGCAATAGAAAACGATTGCGCGATGATTAGATTTATTATTAGTTTGCGTTTTCGTCGTTTTGTTTTGATATGTGTTGATTTAGTTTCTGCCGAAATACGTTTTCTAAAATCAGTTTGTATAGTGTTGAATATCGATACGATACGATTTCTGACTGAAATCCGATTTCAGATTCGTTTTGATATATCGGACGCATACCTACTACACACCCACACCACAGATGCAAAAGCACACAAATTAATTTAAGTAAATTAGAATATATTGTATAAAAAAAGTGGAATTAACTAAACACCAACTCATCTGGAGATAGGAGAGGCTGGTAATCTGTCATACAGGTCGTCCTAGTACAGATGCTAGTCTCTCACATAGATACTAACAATTCTTATGTTAATTATCCTAGATTAAGATCCATTTGTTACTATTCTGTGTGAGAGAGAAATAAAAAGCTATTATTATTATTAATTATATGTTTGTAATTTTACACACAAATTAAATATTTCCTTAGTGCACGGAGAAGTCTCTAAAACTCTTCTTTTCAGCTTATATACATCCAACTATTAGGCACTAGCCTCGACAATGAGTGGAAAATTGAATTGCTTACATATTGAACTTTCTTTTAATTTCTTTTCTATTCACATCCATTTATTAATCTATTCAATATGGCAACCACGGTAAAGGATGTGATACATTGAATATCAAGTCAGGCGAATTATTATTACACAGATTATAAAAACATACAGCTTTTGAATACGTCGTATAGAAATACAAACGACAATCCGTCAAATTCAGTCATTCAGTCAGATTATGAAAAAAATCACTTAAGAAATTAAATATAACTGTACTGCACTTCCTCTTTGGTTCACTTTATCTGTAAGAATGTGTCAGAAATCAAGTTCAAATAGCAGTTCAGTATCAAATCCTGACAATCATTTATTATGTATGAATTTTTTTTAATTTATTCAAAGTCAGAATGCCGTTATTAATTATAACATAATTTCTTTTTTTCTTTTTTTTTATTGCTTATGGTGGCAAAAGAGCAAGCACCACACCTGATGGTAAGTGTCACTACCGCCCATGGACCTTTACAATAACAAGGATATAGCTTAGGCCGCTGTCTACCAATAAAATCCCGAAACCCACCCAGTTAGCCTTGCTTTGCTAGTTGTGCTCTCTTGAGCCTTTTAGCCCATATATATCGCATTTCTTTACAAGGGTATCCACTAGGAGAAGAAAATTGACCTACTATACCACCCTGATCGTATAAATTAACACAAGAACATATCAACACATTATCACCATATAGATGAATAAAAATATGTATCATATAAAAACACAATTTCTTTATTTATTTCTGTTTTCACTTGCGGTATGTAAGAATGAAAATTTATTAGTGCAACTGGATTGTCTCGGTTGACCACAAATGAAATGTTATACTTATTGCCTCGTAGTAGTCGTAGCTTCGAGCTCACTGAGACTTAGTGATACATTTCTGCAATAAATCCTACAATTTCTTTTACTGAAGAAAAATGTGTTATTATTTGTTATTTTTACGTATAAAATTGTGTGTTACGTGTATTCGTGATTTATCTCTCCTTAAATAACTTGACCTATTTTATATTTATATATACTTGTAATTTGTTTATACTTATATCATTATTAGCTGTTTTTTAAACTATAGGCGATGCTTTATATCAACCTGGGACAACACCACTTGGTACCGTTTGGTCAAAAATTACATTTCCAAGGATAGTTGACGTCAAGCAGGCAGTCGGCCATAAGATTATTGCTATTAGCAAACTTTTGCAATATGTACAATGAAAGAGGAACATATATTGCGTATATCAAGTAATTGGCTTAGAATCAGACGAATTATGATAATTTGAGGTGATTCTGTTGTAACTATACATGCCTCAATTATAATAAAACGAATAATATTCTTATTTATTTCAAATTACTTTTAAATTTATTATTATTATTTATTAGTGGTAGGACCACGCTGTTCTCTCTCCACAGCCGCGGGCCGGTCCATCCGGGGTATTATCACACTCTCACGGAATATCGACGTCTGAGTAATGACAATATGCTATTGCGCTTCGTTCGGTGTGCGAGACAGCCGAAAGCCCAACTGGTTGGCTTGGGGATTGTAATGGTAGGCAGTGGCCTAGCTATACTGATGGTGAAGCAAGAGTCCATGGACAGCAGTACAACACAGCAGACAACATGCTTGATTATTAATAAAAACGTGATTACGAGCGAAAAATGATTGTCACATATAGGATTTTGAATCTAGGAGCGCAAAATATTAAAATATTGGAATTGACAACATATTTGATATAAAGCTTGTCTTGATGTAACATGAATATGGATAATAAGCAATTTATTTACACAATATGTAATAGACAATGGCAACTAACGTGTTAACGACAGACTACTCAAGTGAAAGCAAATATTGCTCTTAAACTTCATAGAGATCATTATTTTTGACTGCACGTACGGTGTAGCGGTTAAGATAACGACCTTCCATGCCAGTTCCAAGGGTTCAATTCTACGCGTGACAATGCTTTGGCGATCCACAAAGTGTTGCTCTGAGTCTGGGTGTAATTTGTCTGCATTGATTATATGTTTGTGCAGGCCCCCCTAATACAAGGATTATTTCTTTCGTTCTTAAAATAAATTTAAAGGATCCCTTATTTTTAAAGAAGTTAGGACTTCATGGTTTCACTATAAAACTGTTTTGAGTCCATTGGTATCTATAAGGATGGAAAACCTAAATAACGCTATTGCTTAACGGTCAATGAATTTGTATATCTTGGATGTGGATTTAGCCGAGATGGAAGGTACACCACTGATATAGAGCGAAGAGTGAATGCGGGAAATAGAGTAAACGGAGCGTTGGGGCAACTTCTTGGTAGCCACCACCTCAGCCAGAAGGCACGTGTAGCAATACATAACGCAGTGCTTGTCCCAAAATTACTTTATGGAAGCGAGAGTTGGGTATGCAGAAAAGAGTATGTAAGTAAAATTAATGCGGTCGAAATGCGATCTCTGCGGAAAATCTGTGAAGTAAGGCTGACCGACCGCATTCGTAACGACGACGTAAGAGAGCGAGTAGGTATGAAAGAGAGTATTGGTGTAAAAATGCGAAAAGGAATGCTCCGATGGTTCGGACATGTGGAAAGAATGCCGAACGAACGTCTGGTTAAGAAGATATACAATGCGAAAGTGGAAGGATGTAGGTACCGGGGGAGACCGAGACTAACCTACCTAGACTAGATCGGTCATGTACTGAAGGAAGGTGGAGTCAAAAGTCTCCGAAACCGGCGAGCGTGTATGAAGAGAATTATGAATGTTGAGGAAGCGAGTGAAGTATGCAAAAATAGAGTTCTCTGGCACTCTGTTCTCTCTGCCTACCCTGCAAGGGATATGGCGTGATGATATGTATGTATGCATGTATGTACTTAACTGTCAAATCATATATTTCTTTCTGTTCTTTAATCACCTTGATGTACTCCGAGTCCTAGAAGTATTTCGTCGAGTGAATGACATTTAATCCTTACCCAAATTATACATATATTATTAATCTCACAAAGTACCATAATACCTGCAGACATACCTAAAGAAATCTCAATGTGAATTACAGTTGTTAACATGTTGAATATTTATGCGTTGTAATTCGTTACCAAGTTTGTTCTCAACATCACGGCTGGATCTGAGGAAGTTCATTACTTTCGCAACTTGCTGGCAATCATTAAAATAATTTATACTTTCTTCAACTTTACTTAATGAAAATACGTAAAAAAACTTTCCTTTTTTTTATTCCTCAGTAAAGTTTAGAGACCCTTTTAAACGAACGGGATGGAAATATCTCGATCGATATTTTCTTCTTTATTAATTTTAAAATTGAACACCCTAATGAGGCTGCCTTTTCTTTCCAGCTTACAAAAGAGGCTAATAGTTTGGGTAGTATCACAATCCCATAGAAAATTGATATACGATATAGTAATATTTTGCTACTGTAGCAACCTTTGACGATTGAGAGAACAGGAAGCCCAAACCCACCTTACGAAAATAAGTGACTTGTATATACTTCGAGTATTACTGAGATTCATGAGTAATAAGTAGATATTATTTAAAATTAGGTGGGCAGTTTGCTCGTCTGGATCCAGCAAGGAAATAAATTCATGCATCGCAGAGAACTTAAATATACTATTAGCAGACGAAGGATTTTTAATATAAAGAGGAAACAACTAAATGGTTCCTAATGTGTAACACTGAAATATTATTTATCGCAATTACTTTCATTTTCCATAAAACCAACCAATAAGCAAATTATAAGCACTCCTTAAACTAATTCTAACACTTCAGCGATATAAATATAAAATGGTAATCGGTACACGAACAAGCAGAGCTCCCGCACGCTAGAGAGCTCGATGTGTAATGCCGTCTCTAGTCTCCGTAACTGCGCTTTTTATAGGCTGCGCTACCCGCTTTTCGTTAATATTAATTTGACTCCTAATAATACATATAATAGTCACATCATCATCATTCTGCTGTTTTTATCGCTATTACTTGGGGTCAAGCCGATATGTAAACATACATAATGCAAATTTTATTGGCAATAGTTTTATGAAGGGCCACCAGCCTGACGTCAACACTCCTTGGGAATGTAATTATTGACAAAACGGCGTCAGGTGGAATTGTCGCATGTCGATATAAAGCTCTTAGTCATCTTTTATGACATCCACGAGCAAAGTAAGGGTTGGTATTATTCATAGCCGCTACCACACAGCAAATATAATGGACACATACCTATCACACTCAAAATCAGAACAATCATTATCACAAAGAATTGCATTGCGTCGAAGTCCAATCAATGGTACTCGGTATGATAAACCGGTACTGAGGCAATTACCACTATCTGTACAAAGATTGTCATCAATATTCTTCAAAATTGTATAGAGAAATTATGTATAATTGAATCAAAAGATAGACTTTTTCAATTAAAATCTAAAACTTCGATTTATTTTAATGAAACATTCCAATAATTGATATAAAAGTATAATATATATGCTGTATCGTAGCGGCTATGAATACTAGATACCAATCACTTACTTTGCCCGCGGATTTCGTAAAAGACAACTAAGAGCCTTATAACGACCTGGGCCGACTCCATCTGATGCCGTTTGGTCAACAATTACATTACCAAGGATGGTTGACGTCTGGCAGGCGGCCGGTCATAAAACTATAGCCAATAACTTTTATAATATGTACTATGAAGGAAGAGTACATATTGTATCGACCCCAAGTAATTGGGATAAGAGTAGGAGAATGATGATATAAGTATAACCTAGAATAACGTTTTTTCTCAATATGCCAATGTAAAATAGTATTATATATGCTCCATGATTTGACTAAGTTTTTCATCTAACTACCTTTTATGACATATTTATCTCGTTTTCAGATATATTTTATTATTTATTCTGAATTAATCTATCGGAAAGACAAATATATACCTATGACATAAATATACTAGCGCAACTTGATGCGAATAATAGTAAGCATTACTCATATTTAATGAACGAGAAAGTTCGATAGCGACGGCTGTATATCGAACAGTGAGTGCCGAGGTAATCCTTACTAACTCAATATCTATCAAATCGAAACTTGTTAAAGCTGGTATATAAGGCACGACGGCAACACTAATCCACGTACTCATCAGCTGCCCCTTTGATAATATCATTAATTATTGCCTATTGGAGCTATTTTGTATCGTCTCTATATATTCTATGACTAAAGTCTTATCATTATAACTTTAGCTTAATGATATTAATGTTATTATTCATCTCCATTAACTGTTTTATATTACATTTAATAGCTTTAGGCATGTCAAAAAGGCTCAGCCTTTTTTTTACGGTGGGCTATGAATGCGTCTCGCCCTGCCAAAGCGGTCCGGGGTGCAGGAAGAGGCGGCGCGTGACCTCATAAACCCACCATGCAAACTCCTCTCTTCGGCGTGCGAGCGGGCCACCGGTACCCGATCTTTGTCTTCGGTGGCCCACCCGGCGGTTAACCCTCGCGGGTTCCTCTTGAGTTGACGCCCCGACGTCGGGACATCGGTCGGGGCGTCGTCTTCACGCGGTGGCCTCACGTCGGGTGGCCGGACTATTCCCCGGTCCGATCACCCAAGGAAAAGGCTCAGCTTAGGATCATGTTTACCGCCGGGCAGGCCACCGAAGCCAAAGATCGGGTACCGGTGGCCCGCTCGCACGGCGAAGAGAGGAGTCCTTGGAGGGTGGGTCTATGGGGTTGCACCCCGCCCCTTCCGTCGCCCCGGACCGATTTGGCGGAGCGCGACCACATTCATAGTCCACCGCAAGGAAAAAGAAAATAAAGCTTAGGAACTAGGGCAAAATTATTTTCTAAACTCTACTGATTATAAAAACTGCACAAATAGCGTTGTGATTATGACACTGACTAAACGTGCCTTAAGTAGGTTTGATTCTCGTGCAGGACAATACTTTACGCAATCCACAAACTGTTGATCTAAGTATTATATATGGGGCTTATGCAAATAAATGATTTGATTTGATTTGAACTAATTAAGTCTAATGGACTAAGAGCCTATGATCGCCAGTCCCACACAGTATAAAGGCTAAAAAAAATTCTGTGCAAGTACCCTACAGCAGGTAAGAAGGTTTGGATATTATGAACCTCGAACCGTGGTGGCTTTGACATGTAACAGGTAGCAAAGGTGAGCATAATTGCTGCCCAAAAACATTATAGCATAATGCGCAATTTTTTAGTATGTTCTACAGGATACTATTAGAATATCGTACCATCCGTTGCCAGACACTTTGTAGGGTGGCAACCTCCTGCCCGACGCCTTTAAAGTTTAATAAATAATAATTCTACTTACGTCATAATATAAAATCTGAGTTTTATATATGTTACTTGGTCAACTATTCAAATATGTTTCTCAAACGGCCAGACAGTTTCAAAGGTTCTAACACTCTCCCAGACATAGTTGAAGGTCAGCTGTAGGAGCGAGCGCAGAGGCGGTTTATAATACTATAAGCAATATAAGTAAAAGTAGTGAGTATGATTTATTGGTCAATCCAATCGTACATAAATATTATTTTTATAAATTAAAATTTAATGGTGGTAGACTACTAGCATCGAAATTTCGACACTTCTTGATGTTAAAAGCTTCATCGACATCAGAGACTGTATATGTATTGATGAACATCTGGAGCCGAGCATCATCAACATCAAATGCGTTAAATCCAGGCAAACTTTTACAGATAGATCATTGGTACTTGCACAGAAAAAAATTTAGACTTTATACTATGTGGTAGGACTGGCGATCACAGGCTCTCCCTCTATAATTAATGATAAATATTAATATAATGATGGAAGAGTAAATACATATTGCGTCGACCTCAAATAATTGGGATGAGAGCAAGATAGTGATGACGCTAGTAAATACTAACGTACTTCTAGAAGAAGGCCTATGGCATCATCTATTAATCTAGCATTTGTAGGTAAATATACTTTGCAATCTATTACTTTAATCTTTTTTATTTAGAGATAACATACAAGCTTTTTGTGTATATTGAATTCTATCAACAGAAACATTCATCATGTGTGAAGTAAAAGCGGATTAAGCCCTATTCACCGAGCTAAAGATATACCTAGTATAGACTAGTCAAGGATTACGTTCATACATTTTCTATACCAGCGTTTAAAATAAAATAACAACTCAACAGAATGATTTGTCCGTAAACAACTCTTGTATATTTTAAATGAATTCTTAAATATTTTATCCATTATTTCTGAAATGTCCACAGAATTTAGAGTTGGAATATTTATGAACTGCGTCATTTTGAAGTTTACAAGAAATGTTTTTTTATAAATGTCATTTACGGATTTGAATATTTCATAGTTAAAGTATTGAATTTTATATCTTTTTATAACCGATATTATACTTATATCTTATCGTTCACTCATAATATAATAAAAAAAATCGGCCAAGTGCGAGTTGTACTCGCGCAAGAAATGTTCAGAAAAACTAAATATGGGAGCCCCCTTAAATATTTATTTTATTTTTAGTATTTGTTGTTATAGCGGAAATAGAAATAATACATCATCTGTTAAATTTTCAACTGTTTAGCTATCACCTTTCTTGAGATGCAGCCTAGTGACAGATGGACGGACGGACAGTGAAGTCTCAGTAATAGGGCAGGACCCTATTACTGAGACCTATTATTTTTTACCCTTTGGGTCATTATCATCATCACTATTCATAATATGCAGATGACATCGTTGCATGGGAAGGGCAACTCGAAATAAAATCCTATACTAACCTGTCTGCTCAGGGTGACATAGTATTTGGCCACCGAAGTCAAAAATCGAGTACCGGTGGTCCGCTCGCACGGCGAAGAGAGAGGAGTCTATGGGGTCACGCGCCGCCTTTCCGCCACCCCGGACCGATTCGGCGGGGCGAGACGCAACCATAGTCCACCAAAAAAAAAAAGGGTGACATAGTATTTCAATACTAATTGTAAAAATATATGAAAATGTCCAACAGATTTAAAATTATTTAACAAAAATACTTTCTTTGATGTTAAATTTCTAACTTTAAATGTTAAATTTTAATTGAAAGAGTAAAATTTTTGAACATCATTTATCATATGTGAACATATGATAAATGATGTTCAAAAATTTTATATTTATTTTTTATTTATTTATTTGATTATAAAGTTAACATTATAAAATTTTAAATTCATCACAGCCTGGGTTGCCATCTCTAAAATTTGGTAACTAGGACAAGACGCGTGAAAACCCCGTATTTTAGAGGCCAGAATCCGGACAGATCAACAAGTTTTTTTTTTTAAATATCGTCGGTGTATAAAGAATACAGTTGAAAATGTTGTCAACCAACTTAAAATTTTTAAACCCAACTACAAATGAAGCCCCGCCCAGACGCTCTCCGGATGCCCTCTAACATCCGGATAGATGACAACCTTAATCACAGCTAATGTAAATCCGACTGCACAGATGGCGTAATAGTTAAGATACCGACCTTCCATGCCAGTGCCATGGATTCGATTCCCACGCAGGACAATACTTTGTGTGATCCACAAAGTATTGTTCTGAGTCTGGGTGTAATTTGTCTGCGTTAATTGCATGTTTGTAAAATTCCTCGCAATACAAGGATTATTTACTTAGTGCTGGTGGTGATTATTTACTTAGGGTTGGTGTCTTTAATATATAAAAAAAAACTGTTGGTCTCGAGCATCCTCAACAATACAGAGCAATCGACTTTACTAGTCAACTAGGTAGGTGATATATCTATTTTCTTTCTCTTGCAGTGATGCTATCTGCCGATCCTATCCCTTAGTGATTTTTTACAACGCCCACGGCCAAGAGAGCTGGTGCTGAATTGTATTCCTACTTCGTCACCACATTGATCCTTACTAACATTATAAATGCGAAAGTAACTCTGTCTGCTTGTCGCTCTTTCACGCCAAAAGTACTGAACCGATCTAAATGAAATTCGGTACACAGATAGTCTAGAGCCTGATACCTTTATCGAGATAGGCTACTGGGCTAGGTTTGGGCGGCTGCTAGGTTTTATTAATGCAAAAAAGGATTGTAAAGGGGGATGCAAAGTTGTAAGGAAGTATCGTCATTTTTAAAGCCAGAAGCTTGAAATTTATTTTTGGCTATTGATTAGATATAAATAAATATGACATTAACATTTCGTAAAAAAATAACCTTAAGGGGTAAAATAAAAATAGGGGATGAAAAACTTTAGGAAAGTAACCTTTTATGCGAGTGAAGCCGCGGGCAGAAGCTAGTATTTAATATTTTGATAATTAGATTTTCTTATACATACTCGTATGTATCTATCTACCAGCCTTTCGCCGTTCACAGCAGAAGCTAGACCTCTATCCCAGACCACATTACGTAATCCTGTGCAACCTATACTCAACAGCTACCTGCAACTTGTAAGTACTAAGTCACATGTTCACTTAATAAGTTCTATCCGGATAAGATCATATGTACATGGACTTTGTACCTTATAGTTCGATACATGATCTTTAAAATGAATCTAAAAATACTTCTTTGCTTTCATAGAATACAATATTGATTTTAATAACATAATATAATTTCTATGTGACACAAATAGGATGATCTTACCGAGTATTAAGAAAAAAAGTATAAAAGTTGGTCCAGCTAAGTTGTGTGTCAACATGTGTTCTTTTGTTATGAAATATTATGAAACTTTAGACGTACAATTGTGAAATTCGTATTAATACGCCTTCAGACTGTCGACGATTAACATTTTTATTCTAATATTTACAGTCAGTTACACATTTCATGTCATTCATTTACACATACTTATGTATCATGCATCGTATACTTTAAGCTAACTAATTAACCACACCACACTATTTAACACTGCTAATTTAAGGTCCCTGATCATGTCAGGGGAACCGTATGCCCAAACAATTAGGGTTTGCAACAAAAAAAGTATTTACAGTTTTGTAAGACTCATCCGAGTCTCGCAATTCCTGCAACTCTCACTGTTAGAATAACACAGAGTCACTTTTTTTGATAGAAATACAAAATCCTAATAAATTAATGAAATTTCATTCATCTAGTGGCACTAACTGTACAACTATCAATAATTAGGTACATACCACTTAACGGGAGTGGGGCTATGATCACCTATTTATCAGGCGACTGTTTAAAATAACATCAAATTATTTCCCCGTGTTTTTTTTATTGCTTTTGGTGGCAAACGAGCAAGCAGCATACCTGATGGTAAGTGTCACTGCCGTCCATGGACCTTTGCAATACGAAGGGCTAGGTCGCTGCCTACCAATATAAATCCAAAACCCACCCAGTTGGTCTTCCAGCTCTCTCGCTCACCGAACGAAGCACAACAGCACATTGCCATTGCTCAGACGTCGGTCTTCTGCAAGAGTGTGGTACCACCCCGGACAGACCGGCCCGCGGCTGTAGACAGAAAACTGCCAACAGCGTGGTCCTACCACTATTGATATACTGTGTACTGGTATTAAGAATACAAAATGTTGACAATCCTTTATTTGCCAAAGGAATCGTAAAATGATGTCTAAGGGAGCACTGCGACACTTGCAGCGAGTGTCGCAGCGCTCCCTTAGACACCCTCCCTTGGTCTTGCATTTGGGCAACATTATATGTAATCATTACTTCGTTTAAATATTTCAGCTTATTACAATAACATAACGCGTAAACGGTAAACACAGGCTTATTACATATAGGTGCGTTAGGTTTTTATATCGGTGACGATAAAATCTTCATATTAACATTAAAATAAGCTAAAAAGCATAAATTACATAAATTTGATCATAAAATCAAATTACATATAATAAGCTATAAAATATATGAATAATTTCATAAAATCCTCATCGCTTTTGAAATCGCAACAATAGCTGTAAAACACGGTGCAAATATTATTGCGAACTCTGCCTCCGTTATCGGGTAGTAATATTTTTCGCCCCTTATAAATCAGTCTATCTTGTATGAAGCTACTTATCCTGAGAAAGCGCGAGATGTATTGTCCCTGGGGTGATATATGGGGTGCGAGGTCTGTGGCTTGTACCTTGGACGACAACCGCCCTTAAATCTATACGAAAGAAAATATGTGAAGTTTTCCGTCTTAAATAAACCTTACGTTTAGTATTACCGTAAGTATTTGACTTAATAGTAAACACCATCATTAATTACGTCATTTTACATACATACATATATATATATCATCACGCCATATCCCTTGCAGGGTAGGCAGAGAGAACAGAGTGCCAGAGAACTCTATCCTTGCATACTTCACTCGCTTCTTCAACATTCATAATTCTCTTTATACTCGCTCGCCGGTTTCGGAGACTCTTAACTCCACCTTCCTTCAGTACGTCATTTTATATATTATTTTACTATATATAAATATTACCTATATAGATATGGTATTTTATTAGTCAATAAATATGCAACAGTGAGCTCCTGGATTTGATTCCACGGTCGAATAAAAGTGTTATTGTATTTTTAGTATCAAGAAATTCTCAATAGCAATATATTTATATTTTAATAAGACTCACCTCCCTAATACTTTGGCCTAAATTATATGCATCAATATTTTCGAAGTTGAACATCGTACAGCACCAAAGAATATAAATAGAAGTATAAACTAACTTTATAAATGCCAAACGACACTTAGATCGTAAATTTTAATTAATGGATATCACAATGAATTATCTTGCGTGTGAATCGAACTTTTGACAGTCAGTATGAGAAATTATTCCGTTAACTACATTATGTTTTTGTTTTTACACAAATAATATTGAAAATCAAATACATTATCCCATTTCCATGCTGAGGATATTATGAAAGATAATACAAACGTTTAGTTAAGACCAATGGTATATCCCAAACGTATTGATGTAAGATTCGTCGTTAGTTGAATCATGTGAAGTAAAACATTTGTTACGAATGTAAAGTTAATCTTGATTTCATAAATGATAACTAAAATTTACGCAAGTATCACACAATTGAAATTAAACTATTTTAATATAAAAAAAAAATACAGCAAAAAAAAAATAGAAGAAAATACAATAAGGAAAAAAAACAAAAGGTGCAAATCAGGCAGCGAAAAATTCCTCCGCATGACTGTGGACCGGTAATGTGCCCAGAAGGCTGGCAGCCTTATCACATTTTTATAGATATCATCGCGTTTGCATTCGATTTTTATTTACACACAAATAGTAGTAAGTAAACTTTAATAGGTTGATAAATTGCTACGAATAAAGATAAATAAACCGTATAAAATCTAGCGGATTAACTGTATTACACGCTAAGCACTATAAGTAATCTCGGCTTAATCAACTGTTGAAAAGTGATTTAACGACGAAAAGTTATTTATTACCAATCTTTGTTATTACGAGTCAAGAATATAATGTATTAATAATAATTATTAACTGTATATACACTTATATTACTTTATATTAATGATATTTAACTCCAGTGTAAGTAATTATAATGCAAAACATTTTAAAGAAAAATTATCACGGACCTTTATTTATTTATTTTTTATTTAAACTATTCCACAGACTTTTTGTCCGTGCTCTTTTTATGTTTTATTTAATTGTTATGGTGGTTTGGCTTTATTACAGTTGGTTATAGCTTTAAGAGCGCAATTCGTGTGTCATAGATGTTAAGTACCTACATGTCTTTTTGTTGTTTCTTCTTGGCGCTGGTAGTCTTGTTATTAGTGAAACCGTTCTACTTGTGGATGTTGTTGTCCTCTGTGATGTAGTTATGATGATAATGACTTTTTAATTACAAACGGTATCTTTTTTCTAAGTACAATTTTGTTCGTTATTACCGGTAGATACGTATATCTCCACAACCATGACACTATTGAATATGACCTATATTATGAAGCAATATAATATATACTATGAAGGAATATAATGTCACGCTTAAAAAGCAGGTTGACGGTGATTCCTGAAGAAAGCACTGCTATCCAATCTACCAGTACTCGCTTAGCTGTTTTCTATGCGTTTTCTCTCCCGTCACCATTCCGGTCAGAAGTAAAGCGGTGAATATTCAAATAGGAAATAATTTTAAAAATAAATCGCAATTAAATTGCGAATTGGTTAAGATTTACTTTCATATTTTATTTTTATATAACCTTAGGCACTTATAGCCGAATGAGTAAGCATAACATGTAACACTCGTTTACATTTTTTCGCGTAACTTCCAGAGCCCCTTAATAGGGGGCGAAGCGACAATTTCCATACGATCTTTAACATAAACACCCCACGCTTAGGTAAAAATCCCTAAGACACGGAGAACTTTTCACATCTACAATTCATGGAGAAAATGACACTCTTACTCAAAACAATAATTTGAAGAGCATGCAAAGAATTATTCTGTATGAAATCTGAATACTTGCTCTAGTAATTTATAAGTGAGATTTTTCCACCAGGGGCTTCATTCGCGTAAAAAGTAACTTTTCCAACTTTTCCACAGTTGGGCCGGATTCCCAATAGGTGCGAACCCCGCTTGTGACATCATTTTTCGTTTCGTATCGGGTATTTATAACTTTTCCAAAGTTGAACTATTATCCCAAAGAACATATTACCGGGATAAAAGTATTCTATATGATAATCCAGGAAATGGTCTATATATGTGCTAATTTCCATCCAAATCTGTTTGACGATTTACGCGTAATTGAGTAACAAACATCCAAACATATTCACAAACTTTCACATTTATAATATTTGTAGGACAACTTTCATTGTTATATATGTGTATTGTTGTGTATCTTTCCTCAAATTCTATATTTAGTTTCGAAAGAACTGTGATTAACTCTAACAAAAATAAAACTGAAACACATAAAAACTAAGGGTTACGTAGTAAATTTTCTACAAATAACGGAACTTTAGGAACGCAAGGCCATCGTTTTTCAGAAAGGACATAAGGGCGATCAACTAAAAAGAAAAGTTTACGTCGCTATAGATTCTAGCTAATACTCGGATATTTTTCTAGGTATGAGATAAAATGAAATGATGAAGCTTAGAGTTGACATGTTCCACTTTAAATATTTTATTTATGAAATAAAATTAATTTTATTTATGAAATAAAATTAATATCACCACAAAATCGGTATAAGATTCTGAGTATATAGGACTGAAATTTTTAAGACTAACTACTAACCATAATTTTGTACTCTAAAGATATAGTGTGTAGTAGAAATATGCTGTGTGGTAGCGGCTACGAATACTACCAGCCCTTACTTTGCTCGTGGATGTTGTAAAAGACGACTAAAAGCCATATTTCGACCTGGGCCAACACCACATAATGCCGTTTGGTCAACAACTACATGCCCAAGGTGGATTGACGTCCCACCGAAGTCAAAAATCGGGTACCGGTGGCCCGCTCGTATGGCGAAGAGAGGAGTTTTAGATAAGAGCAGAAGAATGTTGATGTGTTGTACAAAAATAATACCTAAATCACTCTATATCCGTGATTGTATCATCTTTTCCTAAAGATCTTTTAATTAATTATTTTATCTTTATGCAATTTTATTGCAATTCTATCAGTAAATTATGAACAAATAAGCTTGTCCAATTCTTTAAATATAATCACAATTATACACGTTACTTTTTAACACTCTAATCATGATTAGCAAAGTTCTCATTCGTCGACAATGTTTGATTCTTGTTTCAGAAACTTCAGCCAGTCACCGCCATGAACACTGATCGGAGTAAATTGAATTATCATCGACTTTCTTCTGTATTTTTAATCCACGTTCCGTGAATAACGCCAATTGGATTATTGATTTTTATTTAACAGAAACCTATCACTTTTTCGTATTCTTTTTTATTAAAAGTCTTACTATCTTTTGTAACCTTGATTCTTAACTGAACTATTTTTATTCTTGTTTTGTATTTATGTTGTTTCTTCTTTTTCTACTTAGCCTAAATGAAACAACCTTAAAGTAAGGAGTGAACACTGTCTCTATAGAAACAACCAAAATTAACAAATACTTAAATAATTGAAAACGGTTGTTAAATAACGCTACCAACCTAACGCTACCAACAAACAAACAACAGTTAACAAAAGGAAATTTGGGTCCTAATACTTTGGTACGTAAAATTAGGTACTTTTTGCAATAGCCACCCAAAGTACTAGTTATTTCTTAATTAGATTGTTTCTTTACCTTTTGGCCAGTACTGATAAGCTTGATTTTCCTATTATGTAAATACATACATGAAGAGGTTGTACTTCAAGTCAAAAAGGAAGGTTTATTGGCCATTATTCTGTTATCCGACAGGCTAATAGATAACGAAATATAAACTCTTGAGACTCTGGAGACGCCAGAATTTGAAATATTAAATTTTCTCTTCGAAAACTCAATGGTTATAAAATCATCATCTCACCATCTTAGCTCATATATGTCCCATCGTTGGTTAATGTGAGGTAAATTGACCTACTATACCACACTTGTCAGACGTGTTGGTATAGGGTTTTGTTTCGAGTTTTCCTTCTCTTGCATAGATGTTAAATGCGTTTTATATCCCTTAGTCGTATCTTACGATCACTCACGGATAGGATAGAGGCTGATGAATTGTATTCTTACTCCATCACCACACGGAAAATTAAAAAAAAATTGGATTATAAAATATCGCAATGCAAAGTAAGATTGTGAAACACTCACCAGAATTACAATATTGTCTTCTAAGCGAAACCGCTAATTCTTTAGCTTTCACGTTTGGCAAAACGTCTCCTTTTGGGGATAGGTTTCTATTACAAGTTCTCCTTTTCGTCTATTGTCAGATATTAATCGTGATCGTTGATCGTGACGTGATGTCCCTTAGTAGTCCTAAACGATACTCGCAAAGAAAACACATTATTTGAAATAAAACTACTTTTACGGTTTCTATCGCGTTTGTATTTGATTTTTAATATACCGACATTTCGAACACTTTACAGTGATCATGGTCACGGGAGGACTGTCCTCTTGACTAATCACTGTAAAGTGTTCAAAACGTCGGGAAATTAAAAATCAATACAAACGCGATAGAATCCGTAAAAGTAGTTTTATTTCAAATGTGTAATACTCGCGTAAACATTAGAAGACAAAACACATTATGATGATATATTTTACTTAATCACCAAGCTGCAGAATATGAATATTCTTTACATATTTTAAAATGAATGAAAACCAAATTATTCTATTAAGATTATTATTAGAACCTCAGTAAATCGTTATTAATCAATCTCTGTATCATAATGATTATATTAGTTTCAAATATTTGAATGTGGTTCAGTGGAAACTCGAATATAACATTGTGATATATTTAATATCGTTTAATTGGGTTTAACGGTTTAATTAATATTGTTATAATATTGGTGTAATAAACTCGGGTTGTTTTGTAGATAAATATTGATTTTCCCTATGTAATATATTGATATATTATATATATGGTATATAAGAGATTTTCATCTATGTATTGACTCATCACGATATCTCTGGAACCATAAGGCCTACAGACTTTAAATTTGGTAGAAATATTCCGTTCGCCGAGTAAAAGTCAACTAAGAACGGATTTTAGAAATTCCACTCACAAGGAGGTTACTGGGGTGTAATAATCTCATTTTTTACATATAACTCCTACAAACTTCAATTTCGGTAGGCATATTTGTTTTACTATACAGAGCTCAACTAAGAACGGCTTTTTTTTTTAAATTCCATCCCCAAAGGGGATTACGTAAGTTTTACCTCAAAAAATCCACATTTTCTAATGCTGCCCCTACAGACTTGGAATTTGTTGGAGTTTTTTTCTGTCCTGTAAAGGTCGGTTGAAGTAGGAGTTAAGAAATTCCATCTCCGAAAGGAATTCTATGTCGCAAAGGTGGTAACACAACTGAATTGACGTAACCGAAGCAAAGCGAAGGCGGGTCGCTAGTATATTAATATATTTATAACTAACAACTGCGAGTTCGTCAACATAGAAATCGTGTGTGAATTCCCCTTTAAAAATCATGTTTAGGTAATGTTCGTGTTGAAAAATTATCTAAACAAAATTCACCTCCTATCTTAAACCCTTAAGGAAGAGTAGGTATCCTCTCTGGAACTGATATGAGTTTTTACATCACAAAAAAATATAATACTCTGTCTAGTATTTATTTGTACTAATTTGATTTAAGTGAATGTATCACTGTAAAGTAAACCCATATTTAACAATGTAAGGGGACGACTATCCATCACAAAGATCGTGGTTTCAACACCCAAAATACCCAAGCAGACAATGCTCTACACAATTTTTCAATTCTTATTCATAATCTAGTTATTATTCGTATCCGTTATATATATGTTTGTTAATTGATGGAGCAAATCAAAGATGTATTACATAGTGATGGAAGTTTATTATTTTTTAAATCACTACTTGAAGACCGAACGAATGTCTGGTTAAGAAGATATACAATGCGATAGTGGAAGGATGTAGGTACCGGGGGAGACCGAGACTAACCTACCTAGACCAGATTGGTCATTTACTGAAGGAAGTTGGAATCAAGAGTCTCCGAAACCGGCGAGCGTGTATGAAGAGAATTATGAATGTTGAGGAAGCGAGTGAAGTATGCAAGGATAGAGTTCTCTGGCATTCTGTTCTCTCTGCCTACCCTGCAAGAGATATGGCGTGATGATATGTATGTAAGAAGATGACTATCTATCTCAAAGATCGTGGTTTCAACACCCAAAATACCCAAGCAATGCTCTACACAATTTTTCAATCCTTATTCATAATCTAGATATTATACGTATTCATTATATATATGTTTGTAAATTAATGGAGCAAATCAAAGATGTATTACATAGTGATGGAAGTTTATTATTTTTTAAATCACTACTTGAAGAATTTCAAACTATATTTGATATAATAAATAAATAAATAAAAAAATGCCTTTTATTTCATTGCAGATTACAGAAAGTACAAAAGTAAATTTGGCATATATATATACATACACATACATACATATATATATACAGTTATATATATATACATACACACACACACATATATACATATATATATACATACACACACACACACACACAAACACATTTTTTAATTAATTTTCTGCAAGAAGCCCTCTACATGTAAAGGCCTCCGCCAAAAATAACCAGTCCTCTTTAGATTGGGTTACCTGAATCCAGTCGGAGCCGGCTATTTGTTTTATTTGATATACGTATAAGTAAAACTTAACATGATTTTCGCTTTTGATTACAACCACTTACTATGGATATTTGCCAGTAATAAAATACAAATTGCTGCGAATTTAATTATTATATATGAAACTATAAGACAAACTGTAATAGAAACTGAAACTAAATTTAACTTTGAACTCATATAATATACTGTGAACGCAGCAGCTACATTTAGCCAGTGAGCGACGTAAATTCTTTCATAACTCCATTAAAATTGTGAAGCACCCGCTGTGATATTTCCATCTCCTTTTAGTAAAATAGTGAATATGTTTTATGCAAAAATTGTGTTAGTAAGTACCTAGTAGTGTTAGGAAACTCTTTTAGTATAAATATTTACTTATTCAAAGATTTGGCTATTATTACATCTACTTATATTGTCTTCTTTTTACGGAAACATTTCTTTTTTATTTTCTACGGAAAATCTGTGAAGTTAGGCTGATCGATCGCATTTGTAACGACGACGTAAGAGAGCGAGTAGGTATGAAAGAGAGTATTGGTGTAAAGATGCGAAAGGGAATGCTCCGATGGTTCGGATATGTGGAAAGAATGCCGAACGAACGTCTGGTTAAGAAGATATACAATGCGAAAGTGAAAGGATGTAGGTACCGGGGGAGACCGCGACTAACCTACCTGGACCAGATCGGTCATGTACTGAAGGAAGGTGGAGTCAAGAGTCTCCGAAACCGGCGAGCGTGTATGAAGAGAATTATGAATGTTGAGGAAGCGAGTGAAGTATGCAAGAATAGAGTTTTCTGGCACTCTGTTTGCTCTGCCTACCCTGCAAGGGACATGGCGTGATGGTATGTATGTATGTATGTCTTCTTTTTCTCATCCTATATTTGTATTAATTTTTAGGCTCGAGCCTGAGTCCTATACAAGAAGTGAGAGGGAAATTGGACTACTATACCGCGATGGTCATACCCGTTGCCATAGGAGTTTATGTTGAGATTTTTGTATAGTATAGTCCTTAATGAAAATTGGGCCACCTAAGTAAAAAAGGAGTGGTGAAATATATTTTTATTCCACCACAATAAGTTTTAAGCGACTTAAAAAAATAGAGTTTCTCGATTCGGCTGTTTTTTTTTTATGTGAGAACAGAACTTTTGCTGAGGTGAAAGGAGTTTGATGATTTCTTCTTTTTTATTTGAAAGTCTGTGCTTCCCAAATGGTGCTATTTAAATTTAATATCTGATCAGTGGTTATTGAATTATCGTCAATAAGACGTATTTAGTTGTGTTGAAGATATTGCTTTGAAGGACTAGTATTTGCGAATATTTCTGTGATCTTATGTAGTAAAATTACATAATAATGCACAGATGGCATAGTGGTTAAGATACCGACCTTCCGTGCCAGTGGTGTAGGTTCGATTCCCACGCAGGACATTACTTTGTGTGATCCACAAAGTGTTGTTCTGAGTCTGGGTGTAATTTGTCTGCGTTAATTGCGTGTATGTAAAGTCCCCCGCAACACAAGGTTTATTTCCTTAGTGCAGGGTGGTGTTTTAAAAAAAAAAAAAAAAATAATATTTAAACGAAATTTAATAAAATACTTATTCTAATACAGTCCATGGAGACTCGTGCACAGTCTTAAGAGTGACTGTTGGAAACACATTATCTAAGTGATTTCCAATGAAATCGTCTGCTCCTTCAACTTCGCTCTGATTTAACCACTCTAAACCGTCGTTGTATGCACATTGAAGCTGGTTTTCTACTAAAAAAATTACGTGATATTTTTTTCAAGATCCCTCTCTCCCCCGAGTGACATTTAGTAAGATTCGGCTCGAATAGCACAAGTCACACTCTAATCCCCCTTGAATACCTCACGTAATTAATGAACGCCCTCTAAGGACTAAAATATATATTTATTTATTACCTATGTATTATAACCCTACAGTAAAAACACATAGAAGCATAGTTAAGATAGTAGGCACTTCAAGTGTTGAAAATAGTGAAGGTAACAATTCTGTTAGTATGCAAGCGATTACACGAATTTACACGCACACTACTATAAAATGGAACACTTGACAATGACCTTGCACACTACGGAACGAGCCGGCGTGGGGGCGTAGGGTGACATTTCTGACACCAATTTAGTAGTATCAAATATTGTGCGTAGAGTTGGTTTCTGTGTGTTATTATTCTAAGATAATAACAAGCAATTTGCAAAAGCAGCGCGATGTTACGTTTATATTAAAGCCAAAGAGTTACTGACTACCTACATCGTTTCTTTAGATTTTTAATCGCTTTGTGTTTGAAACTCTGCAGGCGTTGAAACTTTTACTTTTCTTTACCTACTGCATTTTTTAAAAGAATTGGCCGTGTAAGTTGTTACTGTCGTTCAATTATCCAAAATGCTATAAAAAAAGTTTATAAAATATATAACGCTAATCGACAATTAGCTATTCGTAAATTCAAGAAAGTTTTAAAGTATTTTGATGAACTTATGGCGGGAATATGATAGCGTCATGTGGTGGTCTTGTATTATATTATACCTATTCAATATTATGTTTTAACGTATTACATTAAATAAATTTGATGACATTTTATGTAACGTGATGCAAAGGCATTGCTGGGATTTAGTGAATATGATATAAAAGTGCTTTACAACGTTTTCATTTTCCACCAAACTTCTAACGAGATACCAGTAACAGTGTGGCTATAGCACTGTTGATGGCGACGATTTGACTTACTGGCCGACAATAACTTACACGAACAAACTAAAAACGTGAAAAAAAAAAGTAACTCAAGACCACCAATAATGGCTCGTATAAGTAGCTGATTGCTAATACAGAAAAAGAAGAAGAAGTATTTTAGTTACTGATTTTTTGCAAGAACTTACATTGATAATGACTAGTGGAAGATAGAGACAATTTTTCTGCTTAATTTACCACTTATCTACACCGTAACCAATATAAAATCAGTCGTTATGAATTGACTATTTGTAATGTTAATTGTAAAATAAATTAAAAAAGTGTATAATTACTAAATCAAAATATAAGAAACTTAATAGTTGTCAAGATTTAATAAAATTAGAAAGCAATATCTCTCGTATTAGTTAGTTCAATAATTCAGGATTAGCTATCTATCTATTTTGTTTTTTTGCGACTAGCCGCAGCACACATTTCTACCATTGTAACTCCTGTAAGCCCCTGGGCTTATCGATCCACAATGGGCTCCATAAATGACACAGAGATTTGACCCTCAAGAAATCCTGCGAAATGCTTTTAATTATCTTGGGACCCGCAATGTATTTAATTAAAGAAAAGTTAAAGAAAAGGAATAGCAAAAGTATGATTCCACTTCATTCTACATAATGCGGGAGACAGACAGCAAACTATTCAGCCAATATGTAAATAAAGGACGTGATTAGCAAATTATCTAACATAAGGTAGCGCTCTTTACGCCAAATCTATTAATATAATATACAATCTTCCTTTCTCAGTCCTATTATCCTATAGATATAAATGAATATTAGTTTGGTCAAGTGCTCCTATAGAGTCTCTACACAGTAATTACATGGTGGAAACATTAACCGGTAGTTAAATATCATAATTAACAATCCATGCACTAAATGACAGGGTCCTATTGTAATTACCAGTTACTTGGAACGTTGATTAGTATCTATTGTATCTAGATCCTAGTTATAAGGACAAGCTTTTCTTTTTTTTTTAATAATCTCACACGCATGTTCAGCCATATGTTTTTTAATTCTAAATATTAGGGTACAAATTAATCTATTCCCGTCTATAAATCACAATACCAAACTTTGTACTGGCTAGTGAGAATTTCTTAACAGTTAAAAAAATAATTTCAAAATAACCATAATTATAAATGTAGTTATTTACATGCTAGCTTTTATTTTCCATTTGTCTTTTTTACTAGATGTACCATAAGAACAACTGATATATTTTTAAATCGCAACTATTTTTGACATCAAATCGTATTTGTGATAAAAAATAGGCTTACAGTTAAACTAGCGGTGATGTTTTCATATTTTAATAACGAAAAATAAAGAGGAGTTAAGTGTGAATCCCAAGAGCGCTCAGCATCAGGAGGGTAGAGCTGTTGTAAGCTTTATTCTCATGAGAAATTAACCGATCCATTAGTTTTAATTTACTCGACGTCTCCGCGGTCCGTTATTTTTACTATATTCAGTATAAAAATACTTGAGAACAGTGTTGTTTTACTAAACTTTGAGGTAAAACGTGAACCTAAATATATTACAATTTATATTTCAAAAGATTGGTAGAATTACCAATGTATCGTCAGCACAGTAATGAAAATTTATCTCCCTTTATAACGTAATTTATAACCCTATATCATTTAATAAATATTAAAAAGATTTCTGCAATAACTACATGGAGTGGTCCTCTACCTTCCCTCCGATGTGGTTGAGGGTATCTAATGATGATTTCTCTAGGAGGACTCGTCATCAAACGTCATTTGTGGAATCTGGTCCATCCATAATCGTATTTTGAAAAAAAAACCAATTGTTCTAGACCGAAGGGCATCATTTTTGAAGGCAATTCTTACTAAACATGTTTCATACAATTTTATTTTAGAAAAGTGACTAAAAAATATTCGGCCCCTCCGAGTATCGTGTCGAACCTTCTCAACTTTCGGTTGGGTTCCAAACTGGTGGTAGGGTTATTTGATTAATATAATAACAAAAGTTTAAAATTGACAATATATAATATGAGTATCCTTTTTTGGTAGGCTATGGTCCAGACCTTTGTCCAGCCCACGCCGTCCGTTCACCTCTCGGCATCAGGCGCAGATATTCCCGACTGCGCTGCCCGATGCGCCGACGACAAAATGTGTCTCTGTTCGACCACCTGGGCCCTGTACCACTTCGCCGTCTCCTCTCGCAAAACTACTACCTCGCAAAAGGCGGCAACCACGTAACAGTTCCTAAGGTTGTCAAGCAGTAAGCACACTGTATGCAGCATACATACTTGCCGGAGCAACCATGCCCTATAACGACATACACCAATCAGAAGGAAAGGATCCCGTGGTGCCAACCCAACCACTCTATCCACACCGGCCGGCAGGACTTGACGGTCCGAATACTGAACGGAGACCCCTCCAGCCGGAATGCCCAAGACGCACCAGAATGCATGACTCCCAGCGCGATAGCTCTCTAATCGCTCGTGAATTTTGGTAACATGTTTAACCTTAACTCTAGTTCTTACTAGATCTATAAACGACATTTAATGTTACTGTTTGATGTTTATATACCGACATTTTTGGCCATATTCGCATACCAGATGCGGTTGCATCCGATGTGAAGTTGTCCTGCAATTTTTTTTAATCCAAGGACGGCTATAGCCTCCGATAGGTATTTTGGTATTGGGAATGAATAATTCCACCTCGGCAATGACCGTTTCGGTAATGCAGTCCGACCTAGCATTGGTTCCCAGAGACGAAGCAAAGCCTTCTATTAGTAGAACTTAGACTTAGTAGCTTCTATGAGTAGAACGCATAAAACTCGCGAAATACATACCAATCTGCTGACTTATATTGGCAGACTCTGCTAGTCCTTGTCACTGTGGTGCGATTAAGCCTCTAACTTTACTACGGACCAAGCAGTAATCAAATACTCCAAGAAGGACTTCTACCACTACCTGTGTGCCATCTCAAGCTGGTGGTAGACGGCATAAAGATGCTATGTAGATCTCTGATATTACAAATATCCACATCAAATGTAAATAGAGTGACCGCCATACATAAGCACATTTTTAATTTCGCTTTCATATGTTTTTTTTTTAAAGTAGAAGGGAGTATGGTTGCGCTCAATGAGGTTTAGGGATATAAAAAAAAGGTTTTTGAGGAGGTGACATAAAGTATAGAGGGATCCAGGCATTAGACATGTGTAAATAATGCGAGTGATGCATCACACGTAATATTACCCGACCGCGTACTGTCATATTACACATTGCGCGACTAAACATGACATGACATTAAACATCACACATCACATTAAACATGACGCCGAACACTCGTGTACTGTTCTGTATTTCTGCAATGTTCGGTAATTTGATAATGGTTATCTACCTCTCAAACGCGCCGTGTGTCTTTTCGGGAGAGTAAGAGGTATAGAACGACTGGACCGCGCTGCGCCTGCGGTCGATAAATATTTATTTTGAGCTCTATTTTTAGAATATTAAGGCTTATATTAAATGAAATGTCATGTGTGATGTTTGAAGTGATGGTAAAATGTAATATTACTCGGCACGAAATGTAATGCCATATAACATCACTTCGCGAAGTACTGTTTCGCGCATGTCTACCAGGCATCCCAGCATTTAATCGTCCAGGTCCACTACGGTCGCTAATTCGACATGCCGACTTCACAACCGGACATATTGTAAAAGCATGTTCCTACTGCCGAGAAGTCGATTTTCTGTAAGAGTGAAGTACTACCCCGGATAGCTCAGTCTGCGGCTGTAGACAGAAAGCTGTGTGGCTCTACAACTAATGAATTTATTTGAGATGTGCTGAAATCTTTTCAAATATGTACTTCTCCTATAATATTCAAACGCAGGCTTGGTCGTGGGTTAGTGGAGCTAAATCAACCCTTATTTGTATATTTAAACATACATTTTCTCTTGCCCAAATACTCATTATGTATTTCAAAAAAATATTCTCAATCTAATAATTCATAAAGAGTAAAAAACAAATAAATTTGGACTACATATTTAGTCAGCCATTTGACTTTGTCAAAAGCTTTTTAAATTATTTTAAATTTTAATTGATGATTTTTGCAATTTTATACTTTTTACGATAGCATGCAAACGGTCATCAGTAATCAGATTCATTATAATCCTTAAAATATAGCTTGATCTCTGTGACAGTTAGCTACAAAACCGATGAAGTGATTTTGAATACACGTCATGTTTACAATTTTATTTTGTATCGCTTATATTTTCATTCTTTACATGCCACTTATATCTCAACTAAATTATGAATATAAAAATATAAATATTTACACCAAAATTTGTACCTCATATGTTTTATAATACTTAGTAACCATTTTATAAAAATATGATGCTTACACAAAGTTTAAAGTAAGCTAGTACAAAGTCATATTGGTCTGAGAATAAGATAGAGATGGGGCAATCGATAAACGTAAATCGATAACATTCTTATTAATTATTTATAAAACAAGTAAAACCAAAACATTACTTATATAAACCACATGGTTACTCTGTAAAATAAGTAAATTTAATTTAATATTCAGACATCAGTTATAACATTAATAAGACCATTTCTTTTATATTAATAAAATAATTACTTTTATAAAGTAAACATGATTATTCATGAAATAATCTGTGACCAAGAACTCATCATCAACCTACAGGAATGTGCCAGCGGTGATGATGATGAACTTGGATGTATTCCTTTCGAATAATAAAAAGAATTAATTAACAGCTTTAATTTAAATTAAATAAAATCCATTAATTTAAATTCAATAAGATATTCATAGATTATTTTAAATTTATAATCAATTCACCCATCCATTTGATTGAAATTCAATAAGATTTTCATACATTGTCTTCAGTTGCAGTAGCAAATAACTTTAAAAAATAAAGAATTATATCGACAAAAATACGGACTGTATCGTAAGCGCGCGGCACTAGAGAGAACTGTCACAGAGATCAAGCTATATTTTATAGACTATAGTTTTAAATTTCTATAGAAACTGAAAGGAACTTACTATTGTAACTTATTTCCTTATATTATCCTCTAGTGTGTAAGGCGTATTGTAACGGAATTAGAATACCCGCTAAGCGCCTCTACATAGATAAGTATTGATAACCCAAATATTACTCAACACAAATAAAAAGTTATTATTGTACTGTAGACTTATATTATTTTCAGCCACCAAATTATAATTCAAACCGAAACATAATTAATATTAAGACATGCTCAATCATCATCAATATTATTATTCTCCTGTTGCCAAACATTTTGCTCGTAGTCATGTGCATACTGTCACGAGACGTATTAATTAATAAGTAGGCACCGAATATACTGTCAATTTTGTGACATTTGACACAAACTGACGTCAACGTCATAAATTTACTCGAATTTGAGAAGTTTCGGTTTTGAAACATCTTGTTTTGGAACATAATCTTAGTTGTGTCTCTTTCTGGTTTATGTATGTTACATGTAAATTACAGTGATGTTGTAAATAGGACAATATACTTATGTTCCTTCAGCGAAATTGTCAATTTACATCCAGAAGCGAATAATATTGACCTTGTTGGTGTAATAAGTAGTGTGTTTAAAAATATAACTATAGGTACGTAGATATTTTAGTTTAAAATAAACGATAAACACTAGTTTAAACCACTTTCCCCTCATCCCTTGAGGTATGTACATAATAAAATATGAATATTTTTCTATCATTATTTAATAATTGCGTTACTGTCGCTCGTCAAAGAATCCGGATTTGTGCTGAAAGCTAATATTTTTATTTCGATGACGCTTACTGTGAATCATGTTCAATTATTAATTAAGTATCTAAGATAGGTTGTTACTGAACATGATTTTATTATATGCTTCACAATATCTGCAATGCCTAGATTTAAAAACAATATTTTATTAAAACAAAGGAGATATCTTACATAGTTTACAAGTCTTTTTAAATTGTAGAAAATATTACATAGTACTCATATATTGTCTTGGATATATCATTACCTACGTACTGGCTGTTAATTACCTGCCTATTTTACTGAACATTGTTAAATAAGTGTAATAATAATAAATATAATCAAAAGTTATTAAATATATACAAAGTTGGCAAAAAAGCTTTTCTGATTACCATAAAGTTAACTATCATACATAATCTTTAAAGCTTAAAATATTATAACATCAAATAAAATTAATATTTGCATATAGAATAAGCAAATTATTAAGGTATCAAAAATTATATTGCACTTGGTTACTTAAGTATTATTAAAAATAAAAATGGTATTATTTTCTATTATTAAAATCAATAATAAGTGGCCATGAATGTTGTAAAGTGTTTGAAATGTCAAGAAATCAACAGAATGAGTTTTTTTAATCCAGTGTTTACAAAATAAAATAAAAATTTATTTTCCATATAGTAGTATAAAATTCAATTATCTTAATAAAGAAGGAGTTTTTCAAATTGACTTTATATTTATGTATCGAATAAAAGTATATCAATAACTATTAACCATTTTTGAATAGAATAAAACTATATGCATATTTCAATGTGAAAAATAAACATCCACAGGAACAATCTAAGCTAATACATATTGATAATTAAATTTTAGTTTTAAAATATATTTTTAAGAAACCACACTGATTCCAAACATTTGCCGTATGTAGAAGTCAGATTAATTGACCTTGATGATATAATTGTAACATTTACTCAAGTGCCAGGTAACTAGATATCTAATAAGGGAAAAAGTATTTTAAGCCCAATTGAAACATCCTGTTATATAACTTAAAAATAATACTTAATAGATTGTATATAAAACTAACTACAATTCTGAGACACTAGTATGTAATGGCAACTTGAGTCTAGCAAAAAAAAAATAGCATATTGTAACCCTTGTTTTTTTGCTTGTTTCGGTACCTGCAGGTGTTGTACAAGGTTACTTATAGGAATAGGTCTTGGGCTATCTTACAATAGTAGTGGACTATGAAATTGTGCCCTTTATCTAAAGGGCAGTATTGGGGTCAAGGTGAAAAGCATCAAGTTTTATTATATGGTATTGAAATTTGGATGTGTAACAATATATTTGTGGGCATATGTAATTGAATGAAATATCTCCTTAAAATATTATAATATATAATTTGACTGCACAGATGGCGTAATGCTTAAGTTACCGACCTTCCATGCCAGTGCCGTAGGTTCGATTCTCACGCGGTACAAAGTATTGTTCTGAGTCTGGGTGTAATTTTTCTGCGTTAATTACATGTTTATAAAGTCCCCCGCAATAAAAAGATTATTTCCTTAGAGCAGGGTGGTGTCTTTAATAAAAAAAAGAAGAATATAACATGTCAAAATTTACCTATAAACAAAAGATTCGTTGACAATTCTATTTTATTAGCGTAAAGTAATTGTCACTATGAATTTATATTACCCATACAAATCTATACAAGGATGAATACAGCTTACGTGTTAGAGTCATATCATATAGCATACGCGTCAGGGCGGGGGTTACAATCCTAATAACAGGTAAATTCAGCTATAAAATATATGTATGAACTGAGCCAAAGGGTGTAGCCAATGATGCCGCTCCTAGCTCCATTCCCGCCTATATTTCATAGTGTACTTCCAAGGTCAACATACAAATCGCGTTTAACGTTATAATGTAGAAGCTGTTTTGTAACGACGCGGAATCTAGTTGACGCCATTAATTCGCTACGATTTGCGTTCTACCATATAGATGTTCGAACTCAACTTTGAAGGCCCGAATTCGAAAGCTATTGAATAGCAACTCAGTCGCTTCGTCTACTATTTATATATTCATCATCATCATCATCATCATCACAGCCCATATATGTCCCACTGTTGGGCTTGGGCCTCCTCCGTAATGGGAGGGAAATTAACCTACTATACCGCTCTGGTCAGACGTGTTAGTGTAGGGTTTTGTATCGAGTTTTCCTTCTCTTGCATAGATGTTATATGCGTTTTATATCCCTTAGTCGTCTCGTACGATCACCCACGGGTAAGATATGGGGTGGTGAATAGTATTCTTACTCCGTCACCACACGGAAAATTTCTGTTTTTCATTGTCTATACTATAATAATATTATAAAGAGGAAAGATTTGATTGTTTGTTTGTTTGTTTGAATTGAATAGGCTCCGAAACTACTTGACCGATTTTAAAAATTCTTTCACTGTTGAGAAGCTACACTATCCCCGGTGAACATATGCTATATTAAATTTTCAAAAAAGTTAGAGATCCATACTAAAACTCCAATAATGTAACCCAAGGTGTAAAAAAATTACCAAATAACCGAAGCGAAGCGAGGACGGGTCGCTAGTCATTTATATGTTTCTGGTTGTAATATCTGTAGGTGTCATTGAGCTATCGAATAGCAATTCAATCGCCGCCACTACTATGTATGTAGGTTGTTGTTTTTGAACGCAACGTCAAGCTTTCAAATAGCAATTTAATTTCAGCGACTAATATTTAGATGTTTGCTGTATATGTCGAGCATGGCATTGAACCTCGAATGATAGCTGTATTGTTTTCACAATGATTTATTGTTTGTACAATCTTAGATTATAACATTGTATAGATTGGATACATAGGGCACAGAAGTTTAAGTTTAACTGCGTATACATGGGTAAATAATTGTCTATTAAGAACATCATTTTCATCGACCCACACGCAGTTATCATTATGTTTGTAGCGACAAATGCAACAGATGAGAATGAGCTTACTCCTACTAGATTTTACTATTCTATACTAGATACGGTAATATACGATCACGACGCTACTACAATTTCGGCGCTTTAAAATATTAAAGAACGGTAAAATATTTGTTGTATTAAGAGTTTTGAATATCTTGCAATGAATGATGTTAAAACATATGAAGGCTGAATAAAAAAGGAGACTAAATTATTCATACTTCACAATCCTCAGCTTTATGACAGAAATATTTTCCGTTTTCTATACTCAACGGTTTTCTAGAACTTTTACTAAGATAATCCTCTAACTGTTCAGCGCGTAAAATAAGAACCTTTTTAATTTTCACCCCAAACTCTCACTTTATATAGCGTAATACATTTGCGAAATTGAAATCCTTCCTAGGTATAAAGTATAAGCGCAAAATTAGCAAGATTGACAGCCATACGCGCTTTATATGCTATTATAACAGGATAAAAACCTATCAGTTAATTTACCCGAGCCTGTCGCTCGTCATTTTGCAATACCTACTGAAAAGTCAGTCAAACCAAATATAAAGATATTTGGTTTTATATTTGGACATCCTGTTCTCGGTAGATGTTCGAGAACTTTTCTTGACCTTAGGGCTATCAGTTCCGGAGCATCAATGGAGATGATACCCGAAAGATTAACCCGCTAGACCGGGCACGGATGTTAAGGAATCGGTACCCGTGGGTTATGGCGCCTCATGCCCCCTTTCCGTCGCCCCGGACGGAATGGGTAGGTTGTGTCCATAATAGCCTGCCCAAAAAAAGTGTTGCCAATTTTTCAATCGATATGGGTCTGTCCATAACCACTTCAATTATAAACATAGCAGTGCAAAATGGCAGAATATTGTACTATAATGCTCTTATTTAAAAATATGTTAACGATCGTCTGCTTGTTGGTCCAGAATAGATTTGGCAGTTTTAACTAAAATGACCTTCATATAAACTCTTATCACAATTATTGTTTTGTTTTTTTTTGCAATTCATATATAAAAGCCAGGATTTCTAGAATCATCTATTCAAGAAACTGATAATAAAGCAAGTTATCAATACTATTTAATGTTTATTATTATGTTATTAAAATATGCCCTTTGTAAATTTGAGCATTCTTAACATATCCATTTATCTTTGAATCATCATTATTATTCTCCTGCTCTTATCCCAATTACTTGGGGTCGACGCAATATGTACATCTCTTCATACATATTGCAATAGTTATTGGCAATAGTTTTATGACCGACCGCCTGCCTGACGTCAATCCTCTTTGGGAATGTAATTGTTGACCAAACGGCTTCAGATGGTGTTGGCTCAGGTCGATATAAGGCTATTAGTCGTCATTTACGACATCCACGAGCAAAGTAAGGGTTGGTAGTATTCGTAGCCGCTACCACACAGCTACCATCCATTTGTTTTTGAATGAAATTTAAATATTTGTTTAAAGAATTTTAGATTACAGTTTTAGAAATAATTTAACTAAATCCTGTTTTTACCGACGACCCCTAGCTTTTAGGTAACATCTTATTAAATAAAAATGACACACAAAATTAATATTATGTGTGATTTATATCGCTTTACGTATTAACGAAAATGTAATTTTATTTATCTTCAAAAACTTCTCATTTAATTTCAGCTCATATCTGTTCCATTGCTGGTTTTTGTTATTTTTTTTTTTGTGTGTCTCTTACACAGCTGTCAAAGTCGTCTCTTAGCCGCAGAAGACTTTGACAGCTTTACGCGGACTATGGGTGAGCGCTGAAGGCTCTCAACCCGATTAAAGTTAGCTAAGCGACATCGCCCATGGACGATGTCGCTCGCGAGGCCCAATGGACCTCGGCTTGGGGCGTCGCACTGTGGAACCGATCGGTATATTTCATCTCAAAAATCGATAACTTTGTTGTTTTGTGATGTTTCCCCTTGAATTTTTTTTTATGTATTAATGAATATATAGGCAATAAAATAAATTAAACATCATTATTTTAAAAGTTATATAATTTTCATAAAAAAATGACAAAGATAACGATATACGAAATTACATACAAAAAATTATACAGTTATAATAAAATGACAATAAAAGTAACACTTTTACTTAAAATAAGTTTAAGACTTAATTATTATTATCAAACAAACATGCTAAAAAATGACACCATAAAAAAATTGCGATCCTATTCATAACCTTCTATTTCCAATAATTCTTTAGCTTCGTCAAACAATTCTTTGGATATTACAAAACTGGGTTTATTTAAACTAGATATATAAGGATCAGATGTACATATATAACAAAATATGCAGAACGTCCTCGTTTGTTGCTGATCTGGAACACTTCCTAGCGTGATGTAACCTATATTTTTTGTAATCTTTATTCCTGGCTTCCTGAGCATCTTCGGATAATTGTCCTATAGGCAGAACTGCATAATGCTCTATTATTTTAGCACCATGTATAAGTACTTTATGGACCGAAGATGGCATGTAATACCAGTTATATTTGCTTACGTATAATTGCGCGGTTATCAATGTATACTGACCAAATTTTTCTGCGTTTATAGGGAATCCCGATGACATGGTTTGAAGAATTACATAAAATCTCTTAATTAATTCTCCATCAATTCCAGTTATTCCTGCAGAGCATTCGTAATTTTGGAAAAATCGCCTTGCTGTATTTCCGTCATTGCTATTACCGGAACCTTGACGTGGTTTATCAATGTGCAAACCAAGCACTTCTCGGAAACGTTTTTGGACATATTTTTTCTTGTCTTCTTTAAGTTGCTTGTTTTCTGGAGTTGTTGCTGACCACTTCTCAAAACTCAAATTATAAGAAATATGGAGGATCGTCGCCATAAATCTTATCCATGCATGTAGTGTCGACAATCCGTATTTAAATGCATCTTCATTTTCAACTCTTGATGTAACTTTTAAAAGATCGTTCATTTGTCTGGGAGTTGCTCCACAAACAGTGCAGGTAGCACTGGATGATGTGTTCGTTAACACTTGAGCAACTTTCCCATCAATCATTGTCATAAACAGTTCATGTTTAACCTCGATGACTTTGTCGTCTATAGACACAAGAGTTGAAATCAATTGATTAATTTTGGCTTCAATTTCACTGACAACCGCTGTAGTTTTTTCGGGTGTTTCTTTTGCAAATTCTAATGAAATTGGTCTGCAATATCTAACAGATGAGCAAGTAGGATTCTGCCCTATAACTGTAGACGTTTCTTCGTCTACTAGTCGCAGTGGTACAAGGGACACTATAAACAAATTAGCATCCGATATTTGTTCGTTTTCTTCCGGTAGAATTTGTTTATGTTTGGAATTTGTTGTGTATAAAGTGAGTACTTTGCCCGGAAGATCCATCACACCCCCATTTAGTGAACAGCTTGAGACGATTGTAGTTTGTCGAACCTGACTTTATCTTTATAATACGGCAGACTGTATGGTCTAAGAGATCTTGCAGATTAATTTTTGCGCTTATATTTGTCACCGTTATGCTAGATGCAGGCGGATAGCAAGCCTTTTTTGCTTCACTTAGTATTTGATACGAAGGTAAAACAGAACTTAAATTTTTATCAACGAGCCTTTTTCTTAGGTACCCATATTGGGCTTTCGTTAGATCCGTTTCAATACACATGCTCAATGCCTCTTCTTTTGTAAAAGAAAGTGCACTATCTGAACTGATTATGGTTTGTAGAATTGCTTTCTTCTCGTCTTTTTCCTTGTTTCTGATAATAGACACAATTGACGCTTCGTCATTTTCACCCATAGATCGTAAACCTTGCACATAAGCGTTATGGACATGTCCCATTCCATACTCCTGGAGCAGTTCCATATTTTTTCGATTTTTGTGTTTTCCGAACACTCGTCGTATGGTTTTGTTGGTCTACCACGATCACCAGAAGTATTCAAGCCAGATATTTCAGAGGTTGAGGTACTGCAAGAATTCAATGGTACTTTAAATTCACCGTTTAACCAATTTGAGTATAGACTCTCGAACCTGTCTGGCTTTCTTTGAGCTTTCGTCCATTTCTGGTTGCAACTTGATGTTAAATTTTTTTGAATACTTTCTATTACAGTGATAACGTCAGTTTCCGACAGTTGAAAGTTGTTCAACAAATATTGTCTAAGGTCTGAAGTACTCTTCCCTCTTATTATTTGATCACAAAGATCGCGTCGAACACAAACAAATTCACTCATGTTTTTTTTCTGTTAATTGTTATCGAAAAGAAGTATCTGAATACTTTGATGAATAGTATGCTGAAAACACGCGTATATAAAGGACCAATATTTTGGTGCCTTGTGCAAAAACCGCAGGGTAATTGATTGTCGTGGGAACAAAATGGAATTGCCTACAAAAAATAATAAAGACGGGGAAGCTTCGGATTCCCAACCTACGGCCTTGCCAAGGCAAAATAAAACTGGCACAAACAACGCCTCGTCCTCGGGACTTGAGGCGTCTGCCGAGGGCCCGGCACCGACCAAGGAGGCCCCCCCCCTCTTGAAGACGAAGAAGCGTCGACAGGCACGCTTCACATGGGGGAAAGCTGCGAAAGCGAACGCTCGCGAGAAGAAGCGGAATGCCGAAATCCGCGAGCGTTACGCGCGTGAGCTTGACAAGGACGGCGGCAGATCCACTGCAGAGCCGTCAACGGACGAGGGCGACAATTCTGTCGCAGATCCGTCCAAAGACGAGGGCAGTGGATCTGCCGATGTGATGGACGAGGGCGGTAGTTCCGCAGAGCCGTCCAAGGAGGTAAGCGGGTCGGCTGAGGAAGACGCCGCCGCCAGGTCGTCGCCGCGCCCTGCGGTGGCGGCCCTGACCGCGGCCCTGACGGTAAGGGAGGAGGCCCTCCCCTCGAAGGTGCGGAAGCGCCCCCTAAATAGGGAGGGCAGCTCAGGCGCCGATTCCGAGGGGAGTGTGGTCATCATGCCTCCTCCTAAAGTGCCGGCCTCTCGCAGAGGGCGAGGGGCCGCGGCGTCGGGAAGGGCGACCCACTCCCCGGCCGGCGGAGTGCGCGGAGGCGCGGAAACTGGCAGGCAGGCCGACAACGAGGCGGCCGCCGCGAGGGTGCTGGGGGTGTTGTCCAGCATCCCTCCCACCGAAGTGGCGGCCGTTGGTGCCCGCGCGAGCGCCCCAGCCGCAAATATGGAGGCCCTGCAGGCCGAAAACGCCCGCCTTGGTGGCGAGGTGTCAGGCCTGCGGGCCCAGAACCGCCGGCTGGAGTCGGAGCTGGCCGCGGTGCGGAGGGCCAACCGCGTCCTCGCCAAGGACGTGACTGAGCTGAGGGTCCAAATGGCGCGGCTCGTACCGCCTGCGCCAACTGCGCCGCCGGCTAGTGCTAGCCGCCGAGGAGCTGTCGCCGTCGTCACCGCTCCGAAGCCGCCCCGAGGCGACGGCCGTCCAGCGGTTGCCGCCGCGCCGAAGACGCCTCTGACCGCGAAGCGTGCGCCGCCGACCAACGCCAGCACGCCAAATGTCGCCGTCGTGGAGCAGGCCCCGGCAGAGGTCCAGCCGGTAACACCGATCCCACTGCCTGCGGTGGGGGGCGTGTCGGACGAGGCCTTGCGCGCCATTATAGACGCCATAGGGAATATGGTCAATGCGCGCTTGGCCGTTCTGGAGGCAAGGCTGCCTCCGGAACCTCGAGTTCGGCCGCCTCTCGCCGCGGACAAGCGGCCGTATGCGGCACCAACTCCGGCCCCGCTACCCTGTCAGAGTGGCCGCGTGGGGGGGAGTTACGCCGCAGCCGCGGCTGGACCCAAGCCGAAGAGGCCCGCTCCAAAGAGGAAGTCGGCACCGGCTCCTGCCGGAACGCAGTCGTCGCCCGCACCAACACCGCCGGCGACGACTAGCACGGCCGCGACTACGCCCTCAGCGCCCGGCACGCCCGCTACGCCCGAACAGGGTTGGCAGGTGGCCGAGCGCGGCAGAAAGAGTCGCGGCCAGAGGAGGAGAGCGGCGGCCAAGCGCGCCGCTGAGGTCGTCGCCCCCCAGGCAGGAGCCGGAGGAGGTGGCACGAAGAAGAAGAGGCCGCGCAAGGGGCTCCGGCCGCCGAAGACAGCCGCAGTGGTGATCACTGTGCTGCCTGAGGCGGCAGAAAGGGGCCTCAGCTATGAGGCCGTTCTGAGGAAAGCCCGGCGGGAGCTCGACGTCTCCGACATAGGAGGCGTCGAAGCCAGGACCCGCAAGGCCCGGACAGGGGCTCGGATCTTAGAGTTCCCTGGGGCCGAGGGCACCAGGACGGCCGATAGCGTGGCGTCGAAGCTGCGAGGTCTGTTCGCCGAGGAGGGTAGCGTCAAAATCGCCAGACCCGTAAAGTGCGCCGAAATGCGCATCGCGGGTTTGGACGACTCCGTGACGGTGGAAGACATCCGGGAGGCCATTGCCTCGAAAACCGGGTGTCCCATGGACACCGTCCGGGTTGGCGCCATCCGGCCCGGTCCGGGCGGCGTAGGTGCTGCCTGGGTGCAGTGCCCAGTGGAGTCGGTCAGGCAACTGGCCGACTCAGGCAGGCTCCTCGTGGGCTGGAGCTCAGCGCGAGTCACCGTGCTGGAGCACCGGCCTGCGAGGTGTTTCAAGTGCATGGCGGTCGGGCACACCCGGCCAACATGCACTAATTGCTTTGACTGCGGCGGACTCTGTTTCCGCTGCGGTCAGACTGGGCATATGGCGGCATCTTGCGCCGCCCCGCCCCACTGCCCCGCGTGTGCGGCGGGCAATAAGCCCGCCAAGCACCGCATGGGCTCTGGGGCGTGCAGACCTCCGGCTTCGGCTCCAAAGGGGCGGAGCGGCCCTTCGACCCCGGCCGCTCCAGCTCCTAGCGCGGCCCGATCGCCCGCCGCAAGCCAGGAGGTGATGATGGACACGGCCCATTAATGGCTGCCCAGTCCACTCACCTCCTGCAGGCCAACACCAACCACTCCGCCGGTGCGCAGGATCTCCTCCTGCAATCCATGGCGGAGTGGTCGATCGGTGCAGCCGTAGTCGCGGAACCGTACGTCGTGCCTGATCGCCCCAATTGGGTGGTCAGCCGGAACGGAACCGCGGCAATCGTCACCTCCACGCAGCGGCACTTCCCGTCCTTATCCCTCTTGGATAGGGGCGAGGAATTTGTCGCGGCGGATTGGGGAGGGGTCACGCTTTACAGTGTATACCTCTCCCCTAATAGGAGGATGGACGATTTCGGGGCCTCCCTCACCACCTTGGAGGCTTCGATACGGCGACTGGCACCGGGCCTCGTCCTGGTCCTGGGGGACTTCAACGCCAAATCCACGGCGTGGGGGTCCCCGATGACGGACGATCGCGGGCGGGCGATCGTGGAGTGGGCGGCGTCACTGGGCCTCTGTGTCCTAAACAGAGGCTCAGTGAACACGTGTGTGCGACAGCAGGGTGGGTCGATAGTGGACTTGTCGTTCGCTAGCCCCGCTGTCGCACCACGAGTGAGGAACTGGCGTGTCCTGGAGGAGGCGGAGACCCTGTCGGATCACCGATACATCCGAATGGAGGTCTCCCCTCTCCGGGACCTCAGCAGGGGTCACAGGGCGGACCGGGCTCCCGCATTTCCGCGGTGGGCTGTGGGGCGTCTAGATAGGGACCTACTGGCGGAGGCGGCCATCGTGAACACGTGGCTGTCCTCACCACCCCCAGCGGTCGGAGTGGACGCTGAGGCTGTCCGCATCCGCAGTGCGTTAACGCAGGTCTGCGATGCGGCCATGCCCAGGGTGCGGCGTCTACCTCCGAGGCAGGGGGTCTACTGGTGGTCCCCAAGACTGGCGGACCTTCGTGCGGCGTGCATTAGTGCCCGAAGGTCCTACACCCGCAGTCGGCGGCGTCGCCGCGATGTTGAGCGGGAGGGCCAGCTGTACGAGGCGTACCGCAGTGCGCGTACTGCCTTTCGGCTGGCCATCCGGTCCGCCAAGGACGCAAGTTGGCAGGAGATGCTGGACGGTCTCGACCGTGACCCCTGGGGTCGCCCGTATCGCGCGTCGCTGAATAAGCTTCGCGCGCAGGGCCCCCCCCTCACCGAGACCCTCCAGCCCGACCTCCTTCGTAGAGTGGTCGAGGAGCTGTTCCCGCGGCAGCCGGAGCACACGCCCCCGGTCATGGCTTCGCCAGATCACGACCGGGAGGCCGTCGAGAGTGTTCCGCCCGTGACGGAGTCGGAAGTGGGAGCAGCCGTGGCGAAGATTCGTTCCGCCACCACGGCCTCCGGCCCGGACGGAATCCCAGTCCGGGTGTTGACGTTGCTCCTCGAGCATCTCGAACCTCGCCTCAGGCGACTGTTCAACGCCTGTCTGACGTCTGGACAGTTTCCTGAGTGCTGGAAGGAAGGGAGGTTGGTTCTCCTGCCAAAGCCGGGACGGCCCCCGGATTCGCCGTCGGCCTACAGGCCCATTGTGCTTCTGGACGATGTGGGTAAGCTGCTGGAGCGTGTCCTCGCTGCCCGCATCGTCCAGCACCTGGAGGAGGTGGGGCCCGATCTGTCGGACGCTCAATTTGGGTTTCGGAGGGGGCGTTCGACCATCGGGGCCCTGCTACGCCTGAGGCAGACGGCCGCGGAGGCTGTCGCCGGCAAAGGAGTGTTGTTGGCGGTGTCGTTGGACATCGCCAACGCCTTCAATAGTCTGCCATTCAGCTGCATCAGGGAGGCGCTCCGGTTCCATGGAGTGCCCCTGTACCTCAGGCGGCTGGTGGCAGACTATTTGGAGGGGCGCAGTGTTCTCTACGCGAGCCCCGCAGGGGACATTGTGCGGACGCCCATGTCGTGCGGTGTTCCGCAGGGGTCGGTTCTGGGGCCGACTCTGTGGGACATCGGGTACGACTGGGCGTTGAGAGGGAGTCTCCCCCCCGGGCTGAGCGTTATTTGCTATGCTGACGACACGCTCGTCACAGCCCGGGGCAGGACATTCGAAGAGGCGGCGAGCCTGGCCACTCTCGGCACCGAGGAGATGGTCAGGAGAATCGAGGCGCTGGGGCTCAGGGTGGCCCTAAACAAGACGGAGGCCCTACTATTCCATGGGCCCCGTGTGAGGCTGCCCATCGGCGCCTCGTTAGTCGTCAACTCCATCCACATCAGTATCCAGGCCCATATGAGGTACTTGGGTCTGGTGCTCGACGGGCGATGGTGGTTCCGGGAGCATTTTCGCCAAATTGCTCCCCGGCTGGTCGGCGCGGCGTCCGCCCTTTCTCGACTCATGCCGAATGTGGGCGGACCCAGTTTCGAGGGCCGACGGCTGTATGCGGGGGTGATCCGCTCAATGGCCATGTACGGCGCACCCGTGTGGGCGAGGGCTCTGAACGCCCAGCTCAGGGCGGTTCTGTGGAGGCCACAGCGAGCCATGGCGGTCAGAGCCATTCGCGGATACCGCACGGTGTCGACAGAGGCGGCGTGCCTATTGGCCGGGACACCCCCGTGGGACCTAGAGGCGGAGATGCTCTCCGACCTCTACCGGCGGGTTACCTCAGTGCGCGACGAAGGTGGCTCCCCATCGTTGAGCGAGATAGCCACCTGGCGCGAGGACGCCCGCCGAGACGTCATCGCCCGTTGGGTTACGCGGCTGGAGAGGCCAAGACACGGTGTCGTTACCGTCGAGGCCCTCCGGCCCGTACTGATGGAATGGATGGAGCGGCGGCACGGAGTCCTCTCCTTTCGGCTGGTGCAGGTATTGTCAGGGCACGGGTGTTTCGGTCTGTACCTGCACACGGTCGCGTATAGGGAGTGGACTCCGGCCTGCCACCATTGCAGCAGTGACGAGGACACGGCGAGACACACACTGGAGGTGTGTCCGAGTTGGGACGGGCAGCGCCGTGACCTCGTCGCTGTAATCGGTGCCGACCTGACGCTGCCGGCTGTCGCGAGGGCGATGGTCGACAGCGTCAGGAACTGGGACGCGGTCGCCGCCTTCTGCGAGGCTGTTATCTCGCAGAAGGAGACGGCGGAACGAGTCCGGGAGGATTCCCGTGACCCGGGCCGCCGTCAGCGGCCGGGGCGGCGCAGGCGCGAATACCTGCGCCTGATGCCGCCCTAACCGAGGCTTCGGGTGATCGGACCGGGGAATTGTCCGGTCACCCGACGTGAGGCCACCGCGTGAGGACGACGCCTCGACGGCGAAAGCTGTCGGGGCGTCGACAGGAGAGGAGCCCGAGAGGGCATACCGCTGAGCGGGCCACCGAAGACAAAAATCGGGTACCGGTGGCCCGCTTGCACGGCGAAGAAGAGGTGCTTGCAGGGTGGGTCAATGGGGTTGCGCGCCGCCTCTTCCGTCACCCCGGACCGACTTGGCGGGGTGCGACGTCCATGGCCCACGGCAAAAAAAAAAAAAAAAAAAAAAAAAGGGTAATTGATTGTGATAGTTGTCATCGAAATAGTGTAATCAGTAGATACTGGTTGTAATAAATTACCGCAACAGATAAATAGAACTTCCGCAACAATATAAACTCATTTGCAAAAAAAACGGGCGGTTTTGATTTTCATTCATATTTAAAAAGATACAATACCAAAAAGGTTTCAATCGTTTGTACACGTTACTGGCCGGTTTTAAAAATGCTGTGGTATTTAAAAAAGTACGTTCTAAATTCAATTTTTCATTTGATGTTCATTTTTACAGAAAACCCCTTTTTATCCTACATTTTTGGCGCGAAGTTCCAGAAGTTAACATCGACTTTCATAACTTTTATTCAATTTTTATCGATTAATTTCATATCCTTGACTGTCAAAGCTTTATTTAATGCTGTTTGGCTGTATCAAAAATGGTAGATAAAGTGGTAAAAGCTACCAAAATTATCGCGCTGCTTGAAGAGGGTTGCAGCCAATGTTTCGTGGCTAGGAGGCTAAATGTTAGTCGCTCGACAGTCCAAAGGACCTGGCAGCGATATCAGGAGACTGGTTCCGTCGAGAGAAGGCCTGGTTCTGGAAGAAAACCATGTACCCAACCACGGGATGATCGTTTTCTTGTGAGTCGCGCATTGAGAAATCGCAAATCTTCGTATGTGGATCTTAAGAACAACCTCCAAGAAGTAAGAAATGTGCATATTAGTCTATGGACGGTCAGGAGGAGGCTTCTCGCTGCCAATATACGCAGTCACCGCCCGGCCCGCGGCCCCAAATTACTCCGTGAGTTCCGAAAGTTGCATCCTTTGAGGGTATAAAACTATAAAAGGATCTATGGATTTACGACTTTTGTCAAACCATTTAAGAGATGGCAAATACTGTTTGGGCCCATAGTGCGTCGCTGGTGGCAAAGTTGGCGTGCTCACGTTTGAATTTATGATTTTTGCGGGTCGCGATTTCGCACCTCGACGGCGAGGACGAAACCGCGGATATTTATGTGATCCCACTTCTGGGCTCGAACCTCTTTTCACAGTAATTGGGCAATTAATGTACTATACCACACTGGTCAGACGAGTTGGTATAGGATTTTATTTAAAGTTTTCCTTTTCTTGCATATGCATATTATATTCCTTAGTCATCTTTTACGACACCCATGCGCAAGATGAATTGTATGGTAGTGGTGAATTATATTCTTACTCTGTCACCACATAGATAATTTAAAGAACATCTACGTTGCGGATCATTTATATTGCCTTCTGTTACCTAAAATATTGTTCGTTATTAGTGAAAACGAGCATGATTCTTACATATGATGTACGTATTTTTTTAAAGACATTTATTTCGCAATAGACATTACAAAGGTATTTCCGTAATACCACACTCTCAGTAAATCGACGTCTGAGCAGTAGCAATGTGCTGTGAGCGAGAGAACCGAAAGCTCAACTTTCTGGGTGAGTGTCGGTTGGTAACCTGCAACCTACCTGTAGGTACCCCTGGTATTATAAAGGCCTATGAGCGGCAGTAACACTTACCATCAGGTGTCATGCTTGCTTGCTTTCCACCATAAGCAATAAAAAAATATATAACTTGTACTTCTATCGGCGTGACATAGTGAACTTCATAAATAAAATTTTATCACCTGAAATGTTATATTACCTATGTTATACATTTTTTTTTGTTTTATTGCAAGCGAGTAAGCAGCTCACTTGATGGTAAGTGTCACTGCTGCCCATGGACCTTCGCTATACTAATAGTATAGCTAAGCCGCTCAGTTGGGCCAACGGCTCTCTCGCTCATCGAACGAAGCGCAATACGCAATACTGAGACGTCGATCTTCTGCGAGAGTGCGGTACCCTGGACGGACCGGCCCGCGGCTGTACACAGAAAACTGTCAACAGTGTGGACCTACCACTTTAAATTAATAAATTATTTGATTTGAATTAAATTGTAGGCAATTATATGAAGTTTTACATGCGGTGATGGGTAGAATACCTTACTTTCCTGTGGGTATCGTAAAACTGGTGCAAGTATCACCAAGGAATTGGCTAGCAGAATTCTGGGAAACACTCCGATCGTTAACCCGCCTCCCAAACGTAGCAATTATGGCATTATCCACCCCTGTGTAGAGGCCAATCGTGAAGAGGTTTTTGATAATACTAGAGAGCTGTTCTAATCTGTTGCCAGGCTACTAAGCAATAATAGATTTAGTGAGGCTACTAAATATTCGTCTTAAAATTCAACAACGCAGAACTTGTAGAAATATAATCCAATGAATCACAGTCGGTCAAGAAAATCCGTAATAGTGCATATATATAATTCTAATCTAACCTAGGTAATCAAAGGTCTGAATCAATAGTGGTAGGGCAACGCTGTGGAGAGTTCTGTGTCTACAGCCGCGGGCCGGTCCGTCCGGGGTATTACCATACTCTTGCAAAAAATCGACGTGTGAGTAATGGCAATGTGCTATTGCGCTTCGTTCGGTAAGCGAGAGCCGGCAGTCCAACTGGGGTGGGTTTGGGTTTGTATTGGTAAGCAGCAGCCTAGCTATACCCTTGGTATTGCAAAGGTCCATGGGAGGCAGTGACACTTGCCATTAAGTGTGCTGTCTGCTCGTTTGCCACCATAAGCAATAAAAAAAAACTAATGATTATTTGCATAGATATATTCCTGACCAAACCTACTTGCACTACTACGTATTTTCCATTGTTACCTAACGACATATTTAATCCTAATTATAGTGGAATCGGTTTTCTAGTCTAAGTTCTGTTTATACCGATCGACTTTTTGTGAATTCGATGTAAATCATTTTATCTAATAAACAGTTTTCTTTAAGTTTTTATTTATGTACGAATAATTTAACGGCAAATTGATTGATTGGTAATATTGAGATATCTGTAATCATTGGGGGGCATAGTCCGGAGCGTGCTCGTTCGCGTCCCCTGCCAGTCTAATTAGACTGCTAATCCGGCTCGAAATGCGTACCGCAATGCGGGTTAGGGCGTCCCCCGGAGGCGACGCGTACCGACCCGCCCCCGTCGGTACGAACATCGGCAGTTGCGGCGATGGGGGCCGCCACCCATCACGCCTCTCCCAGTTAGGCGAGTCGAGGAGAACGGAGTGCCGGGTGGGCACGTGGAATGTAAGAGGTTGTGTGGAAGGTAAGTTGCACGAGCTGATATCCGTCATGGCGGACAAACAACTAGACGTGCTCTGTGTAACAGAGACCAAGCGAAGGGGCAGCGACGCCTGCGATCTTCCTGGTGGCGGGATGGCTCTGTGGTCTGGTGTACCACAGAGCGATCGAGCCAGCATGGGGGTAGGAGTGCTGTTGTCCTCTCGCTTGGCCTCAGGTGTGAAGGATTGAGGAAGCGAGTGAAGTATGCAGAGATAGAGTTCTCTGGCACTCTGTTCTCTCTGCCTACCCTGCAAGGGATATGGCGTGATGATATGTATGTATGTAATCATTTTTCCACGTATCCCCTGACCTCCGTAACCCCTTTCTAGTGAGACTATCTCGGTAATATTGTAAATACCAAAGCTTGTTTACTATACTATAAACTGGTTAATTTTGCCTGCATGTTCACGATCAAAGGTCTGAATAAAATTCAAATAACTTCGTGTGGTAATCGCCTTTATCCTGGATTATATCGTAAATCAATGTTTTATCCGTGTGGTGAAATAGTAAATATACAATACTCAAGCAACAAACGAATATATTCAATTAATTTACTTTTTAATTTTATTTAAGTAATTTGCTTTAAAAATTAGAATTTGACAAAAACTTCTAACGTCATCACTTAGAACATTGAAGTACTGTGAGTAACACCCGGGACATCGACACAATCGAAACAATCAGCTGAACGGGCCACTGATATTAAAAGTCGGTACTGATGATTGGCAGCTTATTGGCATTGGGAAATTTGATATGAATAGTTATGAGGCCGCACGTTACCTAGGATGCATCGGGCGAGATGTGTCCGGGCTTAGGTTGTCACAGAAATAGGTCTATTATTATTATTGAGTTTTAGTATACTGATAACTCAAAAACCAGGAAAACAGCGCACTTTGATTCGTTCCCATCGCATCGGTGTGACGTCCACCACTGGATACAGGCCTGTCTAGCCTTCCTAGGAATTAAAATGCCATATTCGCTACGCTTAGAGGGTGGGTTGGTGATCGCAGTTCGTGTTGATAGTTTTCCGGGCGAATACTGTTGCCTATTCCTTCAGCTGATTTTTGTAACACCTAGATAGTAAAGACGTAGAGTTACATTGTATTTTTTACCCGTAAGCTCCATGTATCTCACAGACAACTTAGTCGCCCAAGTGCTATCATATAATATTAGTTGAAGTAACAAACATTGTCTAAAAATTTTAATTACATATGAATTATTAGCTAAACCTTTAATGCTGAACGGTTATTGCAAAAAGCGTCATAATTATTTATTAGAATATGCTTTGACTAAGCAATATGTATTAATTGGTGCATTAAGTGATTTAATTGGAATAAAATCAGAGAATATAACAGTATATAAGTTTATATACAATGTGTTCTTCTTTCAAAACCAGAGTACTATTCTATAATAACAACCGAGATTATATTAACATCCAATGCATTAGCTACGTGTACTTAATGGCTGCCAAACAAGATTATCCGTAAAAATGTGAATGTATATTTTTGACATGATCTAAGTCTAGATCGTTAGTTATTATTTTATATAATATATATTACAATAGATATGTAAAAAAACAGTGACAATCGAGCCTTAGCTTATTGCCAACCTCGCTTGAATTCCAAACGTAACGTACGTAAACAGCCCGTACGTGCTTAATTCATGGCGTAACGGCCTAATCCAACTCAACATAGTAAACAAAAATTGCGTGTAAAGAATTTATGAAGATTAAACATAATTAATAGTCTAATAACTTAGTGAACACGTAAAAGGTTAATTGTTAAATATTACTAAATCAATGCTATTTTATTTATTTATTTTATTTGTACCTACTAATCAACTATAACAAATATATATATATCTATATTATATAAAGCAAGAAAATCTTTTTGCTATTATTTTAACACTGGGTTTAAACGATTTTTTGAACTGCAACTACTAAGGTTTCGATAATTTATTTATATACAGGGTGTCCCAAAATTCAACGATAAGCCGGCACCAGCAGGTGGACCTACATATGACTACTCGAGAACAAAAAAGAAAAAAATTCTACCTTGATTTTTTTTTTCATTACGATAAAAAAACCGATTTCTTTAAAAATCGTCATCTTTTATTATATTATTAAGTGCCATTGCTACAACTTTACAAGTAATTCTGTGTTTTTTTTTGTATTGGCAAGGTAAGTAGCACTACTATCGATCACAACCATTAAAAATTCCAGAATATCTATAGTTTTTACACAAAAATCAACCAAAACTATGTTTTTTTCATAAATTATGTAAGATTTTGACTTTCAGCTCACTTTCACTCATCACAGTGAAAAAAAAAAGTATGGACACTACTGTGGCAAATAGTATTAAAAATTGGCGCAACTAATTACAATTCTAAAATGGTATAACATTCTAGGCAAACTAGCCACAAAAATATACTTAGGTGTACTATTTCAAAATAACAACCATATTTCGAAAATTGTTAGTGTTGATAGTAATCACTTCTACTATGTAGCCAAAATGTTTTTGTTGCAAGTTCTCAGAATTTGAATGAGACATGTGCGTAGTCCATAAGATAACATAAGTTAGACAGAGATAGATATAGAGAGATTAGAATTTACTATATTATTAAAATTACAATAAACGTTCGAATTGTTTGCCATTGACAGTAATGCAGGCACGACATCGCCTTAAAAATGAACGTTTTATTTTTCTTGCATATCTGATTCTGTTCATGTGATCCACAGCCTGAATTATTTTTTGGCGAAGCTCGTCCAAGGTTGCAATGGGTTTTGAGTAGACTCTTGCCTTTAGACAACCCCAATAGAAAAAGTCCAGGGGATTTAGATCGGGTGAACGGGGTGGCCATAAGATAGGACCAAGTCGCCCGATCCAACGCCCTGGGTACTCTTGGTCTAAGTACTCTCGCACAGGGCGGGCATAGTGAGCTGGGCAACCATCGTTTTGAAACCACATGTTTTGGAAATCACTTAAGGGCACGTCTTCTAATACTCCTGGTAACTCATTTTGTAAGAAGTTCAAATAGCTATTGCCATCTATGTTTCCTTGTAACTCAAAGGGTCCTATCACTTTTCCATTTATTATGCCCGTCCATAGGTTAACCTTAAATTGATATTGCGATTTGTCTTCTCTCACCAGGTGCGGATTTTCATTGTTCCAGCTATGAAGATTGTGAAGATTTAAATAGCCATCTTTCTTGCAGGTTGTTTCATCCGACCTTAAAACTTTGTCTAAGAATTGGGGATCTTCCCTGTGTTTTTGCAGCATTACACGGCAAAATGCGACCCGCAGTGGATAGTCCCGCGGTAATAACGCCTGCACGCGCCTGTAATGATATGGATGAAGCTGGTGACGTTTTAAAATTCTATGTGCAGTACTTTTTGGAATTCCCGTTGCTGTTTGTATGGCACGTACAGAGGTAGTTGTATCGCTTTCTATTTCATTGAGAACTTCTTCATCGTGTTCCGATCTAGGTCTTCCAGCGTTTCTCCTGTCAGATGGTATACGACCCTCCGAAAATGCTTGATGCACGTTAATAAATACGCGATAATCCGGATACCTTTGAAGAGTAGGGTACCTTGCTCGATATAATCTGCTAGCAGCGTTAGCATTGCATCGGCATTCTCCATAAATTAGGTGCATATTAGCGTATTCTAACGCTGTATAAGGTAGCGGCATAATGAATGCTAAACACTTGAAAATAAGGCAAAACTTCTTTAAAAAAACACAAAATCACAGTCTAAAATAATGCCAAGTCAGGTCAATTGCCAGGTCACTTAATTCAATCCAAAGTCGCGTACTGACTTGCTCTGTGCTGCTGAGGACATTAATTACTTCTCTACCTGCATTAATGTTACTAAACAATTAGCATCTATCTATCTCCCTCTAACGTATAATCTCTCTATCTCTGTCTAACTTATGTTATCTTATGGACTACGCACATGTCTCATTCAAATTCTGAGAACTTGCAACAAAAACATTTGGGCTACATAGTAAAAGTGATTACTATCAACACTAACAATTTTCGAAATATGGTTGTTATTTTGAAATTGTACACCTAAGTATATTTTGGTGGCTAGTTTGCCTAGAATGTTATACCATTTTAGAATTGTAGTTAGTTGCGCCAATTTTTAATACTATTTGCCACAGTAGTGTCCATACTTTTTTTTTTCACTGTGATGAGTGAAAGTGAGGTGAAAGTCAAAATCTTACATAATTTATGGAAAAAACATAGTTTTGGTTGATTTTTGCGTAAAAACTATAGATATTCTGGAATTTTTAATGGTTGTGATCGATAGTAGTGCTACTTACCTTGCCAATACAAAAAAAATCACAGAATTACTTGTAAAATTTTAGCAATGGCACTTAATAATATAATAAAAGATGACGATTTTTAAAGAAATCGGTTTTTTTTGTCGTAATGAAAAAAAAAATCAAGGTAGAATTTTTTTCTTTTTTGTTCTCGAGTAGTCATATGTAGGTCCACCTGCTGGTGCCGGCTTATCGTTGAATTTTGGGACACCCTGTATATAAAAAAAATCAATGTGTATATTCCCTGTGTACTCTAAAACGACCGTCCCAATTTGATGAAATTTTCAGATTAGCCTAGAGAGTAATCCTGTGCAGTTTGGTAGCGACCGTGTCAATAGAATTTTTTCTCATTATCAAGTTACTAAATTCTATTAGATAGTAATGAATGTGGTTAAATTATTTTCATCTTTCTACATACCAACAACATAATACTTTACTATATGCCACGTGAAGCTGGCAAGGGCAGCTAATTGAAAGTCTAGCAAATATTAATACGCAAAGCAAAAGTATAAATGACATCCAGCCGTTTCATACTCCTGAATTGTTTGCCTAAACGATCATATTTACCACCACACTTTATTTACACCTCGCATTAGTGACACAACTTGAAGAATTAGGTAATAGAGTTTGAAAAAAAATTAAATTTTTGCTTCACCATGTCCTTTCAAAATATACCTACACCATATAGCTAACTTTTTAAATTTTAACCACTTCCGGTTAACCTAATCTACCGAATGTGAAGGACTAACTGCAAATACAATTAACAATTATTACTCTATCTCTCAAATCGGTCAAGTCGTTTATGCTCAATAAGTGGACAAAGATTTGTATGCCACATAGACGGTACATAACAAAAATAATAGCAATTTGTAAGCAATGTAACAAGTAAAGAATAACACATGTATACATATATGACAAAGTATGACAATTCAATTTCTAATTGTCCCTTCTAAGATATGATGACTAATTTTTTTTTTTTTGTGCGCTGTTGAAAATGCGTTTTCGCATCCCCTTTACTTGTTACGGCAAAGGGGTATGTAGGACTCAGTGACACAGTATGGTTTTACTGCATCAGAATACCTACTAAAAACCACAGCGGCCCCGCGTCCCCGCCGGTTGTGGAACGCCAAACGTTCGCCTTTTGGGCATACGACTCTGACGAAGATATGATGACCAATATACAATCGACAAAACATCAATTTTGTAAAACACTACAAAACAAACGAGACAAATATGAGTAGAACAATCGTGTTTTGTTATGGTACCGCCGACCCATTCCAAGGTTGTTTGCATCATTAGTATAATAGATATAGTATTTATAACTGGTTATTTCTCACGCTAACGGAAAAACTGCAAACAAATCTGCAAATATGTTGATAGACATATGCAGAGCAATAGTGCCTTAAATAATTATACATATAAATATAAGCGAGGGTCCATTTTTAACCTACTACTCGCCATGGGAGGTTGATACTTAGACCACCGTCGCACATAGATAGATTTGCCTGATTTAGGCGACCAAAAAAAAAACATTTATGGTTTCTAATTATTTTTAAATGATATAATTAGTGAAAAACCTCCTTCAACTTTTAAAATATGCTTTAATACATAACATAATACAATTTTAACATAAAAAATACATATAAAAAATTAACTCTCCGTAATGTCTGCAGAGCCAGATCCTATGTCAGAGTAGGGCAATTAGATAGTTATGTTATGATCTGATTGTTCTTCCTGCTCTGACATCGGGTTAGGCTCTGCAGACATTAAAAGTTCAATTGTTTCGCGAAGAAAAGATTTCCGTGACATTTTCTTTATATCCCTCATACAACTGATTAAAGGGTCCGAAGTTAACAAAAGTCTTTGATAAATATCTAAGTTACATTCTTCTCTGGAAATTTATCGGGTATAGTTTTGACGGTAAGACTGAAAATGTTTATTTCGAGCTTCCGCAGCCTCTTCGGACAGTTGCCCAATAGGCAATACGGAAGCCGTATGTTCGAATAGTTATTGTCACCAACGACAACTAAATTTTAAATGATACCTAAAGCAAAATATATGCTGTGTTGTAGGGGCTACGAATACTACCAACCCTTACTTTGCTCGTGGATGTCGTAAAAGACGACTAAGAGCCTTATAATGACCTGGGCCAACTTTAACTGATGCCGTTTGGTCGACAATTACATTCCCAAAGAAAGTTGACGTCTGGCAGGCGGCCGGTCATAAAACAATTGCCAATAACTTTTACAATATATGCTATGAAAGAAGAGTACCTACGTATTGTATCGCCCCAAGTAATTGGGATAAGAGTTGGAGAATGATGATGACCTAATGCAAAATATACAACACTTAATTAAAAATAACACCTTTGTTGAGGTGTTATATTAATGGAATGGGAGTTAAGTACATTATCATCTAACAGAAATAAGTATCAACTCATCATCATCATCTCAACTCATATATTCCAGTATTATACTCCTGAAGTCAAGCCTCTGTCACAATAGGTGAGAATTTTTTCATAGATGTTATCTGCCAATTAGTATTCCTTTAGTCGTCTTTTACCACCCAGTTCATCACCACATGTGAAATAATACGCCTCGAAATTATTTGTACTTAAAGTATATTGTTCTTATATGTTTACTTAAATATGAGGTTGTTCCACCTTCTAAATGTACCGGTAACTTCATCACGATTTATATTCCAAGCGCTATATCGAATTATTCGTTGTTACATAAGTTAATGGCCGAAGTTTGAAATTAATTGGAATAATTTTGAAGGTAGTATTATTACTACCTTAGGCGGAGTTTATTTAGATTACTATACGCCGAGTTTATATAAATAATGGCTGGTTCAACAAACATTGTCAACGATATAAATAATATTAAAAATAGTTAAAAAAATTCTTACAGAACGATAAAGAAGTTTACCGTTTTTGAGACCTAGACTTTGTTCATTACATTGCACAGGATAATTTTATGGCGTAACTTTTTAAAGGATTTGTACGGTGAGTAAATATTTATTGGCCTTCTGAATGCCTCGATAGTCTAGTAGCATTTCGGCCTAAACTTACAATTGCTAATCGCGCGGTTCTCAAATCGTTTTACAGTTCTGGTAATAGTATTATCGACTTCTTTTCAGGGTATGCACAAATCTGAAATCGTACCCGTTACATTGAACCTCTGTTATGTAAAATTTAAAACACCCCCTTTTTTGCGGTGGACTATGGATGTGGTCACGCCCCGCCAAAAATTGTTCCGTGGCGACGGAAGAGGCGGCGCACGACCCCATAAACCCACCCAGCAAAGCGCCTCTCTTCGCCGTGCGAGCGGGCCACCGGTACCCGATCTTTGTCTTCGGTGAAATTCAAATTACCCTACCGGAATTTGAAAATAACACATCTATGCCTATGCCTTCAAAAACAAACTATACTTCAATTAAATAAATACCTTCAGGACTTGAAAATATACCAAACAAAAATATGAATTTTACCAAAATAAACTATACATTTTAAAAATATTATAATTCTGTTATTCTCGTAGCTAATAATAAAGAAGTCTTATCTTGTGAAAAAGAATAATAAAAGAAGTCTGCTACATATATTTAGGTACGTTTGTGCAAACCCGTTTAGTTCGTCCCAAAACAACAATCAAAAATGAACTCATGTACAGGAAAATATATTATTGAACGTATAGTGTGATCTCAATGGACAAGTGCCTCATTTTATCAGTGTATATAATTGGTAGTTAATTTATAAGCAAATAATTTTGTCGTTTAATTAATGGTTAATTAATTTATAAGGAAATGACTTTGTGGTTTAATCAGTTGTGTCTGTGTTCTTGTGAGTACATGATATATGAACAGTGAATCTTAGCCTAGCAACTTATTGTCTTGATAAATACTAACTCTACTAGTGCTCAAATCAAATTAGTTCTCATAACAGTGACAACACTACATAAGATTTAATTTTAATGTCAAATACTTATAAAGTTTGTGAACTCGCCTTTCAAATAAATCTTCGTGTCGTCTTATTTTGATGTGAACAAAAATCAGCTCAAGCCGAACGCTATTCCCGATTCCATCTGCTACGTAGCATTTTGTGTGGCTTTGTTACCCGCAAGCAAGTGTGAACATCAGAGATATTCGCAGATTTAAAATTCGGTATGCGACATCCTCACTTTATACTACCTGTCGAACATTCAGTGCAATCTGTGAATTTATGGAATGGAAACCGTTGGCATCATATCTAAAATTTGAGCTAAATTTTAAATGCACCGATCAATTTTATCTATTTCACATATTGTTGTGTAGTTTCTCTCGTCATAGTGTTAAATTTTAAGTTAGTTTTTAACAATTAGCATCGTACTCTTGGGCACAAACCTTCATAATAGATATATCAACTTAACACTCACCAAATGGAGTTTTGTTTCCAGTGTTCACTTAGATATGCCTTTTCCCTCGTTACCCCACTCTAAATATACACAGTCCAAACTTATTGTTCTCTCAAGAAACAATATTCCCGGCTCTGAAGTATTACAAATACCAACATTGTTTTGTGTGTGACATGAAGGATTAGAAAGTCATTAAATAGCAAATGGTCTGTAATAGAAGCGCCCGAAATGCGGAGGTGACAGGCGAGCCGTTAACGTGGTTGTTACAAAAGTGATATATGTGGTGTGAAGTGGCTTGGAGTCGCTGTCACGTCGCGTTCCCGGTACGCTCTCTACAGGCAAAAAATAAAAAGGATTCCGAAATACGATTCACGAGTGGACCGCTGAATAGGTTACAAAGCATGGCTATATGTTGAGTAATATATCTCTCTTATCGCTGTCAAACTTCCACTCTTTGCCATGAACATGCATTCCTATAAGGACTCTTTTGAATAAATGTCATTCTAAGTACTTTTTATTAGGCATTTAAGAACTTAATTTTGTTTAAATTACATCAGCATTCTTATCATCATTTTATAGTGACGGTAGTTTCGATTGAAAAATTAGATGCTTATCATGAAGAATTTTCCTATACATATTTTTCATACAGTCGGGCAATAAATGGAGATTTTTCTGTTTGCAAAATACAATTAAGTTTCTGGATATTCTAGACAAGCGTAGTCTATTTGCCGCATCGTCGCTTAACATCAAATGATTGGTGTCAAACGCAAATCCATTCTTATTAAAGAGAAATTTCCTCAATTACACGCTGTATTTGTTTTATAAAAAAACTTGGAACTAAGAAATTACTTCTCAGATTACGATTTAAAATTATTTTAATATGATATAATAACTTTATATTAGTTGGGAGAGCTTGCTGAGGTCATTGAGCATGGTGCTAAGGTCCTCCAGGGATTCTGCCATGACTACGATATCATCTGCGAATCGAAGGTGAGTGATGTATTCGCCATTGATGTTGATGCCGAGTCCGGTCCAGTCTAAGAGCTTGAAGACATCTTCCAGCGCAGTGGTGAACAGTTTCGGAGAGATAACGTCTCCCTGTCTCACGCCTTTCTGCAGCTGGATCGGTTTCGTACTTTTATCCTGGATGCGGACTGACATAGTAGCGTCTTTATACAAACACTTCAGCACTTCGATATATCGATAGTCAATTTGGCACCTCTGAAGGGACTGCAGCACTGCCCAAGTTTCGACAGAATCAAAGGCTTTCTCATAGTCCACAAACGCTAGACACAGAGGCCGATTATACTCCTCGGTCTTCTGTATAATCTGGCGTAGCGTGTGGATGTGGTCTATGGTACTATAACCTTTTCGGAAACCGGCTTGTTCGGGCGGCTGGAAGTCGTCTAGCTTGCGCGCGAGTCGGTTCGTAATGACTCTTGAAAACAATTTGTACACGTGGCTCAGGAGTGAGATGGGTCTGTAATTCTTTAAGAGCGTTTTATCGCCCTTCTTGAAAAACAGCACCACCACACTCCTGGTCCACGACTCTGGAACGTCGCCCCCGAGAATGACAGAATTAAACAGCTTCTGTAGGGCTTTTAAAACTGGCTTGCCGCCTGCCCTCAGGAGCTCTGTGGTAATTGCGTCATCTCCCGGTGCCTTTCCGTTCTTTAATTGTTTTAGAGCCATTCTGATCTCGTACAAGCTGACGTCCGGGATTTCTTCGGTATAGTGCCGAGTTAGCTTGGATCTGGGGTCTTGGACCAAGCTGCCAACAGGATTCAGGGATGATTTGTACAACTGCCCATAGAACCTTTCGCCCTCTCCCAAGATCTCACTCTGGGATGAAATGACAGTACCGTCATCGGTCTTCAGCTTAGTCATTTGGCTCTGCCCAATAGACAAATCTCGTGCGAACACTTTGGAGCCTCGATTTCGCTCTATCGCCTCTTCAATACGCAGTGTATTGAATCGGCGAATATCGCGTCGCATAGATTTAGAGATTTGTCTATTAAGCTGCCTGAGTTCGGACCAATCGGCTGAAGACTGTACCGTCATTTCCTTTCTCCTCTCCATGAGTTGAAGAGTCTGGTCAGAAAGCTTTTTTGTTCTAGTAGCGCGATGGGCCTTAAAGAATTTTGACCCGACCGCGTGGACAGTTTCCACGAACCTGTTGTTCATATCGTTCGAAGATTCGCACTCTTCCAGGCATTGGAAGCGATTATGTAATTCGAGTTGAAAGTTATCGGGGTTCTGGTATTGCAGCCTCTCTCTGGTATTGCCTCAGCAAGGTCTCCCAACTAGTAGGGCTGCAAATGAACATGGACAAGACGAAAATCATGTCTAATGCCCATGTCATTTCTGTACCGGTCCTAGTTGGGAATGCGATTCTCGAAGTTGTCGATCACTATGTTTACCTAGGACAAACAGTTCAATTAGGTAGATCCAATTTCGAGAAAGAGGTCAGCCGACGAATCCAACTCGGCTGGGCAGCGTTCGGGAAACTTAGGAGGATCTTCTCGTCTAATATTCCGCAGTGTCTGAAAACAAAGGTTTATAACCAGTGTGTGTTACCAGCGATGACTTACGGCACTGAAACGTGGTCTCTAAATGTCGGCCTCATAACAAGGCTCAAAGTCGCTCAGCGTGCTATGGAGAGGGCTATGCTCGGTATTTCTCTACGTGATAAAATCCGAAATACGGAAATCCGTAGAAGAACGGGTGTAACCGACATAGCCCTAAGGATTAGCACGTTGAAGTGGCAATGGGCAGGCCACATCGCTCGACGAACCGACAACCGTTGGGGAAAAAAGGTTCTCGAGTGGCGACCACGAATCGGACGACGCAGCGTAGGACGACCCCCCACTCGGTGGACTGATGACCTCATCAAGGTCGCAGGAAACCGCTGGATGCAGGTGGCACAGGACCGTTATAGATGGCATTCTCGTGGGGAGGCCTATGTCCAACGGTGGACGTTTACAGGCTGATGGATGGATTGATGGAACTTTATATTAAGTGATAACTAGAAAAAAAATATTGTAAAAAATACAAATCCCAGGCTTTAGAATTAATTGAATAATTCAATCTATTTGTGCGTACTTTAAATTTGTTTCCACGTTGCTATAAATTGCGTCTAAATCTCGATCTATAAAAAACCTCCATTGAACTCCGACATTGAAGTTCACCTCGCTGTATCCCTGTCACGTCATTTACGACTTTATATCGAATGCTAGTTCTTTTACTTGAATATTAAGTAGGAGAATATCACTCATATTCCCATTGTCTCATCTTAACTTGAATTTTCTACTAGAAGATTATATTGTCATCATCTTAATTAATAAGGTATATGTCCCACTGCTAGACTCGAGCCCCCTCTAAAAAATTCACTTCCACGCTTGTCCGACGTGTTAGAAGTATGTTAGTCATTGTATAACATATTGTAATAACTATTTCTGCAATTTTATTAGTCGGACGGACGAACGGTTTAACGTTAAACTTCGTGTAAACAGAAACTACGCACATTATTGTATACAAACATGACACATCCACTAACTAGAACAGTCGCATCTACTATTTTCAATAAAGAGAAACAACTTGTGTCATATCCGCAAAACGTTTACTTACATAGTGGAAACAGTAGTTGGTAATGAGGTTATACAAAACAGTTTCGGACGAAATTGCTCGGGAAATGTAGCTAGGTGTCATAAAGTTTCAGCAAAGCTGTCGAGCAGAAGTGTGCAGCGTTGAAATACACGTGTCGGCAAACCTATTTCATCTTGCCCACACTTCAACTTTGTTAGACCACATCACTCTACTGTTACATGTACAAGTTTCCTTGTATATATATATATGTATATGTCTTATTATTGTTTAACCTTATTACCGTTTTACTAACTTAATGTATATTAAAGATATATTTCAATGAATGTTTTGTTTATTTCAGGTCAATCATGGATTGGCGAACATTAGTTTGCACTTTCGCCCTCGTTTATTACGCTGATGGATACTCAAGTAAGACATTGTTTTGAATTAAACAATAAATACTTTCCAAATATACGCCTCATTTGTTTCCCTAATGGCCACTTAAAGTAATTGTTTAATTAAGGGCGCTCTAATCTGATTTACCGAATCTGAATTTACTTATGTAACCAACCCAAAATAATATTTTAATTATAAATATGATTCAATTTACAATAGTAACCTTTAATGTTGTTATTATAGAAGTGTTTGAAATACTTAAATTATTTGCCAGGTTTTAATGATAATAAATGATATATGTATATTATACTAATTACAACCTAAACGATTATTAGGATCCGTTTTAAAAAAACGACACTGTAATTAATTTCTTCTATTAAGTTAGTAACTAAACTTCTGCCTCAAACAATGTACATACATCCTTATAATAATAACACATAGAAACCAATTCTACACACAATATTTGACGCCACTAAATTGGTGACAGAAATGTCACACTACGCCGGCCCGTTCCGTAGTGTGCGAGGCCATTGTGTTCATTTAATAGTAGTGTGTATGGATATTTGACTTGACTTTTTTAAACATTTAAAGTACCGAACTATCGTTATATGTATTTTTATTCTAAGACATACATCCCACTATTCAAACACATGACTTTGCCGCATTTGGGGGGGAAAATGTCTTAATATACACTGTTCAGACTGTTAATTTGCCTTCAAGTTTATCTATTTTTATAGTGATACTATCTGTTTACATCCTTTTAATCATATTTTATGACACCCATGAAAAGAATTGATGATTTTATCCCTACTCCATAACCAAACTAAAAAAAAAAACAGTTATATTAAATAATGGTAACTAAAATTGTTTAACTTTTCTTCGCATTACGTTGTTTACAAAGTCGCCTTGGAATAAAAGCTATAATCATTTTATTCAACTTGTATTGTACATCCCGTACATCCCATACACATATGATGTGCGTAGTACATTTTATCGCTCACTTCTCCAAAGATAAAGTGACATGTTTAGATCATGTAATAGATGTCTTATGTGTACATAACTCTCCCAAACACCCTGATAAGTATCGATCATATTACGTAATGTGTATATTATGACAGCCACCGAATTATACATGGCAGCCATCTTTTAGAGAAAAGAGATCCAAGACCGTTATTTAAAATGATTTTACAATTCATGATGATTTTTTTATTTTATTTATTTAGAACATAAAACAGATATATATATATATATATATATATATATATATATATATATATATATATATATATATATATATATATATATATATGTATATATATATATATATATATGTATATATATATATATATATATGTATGTATATATATATATATATATATAAATTACGTGTCATGTTGTTTGTCCGCGATGGACTCCCAAAGTACTTAACGGATTTTAATCAAATTTGCACAGCATGTGTAGTTTGATCCGACTTAAAAGATAGGATAGCTTCCATCTCAATTTATAATCGTAATATTATTGTATTGCAAATTATTTATCTATTATTTGAAAGTTACAATTATCTGCTATCTCCAAACGAGTCTAACAGATAGCAGTATCTGTTGACTGGACTTTATTAGCATAACGTGTTACTGAGGTTAACTTAGCCGAGTCTGCTAGTATATATATATATATACATAGAGTTACCCCAGGTCGCACAGTGTATCGCGTAGAACATGCTAGGTGGACAAAATTATTTTACATGATATAAAGAAGCTTTTACATATAGGTAGTCATATTTAGACATTATCAACAGTTTTTGTTTTATTTTGTAATAAAAAACGATTTTTTAAGCTGAAAAATTTATTTAAATATAATATACCAAAACAAAATTATTTAACGAGTGTGTATCATTATGGTACGAGAGTAAGTAACCGTTAACGTATCATGTACTGTATAGATAACTAAATAAAAAAAAAATAGTATAGTAAATAAAATAATAGTATAGTAAAAATTATAATCTAATAATCGTCATCAGAGTCTTCTGATGAATCTTTTACTATGTAATCTACACTGTTTTGTGGATTTGTGCGACAATACGATGACGATTCTGGTCTTGACTGAATTATGTTAGGGCTTACAATTAACTTTAAAACCTCTGCACATATTTTTTCCGGTTTTTTTTGGGGAATCTCCCGAAGACTACTGATCAAAGGATCAGATGTTATAATTAACATGGACAGCAAGTCTCTATTTGTGGCAAAACGCGAGCACTTGCGGGTGTTGTACTCCCTAAATCTGCGGCAATCTTTATTTCGTGCTTCCTGGGCCTCTTCGGAAAGCTGCCCAATTGGAAGTAATGCGGCTATAATGACCTCTGTACTGTGAATTAAGATTTTATGTACAGTAGCAGGCATATAGTACCACGAATAGAGGCTAAGAAAATGTCTTCTGGTTTCAAGACAATATTTATTGAATTCAACTAAGTTTATCTCGAATCCAGAAGACAATGTCCTCAAAATAACATCAAATTGTTTGATAATTATAACATCCAGCCCTGTGATCTGAGCACTCATCTCGGCATTCTTAAAAAAGCGACGGGCTGTGTTTCCGTCATTTGAAGAACCAAATCCTGGCTTTGGTTTATCTACAATGAGGCCCATCTCATTCTTAAATTTCAACTTGATTTCGTCAGATCGAATCTTAATATCTACTTTGTCTTCATCACTTCTAGCCTGCCATTTCTTAATATTCAACTTGTAACTGATATGTAAAAGGCATTCAAAGCAACGTATCCAAGCATGAAGAGTAGATAAACCAAAGCCGAAATGTTCTATATTGCTGTCAAACTTGGCGGGGTCATCGTTCATTGTCTTGGGGGTGGCGGCACAGATGAAACACTTTTGAGATGAACGAGTTTCCGTTAGGGCGTTACACACCTTTCCGTCTATCATTGTCAGCAAAAGTTCGTGTTTCACAGAGATTTGAGAATCACCAAAGTTGATAAGTGTTGGAAGAAGAGCATTAACTTCTTCCAATAATCTATTTGTCTCCGCTAACGTGAAGTCGTTCGTTTCTTTAGCAAATATAAATTTGATTGGGCGACAATACAAAGTTGATGAAGTCCGAGGATTTTGCCAAATTATTTTGGAACCATCATATAACTTAAGAGGAACGAAAGAGAATACGAAGAGAAACTCATCTGTATCTTCAGTGTTCTCAAATCTCTGTTTATATGTGCTGTGCCCAGAACTTCCATCACATCCCCATTTACTAACAAGTGTAAACGATGAACTTGTTGGGAGCACACTGCTGATAACTTCATTCTGTGCTAGTACTAGACGTTCTACTGTTTTATTTAATAAGGCTTGCAAATTTATTTCAGCACGAGTTTCTGTTATAGTAATGTGCTCTTCTGCAGGATAACAGGCCTGTTTGGACTTTACTAGACTAAAATATGACGGAAAAACATTATGTCCTGCCTTCATGGACCACTTCCTAGTTAGTTTGTAAGAATGCGTTGTTGATTTAGAATCTATATAGTAAGCTAATGCTTCGTCACTACTTAACTGCCTAGGATTAACGGAACTGGTATTTTTAGACTTAGCAATATTTTCTGGGCTTTCACTAATGTCTCTAAACACATTGGCAATTTTCCTTTGCCCTGCTGAACGCACAGCAATTTCGGCAGCAGTCACCAATTCACTGACACTTCGAGATTCTAAGAGATCCACGACGCGACGTTTCTTCGTCTTAAACGACGATTCCTCGAAATCTTTACGAGGTCTTCCTGCAGGAGTCACAGCCTCACTCGATGTCGAAGGTTGTGGCGCAAAAGAACACGCAGTAAATTGTATATCTTCTTCATCCAGCCAAGTCTTATTTTGAACTAAAAAACGCTCCTTCGACTTTCCTGAAGCCAACCATTTGGCACCAAACTTATTAGAAAAATTGGATATCTTCAACTTTATTTCTTTTTGGCTGCATTCAGTAATGTCACGAAATTGAAATTTTAAAGAAAAAAAGTCATATAAACGCGCGTTTTTTTCATTTTTTGTGTGTTTCAACCACTCCTCGAAAAAGGCTACCCTTGAAATAGAGTAAACGTGTTCTAAAAAAAAAAGAAAAAGCATGTTGTACTAAAGTGTGCTAAACAATATGTGTATTTTTGCAAAGAATATAGTTATTCCTACGATATATCTAAAAACTAGCCCGGATAGAGGTGAATGTCTGTATCTTTCACACTTTAAAAGTTTATTTTTATTAAAAAAATAAGCTAAAATTTAAATTATATTGAAACAAATACTGTAAATTTATTTTAAAAGATTCTGATTTAAATAATATACTAAAACATTGTACTTACCCTCATTATTTATATCCATCACAAAAACTTACACAATATTATCACAAGCCACTTTGAGATGTGCACGAAAGTGTCGGTAAATTGCAACGTATTGATTGAGACGGTTGCATTAAATTCATTACCTGACTTCAGACCTCTATGTCTCCTCAATTACGAATTTGAAAAATAACCGATTCACGAAATTTGGAGTTTGGAGGTGTTGTTTACATTGTGCAAGTAAGATTACCTGGAAATGATAACATGAATTTTGTCCACCTAATATGTTCTAGGCGAAACACTGTGGGTCGATGTAAAACTCTTAGTCGCCTTTTGCGATACCCACGAGCAATGTAAGGGTTTGTGGTATTCTTAGACCCCACCACACAGCTTATTAATATTATAAGAATGTATATATAACTAATGTGACCAGACGTCCCGTTTTGAACGGAGCCCGGTGTCCCCGAAATTAACTCTGGGATGTAAAATTGTCCCGTTTTCGGAAACCACGCAAATATCTGAGAATTCGAGCGGGCCGGTTGGGCTCGAACAGTGTACGAAAGCGTTGTCAGACGACGCGAAGATAGGTGAGAGTGGCCGAGTCGTTATTGCCCGCGCTTTATTGACTATTTGTTTGACAGATTTTTCGTTCTCTAATTTCTCGCTATTTGTTTTGTTAAGAGTATTTTCTATGATGAACAAATTGTGGACATCCGAAAATCCCAATTAAAAATTTCAGTTCTGAAGGCGTTGTTAATAGTTAAGATGAATATAAAAAAACGTGCCAAGAGCTTCATTCTTAATTACAATCTTCACTAGCTATATTGAAGCAAATATATTCCTCTAATAGATATAACTAAACATTTCTATTATATTTTTCACTTCGTAACGTTTAACTAACTTTTTCTAAATAAATAAATTTAAAAAAGTGTTTTACTACCCGACTAAAATGTCTCGTTTTGAGTCAAGGAATAAATGGTCACGTTATATATAACTCATAATATTGTTCACATAACTACCTATATTTCTTTTACGTAATAAAAAGCGAAGACCCACTAAACATGCCCGAAATGAAACATTTCGTTACAGTAAATAACAAAAAGATATATTAACAGTTTTAAAAAGCCCAAATTTGTAACTTAAGTTGTTCTTCATATTTACCTACATCCTCATGGATTGTCATTCTGATGTACAAGCCATGTTTTTTTTTATAAATTCTGGAACAGTGAATATAAAACCTTATAATTAGAATCAACCAACTAAAAAACGGTGGAGCAGAGCTCGTTGATCATTGCGATTTTGTCATCGTATTGAAACTAAAATATTTAGTTACCAATGAATTTTATCTACCCGTATATTGATGGGGTAGGAATATAATGTGCTAGTACCCATTACTTTCACGTAGGAGTTTTAACAATCGGCTGGGTGATGACCAGCCGATTTGGACATAGCACTCTCCTGGGCATCTTAAACAACAATTGTCAACCCGCCAGTCTTAACGAGATAATTGCTGTGGTATTCAAGAAAAAGCCTATGTCGTTATAGGTTTTCCTATGGAAGAACAGAAACTATTAGCTGATTCTTATAAGAATAGAAGTTACTCATAAATAAACAACAATAAAAAAATCCGATCGCTTCGCGAACCGATAAGCATTGGTTTTTGGTTCCCAATTTCTAGCGAAAACCCTCAAAGATGCATTGCCTCAAAGATACACTCACTCTTTTAGCCAAATACAAATTCTTATCGAGACCTCTTTCCCGTGTGAGTAATAAAAATCGGCAGAGGGATCACCAGGTGAATAGGCAGCAGCATTTGTCTGGTTCAGTTATAACACTAACTGCGCTCTTCCAACAGCCCTTCGATATATTATTGGATATATAAAACTGCTTGCAGTAGTACTGCAAGATGAAAATCATGAGTCGTGCTATCGTGGTACGTAAAGCGTAGTTGACTGTCAATCTAAGTACTAAGTGTCACAGCCACTCAGGCTGTCATGTCACGACCACCGAAGACAAAGATCGGGTACCGGTGGTCCGCTCGCACGGCGAAGAGAGAGGAGTTTTACGGTGGGTCTATGGGGTCGCGCGCCGCCTTTGGCGGGGCGTGACGCATCCATAGTCCACCAATAAAAAAAAAGGCTGTCATGTCACACAAATTCTATTTCCGCAACTGTCACGCTACTGGCATTTTATTTTCCATTACGTGGTAGGCCTGTTAGTAGTTTTGATGCAAACTCGTTACCTACCGTTAATTAATCGTGAAAATATAGAACTGTTTATTATATGTATTTACATATTAAGCTAAGTAATCTCGCCACTAAAAAAGGTAATCAATATATTTTATGTGATCCTAGTAGTCTTCTAGTTCTATGTCCCGTTTATGTGAACCCTTTTAACCTATTTCCAAAATTGAGTTTGTTCTTTGTCGTAATAGTTTTATATAGATAGCAGTATCCATAGAGATTATCATCAATTTTTAATCGATTTTGCTGGCTAATTTCTGTTTGAAACTTTTCTGTGGTAGTTCCATTTTGAATTGAATAGAAATTTAAATGAAGTTAGACAATGGTATTCTTCAATATATAACAGTTATTCTAAAGAATAAAAACATGAACTTATTTTTATTATTTTCATAGTTAATTAACACACCCGCCCATATCGAAAATATAAATCCAAAATTTGCTCAAATACTTTTAATGAGGACAAGCTATCTTCCCGAAATATACCCAGATGCATTAGGGCTATATTCTTTATAAAAAATAGACGCTATTATAAGTTTTATCATGGTGATGTTACGGTAATATAAAGTACCTATATTACTGAAACGCATTATGATAAAGCACATAAAACCAATGTTGCGGCAAACAATTCGATGGCAAAGTTTTACGCATGGGTAGGCTTTTATTACGTGTGATATTGGCTCTCGAAGACGACGGCGACTCCAATCTAAGTATATAATCTTGTATATGTAAATTATCCCTATTCCCTCACAACTGAATTCCTTACCCGGTCACGCCCTTTGGGTTATAAAAAGGGAGTAACGAGATCTCGTAGACACAGCGAAATAAAATATATTCATAAGGACTTTTTTTCCATTTTCAAACACGTTTTACCTAGCAGAATTCCTTTTATTATGTCAATAAACGACCGTGAAACGGTTGTAAGATAGGGTATGCAGCAGATAAAACATACGAATTGCTGGAATTATTAATGATTCTTGAAATTTATAATATTTTCTTTCGCATTATGAATATCAACGCAATGAACGTTGCTTTTGCTTAAAATACGCATTTGAATTTTTGTAAATACGTCTTATACTCTTATATGCTCCTGCATATATTTCATTCACTATACTATTCTATTTTAAAACATCGTCTTAACCACCTTGAGTGACCTGACTGAGTAATCATTATCTACCGCGTAGAAAGTGTCAACATCTTCATCTACTCTCATCGCAATTTATATGAAATTAGCATTGCATCTTCTTTATGCCACGCAAAATACTGTGTAGCATAAATAGAATTAGGTTAAGTATGAAATCCGATTGGTAGCTTGACATCAACCCTCTTTGGAAACACAACCGTTAATCACAAGATGGAATTAGCTCTGATCAGTGTGAAACACTCAGTTTTTACATACAAGCAAGGGTAATATTATCATTACAAGCCAGAGTAATATTATCACCATTATATGAACCACGTAATTAAAGCTATTTCTTTGTTAATTTATTATATGTTTTAAAATATTTAATTTCCTTTTCTTTTTCTGTTCTTATTCTGCAAGTTTTATAGAGTAGATTTTGGCAGTCCCTATGCGTACTACTATTCTTCAGGAACAGTACTGTTTTTGAAAGACAGATATTCTATTATGTCTTCCATATTCCTAACAGTGTGTATGTAAAATCAATTTCCACTATCTATGGGTACACAAATTAGACTGTCTTTTTTAAATATAATATTTCAAAGTAATTTATCTGAATCAAAGTAATTATTCCACTTATGCGAAAGCGGAAGGATGTAGGTACCGAGGGAGACCGAGACTAACCTACCTAGACCAGATCGGTCAGGTACTGAAGGAAGGTGGAGTCAAGAGTCTCCGAAACCGGCGAGCGTGTATGAAGAGAATTATGAATGTTGAGGAAGCGAGTGAAGTATGCAGAGATAGAGTTCTCTGGCACTCTGTTCTCTCTGCCTACCCTGCAAGGGATATGGCGTGATGATATGTATGTATGTATGTAAAGTAATTATTTTCAAAAATGTTGGTAACAATATGGTATTGAATAAGTTTTAGGCTAAACTAATGGGCTGTATTTATTAATTAAATGTAAATGATTCAAAATTTGCATAATATATTTGCGACAAAATTTGCCAATTATTTTAAGTTTGTTATTCTTGCGTAAACCGCACAATATATGAATCAGTCCAATAATAAAATGACTAATGTAGATACGTACGGAAATCTGTTAAATAAATTTTTACATAGGTAATTGTAATACGGTCAAACAGTATTTCCTTCATTGTTATATACATATATCTACTGATGCTGTTTGTGTTCCATATGATTACGGAGTCTGAACATGATCTTACTTTTTAGCATTTTTAACCACCCTACCTTGGTGATACATGGTGAGGTTTAAGACTATGACCCCCTCCCACATCAACAGCACGTGAATTTTTAGTACCTACACAGAAGTAGCCCACAACTCATTATATTCTCGGTTTCTTGCTTTTTTATACTTCGTAAAAAGATCTTTATACAGATCACCTACTTTAAACGACTTCGTTCGTTGTCTGACAACGGCTTTTCAGTTTAGAAATTTCAGCGTTTGACGAAAAAATAAATATACGTGATATCTTACTACACCCCCTCCACCTTGTGATATTTCGTATTTTTGTCAAACCCTTCACTCCCCTTTCAAACCTCATGTGATAAATGGACGGCCCCTAACTCTTATTTTATTATATACTTTTCTTTTTCTATTATATTATTTATATCTCATTATTACTGCCGTGTGACATGAATAAGGTGGCACAAAAAGCTATAGTCAATACAGAATGTATAGAACTCCAAAGCAGTGGACCTACCTTTGTTTCAAGATTTTTATGACATTATATTCATTATCTCAGCATACGTCCTAGTGCTGGGCTCACCTTCTCCATAACAGAAAAGAAGTTTACCTACTATACCACACTGGTCAGGCGTTTTAGTATAGGGTTTTATTTCGTGATTTCCTTCTCTTTCATAGGTGTTATATGCGAATAATAATATCGGTTTTTACGACATCCTCGGGCAAGATATGGCGGTGGTGAATTGTATTCTTACTCCGTCACCGCACGGAAAGACATTAAAGTTAATTAAATTAAAAAACGAACTTTTAGGACTAAAAAGTATTTTTAGCTTCACAATCGGAATACTGATGCATGATTTTGAATTTTCCCATTAAATTAGACAATTATTACTATCCTGTGAGAGTTATAAAAATGAACTGAGTGACCCCTCAGTTCATTTGAACTTGTTGACCACTAAGTTCTCAGAAACTTAGAATAAATGGAATCAGAATTATGTACGTAACACAGAGTGCTGTGCTAACTGAAATAACACGTCCATAACATATGACGTCATAAACACGCTTTTAACTAAAATTCTAAAGGTCTATGTCAAACTATTGTTAAAGAGTACCATTCGATATCAATTTTACGCACATGTCATAGCGTGGCGTAATTACAATTTTTATTTATTTCTTTTAAAAACTTAAATTTTCTCGCAAAAGGACGATAGGTTTGAGGCAAGCATAGGTTAGTGAGGAGGTATGACGTCATCTTTGAGCGCCTGCTCATAGTCATCAATAGATGCCTATCTAGACTGGTTCTCTCTCTGTCTAATTACTAAATTTGATTTGCTTGTATTCGGATCATAATAAATGCTATGTTATCTACCCAAATCAATATAGTTTTAATTTAGATATGTGCCATAAAAAATTAATCGACTATCCTATTTCCTAAGATTTTTTTCTAAAATCGAGGCAATCTATAGAAAACTCTTAACACGTTTTTACATCACCCAGGATATGAAACCTGATTTTTTTTTAAATTTGAATATATGCTACTTGTGCTCAAATCCTATGATATCTATGATGTCCAAGGGCAGTCGTGGATGGGATGCATGGCACATTGATGTCTATATTAATAGATATAATAATTGCAGACTTATTCCTCTCACCCAAATAGAGTTAAATGATTCAGCATTGGCGTCACGTAATGCTGATATGGATGACAAATTTAATATAACTAACCTTCTAGTAAATTTTAGCGACGTTTGAAAGCGAGGACATTTAACTATGTCCTTTAAGCTTTCGATTAAATGCTATTAACTTATATACATTTGATCATGTAAATATATTTGTACATTTACTTAGCTATTTTCGCTTTACATGTGTTGACGGAATAAGAATACAAATCACACACTTGCGTGTATAGTAAACACAATACAACTAAGGGATGTAATTAGATCCAAGCATCGTTACCTATATTGTAAGGAAACTTACAGGAAAGAACATATAGAGACCTGTTCAGCCAGCGTAGGTGGGATAGTTGGCTCTTTCCTATCTTAATCAAATAATCCCAATTGCAAAACGTATAGGGGCTGATAAACAAGAAAAGGGAAATTATTTTACTTTAGTAAAATATATATGGAATACTGGTCAGACGGGCTGACACAATATTTTAATTCGAGATTTTCTTCGGTTATAGTGATATTATTCGACATGGACGTCGTCTTTTATGACGCACATGGTCAAGAGAAGGGGTGATTAATCGTATTTTTACTCAATCACCACATGGAACATCATTTCCTCTTATTCTAAAGCATTAAAATCAATGCCATTTTTATGGCATTGACGCAGTAGCGACGCCCTGAGTTTACTATGCGAAAATTACCCTGCTACTTATAAATTGAAAATACCGATAACGTGTTTGAGAAGGTTAAAGAATTGCCGTATGCTGACAAAAATATCTAGATTCACTCTAGACGCAATCGTATGTGAATTTCCAGCACCAGCACTTCAAATCATGCTAGTAGAGATACTGTCAATGCTAGCTAAAATGGCCATGATCACACAATTATGGTTATACCTTTCAAACAAAATAAATATATTTGAATTAAAACTATAATACTTTTATGGATTCTATCGCATTTGTATTTGATGTTTAATTTCCTGACGTTTTGAACACTTTACAGTGATCATGGCCACGGGAAAACTAAGGTGTATCACTTCCAATAATAAGTCACCATTATTATACGTCGGCAAATTAAAAATCAAATACAAACGCGATAGAATCCGTAAAAGTAGTTTTATTTCAAATGTAATAGGTACTCGCGTAAACATCAGAAACCAAAATAAATATAATTTCTATGTTAAAATTCATATTCCAAATAATCGAAGTAATATTTATATACAAGAAGACCTTTAATAGTACCTAGTAGTATTAACCTATATTTCTTAAGTTAAATCGCAAATTATAAATTAACTATTGTTAGTCTTATCTGTTTGCTTCAATATTAATGAGAACTATAGTGCCAAAGTTTATCATTTTGGCCGATTCAATCACGACCTTTTATCTATAATCTTAGTGTCGTCATAGTAGTAGGTTATTTATTCATAGTTTCTGATATTTATTAAAATAGACAAGTCTTTAAAAATATGACGCCTCTCGTCTTTGTCAAAAGTTAAAGATCTAATTTGCATAATCAATATTAGAGGAAATTTGAAAGTAGCGCCAATGACGGCAAAATTAAGGAATGAACGGCTGACATGGTATGGACATATGATGAGCCGGAATGAGAGTAATGTTGTCAGGAAATTTTAAGTATGTATATGTGTAATGTTGAAGCCTTAAGGAGCTTAAGGATGACCAGAAAAAAGATGGATGGACTGCGTGATGTATGAAATGGATAGTCAAAGAATGACTACAGACTTACAGAGATATCGTCTGATAGGATTGTATGGAAGAAGATGACGTCGACGACTGCGTCGACCCCAAGTAATTGGGATAAGAGAAGGATGATAACGAATTCAGTCTAGATGTATCTATTTGCATGTCAAGTATGCTTATAGACATTAAACATTGTCTACAGAAGCTGATTATCCAATTCATGTTATTAATAAATATGTTTTTATAAGTTTAATTTTTTAATATAAATTTACAGAATATGGGCGAACCTGCAAGGACATAGGATGTCTAAGCAGCCAAGTTTGCGTACTAGCCGAAGACCCATGTTCGTTTGGACACTCCTCGGATTGTGGCACTTATCCTACCTGCAAAAAGAAGAGCGAGGTTGAAGGTAATTACGTTTTCAATTATGAATATTTATCTACATAAAATGAATATTTATATACATACCATCACGCCATGTCCTTTGCAGGGTAGGCAGAGAGAACAAAGTGCCAGAGAACTCTATCCTTGCATACTTCACTCGCTTCCTCAACATTCATAATTCTCTTCATACACGCTCGCCGGTTTTGGAGACTCTTGATTCCACGTTCCTTCAGTACATGACCGATCTGGTCTAGGTAGGTTAGTCTCGGTCTCCCCCGGTACCTACATCCTTCCACTTTCGCATTGTATATCTTCTTAACCAGACGTTCGTTCGGCATTCTTTCCACGTGTCCGAACCATCGGAGCATTCCCTTTCGCATCTTTATACCAATACTCTCTTTCATACCTGCTCGCTCTCTTACGTCGTCGTTACGAATGCTATCTATCAAAAAATAAAATCGGTGGAGTTAGGCAACTCCTCAGATTTTATAAGTTTTACAGGCATAATTACTTTCTACAATTAGGACAAGTCAAGATATTTGATGGTAGGCTTCATATTGACAAGCGGAGTGAGAAGCTCAAATAGTTCCGAAATAAAGATCTTTGAGAACATTTTACTACGATTTGTATATTCTTGTATGCTTCTTCACGATGCTTTTCATTATCCTTCACCATTAAAGCTCACTACGTTTAATATTTTGCCATTTATAGTGCATCATCATTCAGCCTTTCGTCTTCCACTGTTGGACGTAGGCCCCCTTCATATTTAGCCACAAAATGCAGTCTGCCGCCCACATCCAACGACTCACAGCAACTTTCACCGAATCGTCGGTCCACCTGGGGGTAGGGCGACCAACACTGCGACGTACGTTACGTAGTCGCCACTCGAGAACCTTTCTTCCTCAACGTTTCGATAACCGATTCGTTGAGCGATGTGGCCTGCTCATAGCCACTTCAGCGAGCTAATTCTTCGTACTATGTCGCTTACACCCGTTCTTCTGCGGATTACCGTATTACGGATTCTATCTCGCAGAGGAATCCCGAACATAGTCTGCTCTATAGCACGGTGAGCGACTTTGAACTTGGTTGTGAGGCCTACAGTTAAGGACCACGTTGCCGTGCCATAAGTTATCACTGGTAACACACACTGGTCTTAAACCTGTGTTTTCAGACACTAAGGTATATTGGATGAGAAGATCCTCTTAAATTTTCCAGTTTATAGTGCAATCAATTAGAAAAATTATAAGCTGATCATGGGTTAGAATATGAGAAGGATGCGTAGTGTGTGTCAATAGATTTTAATTTATTGCATCATAAGCGTAATCATAGCTATAATATATACATCATATATTCCCACACTATTGATGAATACATCACTTGCCTGGAAGTAATAGTGTCACAACTCTAAAAATGACAATTTTCATTATATTTAAAATGTTGATGGTGGAGGGGTGTTAATGTTATAAGTTCACCCTATCAACTCTTCTTCGTCATTCTTAAGGATATTATGCTCCCGTTCGTACAATTTGAAATCGCTGCTGAACCGAGCTGAAAAAAAGGAAATACATACTTATTTTGACCCTCATGAAAATTTAGCTTTTTTTAATTGTGTCACTATTCTTCTGGGCAAGCGATATGTATATATAATATGCTATCAAATTTTAAACTAAGGATGACTCTAATAGGCGATTGACCCAAAAACAGTACGGTCATAGGTGCTACAGATATCTAACGGTATAAAGATAGCTGATAGCACTACGAGAAACAGTAACTCTAAATATATCTATGACTAATTTAATCTCTTTATCAAAAAAAACAGTAAATTTGGATAAATTATTTCATATTTATAATTAATTTTGAAACAAAAAATTATTTGCACCTAAACCTTAAACCCAGTCCGTTGGTTTGTTTGTAGAAGTCGATATATCGCAGCACCACTTGGTGTCGAGTTACATCAATGGGTATATAGCATATAAACCTTCTCCTTGAAAAAACACATATATACAGTCAAGTAGTTTCTGAGCTTAGTGATGTCATATATACAAACATCGCCGTTTAGATATAGATAAAATAAAGGTTCTAGAAATTCATTTACAAAATTAATAAGGATTCATGTTATTGCCATTACTTCAATGAATTATTGAATAATAGTATTTGTATTTATGTTCCAGGTGGAGGGTTACACTCTGAACCAGCTAAACCAGCTCCGAAACCGCCACAAACGCCAACTACTAACTTCGACAAACCACCTAGCTACAACCCACCTGCTCCGCCTTCCGGAGGCAGTTCGCCTTATGGCAACAATTCGCCCTATGGCAACAATTCACCCTATGGCAATAATTCGCCATATGGCAGCAATTCAAATACCGGCGGTAACTTACCTTATGGTGGAAACAACCCCCCTTATGGAGGAGGATCACCCTATGGCGGCAGCAGTAATAACCGCGACTCATCTCCTTACGGAGGCAACTCTCCATACGGCGGTTCACCTTATGGTGGCAACTCTCCTTACGGTGGTTCTTCAAGTGGAGGCAACAACCCATATGGTGGATCACCATACGGTGGCTCGCACTCCAACACTGGTGGTATTGGAGGCGGCGGCAGCCCTATCGACAGCATCTTCAACACGCTAAATAAATATGCTAGTGGTGGCGGTGGTGCCACCGGAACCAATGGTGGTACAGGAACCAACCCACTCTCTGGCGTCTTCAGCAACTTTCTCAGCAATGTCGGCAAAAACGGAGGTTTAAACAATTTCTTTAATACTAGACCTATAATGGAGAATCCTAATTATCCATATGGTAATCGTAACTCGCGTTCTAATTACCAATCTTATCCATCAGGCTTTCAGGTGAATAGTCAACCGCCTACTCAGAACAAGAATTATGGTCAAAGTTATGCACAGCATAACGGTGCTTCTACCCGCAGGTCCACCTATTATTTTAGGTAAATTAAACAGTAACTGTCTTTCTGCAGCAGTGCTATCGATTTACACGCCTTTTAAACTTTACTTGGAGCAAACTTTTTTTCACTTTATAATTTGGATCGATTTTCACTTCACTTAAGCTTGGTTCGGCTAACTTTTATTATGCTTTAATATTTCTCACATACGTAATATTTATTGTGATAAGATTTTTATTAATGCTAATTTTAATTTTAAGCTTAGATTAATAATTATTAGGTTAATAATTGTGAGAATAAGTATAGACACCGCATATGTATACATAAATCTGCCTAATGCATATTCCGTATAGGGGGTAACGAGAGGTATGGTCTCATATACAATTTTTCACAAAATATATAAAATATTTATATATTGTCGTTATTAAAATGTGATCTTAATGCCATTTTTTTTATTGTTTATGGTGGCAAAGGAACAAGCAGCACATCTGATGGTAAGTGTCACTGCCGCACATGGACCTTTGCTATACCAAGGGTATAGCTAGGCCGCTGCCTACCATTACTATCCTCAAAACCACCCAGTTGGGCTTCCTGCTCTCTCGCTCACCGAACGAAGCGTGTGGTACTACCCCAGACGGACCGGCCCGCGGCTGTAGACAGAAAACTATCAACAGCGTTGTCCTACCACTAATCGAAGTAAATTTTTGTAGCATTAGGACCACTTGTTGAAAGTTTTCTGTTTATAGCCGCGAGTTGGTCAGGGGGGGTGGGGTGGTAGTACCACATTCTCGTAGAAACTTCGACGTTTGAGCAATGGCAATGTGCTGTTGTTCTTGGTACGGTGAGCGAGTGACTCGGAGGCCTTACTTTTTGGAATAGGATTTGGTTGGTAGGTAACGCGGCATGGCTCTGCCACTAGTATTGCAACACAACACTTAGCATCAGGTGTACTGTTTGATCCATTGCCATATATGTACAAAAAAAATTACAGAATTGTATTTATATTTTTCGATATCTGAATCATTTTGACATATGTCATGTATATCAAATGACATTTTTTAAAGGCACAGTTGCCATTAGTCTATAAACCATAAAATTATGTATACTATATTTCGATGGACACTTGCCCTATTCATATAAATACCTCTCCTTGCTTTCTCAATCCATAGATCACATATATGCATCTATATAGTTAGAAAATCCTGCTTCATATGCATATTAACTTTTTGTTTAAATTGTATATTATTTCACTCCTAAAAATAAGTAATTGGATAAATAAATAAAAAATCCTAAATACAAAAGTCAGTTAATAAAATATGCATTAGACCTAATTTGATGACTAATTTAATGAAAATTAATGAAGTTGGTAGAGTGGGCAAAGATGTCTTATGGCACAGATGCCATCTTTTTCCACAACCAACTTCATTAGTTTAATTAATTATTAATTTAAGCTTGGCATGCTAACAGCACTCAATATGTACTAAACATGGAGAATAGAGTAAGGAGTAACATCTCAGTGTATTAAGAAGTGTCCAATGAACGGGAGCAAATTAAGGTGGCAAGGTGGCGCTATAGTAGCAAGTGGAAGCATTTTAAAAAGAGCGCCACAAATTTCATTTTATCAAATCACAGTTGACTACGTAACTCAGCACACTTCACTCTGCTTATTACTGCTACATTCATATCATTTCCACTTGCTACACTAGCGCTATTTCGGTGAGTGTTCGAACAATAATTTGCTGTTTACAAGTGGACACTTTTTTGACTAATCCCCCATACAAGATGGTATTCCTTAGTTTCTACCTTCCATAGTACTAAAGACGGATGTGGAGCTTACTCTATGACAACAGTCTAATATATTGTATATCCATAAATTGAATCGGTCATTACAAAAACCACATAAGTGACACAATTCGATTTTCTTTTAAAAATAAACCAGGTTTTGAGAAAAGAAATTTAATTAAAACAAAAATCAAAATATCAAAGTACCTTTGTAAATTATACATACAACACTAATAATGAAAAATACATGAAACATATGCTTATGTTATTTTAGCAAGAAACAGAGTATTAATTATATACTGCTATAGTTTAAACAAAACAATCATATTAATGTTTTTAGTTTTTTTAATAATTGTTATTTAATATCGAAAAATTCATCATCTCATCTCAGCTTATATATGCCCCACTGTTGGGCTCGACCCTCCTCCATAATGGAAGGGAAATTGACCTACTATACCACGTTAGACGTGTTGGTATAGGGTTTTATTTCGAGTTTCCCTTCTCTCACATAGATGTTATACGCATTTTATATCCCTTAGTCGTCTTTTACGATCACCCACAGGTAAGATATGGGGTGATGAATTGTCGAATAATTATATTTACGTATTAATTAGTCTCCGACTGTAAATATTGAGTAGAAGTTTGAAACCACATTTTTCTAAGACTTAAAAATCTGGGAGTGTGTGTTTTTTTTTTGTGATTAGCTGTTAGCCGCAGATGGCTTTGACAGCTTTGCGCCCACTATGGGTGAGCGCTGAGGGCTCAACCTGATAAGGGAGTGTGTGCAAAAACCACTTATTTCGTTCACTTTTGTTGTTAAGGCTCTGATGCGTCTAAATCCTATTATTATTTAAGGGGAAACAATACATTGACTTAAGTAATTTCTACCATGAATACACATTTTAGAGGAGCGTTTACAATAAAATAAGCGTATGCAGGCACAATGTGACACTAGTCGTTTTTGAAATGACCAATTCGATTTTATTAATTCTATTTGGTGAGTTTGAGGTTCAGTATATGGTTTAATTTGATTAACATGTGATAAAAAATGATTTATAAAATGCATTTATAATTATAATTAATACATGCATTTTAATAATTAATAATTACGATAATACTCAGATATATGCCTCCTTGTACCACTAATTAAAAGTTAATTTTTGAGTCCTTAAAGGACAGCACTATTTTGAGAGAATGAAGGCCACCTATAATTATTTTATTCATGATGCTACATTGGATTTATTCTTTCGTATTTTAATTGCATGAAGATTTCACTACTACACAACTGTATATTTTATTTTTCACAGAAAAAGTATTATAATTAAAAACACCCTCTGTTGGTAAACTAATATTTAATTATCTTTAACAAATACTTAATGTCGATCTTCTCGAATTGGGCTGTACAAATCGCGTAGAGGTTCGAATAATGTTGGAATACCTTTATACCGAGTGTCGTGGGTTCGATCCCCATGGGCAGTTCTTTGTGCGATCCACAAATAATTGCTCTGGGTCCATCAATTATATCCGTTAATTGTAAGTTTGTAAAGTGGGTGACGTGGCAACACGGACATATTTATTCATGAGGGGTATTTTTTTAAATCCTTTATCAAAATGGTAAGTCATAGGTGAAATACACTTCCATCTCGCCATGCAATCTTTAGTTGCACGTAATAAAGGGCATATTTGAAAGGTACGTATACGATAGATTATGCGCCATCCCTGCCGTCGCCCCAGACAGATCGGGCGGAGTGTGGTGACCACTTGTTATTGATAGTTTTCCGAAAAATCCTCTAAAACTGAAGAAATCTACAGGAAATATTTTTTTCTCGAACAGTAAACATGTCATTACAAGATCATAGTTGCATATTTATCCCTTAATAACTACCCTACGCTTGTATAAAACGCAAGATATTCTTTTCGACATTCCTCACACTTCTTCTATGTGGAACAAATAGCTTAGATCATATTGTAATAGCCATTTATAACTTTATTTTCATGTAACTATAGTTGTCTTTGGTTCACAACAATCCGTGTGGTGACCGAGTAAGAATACAATTCACCACCACATATCTAACCCGTGGGTGATCATACGAGACGACTAAGGGATATAAAACGCATATAACGTCTATGCGAGAGAAGGAAAACTCGAAACAAAACCCTATACCAACACGTCTGACCAGAGCGGTATAGTAGGTTAATTTCCCTCCCATTACGGAGGAGGCCCGAGCCCAACAGTGGGACATATATGGGCTGTGATGATGATGATAGTTGTCTATGGCACTAGCATATGGCTATGGCAACTTTAACCAGACTGTTGGGTGCGCTTCAAGAGCTCCCAATATTGGGTATATTACGAATACTATGCTAAAATACTAATTTATAACTTACTAGTTACCCCCAACAGACGCTATTCTGTACCAACAAATAAAAAAAATCCCTTTAAAATCGATCGCAAGGCCATCTACCGGGTGTTAATGCATTTTTAATGGTGTATAGATTAGACCTGTAATATTATTTTGAGGCTATGGATTTAATTAATTTACTTATTATTTTTTTATTTTAATTGCAGTCGCTTTTTTAGTACAGTAATATTAAGAATATATGTGCACAATCATATGTCACAATATAATGTAAACCGCTTAATTTTGAAAATCCTTTTTGGGTTAGACAATGTAACTATTTATCAAGAAAGATTACAGAGACTATATTTTTAATAATTCATTCAATTGGAATGTAGTAAATCTCACCAAGATTCATACAATAGTGATAGGATAATGAAAATAAATTTTAAGGCGTAGAGAACCATTAATAACAAAGACAAAGTTTATATTGGTTTAATAAAAAAAAAACCGACCAACCAAATTCGATTACAATATTTGAATAAGATTTTGTTATGTGTTTTTTGCTAAGATTTTCTTATGTATAAAGTTGTCCATTTTTAGAAAAGTACGGTAGAAGAGTAAGTAATTTTATACGAAAAATAAACATAAGATCTGGTTATCTTTAAGTATTAACGTCTATATGCTATTAATATGAAAATTACTATCATCTACATTTAGATAAAAATTATAATTTTATATTAGAATTATATTTTCTCGAAATGCGGTTTACAAAAAATAAAAATATTTACGATAAATATATATGTGTGTAATTTAGCTATAGTAATAACGGCTTTCATTTCACTATTTCGCCTGCCCTAATCTATATATATATATATATATATATATATATATATATATATATATATATATATATATATATATATATATATATATATATATATATATATATATATATATATATATATTATTTAAGCTAATTAACTCTTAAAAGCTATATCAGTTGTTAAGAATCTTGATGTTAGTTTCGTGGTTTTTTTTTCTTTGTAATATAAATAACCTCACTGTAGTACTCATTCAAGAAATCACTGCTATTTCTTTTTTTTTTCAAACTAGCTTCTTTTTATGAAATGACAGATTCTTTTAAGTGGCTACCGCCACTTACAAAATCTGTCATTACATTTACTCAAGTATGTCATTTACTCTAGACCTGCTGTATTATCTATATGTTTCATAGATAATTTAATATCTCTTATTTGTAATACCGTAATAATTTATTTCTATTTCAGTTTGACAGTGGTTTTGATGTACCTGATACAACAATGTATGCAGAATATATAATAACTCAATAATAGAGATTATATGTTTTTTTATAAGATTTATATCTACATGTTATTGGTGTTGTTCAGTTACCAATGTAATGTAAATTTAAGCTTTTCCTGTTAAAATAATGTTGATAACATAATAATTGTGAGATACTCAAAATAAAAGTATAAATACTATTGCAATGTTTTATTCAGTTAATAAATATATGGATAGATACAAAGCGAAGAGTGAATGCGGGAAATAGAGTGAACGGAGCGTTGGAGCAACTTCTCGGTAGCCACCACCTCAGCCAGAAGGCACGTGTAGCAAATTAGCAATACATAACGAAGTGCTTTTCCCAACATTACTATATGGAAGCGAGAGTTGGGTATGCAGAAAAGAGCATGAATGTAAAATTAATGCGGTCGAAATGCGATCTCTACGGAAAGTCTGTGGAGTTAGGCTCCGATCGCATTCGTAACGACGACGTAAGAGAGCGAGTAGGTATGAAAGAGAGTATTGGTGTAAAGATGCGAAAGGGAATGCTCCGATGGTTCAGACATGTGGAAAGAATGCCGAACGAACGTCTGGTTAAGAAGATATACAATGCGAAAGTGGAAGGATGTAGATACCGGAGGAGACCGAGACTAACTTACCTAGACCCGATTGGTCACGTACTAAAGGAAGGTGAAGTCAGGAGTCTCCGAAACCGGCGAGCGTGTATGAAGAGAATTATGAATGTTGAGGAAGCGAGTGAAGTATGCAAGGATAGAGGTCTCTGGCACTCTGTTCTCTCTGCCTACCCTGCAAGGGATATGGCGTGATGATATGTATGTATGTAAATATATGGACTAGATAAGTACAAGTTTGCTACAAATTGTTTTAAATTAATAATAGCAAACCCAGCCCGTTGTTTTATTTGAAGTCGATATATCGCAGCGACTTACATCAATATATATAGCATACTAGCTGTTTCCCACGGCTTCGCCCGTGTGGATATATTAAAATATAGCTAGTTGTTTGAATGGTCAAACAGTAATTGGTAAGATAATATGTATCTGAAATTATTAAAGAACTAATAAGTAAAAAATAATATAACACCTTTATTTTGATAATAGACATTTTTAATTTTGTTTTTTAAACTAAATATAAGTTTATTTTATTTTTTTATATTATTTAAGAATTACTGAGGGTGGCCGCAATATGTCTTCCTCTTCCTACATATTGCAAAAGGTATTGGTAATAGCTTTATGACCAGCTGTCTGTCTAACGCCAATCATCCTTTTGAATTTATTTATAGTTAAGCATCGAAATTGTAGTACCTTTTTTTCATCTTTATTTAAATATTAGTGTTTGGTTAAGTTACAGTCGCTATTTGGTAATGGGTACGAATACTATCAACCCTTACTTTGCTCGTAAAAGACGAATAAGAGCTTTATATCGACCTGGGCTAACACCATCTGATGCCGTCTGGTCAACAATTAATGACTTCATGCACGTTGTAATTCATAGAACTATTGCCAATAACTTTTGAAATACTTATATAGGAAGAAGAATTCATATTACGTAATTACTTGTGGTCAAGTAATTTGGATAAGATCAAGAGAATGGTGAATTGTGCTTAAATAACACATTTCAGTATTTAAAAAAAAGCAATACAAAGTGCCGTACTTATTTATAAGTTACTTTCCGTACAAATTTCCAACATCCATTTCCCTCTTTTGGGAATGATTTTCAAAAATGCTGAAATACATATTTATTTTTAATATTGAGTAGCCGAATACATATTTTCCTACAAATTCGCAACCCTTATTTTACACATTTAGTGTGCATTTTCCAGAAATGCTGAAACATGTATTATTATATTCATTTAATATTAAATAGCCAAATACCTATTTTCAAGGTACCCACTTTAAAGCTTAGGTACGAAGTTTCTAACAAACATCCAATCCCTGTTTTACATCCTTATAAAAATATCCAAAAATAATGAAACACTAAATAACCAAACAAACATCATCACAAACGTAACTTAAAAACTTTTAAAATTTCATAATAAGCTTACTTAATACTAAATAGCCAAATACAAATTTTCACGAATCTAACTTCAAAACTGACAAAGTTGCATACAAACTTGCGACTCCTATTTTTCACCCTTGAGGGGAATTTCTAAAAATACTGAAACATGTGTTTATTTATTTAATATTAAATACACAAATCCAAATTTTAACAGTTCTAGCTTCAAACCTGAATAAGTTTCATTAAAAAACTTGCAAGCCCCATTTTACTCCCTTAAGGGGGTAATTTCCAAAAATTCTAAAACACTTGTTTGTTTAATTAATATTGAGTAGCCAAATACATATTTTAATACCAATGTGCAACGCAAACCCTATTTTACATATTTATTTATTTAATACGAAATTACTATTTTCATATACATATTTTATGGGGGGCATAGTCCGGAGCGTGCTCGTTCGCGTCCCCTGCCAGTCTAATTAGACTGCTAATCCGGCTCGAAATGCGTACCGCAATGCGGGTTAGGGCGTCCCCCGGAGGCGACGCGTACCGACCCGCCCCCGTCGGTACGAACATCGGCAGTTGCGGCGATGGGGGCCGCCACCCATCACGCCTTGCCCAGTTAGGCGAGTCGAGGAGAACGGAGTGCCGGGTGGGCACGTGGAATGTAAGAGGTTGTGTGGAAGGTAAGTTGCACGAGCTGATATCCGTCATGGCGGACAAACAGCTAGACGTGCTCTGTGTAACAGAGACCAAGCGAAGGGGCAGCGACGCCTGCGATCTTCCTGGTGGCGGGATGGCTCTGTGGTCTGGTGTACCACAGAGCGATCGAGCCAGCATGGGGGTAGGAGTGCTGTTGTCCTCTCGCTTGGCCTCAGGTGTGAAGGATTACGGAATGTATGATCCCAGACTTCTCTGGGTCCGTATAAAACTAGGTGTCACCAAGGTATTCATGGTTGTAGCATATGCTCCCGTAGGATCCTCGGTGGCATCAGACCTAGAGAAGTTTTGGGACAATGTTAGGGAAGTTCTGGATATGGCAGAAACCAGTGAACGCGTGATTGTATGCGGAGATTTGAACGGATGGGTGGGGACCAAGCGTCCCGACTATGAGGACGTACTTGGTCCATTTGGTGATAAGAGAGTGAACGACGCAGGTAGGCTCATAGCGGATGTATGCATGGAGAGAAACCTTATTGTGTCAAACACATTTTTCCAACATAAGGACATCCATATGTATACATGGAGAAGGAATGAACAGAAAAGCATAATAGATTTAATTTTGGTAGACAGTCGCCTCCGAAGCAAAATATTGGACGCAAGAGCCTACAGGGGCCCCACAGTCGACACGGACCACTATCTCGTTATTGCGAGATTTAGTGGTCTGTTCAGAAAGTGGAGGCACTGGCGAGAGCGTGTCCACTTCGGAGGGCTTGAAAGAATAAAGGTTGAAAGGTTGCAAGAAGAGTGTGTAAGAGAAAAGTATGCAGAGGGTGTCCGAGAACGGCTGACGATGGCAAGCCAGCCGCAATCGGACATTGAAGAATGCTGGAGAGTATTGAAAGAGAGTATGGTAGATACAGCGAAAGAAGTATGTGGAAGTTCAAAGAAGCATAGAAAAACAAATGGTGATGCATGGTGGGATGCGGAAGTGGCAGCTTCCGTAGAGCAAAAGAAGAAAGCGTGGCTGGACTATGTCTCTTCTTTGAATCTGAATGACAGTATGACTGAACAGAAGAAAGAAATATATCGGCAATGTAAGAATGACACCAAGGCCTTAGTGAAAGAGAAACGTGATAGAGCAAGTATGAGTGCAGAAGATAGGCTGACTAAAAACTTCGAGGGTAACACCAAACTCTTTTGGAGGGAGGTGAAGAAGTCTCGGGGTGGTTGGTCAGCCTTCAGAATGAATAAAATAAGGTCTAAAGGTGGAGACATTCTTACACAAACACAAGACGTGTTAAGCCGATGGAGTGAATATTTTGGCGATATGTATGCGGATGCTACGGTTGGCGCCGGTGTTGGATGTGGTTTAGTAGATCAACATTCGACAACGGCGTCCTCCGATGGCATCAGTATGGATGAAGTTGAATGGGCGATAAGAAGTTTGAAAAATGGTAAGGCAGCGGGCATTGATATGGTGTCTGCCGAGATGATCAAGCTTGGTGGCTCTTGTGTCTGGGAGGCGTTCCTGTTGCTCCTCAATTTATGTTGGAGCTCGGGAATGGTTCCCAGGGACTGGAATAGCGCAGTCATCGTGCCTTTGTTTAAAAACAAGGGTTCACGTTATGACTGCGCAAATTACAGAGCCATAAGCTTGACCAGTTTGGCAGCAAAAGTGTATGGAAAAATTATTGAAAGGAGAATGAGGATGGTGTCCGATGGTTTACTGTGTGAGACACAAGGAGGTTTCAGGAGTGGAAGGGGATGCATGGATCAAGTGTTCTCTCTGCGCAACATTGTGGAGAAGCATCTGGCTCTAGGTCAGAGGGTTTTCTGCAGTTTTGTGGATCTGGAGAGAGCATTTGACACGGTTGTACGAAAGGAACTTTGGGACATTTTACCGGAGTATGGTATTAACGGTAAACTGCTACAGGCTGTGCAGTCCAGTTACATGGGCTGTAGAGCCTGTGTGCGGCTGGATGATGGAATGTCGCCTTGGTTTGACGTCAATATCGGCGTTAAGCAGGGGTGCGTTCTGTCAGCCAGGCTGTTTATCATATATCTGGATAAATGTCTCCAAAGGTTGAACGATATGAATGTGGGAGTCCAGATGGGCGACTCAGTGGTCACTGCTCTGCTTTATGCAGATGATGCAGTCCTGCTGGCACAGTCAGCGATTGACCTGCAGACCCTAGTCGACACAATGACAGAAGATTGTAAGAAAAGGGGTCTACGCGTGAATGTGAGCAAAACCAAAATAATGGTCTTTGAAAGAGATAAAACCAGAACAGATGTAAGAGTAACAATAGGTAATGATGTACTAGAGCAAGTGGATGAATTTGTATATCTTGGATGTGGATTTAGCCGAGATGGAAGGTACACCACTGATATAGAGCGAAGAGTGAATGCGGGAAATAGAGTGAACGGAGCGTTGGGGCAACTTCTCGGCAGCCACCACCTCAGCCAGAAGGCACGTGTAGCAATACATAACGCAGTGCTTGTCCCAACATTACTGTATGGAAGCGAGAGTTGGGTATGCAGAAAAGAGTATGATAGTAAAATTAATGCGGTCGAAATGCGATCTCTGCGGAAAATCTGTGGAGTTAGGCTGACCGACCGCATTCGTAACGACGACGTAAGAGAGCGAGTAGGTATGAAAGAGAGTATTGGTGTAAAGATGCGAAAGGGAATGCTCCGATGGTTCGGGCATGTGGAAAGAATGCCGAACGAACGCCTGGTTAAGAAGATATACAATGCGAAAGTGGAAGGATGTAGGTACCGAGGGAGACCGAGACTAACCTACCTAGACCAGATCGGTCATGTACTGAAGGAAGGTGGAGTCAAGAGTCTCCGAAACCGGCGAGCGTGTATGAAGAGAATTATGAATGTTGAGGAAGCGAGTGAAGTATGCAGAGATAGAGTTCTCTGGCACTCTGTTCTCTCTGCCTACCCTGCAAGGGATATGGCGTGATGATATGTATGTATGTATGTACTATTTTCAAGGTACTAACTTTAAAACTGATTAAGTTTCTAATAAACTTACAACCCCTGTTTTACATCCTTATGAGAAAATATTCAAAAATAATGAACACTAAATAGACAAACAAAAATCCTCACAACTACCTATAACCTAAAAACTGTTAAAATTTCTTAAAAAAATTGCAACCCGTATTTTACATTCTGCTCGTAGAAATTTCCAAAAATGGTGACACAGGTATTTTATAATTTAATACTAAATAGCCAAATACAAATGATCACGGCTTGAACTTCAAATCCGACGAAGTTTCGTACAAACTTGCAATCCCTATTTTTGGAAATAATTTCTGTTTTTTTTAATTTTGACAAAGTTTTTTAAATTTCATACAAACTAGTAGTATTTGGTATTAAAATTTCTAAAAAGGCTGAAACACGTATCTCTTTGTTTAATATTAAATAGCTAAAAACAAATTTTCAAGAATCTTACTTCAAAAGTGACGTTTCAAACAAACTTGCAAATCCTTACTAATATTATAAATGCGAAAGTAACTTTGTCTGTCTGTCGCTCTTTCACACCAAAACTACTGAATCAATCTAAATGAAATTTGGTACACGGATAGTCTAGAACCTGACAAAGGACATAGGCTACTTTTTAATGCAAAAAAGGGTTGTAGAGGGGGATGAAAAGTTGTAAGGAAGTATCATTTTATAGCCAGAAGCTTGAAACTTATTTTTAGGCTGTCGATTAGATATAAATAAATATGACATTAAAATTTTGTAAAAAATTTACCCTTAAAGGAGTAAAATAAAAATAGGGGATGGAAGTTTATATGGAAATTGATTATTTTAGAAGCTAGATTGACGAAACACTTTTTTTTTGTTTTTGATTATATATAAATAATAATGATTAGATTAGATATTAGATATAAATAATTTTAATTTTAATTTATTTTCAGAGATTAGATATAAATAATTTACCGACTGCTGTCAGTAGCTCTGCGAGGTACCATGCCTCGCAGCTCAGACGCATAGTTGGCTAAATACAAAATGCTGTCTCTTGCGATCAGCTTATCATATATCATAATTTTTTATGATATCTCATCTTAAATTTTAATTATATATAAATAAGTTAGCTATAAATTTTGTTTTGTTATTTTCTATATTTTCCAATTTTTTTCTTATCCCAGTAACATCACGTATGTTTATGTTTCCTTTGCAAGCAATTCCTAGATTAACTTAAAGGATACTTTCAGCCCGGTAAATGTGATCCCTTGCGATAATACTTCAACTTTAGGGAAGTAACCTTTTATGCGGGCGAAGCCGCGGGCAAAAGCTAGTATTGTATATTATTTATTCAATATTAAGTAGGCACATACAAATTTTCACGTTTTTAACTTCACTCACAAAGTTTCATAAAAAATTTGCTACCCCTATACTACTCCCTTAGGAGAGAATTTCCAAAAATGCTGAAACATGTGTTCTTTTATTTAATATTATACAGCGAAATAACAAAATTTAAAATTTATCTTACTACAGAGGGACGAAGTTTCATACAAACTTGCAACCCCTATTTTTCAACTTTAGGAGAGAAATTTCCAAAAATGCTAAAACACGTATGTATTTATTTAATATTAAAGAAGCTAATACAATTTTTTTATGAATCTAACTTCAAAACTGACGAATTTTCATACAAACTTGCAACACCTATTTGCACCCTTGAGGAGATAATTGCCAAAAATACTGAAACACGTATTTATTTATTTAATATTAAATACACAAATCCAAATTTTAACGGTTCTAGCTTCAAAACTGACAAAGTGTCATAAAAAAACTTGCAAGCCCTATTCTACTCCCTTAGTCGAGAATTTCCAAAAACGCTGAAAGAAGTAAATTTTAAATTACTGAAATTTAGCATTTAATATGCTTAATTATTTATAAAATCCGATTACGAAATGAAAAATGATGTCGCAAGCGGGATTCGAACCCGCGCCTATTGGGATTCCGGCCCAATCGTGCTGCCACTACACTACCGCGACTAATTGTAGGACATGCAAATTTCATTTCGTATTGTATTTACGTCTTAAGGTGACGGTGTGCTATCTACCCGACAATGTTTACACATTGTTATAGGCTTAATACTTCAAACTTTACAGTTAGAATTGTATTAAACGATGACACAACCTTGTTATTTAAATTACTGAAATTTAGCATTTAATATGCTTAATTATTTATAAAATCCGATTATGAAATGAAAAATGATGTCGCAAGCGGGATTCGAACCCGCGCCTATTGGGATTCCGGCCCAATCGTGCTGCCACTACACTACCGCGACTAATCGTAGGACATGCAAATTTCATTTCGTATTGTATTTACGTCTTAAGATGACGGTGTGCTATCTACCCGACAATGTTTACACATTGTTATAGGCTTAATACTTCAAACTTTACAGTTAGAATTGTATTAAACGATGACACAACCTTGTTATTTAAATTACTGAAATTTAGCATTTAATATGCTTAATTATTTATAAAATCCGATTACGAAATGAAAAATGATGTCGCAAGCGGGATTCGAACCCGCGCCTATTGGGATTCCGGCCCTATCGTGCTGCCACTACACTACCGCGACTAATTGTAGGACATGCAAATTTCATTTCGTATTGTATTTACGTCTTAAGGTGACGGTGTGCTATCTACCCGACAATGTTTACACATTGTTATAGGCTTAATACTTCAAACTTTACAGTTAGAATTGTATTAAACGATGACACAACCTTGTTATTTAAATTTTTTTTTTTTTTTTTTTTCGTAATCGGATTTTATAAATAATTAAGCATATTAAATGCTAAATTTCAGTAATTTAAATAACAAGGTTGTGTCATCGTTTAATACAATTCTAACTGTAAAGTTTGAAGTATTAAGCCTATAACAATGTGTAAACATTGTCGGGTAGATAGCACACCGTCACCTTAAGACGTAAATACAATACGAAATGAAATTTGCATGTCCTACAATTAGTCGCGGTAGTGTAGTGGCAGCACGATTGGGCCGGAATCCCAATAGGCGCGGGTTCGAATCCCGCTTGCGACATCATTTTTCATTTCATAATCGGATTTTATAAATAATTAAGCATATTAAATGCTAAATTTCAGTAATTTAAATAACAAGGTTGTGTCATCGTTTAATACAATTCTAACTGTAAAGTTTGAAGTATTAAGCCTATAACAATGTGTAAACATTGTCGGGTAGATAGCACACCGTCACCTTAAGACGTAAATACAATACGAAATGAAATTTGCATGTCCTACAATTAGTCGCGGTAGTGTAGTGGCAGCACGATTGGGCCGGAATCCCAATAGGCGCGGGTTCGAATCCCGCTTGCGACATCATTTTTCATTTCATAATCGGATTTTATAAATAATTAAGCATATTAAATGCTAAATTTCAGTAATTTAAATAACAAGGTTGTGTCATCGTTTAATACAATTCTAACTGTAAAGTTTGAAGTATTAAGCCTATAACAATGTGTAAACATTGTCGGGTAGATAGCACACCGTCACCTTAAGACGTAAATACAATACGAAATGAAATTTGCATGTCCTACAATTAGTCGCGGTAGTGTAGTGGCAGCACGATTGGGCCGGAATCCCAATAGGCGCGGGTTCGAATCCCGCTTGCGACATCATTTTTCATTTCGTAATCGGATTTTATAAATAATTAAGCATATTAAATGCTAAATTTCAGTAATTTAAATAACAAGGTTGTGTCATCGTTTAATACAATTCTAACTGTAAAGTTTGAAGTATTAAGCCTATAACAATGTGTAAACATTGTCGGGTAGATAGCACACCGTCACCTTAAGACGTAAATACAATACGAAATGAAATTTGCATGTCCTACAATTAGTCGCGGTAGTGTAGTGGCAGCACGATTGGGCCGGAATCCCAATAGGCGCGGGTTCGAATCCCGCTTGCGACATCATTTTTCATTTCGTAATCGGATTTTATAAATAATTAAGCATATTAAATGCTAAATTTCAGTAATTTAAATAACAAGGTTGTGTCATCGTTTAATACAATTCTAACTGTAAAGTTTGAAGTATTAAGCCTATAACAATGTGTAAACATTGTCGGGTAGATAGCACACCGTCACCTTAAGACGTAAATACAATACGAAATGAAATTTGCATGTCCTACAATTAGTCGCGGTAGTGTAGTGGCAGCACGATTGGGCCGGAATCCCAATAGGCGCGGGTTCGAATCCCGCTTGCGACATTATTTTTCATTTCGTAATCGGATTTTATAAGTAAATTTTATTTAACATTATATAGTGAATGACAAATTTTCAGGTAACTTACTTCAAAACTGACGAAGTTTCATACAAACTTGCAGTCCCTTATTTTTCACCTTTTGGAGAGAGATTGCCAAACATGTTGAAACACGTGTTTATTTATTTAATATTGAATAGGTGAATACAAATTTTCACGAATCTAACTTCAAAACTGACCAAGTTTCATACAAATTTACAACTCCTATTTTTCACCCTTAAGGGGAATATTTCCAAAAATGCTGAAACACGTGTTTATTTATTTAATATTAATGAAGCAAATCCAAATGTTATCGGTTCTAACTCCAAAATGACAAAGTTTCATAAAAAAACTTGCATCCCCTATTCCACTCCCTTAGGGTAGAATTGCCCAAAATGCTGAGACAGTTAAATTTTTATTTAATATTATATAGCTAATAACAAATTTTCAGGGATCTAACTTGAAAACTGACGAAGTTTCATACAAACTTGCAACCACTTATTTTCACCCTTAGGGAAAAAAAATGCTGAAATACGTATTTATTTATTTAATATTAAATAGGCGAATACAAAGTTTCACGAATTTAACTTCAAAACTGACCAAGTTTCATACAAACTTGCAACTCCTATCTCTCACCTTTAAGGGGAAAATTTCCAAAAATGCTGGAATACATGTTTGTTTATTTAATATTAAATAACCAAATTTTAACGGTTCTAACTTCAAAACTGACAAAGTTTCACCAAAAAACTTGCAAGCCCTATTGCACTCCTTTAGGGGAGAATTGCCAAAAATGCTGAAATCGGTAAATTTTTATTTAACATTATATAGCTAGTAACAAATTTTCAGGTATCTAACTTCAAAACTGACGAAGTTTCATACAAACTTGTAACCCCTTATTTTTCACCCTTTGGGGAGATTTTTCCATAAATGTTAAATTACATTTTTATTTATTTATTATTAATTAGGCGAATACAAAGTTTCACGAATCTATCTTCAAAACTGACGAAGTTAGATACAAACTTGTAAACCCTATTTTCCACTCTTAGAAGAGAAATTTCCAAAAATCCCTTCTTAGTGAGCGCCTAAAATATAAAAGGCAGCAACTGTCAAAATTTTATGTAATTATCCCCAGCGGTTTAGACTGTGCGATGATGAATCAGTCAATCAGGACAAGCTCTTTTATATACAGAATGAACTTTATGTATGGGAACACCTGAAAATCTCGAGAACTATTGTATATATCGGGAAATGACCCGGACAAAAGTTTCATGAGAAGGAACGGGGAACTCGAATCAAAGCTCAAATTTGACCTTGGGCATGACCTTCACCCAAATTCGAAGGTCATTTTTTTTTTGTTTTTTTAAATAAGAACCCCTATTTATGACCTCGGATTCGGAAAGAACGGGAAATTTTACGTTCAAAACCATATTCATACTTCATTTTTGAAGGTGGTAGGAAGGTCGCTGGAAACTAAAAAAGGACCTCATATCATCTGATTTTCACACTGGAACACCAGGATATCTCGGTAAACACCGATTTTTCAAAAAAATGTTTGAGGCAAAAGTTTCATGGGAAGGAACAGGGCACTCGATTCCAAATTCAAAGTTGACTTTGAGTATGACCTTGACCAAAATTTGGAGGTCAACTTCGTTTTTTAAATGTGAACCCCTTTTTTTTACTTCATATTTGGAAAGAACGGAAAATTCTACATTCAAAAGCATGTCTGTCAATATTACGAAATCAATGAAAAGCGTAAAAAGTTATTATTATATTGAAGCAGTTCCCTTGAACATCCGATATGCGGCGTCCGATTTTCCTTCTCCACTGCGTAAATGGGATGGCGAAACTATCAAGGTCATGCTCAAAGTCAACTTTGAATTTGGAATCGAGTTCCTTGTTACATCACATAAAACTTTTTCCTAACACATTTTTTCAAAAAATCGCTATTTACCGAGATATTCAGGTGTTCCAGTGTGAAAATCAGTTGATGTGAGGTCTTTTTGTAAGCGACCTTCCTACGACCTTAAAATAAAAGTATGAATATGGTTTTGAACGTAGAATTGCCCGCTATTTCCGAATCCGAGGTCAAAAATAGGGGTTCCCATTCAAAAACACAAAGTTGACCTTCGAATTTGGGTGAAGGTCATGCCCAAGGTCAAATTTGAGCTTTGATTCGAGTTCCCTGTTCCTTCTCATGAAACTTTTGTCCGAGTCATTTCCCGATATATCCAATAGTTCTCGAGATTTTCAGGTGTTCCCATACATAAAGTTCACGTGGTATATATAGATAAACCTCTGTGAAAAAAATACACATACATACCGATTTTTCATAATGATGAGTCAAATAGTTTCTGAGTTTAGCGATGTCATATAATACAAACATCCTCTATAAATATAGATTAAATAAATACCTAGACGAGAGTATTGTAATTAATACATTCACTCAAAAGTAATCGTCATCTTATATATGTTCCACAGCTGAGCTCGAGCCTCCTCTACAATAGAAGAGAAATTGACTTGTACTATTACTGGTCAGACAAGTTGGTATAGTGCTTCATTTCAAGTTTTCTCTCATCTTTTATCTGCATATTGTTTCCCTTAGTCTTTTTCTACCGCACCCACTTGTAAGAAAAGGGGTGGTGAATTGTATTACTTCGTGACCCAATAAGAAGTAATGAACTACAATACACCATCGGTTGTTCCATCTTCTAAATGTACCGGTGACTTCATCACGATTTATATTTCAAGCGCTATATCGAATTATATCCGTATGACGACGGAATAATGTTACCTACTATTGTCGCTACGCCTTAATTGGCGCTAGGATGATTCGGTTATGGGTTTCATCAGGAGAGTGGGCAGCAGTTCTATGCTGGGAAACGTGTAATACCTTAATGCGATCACCAACCTGTCTGCCAATCGTGACGTTTACGGCACTATCGCCCTTACTCCCAACAAATTAGCAACAGACCTCTAGGAACGGCAGCTGCGCTATTATTCAAGCTAGCTAAGCTTATTATTCAAGTATATCTCACTAGCTAATGAGCTAGGTGTATGTACAATGATACATATCGGTGAAATAGGGAGTGCGAAGAATCTCCGACAGCAATCCAGCTACCATAAAAGCGATGACTTCTCCTGAGTAATGCACAACAGTTGGACACTAAGGACTAATTAGAGGGTGATCGAACTGGAAGAGGAATTGAGCTAAAGCCGATATGACATTGTAGAATTGGAAAATTGCGAAGAGGGTGTGGGCACGATAATCCTCTGGTCTGGAATCTTGCTCTTCTACCCGGAGGGCGATTACACATCCCAAGGAAGTATAGGGTTTATCGTTTGTACTTAATTCTCATAGATAACGTGGAGATGATCAAGAGTGTGTCGCCAAAGATGTACGCTACTCTTACTCAGAATTACCTACCATGCAATATTTTTTAGAGCTTAGGTCACAGGTTTACGCACTAACATCTGCATACTTCGACGTGGAAGAGGTGGAAGCCTTTGACAAGGGCATCTCGAAAACTGCGTCTAAAACCCACTTCACGGTGATTATATATAGCTTTAAGTAACGCAAAACTGGGCAAATAGAGTGATGATGAGTTGAGGGTGAATAATATGGACACGCTTAAAGAAATCAAAATAACTAGAAACTGGTTTACTTTCTGGAAAAGGACAGACTTTATAATTAATTCCTTCTTTAGGAAGCAGTCACATAAGAAATTGACCTTTTTTTGGCAGGCTATGCTCCGAACACTTTCGCCCATTCCGTCCGGGGCGCCGGAAGCGCGGTGTGCCACCAAATAACTCACCATGTTCCCGTCTTGTTACCATTAGACCAACCACTGGTACCACTTCCTTGACATCCATGACCGGTCCGGTGGCCTTTCAAATGCCCTTGTGATTCCAGTACCGGTTAAAGTTGGCAATGCAATTCTCGAAATTGTCGATCATTATGTTTACCTTAGCCGCATCCTATGGTTTACCTTACCAGTCCAATGAGATAGATCCAATTTCGAGTAAGAGGTCAGTCGACGAATCCAACTCGGCTAGGTAGCATTTAAATAATTAACTTCAGGGCTTGAAATTTTTTTACCAAAAAGACATATAAATTTTAAAAATATTTTATCAATTTTCCTCGTAGATTAACTGCGAACCGTCTTTGCTATATAAGTATCTACGTTTAGGAAACGTTTAAGAAAATATATTTTTTAAATTTAAATACAACTGTTAGTGAACGTATAAAGTGCGATCTCATTGGACAAGTGCTTGCATTTTATCAGTGTATATCTACTACCTATTAATTCATAAGCATAATAACATTGTGGATCAATCAGTTGTGTGGTGTGTTTTCTTGTGAGTACACGATATATGAACAGTGAAGCTTAAGACTCAGTAACTTATTATATACTTACATATACATATTCTACTAATCCTCAAATCAAATTGGTGAGTTCTCATCTCATTATAGTGTCGGTATTAGGTACATGATTTCATTTTACTATGAAACTCTTACAAAAACTGACGTAAAATTTGTGACTCGTCTTTTTAATAAATGTTTGAGTCGTCTTATTTTGATGTGCACAAAAATCGGCTTTTGTCGTACGCCATCCCCAATTCCATCTGCTACGTAGCATTGGCTGGACTTTCGTACCCGCAACACGGAAATCCGTAGAAGAATAGGTGTAACCGACATAAGCCAAAGAATTAGCACGACTGAATAGTCATTTATGCTTCATGTCTCCCACATTGCATAGGAGAGAAGTGATACCAATATTTTCCAACTAATCCTGTTTAATTTTTACCAAAACAATTAAAAGAGTTTCCTGGGACTGCCTGAGGGACAAACCTCAGCGTCTTCAAAATTAAGCCGATTTTATGTACCTCATTCAAATATTTCATTAAGACATACTGCCGGTAGTTTCTTTAAACTATTGCTAGTTTTTGATGGTAAAAGTAAAAGGCCATCGTCGGCTTATCCGATCAATACAAAGTTCTTCGGCAGAGGTAAATCGAGGAAATCATCAAAAATGAAATTTCATTACCTAATATGGACTTATCACAGAACCTTGCGAACAGCTCACCGTTATTGATTTAGACAAAATGACTAAGGATATATAGCTTTGCAAAAAATACGACTATATCAATAGGCAGATCTTCCTAAATCCCTCACGAGTTAAGACCTCAACCTAAATCACCTAAATCCCTCACGAGTTAAAAGGAGCATTGACGACGTCCTATTAATGTTTTACTTTATTACTATGTTACCAACTGCTGTGTACCTATTGAAAATTTATTTCAATCAATGTTTTATTTCAGGTCAATTATGGATTGTCGAACGTTAATTTACCCTTTGGCCCTACTTTATTTTGCTGATGGATACCCAAGTAAGACATTATTTTGAATTAAACAATAAATAATTTCCAAATATACGCCTCATTTGCTGCCCTAAGGGCCACTTTAAATAATTGTTTAATTAAGGGCACTCTAATCTGATTTACCGAATCTGACTTTACTGATATAACCAACCTAATATAATGTTTTGATTATATATAAATATTATTTGGTTTTCCGTGTAGTGACGGAGTAAGAATACTATTCACCACCCCCTATCTTACCCGTGGATGATCGTAAGAGACGACTAAGGGATACTAAACGCATATAACGTCTATGCGAGAGAAGGAAAACTCGAAACAAAACCCTATACCAACACGTCTGACCAGCGTGGTATAGTAGGTCAATTTCCCTCTCACTACGAAGGAGGCTCGAGCCCAACAGTGGGACATATATGAGCTGAGATGATGATGATGATGATGATGGACACAACAATTGATTGTTATAAATAGATAGACAGAGAGGGCTAAAGGCACTTGCTTAAAGATGACGTCATACTTTACAATCTTCATAATAAACTGCGCCTGCTCCAAACAAATCATCATTTTGCAAGAGAAGGATAGAATATATTTCATTTAATATCTTCAATAACTTGTAATTTTTGTATGTATTTACCTTTTTAAAGTATTATTGCTGCACATTTTTCTTAAATTTGCTTGCATTATAAAAAATATTACTCATCATTCGTTCTCCTACTCTTATCCAATTACTTCGGGTCGATACAATATGTACTCTTCTTTCATAGTACATATTGTAGAATTTATTGGCAATAGTTTTATGACCAGCCACCTGCTAGACGTCAACTCTCCTTGGGAATGTAATTGTTGTATGTAGTATATGCTACTTGAGTTCAAATCATATGATAATAGTGCAACCAGGCAGTCATGGAAGGAATCCATTAACCATGGATGTCTATATTGGTTTTCTCTTTCCATGTGTTGACAGAGTAAGAATACAATTCACATACATATGTACCTACATAATAAATACAACACAACTAAGGGATGTAATTAGATGGAAGCATAGATATCTCGACATTGGATCTTTTTTTTTTTGAAATAGGAACCTTATAGAAACCCCTCCAGCCAGTGTGGATGAAAATATGACTCTTTTTTCTCTCTTGATCGAAGAAGCGCAACTGTAAAACATATAGGGTTTAAAGAACAAGAAACGGACATTAAAAGGACTAGCGTAATATTTTAATTCGAGTTTGCCTACCATTATAGCGACAATTATCTGACATCATCGTCGTCTTTTATGATTCTCATAGGAAAGAAAGGAGCGATGAATTGTATTCTTACTCAGTGACGACAGTGACCATAAGATTTTCATTCACTTCTTCGCATTAAAATTTATACGAATTTGTATTGCATCGACTCAATGGCGACTTATTTTTACTGTGCAAAATATATTTCGCCCCTTATAAATTACATTGAACTTTAAGGATTCTAGAAGGGATAGGAGGCTTGCTCTATAATCACAAGTATCTACATTACCTCTACACGCAATGGTACGGAAATTGCCAAAAACAGCATCTTAAATAAAGCTAGTGGAGATGCTAGCATAGGTTTTTTGGTCTGAAATAGAAATATCATTTCTATGCTTGAATTGATTTTCAAGTAATCGAAATAATTATTTGATTAGTAGGTAACCTTTCCTCAAATTATTGCGCATATAATTTAAGGAAAATTTATAAAAAAAATGCTATTAGTTTTATCTGTTTGTTTCAAGTAATTAGAAGTATAGTGTCAAAGATTATCAGTTTGGCATTTTAAACACTTTTAGATAGATATAATATTGCTATCGTCATAGTCGTAGATTATTTATTCTTAGTTTCAATTATTTATTATCTACTCTTGTTCAATATCATCCTGCTCTTATCAAAATTACTTGGAGTCGACGGCATATTATATTCTATTATGGTACATAGATACCTATAGCAAATAGTTCTTGGCAGTGTTTTATGACCGGCCGCCTACCTGACGTGAACCCTCCTTTGGAATATTATTAATGATCAGATAGCATTAGGAGTGCGCTCCAGTTAGTAAAGTTTTTTAGACATCTTTTACGACATCCACAAGCAATGTAAGGGTTAGTAGGATTCGTAGATACACACTACACAGCAACATTATTGGAGCATTTCTAGTCAAGCGGACAACCAAAAACAAATGAGATTGTGAATTTTGTTTATACTCTGGTCAGTTATAATTCTAGTAGACGTGGATGTACAGCCTAGGGTTGCCAACATTTTCCGCCAGGCGAGCCACCGAAGACAAAGATCGGGTACCGGTGGCGCGCTCGCACGGCGAAGAGAGGAGTCCTTGCACGGTGGGTCTATTGGTTGCGCGCCGTCTCTTCCGTGGTCCCGGACCGATTTGGCGGAGCGCGACCACATCCATAGTACTCCGCAAAGGAAAAAAAAGGGGTGCAACATTTTTTTCAGTGAAATACAGCATTTTTCAAAATAAGCTATAAAAATATAGTACACTTCTAAAAAATATAGTCATCATCATCACAGCCCATATATGTTCCACTGTTAGGCTCGGGCCTCCTCCGTAATGGAAGGGAAATTAACCTACTACACCGCGCTGGCCAGACACGTTGGTATAGGATTTTGTTTCTTGCTCATTTTTATTAATGATATAGGTACTACTCCTGTTTCTCTCTTTTCACCATTTCCAATTCATAACTAAAAAAAAATATTAGATTTTGTTCGGAGTTGAATATGGTATTTTGCGTACTATATATTTTCCAACAGTAAATAGTCTCCGCCTACCCCGCAAAGGACATGGCGTGATGGTATGTATGTATGTAAATAGTACACAAAGACGAAATATAGTACAATACTATATATTATACTACGATTGGCAACCCTAGTGTAGCCACATTTTTTTTTCGTGTGATACTTTATTTCTGAGTTCTAAGCTTTTAAAAATTTACTAAGAATGAAGTGATTAATTTTGGATACATATTATCAGTATCAATTAATTTATAGAAAAAACTAAAAATTATTGTTTCTTATAGTTAAAAAGTTGAAGTTTTTAGTTTTTTGTCGAATTCAAAATTAGAATATTTTTATGTATAGTAAACCGGAAGTGAATATTTCATATCGATATTTGAATAATTTTAACACTTTTTGAAATATTTTAACTGATATTGCAAGAGACAAAACTAAACCATATGGATTTTTACTGCTTCAATCTTTTCTACTAATTTAATCTCTTTACCAATAAATAGATATATTTGGATAAATTATTTATATTTCATTTTGAAATGAATAATAAGTAGGTATTTGTAAAACTCTACTGCTTTTAATTAATTATAATATTCATGCTCCAGAAATCCAATTACTAAATTAATAAGGAAGCCCGTCATTGTCATTACTTCAGTGGATTATTGAATATTAATATTTCTATTTATCATCCAGGTGAAGGGTTACACTATGAAACAGATAAATTAGCTCCGAAACCGCCACAAACGCCAACTACTAACTTCAACAAACAACCTAGCCACACCGGTAGTGACGCAGTCTACGATGCAAACAACTCTTCTTATGGAGAAACATCACCCCATGGCCGCAGCAGTAACAACCACGACTCATCTCCTTACGGAGGCAACTCTCCATACGGTGGCACTCCTTTCGATGGCAAATCTCCACACGACGGTTCTCCTTATGGTGGCTCTTACAGTGATTTTTCTAGAAGAGGCAACATCTCATATGAAGAATCAACATACAGTAGTTTGCACTCCAACACTACTAGTTTTAGAAGCAACGACAAGCCTTTCGACAACATCTTCAAAGTCCTGAAGAAATATGTCCTGGTTAAACATGGGGACGGTAGTACTAACCAAACCAATAGTATAATTTAGATATATAGAATAGCTTTTGCCCACCATTTCGTCAGCGTAGAAATGATGTATATACACCATTAAATATAATTTTCATTATTTAATGCTTTGGGTGAAAAAAATATGAAGCCCAGTTCACCCTCTATGGTACACCCTTAAGCTTCAATCTACCTTGAAATCCCTGCATAGCTTTTTATTACATTGTTTTATATACCCGTGGGAGTGGCATATCAGCTAAGTTTTCACCAGGAGAGTGGGCAACAGTTCTCTTCTGAGAAACGTATAACACTTCACCACAATGGTGAAGTGTAAGGCGACTTCCGTCCAATAATGGATGGCGAAACGCTGAATGGTGATAATTTTTTTTTGTTTCGGTTCATGTATCAAAACCGCCAACTGTCCGAAATGAGCTATTGAAACTTATCCCCTAACGGAGTTAAAAAGAGGTAGAAAGTTGTTTTAGGGCTTTAAAATTTATTCCTTAGTGCTTTTGATTTAAATTATATTTTATTTTAACATATGTTTGAAACCGCAATCCGATTTTATTCAAATATGCACAAAACAAAATGGTACCAGATTAAAACTGAGGATATTACATCGCAATGTAATCGAGACAACCATTCTCACCGATTGTTCTCGAGCATTTTGTATTTATTTCTAGCATTCCCCTATCACCACCAAATTATCTCTTTGAATCCTAGAGTGTAGTTGGTCATTGAAGTATACTTCGCAATGACCATAAACAAAGCTCATGGTAAAATTCTTAAGTTAGAGGGAGTAAACTTGAAGGAAAGCTACTGCCCGATGGCCAATCGTATATGTCACGCTTCAAATTAAACGCACAGTGTACACAACTTACACAGGGCACCCGAGGGGAAAACAAAACAATATTGTTTACAAATACTACAGTAGGTGTAGTATTTCGATTCCATTATAAAAGATAATACCTCCGTGTAATTTTCACTAGATCAAAGACCGACCTTCATTTTCATTAAGTAAATACTTTATTTTTATGATTGTTTACCTTTAAACTCCTAACACTATAGTAAAGATTGTTATATATTATATAAAGGAAAAATAAACCAATTAAAAATCCTATTAGAACCATTTCAAGTTAAAATGCGAACTGCGAAATGTGAAACTTTCTCTGCGTAGAGAAATGGGAATAGAAAGTCGCGGGCAAAAGCTAGTATATAATAAAGTAATTATACCGATTAAATTATGTTTATAAGATAACATTATACATTATTGGTGTTGGTTAATTTCCAACATCAAGTAAATTTAGTTTTTTTTTGGAACGAAGTTCCTTATCGCGCGTTGTGAAAGGGGGCTAGACGGAAAAAATTCTTACGAAAAGTTGTCACGACACTTTTTGCTATAGTAAGCTATTGTAAGCTGTGCGGCGTCGCTCGTCGGTTCTCTTATAGAAAGCAAGCCAGATATTTTCATTTCTATTTCGCATTGAACGGTGTGGTGTCGCGACGATTTTTTTTATAGATAGAGTGATTCAAGAGGAAGGTTTATATGTATAATATATGCATAATGTACTAGAGAAACACTGATAATTTTAGAGGTTTCTAATGTGATGTCGTAAATAAACACATTATTTTGCGCTTACATTGCAAACGCTGGCTGAACCCTACGAAATAGATCAAAATAAAGTACTACAGTATTATACAGCTTAAAAAGGCCTACAAAAAAGTCCGCGATGGTATATACCTATCTCTTAAGGATAACATACTATATCCATTTTAATACTTTAAAAAATGTTCTATTATAAAACGGTAATTGAAAAGCTATTTACACAAATACTGTATTAATCCTTATCATTTTAAATACATTAGTTAGCTTGAGCATTTCATGAAGATATTTTTTTTCCTTCAGACCATGCAAATTAAATCAATACCTTAAGAGATATAGCAAAATCAAAATAATGCGCAACGAAATTATTTTCGCCCGTGACCGGGCCGCGTGGCCGGCTCGCGTTCGAGCTCGGGGCCGAAAAGTTTTGGTAGTCTAGTGGAATTGTATATCCTATTATTAATATTATAAACGTGAAAGTTTGTAATAATGTATGGATGTGAACATGTTTGTTGCTCTTTCACGTAAAAACTACTGAATGGATTTTGATGTTTATAGTAATATAGCTTGCACATCAGAATAACACATAGGCTATAATTTATAAAGATATTTTGCAAATTGGCTAAAATATAACGATAAAAATCGCTTAAGGCAGAAAAAAATTATATAATTAAAATAGAACTTCGTTCCATCCGGGTGTCCCTTGACACCTCCGGTTTTTTTTTTATAAAGAATTTGAGATACTCGAAAATAAAAGTATAATACGTATTACGATGTTTTATTCAGTCAGTTAAAATATACATGGACTAGAAAAGTACAAGTTTGCTACAAATTGTTTTATATAAATATTCGATTAATACCTACATAAGAGTATTGTAATTAGTAGGTACATACACTAAAAGTAGTTAGGGACCATTCATAAACTATGTAAGGCGTTTTACGTGTTGACTGAATATTATAACTTCTTACTATAGGCATGGGGGGGTAGTGTACCTGACATTACGTAAGATATTAAATTGAAAATCACTAATTTTGCTCAAAACTGTGATAGATTAATAAGATTAATGGTATCGCAGTGAGTTAATGGTACCTACTTGTAGTCAGAAGATTGTAATAAAAGATATTTTCAGAACAATCGGAATTGTATTTGATCAATAGGGCCTTTTCTTACAAAAAATCTTATTAAGGGGCAGGGGGGAGTAGTTGCAATCTTATGATGTCTTACGGTAGGGGGAGAGGCGGCCAAATAATTCTTCAAAATCCCTTACGTAATTTATGAACAGCCCCTTATCATCTTATATATCTGACACTGCTTAGCTCGACACTCTTCTACAATACAAGAAAAATTGACTTATACTACACACTGGTCAGGCGTTTATATACTGTTTCATTTCAAGTTTTCTTCCTTCTTCTCTATGAAGAAGAAATAAAAGTTGAAATGAAACATTACTATTGACATTTCATATCCCTTAGCTATTTTTAGGATACCCACGGACAAGAAAGGTTAGGAGGGGAACTGTATTCTTACTTCATTACCACAATGACAATTAAATTATTATGAGTATAGCATAAAATAATTAAGAAAATAGAAATTTAAAAAAATGAATATTAATAGTGAAGCGATCCAAGTCACATTTCGATGAATGCACAGACATCGAAGCCACTTTGAGGTTTTTTTTTATACCGTGAGCTATTTTTTTTAAATATTTGGGTTAATATTATATTATAACTTATACAAATAATATAATTGTAATGATAACTTCATACCATCAATTCTGTTGGACACGAGAATGGTTTTTAAAATAATAAAAAAATGCATCTTAAAATGGCATATGGAATGTTAAACACAGTACATTAGAATTACAATTATCTTGACTATTATATTTTATAACAACACATAAATACTACTAATTTAATAAAATAAATAGCATCAGTAACATAAAATCTCATTTCGTACACAAATCAATTATAAAAACCTTGGGTGAAAATTTATATAAAATTACTTATTTATCCGTAAATGCTTAATACGCTTTGCGTAGTTAATTAAAAAAACAAGTATGAGTAATATTAATGGCAATGTTGGTATTTCGTTATAATAACCCTTGGGTGATAGCTAAATTCATCAACATTTGAAAAAAAATCTTTGGTTTTTAGGAACATTATATAGTTCTTTTCAACCGAAAATCATTTTTGACTTTCGGTGGCATAATAAATTACATAAAACGAAATAAATATATGACATTTAAAACTAAATCAAACGCAATAAATTTGTATACAAAAATCAACATTAAAAATATATAGAAATAACATAAATGCCTACAATTATAAACTTCATATACATTTTTTTTTAATATTAGTGAGAGCACATGTTAAAAGTTCATACCAAAACTATTTTTTTTTCCTCTTTTACAATTGACATTTTTTACATGTCTACATGACTAACATTATATTAATACACACACTCGTCTAATAGTCTTTTAGCAGCCGTAAAAAAACGCACATAATGAAAAACATATTCTGCTACTTTTCCCGCTGAATCCCTCTGAGATGTCCCTCTGTCATTTCTAAATGCATCCGTCGGAGTAAAAGGGGCGGAGATATTGTAACATTAGTGCAGCACCAAACGAAAAATAAATTGGTTTCTAGGAATTCATATGACCCTGTGTACAATTCGGTATCACATGTGTTTATGTTGTTGCCGAAGTTTATGAGTATAAATTACATGGTGTGCATAGGTCCTGTAGAACCGGTCTGAGATGGTCGACGTACTGCTTAAAATGAAATTATTTTAGATTTTTATTTAGATATTTAAAATTGTCTGAGAATAAAAGGGCACTTATTATAAAGTATTTTAAACTTTGTGTCTAGTTTTTTTTTTTGTAATAAAATGAGATTGCTAGAATCGATTTATGAAATGCATAAACTCTGTACTTATACATGATATAAATAATTTTATGGCACTGGAAATAGAATAATAATTATTTTAGTTATACACCATTTTTTATATCCTTAAAGTTATTCTTATGAACTAATATCCAACTCAGATTTATGGTATATTTTATTTCCAATTTGATTTTGAGATATTATTATCAAAAAAGCATAAATTATAACAATATAACTGCTGGTACATATAGGCAAAACGAATGGTTTTCTGATAATTAATGTAAAAAACCACCCGGAATCGTGCAATAATATTAATTGAAACTTAAACTTGGATGCTCTTATAACCATCCATAGTGGTTATAACACTTTAAACCTAACTTTCTAGATTGAAATATTAATATTTATTTGCATCACTAGCTATCGTATCTAACTGTGTCTATTCAGATCATATAGCGCTCAGCCGCCTGAGATGGCTACAGAACTGCATGGGGTCTCATAAACCCATGTGCACTCGCTCCGGGGCTTTGATTGTATTTAAGACTTCAGCGACTCGATCCGATTTTAACCTATCCAATACCAAACCCCAGCACCTCCCTAACTGTATAAATAAATACATATATGTATGACTATGGCATCGAATCTCATTGTCAATAAAAGATCTAGGAAAATCTTTTTACGTAAAAATACATAATTAAATTATGCACATATCCACTTACTTAATCTACGATTAATAATTGAGCTACACGATACAATTAAATTAATTACTAACTTGATATTATATAAAAATAATATATACACATATTCTTTTCATTCATTCTCTACAGTAGGATTATGTGCGGATCGTGGACGACGAGATTTGTACATGTTTTTTAAAAATTGTCCCGTAATATAAAATATAACCCAACACCAAAACCAATAATGGTGTACCGATGAATAATATATCCATATACGATCGAAAGTAAGAAGTAAAAAGGCAGCCGCTTGATATGACTCGGAGTGAGATCTCAGGAACCACATTATAAAACCAATGATGTGCCTTTTCTGAAAAATAAATTTTAATTTCAGGTACTAAATTTTTTTCGGGAGGATTTTTACGGGATTCGAAATTAAGATGCTGCGGTCATCAGTCACATGCTATACGAATACATCAAACGGTTTAATAAAAAAAAAATAGTTAGTCGTAAAGATTAATTAGAAGTAAAACTTTTGTATCACAGGGAAACAATTATCTGTCATTTTGATTAGCATAAATTATGTTTCATCATCATCATCATCATTTCAGCCCATCGCCGTACACTAATGGACGTAGGTCTCCCTCATGATACGTTAAATTATGTTTATCATTCACTTATTTACATGAAATTATAAAGACAAATAATCCATACGCCTCTTTTTAAGTTCGTATAAAAAAAGTATTCGTCACACTTTTCACTGCAAAGCGTGTGACGAATATACGTTAGTATACAATGTTTCTTGCGAACTTTTCGGGACATAAAATAAGCACATTAGAACTACAAAGAACCCTTCCATAAAAATTATACTTCCAAAATATAAAAAAAAATTAAAAGTATTAGAATCAAAAAGACCTTCCATTAAACTTATACGTGCAAAATATAAAAAATTAAAAAAAGTATAAATAAATAATTTATGTGTAGACTATGTGAATATGAAATGAAGCGTAATTCAAACTAGTTTTTTTTTAAATTGAGTATATATTTGCATGCTGTTATTTAATCGTCAAATAGATGATTTAATTTTCGAAATACTTTAAGATATTATATTATTATATCTATTATCTTAAAATAAGAATACTACAAGTGAAAACAATTTGAATTGCCTAGTAAAAAAAAATATCATAAGTCAATACTCACCAAACCAGTTGCATGTTTGTAATATAATTTGAAATACACATCTTCTGCCATAAGATAGAAGGGGCAGGCGTAGATGCAGAAGAAATAACCTGCATGGTAACCATGCCATATAACTGACACGAACAGCGTTGCGTGTATTCTGAAATATTAATTTGTTGAAGTGACAAAAATGTATTAAAATTTAAGAATTTGCAATATATTGCGTTTTTCTTGCACACTAGTTTATACCAATAATTAAACGTTTTTGTTGAAATTTTGAAGAAATCTTCTAATTAGCCTAGAAAGTAATCCTGTGAGTTTAGTAGAGATCGGATCTATAGGTTTTTTTTTTTTTTAATTGGTAAATAATTATTTTCATCTTTCGACATATGAAAAACATAATGCCACCTGAAGCGGGCAGGGACTGCTCTTTATGTGTTAAAGACTCAATTGAGTGCTGCTACGTGAAGACGTTCAGTTTGCAGTCTATGGTATGGTCGTTTTCCGTGTGGTGACAGAGCAAGAATATCATATTAATATATGAATACATAAATTCACCTTCCCCTGTCTTATCCGTGGGTGATAGTAAAAAACGACTAAGGGAAAAACGACTAAGGGATATAAAATAAGCGAGAGAAGGAAAACTCGAATAAAACCATACAACACCACCAACACGTCTGACCAGCGTGATATAAAAGGGCAATGTCCCTCCCATTATTGAAGAAGCTCAAGCCCAACAGTGGGACATATATTAGCTGAGATGATGATGATAATAATATCATCGTTCTTAAAAAAAAGAAGGTAATCAATCACCACTTACTTCAGACGCTTTATAGGGAACCGTTTGTACACTACCATGGAAACCCAATATTGTACAGCTTTATTCCAAACTTTCATTGAAGCGCGCAACGTTACAACACTTTCACACTTCCATACTTCCATAGACTCCACAGTTTTGAAATCATAAATCATTCCCTTTGCTTGTGCTATTGGCCTGTAAATATAATAATAATAATCTTTATTGGGTCGAAAAAATAGGGTTACAATAATCTCCTTATGTTAGACATTTGAAAAACACAGGAACTAACTGCTTTGGCATTCGTACTAGGATACCCTGTGTCACGAATGCCGTCACCTTCCCTCGTAATCCAAATAACATAACTTAGACATTTTAATATATTTGCATAGAAATATAAAACAAATAATAGTAATGCGTGTGTGTGTATGTGTGTGTGCGTACGTGTTGTGTGTCCGTGTTGTGTGCGCGCGCGTGCGTGTGTGTGTGTGTGATATGTGTGTGTAAATGTACGTGTGTGTATGTGAGTGAATCAGTGTACGTGCATGCGTGCATACAAGTTGGGGAATATTTTAAGTTAGGCAGAAAAAAATAAAAGATTCATCATAAACGGTTATTGATTCGTATCACTAGACCATTGTCACTTCAACGTACTGAATCTTCGATCGCCAATTACGCCTGTTCTTTTAGGGATTTTTGTCTCGGATTGTGCTCTGTCGGGCATAAAGCATTTTTTTGGCGGCGGCGTGGCCACAACCCGTTAATTCCGTCCGAGACGACAGAAATAACGGCGCGCCATAGACCCGTTCTACATGTACTTCTCTTTCGTCGTGCGTGTGGGCCACCAGAATCCGCTCATCTTTGTCTTCAGTTGCCGAGCATAAAGTCTTAAAGAAACCCCGAACATAACTCTCTCCATAGAGCGCTATGCGACTTAGTGGTGTATGTGATAAAGCAGACATTGAAAAACTACTTTCCTACTGGCTGGTAATGGACTTGACCATATAGACCACAGGTTCTTTTTCAGATCCATCTATTTATCCGGCGGCCTATTGACGTCCAATGTTCGGTCTCCCTACGAATCGAACATGATGCCATAATACGATGATAATGACATGATACGGCGATTTAAGTTAGTGTTAAGAGGTTACAAGATGAAGCTCTGTTACACATTCCTCTGGTGCTCCCTTAGCCGATTTTAGGTTTTCCAGGGAAATTAAGATCTGCTGATATATCTGACAAAAAGATATTGTTATATTTTGGCCTGGAACTAATATATTATAATTATAATTAACTGCACAGATGGCGTAGTAGTTAAGATACTGACCTTCGGTGCCAAATCTGTGGGTTCGATTCCTACGCAGGACAAAATTTTATACAACCCACAAAGTGTTGTTCTGTTTGGGTGTAATATGAATATGTTTGTAAAGTCCCCTGCTATACAAGGATTATTTCCTTAGTGCAGGGTGGTGTTAAAAAAAAAGAAAAAAGAAAGAAAAGTATTCCTAACACTGGAAGACACATCACAATTTTCACTTTCATAATAGATAATAAGGAGTAAGCGTTCAAAGTTTATTCAAGGTTGTCAATGAAAAATCAAATCAAAATGAAAAAATCTTACATCTTCTTTAACAAGAGATATCCAACACTAGGTCCGTGACCAGCCATATTGCGACTATAAATTGGATATGCGCCCATGCCAGCAGATGTACAAACACTTTCAGCTAACGTCGTTCCTGCATATATTCGTTGCCTAAATGCCGCAAATAACGCCCAAGGGTAGAACATGCGATATAAAAAGTGCCTGTTATTGTGTTCTTCGGTTAACACATACTGTGGAGAAAGAAATTAATTTCGGTTAGTGGGTCCAACATACTACTGTCATTTATTAAATTCCACCACGTATTACGCCGGTATACGATATACTACATCTGTAAGCTCACTTTCGTTGTTAAAAACCACAAACAGCAGTTTTAATAATGTTAAAAAATTAACTATAGAGCACTTGTAAAACTAATGAATTAAAAAAACAATATAAAAGCAAGTACTTAATTATTTCCTCACCTCCAATGGCCAGATGCTAGATAAAGCCAGATACAATGCAATGTATGTTGGAACAAATTTCAAGGCATTTACAGTGAAACTAAAACAATCTACATATTTGCTGAATGGCAGGTGAAAATAGTCATGAAATGTTCTGTATCTGTAGTATGGACCTGTATAAAATAAAATGTTATAAAAAAATATTATTACTATTTTAAATAAAAATTATAAATCAGCAAACTTATATTTAAACTCGCCATAAATTTAATGGCCACTGAAATTCATAAGTGCTGCAAATCGCGCGCGAATACTAGAAAACGTTATCAATATTCATGATAGGTTCCAAATTCAAATGTAATACTGTACTTTTTATTGTGGCAGTACTTCTAATCAGAACAGGGTAAATCTATCCTTCAGCTGTCAAAATATTCATGATAGGTGCCAAATTCAAATGTACATATACTTTTTTTTAATATGACAGTACTTCTAATCAGAACAGGAATTATATTAGGACCTTGAATAAGTTCTCGCTGTTTATTCAAAGATGGCAGTAGTAGTACCCCATTCATGCAATTTCGAATGGTAATACACATGCAAGGCAGTAGTGTATCTAACCTTAAATTTTAGTATATGGTAGGTCACTTTAGTAGTAAACAAAGTAATTTTTCTTAGTTCTGAAAATGTCTACTTTTGTACCAAATAAAGTGTATTTGCGGGGTATTTTATTGCACTACTTTATTCAAAAGAAATCTGCAGCTGAAGCACATAGAATTCTTATTGAGACTTATGGCGATAATGCTTTGTCGGGTACGACATGCAGAGACTGGTTTCGATGCTTCAAAAATAATGATTTTGAACTTGAGGATAAAGAACGCTCTGGCGCACCGAAAAAATTTGAAGACGAAAAGTTGCAGGAATTACTTGATCAAGACCGATGTCAGACGCTAGCAGAACTTGGAAAAACATTACAAGTAGATGAATCAACTGTTTCAAAAAGTTTAAAAGTCTTAGGAATGATCCAGAAGCAAGGACACTGGGTACCGTATGAATTGAAGCCTAGAGACGTCGAACGGCGTTTTCTCAATGTGAACTACTGCTTCAACAAAGAAAGATAAGAAAAGGGTTTTTGCATCGCATCGTGACTGGCGATGAAAAATGGATACACTACGATAATCCAAAGCGTAGAAAATCATGGGGTAAACCCGGCCATGCATCAACATCGTCTGCAAAACCAAATATCTATGGTTCGAAGCTTCTTATCTGTATTTGGTGGGATCAGCAGGGTGTAATTTATTTTGAGCTGCTCAAACCAAATGAGACTATCACGGGGGATCGCTATCGACTTCAATTGATGCGTTTAAGTCGAGCCTTAAAAGAAAAACGGCCGCTATACGAGCAGAGACACGACAAAGTGATTTTGCTGCATGACAATGCTCGGCCTCATGTTGCAAAATCAGTGAAAACCTACCTGGAAACGCTTCAATGGAAAGTTTTACCCCACCCACCGTATTCACCTGACATAGCCCCTTCTGATTTTCACCTATTCCGTTCGATGGCACATGGCCTAGCTGACCAGCGCTTTCATTCTTATGAAGAAGCTAAAAAATGGATCGATTCTTGGGTAACCTCAAAAGACATGTCGTTTTTCCGACGCGGCATTCATATATTACCAGAAAGATGGGAGAAAGTGGTCGGTAGTGATGGACAATACTTTGAATGAAAGGTTTTTGTTCCTTATAATTTAAATAAAGCTTTTATTTTGTAAAAGAAACAGCGAGAACTTATTCAAGGTCCTAATATTTAAATTAGAAAAATCAAAAAACCCGACTGCGTAAAAAGTGAACCAAACTACGTACATAATAAAAAAACTGAAAAGAAAAAAACAAGCACTTAGATGTCTGGTGGTCTAGAATTCTATAATATATTATTGAATGAATACTATTGAACAAAATAAAAAATATTCTAATAATGGAACATAACAACTGAACAGTCGGGATCCATTGAAAAATTAGATTTGCTGTCGAATAATGGATCGCGACTGTTCAGTTTTTATGTTCCATTATTAGAATATTTTTGATTTTCTTCAATAGTATTCATTCAATAATATATTATAGAATTCTAGACCACCGGACATCTAAGTGCTTGTTTTTTTTTTTCAGTTTTTTTATTATGTACCTACGTAGTTTGGTTCACTTTTTACGCAGTCGGGTTTTTTAATTTTTTTATTATTTTATTTTATTTTATACTTTTTAGTTATGAATACCCAGGTGGCTGTAGTTATTTTATTTATTAATAAGTAGGTACCTCTATATATAGTTTTTCGACTGAAGATGAGTACTAAATCGTTAGAAGTTGGAGATGGGCGACCGCGTCAGACATTAGATACTTTAGGTAGTCCAATATACCTACTAGATACTTTAGTATATATCCATCTACATTCACACACACAGTCATTCGAATTTTTCGTCTTTCATAGTAAATTTCTACTGTCTAAAAACCTATATGTGAGAAAGGTTGTTACGAAACTTAAAATTATAGATCCTAAACGGTCAATCAAATCGAAAAATGTTGAGAGAAAACTAGAAATGGTTTTTTTAATACCTATTCAACGATACCCCACTTGACATAGTTTGTTGACTTTCACTTTTTTCATTTTCTCAATATGGCGTCCAGTAGTCGCCATATTGAATTTTCACTAACAACATATCTTTAGTGACACTCGCCGGACTAAGAGGAATCGATTGACGTGTTAATCACAAAAATCGGCCCAGGCGTTTGGTCTATATAGCGCTTCAAAGGAACATACATACAAACATAGACTGTTAAACACAATACCACTCCTTTGCGTCGCGCAGTCGGGTAAAAAGACTATTCAAATTACCGAAATTTAGCATTTAATATGCTTAATTATTTATAAAAACCCGATTACGAAGCGAAAAATGATGTCACAACTAGGATTCGAACCCACACCCATTAGGAGTCCGGCCCAATCGTGCTGCCACTTACACCACCGTGAACTATTGTAGGACATTCAAATCTCGCTTCGTATCATATTTACGTCTTTAAGGAGACGTGTGCCATATACCCGACAATGTTTGCACATTGTATGGGCTTAATACTTCAAACTTTGCAGTTAGAATTGTATTAAACGATGACACAACCTATGTTATTCAAATTACTGAAATTTAGCATTTAATATGCTTAATTATTTATAAAAACCCAATTACGAAGCGAAAAATGATGTCACAAGTGGGATTCCAACCCACACCTATTGGAAGCTCGGCCCAATCGTGCTGCCACTTACACCACCGTGAACTATTGTAGGACAAATAATTAAGCATATTAAATGCTAAATTTCAGTAATTTAAATAACAAGGTTGTGTCATCGTTTAATACAATTCTAACTGTAAAGTTTGAAGTATTAAGCCTATAACAATGTGTAAACATTGTCGGGTAGATAGCACACCGTCACCTTAAGACGTAAATACAATACGAAATGAAATTTGCATGTCCTACAATTAGTCGCGGTAGTGTAGTGGCAGCACGATTGGGCCGGAATCCCAATAGGCGCGGGTTCGAATCCCGCTTGCGACATCATTTTTCATTTCGTAATCGGATTTTATAAATATTGTAGGACATTCAAATCTCGCTTCGTATCATATTTACGTCTTTAAGGAGACGTGTACGTAAATACGTCTATTCAGAACAGGGAAAATCTATCCTGCAGCTGTCAAAATTCTTGTTGCCACTGTTGAACATAGGTCTCCAGACAAGAATGCCACTTAAAATTGTATTGCCACCATCCAACAATTCGAACAAGTTTCAGTATATTGTCAGTCCACGCAGTGAAGATATTCGTCCTAAACTGCATCTTCTGATATGTGGTTGTCACTTAAAAGTCTTTCTTCACAACGATTATAAGTCTGACGAGAATTATGGCTTACAAAATGCACATGTAAGTCTTTGTCTAACATGGTTCTTCTATATTTTTCTACATTTCCATATTCTGGTTTATATCTCTTACAGAATTGCCAAGCAAGAAAAGACAATCATTTCAATAGTATGCTGAGCAACTTTGAGTGTATTTATGAAATATTTACTGGACACATTTTGTGCCATTAGTCATTACTGGTAACATCATAAAACATTGTTTCTTTTTGTATAAACATATTTTATGAATTAACCTATGCATTTATAATGTCATAGACTATGCCTGCAAAATTTTAATTAAATATGTCCAATAACTTTTGTATGATGCTGGAATATATAATTTAAAAATAATATTTCACATCATAATTAAATCAAATAGTAGTATTTTTTTTTATGTCTTGTATGTATGTTTTTGATTTTCTCAATATTTTATTAACCATCCAACACCTTTTCCTTGTTCTTAGTTGATCATAACCTGCCCACGAAGAGCTAAATTCCATCATCTTGCTTAGCAGAAAGGTTGGCAATCACAACTATTGTTATAAAATTCCAATGAGAACACCACTGCTCACTTCTCTGATATTCTCTTAGCCCGTTTTATGATTCCCATGGGAGAGTAGAAGGTGGTGAAATATTATATTTCAAACCCATTATCACACAGGGTTTTCGTTAATTAGTTTTGCGTCAATGGATATTTACACAAATAGGGCAACAATGCTAAAATATATAAAATTTTAATTAAAAACCTTTGTTATTAATAAAAATAATATCCAAGCGTATTTTTTACCTGTGAGAAGTCCACAATAGTTGAATGAATAATGAAACAGATCAATAAAGTCAGGATTTATTAGTTCTGGAAACTCATCATCAAATTTCTTAAAGTCTTTAGATTTTTCTTTTGATTTTCCTTTTGATTCTTCTTTTGGCTCTTCTTTCGATTCTTCATTTGGTTCTTCTTTTGAATCTTCTTTTGACTGTTCATTTGGCTCTTTTGTATCTTCTTGATTCTCTTTTTTAAGGTCATTGTCTTTGGCCATTTCCATAGATTTCCATGAACCATTCATTTCAAATGCTACTCCAACCACTCGTAGCACTATTATCATTTCAATTAGATTAGTTTGGCCTGAAGATGATGGTAGTCCAAACTTATTTGACAGACGAAATACAAAGAGATAACCAAACATGAAAAAAAATGACACCACATGACATCGCCTGAAAAGAATTAACTACAATTTAAATTTATAAAATCCGATTACGAAATGAAAAATTGATGTCGCAAGCGGGATATCCCGCTTGCGACATCAATTTTTCATTTCGTAATCGGATTTTATAAATTAAGCATATTAAATGCTAAAATTTCAGTAAATTTATACAATTTAAATACTGGCAGAAATGAAAGATATTAGAAAGTCAGGATATTGTGTCTATATCAGATATTAGGTGTCTATATTAGACATGCGCGAAACAGTACTTCGCGAAGTGATGTGATATGGCATTACATTTCGTGCCGAATAATATTACATTTTACCATCACTTCAAACATCACACATGACATGAAATGTCATGTGTGATGCATAATGTGTTAGCGCTCTATATATACGGCGGGCGGCGTCAAGAAATATAAGCCTTAACATTCTGAAAATAAAGCTCAAAATAAATATTGAATTGCCAGAAATGCAGAACAGTACACGGGTGTTCGAGTCATGTTTAATGTGATGTGATATTTAATCGCGTAATGTGCAATATGACAGTACGCGGTCGGGTAATATTATGTGTGATACATCACTCGCATTACTTACACATACATACATATCATCACGCCATATCCCTTGCAGGGTAGGCAGAGAGAACAGAGTGCCAGAGAACTCTATCTCTGCATACTTCACTCGCTTCCTCAACATTCATAATTCTCTTCATACACGCTCGCCGGTTTCGGAGACTCTTGACTCCACCTTCCTTCAGTACATGACCGATCTGGTCTAGGTAGGTTAGTCTCGGTCGCCCTCGGTACCTACATCCTTCCACTTTCGCATTGTATATCTTCTTAACCAGATGTTTGTTCGGCATTCTTTCCACATGTCCGAACCATCGGAACATTCCCTTTCGCATCTTTACACCAATACTCTCTTTCATACCTACTCGCTCTCTTACGTCGTCGTTACGAATGCGGTTGGTCAGCCTAACTCCACAGATTTTCCGCAGAGATCGCATTTCGACCGCATTCATTTTACTTTCATACTCTTTTCTGCATACCCAACTCTCGCTTCCATTAAGTAATGTTGGGACAAGCACTGTTTACTTACACATGTCTAGTCTACATCAATATTATGTATCTATATCAATATGAAGTGCTTTTGAAGTCAAGAATTTAGGCCAGTGATTGATTTAGGCTTAGCCCTGCGAAGCCCAGGCATAAAGCAGCAAATTTTTAGCAGAGCCAAAATTTTCAAAGCAAGATTGAAATTGTTTTTTTTTTTCAGAAGACTTTTATTGCTTTACTTGCTTTTACTTGAATTATTTTTCTCAGTGGCATTCTCATAAGAAGCCTTATGTCCAACAGTGGACTTCTACGGACTGATGAATGAATGACAAATTGGCCATCTGTCTAAGGCCGTCAATTTAATTTCTGCCTGGGACGCCACCGAACGCCGTACCCAAATCAGTCACTAATTTAATAAATAAAATATATACATATTTATAACTAAGGCGATTCTACGCTTTACAATTGTAAAGCTGTAGAATCTCTCATATTGTACTTGTTGGCAAACAATCAAACACTAATAAGGCAGCGTCAAGTAAACTATTAAATTGATTATTATTTAACATGATTACTACACACAAATCAATTTTAAAAATGATAGCCTTACCTTATTGAAGAGATCTTTATCGCAGTTATACCAAAAAGAGCCGACAAAATAGGATGAGCAGCACTGTAACCCGATACAATAATAATAAGCAGGATGCCGAGTAAACTACCAGCCCATTGTTTTGTTTCCACCCTTTTTATTTTTCGATAGAACGGACCGATACCAACACTGAACAAAAGCAATGAAATATATATAATATCATTTTTATTTTTGTCAATGAATCCCCACATTTTCAATATAATATATATTAAATATAAATACTAAGTATTTGTTATTGTTAAAGAAACGACACCGGGCAAAAGCAGAGGCCGTTACTAAGAATTAAAGGAATTTATCGATAATATTGAAATATCGATATCAGCCTCAAGAAAATCGATATTTAAATATCGATTATTATAACTTTAAAATGTCGACACATCGATATTTTTAACAGTACATACATACATATCATCACGCCATATCCCTTGCAGGGTAGGCAGGATGCATTTTTAACAGGATATCGCTTTATTCTTAGTCAACATCCTTGATCACTAATTCATTAATATATTACAAGTCAGCTCATTTCTCAGTTCAAATAAACGTTGTGTTATTAAACTTAGATATAAGAATCACGCCTTATGACAAGAGAGTTTTGGCGCGAATGTAAAAATGTCATGTTACGCTCTTTTGTTATATTCATTTCTTTAGTGTTCTGTAGTGTTATATTGAATAATTTTGCTGGTGTTTTATGGAATATGATACAATTAAAGTGCTGAAGTGTAGTGAATATGGTAGGTATAATAGTGGTTTACGTGTATTTTCATATTTTGCTAAAATTCCCAAAAATATTATTGGTTTGGTTATCAGCGCCCGATTAATGGTAACGACTTGACTTTCTGACGGATAATGACTATTAAGGCTGCACAATATGATGATAAGTGATAAATCATATAAGAAAAATATTAAATAACACTTGGCTGTATGGGCTTTCCGAACGGACGAATAAAACTGAAAAAAAATGATGACAAGTCTGTGCTGATGCAAAATCAATTATACAAAATCATTAAATTTTGATTATCTAATTAATTTTATGTTGTATGTTGTGAATTTATGTTATCACTCTATCAATGGCTTAATTTAGCTTCATGAAACTTAATGTTTGTTTAGTTTCGAAGTTTGCATAACAAATTTGATGTCTTTGTTGTGTAATATGTATTCTTACCATACATTTCACAAAAACTTACTGTACACAGCATAGTTGCTGACCAATATTATAAAATATCGATATTTTGTGGCTGGTAATGTGAGCTATCGATATTAGTATCGATTTTGATATCGATATTTATTAATATCGCACATCCCTACTAATTAACCAAGGAGTTTTTTTTTGTTTCGTTCGTCCAATCTGACAGGCAAAGGGATCGAAACCCATACAGCCAATTCTTATTTAATTTTTTTTTCACTTAATACTTCTTCATATACGTTACGTTTTTAGCCTCTTCTTGTTAGTTACAAGACTAAGTTCAATGACAACTGACAACAATAAGCTTGTATAAGTAGCTGATTGCCAATACCGACAGAAAAGAAAACTGTATAAGAAGTTAGGCATCTGGGCGTATCAGCTGTATGTACTTTATTTCCTTTATCTCTTCGAAAGGATGATGAGAACAAAAAAGCAATATATTTATAATTATATATTATTATAGCTGTCACTAGGCATGACGTATACCTGCAATATTCCATACCTGGTCTGGAAGGTACGGGTATGGCCAAATACCCGGTGCAAAAACCCGGGCTCTGAATACCTATAGGTATGTTTAAGGCTAAAAAAAAAAGGTCGTTAAGATAAGACATTTTAACGCCCTTTTTTGGGCTGGAATCTTAAACGGTCATGTAGTGCTCTTGTCTTAGTGTTTTAACGTGTTATATTAGATAATTTTGATGACATGTTTTGTAATGTGATGCGATGGAAGTGCTGGGATGTAGTGAATATCATATAAAAGTGCTTTACAACGTTTTCGTCAACAATGGCTCGTATAAGTAGCTGATTACCAATACATAAAAAAAGAAGAAGAAACGAACTTTTTTGCGTGTGGAAAACTATGTAGTATAATAACTTTGGTATTGCCTACATCTATATCATCATTCGGTATTTCATACATAACTTTACTATTTCCTATATCGCAACCATAGATATTATACTGGAAATCGCTACCGCATAAGCAAAATCGATCATTTCTGAGTATTGAACTAAAAACGTAATATTATTAGTAAAACAAACTAAAAACAAGCTTTAATAGATAAACAAACTAAAAAGTAAAAAATAGAATTCATTAAATTTAAATCTAAATTGATTAACAAAGAATTATATTTTCTTGTATAAAGCGAAGAATACTTTTTAAGATATTCGTAAAATGATTCTACATCTAACAATAGTTACCGATAAAAGTTTTATAATAACTGATAATAAACATTCACACTTTTTTACAATAAAATATATTTTATATAAGAATATTTTTATCTTGGTCTATATTATATTTTCACTCAAAATATAATTTGATTACGTATTGAAAATTTACAGATGGCATTACATTTCTATGAAAGATGAATTATGTAAATGATGTATCGTAGCTTTGCTAGATGTCACTTGTATAAAAAAAATCATTTTAGAAAAATAAAAATAATTAAAATGCTATTTATCGATTTAAAATTGATTGTAATATATTTTTGAATTCGTATAGTTATTTGTATGATTCATTATGTTAGGTATGATAATAATAAACCAATAATTATATGAAATAAATACGGATATTTACCAAAGCGAAAAGCCAAAGCCTATATGAGTGAAAGGTAATCGTATAATGTCTTAAGATATTTACTTAATGCTTAATTATATCAAAATTTAATTATTTATTGACTATATATATTCTATAAATATCTATATAAAATTACCTTCATCTTCATAATCAATCGTAAATAACACATTTTCTTGAAATAAGATACTGAAAAAATATATATATATCCTTTCTATTATTAAGCAATTAACTTCCTTAAATTTAAAGTAATAAAAAACAAATTCGTTTAGAAAGCCTAAATCAGTGTTGCATAAAAATCGATAGTTTGACTATCGATAGTTAACCTCAAAAAGTATTCATACTATCGATAGGACTATCGATAGTATCGTACATATCAATACTATCGAGACTATCGATAGTATCGATAGCTCTCCACGAGCAATACTATTAATAACGGCGATACTATCGATACTATCGATAGTGATTCATTCGATAGTATCAATACTATCGATAGTATGGTTAATACCATTAGTTTTAGCGTAAAACTATCGATACTATCGACAGTATCGACTATTTTGGGCTATCGATTGCCAGAAAATTTTCAATAGTATTGCTTAAAAATATAAATACCGTAGTTGTGTCCCTGTTGCTTGTTTTCAGTGAATTTTGTGGTGACTTTTCTAGCAGTAACGTGCATTTGCGTTCTTACTTTGAAGCCCAAGTTAGCTAATAATGGTTAAGATCAATAGCCATTGAAAGTTGAGTAAAATTATAATGCTGCGAGACTTCTGGACAATTGGGTCGGAATGTGTGAATGAATGTAAGTGGTACCTTGTACTTGTACCACCCTGTTGACAGTTTTCTGTCTACAGCCGCGGGCCGGTGGTTCCGGGGTAGTACCACACTTTCGCAGAAGATCGGCGTCTGAGTAATGGCAATGTGCTATTGCGCTTCGTTCGGTGAGCGAAAAAGCTGGCAGTTCAACTGGGTGGGTTTGGGGATTTTATTAGTAGGCAGTGGCCTAAGCTATAACCTTAGTATTGCCAAGCTCCATGGGCGACTGTGACACTTACCATCAGGTGTGCTGCTTGCTCGTTCGCCACCATAAGCAATAAAATGAAAAAAAATGGTTTGTTCCAGTATACTAATGAAACTCAGAATGTCTATTACTATAAAATTTTAGTGTAATTATTAGCTTTGAAAGTTTCGGTTAAACAAAATTATGAAAAACATAATCAAGAATTCTGAGTTACAATTCTACACAGAATTATGGCCGTAATTAGTCATTAGATTTGTTGTATTTTTAGCGATATTAATCTAGTGAAGTAAATTTAACAGGGTCCGAAAAACATAAGTTCTCTGTATGCTCGATTGCAATGTGATCCATCTAGAAGGCTCTATTAAAAATATGCTTACATATATGTAACTTCACATTATAGGGATATAGAAATATATATCTAACTGAATCCAGAATAATTTTTTAATTGTATATTATATACAATTGAAAATGAAATGAGCGAGATGCAACGTTGACATCAAAATTCCCGAATTGAAAACATTTAAACCATTGTGTTACTCTCTCTGACACCACATTAGGTCCATAAACGTCACAATTTGTTCACAGCTTGCGTTGCATGTATCTTTTTTGTAATAAAGTTTTAAAATATGTCGAATTTCTTCATAGGATTGACCCATTTTAACAAAAAGAAAAAAAATGTGTGCGTGTAGTAACCTTTACGCGCGATTGAAGTAAAACTTCTTTGGCGTTGACGACATATATAGCACTGAAATGATTAAATATTAACTTAAATAAATAAATATTATATTATAATTATATTTTTATTCATGTTCTTTACAATGATTATTCAAATGTTATATTAATATTGTTCATTCGAAACAGGTAATTGAAGCACGTACAGTAGTTCATTATAAATTTTAATATATATAGTTAAAATTTGCAAAAATTTCTATAGCGCGATTTAGACTCTAATACATGTCCTCTTAGAATCCATTAACTTTGTTACAGCGCCATCTAGTAATAAATTATGATCCTATTTAAAAAAATCTGAGTTACTCCCTGGGGGGGCACAGTTAAAACATTAGTTATTTTTACTGATCGTCGCGCCGCCTACAGGTTGTTTGTACAAACATAGCTGCCATTTTGTCCTGATTGTCAAAAGTTTGACAACTTTGTTATTTTTTGTTCTTAGCGTATGTACTTATTGTCAAAAATCTATTTTCGGTTATTGATGTTCTTACTGGAAATTATCTCAATTTTCATTGTTAAGTTTATACTATTGCCGTTCCGTTAACGACTGATATGGTTTTTTTTTATTTTTCAGGGTAGGTCTCATAGTGAAAAAAATCCTATATAATTACATACACACATGTAGATACGTAGGTGTATATGACTGTATATTGCTTCAACTTTAGTTCATCGCCTAAGCTCCAGGTAGCAGCACTTTCCATACATGCATATTTTACCATCGAGTTGCCACTCTTTTTCAGTTAATATAATTTTACTCTTTGGTTACTCCCTAGTCGCGCCTAAAGAAGTTTTACTTCAAAAAGAAAATAAATAAATGAAATAATCCAAGAATATGACATAATACTTCCACATTCCCACCGAAACTCAAGAAATATTGACAGCAGCAAGTATTGCTATTATAATTGTTTCACTTTGTTAGTATCACAAATTTAATGTTATTCACCTGACTAAAATTTGTTCTACTCTTCTTCTTCTTCTTATGTATTGGCAATCAGCTACATATACGAGCTATTGGTGCCAGTGTCAAGTTATAAATATTTTCACGTTTTTAGTCTTTCAAGTCAGTCGTTGTCTAAGTCAAACTGTACCATTAACAGTGCAATGGCCACACTGTTAATGGTATCTTGTGGGAATTTTGATGGAAAACGAAAACGTTGTAAAGCACTTTTATATGATATTCACTACATCCTAGTATCGCCGCACATCACATTACATAAAATGCCATCAAAATTATCTAATATAACACGTTAAAACACTACGATATCGAATATAATACAAGAGCACCACATGACGTTTTCAAATTCCCGTCAAAAGTCGTCTTGTTCTACTCTATGATGACGCAAATTTAAATAAATTTCTTTAATAATAATGTCAGTACTTGGCTTACCACATAACATAACTTTAGACAACAATACTATCGAATAGTTGCTTGCTATCGATAGTCCAAAATAGTCGATACTATCGATAGTATCGATAGTTTTGAGTTAAAACTAATGGTATTAGCGATACTATCGATAGTATTGATACTATCAAATGAATCACTATCGATAGTATCGATAGTATCGTTGTTATTGATAGTATTGCTCGTAGAGAGCTATCGATACTATCGATAGTATCGATAGTATTGACGTATTACAATACAATCGATATACTATTGATACTATTGCTTATACGTAAACTATCGATAGACAATTGATTGTCTATCGATAGTAGACTATCGATATGCAACACTAGCCTAAATCATACGTTTCAATACGGGCACGATCGAAGGACGTCGTAAGTCGTAACCGTTCGTGTAATTTCGTTAGCTGTACAGCGCGCGGTCGAGCAGGCCTCTACCTACGTCATACCTACTGGCTCAAACAGGTATGACGTCAGACCGTCGCGTACTGGGTACGTACCCGTACGGCCAGTAAATACCTGTATGTTTTGTACAGGTATGTACTGGCCGTACTTCGTACAGGGTCTCATACTTTTATTATCAGTTATGGGTCTTTACCAGTACGTACCTGGACGTTCAAGTATGGGTATTTACGGGTATATTGTAGTACGGGTATGAGTATTAACGGGTATATACGTTCAGGTATGGATAATATAAGTATTATTCATTAAAATTTTCTAACTTCCATTTTTGTATAGTTTTTTAAGTAAAAATTATTTAGTCGTTTTTAAAGAATAATAGCATTTTGATAGAGCAGAGATGCACTATAGTAAAAAGAAAATTCCAGCAATCAAATGTAGTATGCTTGCATGCGAGAGTTGACCTTTATATGATTACTTGGATGACAATGCATTTCTTAATACGAGACCATGAGCTGGTCCGATAAAGAGGGGGGAGGAGGAAGGGGGAATATATTGTTTGACATGATCGTAGTAACAGGAATTAATGACCGCTTCAAGATGTCCTCGTCGTGTTTTTACTCTATGAAGTGAGTAGTATACCGCTGCGTAATATTCAATACCTGATGATGGAGTGGGAACGTGGTTATAAATGTTACCCATTTAAATTATTGTTATTTACTTGGGTGTAATTCGTTTGCCTTAATTATATTTGTAAAGTTCCCCGTAATACAAGGATTATTTCCTCAGTGCAGGGAGTGTCTTCTTAAAAACAAAAACAAACAAAATGTATTTTCCTACGTAGGAATCGAATCCACGACCCACTCACCGGCACGTAGATCGGTACCTTACACCACCACGCCATCGTACGTTACAATGGATGCACGATTGGGTAGTCTCGTTAACATTCGAGGAACTTCGTAGTTCGTTCGTATACTATATGGACCGTGGTTATTGTAGGACGCGGCACCCGCGGCGCGCGGGGACAGCTTCGCACGGGGAGGCAGTGCGCGGGGAGGTGCGTTAGCACGTGATTCTAACAGGTGCGAGTGAGGGTCATACCCACAATACCTATCGGGTATCTGCCCTACATACTGGGTGCGCATCTGGGGGGGCACAGTTAAAACATTACTTATTTTTACTGATCGTCGCGCCGCCTACAGATTGTGTGTACAAACATAGCTGCCATTTTGTTGTAATTGTCAAAAGTTTGACAACTGAGAATTGTTATTTTTTTGTTCCTAGCGTATGTACTTATTGTCAATAATCTATTTTCGGTTATTAATGTTCGTTCTGGAAATTATCTCAATTTTCATTATTAAGTTTATACTATTGCCGTTTCGTTAACGGCTCATATGTTATTTTTATATTTCAGGGTAGGTTTCATAGGAAAGAAAAATCCTATATAATTATTACATACACACAATATGTAGATACGTAGGTATATATGTATATTACTTCAACTTTAGTTCACCGCCTTAGCTCTAGGTAGCAGCACTTTCCATACATGCATATTTTACCATCGAGTTGCCACTCTTTTTCAGTTAATATAATTTTACTCTTTGGTGCGCATACTGCCAACTTCATACCGGGTCTCTAGACCTGTACCAGTATATACGCCTCACCCCTAGCCGTCACACATTTATTATCTGTGCTGCTGTGCCTTCTATTGGACGTTGGTGATTTGGAGTGAAATATTTTTGTTGTATCTTTTCCTGATTAAAGTGATTAATAGTCAACGTATTGATCATCTGTTTTAAGTAATTAATAGAAAATTTTATATAAAAGTATTTACTCCAGAGCCATCGTTAATGTCCTCTAGACAAAAAGAAATATGTCAAACATATTTAAATATACAAATGAAATTTTATAATATATATTGTAACGATGAATGAAGAAGACAAGACAGCTATAATCCAAAGCCTTAATTTGGGGATTGGAGGCGATATATATAAGTTAGTCGGTGTATATGATATAGAAACTGAATTAGTCAAGAAAAGGGAACTATTGCAAAGCAGCGTATGTATTACCATGTTTCTAAAAAATGCTATAGCCTATACAGCTGTACTTTTTATGTGCGAATAAAAATTTTGCTAGCCCAACATCTATAGGTTTACCTACCTTCTTAGAGCAATACTATTTGAATTCTAAATGGGACTTCTTAGAGTCTTTAAATAACACAAACATCGATTGAAATCGGCGACTCCTAGATAACTAGAATTTGATTCCATACATACATATCATACATACCATCACGCCATGTCCTTTGCAGGGTAGGCAGAGAGAATAAAGTGCCAGAATTATGTATTGGAATTTGATTCCAATACATAATAATATTAAGTATTATTTATTTAACTTTTATTCTATTATATTCTTAATCCATATATATTGCACTGTCATACTATACCATGTTGATCAGAGAAAGTTGGTATTAGTATTTTATATGAAGTTTTCTTTTCATATGTACTGATTTTATCAAGTTAAATTCTTAATTCTCTGAGTATATATTAATATGACTACTTGATAATACAATCTTCATTTTTTGTGTATATATACAAATCCCAAATTTTTAGAAATCTGCTATTTAAATATCTAGCTTTATATACTTTTTATCTACCTGTTAAATGTATTGATTATTGCTTATTGTTCCTTGTATATTATAATAAGCAGATTATAAGAGAGTACAGAGAGACATATTATTTATCAGGACAACAGAATATCACTATGCATTTCATAGCAAATCATATATGTTCACTTTATATAACCAGCCAGTAAATAATTGAAAGCCTCTTTCATTACTGAAATTAAAAAAATAATCTATACTTCAATAAAATATCTGCTTTCTTCATCCAGTGATAGAAAGAGGCAAATGATGAGTGTGAAGCCATAGCTTGATTCTCCATTAAGTACACACTGACAATGAGTTTTTCTGCCAAGAAGTTATCAATAGATAATATAAAGTGTGGCAGCGAGTCTGGTAGTTAATATTAAGATTATCTAAAGTCTGCTGAATATACACTTCTGTTTTAAGAATATAGTTAAATGGCTTAGACCATAAAATATACTTATTTATAGAGGCAAATGATTCATAGAATAATAAAATGATGTTCATACAATTAAAAAAAAAGTCATGTGCCACAGTGTATAAAAAAAAGATTGATATCAGTCTGGCTGGTCATAAAATTATGACAATACTATAGAAGCTTCCTATATCTTCCACTTGTCGTAAAAAAAATCCTCATGGTAGAGTGGTAAGTGTTAATTTTGTCAGTACATATATTTAATATTTATTACAGTTAAACCTAGCCAACAATGAGGTACCAACTAAATTATCATCAGCATTAGCCAAAGCTGAACTAAACTCAAATGAAGTTAAGAATCTCAAAGCTCGGAGTCTTGAGCTGAAAGCTAAAGTAGAAACCTTTCTTAAGAAAACTGAACCTTTGAGAAATGAAATTGATAAAAGGTTTACAGCTATTAACAAATTAGAACAGGTCTTAGTTTATCTAAGTACATTTGAAAAGATTGATGACTTAAGGTTAGTATAATCAAAATAATATTAATAATATTGTCTTGGTCATTTTATTTTGTAGTTTTTTTGCTTTCTTAATAAATTTGATTCTTTGCAGCCGTCAAATAAAACAGACCAATGATGATGAACAAATGGTATTATTATACGCAGAACTCAAAAAGATGTGTTTGGAATATACGAAAGGTCATAGAGCTGCTTACTTGAAGGACTGCACACATTACTGGCATAATGTGCTCAAAGACAAACTTATCAAGTGAGATTTAAAAAAAAATGGCGTAGAATTTGTTTTTAATATGCGTGATGATTTGAGTGTTGATTGCAGTTTTCGAAGTTGCTTTTTATCAATGAATTATTAACTATTTCAGCAGGCTTGTTCTGATAGGCTATTAGTATTCGACTCACAGCTAGCAGTATGATGTATGTGTGCTGAGGTGAAGAACTAGCGCTTTACATCTTTCCTCCGCATATAGATCTATACTCATCAGCAGCTTGGCACTACCACTGCCATTGTTAGATATTACAAGTTGTCACTTTCTTTAGAGTGAATTGCTAAATCTACTTACAGAATACATTTGTGTTTTTTTTACTGCTAGTACTACAGGAACTTTGCAATTTGTCTACATGTATACTTATGCACTTTTAGACATTATGAAGATGTATTGAAGTTACTGAAATGGCCATTTACACATGGAGCAGAACACTCACCACCTCCTAAAGAAGTTATGGTAAAGTTTAACAATCTGACTAAGTATCTGTTCCTTATTGAAGAACCAGAAGATTTAGTAAACAATAATGCTTCAGATGGTCTTGGACAAGGTAATATAATAAGTACTAGCATTTTGACAATGTATAATAACTTTAACAGTCATCATCATCATCATCTCAGCCCATATATGTCCCACTGTTGGGCTGGGGACTCTTCCATGAGAGGGTAATTGACCTACTATACCATGCTGGTCAGACGTGATGGTATAGGGTTTTGTTTCGAGTTTAACTTCTCTCGCATAGATGTTATATGCGTTTTATATCCCTTAGTCGTCTCGTACGATCACCCACGGGTAAGATAGAGGCTGGTGAATTGTATTCTTACTCCGTCACCACATGGACAAATTTATTTTTTTTATTTTAACAGTCACAATAGTTTAATTATTAGAAGTGCTAAGAGAGGCTGAATGACTGCTCTTCTAATGCCGCACTTCTATTGGGAGGGTAATAGACATGTGTAAGTAATGCGAGTGATATTACAAATGTGATATTACAAATGTGATATTACCCGACCGCGTACTGCTTCATTATACATTAGGCGACTAAATTAAACATCACACTAAACATGACGCGAACGCCCCTGTTAGTCATGTTTAGTGTGATGTTTAATTTAGTCGCCTAATGTATAATGAAGCAGTACGCGGTCGGGTAATATCACATTTGTTCCATCACTCGCATTACTTACACATGTCTAGAGGGTAATCACCCATTCCAAGTTGATGTATACCTCATTGTTCATAATACTTAGTAATAATAGGACCACACTGTTGACAATTTCTCTCTACAGGTTGGTTTGGGGTAATACTCGTACTACATTTTCGCAGAAAGAGGCAACATGCTGTTGCGCTTCATTTGATGAGCGAGGGAGCCGGAAACCCCAACGTTCTGGGTGGATTTCGGTTGGTAGGCAGTGGCCTAGCTGTATCTCTAGTATTACAAAAGTCAAATGCTTGCCATCAGGTATGCTGGTTGCTCATTTACCATCCAGCAATAAGCGGTTTTCTTTTAGAAGTCAAACTGTCCAAAATTTAATTTTGATAAGTTTTTGGATGGATATATTACAAATACTTTTTCTTACAGAGAAAAACCCATGCCTACCAGTGAGGGTGTTGTTACGACCACTGAAAAAACGTTTTCAATTCCATTTTACTGGTTCACGACAAACTGCTAGAATTGATCGACCGGAATGGTTCCTCACACAAACACTCACTTGGATAAAAGATCATCAAAATTTTGTTAAAATGAATATACAACCGGTTGCTGATAAACTTGAATTGAAAAATGTCACAGCTGTGGTAAGTATTGCATAGTTAGAACATGATGTATAATTACTATTATGTTCGTCTATTTTTTTTTATCAATTGGCGGTAGTCTAATTATAAGACCTATAAGAAACTGCTGAAAAACACAATGCTTGCTTTAAGTAATACCGAAGCGTGGCAAAGACCTGTCATTTCTTTTACGCGTTTGCGTGCGTCATTTTGCTCTTAACACTTTAGATATCGGAGTCTGAAAAATAGTATTTTATGTGCACATCACTTATACTTGTGGCAACGTTGGAAATGAAACTATTATACATACATACATATCATCACGCCATATCCCTTGCAGGGTAGGCAGAGAGAACAGAGTGCCAGAGAACTCTATCTTTGCATACTTCACTCGCTTCCTCAACATTCATAATTCTCTTCATACACGCTCGCCGGTTTCGGAGACTCTTGACTCCACCTTCCTTCAGTACATGACCGATCTGGTATAAGTAGGTTAGTCTCGGTCTCCCCCGGTACCTAAATCCTTCCACTTTCGCATTGTATATCTTCTTAATCAGACGTTCGTTCGGCATTCTTTCCACATGTCCGAACCATCGAACCCTTTCGCATCTTTACACCAATACTCTCTTTCATACCTACTCGCTCTCTTACGTCGTCTTTACGAATGCGGTCGGTCAGCCTTACTCAAATATATGAAATATAAAATAATGAACCTTACTCAAATAATGAAACTATTATGATTTTGCATTCCACAATTTCGATGGCCCATTAAAAAACGGTAGCACGCCTATGAGATTTTCTTTTTTCTAAGGAACTTTTTTGGACTGCCGTGTGGCTATTAATGGTATCTTTTGCGATTTTTTTTGGAAAAGGAAAATATTATGTAAAGCACTGTTACATCATATTCACTATGCTCCAGCACGCCCTTCCCGTCACATTATATAAAATGTCATCAAAGTTATTTAATATAACACGTTAAAACACTAAAATATTAAATATACAAGACCATCACATGACACTTTTACGTACCCCCTAAAATTTTCACGCCTATGAAGTTTATTTTATGTTTACAAATTTCATAAGAGGTTCTCAAATCGGATGTTTAAATATTTTTTTATTGTATTTTCGGACATAGCTCTGTACTATACCCGGTGCCAAATAACGAGGCAAAAGACGACCTTCACCTACCTTCACCACAATATCTGAAAACACAAACATAATCTATCGCTTACCATACAAATCTATCGAAAAGTTCTATCGCAAAATTCTCTTGGTACAGGCCTACAAGAGAGCAAAATTACAAACAACAACTCGAAATTTTACGAAATCTAGGAAAATTGCCATAGGAAATTTATGATTTTAATATCCTATAATCATGTATTTGATTGTTTTAAAATATCAAATTAACCCGTAACTGGTGATATTTCATTAATTTATGAATAATATCATTGATAAGAATGCCAAATTACTTTCAAATGTCTGAAAAAAAAAGTTTTTAAGTAACATTAAAATTACGGTACCGAGGATATTTATATATATTCAATATAATATAGATTCTATAATTAAATACATAATTAGCTTCAAAGAATTATGTAACCTCCAAAAAATGCCAAAATTTAAGTTATAACACATTTTTTCAACTCATATTACCGTCAGGTGTAATAAACCTAAAGGATTGACTTAACGTATATTATTTAACCTCGCCTTAACATCTTGCTCTTCCCCTTTATTAATCCTGTATACTAATTTGTAATTATTAAATATTCGTCTCTTTTAAAACTGTATTTTTTTAGTTGTTTTTTACGTCGTTACTCAACTAATATGAAAAAAAAAATCGCGAACAGACAGATATAGACGG